>OX387433.1:15746199-18146199 GCA_947563755.1 Lochmaea crataegi
TAATATGCAATATTTAATTGTTATTTAATGGACTAATTCTGTTTTCAAATAACTACAAGAAAGACAATAGAATCTTCATATCAATCTCATTTGAATTTTAGCCTACTCACTTCTCAATGACATTGTAGGAGGTGGTAATGCCGTCTGAACTCATGAAAAAAACTTTCAGATATAAATATGACATATGTTACTGAAGCACTTTGTTTGGTTGTAATCTACTTGTGAAGTCTGTCAAGTTGAAGAAGTTAAATCCCGCCAAAGACTTGCGTTACATTTAGGCTGAGTAATCATATAAAAACAATTTTGACATTAATTCTGATTGATACCTGAAAGATGACACTAACGGTGGTCAACATAAAATGCGAAAGCAGAGTTGGCCTTATAAAATTATAATAAAAAATATAGGCACCTCTCATTTGGAACAACAAACTAACGAAAATAGATTTTGTAAACTTGTCAGTTTGCTATAGTTCATGTTTACTTTAAACACAACACTGCACTTAAATAAAATATATTTCTTATATAGGGTGAGTCATAACTATTGGTACATAGGGTAAGGGCAGATTGTTGCTAGTTGAGAATACGTTGGCAGAACTGTAACCGTCGTGGGAGATCTCTTGGAAGCAAATTTTGAACAGGAGTGAAGTGATAAGGATGTAAATTTTCTTTTTTTAGAATTCTAATAATAGACGACTGACTTTCTCCCGTTGCTGCTGACAAATGACGTGAACTTAGTGTAGAATTTTCATCTATCCGAACCAAAATTTCATCTATTTGAACCAAAATTTCATCTTCTTTATCAGGTGTGATTTGTTTCGGACGACCACCTTGATTTTTATTGTGAAATGACCCAGTTTCACCAAAACGATGAAATATATTTGAAAAAAATTTGTGATTTGGTTGCCTTCTGCCTGGATATAACAATTTATACCTTCTGGATGCAGAGCGACCGAAAAAATGTTCTTGTGCGTATACACAAATGATCACCCGCATTTCTCATTCGTAAAATGATTGTGACGTGGCATTTCAATCGAAAAAGTATATGAATGCAACAGTTGACTATAAACTTGCACTGACAAGAAATGTCATTAACCAGCAACAATTATCTGACTGTCCAAAGCACATTCTTCATAAAAGTAATCCTCTTCTGATACTCTGAACTGTTCAATTGCGTTTTTTTCGAAAACGGATGAAAATATTGTGTTCAAACAGAAGTACCAATATTACGTAGAAATGAAGTTTATGTCATATTTTTTTATTAAAATCACTAAAAAGTTTCGTCAAAAAAAGTTACCATTCGATTTCATCATCAGAAATCCTTCACTTGGCGTAAAATGTAGAATACTACATGAAATAATGTTCCCTGTATAAAATTATGCCTTTGTGCCGATTTTGATAACAATCGATGAATATACAGTGGAATTATTAGCAAAAAACAAGGAAAAAATCAACTTTAATGCCCTTTATCTTTTTCCACAGCAATATTTTATTAAAACATATTTGGTCATATTGCCATATTTTGGATCAAGCAATCTGCCCTTAGCCTATGTCCCAGTAGTTAAGACTCACCCTGTATAAATTTTTGTTTTTAACAAATTGAAAAAAATTCTTGACCTTCACTATGTTATCTTTTTCGTGAAAATGTTAAAGTTTATTGAAATCTCTGCACCAGTGATACAGTCCAAAAGGTTCAATTCATGTACATAATCTATAAGTTATCTGTGTTGAATTATTGTATGCATTACCCCAATTAATCACCTTGATGTCCCATTCTGCTTTTTTCCATAGCTATATTGAAAAGAAAACATTTGATTATTATTTAAAATGAAGATAGCGGAAGTGAGAAAAGCTCAGAGAAAAAAACTAAGTGCATCACTGTCGATTATCAAATCACTGACAAAACGTCAGTCACTACAATCAGCTGATATATAGGTATCATTTGATTGGACACAGTTAGTTGGTTGGCAACACAAAAGAAACTAGATTTCTCACTAGAATAGCGCCTTGCAGGTTATAGAAACAGCACCAATCCAATAAAATTGCAGAAATTGATCAACTGCGCATGCTTTCGATCAAGAAATCTTTGCCGTTGCTTGCTGCGCACTCTGGTGAGTGAAAAATATCTACTAAAAAGCTAGAATTTTTTATAATTACAACTTTTTTCCCGAGTCTCTTCAATTTGTTTGATCATCGATAATTTTAATGTGAACTACATACTTAAATATTTTCTTAATCCGACACTGTAAAAGGAAGATCCATAAGAGAACAGGTAGAGATGTCATGGGATATGACAATATACCACTTAAATCGAATGATCAGTGAATGGACACACTTTTACATTCACTGACGTTTAAGAAAAAGTCTTTTGTCGCAGTAAAAGCTTTTTGACACAATCCCATGGCGTTTTTATCCCGTTGTAGTGCACTTTTTGTTTAAGCATACCGGCTATTGATTAATCCATAGAAATCGGCACTTCTTCTTCTTTTTAGCAAGGCTATTGGACCGCGGTGAAGTACGCTTCGAGCATTTATAACATTCTATGACATTCTTTTGGTGCAGGCCATTTTCTTAAAAAAATGTCGCTAGAAATTGAGATTTTATCGATAGGCAGACAATGGCATTCGATTTGCCACTCTACATACCTACCTTTGATTCAATTTAGTTGGAGAAAGTGCCCTTATATGTTATCCTATTATCTTGAATAAAAAAGTGTATTGTACGGTTCAAGGAATGTAGAAATAATTCAAATACACATAGATATCAATTTATTTTTTCAAGCCACTAGGACATAAATATATTTTTTTTTCTACAGTTGCGCGTAAAATGTCTAATTACTATATTCAAATGAAATCGTAAAGTCCACAAATGCCGAGGATTGTTACTTTACGCTCTAGCGCAAAAAAGGAATCTTTTTCTCTCGCTTATTTAATCAAACCACGCCCTCCGAATTAACTCAATTGGTGAATATTTAACAATTTATCAGATTAAAAATCAAATAAGATTATATGAAAATTGTCAAAAATTTTGAAATATGGTCAAAAATTGTCAAAAATTGTCAAAAATTGTCAATTATTGTCAAAAACTGTTAGAAATGGACAATTTTTGTCAAAAATGGACAATAATTGTCAAAAATTGTCAAAACTGCCAAAAATTGTCAATAATTGTTAAAATTTTGAAAGATGGTCAATTGTCAATAATTGTTAAAATTTTGAAAGATGGTCAATTGTCAATGATTGTTAAAATTTTGAAAGATGGCCAATTGTCAAAAATTTTAAATTATTTTTGAAAAATGGTCAAAAATTTTCAAAAATGGTCAATAATTGTCAAAAACTATCAAAAATGGTCAAAAATTGTCAAAAACTGTTAAAATTGGTCAATAATTGTCAATAATTTTTTAAAATTTTGAAAGATGGTCGATAATGTCAAAAACTATCAAAAATGGTCAACAATTTTGAAAAATGTTCAAAAATTTTGAAAAATTGTCAAAAATTTTGAAAAATAGTTGATAATTCTCAAAAATTGTTCTAGTTTTTGAAATATGGTCAAAAATTTGGAAAAATGGTCCATAATTGTCAACAATTGTCAATAATTATCAAAAATGGTCAATAATTTTGAAAAATCGCACGTCCTCTGAAAAACTGGAAAAAGCAGTTTTGAGATATGAGCATTTTTAAAAGTTTTTTTTAGACTTACCAATGCTATAGTGGTCACAAAATTATTTCTTAATATTAAATAGCTTTTTAATTTGGTGCTATATTTAAAAGCCTAGGGAAGGATATGCTAAAAAGTGCACATTTAGATAATTTAATATTTTTGTTTTATGACAGTTTTTTAGAGGACGTGCGAAATGATCTAAAATTTTGAAAAATTGTCAAAAATCGTCAAATCTATCAAAATGGTTAAGAAATTTCAATTATTTTTAAAAACTGTCAAAAATGGACAATTATTGTCAAAATTGGTCAAAAATTGTTAAAATTTCGAAAAATGGTCGATAATTGTCAAAAACTATCAAAAATGGTCAAAAATTTTTGAAAAATTGTCAAAAATGGCCAATTATTGTTAAAAATTGTCAAAATTATGAAAAATAGTTGATAATTTTCAAAAATTGTTAAAGTTTTTGAAAAATTGTCAAAAATTTTGGAATATGGTCAAAAACGCTCAATAATTGTCAAAAATGGTAAAAAATTTGGAAAAATGTCAATAATTATCAAAAATGGTCAATAATTGTGAAAAATGGTCTAAAATTTTGAAAAATTGTCAAAAATGGTCGAAAACTATCAAAAATGGTTAAAAATTGTCAATTATTTTTAAAAACTGTTAAAAATGGACAATTATTGTCAAAATTGGTCAATAATTGTTAAAATTTTTGAAAAATTGTCAAAAATGGCCAATTATTGTTAAAAATTGTCAAAATTTTGATAAATAGTTGATAATTTTCAAAAATTGTTGAAGTTTTTGAAAAATTGTCAAAATTTTTGAAATATGGTCAAAACGGTCAATCATTGTCAAAAATGGTAAAAAATTTGGAAAAATGGTCCATAATTGTCAACAGTTATCAAAATTGGTCTAAAATTTTGAAAAATTGTCAAAAATGGTAAAAAATTTGGAAAAATGGTCCATAATTGTCAACAGTTATCAAAATTGGTCTAAAATTTTGAAAAACTATCAAAAATGCTTAAAAATTGTCAATTATTGTTAAAAACTGTTAAAACTGGACAATTATTGTCAAAAACTGTCAAAAATGGTTAAAAATTGTCATCATTTTGAAAAATGGTCGAAAATTATCAAAAATTTTGAACAATGGTCACTAATTTTGAAAAACAGTAAAAATGGTCAATAGTTGTCAAAAATGGTCAATAATTGTTAAAATTTTGAAAAATGGTCAATAATTGTCAAAAGTTTTGAGAAATATTCAATAAATAATACGAGACGGTTCCGAAAATCGATTTAAACACGTAATTCATAAAATCAATTTACTAAAAATCGATTAATATTACTATAAAAATCGATATCTAAAAATCGATTATAACCTAAGATAATAAAAAAACGGTAATCTGCTACTTTACGCTCTAAATACACAAATAACTATTTTGGTTGATAATTCAGTTATACTTTTCGCCTTTTGATTTTATATTGGAATTATGATTCTATGCTCTATAGAAAGGGGTACACTTTATAACAAAAGCTCACCTTCATTTGAAGTTAATTTTTCACAGATTAACCGTTCAGAAATATTTAGATACTATTAACTTTCAAATTCCTACTACAATGTGAAATTGAATAAACAGGCCAGTAGAGCTTTTCGAATATCTACATCACAGCCATCTAGTTTTCTTGAACCACCAGAGTCTTTTCGTTTCTTCCTTTTTAAAATAGGGTTACTTACTATTTTTTGATTGAGGTGTCATTCGATTCGGAATGGCATGTAGATGTTTTTTGAGAAAAGGGCCGATCACAAAAATTGCAAAAGTTATAAACAATTAAATGAAAAAAAGGGGGTTTGGTTTTTTGCAAATATCTCAAAAACTATTTGAGACTTTTCAAATTTGAAAAAAGACTAAAAAAGAGGAGGAAATTTCCTAAAAAAGTCCCAACTCCCGGAACTGTAGGGCCAATATTTATAATTTTCCCAGAGGGTTGAATCTTATTCAAATTGTTTTCTTTGAATTTTGCCGGTTTCTTCTTTTTATTTCTCTTCTTTTTATTTTAAAAATTAAACTTTCATAAAACTGACGTTTTAAACCCTGAAGTTAACTTGACTGTTAAATTCAAAGATAACTTCAAGACATGTTAATAACACCCGCCCTTGATGTTGTTCAACTTTCCTCCTTTTATTTATGAAATTGGAAAGCGGTCAGTTCTCAAAACAGTCTTGTTTTCCAAATCTGGTAGGTTAATTTATTTTGTAACCTCAAATAGACCATTATCGCTATAATCTCGTTAATAGCCCATTAGTACTGAAAGTCTGATGGCCAGATAAGTAAATTTTATTATTTATACACCTATTACATCCTTAGGATATTTTTTATTATCAAATCAATTTAAATACAAAACTGTCAACAAAATCCAAAAATAACTATTACACCTGGGAACTTTTAAGGGACACACATTACTTATCTATATTTCGAACAATAGATAATATCGATTTACGACCTTTTTAGATTTCTGGTTTTATTTTACATCTTATAGCTACTTTTTTGTGTAAAACAATCTCTATTGCATGTTATTTCGTGTGTTTCCTATTTCTATTCATAGACAAAAATAATCCATGTAAACTGAGTGTCTTATAATGTAATGTATTGGGTACCGTGCCAGTAAAGATCCAGCGTTAAACTGAATTTTAAACTCGTTGTTATATCCTGGTAATAACATTTTCTATTTATTTTCGAATTGTGGAAATTATCAATTGTTCTTCCTTGTATACCGTCAAATGCTTCCTCTATATGCAAATTGCTTTATGTCATTACTTATTAATAGTATATAATTACCATAAAAAATGCAGCTTTACTGAAATATATTTATTAATGAAAGATCACCTGACTGAAAAGATAAAATCATAAAATGTCGATGCAATGTAAAATATTGAAAACAATTTATTCGGCCAATTTTCTTCTATTAATATTTTTAATATTATTACAGGCCTTTAAATTTAGACTAATTAACTATAGCATGCTAGATGTCATTAAAACGTAGCCCGAAATACAAAAAAATCGTGCTCAGTACCATAGATTCGTTCACAATATGGGAAAACGCTTATTATCTACAGTAATAAAGCTAATTCAATTACTCATCAGATAGATACATAATCAAGATATGACTTTATTTGCCTTTGTAATGGCGGAGACTAAATACTTAATTTTCCTAGTAGAGCGAATCCGAACTCCTATCGCCGCCAGCGAAAGGTACAGTTCTGCTTTTCCGTTACCTTTTACAGGATGGTAAAAGAATCTCTTCTTCAAACTATTCTTCATTTATATAGTTGTGCGCAAAGTTTTTTCAATACTAAGAAATTTGTAAAACAATATAATTATACTATAAAATATTTTGCAGAAAAAATGTGGTCTCCGAAAAAGGCAATTGTAGAGAAAAAGAAGGTTAAAAACCCGACTAAAACGTCTCGCTTATTTTTTTCTTAACTCTTTAAGCATTAAACTACAACATATAAAAATTTCAAATTGCCTCAAACATAATTTTGGCAATAGGAGAGGTATAGGACAAGTTTTCAGCTTGCCTAAAATACCTACCCAAAAATTGGTGCCAGCTCCCCTATTCCTATACTACCCCGAATCGGTCCTAAATTAGGACTGGAGAAATTCATAAAAATAAATTCCAGGTGATTCAGTTCTCACCTCTAGCCTTTAATATGCGTCACGCCGCTCTCTATTCTTTACCCCGCACTTGTGACAACCTCCCTCAAATTAGGGATGTTAGATTAATGGAAAAGAATCGATTAAATAAAAATCGATTTTTCTTTATTCAAAATTAATCGATTTGTCAAAAATAGAACTTAACAAAAAATTAATCGATTTCTGCGAGAAAATCGATTTTTTTTGTATTATTTTAAAAAGTACATGCTTTTCATATTCCGATAATAAACCTAAGAGATTCATTCATTAACAATTTATCAGATTAAAAATCAAATAAAATTTTATGAAAATTGTCAAAAATTTTGAAATATGGTCAAAAATGGTCAATAATTGTCAAAAATTGTTAAAAATGGACAAAAATGGTCAATAATTGTCAAAAACTGTTAAAAATGGATAATTTTTGTTAAAAACTATCAAAAATGGTCAATAATTGTCAAAAATTGTTAAAATTTTGAAAAATGGTCGATAATTGTCAAAAATTTTCAAAAATTGTCAAATATGTTCGATAATTGTCAAAAACTTTACAAAAATTTTGAAAAATGGTCAAAAATTTTGAAAAATGGTCAAAAATTTTGAAAAATGGTCAATTGTCAAAAATTTTAAAAATTTTGAGAAACTATCAAAAATGGTCAAAAATTGTTAAATACTGTCAAAAATGGACAATTATTGTCAAAATTGGTCAATAATTGTTAAAAATTGTTAATATTTTGAAAAATGGTCGGTAATTGTCAAAAACTATCAAAAATGGTCAATAATTTTGAAAAATGGTCAAAAATTTTGAAAAATTGTCAAAAATGGCCAATAATTGTCAAAAACTATCAAAAATGGACAATTATTGTTAAAGATTATCAAAATTTTGAAAAATAGTTGGTTATTGTCAAAAATTGTTAAAGTTTTTGAAAAATTGCCAAAAATTTTGAAATATGGTCAATAATTGTCAAAAATGGTCAAAAATTTGGAAAAATGGTCCATAATTGTCAATAATCATCAAAAATGGTCAATAATTTTGAAAAATGGTCTAAAATTTTGAAAAACTGTCAAAAATGGTTGAAAATTGTCAATTATTGTTAGAAACTGTTATAAAAGGACAATTATTCTTAAAAACTGTCAAAAATGGTTGATAACTGTCATCATTTTGAAAAATGGTCAGAAATTATCAAAAATTTGGAAAAATGGTCACTAATATTGAAAAACAGTCAAAATGTTCAATAATTGTTAAAATTTTGAAAAATGGTCAATAATTGTCAAAATTTTGAGAAATGGTCAATAATCGTCAAAAATTGTCAAAAATTTTGAAAAATTGTCAAAAATGGCCAATAATTGTCAAAAACTATCAAAAATGGAAAATTATTGTTAAAGATTGTCAAAATTTTGAAAAATAGTTGGTAATTGTCAAAAATTGTTAAAATTTTTGAAAAATTGCCAAAAATTTTGAAATATGGTCAAAAATGGTCAATAATTGTCAAAAATGGTCAAAAATTTGGAAAAATGGTCCATAATTGTCAACAATTGTCAATAATCATCAAAAATGGTCAATAATTTTTAAAAATGGTCTAAAATTTTGAAAAACTGTCAAAAATGGTCAAAAACTATCAAAAATGGTTGAAAATTGTCAATTATTGTTAGAAACTGTTATAAAAGGACAATTATTGTCAAAAACTGTCAAAAATGGTTAAAAACTGTCATCATTTTGAAAAATGGTCAGAAATTATCAAAAATTTGGAAAAATGGTCACTAATTTTGAAAAACAGTCAAAATGTTCGATAATTGTTAAAATTTTGAAAAATGGTCAATAATTGTCAAAATTTTGAGAAATGGTCAATAATCGTCAAAAGTTGTCAAAATTTTGAAAAATACTCAATAAATAATACGAGCCGTTTCCGAAAATCGATTTAAACACGTAATTTATAGAGTCGATTTACTAAAAATCGATTAATATTAATATAAAAATCGATTATAAGAAAAAAATAATCGATTTATATAAAAATCGATTATTTTTTAACATCCCTTCCTCAAATCCATTTGTATAAATCGATACTCCGAAGTACCCACACAGTTTTTGGGAACTATCGCACACCGCAAACGCTGGTTAAAGTAACCAATCATTTTCTCCGGTCTTTTTGCAGCAATTAATATAATAAAGGTAACTCCTGTAGGTCTTCAGGAAGCTGTTTATTTGTACTTTTCAAGTTATATTGTTGTAAAACTGTGAATTAACCGCCAAGTTGTTCAGTTTGACAGGGAAATTAATTAGTGTGTTTATTTGTAATTTGGAACCTGTGTACCTACGCATTTTCTAATAAATACTCTATTATCAATGTAACATCAATATGTGTTCCTCATTTCATTCTCGGATTACCTAGTGGTCCTTCACCCACTACCGTCGAAGCGCAATGGAAGAATAAGGGAAGTTTTACGCACCATCAACGTTATAACTCTCCACAGCTCTTTTGCTTTCACCTTATCTATCCAAGGACCACCCTACTCTGCATACAATAAAAAGACAAATTTGGCGATTAAAGTAATGTGACAGCGGCGTTATTACAGATGGACTTCCTGGCTAAGACACAGCTGCACGTTGAAGAGGCTTGGCAGTTTTAGTCTCTCAAGCTTCCCTTCTCTAGTGGAGGGAATGAGCGCAGTTTTTGCAGGGTTTATCCTTAGGCATTCCCTCCTATACTCCTCCTAAATATAATCATTATAATATCACAATCATAAGAGAGCAATAGATTTTTAGGTCTCAATGAATGTCACCCCAATATACATAGAAGTAGATAAAAATAATATGAAGATAAATAAATTGGTAATAATATCAATATTCATAAAAAATCTATTATGTATTAACAAAACAATATTTTTATATTTTTGTCATCATGTTCCAAGTAGCTCTGTAAATTATCGTTGGTGGGGTCCAGATCAATAATAAGCAGCTCTATAATGTTTTCTAGCTTCTTACACGTTTATTTCTATTCCCCTCACATGTTCGAGGCATTCACCCCATTCTGCCATCATTTCCTCTTGCAAGAGGTTTCCAACGTCTCTCATTTTGATGTCTTGCTACAAACACTTTAACTTGCGCACAAATCAATAAAATTAAAAGTGACTTATTCCGTAATTACCACGTCAATCATATTTCAAGCAGTAATTTTCTATAACACTTCAACTCATGCTATAATTTAACAGAAAATGTGATGCATCAACATCATTTTACCATATTGGCTCCGTCAGCCAAGTGGATATAAAAGCAAACACGCAGATAAACCCCAAACACATTTAGAACTATTTGGAAACTCAAAAAGAGTGAGGAAATCAAAATTTACTGACCTTAGCCTAGATACCAGACCACTCAGATCATAAAGGTAATGAAGAAGCAGATTCAATAGCCCGAAAAGAAGCACGACGTGTTCCTATTGATCCAGAACCTTTCTTTGGTATAATGAAAGCGGTGCAAAAAACTGATAGCAATACCTGGACAAAAAAGCAGTCTCAAGGATGGTGAAACAGGACGTCTGGAATGAAACAGGCCAAAGAAGCATCGCCAACATTTAAGGAGTACCCACTAAGACAGAATAGGCGAATAACCAGGATCCTGGTTGGGCTACTGACCGGGAATTGAGGACTCAACAAACACTTGAGCAATATCGGATTGGTAGACCCAACCACATTCAGGTTTTGCCAAGAAGATAAAGAGACTTCAGCACATATAGGTACTGTGCCACTGTGAAGACCTAGAGGACCTAGAGTTTCGGCATACGAAGTCTAGTTATAAGGATGTGTGGATGGATTACAAGGAACTCAAGCATAACAAAAGGGGACACTCAATAGATCTGCAAAGGTCGTAGTGGAAAGGCTGCTAGAAGCACATAAACCTCATATTAATCTTAAACCTTAGGATCATAAACAGTGCTGCTTTCTTGTCCCTAGAGACATAAAACGATTATAATTTGAATTGTAAACAAAAGTTCAATTGCTAGCAAAATCATTAGACTTTTGGGTTGTACATTTTTTCTTCAGTTATATTTATCCACCTTTAATTAATTATGAATGGAATTCCATAATTTCCACATTTACTGTATAACCTTTACAATTGCAATAAATGCCTATGTAAAGGCAACTTGAGACTAATTATTTTTATTCGTGATATAAATCTAGATAGGTACTTAATACATTTTCCATTCAACCTCACCAGCAGTTTCTCATCCTTTCCTATGCGACAGAGCATTCTGTCTTAATCTTTATTGCCAAACGTTTATTCTTACAAAAGCGAATCCCACCCCGACAACACTCAAATCTATTTATCTTCTAATCAATCACGGTCGACGTTGATTAGGAGACCGTCTGGCTGGAAGGTCCATGGCTGCTTACACTGAACGCTCTTGACTTACTTGGTTCAAGTTATTCCCTGCTATTTTACGTTCTGTGTTTGCAGTTTACGCGATTTTGACCCTAAAAGCGCGGGAATCTCTTATCGGCTCGAGATCGCCATCCAATTAAAGCTGACAATAGGTTTACGTTGGTGACACAAGTAGTGGAGTACACTCAGGCGTTCGGATCTACAATCTTCTGGTTCTTGCTTTATTTCGACGGATTGCAGTGGTGGCGGTCGAATATAGCTCTTTCAGAAACAAGTCTTCAAATGCAGTGATTATAATTCATATTTAATTTTCTCTAAATTTTTGACTCTTCTTTATATCATAATTTTAATAATTACCAATAAAGCTGTGTAAGATTTGTAAGTCGTAGACCCGACAAAACTAAATGGTGTACAGTCTGTTCATACTTATAGTGAAGTAACTAACTGGACTCCTATTGAGAAAGATCCGTTCAAGCTGTGAATTTGAAATATGAACGAACCCTGAAACCAATATCATCATCTTAAAACAAAATTTAAGGACTACGGCAGGTACAACTCTGCGTAGAATCGACCGCCTGGTGATAGCTCAAGTGGTTGGTGATTTATGACCTTCTTATATTTTTGGTCGTACTTTACTTGCGTTGTCCATGATAATTACGCTATTTGTAAATCGTAGACCCGACAATTTTGTAAAGACAAAACTAAATTGTATAAAGTCTGTTCATACTTATAGTGAAGTGACTAACTGGACTCCTATTGAGAAAGATCCGTTCAAGCTGTAAATTTGAAATATGAACAAAGCCTTAACCCAATATCATCATCATAAAACAAAATTTAATGGCTAGGGCAGGTACAACTCTGCGTAGAATCCACCGCCTGGTGATAACTCAAGTGGTTGGTGATTTATGACCTTCTTATATTTTTGGTCGTACTTTACTTGCGTTGTCCATGATAATTACGGTATTTGTAAATCGTAGACCCGACAATTTTGTAGGGACAAAACTACATTGTGTAAAGTCTGTTCATACTTATAGTGAAGTGACTAACTGGACTCCTATTGAGAAAGATACGTTCAAGCTGTAAATTTGAAATATGAACGAAGCTTTAACCCAATATCATCATCATAAAACAAAATTTAATGGCTAGGACAGGTACAACTCTGCGTAGAATCCACCGCCTGGTGATAACTCAAGTGGTTGGTGATTTATGACCTTCTTATATTTTTGGTCGTACTTTTCTTGCGTTTTCCATAATAATTACGGTATTTGTAAATCGTAGACCCGACAATTTTGTAGGGACAAAACTACATTGTGTAAAGTCTGTTCATACTTATAGTGAAGTGACTAACTGGGCTCCTATTGAGAAAGATCCGTTGGAGCTGTGAACTTGAAATATGAACGAACCCTTAACCCAATAATATATCATCATCATAAAAAAAAATTTAATGGCTAGGGCAGGTACAACTCTGCGTAGATTCGACCGCCTGGTGATAGCTCAAGTGGTTGGTGATTTATGTCCTTCTTATATTTTTGGTCGTACTTTACTTGCGTTGTCCATTATAATTACGCTATTTGAGTAATGTTTAGAATTAGCTTGTTTTTAAACCCATCTTCAGAAAATGTAGTATTTCTCGTATCACTTTGTTTCTCGTCTCTCTTGCTCTACCTCTTATCTGCCTTTTTTGTATTTTTGCTTACTGGCCTTTTCTTGTTCATTTGTTGCAAATATCGATCTTCAATAAGGTCCGATGTGGACATCTTTTATTTCCATATTCCTCAATATTTATCTCTTAGTTACTCCTTTGACTTTCCTCAGATATTTCCTTTCTGTTTCCCCAATCAGTTGGCAGGGTTTCTTCTTCCCATGCTTCGTTATAAATATCCAGCAGCGTATCTCTTCTTTTTTGACTTATGTTTATGATCAATTTCGCTGTAATTTTGTCGAACCCGGGTGCATTTTCAATTTTTATTTCCTTAATTACTATTTCTGATTATCCCTTATCTATTGCTTTACTCCGTCCTCTACTCCGCTATTATCCTTCATGCGTTCCTCCTTTATTGGATCTTGATAATACTCTACCTATCTCTCCATACTTTTTCTCCCTTCTGCTGATATTTCACCATTTTTATTATTCATGTATTGCGTTTTTGGCTGTGTTTCTGTTCTTAATGACTCAAGTGTTCGGTAGTATTTTTGATTCCCTTTGCAATTTTACTAGTGGGAACTGGTTGTAATAGATGAAAGGCATGGCATGGTCGCCATGTGATGGATGAAAACCGGTGGATACGTTGGTAGACTAAAGGTGTGGAAGGGCCTCTGAATAGGTGGTGTTGCGGGTCACTTGGAGAATCATCGTAAGGGACTGAAACGACTACTTCTAGCACTGGGATACGTTTGATTTATTTATTATAATACATTACACTACTTACTAAACTAATGCTATGCATAAGTACCTAGCCGTATAGCATACTTATACGTAATGGTTAATGATTACTAATAGCTGACTATTCACTTATATAGAATGGTGTTCTTCAAGAATTCTGCATCGACTTCTCCTTATGATAAATACTGAATGTATATTTATATATCCAGTCAAGTTCCAGTAAAACAGATAAACATATAATTGTTTTGTCTTACTTCACGCTTCGAACTTGACTTTCTATTCAGTAACCTTCTTAATTTATGTTTAAATAATAATGAAATGTTCGAACATTTTGTTGAAATAAGATCAAAGGAATTTAATTCTTATTTTAAATATTTATTAGTATATTATTATATTGGGCCAAAAGGCATCACATGGTCATTTTTATCATTTACTTCCATGCTGTTCTGAGGATTTACATCCCCGGACTAGGTGTGAACAGCAAAAATAATTACGTTGCATGTTCCCTGAATTATTTATAATTATTATTTTTCAAAAGCTCATGACCATAGAGTACTTCCAAGTAACCATTTTAAGAATATTCAACGCAAATTCGGTTCAACACAATTTCATGACCAATTTCAATAAATCATTAATGTTACTTTTTTTTGTTTTAGAGTTTACAAAGTGCAGCGAGACGAGCGGGTACAAGTTGCGCGAACTGCAAAACCACAACTACGACCCTCTGGAGGCGTAATCAGAACGGGGAGCCAGTTTGTAACGCCTGCGGACTCTACTATAAACTACACAACGTAAGTAACATAAATCTATTCGATAGTTCTATGCTCTCATGAGTCTTATTCCACCCAGTATAAATATATGTCTTTGTCTTGTCTTGGTTGGTGATATTCTCACACTCTATAAATGTGGGTTCGCGTGTCGTGAGTGGATTGAATATACGAACTCCACGTTCCATTTTTCTTAATTTTTCTTTACATTGTAGCAACCCTATTACATAATATAAAAAGTAATGTTGACAACGATGCTACATTTTACTCGACTTCGCGTTTAAATTCGTCGTGCTTTGTAATTTATCAAACAGACAGTAGAGACACAGTTTTGGCAAAACTACGGCATAATTTAAATTGAAAACAATACAAGGTGAAGTGGGAAAACTGATATATTATTTAATAGTTTAAAAAAGTTAATTAAAAATAATGTTTGAAATAAATTGTGATAAAACTTGTTTTGTTCATTTTGAGAATTTTTAAAAACCGTAAATTATTTTTTTTTATTTCAATTTTCACTTGTTTGACTGTGGGGATTTGGAGTAGTTGTTTCCTCTCCAAATAGTCTAGTCAACAAATTCAAAAACGTGTTAATTCTTGATGAAGCTCCTAAAAATATGAGCGATGACGTCTAGAAAAATGTATCGAAAGTTTGTATTAGCACATAAAAAATTGTTATTAATAAATTAAGATGAAAAGAAGATTGCATACAGTTTTTGGTTAATAACTCAAAAACTGTAAATATTTAAGGAATTTTGAAAAAAAATCCTTAAAGAGGAGGAAATTTCCAATAAAAAAGTTTGAACTGCCGGAACTCTATCTCTATTATTTATAATTTTAATTCAACGCCTAAAATAGGAGTCCGCGAGTAATTTTGGGCATGCGTGCGCCTCGTCAAAAGCAAACAGATGATATTAAATAAGGTATTAATTGTTAATTAAAAAATTTGAAAAAAATATGGTGTATTCTGAACACTTCAAAGAATTTATTGTATCAGTGAATGTCACCCAATATACATACATATATAAAAATTATTTCGACAAAAATGCATCGATATCTTTGAGTCGACGTTTGTCGACGCTGCACCATCAGTAGCTTATATGTTTATGAGGGTCGAGTCGATCCAATGCGTGTCCTGCTTAACCCATCTGTTAACTGGATGGAACATATTTTTTGATGAAATTTTATAAACAGACGAATACGCCTAAAATCACTTGCTTATCGAAATTTGGTCAAGAGAAAGAACTTCGGACACACGCTGAAGCCTTTGAAAATGGTAAAAAGTGAAAAAAATTATAGTAGGATGAAACTTATAGGAAAAGAAAGAGAATACAACGAAAATGAAAAATAATTTACGGGCGATCTAAGGTCGGGAAGTGGTAGGGGGTGAGTTTTTAAGGGTGAAAGACGGTTTATCTCGATTTTCGGTCAAACTAAAAGTCCTCTGGAAAAAAGTTAGATGGCAAAGTTGTAGGTAATATAAAGATCTACAACTTTTGTGGTTACACTTTTTTCACATAGCCTCAAAAATTCAAAAAAGTTTTTGGTTTTTTATTTTTCTCTTACAAAAAAAAATTTTTTTTTACGAAATTTGGTGAAAATTTACCTTTCTATGTCCCAAACACACTATAATTTGTTTGATTTGAAATATTAATTTTTTCACCTTATTGTGACTCAATATCGAAAAAGCACCCTAATTTTCAATCGAAAATTCTCTCGACAAAATATCAGCTTTTTCAAAAAAATCGGTGGGCTTTTTGTTCGTTGGAATCTCTACTTTCTGATGGCCAAGAAAAAATACATTACATTAAATCTTCACAGAAAATACAAAGAAACGAAAAATACTCGAATTCGATTTTTTTTTTATCTTTATGTACCATTTTGAGCTATTTCTTAAAATTTATACCTTAATTGCTTGAAATTTCTATAAGAATTTTACAACTTGATTTTTTCCAAATTATGGTGTGAAATTTTCTTACCGAATACCACGCAAGTTTAAATTATTCCTGGAAATTTTCTTTCGGGCTCGAATATTTTAAGAAAATTTTTCCAAAATATTCGTGCTCTCAAGAAAATTTCCGGAAATAATTTAAGCTCTTGTGATATTATAAGTGACAAAATTTTAATTTTTTCAAGGTGCGTTGATCAAAGCAAATTTTGTTACCATGTTTCTGATATTTATTTAAAATGTCATTGTGGTATTTCTTGTTAGAAAACGTCGGATTAGTTCAGTTCAAAAATGAGTGTTTATGAAAGAAAAAACAGATTTGGAACACAATTCATTGCAGAAACTTAAAAGGCAGTGTCGGAGAATACTCCAAAACGAGCTTCCTGTTGGCGACAGTTTTCGCAGCTTTTATTGATAGAGATTATAAAATTAGCAAAAATTATGAAAGATTATGCTTACAATATGAAGAAAAAAACGGGGAGGACTACAAAGAGTCAAGTATAAAAAGCATATGGAACACCACGGAGCAGATGCTACAAGAAAAGTACTATAAATAATTTAATATAAAAATGACCCATTTACCGACATTGTTTTTAAATCAGCCTGTTTGGCAAAAGACTCAAAACGAAAACAACTTCAAGGTAACCAAGAGAAAAGAAAATAAAGTTCGGAAGCCCTTACAACACAAGCATGATTGAAGATGATAAAAATTCATGACGAAGACGGCCTACGGAAAAAAAATATTTCACCTATTCTCATTTGAACTTGCCTGGCGAGGCAACGAAGCAGTGAACTGCAAAGTACATTATTTCCAACAAGAATTAGACCTAAAAGGAAAATTTACGGGATGTATCGAATACAATCCCATATTTTCAAAGACACAAGGAGGTGCAAAAGCCTTAGAGTTAATGTTTCAACAATTGTTAATTAACAAAATGTTTTTGAACATCCTTGATTATTGTGAGCTAAGAAAAATGTTTAAATCATTTTTTTCAATGTTTCGCGGCGTGGAGCCCTTCCTATATACTTACTCAAGAAGATCACGTCATAGAAGTTTGAAAAAGTAATATAAGTTAGCAAAAAATGGCAAATCAGTCTACCTTGTTCAGTAAACTCTGAATGGAGGTGACCTTGTATAAACCTCCATTTGAGTTGGTGTTCTTAATCTAACCAGTTTCCGATTTCCCCTCTCATGCAATCATTTGTGATTCCATAGAACGGTTCCGGACCCATAAAGTCTCCTTCAGAGCCTTTTGTAGCTGACTGGTCCGTCAATTCATCACCTGCAATCCCCTGATGTGCCAGCAACTATACAAGAGACTCTGTGTTTTCTCTTGTCAGCCTTAAGGGATTCTTACAGTTTTTCACCAGTCTAGACCTAGTTATTGGAGCAAAGCCTTGGTATTTTCAATGACCAATAGAGCTCTGATCAATGAATTCATCTAAAAGGTCATTAGTTCTATGCAATGGTTTTATCGTAGTAACTTACATCATATTTATATCTAAGATTAGCTTATTCCAAGGCATTAGATTTGCATAAAGTTGTATTGAAGTTATTAGGCATTAAAATTATTATTTGGATTTCTCTTTATCTTGATTTACCCTGGAATTTGCAGCAGTTTGTACTTCACGACAAAAAGTACAATTAATTCATTCACTTTTTTGCTTATTGTGCTCATAGTACAGGCCTAATAATAGTTCCACCATAACGAGACTGGATTTTGCTGATTCTTAAATTCAAACCTTTTTTTGTATCATGAAATGCAGTGGCAATCATCTAGCGGTATATCCTACACTCCACTTTTACGCATCAATCTAGGCATAAATAATATTCTTCAATGAAGGATCATGTCATATTCAAAATAAGAGAAAATTTTTTGTAAAACACGTTGGAGAACACTATTTTTCGTAAATCGTGTCTCTTATTCCGCAAAAATCCGCTCGTAACACAAAATAGTGCTTTTCCCAAATAATTGCACCAATCACTGTTCCTCAAGTACTGACGACAATTTTAAAATGAACACGACTCATAACTACAGTTTGTCAAACGTAGGAACAAATTCAGGTTTTTAAATATGGCCATGCTCTCCTAGTGCGCAATGATCAGCGGCTGAATTCATCAGTTGTTAGAGGTATATCGACGAGAGAATATCGCAAAGTACAGTCAGTGAAAGTATAGTTGATGGTACATTTCGGCAACGCGCTTCTTCCGTACACTTTCTTTTTCTGTCTTGTACGCATGTGGTTACATTTCCAAGTCTTTTTCCACGTTTGATAAGCTGTACTTTAAATGTACTTCAAATTTTCTACCATAAATCATTTTTATGCTGATTTACATTAATCTCGATATAAGATGTGAAACTAATCACAACTCAATCAAGTTCAATTTTTTTTCACGTAACGCACCATCTAAATCAAGATAACAAAAGCAACCGATGAGAGATGTTTGTCTGAACAATCATAATCTACGGGTGTTAAAACTATCAGCATCTCCGATCTGATGACAATCTAGTTAAAGTATAATCAGTTTATTAGCCCAAATCCCGATATCTAATCACACGCACATATCTGCTGACGCTTCATTCTCTGTGTCTTTTTTTACATCGATGATTATCGGCCAGAGTTGGGATAGTTATTTCATTAAGTAATAACGTAACGTCGTCTTATACAGGTAAAGTTACACAAACTTGAACAAAAATCAAGCCTGTTCGCAGCGGTTCTAGCAAACCCTATTGACTATCAGACCGATTTAAAGACGAAACACACCTATCAGCACCTCATAGGAGCAGCGACTGATCATCACCAGAATATTTTATTTCTTATTTGTATTTCAATGTGAACGCGCATACCTAACAGCATCAGCACAGCACCGACAAGGCACGTCAACGCCTCAACCACAACACATTTCTCAGAGAGAATATTTTGCGGACGGCGTGCCAATACAATATCTATGACAATATAAAGTAAAGCCTATAGTCGGGTATCGCGGCGGTGCTGATCCCGTGTCGATGCGTTAAGTGAGTCCATACACAACCGTCGATTCGACGGTGATGGCAGTCGCTGTTCCTATGAGGTGCTGATAGGTGTGTTTCGACCTTTATGCACCGTTACGCTTAATGGCAGTTTAACCGAGTTTAACGTAAAACTGTCCGTTTCACTAATTGTCAACTCACTCAAAAACCCGCGCATATATAGTCCTTCTCAACTCTCGAAAATTCCAGTACCTTCTGCGCTCGTCCCATGGACAAACAAAGCATCATCTCGATAATGTTCTCGAAAGCGCATTTACCAAAATTTATAATCGAGAGACAGGGCCGGTTTTGAGCTAGTGACCTCGCAAAAATAGATATAATAGTTTACGGGCTCCCGAGAAAAGTATATATTAGAAATAATAATTTTGACCTGATTGAAGTCCTTGTTCAGGCGCTTTCGACTAAAGAAAATGACTGTTCCGCATATCTTAGACACGAAAGAGGTATTGAGTATTGAAGTATCCAAATCACATGTAAGTGACAATACAGTATTATGTGTACCTCCTATTGATTAATTATTGGCGACGACATTGACGAAAAGCTTCCATTCCCCTCCCATATAATTCTATCTCCTTTTCCTGTTTCGGTGAAGTCTTCTTCTTTCTTCAGGGTAGCGATGTGCAGTTTTCTCCCGCTGGTCTTTTTAGTTTTGTTGCTAGCGTTATGTGTGTGTATGTCGCAGCCTCTGGAATATAGAAGGTACAAATCCTTATAGCCAACGTACTGAGCCTAAAAACGACCGTGAAGTAGCAGTATGGAGCTCTGGCTGATGTTTTGCTGAGCTTGGATCTTGCTGTATGTCCCTAGGCCGTTAAGGCGTACGTCAGGATCGGCAGAATAATTGCCTTGATCAGAAAATGTGAACTTGATGATGAAACACCTACTCACATACTCTGCTTCTGTGAGAACTCACAAGGACTCAAACGGAAGCACTTTGGAGAGGAATTGATACAACCATCACAACTACTGAAAATCCCTCCAGTCAAACTAGAAGACACGAAGCTTCTGGAATGGAAGTAGATAACATGGGAATTGGTACAAAGATTCAGTTCAACTGCCTGGGCTGTTGACGAATGAATGAATGAATGAATGAATGCCTTGATCAAACGTATGTTCGTCTTGAGCTCCATGTTAAATATTCTTCTTAATAGTTCTTCTAGGTATTCTGACTTGCTTCACCTTGCCGATTGAATAGCTGACTTGGTCCTTAAAAGTCATTTACTGGTACAATATGACTACCAGGTACTTCGCTATAGTGTTCCATTGAATTTTTTCTCCTGCTAGTTCTATGTTTTCTTCTGCTATTTTTTTTGTTGAAGTGGACTAGTGATGCGCAAAGCAGGACCAAGACCAAGACCGGCTTAGTCTTGGTCTTGGTCTTGCATGCGTGGTCTTGGTCTTGGTCTTGCAGCCTCACATGTGGTCTTGGTCTTGGTCTTGCAGCCTCACATGTGGTCTTGGTCTTGCATAGGCCGGTCTTGGTCTTGCTGCAAGAGTCTTGCATTTTATAGTTGGGAAAAACCCATAACAAAATTATTATGAAACATTTTATGACCCTTTACCAATCTTGTCACGTATTGGTACATCTGCCGCCGTTTTTTGATATTGTTCGATAATTTATTTATGGATCTGTTACGACCCAAGATGGGCCATCAAAAACAGATATATGGAAAACAAATTATCTCTTAACTACCCCCCATAAATCAACCGGAAACCCTTCATTTTAAATGGGTTTACAACAAGATCCTCGTTTTAGCACATATTTTTATATGAATTAGCTATACATATTCAAACTTCAAATTGCTTTCATGATATTTTGAGGTTAAAATACACATTTTGTAAGAATTAATTTGGTACATTATTGAATAAATTGAAAAAAGAAAGACTGCAAGAGTCTTGGTCTTGCACAACTTGGTCTTAGTCTTGCACACTCGGTCTTGGTCTTGGTCTTGCAAGCCTTTAGCTGGTCTTGGTCTTGCATTTTTTGCAAGATCAAGACCAAGACCAAGACCAGTCTCGCTCATCACTAAAATGGACTGATCGAGTTATCTTTGCGTTGATCTTTATTGTGGTTTTATGTACGACTTCTTAAAATTTGGAAACGTTAACAATGTCAAAGTAACCAAAGTATGACAAAAGTCAACTTAATGACCGAGGTTGCCAGCTCAATTTCAAATGTAATCTAAGGCTATAGTTAACTTCAAGGATCTTCAGCATGGTGCAAACCAAACAATTTCTAGCCAGTTGTTGAATTTTACTGGTACTTAACAAACTCCGTTTACAAAAATAACGGTACAAGTAATAGGTATTCAAATAAGCTGGATGTTTATTGAAATTTAGAAGATATTGGTCAATTGGGTAATCTTAATTCTGCTGAACGTGCTAATCTTGATATAACAACATAACCTACTTTTATTTGATATATGACTTCAATAATTATTTTTTCATCTTCTTCATCAATTCAGTTTGATAGTTCCTACTGGTGTTCATTCTTTTTCAAGATACGAATATCTAAAATATCTTCAAACAAAAATATTTTATGTTTATTAACATGATCTGTCATTAACTGTCATAAATGACAGTTAATGCATCATTAATCGTCTGCTACCACAGCGCTCACATTAATCATTTGACAAAACACGCGTTCAGCAGGAAATTGATTATCGCTCCGGTAGCGCTACGTTGGGATGAACGCGATCATTAATAATTAGTGATTTATGGGTAATGCAACAATTAGTACATTTAACATTATTTTCTGTGCGTTTCTTCCTATAGCTGCTGCTTCGTATGCTTTTAAAAAGTGTCATTGTCATTGGTTCAATTTGAATAAAGCTCAACAACTCTACGAACGGGAATAAAAAATGTATACTTTAAATTATTATGTGTTCGGATTGTTACGTGGCGCGTTCTATTCCTGTAACAAATTGTTATTGTAGTTGGGTAACGACGTTGTTTAAAGTAGGCGTGGAGACCGGTATATATGATATACTGGCTGAAGTCCTGCTCGGGGCAGTCGACATACTCGATAGTCTGTGGAACATGTCATTATGATCCACAATCGCACTACTATTGCTCCGCGGAATGGAATGCTCCTCTTATTCTTCTTCTTTGCTCAACGTATACCGGAGAAGACTAATAACTGCACTTGATCTGTTTTTTTTTCTGATAAAGGATTGTGACGGACATTATCTGAGTGAATATCTTAGTTTATGGGCGCATAAAGATAGTAAGACAGTTATCAATTATTACATTGTATGTAGTGGTTTATTGGCTGTTATACTTAAAAGTCTTATACAATTTCTCATGTTTTTAGAGTTTTCAACAAAATTTTCTTTTAAGGAAGTAATGGTTCCCAACAAGGAGTTTTAATGTTGGTTATTTCTTTGACTTTTGTTTCTAACCATTTAGAATTTTCATTTCATTTATTTAATTTAAAATATAACGCTACTAGTAGTATAACATTTTCTCTCTTTTTTCAAATCTCTAAAATTAAAAATGTTTGTATGTTTTCCAGTTTTGAGCACTTACTTAATGTGGGGTAAGAATTTTGATTTAATAATTAAATATAATCCCATAAGGATTTTTCTTTCCCCTTTTTTATAGTAATTAATAATTTTATGAATCAGTATTGTTTTTTGTTTTTTCATTTTTCACAAATAACGATTCTTTCATTTTGTTAATTTTTTAGTTTTCATCACCATTGTAAGATTTTTTGATCAAGTAATTATTGTAACATCAATCTTGTTTCTTTATAGCCTGATGATGGTATTAACTGAAGCTGAAACTAGCTACTAACCTTCTAAACTGAAGCTAATTACCTATACATTGAGGTATGACTTTGTGCTTCTTTGAAAAACTTTATTATATTTAAAATCATTTGTTGTACTTGAATGTGTAAATCTTTACCGTTGAATTCAAACATTCAAACCTTTCTCCCAACCAACCAAGGGTAATTTCATTATTTTAATCTACCCACGTTCTCCAAAATGTCATATTTTAAGTTATATATATGTAAAATCTAAGAGCGATTGTTGAAAAAACAAAGGAAAAAATCAGATTTTGAGAAGGAAGGAGGAGGTTGTTGGAAGTAAGAAACTAAAATTGAAATTTATGCAGAAATATTCAAAAAGAAATAAAAATTTGTAAATATAAAGTTAACTAAACTAATATAAAGTGATTATAACAATAAATAAGTAAGTGAAATGTAATACTTACCATAAAATATTTGTTGCTAAGTGAACACTGGTATAAGCCATATAATATACCCATATCCAAGGCATATTAAAAAAAAATCACAAGTGAAAAGCAGAAAAATATTAAAATCGTTTATCCAGCATAGAAAAAAAACTTTCCGAGTGACCCATAATTTTGATCCAGGGCCACCGAACATTGAATTCAGTGTGACCTTCAAGAGAAGAAAGGAAATGAATACTTTAATTACGAAAGACAATCAGGTATCATTTATCTATATAATTTAATTTTGAATTTATTGATGTATAAAGTTTAAATTGTTCAAATTTAAAAAAGTATCACATAAGATTATACTTACTAATAAAATTTTTCAAAATAATCGAAAGGATATCAATCATCATTGACTCCATTTTATTCTAGAACGTTGTCGAATGTCATTTCTTCACATATAAAATTAATCATCTTTTCTGTAGTTTTTTAAAACCATAGAAATATAAAACCATAGACTCTGATAAGAATAATCTTAATTTTGTTGTGAATGAGAGAGTGAATGAATTTTAGATAAGAAATAAATAGTGTTAATGATTTTTGAATATTTTCGAAGTTAATTAAGCCGTTAAACAGAATTAAACAATAAACTAAACGTTTCATTTGTTGAACATTTATTTAAAATTGAATGTGCTTGTTTTTGTATCTATGATATATTTTACAATCAACACAGGCTGTCAACGTTGGAACTTGTTGAAGGTCAAAGGACAGAGTTGGCTTCACAAAAATTTGAACTCACAAATAAAAATATAATTCCCTGAGATAGTTAAAATAAATTTAAAAAATAATATTAAAATAATATAATAAAGAGTCTCATAACAATCATAATAAAAAAATATTATAAAATAAATATTTTGATAGTTTTCGACTGAGCTAGATTGATGTAAGTAAAGATAAGTATTAAAATAATAAAATAAATAGAATTTGATTTATAATAAGGTATGGAATTGATATAGCTCTACAATTCAACAAAACCATATCAATATATATCTGCATCAAGACAACTATCAATAATAGTCCACATCGGGAATTTCCTTTAATTTTGCCGCTTTTGTGGAAAGTGATTTATGGGTCATACATCTTTCCTTTCTTTGACGACGACATTTTTAGAGGCTATAATTTGAAAGTTTGCAATGGATTTGAGACTAAATATGTTTAATGTCCCATAGATATTTTTTTATTAACGAGTCGGGATTGGAACATATATTTCCTTGTTTGTACACCCCTGTTAAGGAAGTTGAATAGTTATTT
Source organism: Lochmaea crataegi (assembly GCA_947563755.1). Classification (NCBI taxonomy): domain Eukaryota; kingdom Metazoa; phylum Arthropoda; class Insecta; order Coleoptera; family Chrysomelidae; genus Lochmaea; species Lochmaea crataegi. The sequence goes on from OX387433.1 coordinate 15,771,541, forward strand.
ACAAAAAACATAATTAAATTAATGTTGGGATAGTACGTAAAGAGATATGCTCCCTCGAGTATGAATACCGTCCATATTTCGATGTCTCGATATCCTTCGTAGTAAGAATAAAACCTTTAACGGGTAACCACACGTTTAAAGAATTCGAGACACTTGTTACTACTGTCATCCATTTAATTAAGGTCTCGGGATTCCAGCAATGTGTACACACACCTCCAGACGCATTCCCAGCCACTACAGTCGGCAAATAGTCCAATTAGGCCCTACACAAAATGCCTCTTATTGTGTCATGAGACCACTAATAACATATTCCATGTATTAAGCATCGCGGTCACTGGACTTTTAGCCATCCTTCACAAGAACCGCGTTTTTCTTTTTTCTTTATTGTAACCGCGCGACTCGCGTCACGTACTTTACCGGCTTTTGCGGGTCTGTTTGAATAAAATCATTCGAATGACATGAGAAGACGAGCGATAAAGTGACGATTAATTTATGGCCTTTGGCCCGTCGCGGCGGAATAAATCAAAAAGTACTTACTTCTAACATTGTTTTTTATCGTAAAAACTATTGTGAAAATGGAGAATTGAAAATGATGACATTATCTAATTGTGAGACATAAGTGGGACATTTTTATTTTTTCGGCAACTTTGGCGAATTACTATTTATTTATTTAAAGAAACTCACACTGTATTAAACTTAATTTATATACACACTTACCAATTTATTTACACTCGGTATAATAGTTCTAATTTATTTTCACCACTTGAATATTACACTATTTATCTTCACTATTCAATTCACTGTCCGATTACTAAGAAGTTCTGTAAACTGTCTGTGAACTAACTCTTCGCTGTTCGTTTCACTAATTGTGAACTAACTGTTAACTCGCTCAAAAACCCGCGTATATATCGTCCTTCTCAACTCTCAACCTTTTACTCGAATGTTCTCGAAAGGGGCGCATCCACCAAAATTTACAATGACCTCGCAACATTAGGTACAATCAAAACAAAAAAGTTGGCAGTAAATAGAAAAAAAATTATTTACGACAACCTACTTACAACTAATGAACTAATTCTATATTATTTACAAATAACTATTTAACCCAAATCTAGTTCAGTATCTCTATCGTCTTCATTCAAATTAATAATTAAGGGTGCTACAGTGGCATTATCATTTCGATACGTACCTACAACCTTAAAAACATGCTTTTCCAGCTATCAATAGGAATATTACTCGTCACATTTATAATTAACTGCATTACGCTCGAGTTTAATGTGGGTGAAACGTATTCAGATCTAACTCTGGATTTTAGCTGATGCCACATGTGATCTATAGGGTTCAATATGCAATAATATTAGGGAAGCCGTAATACTGTATGGCCCATATTTTTAGCTATATTCGATATTGAATGCTGCTAAAACTTGTAAGAGATCAAGTTTTTTGTACGATTCTCCAAAATACAGGTCATTTTTCAACGAATACTCTTGAATTTATTAGCGTCACTTCGTAAAATAAAAATTCGGAAATATATCTTCTGAAGCACAAATAAATAATAGAATAATGAAATAATTTGAAAAATAAGTTTCAAATATTGATTTACCAGCCAAATATTTCAGTTGTGAAATAATCATACTATTAGGCATTATCTTCTCGCTTTTCGAAGAAACGAGTGGGTACGATATCGGATTAACGACTACCTGATGTGGGAATATACTTTCCTCATAAGTGCTGTACTTTATTTTTCCGACGATCATAGTGTAACGGTAAGAGGCGCTAGTTTGTAACGGTAAGCGCTCCAGCTTGAAGGGCTCCGGCTAGAGACTCCTCTCAAGGGTGATTCGACCCTAAGTTTATGTCACAGAAGGGTTGTAAAAAATTGAGGGCGCCACTACCTTTTTGACGTCGATAAAAAATACTAACAAACTAAGGCGGAAAAGATGGAAACGCCTTGTAGAATTTAAATGAAAGTTAACCAAAAATTAAATAATAAAAAAGTTACTTAAAAAAACACACCACAGGAAATGAACAAGTGTGAGAGGAATTTGTACTTTAATAGGTACTTAGCTTATGAAGTGGTAGGTAGGTAGATATTTCCTCCACGAAGTCTTGAGACTAGATCTCGAAGAAGATAGGTAGAAACAGAGTCTTGATTTGAACGGTATCCTAGCAGCTGTGTCCTGGTCTAGGTCTTATATCTTGTATCCTAGCCTAGGGTTGCGGTTATATCCTTGCCTAGGGCTTATATCCTAGAGGCTATGCTCACCACAGCAAAATTGATTAAATGGGAAAGGTATAAAAGCGATAAAAAAAATGGAGGTCTTTCCTCGAAGAGAGTCGATAGCGGAAAGGGCTGTCCCTCGTGGCGTTGGAAAAAATGGAAGCGTCCGTTGAAAGACGTTAATTGTCTTATGGTCAGGGTTGAAGAATTTGGGATCACAGAACTATAATTGGAAGTGTCTAATGAGACGACGAGCGAGGATTTATTCTATAAAATCGAAACAGATCGATAGACATGTTACAATAGATTAAAATGTACAATCACCAAAAGTAAAAATAAACATATTTTTTATTACTTTAATGTAAGAATTTTGGTTATTGTTGATTTTTTTTTTATTTTTCTTTTGCTACAATCTAATGAAAGATCAATGAGTAACTTTTTCTTATTCCTAATATACTATAAAGCTACAAAGTCATATGTTAGAGAAAGATCCAAACTTGAATTGTAGATCTAATAGGGAGCTTTAGAAAACATACTGTAGATTCTTCAATATAACGTAAATTTACCTATAACTCCGAAATACTGTATAGGGAATATTATATAGAAGTAAAACCAATATTTATAAAAATCCCATTCTGTAATAATTGAGGCGTTCCATACTTGAAACTCACTCTGTATTGAACAAATTTCTAATAGTTGTTAGGGATTTTTGGTTCGTCTGATTCAATATGCTCACTAAATGTGAAAATTAAACAATCCTGTAGGTTTTTTTCTGAATTCCAAAACACGAACCTGAAAAAATCTGTTCCTGAAATAAATGTGAGAAAAATTCAATTCCCGAATAATCCCCGAATTACTGACAAAATCCGGTCATAAAATAAACGCAATGACCGAGAACAACTAACGACCATCCTTGATGACTAATATAGCTTTCCGGAAAAAGAGTAGAGCCGGAAAATTTCATCTTATTTCCGGATCACAGCATCGTCAGCAAGTTTAGTCTCACCATTTAGATTTGTAACGATAATTTAATTCATATTAAGAGATATTCTTGTTTTTTTTTCTACTTGCTTTGTTATAAAAAGTAGGGTATCATCCCATCTTCATAAAAAGGAGTTTTGAGGGGGACAATGTTGTTTCTCCTGCATAATACGAAATGAAAAATGTGGTTTATGGGACTTATGCATTGAGGAAAACAAAATGTATAGTTATTAAAAATATCTAAATTCACTTTCTCACTACCAAATAAATCTTGAAACTAAAATTCTTACAGCCTATTAATTGAAACTTGAGCTTTTAATACGCGACATTATTATTAATATAATGTGCCTTCTTAAAATACTTTTGTAATTTGTAAGACTTGACAGTGTGAACCCACACTATGACGAAGACACAAGCATCTATTATCTTGTCGGTAATTTGGTTTAGATCGTAGAATCTGATAAAATGACTTTCGTGTCTGTTGCTTCTGTGTACATTCTTAATACGCTCAGTAAAACTAAAAAAAAGTTTTATCTAATTCCACGCGTTCCTCATATTGGAGTTAATGAAGTTCGTTTATAAATAAGATTGCCATAAGTTTTATTCAAACTAATTTTAATCTTTGAACATTATTTAAATATTTACTGCATCTATAGCTATCAGTTGAAATCCCATGTATATTATTTTGATAACCTCTTCATATGGAACCAACCCATAAATAGTTTACAAAAATTCCCATTCTGGTTAGTTCTTTTGTGGCAATTGAGACACCAGCCAGTTCTGTTTGAACCACGCTGGTATTTTTTCCCATTCTCCACTTACTTCTTAGGCTAAATGAACTGGAGTAAACTCCACATCCTGAGCCTTCTTTGGTTTTTGAGCCGGGTTTTGAGATCAGGTCCATAACAGGAATCCTTTGTGGACATGGCAGGCAAAACTACCATCTGGAGAAAAGGGGGACTACAGACGTTTGTGCACCATGAGGATTTAGAAAGACCACTCACAAATTATCAACTTCCTTGCGAAAATTGAACGTTTCTGAACAGATCACTCACAGAACACAGATCAGCATAGAATGGAAGACAAGAGATTGGTACTAGTGATTGGTACTGAAAAATACATAATTATCTAGTTTTTTTGGGCAGCTCTGCAGCACCCAGAAAAGTAACATGTTTATTTTAGAACAAAAGGCATCTAAGTATTAAAGCCCTAACTGTTTTTTTCTTGTTAACTTTTGTTTGTGGAATATATCGTCAATTAAGAACAAATTATATACGAAACTATAGATTAATATCTCAATCGTGATACGAACTTTTAAACCCAAATACATAGTTAAACCGGATAGTCAAAGCATTAATTAACTCGTAACATATTTTGTTAGTAATTTCCAACTATTAACGCTATAATTGTTAAGTTCTATGGGGCATAATTAGTTTTATAAAATTGGAAATGCGTAATTATATGACTACCGAAGAAGGATACATATGAAGTATATGGATAAAGGAGAACCGTAGAGATGTTGAAGATGAAAATATCGGGTTGAATTTAACATATACTCATCATATTGGTTTTTGGAAGCTTTGGGTAAGATAAGGGAAAACAAAATAGTGAGGATAGAAAAAAGGGACCGAAGGAAGGTTGAGAAGGAAATAGAAAAATAAGGAGCAAGAGTAGGAGAAAAATAGATAAATAGATGGGGGAGAGAAAAAGAAAGCAGAGACAAAAAGGAAGGAGGAGAAAATGAACCAGAATTCTTTCCATTTGAAACAGTAAAACAAAACCTATTTCGAATTTGTCCATTCCTTTCCAAACCTGTTGAAAATAAAAAAAAGGTGTGCGGTCGTCGGACCGCCGACAGAAGCTTGCTTCTTATGCACAATAGAATGACCATTTTTGACCATTTTTCGTAAATTTTTGACCATTTTTCAAAAATTTTGACAATTTTTGACAATTATTGACCATTTATTCAAAAATTTTGACAATCTTTGACTATTTTTTCAAAGTTTAACAATTATTGACCATTTTTGACAATTATTGACCAATTTTGGCAGTTTTTACAACTATTGAACATTTTTGACAATTTTTCAAAAATTTTGACCATTTTAGACCATTTTTCCAAATTTTAACAGGTTCTGACAATAATTGACCATTTTTGATAGTTTTTTATAATAATTGACCATTTTTTCAAATTTTAACAATTATTGACCTTTTTTGACAAGTATTGATCATTTTTGACAGTTTTTCAAAAATTTCGACCATTTTTCCAAATTTTGACAATTTTTCCAAATTTTAACAATTATTGACCATTTTTGACAATTTTTAATAATTATTGACCATTTATGACAGTTTTTTATAATTATTGACAATTTTTGACCATTTTTCAAAATGTTAACAATTATTGAATATTTTTGACAGTTTCAGACAATTATTGACCATATTTGACAATTTTTCAAAAATTTTGACCATTTTTAACAACTATTGACTATTTTTGACATTTTTTCATAAATACTGACAATTTTTTCAAATTTTTAACAATTTTTGACCATTTTTCAAAATTTTAACATTTATTGACCATTGACAGTTTCTGACAATTATTGACCATTTTTGACAGTTTCTGACAATTATTGACCATTTTTGACAGTTTCTGACAATTATTGACCATTTTTGACAACTTTTAAAAATTTTGACAATCATGTAAATTTTTCAAAATATTTAACAATTTTTGGATCATTTTTCAAAATGTTAACTATTATTGGCTATTTTTGACCATTTTTTCAATTATTCAACAATTTTTGACAATTTCCGACTGTTAACGCCTCAAAGACTTTTGTCCGCTTGTAGCGGACCTAGTATGGTTAAACTCAGACTACCACGATATCTATTTAGTTTTGTTTAAAAAACTTTGTTATAATTTGACAGTAGTTTTGACTATTGGTAATAATTTTCACGTCAATGTTATATTCTAATGATATAAAAAATACTATCTCAATCTAAGAAAATATACTGGTTCATATTACTTCTTAAGTTAAATAATAACATTGACTGTTTTTGACAATTTTTGACAGATTCTGACAATTTTTCGAAAATTTTGACCATTTTTCAAAAATTTGGACAATTTTTAACAATTATTGACCATTTTTGACAGTCTTTCATAATTATTGACCATTTTTTCCAAATATTGACAGTTTTTGACAATTATTGACCATATTTCAAAACTTTTGACAATTTCTCAAAAATTGTAACATTTGGCAATTAGAGAGAGAGACGCGCGATACTCTGCAATAAGAAGCAAGCTTCATTAAAATATTTGAACAATCCATGCTGGTAATGAAAGCACAGTTACTTTATATCTCACAAATTTATACCGAAGGCTCTTAAATATTTTCCAATAATTAAAAAACATGTCTTGACATAAGGTTAACCTTGCTCTGGTCATAAAATAATTTGACTTCTGTAATTACTGGCCAGTTTTTATATTTAAAACCCATGAATAATTGAACGTTCATTTATACTCAACATATTATTATGGAAGCAATGCTGAATCTTAGGAATGCCAACATTCGAATCAGATAACCTGTCGAGCTGACATTTATCTGTCATCTACCTTAAGCTACCAAAGTCGTTTATTGTACATCGACTGCAAGAAAAATAATTCGGATATGTTGGCTTTGTTTTGATTTCGAATAAAGTATAAATATGCATTTACTTAATTACAGTTACCTGTAAAAAGTTGTCATATTTTAGTAAAGCGTTATCAATAAACGTAATTAGAAGGAACAGCATCACTTGTAGACCGGTTTCGGCGTATTTGCGCCTCATCAGTACAAGGTAGATGCTATTTGTCCAGAAGCTCTGAGAGCTGGACGAATAGCATCTACCTGGTACTGATGAGGCGCAAATACGCCGAAACCGGTCTACAAGTGATGTTGTTCCTTCTAATTACAAACCAGAATGGTTGGTTATATCTTGCAGATATACCAACCTCGTTTAACTTAGAAGTGTAATTCAATGTCTGTAGGGGCATATAGCCCGAGATGTAGTTGCTGCTTCTTTCAAATTTAGTAAAGCGTTATAATAGTATTAAACTATTAACTTTGACGTCTATAAATATGCATGGTTTTTTCAAATTTCCACAAATAGTTTTTATTTTCAACCGGTTTTAATTCATCGGCATAATTTGCAAGGGGTGCAAATACATTTTTCCATTCTTTCACTCACTTATGAGTGAATTTCAAACAACAAAAAGAATGATAGTTAATGGCTGGAGGACAGAATAAATCTTACATCTAGTCTCTCTTCCTCTAATATTATCTTGAAGAAGTAATTAAGCTCCAGAAAGTGTATCTATGGTATAAATTAATATATTATGATGATACTTCACTTTTGTCCAATTATATTTAAATGGATTGCATATTTTAACAACTGTATTTATCCTCGGCTTGCAGTGTTTGTACCGGGTGGACCAATAAACCGATCCGTCAGCTGTAAATCTTATAACTTTGGAAAAAAATTTTGTGAATTACATCGGAAAACTGCTTGTCGATATCTTCTGTCTAACTCGAGATATACCTAAGTAAAAACGCATAAACATGAACAACTAGTTTTAAATTAGAAATTAGGTAGGAAGAGAGAATTTCGTAAATTATTAAATATTTAAAAAATCGTAAGTAAATGTAGTCAGTTTGAGAAGAAGAGCTACCAGTTTGATATATTATTATTCTTCTGTTTGGTGTGTAGGCAAGCTACTACATTTAATGAATGAACTGAGTTCATTCTGAAGAAAATAATTTTACGTTTCTGTTTCACATAATGATGGTGTCTATAAATCAAAAAATCTAATTTCAGTTAATAATATTTTATGAATAAAATGTTAGCTACCGAAAAACTTGTGAAAGATTTATCGAAAATTGTTCCACGATGTTCTCAGGATTAAACCTATTAAAGTATATCTTTGTTTTTTATATGGATACATAAATATTCCACCGAAACTATATTAAAAAAGCGTTTTCATTGTTATTTTACGATACAAACTCATCCTAATAACAGAGGATGAAGAGAAAATTAAAATTGACAAAAATATGCCAATTGTCGTTCCAGAAATCTGGAAGTGTCGCATCTTGCAAAAACAGGTATCAATGAACTGTAAGTCAACATTACGGGTCGCAATTAATCTACTTCATCAAAGCTTCGTTTCCAGTTAGACAGTACACACCATTCTAAATTAATAAGTAATCTGAAAGGAATTTAAAAAATCCATTAACGCAGCAAGTAGTGATGAGCAAAGCAAGACCAATACCAAGATTTGCATAATCTTGGTCTTGCTCAAATATGTCCGGTCTTGGTCTTGGTATAAAGTGAGAATTTTTAGTACAGTCTTGTGTATTTGGTCTTGGTCTTGCATTATCGGTCTTGGTATTGGTCTTGTTCTTAGTCTTGTTCTTGGTCTTGGTCTTGGTCCTGCTTTTTCGAACTACTGATATCGTTGTGACAAATGACATAAAAATACGTCAGGAGATTTTAAATCCATACAAAGTTGTCAGATTTTGAATGTGACGTTATAATTCTCTGAAAATTCCGAAAATAACAATTGAGACATGGTGGAAGCTTGAATTTGAACAAATGTCACGAAAGGAGTCGTAGCTTTTTGGAACAAAAGTTTGTCGACTCTGAAATACATCTGACAACAGTGAAATTGGCAAGCCACTCACATTATTCATGTTTAAATTCCTCTTGTTGGCTATCAAATTGTTATTATAGAAATGGTACATCAACTGATTACTGACATCTAGTGATGAGCAAGCAGAGCAAGACCAAGACCAAGACTTGGACAATCCTGGTCTTGGTCTTGCTCAAATATGCACGGTCTTGGTCTGAAGTGAGAATTTTTAGTTCAGTCTTGTGTATTTGGTCTTGCATTATCGGTTTTGGTCTAGTCTAATGATAATCTTGGTCTTGATTTTTCACAAGACCAAGATTGACACTGCAAGACCAATTTTGCTCATCACTAGCAGCAAGACAATGAAAAGTTGCCCAAACATAAACCGATGGAAAAACATTGATCATATTTTGTTTTTTATGTCCCAAACATCAATTCTCATTAATTTTTTTATTTACTTTATTTTACTTATGAGTATAAGAAACACAATATTCTGAACGCAGAATGTGCCAGAAAAAAATTGACACCATTTTGGATTATAATGAAATACTTATAATATCGTATTTGTGTTGAGCTGGAAGTAATAAAAATAAAGAAGACAATACAACATTTATTCAGTAATCAATATACACAAAAAGAAAAACTCACACTTGCATAAATGTAAAGCAAAATATGAACAATTTATGATTAACGTGGTGGAATATTTGGCCGAATGTTACGAAATAGTCTTAACAAGATAGGTCTTGAAGTTAGTGGTTGAGAAAACGGTCAGTGATCAATTAACGTAGAGGTAGATGGGCCTTCAGGGCTTCAAATTGTAAGGAAGGTTTTGTAATCAGTATAAATCAACTGATGGACTTATGAATGATAATAAGAATAAGGTAGAAACTACGTAAGCTACTGTTGTGAGTTATGTTTCAGACATAATATAAGATGATAAAATCATGTCAAAATTTCAAAAACTTTTTGTTTAAAGTATATCTACACTACAGAGATATATTATGTAGGCTTGGACAACAAAATGGATAAAATGTTTGTTCTTTTTTATATATTGAAGCTATGTATGTATATTGGGGTGACACTCACTGAGACCCGAGAGATCTATTGTGCCCCCTTACTTCTACTTAGTACCTAAAGAAAGTCTCAGGGACTAGCAGCACCCTTAGTTCTATTTACCGGAGCAATTTTAGGATATCTACAGGCTTTAACTTGGGTAAATGTTCCTCTTCTATCCAGTAATCTCCTAGGTGTGCCCTAGGATTCTGAATTGCTGTGCAATTCCCAAGTATATGGATGGAGGTTTCTCCTTCCACTATTTTGAGCTTTTCTAGGAGCCCTTCTAGGCGACAATGTCCCGTTTGGATCACTGATAAAACTCTTAGTGCAGATTAACTTTGACTTATTAATTCATTTAATCTCAACTGGTTGTAGTCACCCAAAAGAATCTTTGATTGTCTAAGTCCTACTAGATCTTTCCAATGATCAGATCTTCTCTTTTTTCTCGGCTTTGCATATTTCTTCCGATATTACATTGAGGCTGATACCGCAAAAAAATTCCTACCCCCCAAAAAGTTGTTTCAGTTCCCCTCTTTGCTAGCTCATCTGCTATTTCATTTCCTTCCATTCCAATGTGTCCTGGAATCCACAGTAAGGTGACTATATTGTTCTCGCCTAGTTAATTGAGTTTGCCTAGGCATTTCCACACCATTTTGGAACTGGTTACTGATCCGACATTATGATAATTCTTTGCCTTCTATATCCTTTGAACTGGGCACATTTTCTTATGGCGAAAGATACTTGGGGTTTTCCCAAGTTTCCAGAGTGTTTGGTTCCTGGCCCGTTCACTCCTATCCCAGTTCCTTCTATTTCTTCTATTGCTATTGCTATACTGAAGGTTACAACTGTAATTGAGTAGCATTAAAAGAATGAATAAAGTAAGAGTCTCGTTACTCTTTATCAAAGAGAAATGAGGAGGAACGGACGTTTGTTGTTGTCTTAAAATATACGAAAGATCGAAGTACTACGAGCATATTAAATATTAAATAAATTTAAGACCAGGACACTCTTCTGTGTTTTACGAGGTGCAATATTTGATACATTATTATCGATTGATTAATAATAACATGATAATCCAAAGCATTCATATCAACAACAAAAAGATTGAGACAATTACACAAAACCGTATTTCCTCCGTTATTATTCTCAAAAGCCTATTTGGAGTAAACTAGATACAATTGAGTTCAAGATACGGGAAGTATCAAGAGTATCAATGTCCGTAACATCCTGAAGCAGACACCCCGGGACTTCTTGTACTGTTGTCACAATAAGTATCATTCTGGGGACAATTTAAGACAAGTTGTCTTCACATCGGCGACCCATTTAATGATAGACTGCGAACCGGCCCATTTTAGGGAACAAAGAAACTCCCTTTTAGTATAAATGCTGCTTTCAGAACACTCATGTAGGAAACCAGAGACGGATTCGAAAAGGTTAAATTGCCGTATTATACTGGATGGTCAGACAATACACACGTTGTTTATTTCGCTACTTACTTTTTAGTTTTTTCTTTATTGCTTTATCTAGTAAATAATATTTTTTGCATTCATCTGATTGTATAGATTCGTTTCTGGAATTTGTCTCATGGGATTTTGTTTTGTTTATACGTGCAAAGAGTTTAACGATTATATTTTTATATATGAATACTTTTTATTTCCGCAATAAATAATGCACAAAAGAATTTACTATTCTGAAATTTTACTGAATAATAATAAATAAAAACGAACAACTAAATGGTAAAATACGTCGTTTTATAAGAAACACATAACGTTGATAAAAATTAATTAGTGGAGATAGTAATGTACTTAAATTAAATTTTAATATTGAGTTTCTTGTAATTTGATAACAAAACACTTCAAAGATTGTGAATCCCCTTTTATCTGGGTGGATAATCTAGCCCAATATCTCAAGAAAGAAGAAGAATCCACTTTTTAATTAGTAAGGGGGCATCCATTAATTACGTGAGCTCTTTTTCGGTCAGTTTAGACTCCTTTCCCCCTTAGGTGATATTTGCCTGGACCCCCCTCCCCTTACGTGAGATTGACGCTAAAAATATTTTAAACTTAATTTATTTTCATTATTCGGGAAAATAATAAATTTATTTAAATTAAATAAATACTCTCGTATTAAATAATATTAATAGCCATGAGATTTATTTTAGCGGGCAAAATGAACACTCAAAATAATTTTTTTAATATCTGTAATATTTTATATTTTTTGAAGTTAACGTGAGATTTTCGATCATCCCCCCCCCCTACGGTTTAAATGAGATTTGGATTAGCCCCTCCCCCCCTATTATGAGCTCACGTAATTAATGGATTCCCCCTAATTGTACTTTTTAAATTATCTGTAAAATACAGGTTTAATTTTTTTGTTAATTCTCAAGTTTACAATTTTTTTTGGCATTTCCTGAATTGGTTCATTTTCTTAATTAAACGGACTTTCCCATACATTTTCTGTTAATGAAAATATGTCAATTTAAATTTAAAACAATTAAATATCAATAATGATTACTCTAGAAATATCATACTTTTGATATGATTATAAACAATGAAAATGAAAAAATACAGCTTGTGAAATATAGAAAGTGGTGTGAAAATGTGACGGGCTGCCTAAAAAAAAGAAAGTACTCGGAGAAAGAGATATAGGCGCTGCAAAAATGTACATTCAACTATACTTTCACTGAATGATCTTTACTCGTCGATATTCCTCTGGCAGCTGATTTATTCAGCCGCTGTCCACTGCGTACTAGGGGCGGTACAATTCAATAAATTTTGCCTTGTGACCAATAGAGTATTGGTGTAAGAGCATTTTTTCCCATTTCAGGTATTTTTTTGTACTAATAATGCTGTTATATACTTACAATATTAATTCTTTAATATAGTCAATATATATCATAAATCCCTCAATACTAACGACATAATTTTCCCATTTGACTTTGTTTTGGAAAAAAATTCTCAGTTTGCTATCCACGCAGCTGTTTGCCTATTTGACTCCGGAACTCCATGTTTCATCCATTGATAGATATTGAGATATTGTTTGAAAAGTCATTTTTTTGGGGAAAAATAGCTCCAAATAGAATCGTTAAGGCATTGTTGTATTTGGTCAACAGTGAACAAACTCCATACCTACCCATTTGTCATAGAGCTTTCCCATTAATGAATGTTGACACAAAATAGTAAATCTCTATCTTTAGTATGCCAATATTTCGCGCAGTTGTACCTCAAGTACTCCAAGAACAGTTTTGTGCATTTTTTTATGTATTCTAGAAAAATTGCCAATTGAATGTGTCCAATTATGTCAAGCGCCACTGAAGTCACAATGACTAATAAACTAATGGTCGGGAATCTTATCAAACTTGAACATGATATCTTAGGTTTATTCCCGAAAGGAGTTCCAAACATGTTGTTAACATTATCTGATGCGCATGCATGACTAGAATAATGTACCAAGTATTAAACAATGAAATGAATTATTACAAGCAACAGTATAACATAACAATTTGTCATGTTGACAATAATGAAACTGTGAAATAATCTTACCACTAATATTCGCACCACTTCGAATTACGGAACGTAAAATGTTCGCTCCGCTTAAACAGCTGATCAATTTTCCTCGCAGAAATGTGAGGACGTAACCTAAATCAAATATTAATACCACTTACTTCAGTATCATGCGAATATTAAAAAATTTGATATCAAATTTAACGTAAGTATGCAACTATTGATAATAATGAATACAACCTATAATTAAATGCCTCATTTATACACTCTCAATCACTTTCAATGCGTTAGTTTTTCTATTATAACCTCAAATTCGTGAAGCAAATAAATTGTTGTAAATAAGAACCGTAACAGTTTTTATTTTCTTTCAGCTCCTGGCCACAGCATTCAACTCCTCCAAATATTTATTAATTAATCAAATATGATATATATAGCTCTAACAATATTTACTGGATCGCAAATTCAATATATTAATAAATTGGTTATCTCACCATATGCATGAATAGGTTGTCCTAATGTGGACAGATATACCACAACTCGCTCGTAGACCTCGTTCTGGCACTTAATACACAACTCTTTCCTTCTGGTTTTTTCTACCAGGAAAGAAATTTTCACCAAACTGGAATTATCTAACGCTTCCTGCCTTCCCAGTCAACAACTTCTTTCTGGATTTTTCTGCCAGAAAAATTACACGAAATAATAATTATCTGACGCCCCTCTCACGTCCACGGTACACAACAACTCCCTAGTTTCCCCTTAGCAACCTCTTTTTTAATTTCAACTTCCTTTTCAAAACATCTTACCAACCAATATTTAATATTTCGGGTAAGTACTTAAATTTTTACTTCTTCGAAAAGAACAAGTAACGATCTCGTTTTTGATCAAGCTACTAGTCTTGCGGGAACACCAAACAATTATAATTTGCTCTGAACTCTGCTCTGCTGGAACGCTCATTTTATACTGCGCAGACTCAATATGTCCATAACAGTTAGGAACTTGCTTCGAGAACAAACCTATTGTTTGAGAGCTGGCAATTTCTGAAAACCACATAGATTTGTCAATGGTAGCGACATCTATTTGTCCCGAACTATTTGAGTTATGAAGTTATTTCCACACTCCCTTCTTAGATTTTATCCAACAATAATTGTTAGAATCAGTATTTTTATTGCCAATATGGAGGGTAGAAGGAAAGAGAACCATCTTGTATGGGGGACAAGTTGAAAAAGTGTCCACCTGTAAACAGCAAATTATAATTCGAAGATTCACCGAAATGGCGCTCCTCGTGTAGCTAATGGAAATGATGTAAATTTCCTCTTGCTACTATGGCGCCACCTTTATTTGTTCCCTTTCGATGAACACTTTTTAATACATTCAGATGGTGCTCCTTCCTACTACCCTCCATAATTGCCAAGGCAGAAAAAGTTTGTTGATATGCAACGTTCCAAGATCTAGGTGATAATTTCAATCAAACTGGTCATCAAAATTGACAATGACATTGGGTGGTGTTAATGAACAGTTACTTGACAATTTTTTTTAATGTCAATGACATTAAAGTAAACATAAACAATTCAACAACGTCATCAGCGGTAAACATAGGTAGTAACAAAGAGCCAAGCTACCTTTGTTGAAATAATTTAATTATTTGAATATTGTGTGAATTTAATTATTTGGATTTTGCGTGAAGTTGGAACGAATTTGGAGAAAAAATTATATGTTTCACATGGCAGAGAAGAAGATTAAATGCCTTGGGTGGTTTCCCAGCCTCGGATACGCCTCGGCTATGAAACACCAGTCGCGGCATTAAATCTTGTGCTTTTCTGCCTAGTAAAACAAATAACTATTGCTAATATACGATTGTAATTTCCATTTAGATAAACAGAATAGAATTACATATATTTTTATAGCAACTTGTGTTTCTCAAGTATCACTTATTTTTTTTATGGCTGCGTTTTGCAAATTTCCGTGCATCCCGACATATAAAAGTAGAAAATCGAAATCGTCGTATCATCTAATTGATATCAAAACCACGTAATTTTTATTACTGCTAACGCATATGCGGCTTTTGTTTACTTACATTATTAAATGCGTTTGAATGCATGATTAAAAATAATATGCATACTTATTTCAGAGAAATGTTGTAAATAAATACAACATTTGAATTCATCCGGTGGAAATGCAATAAACAATGTCTTTTAGAGAGTCGAATGATGAATAGCTTTACAAATATGTTGAATTTTAAGACCGCATCGATAATAAAAAAAACTCTATAGGAAGAATAGTAATTTAAATTAAGTTCTATTAAGAATTAATTATTGGAATATTAACGACATAGGTATAAAGGGTGTCCCGAAATTATACCACATATATTCTGGGTTCAAAAATAGGTTGATTGAACCTCACTTACCTATATACAAAAGTGCATACAAAAAAAGTTACAGGGTGACTTATTTGAAAATTTAAATTAATTTTTTTTTAAACTTATGAAATTAATGAAAATTTATATGGGACACTAGAATTCGATAACCCATAAACTGGAAGTAGAAGCGTTCATTTATTTTTATTTATTATTATTATTTATTATTATTATTTACTTTTTTTGAGGGCTATATTTAACAAAATATGGTACGCCACTGGAATTAAACGCCTGTTCTTAAACTTTTCTTCTCCTTGCAGTTTATGAGTGATCGTATAGTAGTGTCTCATATAAATTTTCATAAATTTACGTTACACCGTTTTAGAACATCGTTAAAAATATTAATTTAAATTTTCAAATAAATCACCCTGTAACTTTTTTGTATGCACATTTGTAAATAGGTAAGTGAGATTCAATGAACCTATTTTTGACCTCAGAATATAACCAACATTTTCGGGACACCCAGTATATCTGTTATATACATTCTGTGAAGTACCGGGAATTGATAATTTAAAATGCTCGTTTGTAAAGATTGTCAAAATTACTTTTTTTATAAGTTGGCACAATGTTTACATATTACCCATACTATATACATACTAAAAATATTTCTATTGTTCCAGGTGAACAGGCCTCTTACAATGAAAAAAGAAGGCATTCAAACCCGCAACCGAAAACTATCCTCAAAAAGTAAAAAGAAGAAATCAGGGGCATCTTGTTTGTCTTTGGGAGGAATGATGGGCGATATGATGAAACCGTTGGATGGTACCAAAGGTGCTTTTGGAGGTGGCTTTGGCGCTGGAATGGGTGGTGGACATCCACATCTCAATCCTGCTCTTCATCCTCATCATGCAATGAGCCACTGGCATCAATATCAACATACTCAAGGTTTTGTTTCTGGACCTCCTCCACCCGCCCCTCCATCCGCTGCCTCTTACCATCACCATATGAGTTCATTAAGTGCAGCTGGATTAGGACTGACGTCAAATGGAATGGTGAGTGAACAAACCTTTTTTTACTGTAAGATTCTAGGCTTTGCTTATGTACAGAATAAACCAATAATACAGGGTGTTCTACTATAAAGTGACACATTTTGGCGGCTTATACTCGAGTATGGAAAATAATATCGACGTGCACTTTCGCTAAACTTCTTATATTTCCTTCAAGATTTTGTTGACATAGTTGCCACCCCATATTTTTTAATACCATCTGAAAGTCCCTTTCTTCCCCTTTCCAAAAATGAATAGCATAGGCCGAAAAGTGTAGGTAGGAATTTGGATATAAATTAGTGAACAATTGATAGGAGAACGGTTCGTCAATCTGCTTTCGATTCTCTGCCTTTAGAAACCCGCAATTGTTAAAAAAGTTAGTGAGTAGAAATTTGTGTATCCTGCCCTTCCCAAAAATGTAAACATTATCGGCATATACTGAAGTTTTCATGGAATGATTTGATTTTTTATGAAACCATGTCAAGAACTATCGCATTTTAACAGCTTTTAAACATTATAACTCGAAAAAGAGTCAAGGGATTAATGAGCGGTTTTCACTTATAATTACACGAGAGCTTTTTTTTGTCGAAGTAAACTTGACGTGTATCAATAAGAATTTTGTTGCCTGGCAATTTAACGAAAAAAACTGCCTCTGAAAAAATTACGAGTCCGTAGGACGAGTAATTTTTTCTGGCAGTTTTTTGAGTTGATTTACCTAATGGCAACAAAATTCGAATTATAAATGTCAAGTTTACTTCGACTCAAAAAAAAGCTAGAGTGTAATTCGGTAAGACAATTTAATGAATATGTAAATCGCGACATTTCCACAAATGAAAACTTTTCTGACAACGCAAGTTTGAGAAAAATTGACATAACGTAATCAAAAATTTGTTTACAATGCTGGTTGTCATGCTTTCAAAAGTTAGGTTCCGTTATTGTCGCTGGAAAAGTTAGGGCAAACTTTTTTCGCTGTCATAATGACAAAATCACGCGGCTTATGGGATTTTTTATACATGAATTAAATTGTCACTAAAATTCTTAGAAATGTTTAAATTTTTTTTAACACCGTTGCCAAATCTCAAAAGTGGTCTAACATTTTGGTAAATTTGCATTGGTAAATATATACCTGACATTAAGAAACGTCAAATAAGATATTTATAGGAAGTATAAGAATGAACATTTATTAAGTAAGTTGTTGTATGTGACCTTCATCTGCATCGCTACATAATCTTATTCTCACCCAAAAATTACTGAACGCATTTTGCAGCATTTCTGGTGTTATGGTATCAAAAACATTTACTATCTTATTTCATAAACCCTGAAGATTTGTAGGGATTGAGTTATAGCATCTCTCTTTTACATAACCCCATATGAAGAAGTCTAGTATGGTTAAGTCCGGGTAATGCGAGGCCCACTCGATGGGACCAGTTCGACCTATCCATCTATTGCCGAAATGATCTGATAATGAATTTCGAGCAACTAAAGAGTGATGGGAAAATATACAGTGTTTATAATTTCATCTTGTTGTAATTGGGTATACAAAAAGTGTTTCCGTTAACTGCTGCTTCATGAAAAAAAGGGGCCGTAGATTTTAGTTTTAGATACACTACACCAGACATTTACATTAGGAGGATCCCTTTCAAATTTGTTGAACGCTCTTGGATTTTCATCTCCCCAAATCCTGCAGTTATGCTTATTAACTATTCCATTAATATGAAATGTGGCTTCGTCTGATAATATTAGGCTGAAGTGTTACCAAATCCAACAATGTTTCTGAGATGAAAAATCTTTGTTCGAATGAATGATTCTTTATTTTTTGGAAAGTTTGTATTTTATATGCTTTATATTTAATAATTTTTAGTAGCCGCTGAACCTTATTTTTTGAAAAATTGTGTGCTAGAATGAGCTAGAAAGTGCTAGAATTTTCCTTATTTCTAGAATATCATTGAGTATATTGTCCTGAGCGTTTTCTGGTTTTCCTTTCTAGTTTTGCGGATTCTTTAAATTGTTGCACCCAAGTTAATATCGATTTTCGTGTAGGCGGATTTCTGTCAAAAATGGCTCTGAATCTCCTTCTGGTCACTGTTATCGCATCGCGCTTTTTCTATCAAAGTATACATTTTCGATTAATAAATTTGACTGGGTTCGTTGTCATTCTACACATGAATCACTTTTTGACGTTTGTTAATGTCAGTAACTTTATTAAGAAAATTTTAGACAACTTTTGAGACTTGAAAACGGTGTTAAAAAAATTTAAACATTTCTAAGAATTTCAGTGAAAGTCGCTCATTAATCCATTGTCTCATTTTCGAGTTATAATGTTTCCAAGCTGTTAAAAGTGATAATTTACGTTTGGAAGTTCTTGACATGGTTTCATAAACAATTAAATCTTTAAAGAATTATTACAGTTTCCTGTAATTGAAGAAGAAACAACTACTTCCCTCTTCATTGAACGCTCACTGTTTTTGAAAAATATTTTTCAAAACATTGTTGTAAGCGTTAGAATAATATATTTTTATTCTTCGATATCTATGGGTAACACGCTTTAGTAAATACGACAATTTTACAGGAAACTAATAATTCTTTATGTTTCAAGCTAACGGGCTTGTTGTCATTCAAATTTTGGTTTGTGACTTGGAGGTGAAGGTGTCGCTACTTTCGCAACTATTACATTTCCGTCATTGGAAGGTATGTATAGTTGGTGATTGTAGAGACAAATTCAGTTCGGGATTAACTCTCGGACGATAACATATACCTTGTACTGATGAGGCGCAATACGCCGAAACCGGTCTACAAGTTATGTTGTCCCTTTTAGTTGCAAACCAGAATGGTTTAAACCTTGTAGATTTAGCAACCCCGTTTGACTTAGAAGTGTAATTCAATGTCTGTCGGTGCATGTAGCCCGGGAAGTAGTTGTTTCTTATTCGTTGAACGGTTACTGTTTTTGAAAAATATTACTCAAAACATTGTTGTAAGCGTTAGAATAATATATTTTTATTCTTCGATATCTACCAATTAAATCTTTCTCTAAAAACTTGAGTATACGCCAATATTGTTTACATTTTTGGAAAGGGGAAGAAAGGGACTGTCAGATGGTATAAAAAAATATAGGGTGTTGTATTTAAAATAAACCAATAATTTCGCTTCAAAACGGTCATTTTTTTTCGGAATTTTCGGGAAGAAATATACATTTGCCAACTATGTCAACAAAAACTTAAAGGAAATAAGTGAAAGTGCACGTGTATATCTTTTTCCACATTCGAGTAATAAGCCGTCAAAATGTGTTACTTTATAGTAGGACACCCTGTATTCTAAATTTAGTTTAGCGTTAACTGGTTTTCAGTATTTTTAATAAATTTGATGCAATATCTTTCGATTTAAGGAATTTCGTCACCGTTGATAAATTTTTCCTATTTCGAATTATTTTTCAAAAATAAAATTTCTTTTCTTTTGTTTCAGACGAGTTGGCGCTCGGAATATACGTGATAAGGAACGTCAAAAGATTTTTAAGGAATTTATTTATAAACGTTTTATGTAGATATAGTTTAAGATTATAAAATAAAAAAGAACCTTAAAAGTGAACATTGTAAACTGGTCAATATTTCTCTGCATATTTGTATTTAATTCAAAATATATTTTGTAAAATATCATAATATAATAATGGTTGTTTTTTATAACAGAATTTCACCGTTCAAACATATAAATCATTAAATTAACGAGCGGTGTAAAGAGAGGTTTTTACAGAATTAAAGCATTGAAGAAAATTACGATATCGATTAAGAAATATACAAAACTGACTCTTCAAATTAGTTTGATTTCTAAATTAAACCTTACAAATAGAAGAGTAGATCATGGGTTGAGTTATGGTGTATAGAGCATAGAATAATTCATGTATCTGCAGCAATGGACTGATTTTTATTAATCTCTTAAACAAAAAATTCTAATTTTGAGAGGATCCCACGAAAGAAATACAAAATTTATTGTTCAACATATCACTTTAAGTAAGTAGGTATTTATTATTTGCATCGTCAGGAGTAAATTATAGAAAGAAGCACCGTACACTAACTAACGACAAGTAAATTCACCTGCATCGGAACGTTTGAAATTTTTGGCACATCGTTTCTCTGGTCGCCCGTTATCATAATACAACAATTACGAGGGACAGACGTGTGGTTAAATACGTATATTTACAGTGACCATTATTTGAACCCACATCTTCCATTGCACATTTGTGTATAATACAGGAATATTGAAATAAAATTTAAAAACGAACATGACAAAGTCTTTTAAATTTTAAATCAAACTAGGGTTTGACGGCACAAAATACTACTATAGGAATATTCATTTATTAAAGCTTCAGATTGGACAAAGTTCATTATTGATTAAATTGTTATGTTTAACATGGTAATATAAGCTACATATTCCGAAAATTGAAAAAGCGAAACCATCGGGGAATCGAACCCGGGAACACTCGGTTAGAAGCCCATACGCTAAGCCACAGCGCTACGACGGTTCGTACCTATCGATGTTCGGATCGGTATTATATGTTACCATTAACCGCGAATGCGTCTTACTGTAAAGATTACAAATGTTTAAGTATACTTAGTTTGGGGTGTTGTTTCTGTAATTTTTCTGTTTTAATGTATAATAAATACGTAATTTTGAATACAATGAATAAAAATAATCATCAGGAAAATTTGTACAATGATCTGCTCACAAAAACGAAAACAAAAGGGATTAATTATATTTCCGAAATTCCGATCAGCATCACACTTTCTCGATTTAAACTCACCAGAACTCACCAGATGATAGGCGGGGTGAGGGATTTTCGGTAACCGCTGAATAGACGAAGTGAATTTACTTGTCGTTAGTTAGTGTACGGTGGAAAGAAGTAACCAAGATACCTCATTCCGATCTAGGTTATGTCATATTAAGATATTTCATGATCTAAGATATCAGACACTTATAGTAAGTATACATTTCTATGCTATCTAAAAGACAATCTAATAGTGGAGAATGTAGAGTATCTATCTGTTCATTTATAAGAGTATATTGAACATCTTTTTTATATGTAAATTATTTTGGAGGGAAACCAAAAATGCTTCACCTGTTTTTTCCCTTTTTAAAATACAGCAAAACGGTTTGGCCTAGAACAATCTAGTTTGAAATAGGATATTATTTGTATATTCCGAATTTCCGATTTCGTACTTGATATTTTCTTCTTTTAGAGGTGTATGGCAGAAAATGGACTTTAGTAGCGAGGACAGCTGAGAGTTAAGGGTCGCTAAAGCGTTTTCTGCCTGTGTGACACACAAATGTTTTTCGCCTACCGAATAAACAAAAAAATATGAAAACATAACAAAAAATTTGACTGATGAAATAGCTTGTAGCTTCACTAGTTTGAAAAAGCTACTGTGTAGCGAAACGCGTCACTAATTTTAATTTGAACGTCAGTTCAAAATAAATAATGAAGATTTAAAGAAATTAATTTGTTTTATTTCATCAGTAGTATGGATCTTCATCAAGTAAAAGCCTCATCTATTCAAAAAATTTGACATTCACTGACGTTTAATTGAAAAATTTACATGAAACTTCAAAAGTACTATTTTTGTTGTTCTATTGTTGTTCTATTTTTGTTGTTCATATGATTGGTTTTCGATAAGGGGCCATCCATAAATTACGTCACACGAATTTTAGGACTTTTTAACCCCTTCCCCCGTCCTTGTCACAGGTTGTCACAATTTAAGAACCCCCTCCCCCTGATATGACGTCATACATGTTTAAATTTTATGTATGTAATCAAAAATAATGAAGAGAAAAAGTTATTTTCATTTTTTTCTTATTTTTATTGAATAATCTTTAATAAAATCAAAATAAAGTCAAATATTTTAGTGTGTATTTTATGTGACGTCACAAAGATTTTGACCTCCTGCTCCTTGTCACATAATGTCCCATCCCGTTGTTACCCTCCCCCCTTTAACGTATGATATAATATATGGATGACCCTAAGGTAGGGGAAAAAATTATTGAGTTAATGGTATTCAAATATACAAAAATGTATAGGGTGATCTCATAAAAAAAAAGATTCTTAAAAAAGCGATATTCATTAATTTTATTCTTATGCTTTGAGTGAACCGATTTAAAATAATTGGACTTTTTATTTTTGGATGAGATATTCTGAAAAATTGATGTAATTCGATTCAATAATAACGAGTGGAATATTTTATGAAAAATAATCACATCAGCGATTTTGTGACCAGTTTTTATGTGTATAAAAATTTAAGTACAAAATCGAACTCTGTAATGTAATGTAAATATATGTAGTTTGTCTAAAGGTAATTTTTAATACAAGTGACGATTTGTATATAAAAAAAAAGTTTAAAAACATGTGCAATCTTCACGTTGATATATTTATGTATGTGAGAGTGAGATAAATCGCGGAAGGATTTTTCATCAAAATTTCAGTGTCAAGAAAAATTTATTTATTTTCACCTTTTGGTATTTTAAATATTTATTAATAAAAAATATCATGTAGTCTGGAGAACTTATATTTTTTAATAATCTGCATTATTTTATATTCGTATAAGTTTTCTAGATTGCTTAAAAAAATTTGTAATAAACAGTTTACCGTTTATTCTTCAAGAAACATCTCATTTGCAGGAAAATTAATTCAATGAATAGTTGAATTATTGTTAACAATAAAATATTATTGACCACGAAACAGGTAAATGACGAGAATTATTCATCCTTTATAGATGGGAAACGAGGAAAGAAAAAGATTTGAACATAAATACATAGAAATAAACATAAAATTATTAGAAAATCCACTATAAAATTGACTGTTAAATAGTGAATAAAACTGAGGAATTTAATCAAGAAGAGAGAGCCTGAGAACTATTTCTAACAGACAGCACTTTATTCTTTTCAAATTTAAAAATTCGAGAAATAATTTGAGAGTTCGTTTATATTACAATATTAATAGATTTTGAGGGATTTCTTGAAAGTAGTCCGGGGAAGTAAGGTCGAAAAATCTACTTAACATCAAATTTTTCCAAGAAGATGGAATATTATGTCACTAATCGAAAACATATCGACCCTTCATCATTTTCCAGAATTCTCGAATAAACTCCGCTGGAGCTTGCGACGCAGCTTGCAAGCACAACATAGAACACTCAAAATTGAAGTCTTTTACGCTGATACCTCTGTCAGTTTTGATCTCACAAAAAATTGTGGACATCAAAATTATAGGAAATTTTATGCCCTATAACTTGATGGAAGTGAATTTAAAAAAAATATTTTTCTCAAATAAGGTGATAATATAGAGGAAATGTTTCTCAAAAAGTTGGTGCTTTAAAATTTGGAAATAGCGACCACCCAGACTGACTTATATTTTTATGAACATTAACAAATTTGAGATGCGGTTTATTAAAATCGACAGAGAAAGAGTTGCATCTTAATAGATGAGCAAAATTTTCAAAATTGTATTCACATATTTTTTGAACTAATTTTTTTTTCTTTTTACTTTTTGTTGAAAAATGAACGAAACTCAAAGTTTGCTAGGTACTGATAGAATACTATAGTTCGTGATTGATTCGTTAGGTTATTGAGTCCAATCTGTAAATTAATTAATTTTTTCATTTTCGTTGTATCACTGCATGTGTACAAAGGGGGCAATTGTTCCAACGCGCCCAACGAAACTATAACGCGACAGCAATATGGCGTCATGGTGGGGTTTACGAGCAATAGTGAAAGAGATAACAGCGTAAAAGACTCCAATTATTTATTCGAGAACTCAGGAAAATGCTTATGGGTCTATATGTCTTCGATTATAAGGACATATTATTCCATCTCGGAAAAATTTGATGTTTCTAAACTTACTTCCCCGGACTACGTCATATTATTTCTTGCTAGTATCTGTTTCTTTTCATCACTGTTTCTGATATATTTCCAATTCGATTTGTATTTATTTCTTTATAATGAACATGTGTGAAATTAATGAAGCAAGTTCACAGCAGTTATTGATCATATTCATAATGGAATAAAAGTTTCATTAACGTATACATTAACACCCTAGTGAAATCTGAAAACGAAATAAATACATGTTAAAACACATACTACCATTATAGGTAGTAGTTACATGAGTTTTTTATTCCTGAAATATACAGGCTATTGAATATTTAATAATTTTATTGTTAATTTTGATGGAAAATCCATATTCAGATAATGATAGACTGCAAATAATGTATATACATATTTGATTCTTACAAAAGCCGACCAACTGTTTTATGCAATTCACGTTTATGTATATATTGATTGTCCAACTTTTAGATTTAAATAAATGCCTTCGGTATTGTATTTTTAATTTCTTTTAATTATTTTTTATTTCTAATAAATACTTAGAATGAATATCAGAAAATCCCTTTCAATAAAAAAATCATAAAAACTGTAAAAATATATTATTAGGATTATTATTATGCTGGTAATGGTGCTGTAAGATTACCTTCTACTGCTTGTCCGATGACATTTAAATCTTTCACCAGGCATGTCGTTCGTTTGACAGAATGTACAGTGTGATCAAGTTTTTCAAGAAAAAGAAGCGAAAATTTCCGTTATTCGTCTTTGATAACTGGAAACTATATATATGGGACATAGTGACACTGCGAATTCTGTAATTCGATCGAGATGTTAAATTAACTTTAACAGTACCATTTATTAGCAATGAATTGAATTTTTTAATGAAGATAAAATTAAAAATAATTTGAAATGAATACCGAAGGACATAAGTTGCCATGTTTATATTATACAGTATTTTTGTTGAATTGATGATTAATTTATTATTTTGTTTTGTTAAGGCGGTTTTTTCTGAATCAGTTCTGCAAATCGACATAGAAGTAATTAAAATATTGTGACATTTTCAAACCTGTATATAAAAAGAAATTGATGTATGTAATAAATAATAACGCTCTTTGTGTGATATATTAAAGATATTCAAACATTTAAGTTTTTTTTATATGTCCATTTTATAATTCCCTTGTAACCTTAGTGTAACCGTAGAGTGGCCACTCGAGACAGTTGCCGCCATGAGATTAGGTATGTCAGAGGTTGTCAGACTATAAGAAGCTTTAGGGCGCCACTACCTTTTAGACGTCGACGAAAGAACAAAATGAATTTAAACAAAAAGAAAACTAAGGTGAAAAAGGTAGAAACACCTTGTAGAAATTTAAATATTAATTAAAAAAATTAGAAACTTACTTTAACCCGGACACGATCCCCTACAGCTCTTATAGTCGGGTGAATAAGAAATTAAAAAGAGAAATTAAAACATTAATTTTATTCTGCCAATGGATTAGACAAAATGATCGGTATGTAACCAGTACTTTTTCTGGTACTTATCTAAGTAAATATCTTCTCCAGGAAGAGTGTGTAGAGAAGTGGACCTGGAGATATCTTGAAGGTGTCTCAATAATCTAGCAGTTAATGGTATCCTAGTTCTCTACGGTATCTTAGTTATCAGCCGTATACTAGCTTTTAACGGTATCCTAACTCTCAGCAGTATTCTGGCTTTTAACAGTATCCTATAACTGCTGTGCTTGCCACAGCAATTTAGATAGGAAAGGTATAAAAGCGATAAAAAAGGAGGTCTTTCCTCGAAGAGAGTCGATAGCGGAAAGGGGTTGAAAAAAATGGAAGCGCCCGTTGGCAGACGTCGATTGTCTTATGGTCAGGGTTGAAGATTGGGGTGGCTAATGAGACGACGAGAGGGAATCAGAGAAAGATTTGCGGTATAAATTTAAAAGTCGAAACAGGTCGATAGACATGTAACACCCTACTTAAAACAACTACTGACGTTTTTGCAAACCACACGAAATTATCAAAGTTGTAATATGCCCAACAAATAAGCAATATTACCAGAACGGCCACCTCTCGTCAAAAGAAACTAAACAATGGGTCCTATTCTGTAACTCTTCCTCTAAAATTTAGAGTCCGTTAAAAGTTTAACTGGCTCTAAAATGAAATCCGTATTCGCTAACCACATTTCCGTTAAAATAAGGATTCCTGTTTTTTTTAAAGGGATGTTAAAGTGTACGTTCAAATAATAACGGTAACAAAAATGGCGTATGTTGATGTTGCTGATGAATTAATTGCAAATCAAGAAAAATAAAAAAAATTAGGTTATATTTGAAATAGTTTAAATTAACCATGTTTTTATATTATTCTAGGGCAGAATTTAGATTACACCAAATAAGTATTAGAGACTAAAGTCTCAAAAACAAACTAATTTATTTAAAAGTCTGTTTCGCTTTCCCAAGGAAGTGTCAAGAATGTTAATGGATACGATAGAATCATATAAAAGGATACAGAATTACTGCCATACTAATACATTTAAAAATTCTTACGTCCCTGACGATTTGTAATTAATAGGTATGAATTAACAATAAATGGATCTCATATTATAGAGTTCACATCACTTACGTCTTTCCACTGTTTTTGGCGGACCTAATAAATTTAATTTTGCAGTTTTAGATCCTTCCAAATATTATTTAATTTGGGTAATTCCACAAGGTTTACTTTCCCTCCTAACAGCAACCTATTCTCTTCTAAAAGGCTTCTCGCTCGCGCCCGTGACATTTTTCTATTTTTGCAACTACCTATAATTAGTGATGAGCGATATCGTGATTTTTTAATCACGTTGTGAAATGATATCGTGATTTGTTAATATCAGTTATTTCAAAACGTGACATGATCACGACATTATTTGATATTCTTTTTTGAGTATACGATAGGAAAAATGTATGCATATTCATCGGTATCAGTACATCATTTTGTTGCAGCATAAAATTTCCCTACTAAGCTAATAAGCTAATAAAATTCCTGCACCTTTCTTTCTACTTTCCCATTTTTCCAAACATTTTTTCCTATAAATTACTAACAGGAAAATCTCCTACATGCTACCAACAACATCACTCACTATCCAAAAAAAGTATAGACATAAAAAAAAGTAACAAGCAATTACGCATTCAGATATCTTTTATTTCGACGGAATCAATATTTATGTCGCCGAAAAGCATTATCAATATAATATCGTCCCTTTTCACGGTATCATCAATATATGTATATCCGAGTCACTATTTCATAAAAATATAGTGAATAGGAAATATTAGAATACCGTTCCTCGTTTCTGGTAAAAAGAGCACGAAATATCTTTATAATCTTACTATAATTAACGAAATTCGATTTTGATGCCGAATTCGTCAAATGAGAGCGATGAAGGTCAAGGAGATTATATTATCTTCTATTTCGATTAATTCATTCAATTCATTGTCGTTTTCTCTGGCTGTAATTACATCATGCTTTAGTTTTACTAATAGGAACTGTGATTTGTTTGTATCAGTGAAAAAGTAACAGTTTGTGTAATATCGCTCATCTCTACTCATAATAATTAATTTCATAAATGACTAGAAACGTGCAAGAAACCAAAAAACGATAGGCTATTCTCCCGACCTGATCCCCCCACTATCTTGGTTAAAACAGATCATTGGTTAATTTTATTGAGAGGGGCAAGAAAAATCATTGAAAAAGCTATACAGTGTTGAAAAAATTGCTTCTTCAATGATTTTCCTCGGGAAAATAGCCTCTCGTACCAAAAACAGTTCATGCAGGTTAGCATCAATTTTCTCTTCTTTTTTAATAAATTTTGTCTCTAACTTAGCTATTAAATGTCAAGTAGCTCCTTTAGCACTGTTGCCAGATACTCTACTTGAAATTTTAAAGGAATCCCTTAAAATAAATAATTTTTAACACTTTATTTATTTTATTTTTAACACTGGGATCCGCAGTCAATATCACACAAACACAATTTTTAACACTCCTCTAAAATAGCATTTCAACTAAAAATTTTTAGAGGCCCGTTAAAAACTTATTTTTAAGAGACCTCTAAATTTTAAAAGATTGGTTACAGAATAGATATGTCTGCCAATAGCTTTTGCCGGAAAGCTATCTAGGTAGAGATGGAGACGGACCAAAAATCTCCCAAAAAAATTGGAATTCCTCTTGAGCAGCTCAACCAAATAAAAGGATAGATGTATTGATGGTCGACTTGAATAGACTGAAAATTAGTTCCTAATCCTGCCGCAATATTTGGCTTTCAGAGTGGTCATACAAAGATTCGATTAAAATAAATAGTTACACTAAACCTTCATTCGTTGACTCAAAGATATAGCTGAAATCTCTAGCATGCCCCCAAATCAGATCTAGACTGGTCTGGAACTGCCTTCTAAAACCCTGGCAAACCACAATATGGCGACACTTATACTTGTACGTGGGTCCCGGGGGTGTAGCTATGTAAACTAGCAGAGCTAGGGACTGAAACTGCATTCACTGGTCCTGAACCAGCATTTGGAATATCAAAAACTGCAGTACGTGGTTGTAAGTCTCGGTGGATTCAAACAAAACATTAGACGTACTGGAGCCACGTGCCAAAGGAGGAAAACTGCAAACTCCTGGTCAAAAAACTCCCGGAGTCGCTGACTAATGAAACATTAAACCTCATTAGGGGCCAGATAAGAAATCGGTCACTGTACCTTAAGGAAACACATCATATGGATGAACCTATCTGTAGGTTGTGCATGGAAGAGGAGAAATAGCCTCACACTTTATCTTCGGAATGTGAAGTACTGTCTCATTCTAGACCTAGAGCGTCCAAGGAAGGATTTCTCCAAGAAGGACGTAGTGAAAAGACTGTTGAGCCTGATAAGGATAAGGTCTCTTTACATGAAGGCTGAAGTGACGAGGATTCGAAACCTCTGACTGTTGGTGCCGAACTAATCAATCAATATGCCATAAATTATTCAATCACTCAGTAGAACAATGCTAGTGAATAGTTTAAAAATATCATTTGGGTTTGCCCTCCTATTTTCCCGTCAATTTGTTTTACTTATTTGGTTGTAATAAAACTAAAATTGAAAAATAATGCTATTTTAATCAGTGCTAATTTATTATTGTTATTATTCTAATTGCCACCTTTGATAGCTATTTTATTCAAATTCCTTAGAAGCTGCGATTTGTTTGGAAGTGAAGAGAATAAATAAATATATACAGTTGTTTCCTCTTATTAATTACAATTAAAATTCGAATTAATTATTCATTTAAGCACCGCAAGAGGAAATGAAAGGATGTGGGTGGATTTTCGAGTTTAACGTCATTCATGGACGCTTACGCATAGTAAAATAGAACAAAGATGGAAGATTGTTTTAAAAAATTGAATGCAAAACACAATCGTAAAAAAAATATGTACTTTTAGATATATTTTCATGATTTCTCATTCTTACCGTCGGATGATATAACATTAAAAGCCTACACACCTCCCAGATTCACGTTTCATCTACTGTACTGATCCTACTTATTTTTTAAATTTATTTTGGATTGATTACATAGAGTATTTTGGGATCATATTCTCGTTACTGAATCCGAAAATATTCCGATGAAACACATGGATTTAATTTTGAATATACAGATACATTCAAACACAAACGGAACATAGGAATTTAATGTATTGTCCGATCTAAATAGTCCACCAACAAAACATTTCTATAAGTTCATTTCAATGAATATCAAGTATTAATCTGGACTGCTGGATTCAGAACCAATGTATGAAACCCCGCCCATTCTCCTTCCAAAATTTGTTAGTTATGTGCGAACTGCGATTTAGTATTGAATAATTATTTGATGGGGGTAGTAAACGTCGCTACATATTGAAACAATATGCTTACGTTTTATGTTGTTAAAATCGAAAATTAATTGTTAAATTCTCTTTAACAATTAATGTTTCGAGTTAAGATAATATGTTTTGATTTATTTTGGCTTTCAAAATAAAAATAAATTGGTAAATAAAACAAAATAAGATTCTTTAAATTGTACTCTACCTACCGTCTGCTGTTTACTGACTGACTGACGCTAATTAAGGACCGCCCACCGTTGAGAATACGGAGTGGTGGAAATTGTACGATATGTTATAGGTGTCCAAATAAACGATTGTAATAATCGTGTTTTTAATCTGTTGAAGCTGGATGTTGGTCGACTAGTTCAAAAGCAGTTCTGATACAATGCTTAAAATCCCTATGTTCCGTTTGTGTTTGAATGTATCTGTATATGTCATCATGAAGATGCTGAATTAAAAGACACAAGTTAATAAGAAGTAATTTAGGTTGGATTTGGTTTGAGATGAGTGGGTCAAATTCGACAAACCACTGAGACTCACAAGAATCAATAGAGCAGCTGATCCCGGACAACCTTCAGAAAGATGGATGGAACTAGCATTTTCTACTGATTTAAATATAAATCAAGAACATAAGTTTATTGGTTCTGGTCAATTTGTGTATTAGTTGGATACTTTAATAATTTAAGTGTAAAAAGGCAATGTTAGGAGTGTTATCGTGTTGTAATATTCGGTTTGAGGTTATATTAGAATTAAGTGTGAGGGTTGTCCGGTGACAGAAATTCGTCACGATGACGTACTTGAAAAAGGTCAATTGTGGCGATTCATATTCCAAAAATAAAAACCAATTTAGCTTCTAAGTAAACCCGGTCAGTTTATTAGCTGTATGATATTTCAGGTTTGAGGTAGACATGGAGAGGCCCTACCAAACACTAGAAACCTTATTCGGACCGCAAAGAGGCAGGCATAAAGTATATTCTCTGTATACCAATAACTAATAAAAAGTATGATAATCTATAAAATTTATATCCCGTACCTGGGGAAACCCGACAAAAACCAACGCAACGAGATTTGTATACAGGGTGTCAATTTGAAAACGAACGGCAGTTAATATTGCCTAAACTAATGACAGTATCAAAATTTGGCGATACACGTCAATTTACATATCAAGGGGGACCACTGTTTAGGCATTTGTTGACGTATTACTTTCAACCCCCTGACCCCCAGGACACCTATCCCTGAAATTATAAATGGCAACCCCTATTTCTTTTGCCATTTTTGAGTTCCTTATGTAATGCTTAGATAAAATTCATAATTTTTTTTAAATTGAAGTACTTGTCCTTACGAATGGGAATGTGTAGAATGTATTCCAGTTTTAAATTGAAATAATGCAACTTTTACATTTATAATTACTTTATGAATTGTTCAAACCTTTTGAAGAGTCTCGGGTGAAATAGCCCTACATTCCTGCACAATTCTTTGTTGCAGTGATTCAATAGAGTCTGGTTGGGCTTTGAATACAACGGATTTCAAATGACCCCATAGGTAAAAATCGAGCGGCGTCAGATCTGGTGACCTAGGTGGCCATTAAATGGGTCCTCTCCTACCAATCCACTGCTCCGGATAATGATTATTCAACCACTCTCTTACTGGGCGTACATAATGAGGAGGTGCTCCGTCCTGCTGGAAGTTCAGTAAATGTTTATCTAGAGCAAGATTTCCATTGGCGCCCCTTTGATTTTCCAGCTCATAAATTATAAGAGGCTCTATACCTCTGTCTAACATTTCTGCATAAATATCACCATTTAGATTTCCATCTATGAAGAGGGGACCAATGATAGTATTGCCTAATATACCTGCCCAAACATTTAATTTTTGAGGATATTGTGTATGCTACTATCTAATAATATGATGATTGAAGTCGCTCCAAAGCGGCAGTTTTGTTTATTGACCTTGCCATTTATGTTTTCAAATTTACACCCTGTATGTTAAAGTTAGTAGACGATAACTAGCTGATGACGGCTGTGTGTTTTTCTTACTCAATCTATCGGTCAACAAGATATGAAGGTAGTAAAACGAGCGACCCCTGTAAACACGGTGCACGTGTTTTTCAGCGACCGTTTTTCGGCATGGCATGTCTCTATGGTTTATCTATGATAAAAAGAGGATGACGTCATTTTTACTTTCTTTCCTGCTTATCAGAATAAATATAAATGTATCAGTCGTAAATACAATTTATAGTTAACGGCCAGGGCAATTTACAGCTTACGGGTTGGCAAAACTTCAAGACGTTGTCACATCAATTCGAAAAATTCAGCAGTTTTGACACAACTGAGGTTAGGTTTAGCATGTCATTTATTGTTTATTGATATCGACCATTTACAAGTTTTTCTGGTGCTCCTGAATTCATTGTTTCTCCAATATTGAAAAAATGTAGTTTATTAATTAGGTAAATCCGCAATGTGTAGTTGGACGCATTAAAATGCCAAGAACAGTAAATGCCAAGAGATGGTCACATCTTTGATAAGTGAGTAATACCATTTACGGTTCTGGTAGACTTCGCGACCCTCGGAATTTTATGTTAATTTTAAATTTGGCTGATAGCTTACCTTAAATAAAGCAGCTTAGAACAAAACTTTCGCTGGATCATTCAGTAATTACTTCAAAAATCACGAATTTAGTTCAAAAAATGATAATTTCTTAACACCATTTAATGCTATTTTCCGATGAATATTTTCACTTTAAATTGTCAAGGTTATTATCATAAGCTAAATGTAAGAAAGTTTCACAAAAAAACCGGAAGAAAATACTTAAATTTTGCCAATTTTTAGAAATATATTCAAGCTTAATTATTTTCACTCGAAACTTATAGGTTATAAAATTACACACTAAAATCTTATGTCTAGATACCTTACGTTCACAAATTAAGATTGTTGTGTGATCTGGTGATAGTTTTAGCGGCGTTGTCAAATGGTGTTTACTTTCTTTTAGTTGAATTAATTTGGCATTGTAATAGATTACATGAATATATAAAAATATAAAATGATTTGCATTTAAAATCATAAAAATTGAAATAATAAACATCCTATTACTTTGAAATAAATGAAATGATACTTCGAAGCTTAACCTCTTTACTTTATTACATTGTTGAGTTTCATTTGGTTAATGTAAGTTAGGTTAGATTCTGGTTATTTGCTATTTTCTTATTTGTTTTCTGTTTCTTATTTTCTGATATTGTTATAGATAGTTACACTTTGATCTGTGTCCGTTGGTAGGGAAGCGATGAAATATGTGAATCCTGGTGTATTCCCTTCCCCTTCTCGAAAAAAACATCAAATAATTTGTATTTCACATGAAGTTTTCGAAGTTTTTGACTACCTATATACATATTTATCTATTCCCTTCCCCTTCTCGAAAAATTTTCAAATAATTCACTCACCCTTCCTCTTTTTAGCAAACTTCATGTGGAATATAAATTATTTTATATTTATGTCTATCTATATACATACATATTTATTCCCTTCCTCTTCTCGAAAAAATATCAAATAATTTGTATTTCACATGAAGTTTTCCAAAAAGGGGAAGGGATTCTGTTCCCCTATTTGTAAAACTGGAATACAAATTATTTGATATTTACGTATACATTTATATATACATATCGGAAAAATTCATGTTGAATATAAAGTATTTAACTATTTTCTTAATAAAATATCTGTCCAAATAGTGGTCGTGGTGAAACAAATATTGTTTTTTGGATTTTTCTCTATAAATTCTAAATGTAGTACAATTTTTTTTAGTAAAAATATCCAAAACTTTGTGTAAAGTATTTCCAAGCCGTCACGGAAATGAGATCTGGCAACATTGTCCATCCACCGCTCTTTCTAAAATTTGTGACCATCTGATATCTAGATATAATTGTCAAAAATTGTCAAAAATTAAAAAAAAT
The DNA here is from genome assembly GCA_947563755.1 of Lochmaea crataegi. Classification (NCBI taxonomy): domain Eukaryota; kingdom Metazoa; phylum Arthropoda; class Insecta; order Coleoptera; family Chrysomelidae; genus Lochmaea; species Lochmaea crataegi. Next base: position 15,806,014 of record OX387433.1, read on the forward strand.
GTCGGATTTTTAGTACTTTTAATTGCAATTTTCCCCTTCAAAAGTGCATGATCCAAGAATTTTTTTCTTTTAAAATGTTCTACAGCAACAGGGCGTCCGAAGGTCGCGAACCTTACCCATTTACTTTAATTATTATTCAACAATTCCAATGATATATATTTAGACGTCAAAAAATAATAGTTCAATACTATTAAACGCTTTACAAAATTAGAAAAATTAATTTCCAAAGAGCAGACCGTCCACTAAGAAGCAACAACTACTTCTCGAGCTATATTCCCCGACAGACATTGAATTACGCTTCTAAAGTAAACGGAGTTGGTATATCTGTTAAGATAGAACCAACCATTCTGGTTTGCGTTATCCCCAACTGCACCTCGCCAAAGCCTAACTACCGGCTCTAACACCAAATCAACATACCTCCGACCGGTTATAGTTTGTTGGAAAGGTAGCAAAGGAGTTTTTGCTCCCCTCATAATACCTCCCCAAAACATTACGGTTCCTCCTTTATATTTTGGGATAGATCTGGCAGCCTGGAGTCTAGCTTGTCTTCCTGGAGCTCTGAGAACCCGAATTCGACGATCATCTGATCTAAGGCCAATTCTGGTCTCATCTGGAAAGGGAACATTTTTCCAATTTTCAATTGTCCAGTTTTGGTGTTGAAGGCACCAATTTAGCCGGTCAGTTTTGTTTTGCCTGGACAACTCTGGAACCCGCAACTTTCTCCTGCTGTACAAACCTCGAGCACAAAGTCTTTTTCGTATAATTTCAACTGAAACATTTACACCTGTAGCTTCTACAAGTTGTCGTTTCAGCTCTGGATGAGAAACATTCGGATTTCTTCTAGCAATTTGGCACACAAAGCGGTCCTGTTGTTCAATTGTAACTCTTTGACGACTTTGTCTTGAGAGTTCCTAATTCCAAATATCTTACATACGTTTTTGATACAATACCCTGAGTAAGGCCTACTATCTCTGCTACGTCTCTTTGGGGCATTCCTTGTTCAATGAGAGCAACAATTTATCCCCCCTACACATCTGTTAGTCCAACATAAGGCATTATTATCTTCTTTGGACCGGAATAAAATTACAGGAGTAACGTGATTTTACTACTGAACACAAAATTTAAAAGATTATAATTAATGTGCATCAGTCGTTTATTTTTTATTACCATGTTTATTTACAGCAAAAACCTTATCTTCGACTAGCTTACCAAGTTTTTTTCCTACAAAATATTTTAGTCACAAATACTGAGTGATTCCATATAAATTTGGTTGTGTGTATTAACAAAAAGAATTAAGACTATTCCTTCGGGCAGGTCATTCCAGTTGTAGAACACTCTAATAAATAAATAAAATTTTACTTGATATTTCATTATTCCAATTTGCATTAAGTGTAATGTAAAATGATAAATATTCAAATGTTAATTGAGATATAGAATGATTGGTTACTGTTTCGAAGTGAGAAATTAAAATTAAATTTAAGCAGAAATATTCAAAAAAATAATAAAAAGTTGTAAATATAAAGTAAACTAAACTAATAAAAAGTGATTGCAACAACAAATAAGTAAGTGAAAAGTTATACTTACCAAAAATACTCGATAATAAGTGAAACACGGCAATAAGCCATATAATATTCCTATGACCAAGGCATATTTTTAATTAATTAACAGTGGAAAGCAGAAAATATTGAAATCGTTTATCCAGCGCAGAAAAAACTTTCCAAGTGATCCAGAACTTTAATCCAGAACTGCCGAGTATTGAAACTTCAGTGTGACCTTCAAGACAAGAAAAGAAATAAATGCTTAATATGAAAGACAGTCAGGTATCATTTATCCATAATTTAATGTTGAATATATTAATGTATAAAATTCAAATTGTTCAAATATAAAAAAGGTAATACATAAGATTATACTTACTGATAAAATTTTTCAAAAGTATCAAAGAGATATCGACTAGAATTGATTTAGACGCCATTTTATTCTAGAAACATTGAGTCGAATGTCAGAAATTAGAATCTTCTTTGTAGTTTTTAAATCATAGAACTATAAAACCATAGACTTTGATAAGTATAATCTTAATTTCGTCGTGAATGAGAGAGTGAATGAAATGTAGATAAGAAATAATTAGTGTTAACCATTTTTTAAAGTTTTTTAAATAATAAATCGAACGTTTCATTTGTTGAACATTTATTTAAATTGAATGTGTTTGTTTTCTTTTATATCCATGATATATTTTTTACAATCGACACTGGTTATTGGCGAGGGAACCTTTTGAAGGTCAAAGGACAGAGTTGGCTTCACAAGAATATGAACTCACAAACAAAAATATAATTTCCCAGAGATAATTTTAATAAATTTATAAAATAATATTCAAATTACATAATAGAGTCTCATAACAATCGGAATTTAAAAAAATAATAATGAATATAATCAAAATAAATATTTTTATAATTTTCGACTGAGCTAGATAAAGAAAGATAAGTATTAAAACTAAAAATAATACATAATAAACTTTTAATTTATAAAAAGATATGGAATTATTATAGACATATTATTAGACTTATTTTTATTATTATTATTCAAAACCATATCAATATATACTCATATTAAATAAATCTGAGACTATTATACAAGCCTTTCATTTGTAAACAAACACATTCGATATATGCCTTACTAACTAATTCGTTTAGAATTATTACAGTTTCCTGTAAAATTGTCGTATTTAGTAAAGCGCGTTACCAACAGATATCAAAGAATAAAAATATATTATTCTACGCTTTACAACTAGTTTTGAAAAATATTTTTTAAAAACAGTGACCGTTCAACGAAGAAGAAACAACTACGTCCCGGGCTACATGCCCCGACAGACATTGAATTACACTTCTAAGTCAAACGGAGTTGGTAAATCTACAATATTTAAACCAACCATTCTGTAATTCAATGTCTGTCGGGGCATGTAGCCCGGGAAGTAGTTGTTTCTTCTTCGTTGAACGGTACTGTTTTTGAAAAATATTTTTCAAAACTAGTTGTAAAGCGTAGAATAATATATTTTTATTCTTTGATATCTGTTTCAAACTAATTCGTTGTTGGCAGCAATCCGAAATGTAAATAATGGGCTCTACCTTCATTATGTCATATTTTAGGACAGACATATATGAAGATGCCATTAATTAATTTTGAGAATTTCTGTTGGGAAAAAATTATAAGTTCTGCAAATATGTTTAATATACAATAAACGTATTAGTATAATTTTGTAGTTCTTGTAACTATTAAACTTTAATTCAGACAACAATAGACACCTATGAGAGGTTGCTCTTAAAATTCTTTTGTGGTAAATATACATTACTGCGAAACTATATAAAAAAAACATTGTCCTTGATACTTAGATGATTTATATTCTAAAAACGTACATGTTTTAAAACGAATAATCATTTATTATTTATGCGTCATGGCGGCATTTTCTGGAACCACTATTGAAGTAACATTGGATTTCCTCACACACAGTACATCTTTAATCGAAATAGGCGCTATGAGGTTTATTGTACTACAAACATAAATATACGATAGTCATGAAATTGAATCATTTATTTAAATAAACCAACCAAACTTTTTTAATTTAATTTTAATTTTAATTTTTTTAAGTAGGCCTTAACACATCCAAATATAGCTGGGAAGTTGATGTTTTCAGCGATATGTCATATTTTGACAATATCGACGCTCTAGAGCGGTGAATTACTTTGGCGCTTGCCAATTTTCATAATTCAACTAAAAAATAAGTGGAAAATTTAAAGTTTAACGGTTTTATTGAAAATAAAGATAATAATAATAATAATATTAATGAAGAGCTTTTCTTTTTTCTCATCATAACTCATTGTGAATATTGAATACAAAAAATATGTTCGGTATATCCTTATACCACACAATGCAGAACTATCCTATGTCCACAATTAATTAATACTTGGGATATTTTATTTCAATAATTATTATGCAGAACTAGCCTATGTCCGCAATTAACGCAGACTAGCGATGTGGCACCTACAAAGCATAGTTCTGCACTGAATCGAAGCCACCGTTTTAAGTTCTAGCTGGACAGAACTTTGGGTGGAAGGGTTGCCGGGGATTGAAGTTGGGCTCATTCTGCACCAAAATTCGGGATGCCTTGATATCTAAGATAGGCTTGCGAACCCAAATTAACAAAAAATGGACATAGGCTAGTTCTGCATTCAATAAGCGAATTAAATTGTAGAATATCGAATAGAAGATTCAGTTACACCGGAATGACAACAAACAGTTCCTAAATTAATACTTCGAAGCCCTTATAGAGGATGTCTTTAATAAGGTGAGATGACGTGCAATTAACCACCCGAGAGGTCGTCAAACGTAAATGATAAAATTTCATAGTCGGTTAACGGTTTCAAGAGCATAAGGATCCTGCACCCCCTTTCGAGGTTCTTTTGGAGATAAATGTGGATAGTGTGGATTTCCTCAAAACTTAAAAATAACAATTTTAAGGTCATGCTTTTGAGCGAATAGAATTTTTCTAGTGTAAGTGCGGTACAGTGCAGTGCTCATTTAAAAATGCTCTTCCAATGACTAATTCAACTGGCATCACAAATTATTATTATAATGAATTCAAATGCTGACTGCAAGGAAGCAAATTAAATCAAATTTCAGAACGAGAAAACAAATAAATAGAAATAAAAATAAAAAAGTGTATATATCATGGTGTTGTATGAAATTAAAGTTTCGGTTTATTTGTACCTAATTAAGATAATGATATTGAATTATGTAAATATGATAACCATCCAATTAATTAGGTATTAAGTCAAATTACTGGATAAACATCAATAATAATTAACAACGATGTATTTATTCACAGAGCTCATCAAAAAAATGATTCCCGCATAAATATATCCTTACTTTTACATATCTTGTAGGTTAGGGTGCTTATTACTTACTAAGTTAAACTAATATTTAATTACGCGAGATAGTGGATGTAAAGTACTTATTTCCAATTCCGGTAATTATAAATAATCAAATTAAGTTTTTAAAATATCGAAATTATAATTCCTGAATATTTAAGAGTAATATCAGAGAGTATTCTGCTATTTATTTATTTATTGTATATGTATAGTACCTACATATTTTTTCGGGTCATGAACTTTTGGGAAATATTCATACTTGCCTGCAAAAAAAACAATGAAATGAAAAATAATTTTCCATTATTTAATGAAAACCTAACCTCAAACGTATAAAATAAAAATTCTACATAATGTAACACTGTGAAACCAAAATTCTATAGAAACAATAATTCTATTCTCATTAAGGCAACCCAGCCTTTTGGAAGACTCAGTATCGATTTCAAGGGCCCACTTCCATCAAGAACTCGTAATGAGTATTCTAGATTCCCATATGCCTATCCTTGTTTAGATATGAATTCTTCAACAGAATTCTTCCTTTATTCGGAATACCTTCTTACATTCATACGGATAGAGGTGCCTCTTTTATATCGAAAGAAATAAAAAAATTTCTTCACACACGTGGCGTTGCTACATCTATGTCTGCTCCATACAATCCTCCTGGAAAAGGACAAATAGTAGTAGTGCTTCCAGATGCTTTACATTCTATTAGATCTCTTCTATGCACAACTGCTAATGAAACTCCCCATGAAAGAATGGGTAAACATAATCGAAGATCGGCCCATGGTTGCTTTGTACCTTCCTGGTTGGTTCCTTTCAACAAAGTTTTCATATAGAAGCATGTACGATTGAGTAAATATGACCTACTAGTAGAAGAAATGGAGCTAATTGATGTCAATCCACAATACGCCCGAGTTCGGCTAGAAGATGGAAGGGAAACAAGCGTGTATTTAAAACATTTGGCTCCTAACGGTGAAGGAAACTTAGAACCGGAGTTTCAACTGCTTTCTTATGAAGATCAAGACCAAGCAGAGGATATTCTACAATGGGAAAGACCTGGAGACCCATCTGCTGATGAAAGTAGTTCAGACTCTCCTACTTCCGAAGATTGTTCTATCCCTAATAACCCCTCTCAAGATAATACTCTTCATCGTCAACCAGGGAACTTCGACTACCTGAACGATTCAAGGACTACAACATGAAATATTGAAGGGTTGAAGAATGTAGTATGGTACTATGGCTCTAGCCTCAGGACTATGACGTATTTGTTAAGTTGTCTTAATGACGTTTTCAGTAATTTTGACGTGTTTGTAATATTCTCGTTCAACATTAGTTTTGTGATTAATAAAGCCTCAGTTATTTGAGAGGTTTTCGTTATGCCTATGATAAATGATAATGAATCCTGGGATAATAATACTAATGATAAAAATAAGTGAGCACTTTACAGAAAGGCCAGAGTCGGAGGCGGGGTTTGTTAGTTCAGTTAGTTGCTGTGAAGCGCTATGCGCTACAGATTGCGCACAAACGTTGTTCCAGCTCCTTCCATATGTTTTATTATTTCTCTATGGTCAGCATACGAAAATATTCAATTTCGAGCCTCTCGCATGAGAAGAAAGTTATTTCGTCGGAGACTGGAGACCGGTAAAAATCTCGTCTCATTTTGTCAGAGTTTTTTTCGTCTCAAAAACGATACGAGACCATAAGGGACTGTCAAAACCTAGGCTTTCATGGGTTACACTAATCTAGACCATATATGGAGTTTAACCGAGCAAACACTAGGTATTCAACGGATCCGGAAATTCAACCCAATTAATGTGTAGCTACGAATAGGGTGACATTTTAACGTGGAGGTAATTTGAATTCGTTTGGCCATAGTGTATTTTACAAGTAATTCCAACGTAATTACGAGTAATTACTTTATTGACGTTTATTTGTTTATTTATTAGACGTGAATAAATTATGAAAAATAAATACAGTGAAAACGAATAATGATTTATTACATATTTTATCTAACAATTGTATCTGGACTGATAAAAGTGTAGCTTATTAATCTGCTGTAGGTGCATATATTAAGCTTCTATTATTTATCATTAGTAATTACGGTGACACATGATGCAGTTTGAATTTCCAACTGTTTGTTGTATGGAAAACATTATTAACGTAAGTTTATAATTCTAATCATTAGTCCAAATATTTCCAATGAGTAACTTTTTAAAGAGTAGTTTCTAGTTTCAGGATTCATCATCTTAATAATAGATGTCGAGGTAGAAACCTACTTAGAATCTGCCAACCAACTATCACCTCCCCTAAGAGCAATTACCCCAGCAGAAGTGTACAGAGAAATCCAGTTGTTAAACCCACATAAAGCTACAGGATAGGATCTCATCACCGACAAAGTATTAAAACATCTTCCAAGGAAAGCCATCGTACTAACCACCACAATATTCAATAGTATACAAATTAATCATTACCCAATACATTGGAAGTATGCACAGATAATCATGTTAGCGAAGGCAGGAAAACCACACCATGAACCCAGCTCATACAGGCCAATTAGCCTACTACCACAACTATCCAAACTCTTCGAAAGAATCCTTCTACATAGAACAAGCGAAATCATACCTAAAGAAGAACTGATTCCAATACATCAATTTGGATTCAGAGAACAATATTCGACAATCCAACAGGGTCATAGATTGGTGAACAATATTAAGTAAGCACTAAAACAAAAAGAATCATGTGCTTTAGCATTTTCAGACATCCAACAGGCTTTCGACAAAGTATGGCACCAAGGACTATATATATATATTATCAAAAACCCAATTACCATAGTGTATGGTGTAGGCACCAAGGACTACTGTTTAAAATAAAACAAAAATTACCTCATCATATTTTCCTTCTACTCAAATCTTACCTAAGTAATAGATACATACAAGTCAAAGTCCAAACCTCCTTATCAAATTATCAACCCATAAAATCAGGCGTTCCCCAAGGAAGTGTCCTTGGCCCTTATCTATACCTTATATATACTGCTGATATTCCAACTACCGACGATACTTTAATCGCTACCTTCGCAGATGATACTGCAATAATGTCTTCAGATATAGACCCTACAAGAGCATCAGAAAAGTTACAATACCACCTAAATCTTCTACAAGAATGGCTACATTAGGGGAGAATGAAAGTCAACAATGACAAATCCGCACAAATAACGTTCACCACAAAACGAAGTGTCTGTTCGCAAGTGACCATTAATCATATGCCGATTTGGACATATGACATAGAGCTATGGGGTTGCAGTAAGCCATCGAACACTAAGATACTGCAAACGTTCCAATCTAAATCACTTCGTAAAATAGCTAATGCTCCATGGTTTATAAGCAACCACACAACACATACTGATCTCGGTATTCCATCCATCAATGAAGTTATTCAGGCATCAGCCATAAGAAACAAAAACCGCAATGAAAATCACCAAACTCCACTAATATCCAACCTTTACACTGATCCAATGGAACAGAGAAGATTGAAAAAACGCTGGCCAGGAAGACCTCATAGAGTGATCTACGGAGACTCATCAGTGGATGGTGCCCGCCTCAAGTCATTAAGCAAGAAACCATATCATTACCTAGATTGTAAATTTGCAATTAATAATGAAAACAAATATTATGAACTACAGGATCTATTTCAAGGAGGTGATTTCTCCTTCTTCCACTTGGAGTTTGTTCAGGAAGAGGAGAAAACCCTTCAGTGAGGGAGGGTGATATTCTGTTAGCAAGTGCAATGGCGTTTCCCTTTCTTCCTGATACAAGCGACATTTATTTGGCGTTGCACAGGTGCTAATTAAGTTTTTGCTATGGCTTAGCACTGCCTTCGATCCCTTTTCGTTGAAGTTTCCCTGCAGGCATTAAGAACCTTCCTGGCTAGATCGTTCATCAGCATGGCCTGGGATCCACAGGATGTTTACTTTTGGTTCATTCAGTTTACCTATGCAGTTCCAAACCTGTGATGCCTTTTGGCCCACTATAATAATATAATAATGAATATTTAAAGTAAGAATTAAATTCCCCTGATCTTATTTCAACAAAACGTTCGAACATTTCATTATTATATGAATATAAATTAGGAAGGTTACTGAATAGGAAGTCAAGTTTAAAGCGTGAAGTAAGACAAAACAATTATATGTTTATCTGTTTTACTGGAACTTGACTGGATATATAAATATACATTCAGTATTTATCATGAGAAGAAGTCGATGTAGAATACTTGAAGAAGACCATTCTATATAGTTGAATAGTCAGCTATTAGTAATCATTAACCATTACGTATAAGTATGCTATACGGCTAGGTACTTATGCATAGAATTAGTATAGTAAGTAGTATAATGTACTATAGTAAATAATTAATTCAAACGTATCCCAGTGCTAGAAGAAGTTGTTTCATTCCCTTGCGATGATTCTCCAAGTGACCCGCAATACCACCTATTCAGAGGCCCTTCCACACCTTTAGTCTACCAACATATCCACTTTCATCCAATACAAACCGTTTCCAATACCTGATGGTACGTTTCTTGATGTATATTCTTTTTAAGAGCTCAGTTCATGCCCGAAGTTATCTACACAAGTCAATTGTCATCTCAAAGAACTACTACCAGGGGCTAGACTCTTTGACTGAGAGAATCGAGCTTAGAGAACACATATTATGTCGTATTTATTTTTCTTGTTTACTCCGTCATTGCTATGACGCAGACAAAATATCTGTTATCTCGGGAGGCTCTATTCCATCAGTCAAGAATTAGATCCGTGGAAGGCTGCCATGGGGGGTGAGGTTTGGTCACTGTTTGTCCCAGGATTTTCCACCCTACTTTTCTCTTATCGTTCAGATTTACGTTCTTTCAGCTGCTCTCCCTAGCACTAAGTGAAGAAGGGTAAGATCTAGAATCACCTCCATGTCAGCTGTAGGACGAAATATTATTTGTATCATACTGTAAAAACTAAATACAGAGTACGGCAAAAGAAATGTGAAAATAATTGTAGAATCAAGTATATTACAGTTTGTCACATTTACTTCGGCAACCATATTTAGCAGCGGAAATAGGCCGATTGTTATTTAAAATTGTCGATATTAACTCATTCGTAATAGCCGCACACAATTTTCTTTTGCTTTGAGTTTTGTTGTTTATTGTTAAAAAAAAGGTTTTCAATGATGAATTAATTATTTAGCTCACCAGGATCAACCTTCAAAAAAATAATGTGTAATTAGGAGCTGAAAGTATTGTTAACATTTGAGCCAAAAGCAGCAAAAATGGTACTTTGAACTCTCAACATTCGACACACTGTTCTGTTTAGTTCCTGATTTTTTATGGTTGTAATCATAGATTAACAACACTGAAAAATAAATAGATAGTCCACTTTCTTCAAAAATTAATCACTGTCCTTTTAGTTATTCACCTGTCGCTCGCGCGCTGCTGCTAGAAGTAGCGGGTTTTTTAAAATATATTAAAATTATTATTTTTGCTATTTTTTATTTTCAACTGATAGAAATAGTGCGTACTAATACATTTTCATGCATCTTTTTAGTGAGCTGGATAATATATTAGTTTACACTATTTTTATCAATCGAAAACGCTATTAATGGGGAATTTTATGAAAAGTGGAATTAATATTCCAAAATAAAAGACTATTTGAATACATTATTTATTTTTATTTATAAAAGAATAAAGAGATACCAACAAATCAATTCTATATAACTGTATGTGATGATGAATGTAGTTTATTTTTTAAGAATACCTATAATAGTAATTATGCGCCAAGGTAGAAAAGTGAGGTATTATTGTCGAGGTCCATTAATACACTTTTCTACCGTGGCTCATATAGCATTTTTTCACTACTTCACTACTGGCATGTTATTTTTTTAAATATTGGTTTGTCGACTCCCGTTTCACATGACATGACAGTTGTGCACAAGTTAACCTCACATTCTATTAAATGGATTGAGATTTAGTTATAATCAAGTAGGCTCTGTATTTTTCTACCTTGGAAAATAATGAATAACTTTACTACCTCAACAAAAGTCAATAAAGTTAGGTTTAGAGGCTAGTAGTGAAAAATAACAATTATTATAGGTTCACAAGAGCTACAAATAGACTAAATAAACTAAGTTAACAGTCCATTAAAACCAGAACTGGGTGAGCTTGGTTCCAAGGACATTTTATCAAAGATAAGGGAGCAGATTCTATCTTCTGGCTCCTTTTTTGACACAGACATCTTGAGAGCATCAAGAATGTGAGAATTCAATCCAATTTCAAATGGCACCTGGCTTAAAACTTTCATTAATGTCTTCCTTGAGGGCAGTGCAAAAACTTTCTGAAGAAGACGATATGCCCTGGGACTTTGTTTTAACAAAGATAATGAGAATATCTTGTCCTCAATACTAAAACGACCTCCTCTACTTTTCTTGCTTTGCATAACAATTTGGGATTGTAAAAAGTTCAATGTGGTAAAATTCACTTTATCCATCACAAAATGACCAGATTCAACTCTTTTTAATAGGGCGTCGGCCCAGCTTTGTAGTGGAACGCTTCTGAAGCGATAATGACAACCAAGCAAGGTCGAGCACGGTTAGTACTTGGATGGGTGACCGCTGGGGAAACACCGTCGTAGAGCCCGTACAGCCTGCAGCGAAGCACCGTAGATTACTATGGTCAGTAGCATATCACAGCTCGCAGGCATTATACCAATGAGCACGAGGTATAATGGAGATATGCCGTCTTTCGGATGAGACGTGAAACCGAGGTCCCGAGTCCATGGATGTTGGGCTCGATAAAGATCCCTACCACTGGTTGGAACACTAGTGGATTCGGCAAAATTTCCGGTTAGGGGTAGAGTGCTCCCGGCGTCGGTGATTAGCCTAAGTTGCAGAAATAGACCGACGTTAAATAACCGAATAAAAAAAAAAAAAAAAAAAAACTCTTTTTAAATCTCAAATTGTTTTTCGTACAGTAAAATGTTTTCTGTCAAATTTTCTGGCTAGCGAAACCATGTTTTTGGCAATTCCATAAAACTTTCTAGATTTGGGGGTTAGCTGTACGGCTCTACTACAGTTTCCTTGGCTCAGTCAATTCAATCTTTGTTTAATATCAGAAAATAATTATTATATGTACTTTTTTTTACTTACTAGTATTATTGCAATAAACATTTTATATACTTTAAAAATCTACCTTTACGTTTGCTGGGTGTCTTTAATGTAGTAAGCATTGTGCTGGAGGTAGGTAGAGCGCTGCAGGTAGTTGGAGTACTGCAGGCAGCAATGTAAGAATATGACCTGTAATAGCAATAAGTACAATTTTTAGTTATATTTGTCAAAAACCATTTTCCTGTAACCACTTGTGAAATGGGTCACTCTATACACTAGTAATGTAATATACATTATGGAATAAAATTATTTATGTCATTATTTTAGAAAATTATAAAAAATGCCGAGACACGTCAACTTTTGAATAGAGGGGGACACTTTTTGGCGCTAATTTCATAAACGTCAGATTCACCCCCTCCCTACTGGAGACACCCCTTACATTTTTTCAAATGGCATTAGGTATCAAGTCATACCTCATTTTAAAGGTCTAGTAAATCTCTATTCCATCATTTTGTTTTGCCTTTGATACTAGCCTTCCATTGTTATTTAATCGTTGTTTAAAATTGGCTCTTTTTCAACTTTTCGTATGCTCCCACATTTTGTTATGATAGAAAGACTCTTTAATGAATGAAAAATTTACAAATAGTAAAAAGACAACTGTTAACAAGGAAAAACTGCTATTTAATCATGCCGTCAAAGTGACCACCGTTAACTTTCAGGCAATAAAAGTTGAAAAAGAGCCAATTTTAAACAACGATTAAATAACAATGGAAGGCTCGTATCAAAGGCAAAACAAAATGATTGAATAGAGATTTACCAGACCTTTTAAATGAGGTGTGACTTGATACCTAATGCCATTTGAAAAAATGTAAGGGGTGTCTCCAGTAGGGAGGGGGTGAATCTGACGTTTATGACATTAGCGCCAAAAAGTGTCCCCCTCAATTCAAAAGTTGACGTGTCTCGGCATTTTTTATAATTTTCTAAAATAATGACATAAAGAATTTTATTCCATAAGTGGTTTCCACACTGTATGTAGTAGTTTTTTGAATCTTACTGTACATTACCTTGTGGTTCAACAATCTCCTGGTTCTCCTCAGGTAATTCCTCCATACTTTTTGTTGGTGTTGGTATATATAAGTTTGGAAGTGCATTAGCTATTAAGTTTGTTCTATTATGATGTGCAGCAAACATCATTTCTTCGGAAAAGTGGATAGCACATATGGGGATATCCTCTCTTTGAATTATTCGAATCCATTGTCTAAAAAGCTAAGAAAAAAAATTAAATGAAGCTATAGTCAACATCACTCTTAACTTGCAGTCGATAAATTACAAAATGTTCCAATATGTATCATTTTCACAATATGGGTTTTGTTTATAATGTGTTATTGAACACAAAAAAAGAGACAGAGTTGAAGTATGCTGCAGATGACCTGATTATTGTGCAAGTTAAGAGTAATTGAACTCACTGAATATATTTTGAATCGATTATTCAACACATACTATCAATAGTAGTATACCATGTGATAATAATGTAGTAATAAAATTGGTACACAAATTATTATTATCTTTATTCGGCCTATTCCACCTATTTATTGGAAAAAAAAACACAAATCTATTTACAAACCTACCTCTGGGTCTTTAGGAAGGAGATGCATTTTAATATCCTTACTTGTATTCTCACAAGTGGGAACAATACTGTACTGAACCATTTAATGTTAATAAACACAATCACTAAAAAACACAAAAATGTCTGTTTATACAAATTAATATAAAAATAACCGTATAATACACGATCGAAAACAATTGCGTATCTTCAAAATGAAATGGAGATTATATAAATGGCGGGCTTATTGAAATCTGACAGATCCTCGATTACGTAGCGCTATCAGCGACAGGTGGAATAACTAAATAAACGAAGACAAAATATATAGTGGAGTAAACATAGCATGGTTGTAATTATTTTTTATTCCTCTAATTTTTGTTGTTGTAATGTTTTATAAAAATTCTTTTCCTCATTCAGCTTTCCGCTTTGTTTTTTCCCTGAATTTTATTTTTTGTTGTATACTCCTTTTCTCTTCCTTCCTTCCTTCTCTTTTTTTCCATGCCTCTCTTTTTTATTAGTAGCTTTGATTTCACTGTTCCAAAATTCATGACACGAAATCATAGCTTGTTGATTAGTTTCGGTCTTCGATTAGTGATCGCCATAATACCTGAACACAAGCTGTGTAACATTGCTCAATCGATTTGGAAGTGAACATTGTAATTTCATGGTTGTCAGGATAGGTGACCCACCGCTTGATGGGCACACACACAATACGTGTCCATCAAAAAAACGTCCACTTACTCTTCCTATAATACAGTATGATTTTATTAGCTTAACCACGGTCTACATTGTGAAGTTTAAAAATTCTTCAGGTATTTATTTCTTTTTTTGAACGACTTTTTGACAAGCGGCTTAAGATGCTTTTCAGGCGTTAGTGAGATTTCCGGTCTATACATTTCAAATATTTCTTGTGGTATAGTATATGTTATTAATTAAATTAAATTCACACTCGACTCAAGATTATTATTAATAATTTGTTTTAAAAAGTGCAAAATAGCGTGCATTTATCGCCTTGAGACAAGGCCGATGCCATCGTCAAACGACTAAGAATTAAAAGTGCCCGGTGTAAGAAAAGGAAGACAGGTGAATGAGACTTCGACACATCACATGCCGAATAACTTAAGTATTAAATTACTTTAACTGCCTTAGGTACAAAATTTCGATGAATAAAAACGTACCCTCTACTCTCGCTTTTATTCCTAAATAATATTTAATGGTATACAGAAGGGCATAAAATTCGTAATTATCGTGGTAGTTAATTTCAGTACCTTTGATGTATTAATTATTTATTGCCAAGTCATGACACTCACATTATTTCAGTCTTTTATAAGGCGTTAAAGGTTTATTGTTTTTTAACAAAGTCTTTTACTAGTTTCTCCTCATCATCCGAATTTGAAGCGAAGATATTGTGTTACTGTTTATCAATAAAAGTTTAAAAAGGTAATAAATTAGAGAGTACTAAATGGAACGAATTCTAATCAATTTTAATAATTTTTATTGGAATTAAAAGTTGGAAAAAACGCTTTTGAATGGGAATTAGTTTCAATATTTCTATATAAATTTGGAATTAAAATTATTCTTGATACGTTATAATAAAATTGTAATGAACAAAATAAATTATGATGTAAATAAGACGTTATAATAGTAGCGAAAATAATGGGGTAAGTGGGACACTAAAATCTTTTACTGACTCTACTTCGGCTCACATCATTTATATATCTAGGCATGCATCACAATTGAATTTTGGATTTAATTTCAGGAAATTTGATGTTTAATATTTTTCTTGAAGTAATCCCAAGAAATGCTCCATTCAGGACACATATCCATAAAGACATCGTAAGTGAAGCAATTTTAGTTATGAATACAAACTATATGGCCTGTAAACTCCTCCTCGGACCTAAATATGGGGTAGATATAACTCACAGAAGGGACTAGCAAGACCCAAGCGAACTGATGGTTCTCCGAGGTGAGAGACTTTGCAACGGCTACTCAGTTTAGAGAGCACCTCAGGTGTAGATTCTAAGACCAAACTAGCCAAAAATAAACGCTGAAGGGTTGCGACCAGAGAGGAAGTACAGGAATGGATGGAGGAGGAAATGGAGGGAAGGTGGTAGGAGTATGTGGGCGCGCTAAAAGGAGCGATTGGGAATAGGAGAGATTGGATGGATCGGAAATTCGGGGAGGTGAACTACTTCTTGACACAGGTGTTCACTGGACATGGGTCGAGAGTAGGGTACCTCCACAAGATTGGAAAAAGAGAGACTGGAGTGTGCGAGAGGTGTGGAGTGGAGGATGATGTGGGGCATGTGTGGAGGAACGAGGAAGTGCTGAAGAAGTTGGAGAGGAAACTAGGGGAGGCGGTGTATTGGGAGAATATGGTGGAGATAATGTTGAGGGGGGAGGAGGAATGGATGGAGGTAAGTGGCGTAGTAGAGAGCATGGTCAGGGGGAGAGAACGACTCGATATGGCATGAGAGGTAGGAGTGGAAGTTAGGGAGAAGACGACGATGTGAGCGGAGAGTGTGCGAGGGACCGCCGCCCGTCTCGAAGTATGCTAGGGAAGTGATTCCGAGGCGGGGGTAACGGCGAGTTTGAGGTGGGTTTGGTTGGTAGGCATCTCCTTGGGGATGAGTCCAACACTGTTTGGGTCCTGGACCCATTCGAACATGAGTTTCCCATCTCGGCCCGAAAAAAAAAACTAGTACAAATTCAGAGAGTAGTCTTACCGGTTCTCGGGTAATCCTACTTGAAATTTATTTTAATTAAGGTACTGAAGGAAGTTAATAATTAATAAAAATTATGAAAGGTGAGTGGGCGCCACTCTGAATAATACTAGTTTATTTGTTACTCACATCAGCATTATAGCGACAAATCCTGTAAGATTGGAAGTGAGAAAAAAACTATATGAACATAGTTATTAAATTTACAAGTTGTATATTGACGTTGTTACAAAAAAAATTAAACAGGAAAAAAAATTGACTATATTTATTAGGTTGTTGTTCTATGTTGATGAGCTGAATATAAGTAGAGGGTACTTTCCTGGAGTGATGGTGTCCTTTTGAAGTCCCAGGTTAAGTTCTGGTTTCAGTTAACGTTCTTGTTCCCAGGTAGAGTTTTCCAGGTAAAAATTCCTGACCCAGGTAGTGTCTCAGGTAAAGTTCCTGTCCCAGGTAGAGTACATTCACATGAATGCACCTTTCAAAGATAAGATAAGATGAAAATAAAATTCTGCTTCAATCGCACATCTTCACAGGAAAGAAGAATGAAAACCTCTTTGCCACTATTTAAATACACGAAATCATGTGAAAGATAACAGACTTACGTCTCATGTTCATGTCAAGCTCAGACGCTTTGACCAGGAAAGGAATTAACATTTCAATAGTGAATTCTTAATTGATATTTGATTAATAAGTGGTAGAAGAAGAGATACGAACGAGGTCGAAGTGGGAATAGCACATAGCAGTGGCTATTTTCACGACAGACAGAACTTGATTGGCCCGTATAGAAACGTTGATTTCGACTCTCGTCGTCAGCAAATATATTTAGCCTTGAAACATTTCTCGGTGTTGGGTATGAGAAAGGACTGGCTATTCGCCGCCCATACGATAATTTATTATTAATTTATTATTAATTATTAATTAACGTTACAACATGAAGGTTCTCCAACGATAAATGTTGGACCAGAACAAGTCTTTGGGACCACAAAGAAAGTGGTCCAAGGACTAATACAAAAATGGGCACAAAGCCAACATAGACCTCCTACAGTGGAGGAACACTACAAAGCAGGTAAACAGTAAGGCCTTTATAGGTGATATATATGTTGAATGGGCCGAAGAAAAACTAAATATCATTAGGAATCAGCTGAGAATCATTACAGGTTATTTAATGGTTCAGGACATGCCTTGTAAAAGACCACCTACATAAAATCATCTATTATCTCTCCACAAATCATTGGCAATATCATTTCTTTTGATAATTTCTTCTTACTCTATATTAATTGGACCTTCTCTCTCCATATCGATTGGACCTTCTTCATTATATTCAATCCAAATATCAGAGTGTACAAAACAGAAACTATACACTATACAACTTGCTGCAATTATTTTTATTGCTTTTTCGTTTGAATTTACATTAACTTACTTTAATATTTTCCATCTGGATTTGAGGATACCGAAAGTATGTTCCACTACTACCCTTGTTTTGCTGTGGATTGTTTTATAGTAGCGTTGTCTCCCATCCACATATCTCTCATCCCTAAAATGAAAAAGTAGGAATACATTTCGTATATTTATATTAATAATAGCTCACTTATAAGGTGTCATTATCCACTTCCTTAAAGGATAGCCTTTATCACCAACAAGGTGATAGTCTTCAAAAGAGTATTTGTGAACTATTCCATTATCTTCGACATCAAGGAAAATTTTGGAATTTTGAAATAACTGCAAATTTAAAAAAAAACGGTTCAATATGGTATGAAAATCAACATTCACAATTATAATAAATGCATTCATTGGCTATCGATTGGTCCATCTACATTAAAAATTTCCTCTTTACTGATAGTTTACGGAATATATCTTACCCTGCTATCATGTGCAGAACCAGGAAATCCAACCACAATGTTAGTGAAAATTTTGTTAACAGTAATGATTCCCTGATGTTCAATTTGGTGGTTTATATTCTTATCGATGTAGCTTTCCTGCTGACCGTTTGGACAATTGAACTTGATATTGCAACCATCTATTTCTCCAATTACTCCTTAAAAAAATAAAACTATTCAGGTAGATATTATCAGACATCTCTCAATGTGTTACCTGGAAAGCCACTCTTAGCTCTGAATTCCCTCTCAATATTTAGTGTTTCCTGTTGGTTAGGCCATGAAATATATCCAATCTGTAGTTCAAGGATTTTGGGAATAATTAACTAAACTGCACTATATACTGTGGAGAGTGCTACATTGAACCTATCAGGCACAGATATCAATGAATCACCTTTACCTAGCCACCAAAGGAACATCAAAACACATTTCTCCATGGAAACAGGATGCTGACCATCATCAAATTGTCTTTCAGTGCAATTTATAGCACCCAGAAGATTCACAAATGTATCTCTATTCAATCGAAAAAGATTGAAAAAATCTCTCTCGAAATACTGTGGCAACCAATCTTCATAATGATCTGGTGAGCGTGTATGCACCAAATTAGTGGAGAAAAATGTTGGAAGAAGTACTTTCTCCTGAGAATCATCCGTCAAATATTTATAAATAAGATATCTTTGGAGATCCTGCTCATAATCATAATGAATATCGTTAATGAGTGCTAATATCATGCAATTCATTTTAAATTTGAATCAACACATTAACCCACACAAAATTGATGAATGGAACAAAAACTTTCAAAATATGGACTTGTTGCTTCGCTCAATGACAGATGACAATTGACAAATGATATTTGTCTTTTTTGACAACATTGTTTTAAAAATATCTCGTTTTCGCCATCGTCAAATCTATGACGTAAAATAAATACTCTTTTTGGATCTATTGGAGGGAATATTTTTTGTGAGACGCAGAGATCAAATTACTTTGAATTCCACCGATAATAATCTGCCAAAAAAATATATATCGACGGTAATATTATATGAATATCTCTGTTGCAGATTATCTCTTTTTTTCACTGGATAAAAATAGTTTAAATTCGTATGAATATACTGTGACCATAATCTTGAATAATGGTCAAGCGTTTTTTCCACACTCCGTATAAAAGACGTTACTTTTATGATAGGTTATTAACACTGATGCACACTTCTTTTTTCCCCTTTCGGTGGTCAGTAATTCCAAACCACATAACCGCTTTACAGGTTTAAAAAGGTTAGATATGTCATATATGTATCTATGGTATGAGACAGGTGAGCCACTAATTACGACTCAGGTGTACTAGAAGACGCGTGCCGGCACCTGCCCGAGTACCACCAAAGGTACCACTGCGGGGATTCACCTGCCCCCAAAACAAAACACAAACGCGTATATTTGGACACATGGGCTAATTAGAGGTCCGGTGAAATTTATGAAGTAGTTTGTTGGGAAATATGTAATTTTTAAAGGTAATAACTACCTAGGAAGAGTCGGAGTAATATGAAATTGTTTTCGCATTATATTATGCGGGTAGTATGATATTTAATATCGTAATTATCATCGCCGCCACCGCTAAATTGATTATATAAACCAGATTTGCTGTACAGTTTTACATTGATATCATTCTAGATTATTCAATGTTAAACGCAGTCTGTGAAAAAAGATAAAATGATTGCATTGTAATTAATATTTTGATGCTTCTCGCCAATCTTGTCACAGATTGAACTAGACTTCTGATTTTTCTCCAAGTGTATCTTGAATAGGTAAGAGAGCTTCCATGCAAAAAATTGAAAACCGAGTTCATGGAACATCTTCTAGATCAAATTATAGTCGAGTTTGTCATCGGCGATGATGAAGATGACAACAGCGAGGTTGAAAATGATAATGATTCGAAAGTTTCACATTTTGAAGACGTCGACGGAACCAATCTTACTTATCTATCTGGTTGAAGTTCCCAATTCACTTAAGCCCGAAACTGCCATTACTGGGATTTAGCTTCATTGCTATTGATATAGATACTGTTGTGCCTGATAAGATCTCTTCACATAATAGGTACAACCAAGAGCACAAAAAGCCTAGAAGCTGAGGTGCCGAGTGTTATGTAATGATCTTAGATATTATTTATACTGAATGTGATTGTCAGAACTAATGAATAAAGATAGTTGTCAAATAATACTTGTCATGGTGGCAGCGTAAAATATTCAAATCGAATAATTTTGTACAAAAAGTTTCTGAAATGAACTTCAAACTGCCGTGTGAGCTAGTTTGTGGAAATGAGAATCAAGCAGATACATGGTTGAAGTGGAAGGAAAGGTTTAATTACTTTTTGATAGCCTCAGCGAAAAATGAAAAAGATGACAGCGTCAAAATTGCCATGTTATTGAGCGCTGGAGGAGAAGCTTTAACTGAAATTTTCCACATTCTTCAAATGGAAGATTCAAGTAGAAATAATTACAAATATATATTGGAGGCATTGGATATATTTTAAGCCAAAGAAGAATATCGTTTTTGAGAGATATAAATTCTTCTCAAGGTCTCAACGTGATGGTGAAAGTTTTGATACTTATGTTTTGGAACTGAAAAAACTATCATCTACACGTGATTTTGAAGATCAGAAGAATTGTTTTATCCTAGACAGGATAGTCTTGAAAAATTGAGGGAATTGTTTTTGTCCATAGGAAGCAGTTTAGATTTGGGAAAAGCATTTGAGTTATGTAAATCATTTGAAGCATGCAGAGTACAGCTGAATGAAATAAACAGGGCAGAAACCGGTTCCGAAGTTTTTGCTGTAAGTAGCGAAAAATACAATAATGAAAAATCTCATAATCAGCATTATGAAAAAAAAATAAAGAAATAAATAGCTACAAATATAGCAGATGTGCCACATCGTATAATTTTGGAAAATGTCCTGCTTGGGGAATGATTTGTGGTAGATGTCAACATTATACAAGGTATTGCAAGAATAGATCGGTCAACAACATGAGAAACCTTGTTTCGGAAGAAGAATATGAATATGCTTTTACGTCTTTTCTAGTCGTCATCTCATTGTCATTTATTTTGCCTTTTTTATTCAGTTTGGTTATATGGGCTGTTTTTTCAGCATCTCCTAAGTTTAACTTTGGCTTCTTTGTAGGATGTCTTTTAGAAATTGATTCCTCTAGTTCCTCTTTATATGGTGTCAATGTTAACACTGCAGTTTTACCCCTTCTTCTATCATTTAGATTTAATTTTCGTTCAGAATGAAGGAGTCGAATTTGCATAAAACTGCTCTGTAGGAATCGTTAAGCTTGGTGGCTTTCTCAGTGGTGATCTCGGTAAACTTCTTGGGGGAGTCCTCGATGGTGTTCTCAGTGGTGTCCTCGGTGGTGTTCTAGGTGGAGAGTTTCTAGGTTCTGGTAACTGGTTATCATTTCTTTTACCTTGAGTGGCCCTGTTTGTAGTCTCGGCCGGTTCAAACATCCAGTCTGGAAAGATCTCTGGATATAGTGGATGTATCCCCGTTTTTCTAAATCCACTAACAACGGTTTGGACGCTAGCGGCTTTCATAAAAACATTTCCGAAAAGTTTGCTCATTTGGGAAATAGTAATAGGCCTGCCTGGATGTTGTTGCATCCATCTTTGGACCTCTGAACTGTAATACGTGCTGAGTGGTGACATAAAACTTACGTCTAGGGGTTGTAGACGGTGTATGCGGTGGAAAGCACAGTAACACAACACCTTTATACCTAGCTCAATGAATTAGCTCTATAATCTTGGTATGAGTGGCATGGCTATCTAGAAGCAAAAGAACGGGGTTTTCTTTAAAAGGGTTGGAACAAGCAATGAATTTATCAAACCTACTCAAAAATATTTCCGTTTGCATCCACCCTGATAGATGGTAATGAGCTGTACTACCAGAGGGAGCATCATCCAACAGTTTTGTTTTAAAAAATCAATAGACCATTTCAGAACACCTGACTTTGACAGGATGGTCTTTAGGGCTTTTCGGAAACTATGATCGGGTTAACCCGATCAGGATCTGAATGTTCGGAAAGTAATCCTGATCTCGATCACTTACGTTCGGAAACTGAACGAAATGAACGGATCATACTCATATGATTGGATCCTTTCTACCCTAGTCTACCGGTGGGTAAATGCGATCAGCTGACGGATTGTTTCGTTGTTTTGTTTTCTTTAACCTTAAAAGTTATGTTAGGTTAGGTTAGGTTAGGTTTTGAAGTTTTGCACTTCTCAGCTTTTTTATAAAAAAATAACTTGTTGGCTTCAAACTTTAGTGTTGGTTGGTTGTTATTATTATTTAGCGTGAACGATGAGTGAAATACAAGTTATAGCTCTTCACGATGAGAATAGAGAGGAGCACACCGTTACTCTCAGTCAGGGATATCTCAAATAAGCTGTAATCAAAAAGGGGAAATTGAATTTCCTGCAAAACAATATGGAATACGAATATTTACCAAAATCAGTGTAACTAGATTTTCGCTTTTTTGAACAATTCAATGTATATATCATCCTCATCCTCCTCAAAAATAATAGTTTGGGCGTATTGTATAAAAAGCCTGTCCATGTTTGTAGGTCGCTGATAACTGCTTAATAATAATTATTGAACAATTAAAATATTTTATACAACTGAATAAAGGGTCTCTGATAAAGGTCTATGAACACAGAAAAACTACAAAGATAAAAACATGAGAAATATATCCACGAAACTTTTAATAATAAAAGGTTTGTAGGTTAGGTTTTAAGTTTGACATTTCCACAAACAGAACGCGTCGTTCGGAAACTCTGATCAAAATCTCGTTCATGGTTAGGATCCGCAATCAGCTGATAGGTGATCTATCTGATCCAGGATTACCGTTTCCGAAAAGCCCTATAATGTTCTGGAGGACAACCGATCAGCTGGTGCTGAAGCTTGTGTGTTTTGACATGTGCTGTAAGTCATTTGGTTGTCACACAGACTTTGTAGAACAATGTCAATGTAATATATATTTTAATTAAATAATAAAAACATTACAAATAACACATGGCGCGGTCAGTAAACTGTCTCTGAATTGAATTCGATAATAATTAAAATGTCAGGCGACGAAAAAAGCAATCAACAGAGGAGTTTTGTGATTCCAATGAAAGTCAAGGGCAACAGATTCAGGTGCAAACCCTTATTTTTGAATACCCACCTCTATTGCAAGTTTTTTTCGTTTTCTTCTTTCAAATCTCTCATATCTTGAAGTTGCACTCATCTGGTTTTCCACTAGAGTTGTAGCCCATATTTTGGGTAGGAATCCTTAAAACAATACAAAACAACCAAATTACAAATCTAAAATCTAACCAAATAATTGCTTATCCTCAGGGCGACTGTCATTAGAGTCAACTTGTTGTGGACATGTCCCATTCTTAGTGAAAATAACAATGAATAATAAAAATCTCAACAATGTATTTTTTAGACAATAACCCGTTACTTTATAAATAAACTCATGAAATAGTATACATTCTAAGGGTACTTTTTTCAATTTCACTTTACCTAAGTTGAAAACAAAATCAATCACATAGATAACCCTATTCCTCTAAGGGAATATTATATATCTCTTCACCCCAATAGTCCATGGCCTGGAAAATCAAAGATTGAATCTTTACAATATCACCAAATCTATTTATATATACACTGGACATCACACTCGATTGCATTCGCCTATTTGCTGAGGATTTCGAAATAAATGGATTTTAGGGATTTCGGTAAAGCTTGAGATTTATCAGGAAAATTGTTCGTTGATAAATGCGAGGATGAAGGTAATGTACTTGAAACAGTAGAATATAGAATATGTTTTAAAAATTATTTATAGATATTGAAAATTTACAAGAAACTTTAAAGGGCCATTCTATTGAAATGTTTCTCGAAAAGAAAATTACTTTTTGCAGAAATCGTTAGTTAATGTTCACGTTGTGTCCATAGGGAAAATTTCCGTTTGTAATACGATACGTGGTCATTGAACCTTGGTCTAGCACCGTGGATTCCAGCCCCTATTCCTATATCAGTCTCAGATCCGTACCAACATTCCTTCCTGACTGCATGCTTCCAGCCCATCCCAATTTAGTTGGATAATGTACGGTTGGTTGTCGTTAATTGTGGCCAACATGTTAGCAGTGATTATTTCAAGAATCAAGTTTTGATAACATCTGTGATTCTGGAGTGATTGTGGAAGTTGGTTCCTTCGTATCAATTTCCATTGCATTCAAACCTGTATGTAGCGACTCTCGCTTCCTTAACATGCAGAGCAAGAAATGGAAGATTGAGAATGGCTCCACTATTAAAGTGTCTTTTTAAGTAACAATTGTGAAGATCAGCAGATATAGTTCTGCTTGGTTTCCTATATCATTGCAAAGTTATACTGATCTTAAATGGGAAAAAGATATCCAGGATATCGCTATTGGGATAATAATACCTAAGCTTTAATATTTGTAATGTCATATCTTCTCATTTTTTCCAATATATTATATTAAGTAAATCACAAGATAGGTCACTATTTGGTCTAGCCAAAATATTAAAGATCAGGTAGGCACATCAAAAGTAACTTCTGTCATTCTGTCGAATTTTTTTATTAAATAGTGGAATTAATTAGAAACAGTTTCATTTATAACATTAACTATTTTGATGATTATAAATACAACAATAAATTATGAAAATAAAAATAGGAAAGATGGATTTGATCTCCTGGATTTATTATCCTACAGCTACAGCTGCATTTGTCTGAAGAAAAACATTTTGCTGCAAAATATCCGCTAGTGTCAGCATAATTCTTTCTCAAACGTAGATCCAGTACTGAATTCTAATGGTATTTAATAGATCATCACTTATAAACGTTATAATTAAATACCTAAATTGTTTTAACTGGAGAAGATATAATGAAAAAAATAAGTGCTTATATGTTTTTATCATTTGTTTTGAAAAATAGGGATTTTATTGCGGGTAAACGCGAGAAAGAAGGATTATAGGAATTACGTGTATAATTACCGACTTCCATATAAATATCATTCCTATCAAATCGTGAGTTTAATTATAATCCTGTTTTAATTGGTGTGTATCTAGAATGTACCATTTGTTAACAATCCGGCCTTTTGCTAAAGCTATAATTAATATCTATTATTGCAAGCGTAACGGTTATTTTACAAAACCAATTGAAAAATCTAAGTATTGCAAAAAACTAACATGTTATTTAACTTATCACTTATTATTATCATTGGAAAATCTCATTGCAATGGGATCAACAGCTATGGAGAGCTACAAATTTGTTTGAATGTGGAAAAAGCTACGTAATTAGGGAAGCAACAAAAGTAAATCAATAATGATTATTTGTTTCGAGGATATTTAAAAAATAGTAAATTTAGAAAAATAGCAGTACTTCTTTATAACGTGGTACAGGTTTCTTCTATGTCCTAAAACGAACATACAACAGTTTTTTAGTTGTCTAAGGCACCTCGGATATACTCCGTCAGTTTTACCAGTGCAGTCTCCGTTGATCTATCTATCCGGTAAGCATGCTGCTGTGGTTGGAAAGGTTGAATTTTCGTTCTAATATAATTATCAATAGCTTCCTCCATCGATATTAGACTAATTGGTCTGAATGATTTTGGGTTTGTTCTGTCCGTTTTTCCAGCTTTTGGAATGAAGGCGGCTATTGTGCATCTTCATGCTTCTGGTATATAACCAAGTTCTAAGCTGCTTCGAATTATTCCAACCAAATGTTCCTTATAGAATTCCTTGTAGAATTATTCCTACCAGTATGCTAAATTTAATAATCGTAAATATCCACATCAGAAATGGGAGGAACGCAAAGCAGCTGGCAGGCAGTGGTATCGAACGTTTCGAAAGACTTATAAACAAAGGATTTCTCTTAGAAAACCTGAAACTACAAGTTTAGGGAGAATGGCCTGTTTTAATAAGCCAAATGTACAAATTTTCTTTGAAAAGCTGCAGAACGTGTATACTAGATATTCCCTCCAGCTTCAAAATGTATGGAACTTGGATGAAACAGGATGTTCTACAGTTCATACACCGCCACGTATTCTGGGCGATAAAAAAGCCAAACAAATTGGAGCCGGTGAACGTGGGAGTAACGTTACTATGATTGCTTGTATTAGTGCTGCAGAAACATTTATCCCACCAGGTGTTGTATTTCCGCGTGTCCATTTCAAGGACCACATGCTGAAAACTGCACCTGGTAGTCTGGGTATGGCAAACAGTACTGGTTGGTCAACAGCTGAGCTTTTTGTGCAATTTCTTCGCCATTTTATATGCATAGTAAAACCTTCCATCGGAAAAGAGGTATTACTGATTATGGACAACCATGAGAGTCATTCGTCCATAGACTCCCTAAATCTGGCTAAAAACAATGGTATTTTTTTTGACGTTCCCACCACACACAAGCCATAAACTGCAGCCCTTAGTTAGGACAGTATTTGGCCCGTTTAAAAGTTACTATGGTAAGTTGCAACAGAATGGATGCTTAACCATCCGGGGAAACCTATTTATGATGTGTCCACCTTGTTGGGTAAAGCCTTTCCCCTGGCATTTACCCCAACTAACATTACAGGTATCTGTCCTATCAACGCAAACATATTTTGAGATGGCGAGTTTTTAACTGCGGAAATGACTAACAGGCCTTACTTTGCCATATCACCTCTAAAAGAATCACCAAATATAAGTGAGCAGACTATCCACGAAGAGTCTACAGAAGAAACTCCTTCAACAAGTGGATTACAAAAATTACATGTTACTCCAGCTGAAATTCGCCGATTTCCAAAAGCACCCCCAAGGAAATCTGGTCTCAAGGATAGAAAATCAGGAAAATGTATGATAGCTACAGACACTCCAGAAAAACAAGAGATTGAAGAGAGAAAAATTAAACGTACCCCAAAGGTTCAGACTGTGAAACGGGTTGTGTTGTCTTCTAGCTCTGATGATGAAGAATTAGAAAGTCCCAGCAGTAGCTCAAGTGAATATATCGATTCAGCTTCTGATGAAGAGGATTTCACAAATTTTTTTGAAGGTAAAAATATTACATACAACTCAAGGTTTCTCTTATTTAACCAAAACATATTTTTTTTAGCTAATGAAGGCAGTTGGGTTCTGGTGCGTTTTGTGGTGGATGACAGAAATATTCACTATATTGGTATCGTAACATTATGCAACGAAGACGATGTTATGGTTAAATTTCTACGGAAAAATAATTCATATTTTGTTTTCCCGAATGTTGACGACATTAGCAGTGTTACTCGACAAAATATAACCAAAATGTGTTACCATCTCCATTCATTAGACGCGGGATGCATCATTTTAATGTCGGAAAACTAATTCATATTTTGTTTTCCCGAATGTTGACGACATTAGCAGTGTTACTCGACAAAATATAACCAAAATGTGTTACCATCTCCATTCATTAGACGCGGGATGCATCATTTTAATGTCGGAAAAATAATTCATATTTTGTTTTCCCGAATGTTGACGACATTAGCATTGTTACTCGACAAAATATAACCAAAATGTGTTACCATCTCCATTCATTAGACGCGGGATGCATCATTTTAATGTCGGAAAAATAATTCATATTTTGTTTTCCCGAATGTTGACGACATTAGCAGTGTTACTCGACAAAATATAACCAAAATGTGTTACCATCTCCATTCATTAGACGCGGGATGCATCATTTTAATGTCAAATTTCCACCAGATGTTGTTTCAAAATAAATTAAATTCAATAAAATAATTTGTTCTGTGGTTTACAGTTCTCAGTACTCAGTCTCATAACTACGTCCCAAGGTACAAACTATCACTGTCCCAAGGACGAACCGGTGGCTGTACCTCAAGACAAATGTAAGTGCTTCTTTGGACTATTTGCTGATGTGTTTATATTAAACAAACCATAGACTGTTATCACCTAAAAGGTTCCTAATATTGTAATGTATAGCTGGACAAAAAATAAACTCCAGTCACATTAAGGATGTCGTAAAAAAATGTTAAGCAAAAAGTGTTCAAAGGTTTAGCCCTTTCCCCTAATTCCCCTATACTTCCAGGGAAATGGGTTTCTAGAATAAGTCGCTCTCTTTCCTCCTCATTTTCGGCATATTTACCATCTGGCTTTCTCAAAGCCATATCTGTGTTGACCCCAATTTTCACCATGACTTTGTAAACCCTTGCCGTAGCGGGTTTATGTATTCACAGAATTTCTTTACGCTTTTCTAATTTCCTTGTAGTAGGTGTTTCGCACCTCACTGTATCTCTGTCAGTCTCCGGTGAGTTTTCCTCTATTAAATAGGCCACGGGCTTGAGCTATCAATTCTAACAGATGTTTATTCCACCAGGATGCATCTCAACTGCTTCACTGTCCTTGAAGAGGGTAGTTCGATTCAAATGCATCGATTATTGCCCTGTTTAAGTCCTCAAGCTCATGTTACAGGTGTTTAGCCCTTCCTCTTATGTGATCTAGGTTGACTTTCAGGCAGGTATTATAATGGTACTGACTTTAAGAAGCCTTTGACGTCTTTCACGCCCATCTCTCTTTGCTAGCCAGCTAGTACTAATACAGTGAAAATTTGCCAAAATAAACAGTACCTAAAATAAAAACGGAGTAAATTTCCAATTTATACGTTCAAAGTAATCACCATTGCGACGTTAACAAGCCTCACAGCGATTTTCCAGACTATCAAAGGGCTAGGGAGTGTCTGGCAGTGTGGATCGTTGCCCAATCCTGAAGCCATTGCTTGTGTAAATTCGAATTTCGTACGCGGCAAAAGTTTCTTAAGTCTTCCTCAGAAGGAGTAATCGCACCCGTCCTTGTCTTCAACAAAATAAGGACCAATTATGCCATATCCAGATATAGCACACCAAATGGTAGCTCGAGCACAATGAAGTGGTTTCCGTACAATGATCTTTCCGCGTTCAAGACCAAGGATCGCGTTGTTTGTCGATTGATGTAATCGTCAAGGTAGATGTGACTTTCGTCCGAAATTCGTACAAGAGCATCAGTATTCGTCCACCATAAATTTCCCTCTTTTATTTAAATGGAACTGGATTTCGTTATGTGAAAGCATAAGCCACGATCGAAAAAGAACAACAAATTGATTACAACAAATGTACCCTTTCCTCTGAAAATCCTTTATAAAATTACCCTTATTACATCCGAAAGCAAGCCAATCGTGTTTGTCCTTAATTAAAATAATATTACATTGCGGTATATACTTAAAACAGAATTCCGTTGTAGATTAAGTTTCGATTATAACGAGTCATTGCTTCGGAAAAAAGTTTTTGTAATTATCTGTCGTAACTGATAGTTGTACAAAAGTACATACTATTCGATGTAATAGGGAAGCGTTTTTTTAAAATGCCTTACCATTTTCATTGTATTTTTCGCTCTAATTATTATTGATTGGCATGGGTTATTTACGTTAGGGAGACGATTACGTTGCAAAACAACCTTATCAGCCTGTCAAAATCATGGACAGAGAATTATAAGACTTAAGAATTAAAAGACATACGGCTTAAGCTATACAAATTAAACTACCCACAAAACTTGTTAAGTGTGACAACCAGCTGAGTTCCGTCTGAATACATTGTTGAGTTAGGGGTGGAACATAACCTAATTTTCTAATAATATTTTTCGAGTTTCAGTATCTTTTACTACTCTAAGTAATATTCTAAGTTTATTTTCATTATGATAGTTTATCACCAAAAAATACAACGTAACCCAACCAAACACTTTTTTTTTCGGGTCGAGATGGGAAACTCATGTTCGAATGGGTCCACCACCCAAACAGTTTTGGACTCATCCCCAACGGGATGCCTACCACTCGCCGTTACCCCCGCTTAGGAATCACTACCCTAGCATACTTCGAGACGGGCGGCGGTCCCTCGCACACTCTCCATTCACACCGTCGTCTTCTCCCCTCTATAACTCCTACCTCTCATGCCATATCGTGTCCTTCTCTCCCTCTAACCATGATCTCTATTACGCCACTCACCTCCATCCATTCCTCCTCTCCCCTCAGCATTACCTCCACCATGATCTCCCAATACACCGTATCCCCTAGTTTCCTCTCCAACTTCTTCAGCACTTCCTCGTTCCTCCAGCGTCAAAACACATTCCCCACATCATCCTCCACTTTACACCTCTCGCATACTCCAGTCTCTCTTTTCCCAATCTTGTGAAGGTACCCCACTCTCGACCTATGTCCAGTGAACACCTGTGTCAAGAAGTAGTTCACCTCCCCGAATTTCCGGTCCATCCAATCTCTCCTAATCCCAATCGCTCCTTTTAGCGCGCCCAAATACTGCTCCCACCTTCTCTTCATTTCCTCCTCCATCAATTCCTGTACTTCCTCTCTGGTCGCACCCCTCCAGCCATCACGTCCAATGGGCAGGTCCTTGCCAGCACCGCTGCTGCCAGTCACCCACTGTCCTGTACCCCTGCACCACCCTCAACAGTATCCCTCTCTGCACCCGCAGGAGTGGCCTAGTCCTCGCATTCACTCCCGCACTTTCACCCCACACCTCCGCACCATATAGCATACTCTGCTCTACCGTCCTACCAATTATCCTCCTCTTCCACTCTCCCGGTTCTTTCACATTACACATCAATCTCCCCAGCCCTCTCTAGCCCTTCCTACCAAGCCCATTACCCCGCTCAGCGCCGAAATACTTGATTTTCCCTTCACAAACCCGTGCTGGTTTATCCTAAAGCCCCCATTCCTACAAACTTCCTCCTCAAACCTATCCTTTATTATCCCCTCCATCAATTTACGCATACCACACAGCAGGCTGATGGGCCTCTAGTCCCCGCCCGCTTCCCCTCTCTTCATGCCATCTTAAACAGTATCACCCTGGCCACCTTCCATCCTTCCGGAAACTCTTCCTCCCTTAGAATCCTGATGAATAGCTCCCAGAAGTACTCCCCATTGTCGTTCAACAGCCTCTTCATCATATCGCCCCTCGGGTCATCTATCCCTGGGGCTTTCCTTACTTTAATGTTTCTCCCCCCCTCCTTTACTTCCCACTTCTCTACCGGCCTTATCGCCCTCATTTTCCCTACCCCCCTGAACTTCTCGAATCCTGCCCCCCATTCCTCCTTCTTCCCCTATGAATAATTTCCCTATAATCTCCCAATCTTCCTCTAGCACCTTGTTCCTATTTCCACCCATCCTCTTCATCGCTATCTCATACCCATACTCATTCCCCATGGATTGTTTTCCAATTCCCCCAGTAACTGCCACTTGCCACTTCCCTCTTTTTTCCCTCTCCACCCTACGCTCTAGTTCCTTCTTCTTCTCTTTGTATCCCACTTTTCCCTCTATCCTTCCTCTTCCCCTCTTCATTCTTTCTTACACTCCCTCCACAGCTCCTTCACATCTCCAGCACTTTGACAGCGCCAAAGATTACAAAATAAATATTTGATCATCTCTGACAGCGCTGAGTGAACAATGGGTGAATAATGTCCACTGCATCTGATGCTCAACAATGGAGAGTCAGTAGAACGAAAGCATCCCACCGAAACGCAACCGTTAAGCAAGCAACTTAACAGTTGAGCCCTCCTGAGCTAGCCTATTGGCTTTCACTTTATTTTTGATTCAACCAATGCAGTTACGTTTGATAACTTCATACTTTTTAGGTTTTTAATGGAAAAGGCTTTCTATAGTATGGGAAGAAGTTTAGGAAGTGCCCCGAACATATTTCAAGCGGAAGTTCTCGCCAGCCCAGTTCAATTTTATTAAAAGATTTAAAAGGAAAAGGTTTATTGTCATGCCGGATAGTCAAGCAGCTAATAAAGTGCTGAGTTCTTGTATAATCAGTTCCAAAATGGCATGGGAATGCCTCAATGAACTAGGCAATAACAACAATGCCACCTGTTCCAGGATACACTGGAATAGAAAAAAAAAACGAAATAGCAGATGAACCAATCAAAGGTACTCCAGGAAATCGATAGAATGCATAAACCATAATAAAACACCACACTTAATGTTTTCACAAGTGTCTTAACAGGACAAAACCGCCTGAATAGGCACTTCGAAAACCTCAAAATATTGGTGAAGGAAGAATGTAGGTTTTGTGGAATGGAATAAGAAACAAGTACACATGCAAGACAGTACAGAAAATATCAGACCACAACATCTATGACACTACTGGATAGAAGAAGCTTAAGACTAGGCCTAAGCTAAACCTGCAAATATCATGAAATTTCTTCAAGCGATAAGACTAAAGGAGCTACAGAAATTGGATAGAAGATGGTTTACCCAAAAGAAAACATACGTAGGTGTATGCAGCGTAATCAAATGAATTTGGAAAATGGACATCGTAATGAAAAAGTTAAGATACTTTGGATGGGCACCCAAATGACTAATGAAATTATTGACACAAGTAGTATTATTGTATTTTTCATTAATACAATTTCAATATTAGCGTAACAGTTTCCATTACAGTTGCTACAATAGTCACCATGGACCTATAATAAATATTTATTATGATAGTTTCAAGTTAGCCATGGTTATAATGGTTATAACAGGAAAGGTGTATTATGTGATGATCCTAAAAAATAGTTGAAAGTAGCCTCGATCATACAACTTGATTTCGTGTAGCGCTGTAGACATATGGTAAATTGAAAGTTAACTCCTGATCTGTTCCTCGAAAATTATAAATTTAATAAAATTCCATATTAATCGCCATGTTCGTGTTTTGGCTTTTAATGTTCGTGTACCCCGTGAGTTGTAATATTAAACGGGGGTAGCACAGCATCGTTATATCGCTATTAGGCTAATATCGATGTTGCCAAAATGCTGAAATATCCTCAGAGTAATCGCTATGACAATACTTTCATTTGAGAGAATTATTCATAACAATTTTATACCGTTTCTTATATTCCTGTATGGTTTTAATACCCATACTATCAATATATCCTACGCCATAAGAAAGTGTAATCAAGTAATCAGTTGGCTGCATACAGGCTGGAATTCAATGGGAATTGGCACGAAGGAACCAACTCCCATAGTCGTTCCAGAATCACAGATGTTGGCCACAATAAACGACAACCAACCATACCATATCCAGCTAAACTGGGATGGGTTGGAAGCATGCAATCAGGAAAGAACGTTGGTGTGGTACTCAAACGGATCAAAAACTGACATAGGAACAGAAGCCAGCCTGGGTGCCAGACCCAGGTGCAATGTCCACGCATCGCTGGGGAAGTTTGCATTTGTATTCCAGGCAGAAATCTACGATATCGACACGTGTTTGCAAATGAACATCGAAAGGGGGTATAGAGGCCAAAAGATCCTTATACTTTCAGATAGTCAGGCAGCACTGAAATCTTATGCATATCCCCAGATCAGATCCAGACTGGTCTGGGGCTGCCTTCAAAAACTTTTAACCCTGGCAAACCACAATAGAGACACCCTAGCAAAGCTAGGGTCTGAAACTGCATTCACTGGACCTGAACCAGTATTTGGAATATCAAAATCTGCTACACGTGGTTGTACATCTCGGTTGATTCAAACTAAACATCAGAAGTACTGGAGACAAAACAGGAACACAGCAAACTCTTGGTAAAGAAGCCCTCGGAGTCGCTGACTAACGAAATACTCAACCTCAGCAGGGGCCAGATAAGGAAAGTGACGGGATGACTCACCGGTCACTGTACCCTAAGGAAGAACAGGCATACAATTGGCATATATAGGGAGGAACCTATCTGACGGTTGTGCATGGGAGAGGAGGAAACAGCCACTCACATCATCTTCGAATGCGAAGCACTGCCTCATTGGAGATATAGACTCCTAGGACTAGAGTATCCAAAGGAGGATTTCTCCAAGAAGGACCTAGTGAAAAGATTGTTGAGCCTGATAAGCGCTACTGGTCACTTCACATGAACGGTATAACCAAGAGCACAAAAAACCTAAAGGCCGAGGTCTCTAAGCCTCTGACTGGTGGTGCCGAACTAATATATCAATCAATCAATCAATCATCAAGTAATCAGTTAAATATTGGAAAAATATTATTATCATGTTGGATTGTCAAGCAGTCATCGAAGAGCGCTAAAATGGCATGGGAATGCCAGGAAAATATTAATAATCTAGGAAATAGCAACATCGTCATTCTGCTGTGGGATCAAGGACACACTGGAATAGAGAGGTTGTCACATTCTTCTTGGGGACCGAAACCCTTTTGTGGTATGAGCACCAATGTAATGTTGGAAGAGATAGGTAAAACAGGAAGGTCGAAACCAATGGAAAAATCTAGTAGGGCCCAGATACTGTTAGGAAACTACGACCAGGAGATATGAAAGGTATGTATAAGTCAAAGAGTTTTAACAGGAGTCCTAAGAGGACATTACTGCCTAAATGGGCACCTCATAGAACTGAAACTAGTTGGGAAGGTAAAATAAAAATTCTGTGGAATAGAAGCAAAAGCCTTTATCCACTTCATGAATGACATTGTATGTATGTATGTATGTATGTAAATCGGGGTGACATTCACTGAGACCTGAAAAATCTATTGTGCCCCTTTACTTCTACTTAGTTCCTGAAGAAAGTTACAGAGACTATTCCCTATTTTCCGGAGAAATTTTAGGATATCTTCAGGCCTTAACTCAGGTAAATGTTCCTCTTCTATCCAGTAATCTCCTAGGTGTTGTGCTCTAGGATTCTGAGTTGCTGTGGAGTATGTGGATGGAGGTTTCTTCTTCCATGCCACATAATCTATATTCTTCTTCCTAAACTATTTTGAGCTTTTTCAGGTGTCTATTCAGGTGACAATTTCCCGATAAGATCCCTATTAAAACTGTTAGTGCAGCCTTAGTTTGACGTATGCATTCATTTGATCTCAACAGGTTGTAGTCACCCAAAAGAATCTTTGATTGTCTAAGTCCTACTAGATCTTACCAATGGTCAGATCTTCTCTTTTTTCGGCTTTGTCTATTTTTTCCAATATTGCATTGGAGCTGATACCCCAAAAGGGTTCCGGCCACCAAAAGGGTGTTCCAGTCCCCTCTTTGCTAGTTCATCTGCTATTTCATTTCCTTCTATTCCAGTGTGTCCTGGAATCCACAATAAGGTGACTATGATGTTCTCGCCTAGTTCATTGAGTTTGCCTAGGCATTCCCACACCATTTTGGAACCGATTACACTCAGCTCAGTGTTCTAATGGCTGCTTGATTATCCGACATTATGATAATCCTTTGCCTTCTATATTCTTCATCAATATTGAACTTGGCACACCTTTTTATGGCGTGAATTTCCACTAGAAAGATACTTGGCGTTTTCCCCAAGCTTTCAGAGTGTATGGCTCCTGGCCCGTTCACTCCTATCCTAGTTCCTTCAATTGCTTTTGAGACGTCTGTGTACCATTGAATGGCATTCTTTCCAAGTCTGGTTATAGTACTTGGATCCCATTCCTTCTTGTTGCTTAATTCGTAACGAATTTCATACCATCTTGTGGCATGTCCCAGGTTTTCTGATTTCTAAGAAGCGAGGAGGTGGTTTTTTTAATCATTCCCTCTCTACTTAGTCTGTTCTTTCTAAATGAATCGCATTACATAATTCCAGTGCACAACACCTGGGATACTAGGTACTGGATGGGAGAATAAAACTTGCCTATAAGTATACCAAAATTCCTTCAGGAAATAAGACTGGAAGAGGTACTCTCAGTAAATGGGTCGTCGTTCACTTTTTAACGGTTTGTTTTTATTTGCATTAAGTAGATCGAAATAATTTATCAAGCCGAAGTTGGCAACCTTGTATTGTATAGGGCACACGCAAATTACCGATCTAGAGCGCAAACAAATGCTTGTTCACGCGAAACAACTGCCACTTATAACAACTGGCGTACTTAACTAGGAAAATCGAGTTAGCCAGAATTAACATGTTGATGAAACTAGAAGGTACATGTATATTAGCGAAATATAACTATACAATAAGTATATGAATGACAATATTTCAAATTAGAAACAATAAATAAAAATAAGGTATTGCTATGGCAACGTAAAATCAATGATTGTAGATGATGCATCATTTTCACATTTCAATAAATAATGCAAGACACACTTCAATAACAAACTAAATTAATTACAAGAGTAAATTCGGAGTGAGAAACGAATGAAGAGAGGTAGAGGACGAGAGAAAAGTGTGTGAGATAAAAGAAAAACAGAAGAGTGATGATGAAACTATAATTATCTGGTTATGCCCACTGTTTACCGAGTAGGTAGAGAATTTCAAGGCAATGGAACACCTCAAGAAGGATATTTTAGTTTTGTATTTCCCATTCCTTACATAAAAACATCAACCTTTGGAAAAGAAGCTGGAATGACAACCAAAACTCACTGGACCAACACGAAACCGATAAGAAAACTTCCACCTTGAGTATTGTACCCAATAATTTTTTATTGTATTTATTAATTTAATATTCCAAAAAACCAAGCTGTTATATTTATCACAACAAATCTCATTTGTACATTATTATCCCCAACTTTAAGCTATCGTATATATCTCGTTCTAAGGATCACCCTGTCGGATGCTGTACTGAAGGCGTCGAACGACGCTCACCGATTTCGATTCATTTCGCTACATAAAATAAAAATTTTGTGATGGTCACTTTTTCGCTTGAACGCTTCAACATATACCCTCGAAAATACACTACCAGGATCGTCCTTAGGATCGTTAAAGGAAATAAAATATGTATTTCTAAGCAACGGCCTTATGTTGATAAACTGAAAAGGCTAGATTAGAATCTCTTGTCAGACTGTGTCTTCAATTCAACCAAGCTTTCTTCTTATTATTAATTATTGTTCCAC
Organism: Lochmaea crataegi; assembly: GCA_947563755.1. Taxonomy (NCBI): domain Eukaryota; kingdom Metazoa; phylum Arthropoda; class Insecta; order Coleoptera; family Chrysomelidae; genus Lochmaea; species Lochmaea crataegi. The sequence continues at coordinate 15,843,108 of OX387433.1, forward strand.
CTTGAGGTTAGTCCAATCTCTGATATTCCTCAGCTCATCTTCATAAAGCTGCTTATTTGGTGAAGTTCAATAATTGTTATAGTGGAATACACATTCAGATAGCAGTACACGAGTATAGGATAACAGCGTTGCCAATCCTACTGCCATTGCGAGAGGAACTTCTCTCAGCATGGCTGGTGTTAGCCAAAACTCGCCAAGCCATCAAAAAGGATATGCTCTACCGTCTAACCTGTTCACAGTCTCGACATAAGGATCTGTCTCACAGCCTCATTCTATGAAGATGTTTGTTTAGTTTAAAGAGTCCGATCAGATGCTGCAGAACGGAGGTTCCGCCAGGTCATGGTCAAGAATATTTTTGCTGCTGCACTGTAAGATAGTACAGTTATTCCTTGGCTAGTTTCCAGTATTTTGTATCATCCAGCAGGCAGGTTTTGAGACTGAAATTAGGATTGAGTGTTTTATTTTCTTCTCCCCTTAAGGAGCTTTTAGGTAAATGTGAATAATCAGTATTTTTTGCAGTTAAGACACAATTGGATTTTTAAAATGTGAATATATACAAAATAATATGGGAATGTCTAGAAAAACTTAATGAACCAGACCAGAGCACCCTACTATGGGTTTCAGGACACACTGAAATAGCATCAAACAAATTACCAGATAAGTAGCAAGGAAATGGACTGAAATATTGAGGACCGGAGCACTTTTGGAAGGAATAGATGCAATAGATGAAAAACAGAAGACTGGATCAAGGAAAAGAAAAAGAGTATCAATCGTAAGAATACATGAGCCGAAGTGAAGAACACCAAGAGCACAACACATGAGAACTGAATTCTCTTGATTTTATCGGCACTAAATAAAATTTTAGTTTAACTAGTAGTACATAAATTACAGGCAGTGTACGGTGTTTGGTAGAAGCCACAGATAGAAGCTACCTACTCACCAAGGCTTCTTATTTCCATGAAATTTTGGTTCTTACTAGATCGCTTAAGCGCATACATTACAGGTGATGTACGGCTGTCCACTGAGTTTGATAGAAGCCATATATAGAAGCTACCAACTTGCCATGACCCTCTCGCGTGAGAGCAAGTTTATCTGTGGATGGGAGTTAAGCAGGCAAGACAGATTCAAAATTTCATCACCTCTTCCACACGTTATGGTTTCCTGTTAAACCATGCGTAGGTATACTCGTATCCCTATCAAATATACTTGTTCATTTCTAACATATTGTTGGGTTAAAACAGAGTATAGCTATTCCAATAAGCCTATCCAAGGACGTCACAAATTTCCAGGCGGAAATGATGGCGATTCACTTCTACGTTGAAGAAATTAAGAGCCAGGAAAGGACGATTGAAAGCACTCGATTCCATAGAGGTGAACCCTAAGCTAATATGGGATATACGTACTTGGAGACCATTGCAAGGTCATGGTAGCCTGGGCACCAAGGCCAGACAAGTCTTATCAGTACTATTCATTGGACCGGAATCCTTCTGTGTCGTCGACAGTAAATATGGCCACAAGGAAGTGTCTGGCAAAGAAATCTCCAGAATGGTTGGTAATCTCACCAGGAAACAGTTTATTAGACACACCTAATAAGCAAATATAGAAAAAATGAAGTAGGTATGTTAACAGGAAACTGTAAGCTTTACCGATACGCAAAGCTAATGGGCTTGACAGACGAAGCCATGTGCAGTCAGGCTGAAGAATGTAATCTAGATTCAGAGGACCACAATAGATCATATTATCTCTCACAGCACATGTTAAGATTTCATGTAACCAGAGTTACTTCCTCGTACTGTATATTAGTTCATGTGTTTATAGTATTATTGTTTACTAATAAGCATAAACCGGATCTTCAAGACTCATAGTAATTAAAATTTATAATGAAACAAGTTTTACGTTCTATACTATACTTAACTATACAAGGTGTCAATTTTAAAACTTACAATGGGCTATATCTCGTGAAGGAAAAGAGATAGAGTTGTTAACACCTTTATTTAGTAACGTTATAAAACCTATAAGTCTATAACTAAAAGTAACAGAAATATTTCCGGTACCTTTATAAAACTTTCTATAAAACTTCTTCTATGAAGAGGATGGAATGATATTTAGTTTTATTACTGACTTGGTTACTCTTATACACTTTTCCTATAGAGTTGTTGGTAACCTTACCATTACTAAATCATTTCTTTGTCAAGCTGTCATCTGTCATATTTCCAATATGTGTTTTCTCTTTTTAGCATACATTGGTTATTATATTATGTTTCTTTTTGTTAATTCCACAATTTTAAACATCAGGCAGTATAGTAATTCATTTTTGTCTCCATGTTTATATGATATTAAGATGGATGGTGTGATATATTATGTGCACTTTAATACTTGTCACATCATTTCCACACATAAAGTTAGTCCAAAATTATATTGCCAATCATTTTTTATTGTAAATGTTAGCAAGGCACTTCTAAAAAATTCATTGGCCTTTCAAATATGTATTATTAAAAAAATAATTATTAAATTTTAAAAAATAATTATTTTAATTTTTTAAAATTTGTTCATAAAACGGAATCAATCATATGTTCTCATGATATAATGTAAAATAAGAGTCCAATCTCAAGTCAGTTTTCCAAAATTATGTTAAATATTTAATTTTTTATTCCTGTTTATATCTGCGTTTTAGAAAATTGTCATGGCGTATACAACCAACACTCTTATAAAAATAAGTTACCACAAAATTACTTAGACGTCAAAAAATAATAGTTCAATACTATTAAACGCTTTACAAAATTAGAAAAATTAATTTCCAAAGAGCAGACCGTCCACTAAGAGACAACAACTACTTCTCGGGCTATATGCCCCGACAGACATTGAATTACACTTCTAAAGTAAACGGGGTTGGTATATCTGTTAAGATAGAACCAACCATTCTGGTTTGCGATCAGAAGGAATAACATCACTTGTGGACCGGTTTCGGCGTTTTTGCGCCTCATCAGCACAAGGTAGATGCCACTCGTCCAAGAGCTCTGAGAGCATAATCCTGGACTAAAGACTACGTTGATACCACACTAATACATTAGCCTTAGTAAAGGAAATGTTAAGAGTGCGATATCGGCGACATCTCTACATCTAATCACAAACCAAAATTCTATATCTTAACAGATATACCAACCCCGTTTACTTTAGAAGTGTAATTCAATGTCTGTCGGGGCATATAGCCCGAGAAGTAGTTGTTGCTTCTTAGTGAACTTTGGAAATTAATTTTTCTAATTTTGTAAAGCGTTTAATAGTATTGAACTATTATTTTTTGACGTCTTTAGATCACGCTTTACTTATATGACAATTATTTACAGGTAACTGTAATTAAGTAAATACCTACAAAATTACTGTCGGTAACAGTATAAAAATTAAAGTAACACTATATATCCATAACTGGTGATTCTATAAAACTTTAAGACTACGATAAATAGTTAAGTGTTAGTTGAGTGTCACAGCACACCACAAGTGATGGTTAGAGAGCTATTGGTGGTAATATTCAACGATAAAGAGGAAAAAGAAGGAATTTTGACGAACTTAACCTCGAAAAACTTTACTACATACATTTTTACTTTTCTCTCTGTGTCGGTGTCTTGAGTCAAACAAAATTCAATATTTAAAATTGTTCAAAATAGAGAACTAGGGCGAAAAGCCCCATCATTAACCATTGTACCATCGGCATGGGAAAAAGACGGAACGTTATTTTGGCCCCCAACCAAGAAGAGGAGCCAAAACTCATCCTTCGAACTCTTATAAATAGGAAGACCATCTATGTTTATATTTATAGATATATTTGTTAAATGTTTAATGCTCTCATAACACTGTCTTATGAAAACTTCTAAACCCTGGTGCCAATACTGGCCTTCGCCCATTTGTTGTAGTGTCATTTTAGTCGGTGTTCCTAACAATGTTCTGGGATCTAATGGTAAATTGTTATTTGACACAATAGTTCATTCAAATATCGCTGTAGTATATTATAGATAATTGCCCATTTTCTCAAATCATTTATAAAAATTCCATTTTTTTTTTAATTCTACATGTTCTGCATCAAGAATACGTTCTTGTTCTGCATCTTCAAATTCTGTTAGCCATTTCATTCTATAGTCATCATTGTCATTAGTATTCTCATTATTTTCAGAAAACACTGATGAGTTTTCAGTGGTCTCAATTTCATTATCAAAACTTTTCTTTTCTGTGACATTTGTTGATAAAGTGGAACTGGAAGATACCTGTCGATTAACGAAAGTGGTACTTTTTAATTTAACAGAAGATGCTGGCACTATTTGTGTTATTCTGGAGAAACGCCTAGAAACTTTCCGGCAAAATGTACTGCTCTACTTGATTTTTTCCCAGCTATTAATCATATTAATATTCACAATTATAGAAGTAGTTAATAAAGTATGATCCAGACCACTTCTCTTTTAGGTTAACTTTTTACTGATAACACAAAGAGAAAACATCAGTTACCCAAAGTTTCATAACATATTTATAAAAGAACTTGTTACTAAAAGTTTCATAAGGTATTTATAAAAAAACTTAAGTATCTCAAGTTTTAAAAAGGCAAACAACGATGCTATTATAAAACTCAAAACCATTAGTTTTATTACATAAGTAACGGCAAATCTTATCTAAATTTGTTATATAAATTGAGGTAACGATTACTTCAAATTTTATAACACAGTTATATAAATAGTTACAACACTTACAACACTGTGTAACCTTTATAAATACTTTATAAAAATATCAGTTACTATAAGTAACGAAAATTGTTTATTTGGCGGCCCTATCTCCCATTTACCCCACCTACAAAAATTTAAATGGCAATCCCCTACTTGTGATACGTCGTTAGAAAGCCCGTAGAAAATGATTTCCAACGGTCTAATTCATAATCATACAGGGTGTAACAATAAAGCAGAAAAATTTATTTGACAACAAAATGAAAAAGTGTTAAATGTCGAACTAAAAAAATGTTAATTAATTTAGTAAATTTTCAAAATGGTTTCCATTGATTTGTAAACAACAAAGTATTTTCAAACTCCATACGAACGTTAGCAAATGTTGCTTTAGTAATATCACGACACGCTTGACTAATTCTTCGTCGTAAATCGTCGATTGAGGTTAGTTTAGTCTTATGAGCAAAGGAAAGGGAACACAGTTTGGTGGAATAATTTCCTAGAGGGATTAAGAACCGAGGTAAGAAGGCTATTCAATAAAGCCAAGCTCAACCAAAACTGGGACCTATACAGGAGTAAGCTTACTCACTATAATAAGGAGATCCGGAAGGCCAAAAGGGACTCATGGAGAAGGTTCTGTGAGGAAATTACAGAGAACACAGAATGCGCTCGAATCCACAAAGTTCTAGCCAAAGAAGGCTCCAATGAAAAGGTGAGTCTCCTGAAGAAAACGGACGGGAACTATGCAGAAACGGCTCAGGAAAGCTTGGAGTTGCTGACAAGGGCACACTTCCCAGGAGCTATCATGTATCTAGGTCGGCAGGAGGTAGCCAGAAATCTCCAAGAGGTAGGTAGACCCAGTCGGGAAGACTGGCAAATTGCCACTGCTATTACAAGACCAGATAAAATAAGATGAGCGATGGATGAATTCCAACCCTTTAAATCACCGGGAGAGGATGGAATCTATCCAGCCCTACTGCAGAAGGGTAAAGAGGCATTATCGCCGCAACTAAGCAAGATCTTCAAGGCTAGTCTAGCCTGGAAATATACTCCGGTAATATGGAGGAAGGTGAAGGTCATCTACCTTCCGAAAGTAGGTAGAATCTCAGACCAAACGCCCCAATCATATAGACCAATTAGCCTAACGTCCTTCCTGCTGAAGACTTTGGAAAAGCTAGTAGATAGGTACATGAAGGACAACGCTCTGAAAACTCGCCCTCTAAGCGAGCGTCAGTATGCCTACCAACAAGGCAAGTCAATAGATCTGGCTCTGGATGACTTTAACAGTCTACTTTCCAAGTCGATCGATGACAAGGAAATAGCAGTAGCTACTTTTCTGGATATAGAGGGAGCATTCAATAATGCGTCTCCAATATCTATAACCAGGTGTATGGAAAGAAGAGGGATCGAACCCATCATCTGCAGGTGGCTTGCAGTCAATCTAGGGAATAGGATAATCACATCCACCTTGGGACAGGCAACCATCACGGCGGAGGTGGGGAGGGGTTGCCCTCAGGGAGGCGAGCTATCGCCCGTTTTGTGGGCGATTTTTGTAGATACTCTTCTAGTATGGCTGTCCGATGAAGGTATTTAGTGCCTAGGGTATGCGGACGATCTTGCTGTCGTCATAAGAGGACGGTTTCCAAACACGATATCAGAGCGCACCCAAATGGCGCTGATTATAGTAAGTGACTGGTGTAGGGAGGAGGAACTGGCAGTGAACCCTCACAAAACTACACTGGTACCGTTTACAAAAAAGAGAAATTTGCAAGGTCTACAAAAGCCACAAATTAACGGAGTGGAAATTCCATTTGCTATAGAAGTTAAGTACCTAGGGGTAATCTTTGACCAGAAGCTTACATGGAATTCTCACATCGAAAATACCACGCACAAGGCCAGAATCGCTCTCGGAAGGTGTAGGCAGATGTGTGGGAAGAATTGGGGATTGAATCCCAACATGACCAAATGGTTATATACACAGGTCGTGAGGCCAATGATAACCTATGGATCAATAGTCTGGTGGCCCAGGACATCTGGAGTCGGAGCCGGAATATATGGGGTACAAGAGAAGATCACGATCTCTTGGGAAACATGCCACTGTCTTTTAGGCAGAGGTAATGGCGGTGCAATGCTGTGCAAAAGAGTTGATGAGACGGGAGGTAGATAGCCAAAGAATCGTCATCTACTCCGATAGCCAAGCAGCACTAAAAGCGATGAGCTCATATCGGACAACGTCAAATCTGGTGTGGGAGTGTCGCAAGGCCCTCAACAGACTAGGTAGTCATAATAGAGTGACCCTAGCCTGGGTGCCAGGCCATCAAGGAATAAAAGGCAATGAAAAGGCCGATGAATTAGCCAAGCAGGGAGCGACTGAGGTCATGATAGGGCCAGAACCTTTCTGCGGAATTGCTAAACGCCTCACTAAGAAGAGCATCCATCAATGGATAAACAACCAGGCGTTGCGCTGGTGGCATGAAACTCCGGGACAAAGGCACGCTAAGCTATTCCTTAAAAGCCTTTCGGTCAGACTGTCACGCGACCTACTATGTCAAAGTCGAGAAACGACGAGGATGATGGTGGGAATGCTGACAGGGCTTTGTAGGCTAAGGAAGCATATGCATACAATTGGCCTAGCAGATGACAGCCTATGTAGGTTATGCCAGGAAGAAGACTAAACCGCGGGGCACTTACTCTGTGAGTGCGAAGGCCTAGCAAGTGTGCGGTTTCACCTATTCGGAGAAGAAAAACCGAGGGCAGAGAGCTACGCAAAGGAGGCGGTATCCAGGCTAATAGGTCTAATAAAACGAATAAAGCTAGATATCGAGCTTTAAATATGGGGGAGGACCACAATAGATCTGCAAAGGTCGCAGTGGGATAGGACAAAGAGCCACTCCAATTCTAATCTGATCCAACCGTCTTAAGGTGACCCCACAGAAAAAAATCAGGTGGCGGTAAGTCTGGTGACCTAGGTGGCCTCTCCTTCCAATCCATCTATTTGGATAATTATTGTCTAACCAGTCCCTAACTGCTACTGCGTAATGAAGAGGTGCTCCGTCTTGCAACAAATTTTCATTTAGAGCTGGATTGCCATCGCCGTCCTGTTGGTTCTCTAATTCATGAATAATTAAGGGCTCAATAGTGTTCTCCAGCATATCGTGGTACATTTCACCGTTTAAATTTCCTGGTATAAACAAGGGACCAATCTCAAAATCTCAAATAAACCAATAATTTGTTGTTTAAAAACTGCAAAGCAAACAAGTTTTTTTTTTGAAATACAATTAATAGAACATTTAACACTCAAATAGAGACCGTTCTTGCACTTTCAAAGCGAAGTATCGTTCCACAATTAATTGTTATTTTTGTTGTCAAATAAATTTCTCTGCTTTATTGTTACACCCTGTATAATTATGACTTAGGCCGTTGGAAAGCATTTTTTACGGGCTTTCTAACGAAAGTAGGGGGTTGCCATTTAAATTTTTGTAGGTGGGGTAGGTGGGGCATAGGGGGTTGATGGGAGTGCGTTCTCTCTTATGCCATTTACTTTCCCCTCTCTACCTTATAAACGATTTTGAAATTTTTTTGAAATTTCTTTTCGTTCGCGAGGTACAGCCCATTGTAAGTTTTAAAATTGACACCCTGTATTATTGATTTACTTTATATTATTTATTGAGCCTGATTGAATACTCCATAGTGATTTTTAATGAGAAACTAAGACTAATACTTTCTGAATAAGAAAACCTAAAAACTAAATATTATATTCAATAAAATTTCTGTAAATATTAAGTGGCAATAACAATATACGAGTACCTAATTTTTGTTGTTCTCTTTCATTTTAATACATTTATTGGTAATATTTTTTGGTGCTGGTGATGTTCTGTGGACGATGAACTACCACAATTGAAAATATAAATATTATTATCTTAACTATCAACAACAAAATTGTTTTATATATACATTAATATCTTCTTTGGCTTAAAAACAAAAGTGTGAAACCTTTTAAAACAATTTAATATATGAAAAAGTAACTGAATATTACCAACGGGCAAGTGTTGCTTATGTGTCATAATTAACCACTGCAGCCAACAGATGTCGAAAAAATGCTCTAACGGATACGTATATGCTAATGAGTGTATAAATTAATATGTGGCTCGCATGCATATGCATTTAAGACCGGACCAAATTTAAAATATAAATTCAAACAATGATTTACACTGGGAATACTAACTTGGTTGATTGTGTCTACATAATTTTTCCTACTCTCGCGCAAGTTAGTCAAGTCTAAAGATAGTTAGATAACGATGAAATTAACACTAGCAACCAGAAGTGCCTTACGTAGCTCCATCTCCCTCTAACACAATGCTTAATCTAATGAAAGAGAAAAAAGGTAGACCGCGAATATTGAGCATTGTTGAATTTTTCAGTGCCTACTGGATTTTTTATATTTACGGCGTCCCGCTTTGTTGGTTGCCATAGTTACCGGTGTGTGAACGTAAAATAACACAGAACCCAGCGTTTTATGCTGTTTGGTTGGTATTATTATTGAATTGGCGAGTGACTGCGATTTTCCTCTTTTTTTTGTTATTGTGCTCTTTCTTTTTTGCTTGTTTTCGTTGTTAAGCATTGCTTTCGCAAAAATATTCTGAATGTGTTCTTTGTAAAACAGTGGCAGTGTAAAATTAGTGTTTGAAAAAGGATAAGGCAACCGAACGAGAGTGCTTCTGTAAATTTTTCTAAAATTCAATAAATTATGACCTAGGATTGCACTTGCAAATGCAGAAATTTTGTATATAAGTGTAAGAAAATTCCTCCTATTTTCTAAGCCTTGTTTTTAATGGTATTTATTCACCCGCTCTATCATGGCGAGTGTTGTTAGATACGAATTGATGACAGTGAAAAATATCAACGTCATAATTTTATTATAGAAATAATTATAATTTGGAATAATAGACATTTAATGTCGTTTCTTTTTTTACAAGTAAGATTCTGTAAATGTTAATGTTTGTAATTGAAAATAAAACCTCTTTTAAAACCTCTTTTCACAGGAGAAACTCAATATTGTCTTTATTCGACATTAACGTCTAGATTAGTTGTTACCTTATTAAAAAGGTCCTGTTAATCTCAGGGTGGGATTCGGAATAAAAAAACCGATTCAGATGTAATGTTGGTTTAATATAATAAAATAAAATTGGTTATTATATGAATGTACAGAAAACAATGCCTTGCCTACTAACTGTACGCCAAAAACTTCCTGAAAGATTTCCGCTGTACCACAGTATTTATGTGAAGTTAGCTTCCCACAAGTACTTTAGGTTATCAAAAAGGCATGCACAAAATTATAACTATAATGAAAAGTTTTACACTATCCAATCTTACCTTAGGGGTGGTTGGATACAGGATTATATTAAAGAACTACCCTTTGTATGCATACGCTGGTTTACAAACTCTAGTGATTGTGCTATTTGTTATTAAATAAATCTACAAGTTGTCCTCAACAGGGGGTAAAGACACCACGAAAAACTAAAGTTCCTCAGTAGGTATGACAAAATATTCTAGTATAATACTTAGTTTTATAACTATGTTTGTTTCCTAGACAAATGTGGTTTCTACTCAAACCCCTGGATTCCTTATTAAAAGTAAGATATGAAGGTTACCTGTTTACAATCGGGTGCTGTGGTGTGTCCCTCCCAAAGAACTGGTGGTGGCAGACTATATCTTAGAGGTAGAGGTGTATACAGGTGTATCCGATGTGATGACGGGGTGCAGATGATGTCGATGCAGGAATGAAATGGAGATATTGATGAATAAAATAAAGCCAAAGAAAGAAATACGAAGCAGAAAGAAGAGAAGAAAGAGACCTAAAAAGGAGCTTGTGTAAGTATTTGGTAATAATAATTAAATGTTATGAGGGTTGAGTATAGTAAACTGACAAATTAAACTCGCCGTAGAAGTTGTGTGGCCTCAAAGTGGTTTCGCCTACGGATGTGGAGACAGGAATTTGAGCTGAGCCAAATTAATATCCACTTATACAAAATGGTAGAGCTCCAACAGGATCACTCTGATAAAATCTAAGCTCACTTAAATATATTTTCCAAAAATCAGCAAAATTGCTAAGCCATGTGGTCTATCACGAACCTCACATGGAACAAAAAAGAAAACCCATCTCCTATCTACGTATGGATGGTCTTAGAAAAAAAGGTATGTTCTTTTCATTTACTTCTTTATTACCAAAGTACTTAACACCAGAGATAAGCTCTGATAACAGAAATTAAAAGAAGAAACTATTAATTGATAAGGAAGGTCAATGATCTTTAATCAGTAGATCTATGATTAGAAGGGTGACATTAGGATGAAAGATTGAAATCACTTTGAGAAGATTTATTTTTAAGATTGACAGATATGACAAGATTGTCGTCTACTTTGTACACCATGTAAACAAAATAACCTTTAAACCTATTATATTTTCCAATTACTAACTTTTATGATCTGGTGATCATCCTATGTTCAAATAAGGTATTCTGTAACTTTAGAATATAAATATTTGACCTATTATATCTCATACTGTTCTAAAGAATAAGTGGTAAATACTTATTTATTATTTTTAGGTGCCCTTCATGGAGACGCTTGAGAAAATTGAAAGGATTCCTGAGACATTAATTGTATTAATCCTACTTAAAACAATCAGGATCTGTTTTTAATAAACTAGCAGTTGGTAGGTACAGAGTTTATATTTGGATGTTTGAAAGAGAGGCACCAATAATTCTTTGTCCCGTAACATAGTTCAGAAAGATGGAAAAACTTTATTTTGAATTTACGGTTAAGCATCTGAAAAACACTTATTTATGGGATATGCACCAACTGGATTCCGCTTATGGAATGAAAGCAAACAAGATATAATAATAAGAAGAGATGTAGTCTTTAAAAAACCTAAAATTGAAAATAAAACTCTTATTAAAATAAAATTGAATGATGAAAATGAAATAGAATCAGAAAATGAGACAGCTAACAGTGAAGAACAAGAAAATCAAACATAGAAAAGGCAACAGCAAGAAATTCAGATACAGCATAATATACAGCAAGTAAATGAAACAGAAAATAATGAAAATGACACAAAATCACAAGAAAACGAAATAGAATACTTACTTAATTACTGTTAACTGTAAATAATTGTCATATTAGTGAAGCGTGATATATAGACGTCAAAAAATAATAGTTCAATATTATATTATTATTATTATTATATTCGATACAGAATTTTGGTTTGTGATTAGATGTAAAGATGTCGCTGATATCGCACTCTCAGCATTTCCTTAACTGAGGCTAATGTATTGGTGTGGTATCAACGTAGTCTCTAGTCCAGGATTATGGACGAATAGCATCTACCTTGTGCTGATGAGGCGCAATACGCCGAAACCGGTCCACAAGTGATGTTATTCCTTCTAATCGCAAACCAGAATGGTTGGTTCTATCTTAACAGATATACCAACCCCGTTTACTTTAGAAGTGTAATTCAATGTCTGTCGGGGCATACAGCCCGAGAAGTAGTTGTTGCTTCTTAGTGGACGGTCTGCTCTTCGGTAATTAATTTTGTAAAGCGTTTAATTTGAACTATTATTTTATTTTTTTGAAATAGAATACATTTTTGAAAATAGCAACAAAGAAGATTTAAATTTGGGACAAGGTAAAACTGTTACAAAAAGGGGAAGAAAAATAAAAAAACCAAAGCATTTCGAAGATTATGTTTTATTAACGTACAATGAAGCAATAGAAGGACAAGAGAATGATTTATGGAAACATGCTATAGAAGAAGAAATAGAATCCTTAGAGAAAAACAAAACCTGGGAGTATGTAGACAAAGATCAAGCATATGGGAAAAATATTGACAAGCAAATGGGTATTCAAAATGAAGGACGATGGAACGTACAAAGCAAGACTGGTCGTAAGAGGTTGTCAACAACAGAAAGGTATAGATTACGAAAAGGTATTTAGTCCAGTTGTACAAGTTGATAGTCTGCACGAACCTAGCAGGGAAAAATTTGGGCTGTTCAACCCTAGGATCCAGCCTTAATGAGATCAATATTCACTTATAGAGCTATCACTTGGAGGAGTAGGACTAGGCTATTGACAACGAAAGATAACCACTCCAGAATTTGAAGACTAGCCTGTATATGCATTACAGAGCAGAGAAAACAAGTCAACGTCGGCTATGTAAGTGGTTCTTAACTCCTCGCCATAAATATGAGGGTGGAAAATATTGCAAAAAGAACAAGTAACAGATTAAGTAGAGAGGCTAAATGTACATACGAAGTGTATGAAAATACTAAAAATAAGAAGGATGTATAATGGTAGCCACTGAGCGAAGCCGGGCGGGTCACTCTTTATATTACAAACATAGTTATTATTATTATAACTATTTTTGTTCTCTATTCGGTTTTCGATGTTTGATCATCTTTGTTTATAAAATGTGATATTGGATGGTAATATTGCTTTTTCTCTCTCTCTCCTGAAAAATATTAACATCCATTTGTTATCGTTGGTATGGAATTGGTAAAATCAAAGCGATACAATATAATGTTTCAATCTAATAACCCATCAAACAGGGAACAAAATGAACAATCGTTATTACTTTAAAAAAAAATTAATAAATAACTGCTACTTAAAATTTAGCTCACAAAATATATAATAAAGTTAAAAGCAGGAAAGGGCGAGAAGAGACTCCCATAAACATAACCTAAAGGTGTGCTTATGAATTTAGATTGGTTTTGAAGATCGTGAACGCCTTCCCTATTGAAATGACGCTATTAAAGGAAAACTCTTAATTCGTACTCATAAAAATTGAAAAAAAATTGCGGAGTTACGGCGGAGGCGTGCGAACGAAAAGAAATTAGAAATTATAAAATTGTAAATTTGTAAGAAAGTCTCTGTCTGAAAATGTTCAGGGCAGGATCTATTAGTAGACAGGTAATAAATAGTAGTATAATAAGTGCAGGCTGATATTTACTGTTTAATGTTATATGTTTATTTACGTGATGAACTTGACTCTCGATACCTGTCGGCCTCGTTGGTTTTATTTATGCATTCTTTAACGTTCAATGATTTATTAATAATAGTTTCAAGGAAATTTATTTCTTATTTTATTTTATGCCAAATGCATCACATATGGAATCCCTTCTATCAATCGCATATTAATGATATGGAATCTGTGCAAAGACGATTTTTAAGATTATTAAGTTTTAAAATAGTCAGGCATTATTTCAATAGCCTTGTTATTAGAAGAGAATGTTTTTCTACGTAAGGCACTAACTAATACTGTGAACTGTCAATATCGTGTTGAAACTAGTTATTTATACTATAAGGGATGTGAGTAACATTCACTAGTCGAGAACGATTATGAATTTAATTCGATACTTTTCGCATGGAATTATGGACAGCTTTGGGCGGTTTCTATAGCGTCATAAGCATTGTTGTTTTATCAACAACGTCAAGCTAACAGTTTATTATCAAAAATTGAGAGACATTGAAATGAAATTTAACAAAGAAGATGTAAATAAATTCCCCGATGATATTTATCCAATGATGAAGGTTGTAATGATAATGGGAACTGCTAGAGCGTGCCGTTCTAGTGAACTCTGTGCAATGAAAATGGACAATGTTGAATTAAGACATGAAGTCGTAATTGTTACTATTCCTGATTCCAAAAATGGAATGGCACGTAAATTTACAGTGACTAAAAGTGATGATGAGATGAGAAGGTTTGTTATTTCAATGTAGTTCAAAATACACTGTTATCTATAAGATCCCATATACGATATAACGAAGCCAGAAGTCTCCTGCAGTACTTCAAGAGTAACAGAAAACTTGGTTAGAGATGGAGAAATTATGTAGTCAGAACATTTCATACAAATTGAGAAAAAACGAGAAAATATTTATCCAAATTTTGTAAACAATGTTCATAATTGTTTTAATACATATAAATAAATAAGATACGCGCTTTATATGGAAGAAATAATTACCACCCAGTTAACTTATAGCCCGTCGTCAAGGGCTATAAGTTGGTAATTGTTACTTACGTTCTCCAAAACTGTCAAAATGCGTTTTTTACAATATAGGGAGGAGAAAAACTAAATTTTTTTGTAACGAGGAGATCAACCATTTTACATTAAAGCACCGCGTACCGATATTTTTAGAAATTCACCAGTCTCTAATATATGTGAAAACTACAATAATTGTTGCGACCTGCTTAACATTTTTCTTGAATCCCCTGGACAAATTGAATGTATATATTTGAAAACTTATACTTAAATTGATTTATCTCAACAACAAATTCATTTATTTTGTATAATTCCAATTTTTTTCTCTAATTTGTTATTGGGTAACTATCAAATAGAATAAATTGATTAAATAAATAAATAAATATTTAAGCAACCGTTGAAAACGTATTTCATTAAATATTTTCATCTCAATCCGGATCTGGAAAAATTAGATTGGTACTATTGAGCTGGATTGGTGGGTAGCACTTTCGTAGAAGGATAAAAGATAAATCAAAATTCGATTTT
The DNA here is from genome assembly GCA_947563755.1 of Lochmaea crataegi. Lineage (NCBI taxonomy): Eukaryota > Metazoa > Arthropoda > Insecta > Coleoptera > Chrysomelidae > Lochmaea > Lochmaea crataegi. The sequence goes on from OX387433.1 coordinate 15,858,361, forward strand.
GATTCTATTCCGCCCCATTTGTGGAGGAGTACCTAAGGATCCGGCTATATTTAATATAAAATTGTAATTAATTGTGTAGGGTCAAAAGTTTTTTATACGTGAGAAAATATTAGAAGGTACTAAAAGGCGAATGGTTTGGCCCAATATTCCTAAATTTTGTCTTATCATTATGATGTTTTTTACATTAACATGAAGGTATGTTATTTTGAGAATTATGATGTACAGAATACTGGAAAACATTCGCGTGTCCAAAATATATAAAAGTTATCTTTTATATGATGGCACAATCAGTTTTCTACTAGGATTTATGTAAAAAATATTCACCTATTGCTTGGCCTATTCGTATCATTTACGTTCTTGAAATGTGTGTTCTGCTGCTGTTAGTTCTTTGTGACATTTTGTATCTTCCGTCATGTTAAGAATATAATGGACACAAACAAAATTTCACAAAGTCTAATAAATCAGAATTGTCCAAAAATACAAAGAAACACGTGAAGGCACTCGAGTAAACAAGGAAATAATCGAATATTGGCGTTTTTAATGGTATATCTTCGCTAGGTAGCTGTCGCATGGACGCACGCGCAGTACCGTAAACATACTCGTCGACGTCACAACCAATAACAATGCGTTTACAAAAGCTTCAAATAATTTGAATTTTTCGGCATGTTAAATTCGTTATGGTGGTTGTCTGTGACAAAAAAAAATAGTTTTTTTTTCAAGCCAGTCGTTCTCATGCAATAATATTCTTATGTTTTATAATTAAAATAAAAATTTTAGTCAATTTTCCTATTATTGTGTATTTATTGAAGAGTATTATCTTCAATGCTTGTACAACCACGTTAAATCTCATGTGCTATTGTTTACGAATTCCCCCAAACACATTTCCCCTCTCTAATTGAATCTGCAACGTTTTTAAATTCCTAATAAAGAACTCAATAATTGCACGATGTGCTTTAAGTTCACATTATAACTGAATATTCAAATTGACTCCCAGTTTGTTTGTAAACAAATTGCAATCAATTTTGGATTTTGGATGACAGTTTACTTATAGTAATTTTTATGCCGTGAAGTAAAAATTTTTTGTTCGATCTTTGAACATTGAAATGTTGTTAAAGCTTTATACGCACACTGTATTATGGTATTTTAATTAAAATGATTGTATACGCCAATTTTCCTTATCATCACATTTGTATAGCTGAACTAATAAGCATAAGTTTAAACTAAGAGCGTTGAGCCTTTTGGTTTGTAAAAGTATATTTTGCTGGATGTAGCAATTTAAGTTGACACGGTCCCACTTTATCACTTTCCTGGGTCCGCCCTTGACTGTAAAGCCGCGTACCATCACGAATCACGATGGAAAAGATAAAACTAACCGGCCTCCGAGGAATCGTACAGTTTTTCTTCTCATTTAACAATGTACAGAGGTGTCAAACTCGGCTTCCACAGCCAACTGTTAATTACTAACGAGCTGACATCTAGCGCCGAGCCCCCCAATTAAAATGCTTGAACCTAAATGTATTTATTGATCAAGTAGTACCATGTAGCCGGGGGAAAACCGAAACTGTTGATTAAAACGGATAAAAATTAACTACTTTAATTTAGAAACTGAACCACAAACTAATAACAGTTGAAATTTTAATTATTTTTGCTTGAAGAGAAATAGATTTGCACTTTTAAAAAGTGAACTGATAAATGCTAGATTGCTATTACGGAATAAAAATAAAACTTACCTTTTTGGTCAATGATGATTTTATTCGTTTTTGTCATCAGTATTTTGGTAACTTTAATGCTAATAATAAAATAAATAACATCTCTTCTATACACTTCTAAAATTCCCTGGATGACTGTGGGAATGATTTATATTATTTTCTTTCCTTATTGAGACTTTTCATCTCCGTCATAATTTTCCAAACGAATAAACTTGACATTGTTTCTTAAATAAAAACAATAACAATTAACCTAACCTTCATTTAAATCGGTTAATATTTCACAGAACTCCATCCTTAACTTGACAACTTGTTCTATTTCATTCTATTATTACCAATCTTATCATTTGCCTTTTGACAGTAGACTTCCCCCTGCAATATCCGGTGATAAGAGAAAAAAAAAAGAATTCTCGAGCTTGAAAAGCACATGCTAGTGAATACGCATTTTGGCGGATTTTCAAAGATATTGTTCGTTTGAGGAGGGCACAAATATCGCACTTTTTGCGGATCCAGTTTTCTCCAAAACCGAAAGGTATTGGTATCCAATATTACTTCAGCTGAAGTCACTTTTGGGCCCCCTTCCATCCAAGGTGAGTCTTCTGTCTACACTTTTACTTGTAAAGCACATTTATTTTTACCTGGTTTATTTTCTGAGGCACTATTACTTTTTTAGGGCCTTAAATTTTTGATGTTCTATCTAGACCCAAAGTATCCGAAGCTCTTATCTACATAGTTTCCTATCGAGGTTTAACTAAGGTGGTTCCAATAGTTTTTACACCTACCAGGGATTCCAGTAGTTCGGGAAGAGGCTCCTAAAGAATATTTGACTGTCATCTGGTTTACCCTATACATAAGCTTCCTGAGACCAGTCAGGAAGGCAGCTGGAACAAACAGATAAGATCATTATAGAAATTTTATATATATTTAAACTTTATATTAGTATCAACAATAAGAACCACAGTTTCTAAGTTAATCAAGCAAGCTTTTTATTTGAATTTCTAGACATTGTTTACTGGAAAAGCTTTATATATTGATAGTTATCGAATGCTCTTAAATTTTCTTACCTTTTCTTAATATATTTCAATCTGATAGTTAGGTGCATGCTGAGTGTAGGCTTGCATCAGAACTTGTAAATATAAGTATGTATTTGTATATTATCAGATCTTAATTCAACTTGTCGTAGAGTTAACGCTTGATGAACTACCGTAATAGCTTCACTTTTAGGGAAATAAAACCACAATAAAAGGAAGAACTTGCACTCATTTTCACTTGACCTTTCCCGAACCTCCCCGAGATATTTTCCCGGGCTTAGAGCTGTTTCATTATTATTAAACAAATAATGCCCGTAGAATTGCGGGGTCCGGTAAGGTTTGCGACCCTCGGAATTTTGCAACGATTTTTTTCTTATTAGAAAGCCCTATTTCTATAGAACATTTTAAAAGAAAAAAAGTTTTGGATCATTTACTTTTGAAAGAGAAAATCGCAATTGAAAGTACTAAAAATCCGCCATTTTTTCTTAAATTTTGACAATTTTTGACAATTATGTCTAGATATCAGATGGTGGATTGAACAATGTTGCCAGTTCTCATTTCCGTAACTCGTTACGGCTTGGAAATGCTTTACACAAGGTTTTTTCCTAAAAAATTTGTGGAAGATTCAGAATTTATAGAGAAAAATCCAAAAAACAATATTTTTTCACTATATCACAATATTTTATTTGAAAAATAGTTAAATACTTTATATTCAACATGAATTTTTTCAAAATTCATGTGAAATACAAATTATATGTAATTTTTTCGAGAAGGGGAAGCTAATAAATATGTATGTACCTATATAGATTTATCTTTTGATTATGGCTAATGTAATCTTAACGATAGTAGAAAGTATGACGTGTTGAGACCTAACCTAACCTAACCAAACCAAACCTAACCAAACCTAACCTAACCTAACCTAACCAAACCTAACCAAACCTAACCAAACCTAACCAAACCTAACCAAACCTAACCAAACCTAACCAAACCTAACCAAACCTAACCAAACCTAACCAAACCTAACCAAACCTAACCTAACCAAACCTAACCAAACCTAACCAAACCTAACCAAACCTAACCAAACCTAACCAAACCTAACCAAACCTAACCAAACCTAACCAAACCTAACCAAACCTAACCAAACCTAACCAAACCTAACCAAACCTAACCAAACCTAACCAAACCTAACCAAACCTAACCAAACCTAACCAAACCTAACCAAACCTAACCAAACCTAACCAAACCTAACCAAACCTAACCAAACCTAACCTAACCAAACCTAACCAAACCTAACCAAACCTAACCAAACCTAACCAAACCTAACCAAACCTAACCAAACCTAACCAAACCTAACCAAACCTAACCAAACCTAACCAAACCTAACCAAACCTAACCAAACCTAACCAAACCTAACCAAACCTAACCAAACCTAACCAAACCTAACCAAACCTAACCAAACCTAACCAAACCTAACCAAACCTAACCAAACCTAACCAAACCTAACCAAACCTAACCAAACCTAACCAAACCTAACCAAACCTAACCAAACCTAACCAAACCTAACCAAACCTAACCAAACCAAACTAAACCTAACCAAACCTAACCAAACCTACATAATTGAATAATGTATAAATTAAATTAATATATTATTCACTATATTGCTATAAAACTGTATTAGGCACAGCAGTAAGTTTGTTATAAACTCTTACATTTAATGTAAGAAATAAAGCAAATCTAAGATAAACATTATATTCTAAGGATGCTTAATATTTCAATTTTTATGATTATAAATGCAAATCATTTTATATTTTTATATATTCCTGTAATCTATTACAATGCAAAATTAATTCAACTAAAAGAAAATAAACACCATTTGACAAAATTAAAGTATTTTCTTCCGGTTTTTTTGTGAAACAGACTCAAATTTAGTTAAAGATAATAACCTTTACAGTTTAAAGTGAAAATATTCATCGTAAATATCATTAAATAGTGTTGAAAAAGCATCATTTTTTGAACTAAATTTGTGATTTTTAAAGTAATTTCTGAATGATCCAACGAAATTTTTGTTCTAAACTACTTTATTTAAGGTGAGCTATCAAACAAATTTAAAATTAACATAAAATTCCGAGGGTCGCGAAGTCTACCAGAACCGTTGCGAAGTAGTATTACGCATTTAATTTGAAATACTTAACATTAATTTCTCAATCTTTAAGCTGACTTCTAACATATCTTTTGATTTAGTAGAAAATTTCTGACATAAATTCGACGATTTTGACTTACTAGACTGACTCGACTGATAAGACTCAGAGACAGATTGACATGACCTAGGCAAAGATCTAAACTGCAACTTCCTGACTATCCATGCAGTTACTAACTTTTTTTATCAATGACAAACTATGTTTCCAAATTATGTTTCCATTCTGGGTTTATCACGTTTAGCCAATTTCGACCAAGCGGTGGTACAAATTTATGACTACTATCTAAGACTACTAATGGTAAGTTTATTATTTTGTCTTCGACTTGTACAAAAACATCAGTTCCTCCCAAAATTTCTCCCTGAACCTGTTAAAACCCTTAATTGATACTGAACACTGTACAACTTCAAATCTGGTAGGTATTTTTCAAAATCTTTTATATGCATGGCAGTTCTACAAGCTCCTCTGTCTATGTCAAATTTAATTTTTTTACTTCCTACCTTTAATGTTACCTGAGCTGGTTTTTCTTTCTTACAGTCATTTATGGTTGCTAAGAACCCTAGAACCAAATCATCCTCACTAGTAGATTTATCTTCTAATTCATCGAGTTGGTTAACTTTCTTAACTTTCGCACTCCTGCACACACGACTTGTGTCACCTTTCACTTTGCATTTAAAACTGTCCCAGTTCTTGGCTGGACACTTTTCTGGGTCATGCTTTCGGACACCACACCGATGACAGAGCTTCCCTTTTTGTAATATCTCTCTCTTCTTCTTACCACTGACACTTTTTTGCCTCTTAAAGGAAATTTTATAAAGATCTTCTGACATTGTACTGACCGCACTCTCCATATTCTTAGATCTTACTTGACCCTCGGCCAATTCCATGGACAAAGATTCATGTACCGCAATGTCAAATGTTACATTATCCATTGATAGTAACTTTCTTTTAATTGCTTGTGACCGGATACCATAGACAAACTTGTCTCTCCAGGCTTCTTGCAAATATGCACCAAACCTAAAGTGCACTGACAGACTTTTGAGCTTTTTGACCTAAGCTCCTCTCCTGGCTCTTGAATTGCGTTCCAAAATTTATATCTTTCTGAAATTTGTAACCTTTTTGGACTAAAATGTTCAACTAACTTTCTTTTTAAAACATCATAACTATCTAAATCTGGGGTTAAGATGTCCTTGAGCGTTGAGTATGCATCTCCCCCAATAAGTGTTAATAGCATGGATACTTTCGTTCTTCCACGACGTTACATACTATACTATGACATACATAAAAAGGGTGAAAAGAGAATTATTTAATTTAATGAAAAATTATTATGGTGTTCGAAAAAAATTAAGTAACTTTAAATACGAAACACTGAACTAAAGTAAATTCATAACAATTGGCGACGAAGATTCGGAAGAGAGCCTCTACAATGAATGCTGAACAATTCAGTACATTAATTACAACCCTCATAAAGGTATTACAAGGTAACCAAAGCACCAATGGAACCTTGCATAAAAATATTGTCTTGGAACCTTTTATTGAAGAGAATGAAAGCTGGGAAATATATAGAAAAAGGTTAGATAATTTTTTCTCAATGAAAGTTTTTAAGGGTACTCCAGAATATGTTGAGAACAAAAAGAAAGAATGGTTATTGCATACAATAGGTACTAAAACTCTACAACTTCTGTATTCTTTAACTTGTCCAGAGGATCCTAAAACTAAATCTTACATCTTACAGCACATTGGTAGATTTAATTCAAAATCATCTCAGTCCTACTTCAAGTACTATTGCCGAACAAAATCGATTTACAAAACGTGTCCAACATGAAGGAGAAACTATTGCAAATTACGTAACTGAATTAAAAAAGCTCTCTGCAAATTGTGACATTTGCAAGGCTTCAACATCCGATGCGCATTTGCGACTGCAGTGTTTATTAGTGGATTGAGAAACTCAAATCTTATCGAAAGATTGATACAACTCAAAGAACCTGACAATAAATTTAAAAATTGTGTTGATACTGCACTTGCTTTGGAGTTGGCTCATGAAGACTCAGAAGAAATTCAGTTCTTACAAGCCAGCATTAGTACATTCCAAAATCAAATCAAACCATCTCAGAAAAATGAACATGGAACTTGACGGAGAAATAATCAAATTTGAGTACGACACAGAGGCAGCAGTTTCTTCAATTTCCTGCAAAATCACTTCAACCAACAAACTTACCTTTAAGAACGTATACTGGAGAAGTCATTAGACCAGTAGGTTATTCAACTTTCCAAGTTAAGTTTGAAGATCAAACCGAATCCTTAAATTTATACGTGCTGCCAGGGAAAGTTGAACCAATTTTTGGTAGAGAATGGATGCATAAGATCAAAATCGGTTTACCTGAGATATGTCAGTTACAGAGAGAAAATATTCCAGATTATCTAAAATTACAGATTTTAACGAAGCTGAAAGCGGATTTTCCGGAAGTGTTCAAACCTGGACTTGGAAAAATCCTAAATTATGAAGCAAAACTGTTCATACCCGAAAACACTAAACCTATTTATGTACCTGCGAGAAGAGTTTCTTATGCATTGAGAGAAAAGGTTGAAAATGAAATTGACAGATTGGAAAAAATAGGAGTTTTGTCTAAAATGGAATACAGTGAATGGGGTACGCCGGTAGTTCCCGTTATGAAAAGTGATGGTTCTATTAGGCTTTGCGCAGATTTTAAAGTTACTTTAAACAAAGTTCTAATGAATGATAAATTTCCAATTCCAAACATAGAAGACATTTTTGCTACGACGATGCATGGGGGAAAAATCTTCACTACGTTAGACATACGAGAAGCTTACTTACATTTTCCAATGAATGAAGAAAGTGCAAAGATACAGGCTATAACTACTGAAAAAGGAGACTATAAAATAAATAGATTAATGTTTGTGGAGTTTGTGTATTTTTGGATGATATCAAAATGCAAGGAGCTACGTTACAGGAAAATGTTGATCGATTAAGAATAGTACTGCAACGTCTACAGAAAGCTGGATTATAAATAAATTCTAACAAAAATACTAATGATATTGAAACGAATCTACAAACCACTCAAGCTAATTCCTCTAGAGTTTCAATCACCAATTTTGGAAGTAGTGAGAGCAATTCTGGAACTGGTCGTGCTTCTGTAAAGATTTACGATACTGTCAACTCAGAAGCTTCTACTTCATCAAGTAATGAAGAACGAATAATGGCAACGAGTCATAAAGTAGAACCAGAATTCAGAGATTTAACTATACCTTTGCGAAGAAGTACAAGAGTAATAAGGACACCAGAAAGATTTTAGTCTGTAAATTTATCTGGGAGGATTTGTTGTGTTCACTATGTAATTTAGATTATTATTACTTATGTCAGTCTTGTCATTAAAAATCTTTATTTCATGTCAGTAACTTTAAATACGAAACACTGAACTAAAGTAAATACATAACAGGAACATCTTGTGTTCCTCATTTCACTTTACACTACTCCTGTCCCTTTCCTATGTATGTATGTATGTGTATTGAGGTGATGCTCACTGAGACCTAGAAGATCTATTGTGCTCTCTTTCTTGTACCTAGCTCCCGAGGAAAGTCTCAGAGACTAGTAGCTCCTTTAGAGGAATCTTAGGAGATGTGCAGGCTTTAGTTTAGGTAAGTGTCCCTCTTTTATGAAGTAGTCTCCTAAGTGTTGTGTCCTAGGATTCCGAATTTCCCTGCCATCCGCTTGTATGTGAATGTAGATTTCTTCCTCCATTCCACAGAATCTACATTCTTCTTGTTCCACCATTTTGAGATTTTCCAGGTAGGTACCCATTCAGGAGACACCTGTTAGGACTCTTAGTGCTGTTCACTCTGGCTCAACTGGTTGTAGTCTCCTAGAACTATCTTTGATTGTCTAAGCTCTACTAGATCTTTCCAATGGTCAGATCTTCTCCTCTTTTCGGCTTTTCTTATTTCTTCCAATATTACATTGGAGCTGATACAGCAAAAGGGTTCTGGACCCCAAAAGGCTGTTTCAGTTCCTCGCTTTACTAGTTCATTTCCTTCTATTCCAGTGTATCCAGGAATCTACAGTAAGGTGACGATATTGTTCTCGCCTAGTCTATTGAGCTAGTCTATTCTACTCCCATACCATTTTAGAACGGATTACATAAGAACTCAACGCCTTAATGGCTGCTTGACTATCCGATATTCCTTTCCTAGTATTTGACCCCCAGGTCTTATCTCGAGGTAACATCATTTCACTTTGGTCTTGCCACTCCTTTCTAAATATAATTTTTGTATTCATGATTTGGTGTTTTATTTCTATTTGGACCATATTTGCATTTAAAAATATATATTTACTGCTTCCAATTTGGGATTTTCTCCAGTTACAAAATTGACATCTCTATTTTAATTAAAGCGAGTAAAAATCTTCATTTGGGTAAGTAGGACTGGCAGCAGGCTCTGGGAATTCAAACGAGAAACGCAGCAAGATAAAGATCCCAGTTTTTTCTTTCTACTGAAATTTTTTTATCTAAATGCTTGTTCTGGTTGAATGCACGTAATATTTTTATTAGAAGGGCTAGTTATCTGCATCGCCGCATGCATAATACAATTATGCCCTCTGGTAGATAGACAACGAAAACTATAAGTGAGTATCTAACACACTAGCAGAACGGAAATCATGACCGTGTCTTAGTTCATGAATCAGATCGATCTGTACGTTGCAAACTGCAAACAATAAATTTCGCCACTAAATTACCGATAAAATTATAAGCACATATTTCAATACAGCGAAAGATCTGAAAGAAACAGGATTGGACTCAGCAAGAAAGGATGAACGAGTATTTTTCATATTTAATTAAGTAACAGCAATTAATATAAAAGTAATTAGATGTTTTTTATTGGTCAATACCGAGCTAGACAACTTTAAAGTTCACTAAACCTAAATCTTGAAATGGCCAGAAGAAATATCTGGAAATAACTTTTAAGTTTATAGCCTGACCGTCAGAGGCGGTATTCTATGAAAAAACATTTGAAAACCAGTTTTCTATTAAGTATGCCACATTATACTAAGTGTTAAGTGAGTAAACTAGATTAGATTAGATTTGATGAGGTGGCTAATCGGCCTATTCCACTGCGACCTTTTCAGATCTATTTTGGTCCTCTGAAACTAGATTACATTCTCCAGCCCGACTCTTTTTGTATCCAATCAGCCTCGAGACTAAATCTTTCATCTAATTTCTTGCCGGTGGCTTCCCATCGCCTAATACAAGAAACCACACATTCGCCAAGCAGGGTGTGCTCTGCAGTTTCCTCTTCTAGGTGACAGAATCTGCACAAAGCTTTGTCTGTCAACCCTGTTAAGCTCACAGTACCTTGTTAACATCCTTACTACGGCTTTGACAGTTTTCCTATCTTTGCTTATTAGGTCTGCCATAAAAGTTAGCGAATGTCTTCTAGTGAACTGTCTCTGTCCTGGTGAGATTTCCTATCATTCTAAAGATTTCTGTGCGACCCACTTCCTTTTGGTCATTTATTGATGACTCTGCGACGCCGCAGAAGGGTTCCGGTCCAATGAATGGCATTGATGAGGCTTGTCTGGTTATGACCCCCCGTGCCCTGGTACCCATTCTACCACGACCTTGCAAGGGTCTCCAAGTGCGTTTAAGGCACCTATGCAATATCATACTAGCTTAGAATTGACCTCTATGGAATTAAGTGCCTTCAGTGCAGCTTGGCTGTCGGTGAATATAGAAACTGAACGGTATGTCATTTCCTGTATTTTAATTTCTTCAACGCACTGGTGAATCGCCGTTACTTCCGCTTGGAAAGTTGTGACCAGCTTAGATAGGCTTATTGGAATAGCAATCCTTCTCTTCAGCCCTACAATTCAGCCTCCTACACCTACTTCTACCTAGGAGCTGTACGTATACCAGGTTGCCTCAGCCTGTATGAGTACACCTTTCTTCCAGTCTTCCCTACCTGGTCATTGCGTCAATGGGTTGTCCCATCAAGACATCTGCTTTTAGCTCCTCCATGAGCTTTCGATAGTCAGCACCGTGCGCTTGGCTTATGTGTTGTTGACTTTGCAGTAGTCTGTGCGTTACAGATTTGGCTTCGCCTTGTATAAAAATGTGTAATGGAGGTAGATTCAGCAAGACTTCCATCAAACTTGTGGGAGTGGTAAGTAAACTAAAAAAAGGCCTATATTTCGCACAAATTTGATTTGGTACGTTTACTTCTATTTTTCCAAATAAGGGAGGGGGGAGACGACCAATTTAAGACGACATTAGTCTCATTTGAAAGAGTGTAGATGAACTAACTATATCTACTGTGAAAAAATTGCATTTAGTCTTAATAACATGATAGAGAGCACTTTCGAATGAAAAAAAAAGGTAAGCGGTCGTCGGACCGCCGACAGAAGCTTGCTTCTTATGCACAATAGAATGACCATTTTTTCAATATTTTTGACAATTTTTCCAAATTTTAACAATTATTGACCATTTTTGACAATTATTGACCATTTTTGACAATTATTGACCAATTTTGACGATTATTGATCATTTTTGATAATTTTTCAAAAATTTTGACCATTTTTCCAAATTTTAACAATTATTGACCATTTTTGACAAATTTTGAGCATTTTTGACAGGTTCTGACAATTATTGACCATTTTTGACAACTTTTTAAAAATTTTGAAAACTTTTAATAGTTATTGACCATTTTTGACAGTTTTTCATAATTTTTGACCATTTTTTCGAAACTCTGACAATTTTTGACCATTCTTGACAATTTTTCAAAATTTTAACAATTATTGATCATTTTTGACCATTTTTGACAATTTTTCGACGAATTTTGATTGGATTTGACAATTATTGACCGTCTTTGACAATTATTGACAATTTTTGACAATATTTGGAATTATTAACCATTTGTTCAAAATTTTGACAATTTTTCACACCTATAGGTGTGCGAGCTTAGTGCGGCAAGAGAGATTGCGCAAAGTCGCTTGAATGAGAATAAAAATTTCGAAAAAGTGGATGCTTACAAAACTGCAACAAATGCAGTAATCTCGATCAACCACCTGTAAGGCAAATGAGTGAACAACGAATAAATAGAGAAATTGATGTTTGTGCAGTGGTTGAAAATAGTGAACCATGTTCGAGCAGAGAAGTTGCTGAAGAAGTAAACATGAATCAAATTTTGGAAGGAGAAGGGGCGGGGTTTCTTACAGTAGTTCTGAATCCAGCTGTCTAGCTAAATACTTGATATTCATTGGAGTGAGTTTATACAAATGTTTTGTTGTTGGACTATTTAGATCGGAGAATACATTAAACTGCTATGTTCCATTTGTCTTTGCATGTATCTGTATAACTAGAAAAGAACAATAGTAAGTTTTAAACACTATTGCTTTGCTATTCTGCTTTGGAACCAATTGTGGAGGCAGTTATTCCACTTGCTTGTTGGTAGATTCTTAATTGTTGGAAACGTAAGAAACAAATCGATATGTTCCAAACAGCAGTAACAGTTCTTGGATCTTGCTAGATGATCCGCTTTTGAGACAAATGTCGCTGCTACCATATTCTTGGAAACACTGCTAGAACGGATAACTTTCGTTGGTTTTGGTTCATCTTGGAAGTCCCAAATAGCCGACTGACGGTTCATGAGAGTAAATCCAGGTTTCATCACCTCTGACAATACTGTATATATTTTTCGTGCATTAAACTGGTTTATAGTAATTTGGCACCAATTGACTCGAATTGCTTTCTGTTCTTCCGTCAACAGATGCGTTATCCAACAAGAAACTAATCTTTCTACAGATAATTCTCCGTGTAAAATTTCTTGGAATGTCTGTAATGATGCTCCAATTTCACGATATGTGACATTTCGATCTTCTTGGATCATCTCACGTACAGCATCAACTTTATCCTGGGTGACTGCCGTTGTTGGTGTACCTGTTCCTGGATCGTCACTAAGATTAATCCGTCCACGTTTAAATTATTGTTTTGTTCTGGCTACAGTTCAACAGTCTTAGTATTTGATATGGAATAGGGAGAACTTACGTCAAATCTATCCCTTGATTATTTTGAGGTATAGTATTATCAAAATTACGTTATTACACCCCTGACTACATTTGCGGTCTCCTGCATCCAGAAGAAACATTTAATATTTATATACCGATGTCACGAGTTGCTAGATCACGAGTTTTGTGAAAAGAGAGATTGCATATAGATCGCAATGTGCCATGCATGGTCCTTCTGCACCAGGAATAGATACTATCACCGCATTGGATAGTTGGTTTTTTTTGGGTAAGGATTGCATATAAAAAGATAGAAGTAAATTTTAATGGTATTAAAACGAGAATGCACATACCTTTCAATAATGTTTTATAATACTTCATTTAATACGAAGGAACCGCTTTTTAAATTTGTTTTTATTTTCATTGTGGTTCCAACGCTGCAATTTTTCAACATAAGAATTATGTTGACTTTTTATGATATATTTCCAGGGTATCATAATATTCAATCCATTTTTAATATAATTTTTCATTTTCATTTTCATCTTCAAGAGCAGCCCAAAAATCTGTTTTGTAAAGAAAACCCGTGACAAGATTGGAACTAATTGATATTATGAATTTAAGAAGACTACCAGAAAAAAGGATTTTTTTTTCGGGTCGAGATGGGAAACTCATGTTCGAATGGGTCCAGGACCCAAACAGTGTTGAACTCATCCCAAAGGGGATGCCTACCAACCAAACCCACCTCAAACTCGCCGTTACCCCCGCCTCGCAATCACTACCCTAGCATACTTCGAGAAAGGCGGCGGTCCCTCGCACACTCTCCGCTAACACCGTCGTCTTCTCCCTAGCTTCCAATCCTACCTCTCATATCGAGTCCTTCTCTCGCCCTAACCATGCTCTCTACTACGCCACTTACCTCCATCCATTCCTCCTCCCCCCTCAACATTATCTCCACCATGTTCTTCCAATACACCGCCTCCCCTAGTTTCCTCTCCAACTTCTTCAACACTTCCTCGTTCCTCCAGCATCTAAACACATGCCCCACATCATCCTCCACTTTATACCACTCGCACACTCCAGTCTCTCTTTTTACACCAGAAAAAAGGAATGAAAAATGGGAAAGCATACATTAATATTCAATGGAATAAAAAAGAAACTGTTAAAGTGCTAGGGGGTTATAACAAGAATGATAGCTAGCAGTTTAAGGTAATCTTGGAAAAGACACAAAGGAAGACCTAGTAAGCAATAGCTAAATTAAGTAAATGGGAAAATATAAAGGAACAACTTTGCAATAATTACTATTTGCTACGAATAAATAATCATGGAAAGCTAGTAAAAAATGAATTGACGTACACAAATGCAAATATGTATACGTATAGGTTACTAGTAAAACAATACTTGTAATGGGAAAACACTCTATCGAAGCTAAAGAAACAAGCTCCGGAAACGGTGGAGAAATGATATAGGAAGGAATGCCAGAGGATGAATCCTGAAAAAACTGCGCTCATTTCATTCACCGGAAAAAAGAAGCTGCCAAGACTCTTCAACGCCAATATGCTATCCGAAAAATATGGACCTACATCGTATACTCGACGGTACGGGGATAACTCGGTGGGTGGACTAAATGTAGGAGTAGAATACACTAAGCCAACAGGCTGAAGTGCTCCCGGCATGAGGATTGATCCTGAAGAGAAGAAAAAAGTGTATTAAATAGATAGTTTGTTAGTTCAGAAGAAGCTTGAGTTCTCTATAATTTTGAATTAAGCAAAGAATTTTCATTGCTATCAAAATGAGAAAAGGATTGTGGTATATGCGAGGTTTGTGTGAAAGAGTTTTAAATAGTGTGAAAGAATAATGTGCCCTATTCAATATAGTTAAAGATAAAGAGAGATCATAGAGTGACTATTAGATTTTATTAAATAGTTATAAGGAATAAAAAAAAAGTTACAAATTGGTCTTAAACTAGATTGTAGCAACAGAAAAAGAAATTTTGAGACGCTCGCAAGAAGCATTATCATTTTTTGATATAATATACAGGCTGTAATTTTAGGGTACCAAAACATGTCTTAAATGTGTGTTATTTTCATGGTTACCCTAGTAGAAATGTATCTTGGCGCTATATTGGCCAGATGTTGCCGCCAATATTCAACAATACTGGAATTAGAAAAAAATGTTAACGCTTTCCAATGCACGATCAATATTGGCGGAATATTGCACGATATTGCCCCACTATATAGCCAACGTTAGGTTACGCAATATTGTGCCAATATTGGCGCAATATCAGTTTCCACGATGGGTTGTGATGGCGTGCCAATATTGTGGCTATATAGCACCAATATTGGTAGTCAATTTAGGGTTTTGGCTGTCACACATTGGAAACGAATATTGCGCCAACATTGGCAGACCAATGAAAACCTCAATTGCGCCAACTTTGGCAAAACATAAAGCCCAATATTGGTATACAATTCTGAGCTAATATTGGCAAAATATATAACCCTAATTTTGGTAATAAATATTGGGGTATTATTTCCAAAATAGATTACCCTAATGTTGCTAGCGTATATTGGGCCAGTGTTGTTCCTACCTGAAAGTCCAATAATTGTACAATATTAACATCCAATATAAACTATATATTGGCTATATACCGACTATATATACCTGATACGTACTAGTAGCCTAATATTGGTTTGTTAAAAAATTAAAAAGTTATTTGTTTGTTGATAATAGTCCATTTTGATGTATGTACGTAAACTGGAAAATGAATATGCACTGTAGTGTCACCATTATTATCCGAATATGTAGCCAATGTGAAGCAATGTAAATATTTAGCTTGAATTGAAACTTAATATTTCTTTTTTGTAGTAATTTAGGAGGTGCGAAATATAAAAATTAGTGAGCTTTCAATGGATTTATTAAAAACAATAACAAAGGTTAACGAATAACAAAACATTAAAATTATTCTTATAAAAGGTTAAAAAATGTTACTTCTGTATAACATAACATACAAGAAAACAGTTACGAACAGGGTATGGCATGTTCAAAATTTAAATACTTAATGAAATTGTACGGGGGGGGGGGGGGAGGGCGCAACCAAAAATCGAAAAAAATTCTTCGGTGTATTACTTAATATGTAAATTCAGCAGTCTCTCCCTTTTCAACAGTTGAATAAATATTTCAAAGAAAATACTTATGAGAAACCCAAAAAGTGCATTTTGCCCCATTCCGCCCCATAGGCGGGGCAGGATGGGGTTTTCATAAGTTTTACCAGAACTCATTAATATCTGGTTAGCTTTCCTGGAATATAGTGTTAATGGTGGAAAATGGTATTAAAAATATCAAGACACACAAGTTTATTATTTGTTTTATTTAAATAGCTAAAACCTTTGGACAAAATCAGACAAATATCCACTTAGGATTGGCACTTCTCACAAACAAGCTGAAATTCGTCGCCATCACTATCAACGCCGACACAGGCATTGTGACACACAGAACAGGCAATCCATACTTCAACAGACTTGGACCAGTATTCACAACAGTAAAGACAGTCTACGTCACTATTTTCATCTGAAGATGAATTAGAATCGACACTTTCCTGGAAGAGTTTCGTTTCTCTTTCGTAATGCTACTTGCTTTATTCTCATTGCCATTAATTTTTCTTTTAACGCCTTCTTTCTTCTTTTGCAGCTGCTGCCTCTAGTTCTTCCTTATACGGAGCTGCGATTAATATTGCTGTTTTACCTCTCCTGCGAGTAGCTCTCTTAACTGTTTGTTGAATTTTTGGAATAAGTAAAGCAACTTTTGGCGACAAGCAGGGAAAAGAAGACTTCTTGTTAACATCGGAGAAAGCAAATTCGTTTTGCGCTTTCCATGAAGAGCGTAGGGGATTTAAAATGTCAATTGCTAATGCAGTTGGAGGAGATTTAGTAGATTTTCTTACATGCTTTTTTTTTGTAGCAGGAAGTACTATTGAAATTGAAGGTTCCGTTGGCGTCTAAGCTCTTGGCGCAGTAGAGGAATCATTGGCTGATGGAGGGATTTGTAATGTCCTTGGTAGCAGCTGGTAAAAAATGAACTTCGGTAAAGACTTTTTCATTGGGAGGAAAAATCTCAGTTTTGCGAAATCCCTTCATCGCTGTTTTCATAGTGGCTGCGTTTAAAAAGGCACTACCTAAATGCGTGGAAATTTGAAAAATGGTTATTATCTTTCCTGGATTGCAACGCAGCCATGTCCGAGCTTCATGTTCACAAAATGTACATAACTGTTTCATGAAGGAAACGTCCAACAGTTGCAGTCTATGTTGTGTGCATGCAAAATTAGGTCAAGATTTTTGTTATGAGTTGCAAGCCCATCTAAGAAAAGAAGCACTGGATTTTCTTTTGTTGCTTTAGAAAACGCAACAAGTAGCTTAAGCCAATTTAAAAAAAGTTCAGTGGTTATCCATCCAGAATCACTAACTTCTACTACTGAACCAGGTGGCAAGCCCAAATCGAATGACTGTTGCTTCCGTTTTCTTGGAAAAATTAGCATAGTATGTATACTCCAGCAGCAGAAAAACAGATTTCAGCCGTTATGGTTTCTTCTCGTTCGGCGGAAGTTAAGGTGCCTACCTGACGTTTTCCTTTTAAGGCTAAAATGTTGGTATGGCCCTTTGGATTCACAGTCAACCCCGTTTCGTCACAGTTATAGATGCGTTCACCAACTTGCTTATATGTGTCTACCGTTTCCAAAAGAAGGCGGAAAAATTGTGACACTGCAAGCCTATTAAACCCCATAGCTCGAACTCCCGAAGTTGATTCTGGTTTTCGTAGCATCAAAGTAGGGTGGCATTTTAGAAAACATTGCATCCAATCCTTCCCAGCCATTTCAGATGCAGCATTGAATTTATGTTGGCACTGATTTGGTATAGCTAATTGATAAGCCAAACGTCTAAAGTCAATCATGGTCAAGCCAAAAAGTCTTGATTCCATTACTTTTAAATAGTCGACAAGTTCTATCTCCTGTTCTTGTGAAAAAACGCAGTGAAATTTCCCGGCAGATTTATCAGCAACAAAATTTTGCAGATCCTTTCTTTTTTTCGTGACATATCTTTCTAAAGGTGTTTGGGGCACACCATGTTGTTCTGCGGCCCTCCTGTGCCTCATGCGTTTGTCCAGTAACATCGGCATCAACTGCTGCGTTCATGGATTCGGTACTCCATTCCTGACGCTTTGTCTTCCGAACATAGTTTCTAACCATCTGAAAAAATACTAAATCAAGTACGACATTTAACGGGGCAGAACGGGGTACCCCATTGTACCCCACCCCATTCCGCCCCATGTGCAACGTTTACTTTTAAAGTTAAATTTTTGAAAAAAAACCTGACCTAGGGTAAAGCTAAAGTGATCAAAAAGTTTCTCAACAAACATTCTTTGCATTACATAATTGAAATAGATTAAAATTGGATAATCAAATTACTTACGGTGGTTGATATGGGCGGGAAAGTTACAAATCTATACGAAAATTCCAGATGTTAACTAGACTAACCTTTTACTCGAAGTTTTTCGGACAACTGGCGTACCTACATGTAACCGATGCTTTTAGGTGACCTTCAGTGCAATTTCGGATAGTTCCGTTCACACGTTCGGTTTTTTACTGGCGCACCCCGTTCTGCCCCACCTTTCCTAACTTTTATTTTTAGTTTATTGTTTGTGCCCGAAGAGAGACAACCAGATTCAAAGCTTCTATTTGCACTATACGTCCATGTTTGGATCAAAGAGATTCATGTGTGTATCAAATTTCAACTTAATTAGTTTAATTCGGCGTAACAGACACTTCTTTTTTTTATTTGGACGTACGGAACCCTAGAAAGTGAAAATAGTAACTATGTAGTTTGAAAATAATCGCCTTCTAAAATCTTCAAATCATTGATATTTTGCAAAGAAATTCAATGACCACTTTGATACATTATGTATATCACGTAATATTACAGTTATGTTTTGACATTTGTCAGTTCATTTGAATGAATCTTGAACAAATAATACATTCTTTTCATACAATTTGATTTATTATATCCTTGTTTCTCCAAAGGCTGCAATTAGAGTGTGATTACCATTGTTGTATACTCTAGCTATAGGTAATTACACGCCTTGGGTAAAACTATTTTCCTTCTGTGTTTATAATTTTAATGCAACATACATTAGTGCCCTAACAGAAAACTAATTAATTCACACAATGAAAAAAAAGAAGAAAATAATTACAGAAACATTTATCATACACTGAACATTTGCTCAGTTGCATAAAGAAAATTACTAATTCAAGTAAAAGAATTCACAGTGATCGCTAAGCAAATAAACAAAGGGTGTGATTTTATCGGTGATCAAACAAATGCGGTTTTGAATATCAGTAGTAATAACCCAATCCATGGCATCGTACCTAATAGAGTGAATCCAATGAAATCATTTAATTTGAAGTCATTTGATTGAACACAACCAATCAGAACAACATTACACTGAAAACAGACCATGCGCTGAATGAATTAACGGTAGCGTGTCCAAAAAGGCATCTGACATACATAGTATACTCTTTCCTGGAAAGAAGGCTTCGTTCAGCTATATGAGTATAGGGAAGTGAAGAATATATCTTGCAGTAGGAATTGTTAGTGTGGTTTGTAAAACCTGCCCATTCAATTTCCCAATTTTGTTTGAGATTTTCTTTTCTAAGTGATATTATATCCCCCTTTGATAATTCTTCACTTACAAGACCAGAAGAAGCGGCATCTTTAGCAAGCCCATCTACTTTTTCATTACCTGGAATTTCAGAATGTCCTTTAACCCATATAAATCCAATAAATTTGTTTTCATAAACAAAAGTAGAACGTAGTAATTTCAAATTATTTTTGGTTGTATGCAACAGGGTAACCAAAAACTTAACAAATGTCAAAAACCATAATAATGAAATGTTCAACTGTATAGGGTAGAGTTGGGTATATCCTACCAGTTTTCTTTACATCATCTAGAATGTTAAAATATCGAGAAAATAGACTGGATTAAAATCAGGATAGCTTCTTTGGTACATTGTCCAAATAAACAGCATATAGTTGGCAATATGTTTAGCTTTTTCATAATAATAATCACCTCTTTTCTAGAAGCATACAGTACGATTATTCAAACAGGTATGATAAATCGTACCTTGGCAGAGCATATACCCCTCAATGCCGTTGAACCTTATAGTTTTGTCCATTTTCTTCCATTATTTCTGTTTCCTCAATTGTCCCTGCATTTTCTTTTCCTTCTATTATCATTTCTGCTTCTTGGATGTTAATATTTAACTTGTCCTGGGTATCTTCCTGGTTTATTGCTTCTACGATGTCTAGTGTGTCAGGTTCTGTCGAAGCTTCAGCAGCCACGCAGTCTTGCTCTTGAAAGACATGTCTATTAACAGGCCAAGCTCATGTAGCTTGCGTATGCATTTGCTATCAACTGAGTAACCTGTTTCTGCTTACACAAAGCCCTGGATTAGTGCGTACCACATCTGGATTTCTTGGTCGTAAAATGTCTCTAATGGCTTAAAAAAGACTACATGCAAAGTTTGCAGCTTGTGTGTTGTATGTCTAGGGAGCTGAAGCATTATAATCCAATTATTACGGGCTAATTCTAGAGCTTCTAGGTTTTTGGAATGTATGGAGTGTCCATCTAGAAGGAGTAGCACTTTCCTGTTAGATGTAGGTTTCACAACAAAAATGAAATGCTGAAGCCATGTTACAAAATCTTCACTATTAATATATCCTGTATCTGAAATTGTTACCATGCTACCTGGAACTGCACCAACTTTCAGATCTTGGCAATCCCTCTTTCTTTCAAAAATTATCATTGGAGGAACGTATTGCCCCGATGCACTGGAACAACAAACAATGGTTGTATTCACCCCCCTTTCGCCACTAGAAACGACACCGACTTGGTTTTTCCTTTTCTTTGCCAATATTTTTTGGTTCTTCTTTTGGACCGTAGAAAATCCAGATTCGTCCACGTTGAATATTCGTGTGGCATGTAACTGGTGATTATCTACAATGTTGTTTTCATAGCTCCGTTATGTTATCACATTTTGATAAATCGTACCGGTATGTCAGACTCTACAGAAGTACGATTTAACGAACTGTTGAATCTTCCACAAATAGTGGTAAAACCTAACCTAAATAATAACTAAATTGTTCCATATTATCACAAAAATAATTAACTTACATGTAATACCAAAGATTAAACTGATAACACCTACCTGGACAACAAAATTCGCTTATACAAAGGGCTGAAACCATAGAGATACTTCAGATAGATGCCACAAGCCATAGGCCGCTGTGTAAGTGGGAATGTCCGTCTGAACTCCGGTGAGAGAGAAAAAGACAGACGTCAGAGGTTTTTCTGTCTTTGTCTCTCGTTTTTAGCATGCGCGCAATTAGGGAAAGACAGCCTGAACCTCTAACTTTCTATCTCTCTCTTATAAGCTGACGGGTTCCGAGCTGGATTGTTACCTCTATCTGTAGTATCTCAATGGCTGAAACACGTTCACATTGCTACGGACCAGTTTGAGGTAAGCTTTACAACGAATGAAAGTAGATGGCGCCAAATTCACAATTTCATTTAAATAGCCTAAAGGTACGATTTATCAACCGGTACGAAATACCCTCCTTTACCCTAATATGTGGGCATCAAACGCCATGTATGTACACTGTGCAAGCTATCGGCTAAATTAAGCCGTTTCAAATGCGATGTCTCTCTCAGCAGTAAGAAACTGTCTCGAAGTTGTAAATGAGATTTCCAACTTTTTTAGAAATAACAACCGTGGCAATGAGATATTAAAACAAAAAATCCAAGAACTTTTTCCCGATTCCAAAAAGACCAGATTACTTCGTTTGTGCGAAACTAGTTCTATTGAGCGTCATGATAGCGTGCTAGTCTTCGTAGAGCTTTTAAAATCTATTGTGTCTGCTTTGGCAAGTGGCGTTTCAAAAAGCACGAGACATTTCTTCGAAAGCTATGATGTTTCTAGCTGCGCTAATGAATTCATTGTGCCTCTGTTAGTTTGTGAAAAGTTTCTTAGCATTACATTGCCTTTGTCTTTTTTTTTCGGGTCGAGATGGGAAACTCATGTTCGAATGGGTCCAGGGCCCAAACAGTGTTGAACTCATCCCCAAGGGGATGCCTATCCTCCAAACCCACCTCTAACTCGCCGTTACCCCCGCCTCGGAATTACTACCAAAGCATACTTCGAGACGGGCGGCACACTCTCCGCTCACACCGTCGTCTTCTCCCTAACTATCACTCCTATCTCTCATGCCTTATCGAGTCCTTCTCTTCCCCTAACCATGCTCTCTACTACGCCACTCACCTCCATCCATTCCTCCTCCCTAAAACACCGCCTCCCCTAGTTTCCTCTCCAACATTGCCATTGTGTAAATACCTTCAAAGTGCATCACATGATTTACTTTCTGCTCTAAAACAAGCCAAATGTGTGATTACTCCCTTACAAGAATTAAGGAACACCGCCGCACCTTCATTTAATAAAATTTCTAATGCTGCTTCATTACTTTATCAGGATTTATTTGAGAATGAGCTAACAATTCCTCGCTTTGCTGGTAAACAGAAGCACCGTATCAGTCCAACAACTAATTCTGTCGAAGATTATTATAGGATTAGCATTTTCCTGCAATGCGTCGATCTACTAGATCGTTTTGAAACAAACTCAACCAAACTAATAGCTCCTCAAAGCTTATTACTGTTATAAATAATACACGATCTGTTCACAATTCATGTATATTTATTGTTTCAACTGAACAGCAACATATTCGCTTGAACGACATATACAGAGTACAGAGCATAGGTAACATAGTACAGAGTACATCAAAGCAAAACCATAGATATACAAAGAAAAAAGAAAGAAGAGCGGCCTGTACCAATAGTTGCAAGCCACTATATAAACAAGTGTAAATTGACGTTCTACAACAATTAGCAGGCTTTGCCTCAAATGACAATGCAAATCAGATAGAGCAGCTTTCTACGTATATTGAAGATAATTACTCGCTGTCTGCTCTTCAGGATGAATATTACTTATGGTGCAATCAAGTGTGGAAAGATTTGGACTTGAAGGTTTTGGAGCACTGTAAAAAAATGTTTTCCTTGCTCTTCATCATTTACTGGTTATTCTCTCTACTTTATCTGTTACTACAGCCAGTGTTAAGGGATCTTTTTCTACTCATAAAAGGGTAAAAACCTTTCTAAGAAATAAAATGTCACACGAAATGCTAAATGCACTGGTTGTGCGCTCAATACACTGGGACATCGATGTTTCTCCTGATAAAATACTTGACATTATGGCTTCTTAAAAAAAGCGAAGATTGTCTTTGTAACTATTATTCTTACTACCTACTTATACTTTTTATAATTATGAGATTGTTTGTAACTATAATAATAATAACTCAATTTTTAACACAAGTCCAAAAATGTTTCTAACAAAACCTGTATTTTAAAGTGTTGTTTTGTACCTTGACAATTTTCTACTTATCATCTAAGGCCTTTGACTTTGTCATCTTCAAAAATCCTGGATAGGTGCCTGGGCATCACCCTGTAAATATTAATTGACATTTACTGAAATTTTATCTAAATGGGAAGACACACGACAAGTTTAAAATAATTAGGGTAACTTATAGATTAACTGAACATATTATTGCTTTGAAAACAACGTTTATTACAAATATTTCAAGGATAGAGCCCATTAGTTACGAAAGTAGTTTATTTCCCGCCATTGTTATATTTACATAAACATTTTATACCTTTGTTTCGTGGATAACTGGTGGTCGGTCAAAAAGTACCTGTGTTTCGCCATGACACGCTTAAAACAAAAGATATCGCGTGTTTGAAATAAATATGGCGCCGTAAATTAGGTTCGCGTGAGCGAGCTTTACAACATTTTCTAGCCGCGACATACGTCATAAAGACCAATATGCTAACATTATTCTTCTATACTGGACAAATAGATGTTTGCACGAAACAAAATGTACGTTTTAAAGGTAATAAAATAGGAGAAATAAATTTTCCAATATTCAAAAGCAACTATTGTGTTACAATGTAGAAGGAAGTGTCTCCAAAATATATTTGTTTCATTGTCACGAGTATATTTGTTGTTTTATTCGAAATGTATAGAAGGTGTCCCACTGGGAATGGCCAATTGGAAGTTATGGAAAACTATGAATAGCGAAGTAATTAAAATTAGTTGGTTTATTGGGAGCATTGGGACCACCATATTCAAAATATTCTCAATAACCGCACTCTTACTATTGTACCGGAAATCGATACTTATTTACATCTTATGTTGATGCATCTATGTGTTTTGGGGTAAACATCTAATGAGACCTAGAAGATTTATTGTGGCCATATTTATTGTCGATTTTGCGTTGCCCTTATGACCCTTGTGCCTTTCTACCATGTCCTTGCAACAAGACATGTACATAATTCCATACTAGCTTAGAACTCACCTCAATGGAATCAAGTTCCTCTAGTACAGCTTGGCTATCTTGGCAACTAAGCATTTTTTCTTGTCTTCAGCGCAGTAATAAATCACCGTCACTTCCGCTTCGAAAGTTGTGGCATCGTTAGATAGGCCAATTGGAATAGCTGTTTTTGTTTTTTGCCCTACAATTCTGGCTCCTACACCTGTAACGTGTTTTCCCTCTTACACGAGGCTCCTGCCACACGAACACGTTACTATGGACACCCTTGATGCAAAATTTTCGGTTCGAAACTCGGGCGTCAGATTTTTAACGTGGTTTGCTCCACGGCCCCTTGACCCTTAGCGTCAAGAGTTCCAGATAGCCTCAGGTGGAGGTTACGTAAAATTCCAGTCACTTCACCGTCACTTCCGCTTCGAAAGTTGTGGCATCGTTAGATAGGCCAATTGGAATAGCTGTCTTTGTTTTTTGCCCTACAATTGTGGCACCTACACCTGTAACGTGTCTTCCCTCTTACACGAGGCTCCTGCCACACGAACACGTCATTATGGACACCCTGGATGCAAAATTTTCGGTTCATATCTCGGGCACCAGATTTTTAACGTGGTTTGCTCCCTTGACCCTTAGCGTCAAGAGTTCCAGATAGCCTCAGATTGAGGATACGGAAAATTCCAGGAGTCTTGTTGAATTCACTTTATTTACCTGATTACAACACGTACAAGCCAAATATAGATCCTTTTTAAATAAAGCCTCAACACCGGAATACACACATTTTCAATCACTAATTTCTTTTCACAATTGCGGGTTTCTAACGGCAGAAAGTCGAGAGCAGATTGACGAACCTTTTTCCTATCAATTGTTCACCAATTTATATCCAAAGTCCTACCTACACTTTTCGACCTTAGTCGTGGTAAGGGAATTAAACGATAATTTATTTACTTACAACAAAAAATTTCACATATACCGGACGGCTTTCGGTTTTAATTAAAATAGTGTAGGTATATACCGGACGTCCTTACAGTTGGAAAATTTAAATATCGGAAATGAATAGATCTTATATGGAAGAATTCGGATTTGCGTACCTCGGATTTATACTAAAATATATTATTACGGTAATAACGGAAAAAAAATCAATGCGGTAATAGAAAGGGTCGGAAAGTAAGTAACGAGTTATATAAAACCTAGTGGTAAAATAAAATACATTACGGAGAAAAATGAAAATGAACTTGCCTTAAAAAATAACTCGTTACACACCTTCCTCTACCTTGGAGCTGTCCGTATATCAAGTTGCCTCATCATTTCTTCCCAAGTCTCAGAGATTATTGTGGGTACTTTCAATCCTATTTCTTAAAGGCAAGTTTTCTTATTCTCTCCAGAGATCTCCCAGGTATTGTGCACTGGAATACTGTAGTGCATTGCATTCCGCAAGTATGTAAATGTAGGTGTTATTTCAGGCAGCAGTGTTTTATTCCAGTGTGTTCTGGAGCCACCAGTAGGTTGACGATGATGTGCTTGTCTAGTTTATAAATTTTCATTATTCATTCACAAATCCGACATGATAATAATAATTTGCCTTCTATAACTTTATTAATATTAAACTTGGCATACTTATGAATTTATTCATGCATATTAACTGAATTCATTTTAACCTATTGAAATAACTAATTAGTTAACCATGCAAAGACATGATGAGACTAGGCAAGGTGCAAATACTTGCTCGTCTCAGTATTGCAGGGTGCATGAGAAACACACCAACAGCACTAGTAGCCTTATTTGGTCTTCCCACACTACACCTCGCATGATCATGGGAAAAGCAAGGATGAGGTTATTCAGGCTGCAAAATAACTTGAGCCACAAAACAGTTACATCAGGACACATATCCATTGAGGAGCCATTTTAGATATGAAAACAGACTATATAGCTACTAAACTTTTCCCCTGTCCTAGATATGAGGTAGAGATACCTCACAGAAAGGACTGGCAAGACCCAAGCAGACTGAAGTTTTCCCGAGGTGAAACCTGTGAAATGAGGAACACAAGATGTTGCTTCTCACTAGGAAAACATACCTCTGCATTTCATATGAAAATCTGTGCTATCCTACAATGTGCCAGAAAATTTCTCCACTCCTAGGAGCATGGCGAGGGCGTGCGGGGTAACTGGAGGTGCAAGCAAAAGGAAGGCCTTGGGGAGGTATGGGCGCACTGCTTCCCTGGACGAGACACTTCGACCCTAATCATGGGAATCAAATGGATGGAAGTAAAAATAACGAAGACGAGACGGATAACATATTACAGAAGAAAGATGGCAACGAAACAGGACAGGAGACTTTTGACAACGTATTTAATGAGTCAGACGAGAGCCAATCAGGATGGTTGCTGGACCTCGTAGGAAGTGGAAGCGCTAAGAAAGTTTTCGTATGGAGAGATTCGATAGCAAGAACTCCCCCAGGGGGAACTTTGGAAGCAGCAAGAACGAAAGAGACTGCAGAGGCGGCTGGCAGTAACTCTAACGAAACACCTGATCTCGAGCAAGAGAAAGATACAGGAGGGAAGAAAAGAGGCCGGACCTCTGATGATATGGATGTCATCATAATCGAAGGAGAAAGCGATAGACTGAACGATATGAATAAAATGAGGAAAAGCCTAACACACTCGCAGGAAGAAAGAAACCCACTTATGGAAGCGCTTAGATCTTTAAAAACGGTAGATGAGATAGCGAAGTCTCTGCAGAGGCTAGTGGGGGATAACCCTGATACTAAAAGGGAAATTAAAGAGAAGACGAGAGTTTTGAATCGAGTTGTAGGTCAACTTAGACGAGAAGCAGTAAAATACAAGGAAGCTGGAAACCTACACAGAAGAGATTCCGTTGTGGAGGAAAAGGAGATGGCGACTCAGACCAGATCATCTAGTGCAATTACAAAGGAGGCTGTAGACGAGATTGCAGAACGAGGGTCATGGGGAGAAATTGACGAAATTTGCGAAGAAGATTGGGCAAAAGAGGCATACCAAGAAACAAAAATTGAAAGAGTTAACCCCACTCATATCCCTGGGGAGTGCGATGTGGTAATACTGTTTGACCCTGACGAGGGGCCAAAGGATATTAAAATAGGCGACCAAAGTTTCTTCAAGGAGATTTTTGAAATGGATGAAATAAAGAGGGAAATGGTGGAGATGTTACAAAGCACAAATCGTTGGATATAGAGGGGCCAGTCCTAACACAAAATGGAAGAACAAATGTCCTAGCAGGAATAACGCGAAGTAAGGAGGAGGACTATCGAAACCTTACGCAAATACGGGGAAGACTGGCAGATAAAGAGGAGGGAAAGGTAGTAATGTTAATGGACACGAAGGCCTTATAGGATAGGTTTAGAAATCTTGTGGAATGTGCATTTAGGGGCAGCGGAAAGGATGTAGTCCTATATGATATGGGCACACAAATGTGAAATGCATGCGATGGGAAATGGGTTACAAAAAAGAAGAAAAATACGTTTCCGGTTATGATAGTCAACTACGAGGAAATCCTGAGGAAAATCAGAAGAAATATCACGGGGGATAAAGTACCTCAGGGAATAAGAGCCATTAAGAAAACATGAGCGGGACATCTACTGGTCGAAATGGAAGACGAAGAGGGACTGCATTCTTAAAAGGAAGAAGTAAAGAAGCACGTAGGCAAAGTTGAACTACTGAGGGAAGAGAAATATAACAGAATACGAAAATAGAGTAACTCAATAATGAATCAAGCCAGAAGTTCAAGAAGCAACAATAATATAGCAGGAGATATAAATACAAAGTCGGTATCTTGGGGCTCTCCAATGACTGACCAGAGGGGCCACATATGGAACGACTGGATGGCTAGTCTCAATGTGATGACAGTAAATACAGGAGAGTCATGGGCGAAGAAGTTTTGGTCCCACCATAAATATATATATTTCGAAATAAACATCGGTCCATCGAATAAGAGCAATCAAAACAGTAAAACGCACCCTTACATATATGACCCAAAGAAACTACTGGAAGAAATTCTCCAACTACCGGAATGTAACTCACCAGAACAACTCACGAAGAAAATTAAGGAAAAAATAAAAAAAAACTTGAAAACCGAAATCTGAATAGAATAATTCCATACTGGTGGACAGCTGATATAAAATACCAGAAAGATAAATGCACTAAAACCACGAAGAGTTGGTAGGGGTTCTGAAACTCCAACAAAAGTGAGCTTAAGCGCCTTATAAATAAAGCGAAACGAGAATGCTGGAACAGGATATGTAGTGAACGGGAAGAAGACATATGGGGACAAGGATACGCTACCGTGATGAGGCAATTAAAACCGGCGTTGCCATACGATCTGTCCCCAGAAATGAAGGAATCCATCGCCAAATACCTACTTACATCCGTAAAAACATCATGGCAAAAACAACGAAAGGTCGCAGACGTAATGCTGTGCACCATAGAGGAACTAGAGGAAGTGGCAAAAAAATTAAACGAAGGAAAGCAGGAGGACCAGACGGCATTCCCCCAGAAATAGTGAGGATGGTGATTCGAAACAAGCCAGAAGTGATTTTGGAAATAATGAACATCCTACTGGCACGACAAGAATTCCCTGGTACATGGAAAGTAGCCCAACTACTGCTTATACCAAAACAGGGGAAGTCGATAGACAAACACCAGGAACCTCTTGATAAGAAGTCAACGTAGGGCCTTGATAAGAGTGACCAGTGCATATCGCACAATCTCGGCAGAACCCCTGACGGTAGTTACTGGGATCCCGCCTATTGACCTGCTCATCTGGGAAACCAAACAGCTTTGAATACCCGGAAATCAGGAAAAAAAATCGTAGGAAGAAATAGCAAGCACAATGGAGTGAGCTAACGGAAAAGGCTCAATGGACCAAAAGGCTTATTCCACATATAGGTCCTTGGATATCTTGTAACTATAGGAAAATTGACTACTTCCTAACACAGTTCTTATCAGGGAACGGGGCATTCAGAACATATACTAAAAGAATAAAGAAAACCGATGATGACGAATGCATCTACTTCGGGAAGACAGACACTCCGGAACACACGTTTTTCGACTGTCCAAGGTTCCATATAGATAAAACTGAAATGGAAACGGAACTACAACTTGAGATAAATCCATACAACATTATAAATATTATGGTTGTGAGCAAAGAAAAATATGAGAGAATACACCAGTGGATAAGGAAGGTGGGAAAAAAGAAGGAGGAAGAAGAAAGACAAAACAGAAAGTGAGTCCACTGGTAGAGGGGCTGATGTAAACTACAAGTCTCTACAAGGTCGGACGCAGAGGGGTTTTTAGTGGGTAGTAGGAATCTTTAGTCCCACACTACCCTGTATAAGAGCTCGCAGGGTGTGCGTAAAGACATTTACCCCTCCAAAAAAAAAGGTTGAACATTCCTACTGACAGTCAGGCAAGCCGCAAGGTAACATCCAGACTAGTAGAGGAATGTCAGAGAGAACTAAATGAACAGACAGACCACATTTAAGTAAGAATAGTGTAGATGCTGGGACATAACGATATTTCTGGAAATGAACAACTCGTGAGAAGAGGTTTAGCAACGACAGTTTGCATCAGAACCAGTCTTTGGGACTACAAAGAAAGTGGTCCGATGACATACGAAGCCAACATAGACTACAGTGGAAGAAAACTCCAAAAGCAGGTACACAGTAAGACCTTTATAGGTGACACATGTGTTCAACGGGTCAAAGAACTACCAAATATCCAAATCCAAATATGTGAGGCAATGGACTCAGGGAGACAAACAATTTTCGTTGAGGCCAATGTGCCACCTGAAACATATGGCACACACCCAGTGGATTCTAAAGTACAGGGATAACTGGGTAGGTGGGTGGACTGAATATGGGAGTAGAGTACAATAAGCCAACGGCTCCCAAAAAGGAAAAAAACCCATGCAAAATAAGTTTTGTTCAAATAAATATACGTCTTCTATTATTACTACCCGTAAAACAACTGGAAGCCTAAAAATTGAACTTTTTTACGGGGAATGGAACGGTGTTTTATCAACAATCAGTCCGTATATCGAAATTATGTGTATCCGTTCTTTATCTACAGAAAAATACGTCTGTCAATGTGTAATCTCTTCGCATAAACTCGCGTGATCGTCAAAAGCTAAACCAACAAATTACAGTTGTTCCAAACTATAGTTTCGCTCTCATCTTATATTTTTTATGCTTTTGTGAACTCGATGATTATCGCGATAATATTAAGAAACTAATTTGTAGAAAATTAAGTAGCTTATCTTTATCTACTGACTATATTTAGTATAAATTATCTCGCCACAAAGTTTTGGTATAATCCGAACTGTGCATCGTTCAAATTATTTGATTAGGATCTTTTTGTTTTTTCGCATGTAAATAGAATCGAAATTAAATAGCACAGTTACCAAAACATCAATAATAACAATATCATACTAGTTGTGTATTTTCTTTTTTTTTAACTAAAATCAAAAATAAATTGACTCGCAAAACTTTGTGGGTCAACAGAAAAAATACTGTTATCTCTTTAGTACTTGATTTATTACGGGAAGTATTTTAATAAAAAATATTCGGTGATTAATTCGAAATTTAATTAAAAACTTTCACACCATAAATTTTAAATACATCTATTGTCGTACCAGATCTACAATAATTTTTGTTATAATTTGGAGTTAAAATTATTTCCAGTCCTCTTTCAACGGCAGTAATGGCATTTGTCCATAGGAA
Source organism: Lochmaea crataegi (assembly GCA_947563755.1). Taxonomy (NCBI): domain Eukaryota; kingdom Metazoa; phylum Arthropoda; class Insecta; order Coleoptera; family Chrysomelidae; genus Lochmaea; species Lochmaea crataegi. The sequence continues at coordinate 15,889,523 of OX387433.1, forward strand.
AAATTGGAGAGACTAGTGCCTTTGTGACGAGAGGAAATTGTGGAAATTGAGGCTGAGGTTACGTATCTCAGGCAATCAAATGAAATAAAGCTTACCTGGAATTTGGATTTGGAAAAAATGATAAGGAAAGCCGAGACCACACTAGTAATGACCAGACGATCCATTGAAGAAACACGGGTGCTAGCATTCTGTATTGGTTAAACAACAAGTAAGTAAAGTCCGCCATTGCATATGCTTTTGGGTATGGTGATCAAATACTCAGCTAGATTAGGTTAACAGGTAGTAGAGACCAAAAGTTCAAAAAAGTCACATCAACCACCAGATCAAATTTAAATTTTATTAGGTGAGCAGCGAAAGTGTTGAGTTAGGTTTGTAGTGAGTGGGTCTATCAGGCCCTTCACTCGTAAGATTTTATTCTGGCTCACACCCATTCATATTTCACCAAACATATTCAGCTTCTTAAGAAAGCCACTTACTTTATTTGGATAATAATATTTCAAGTTTGACGGCGAGAGAGAGACCCTGCCAAACATCATTAATGAATAGTACCGGGGCGGGCCATGCACAAAATATATGCTCGCTAAGAGCTAAGTGCTTTTAAAGCCACTTGGCTACCCGAGAAAATTTTTACCGTTCTATGTGCTATTGATTGATTTATTAGGTCGGCACCACCAGTCAGAGGCCTAAAGACCTCGGCACCTCAGCCTTTAGGCTTTTTGTGCTCTGGGTTATACCGTTTATGTGAAGAGACCAGTAGCCCTTATCTGGCTCAACAGTCTTTTCACTAGGTCCTTCTTAGGGAAATCCTCTCTTGCATTCTCTAGTTCTAGGAGTCTATATCTCCAATGAGACAGTGCTTCACATTCGAAGATAATGTAATAGGCTGTTTCCTTCTCTTCCATGCACAACCGACAGATAGGCTCCTCCCTATATATTCCAATTGTATGCATGTGCATGTGTCCCATCACTTTCCTTATCTGGCGCCTGCTGAGGTTTAATATTTCGTTAGTCAGCGATTCCGCGATTCCGTTTTTAGACCAAGAGTTTGCTGTGTTCCTGTTTTGGCACGTGTCTCCATTACGTCTGATGTTTAGTTTGAATTCATCGAGAGACTCTTGTTCATCCTCCAACACTAGAAAACGGTTCAGGTTGGTCAAGAGGTCATTCTCATCCTCTTCACAATTGGAACCAACAGTTTGACAAGTCAAACCATTTAAGATTTGTGTTTTTAAGCTGGCTATAAATTGTATTGGTGTTGGATTGTCTCCACTCCCGCAGCCACCACCAAATAAATTTTCCAGTGCATTCTGATTTAATGCCCTAGGTCTCATAGAAGACACTCCTTTTGACTGATGAAGATAAGACCAAATTTCACCAATTGCATTCAGTGTAGTAAGCTAACCAACCTGCGAAGGAGGTTTGCCTTTTTTAGGGTGCTGGCTTTTGCCCAGCGTTGAAACTGCCAATCTTTAATCATCTGGAACGCAGTTTTCCAGTATGAAAAGTATTTGGATATTTAATATCAAAATAATATTTTTTTCCAAATGACATTAAAAGTGGCTTTTCAATGACACAGGCATAAAATGAATTGGGCTGTAAAAGAGAGGGAAAGAGGGGCAATAGGCATGAGCGGAGTGCCAATTACTGATGGAATGGGGAATAGAGGAGCTGTGGAGGGAGTGTAAGAAAGAACGAAGACGGATGCTGAGGGGAAGAGGGGGATACAAAGAGAAGAAGAAGAAACTGGAGCGCAGGATGGAGAGGGAAAAAAGAAGAAAGTGGGGGAATTGGAAAACAATTGGAATTGGAAAACAATCCATGGGGAAAAGCGTATGAGATAGCGGTGAACAGGATGGGTGGAAATAGGAATGAGGTGCTAGAGGAAGATTGGGAGAAGGAGATTATAGGGAAATTCTTCACAGAGGGAGAAGGAGGAGTGAGGGGGCAGAATTCGAGAAATACAGGATACTAGGGGGTAGGGAAAATGAGGAGGGTAGGGCCTGTAGAGAAGTAGGAAGTGGAAGAGGGGGGAAACATTAAAGTAAGGAAATCCCCAGGGATAGATGGCCTGAGGGGTGATATGATGAAGAGGCTGTTGGATGACAATGGAAACTATTCAACAAGGTGCTGAGGAAGGAAGAGTTCCCTGAAGGATTGAAGGTGGCCAGGGTGATACTGATGGTAGATGGTAGAGTGGGGAAGCGGGCGGGGTACTACAGGCCTGTCAGCCCTCTGTGTGGTATGGGTAAATTGATGTAGGGGATAATAAAGGATATGATTGAGGAGGAAGTTGGTAGGAATGGGGGTTTTAGGGTGAACCAGCACGGGTTTGCGAAGGGAAAATCTTGCATTGATGGGCTTGGTGGAAAGAGGGCAGCTGGAGGAACAACAAATTGGCCCTACTCGTGTTCTTCGACGTCGGGAACGCGTTCAACAGTGTCAGCGAACGGGCAGTGTTGGGCGCATTGCTGAGGCTTGGAGTTGGGCAGGGGTTGGTTAACCTGGTGGAGAACTACCTATAGTAGACTCTAGAGGGAGGAGTTTATGAGACGGAGGCTGGAGTGCCCCAGGGCTCGGTTCTTGGACCGACGCTCTGGAAGTGTGTGTTTGATGAGGTTTGAGGAATATTATGTGAAGAGGGATGTGAGATTACAGTGTATGCGGACGATGTGTGTCTGGTATGTACGGCAAACGGAGAGGCGGAGAGGATGTGTAGGAAGATTGTGGAAAAGATGGAGCGGTGCGGACTGGAGGTGGCGGAAGATAAGACGGTCGGGTGGCTAGTGAAGAGACGGAGCAAGACAAGGGAAGTGATAGGGTGTTGGTGAAGGGAATGAGAATTCGTATGGAGGAGTCTGCGAAATACCTAGGGGTGTGGTTGGATAGCAAATTATCCTTCAAAACTCATATGTTAAAGGCGGCACAGAAGGGGGAAGTGAGGGCAGCATGGCTGGGGTGATTGATGTGTAATGTGAAAGGGCCGGGAGAGTGGAAGAGGAAGGTAATTGGTAGGACGGTAGAGCAGAGTATGCTGTACGGTGCGGAGGTGTGGGGTGAAAGAGCGAGGGGAATGCGAGGGTTAGGCCACTCCTGCGAGTGCAGAGAGGGATACTGCTGAGGGTGGTGCAGGGCTACAGGGATAGTGGGTGGACTGGCAGCAGCATTGCTGGCAAGGTCCTACCCTTTGGACGTGATGGCTAGACCCAGAAATAGACGCTGAAGGGGACCAGAGAGGAAGTACAGGAATGGATGGAGGAGAGAATTGAGAGAAGCTAGGAGGAGTATGAGGGTGCGCTAAAAGGAGCGATTGGGAATAGGAGAGATTGGATGGACCAGAAATTCGGGGAGGTGAACTACTTCTTGACATAGGTGTTCACTGGAAATGGGTCGAGAGTAGGGTACCTCCACAAGATTGGGAAAAGAGAGTCTGGAGTGTGCGAGAGGTGTGAAGTGGAGGATGCTATGGGGCATGTGTTTAGATGCTGGGGGAACGAGGAAGTGCTGAAGAAGATGAGGAGGAAACTAGAGGAGGTGGTGTACTGGGAGAACATGGTGGATATAATGTTGAGGGAGGAGGAGGAATGGATGGAGGTGAGTGGCGTAGTAGAGAGCATGGTTAGGGGGAGAGAAGGACTTGATATGGCATGAGAGGTAGGAGTGATAGTAGGGAGAAGACGACGGTGTGAGCAGAGAGATTGCGAGGGACCGCTGTCCGTCTCGAAGTATGCTAGGGTAGTGATTCCGAGGCGGGGGTAACGGCGAGTTTGAGGTGAGTGTGGTTGGTAGGTATCCCCTTGGAGATGAGTCCAGCACTGTTTGGGTCCTGGACCCATTCGAACATATGAGTTTCCCATCTAGACTCGAAAAAAAGTAATAATTTGAATCAAATTGGTAATTGAAATTGACAATGACATTGTGTGAAGACAAAATGATGGAGTTTTTTAATTATGTCGATTTTGCGTGAAATTGGAACGAATTTGGAGAAAAGATTATATGTTTCATATGGCAGAGAAGAAGATTCAATGCATTGGCTGGTTTCATAGCCTCGGCTATGAGATACCATACGCGGCAATAAATATTGTGCTTTTCTGTCTAGTATAACAAATAACTATTATTTATTTTAGGGAACAAAATTTTGACAACTTGATTAAATCATTCGGGATAATCAATACTTGTTTCTTTCTCTAATTAGAATAGCACGTGATCTTGTAATAGTGTGATGGAAATAAATGGAATATTCAATAAATAAACATTGTACATACTTGTAGCGTGATTAAAAATGTAGGTAGTACATGTAGGACAAATAGCTTTGTTTATTAATTTTTTTTGTCGTTTTGATGTTGGTAGTAGTAAACAAACGATTTTAATTATCATTGAAAAAAAACGTGGATATATTTTCAAACGATGAAGAACAAAAGGCCCAAAATCAAAAATATCAAAATTGGTTTGTCAACTAAAATGCGTGTTTTATCCCCGATAGCCGGTGTTCTTTTGTAGCAGTAACAAAAGCGCATCTACAAATTGCAAAATTGCATTGCGATTCAACGAATCAGAAACGCTTTGTCCCGATTGGAAATATGTTTTTTGTCGAAACGTAAATTAATAAATTCCTAAAAATAATGGTGAGAGTGAGATTTTTGTTCAACCTGCGAAACGCAGGCCCAATCGCTGGACCCGAACCAAAATTTAAACGTTATCGTTTTGTTTTTGAGCGCATTGGTAGGTGGGTTGTGTATTGTAAATGTCAACACTACATTATCAATTATCACAGGGTCGCTACTACCCATTTGGTACATTTCTGATTAACCATGAAGATTAAAAACAATGTTGTACAACATTTTCATTTTATTTCTGAATGATATAATTTTCAAATTAAACCTTATCTGAAATCGAATCCCCTCCGCAACGTATCGTACTGTGGGATAACTTATGCACAGGCAATTCTAACATTTGCTTCTTTCGAATAAATTCGTGTATTGAGCTTACTGTAAAATACTGATGAATATCTAACAGTTTTTTTTCAGCTTTTTTTATACAAGAATACTCAATAAATTTTGCATATTGGGTATAATAGATTATTCCAGAACGACGCTACTGACATATCGGCCATATTGTACTGGAGGGCATACACTCTATTAAGTTTTCAATGTTCTCTGGTAAACAACGGATTAGTAAGACTTTGATTATTAATCATAAATATATATATAAAAGCCTTCGTTTTGTAGAGTGTGGAATGCGAGGGGAAAGAGTTAGGTTATGTTTTTTTCGATTTCCGGCAGCTTTAACGAAGGAAGGTGACTATTTGAATGCTTTATCCGCAATGCTTGGATTAGTGCTTGAAAACGGGGAACCTCTACAGTAGTTAATGACCTCTTAGCGAAGCTCAAAAGAGAAGGATTTCGTGCACTGGGCTATGCTGACGATTTAGTTATAGGGGATAGAGGCAAACACGACGGTATTATTGAAGATCGCATGCCTTGATGTTCGAAGGAAGGGCTAGCAGCAAATCCTAATAAAACGACACTTACTTCATTCACTAACAAGAGGATATTAAAAATACTGCCTCCGAGTATGAATGGAATAACCCTCTTATTCTCAGTAGAGGTTAAGTACCTAGGAGTCATCCTTGACATTACCTCAAAAGCAAAGGCTCTCTAGCCGTACCGCAGGCTTTTTGGGAAAACCTGGGGTCTGAAACCAAAAAAGGACTACTGGTCAATAACGCAACAAGATAAAAACAGATTTGCAAAAAGTGCAACGACTCGACTGCATGGGAATCACGGGTGCAATGAGATCGTGTCCCTGCATAGCCTCAGAGGTGATACTAGATCTTTATCCACTACATCTCCATGTAAGGAGGATCGCTCTGAAAAATGCCTAGAGACTGACTCAGGCTAAATCTTTGAAACCCGATCATCTAACTGGGCATCTTGAGATACTAAGGGTTAGAGCAGCCCAATCCATGAAGATACCCACGGACTGTCTGCAAAATAGGATTTCGAACTCGCCTTAGGTGTTGTTATTAACAAGCGTTAGTGGCCCTCACTTACTATACTGATGGGTCGAAAACAAACAAAGGAGTAGGAATATAGCCCTGGAAAACAGTCAAACAATATTCCAAGCGGAAATATTAGCAATAGATATTTGAGTTTCAAGTGTACAGGAGGGGATCGAGAGGATTAAGAAGGCTGTGGGGGAGATGAAAGGGAGGTGGGTGGATAGACTCAAGAAATAGGGAGGTGGTTATAGAGGCAAAGAAGGGGGTAGAGGCGAGGGGAATTCTGGAGGAGGTGGAAAGGGTGATAGGAGCGAGGGTGGTAGAAGCGGGGAGGGGAACAAAGACCATAAAGATGGTAGGGATGGATCCGTGGATGAAAGATGAAGTGGTGAGGGTGAAAATAGAGAAATTGATTGGGAAAGAGACAAAGGTGATTAAAGTGGTAAGGGAGAGGAACGGGATGAAAATGGCGGTGGTGAAGGCGGAATGGGAAAAAGCGAAAGCCTTACTGGAGAAAAGGGAGATTAGATTGGGGTGGAACAGGGTAACTATTGTGGAGGGTAGAGAGGAGGGCAGATGCTTTAGATGTGGGGTGAAGGGGCACAAAGTAGCAGGGTGTAGGGTGAAGGGAGTCAAGGAAAGGAGTAAGTGCTGGCTATGTAAGAGTGAGGATCACATGGGCAGAGACTGTCGACAGGCCTTCCTTTGTAGGGTATGCGGGGAAAGGGGACATAAGCCAGGGGAGATAGAATGTAGTAGGGGAAGGAAAGAAGTAGATGAAGACGGTGGATAAGGTGTAGGAAAAAATGGGAGGGACTCTCTGGACCCTTCAGAGAAGACGAGTCTGGTCAAATAGGAGGAAGGGGAGAGCATTGCGCGGGAAGAAGGAATTTAGGGAATGGATGGAGGGTGTTACAGATAAATTTAGGGAAATCTAGGATAGCGCATGATATATTGGATGAAGTGATTTTTAGGAGGGAAGTGGATGTGGTGTGTGGATCCGAGGTGAATGCTAGATATGTGGGGAAGCAGGGATGGATTTTGGACGATACATGAGAGGCAGGAATAAGAGTGGTGGGGGGATGGACTGAGGGAGGATGAAGTGAGGAAGAGAAACGGATGGGTGGTAGTGGGAATGGGAGACATGGTGGTGTACAGTGTGTGTATATAAGCCCAAATGTCAGCCTGGAAAAATATGAGAGGAGCATGACAGGATTAGAGGACGATCTGAGGGTTTCAATAAAAAAGGAGGATCATAAGGAGAATGGTGACAGGGGACTTCAATGGGTCGAGAGTAGGGTACCTCCACAAGATTGGGAAAAGAGAGACTGGTGTGTGCGAGAGGAGTGAAGTGAAGGACGATGTGGAGCATGTGTTTAGATGCTGGAGGAACGAGGAAGTGCTGAAGAAGTTGGAGAGGAAACTAGGGGAGGCGGTGTACTGGGAGAACATGGTGGAGATAATGTTGAGGGGGAAGGAGGAATGGATGGAGGTGAGTGGAGTAGTAGGGAGCATGGTTAGGGGGAGAGAAGGACTCGATATGGCATGAGAGGTAGGAGTGATAGGAGGGAGAAGATGACGGTGTGAGCGGAGAGTGTGCAAGGGACCGCCGCCTGTCTCGAAGTATGCTAGGGTAGTGATTCCGAGGCGGGGGCAACGGCGAGTTTGAGGTGGGTTTGGTTGGTAGGCATCTCCTTGGGGATGAGACCAACACTGTCTGGGTCCTGGACCCATTCGAACATGAGTTTCCCATCTCGGTCCGAAAAAAAAAGTGTACAGCTTACATGTCTAATACAGTGTGTAACTGCAAACATTCCCTCAAACAACTGGCATAAAGTGAACGTGCTACAGTCAATGTTTTGGTACCATTACATGGCTAAAAAGGCAACTTTACTCTCATTTAACCTATCTCGTTTCCAAAACTGCAATGCTGGTACTATTTAAAATGATCAGCCTAATAATTACTTTGGCATGTTAACTTATACCAGAGGTTATCTGGAGGTTAACCTCTCCACCTCCACTGCGACTCACAAAAATTTATCCTGGCTCAGACCGGTTCATTTTTCACCAAACAAATTTAGCTTCTTAATGAAGCCATAGTTTATTTAGAGACACGAAGTATATGCTCTGCTGTTTCATCATCTTCTAGCTAGACAAAGGTAGCACGTCGGATATTCCTACAGATCAAGTATTACTATAAGTATGTTAAGTCAAACAAAAGTGACCTGTAGCACAACGAAGGTAATGATTTTGAACTAATCAAGGTTAATATTGCCAGGAGTCTAAAACTCCCCTTACAGTCTAGGTACTCAAGGTTTATCATATAATACCAACAGAAATAAATAGTAATATATAATATTTCTGATGTGGAATTTTCATTCTTTGTTCTTATTTGTTAATTATGGATACATCCCATTTAATAAGGGTTGAAACAATTATTTTGTTAATAATGGTCCGTTAAACTTGGAAAGGTTTCCTGCTCACTGCCTTACCTACGAAAATGTCCAGATCCAGACTTAGGACATTTGTTGAGTCTTCCTATTGAAGTGAGTCTTTTTGGCAGATTCATACTATTTTTGAGTTTACACGGAATAAACCAATTGCCTCAATTGAGCTACAGCTTTCTGATTGAAAAATTGTCTAGGAAATTCATATTTTTAATTTGATCTTCTCATTTTATACCTTGTATTTCAAATTAAATCATTGAAACATAGTTACTTCTTTAAACTCATAAGTAAAATTTTTTAAATAATTATGAACAATATTTTCTATTTATTATAAAATAATTAACACTGGTGTGTAAATGAAGGGATTGAAAATATTCAAGCCGCCACTGGTGCTGTTGGTTGTTGGTATTTCAAAAATTGTCATGTCTGCGACCTTTGGCGGTTAATAAAACGAACATATTTTATCAATATAAATTGCTGAAATATTATATTCAATCAACTTGAACGAGTATCTGTGGTATTGTTAGGTTTGCCAGTCTGATGAACAACTGATTAGAAATATATAAATGATGGTGTTCGGTTGACAGAATCAATTTAATGTTTTATATGAAATAAAGATAAACAGCCTTATTCACAGTCAAATTAAGTACCTACTAATACTCCACCAGTCAAGAATCCACAAAGAACCCATTCAGAGACGTATTTAGCATCATATTAAATATTTAACAGCGTGATTTGATTGGGTAAGTTTTGTTGACAGATGGCGAATTTTGAGTTCGGTTGAGATGAATAATTATAATGGATTTGAAATATAGTATAGCTATAGAAATGTTATAAATTTATATAAATGCTGTATTTAAGAAACCTATATAAGAAATATTACCACCACTTGGGGTGTTAATGTATAATAAATAAATTCATTAGAGTTAATTTTGTTTTTAATGTTCCCTTCTATGTCAATCCAGAAGTGGTCTGTTTAGATTCGTAACAAGAAAAAAACCGATTGTTTATGTTAATCTGTATCACTGTTTTAATGCAGCAACAACAAATTGTTGAAGAAATAGTTATTTTTGTCCGGCTAACTACGTTATTTTTTTTTAGTGACACTATGTTATCAACACAGACATTAGAAGTTGTCATTCAGTATTTTTGATTTGTATGTTACGTTAATTTCGATAAAAGTAAAACTCCTGTGTTAGAACCTGTGTTTTCATGATTCCTATCACCCAAAATTCAACAGGTTATGGGTGCCAGTTCGTTTACCTGCGCTGTGTAGTTTTGTGATAAGGAATCGTGAGTTGCTTCAACTTTTGTTCCCGTGTGTTTTCCCGGATATTTTTCGCGTTCGAGTTCGCCTATCTCTGAAAATGGAGTACGTGAAAGGTATCAAACCACCGAAAGGAGCAGAAGACTGGCCAACGTGGAAAGATCGATTTTTGGACGTCGTAGAGTTGTTTGATGCAGTCAAAATCGTTGAGGGAACGAGAAGGCAGCCTACTCTCTCAACACCACCGACTAACGACGAGGAGAAAGAACTAAACGCATACAACAAATCTGCGACTCAAGCGAAAATCGTAATTTCTTAATGTGTGAGTGATGAACTACACCAACGTATATCAGGTAGATTATCAGCTAAGCAAGCATGGGCTGTTTTAGTTCAGCAGTTTGATAACAAGGCTGAAGACCAGTTGTTTCGTCAATGTCTTGATTCTTTTAGCATGTAATGGGATGATACCGAAGATGCTCCATCTATGTTATCACGAGCTAAAAATCAACATCGTGAATTTTCTGCTGGTCTAGAAACGCAAAAAATTGAAACTGCTGTTTGTTTCAAAAGTCTTGCACATTTTACCTAAGCGTTCAAATCGAGCTATCCTCTGATGAAAGCGAACCAAGATAAAAATATTGAAGATATTTCGGCGGCGTTGATTCTTCATGAACGTAATGTTGTACCGGCGTCAAAATCTGGCGATATTCTGAGCATTATTAACACTCCTAGTGGTCAACAGAAGAAACCTAATCATTCGATATGCAAGTATTGTAACGCTAAGGATCACTGGGTGCGCCAATGTCCAAAATGGAATGTCGATGGGAAACCTCCATATCCAGGGCGAGCTGGTGGTATTGGTTCAGGTTCAGCTGGTAACAGTACAGGTATATTGAAGAAATATCAAGCCCACATTACTGATACAAGTGTTGCGCTGGTTTCTATCAGTAATAAGGTCAACCTGACTACCACAAATGACCAGTGGTGGATAGATAATGGTGCAGCTTGACACATTACGCCAAATCTGCACTAGTTCACACACTATGAGCCGTTTCCAGTAGATGCTCTCACTAAAGTCAAGGCTGCGAAAAAGGAAGTCATCAAACCTTGTGTCTGTCCTTGCGGCTCATGATCGGATCCCTGACAGCAAGTTTGAGTCTGAGTGTTGTTTCAGTGTCAAGGGAAAGCTAATCTTTAAGGGTACTCGGAAATTGAGAGGAACTCTCTACCAAGCCTTATTTCACACAGTTCAACCGGCAAAAGTCTGTGCAAATGTGATTGAAGACGACCGGGTTCTTCAGCTCTTTCATCGGTGCTGGGGACACATGGACAAGCATTACATCCGTTCTAAGCTCAATACTGAACTTGGTATTAAAGTGCCTGATAAGAACGAGATTTGCGAGCCATGTCAGTTTGGAAAAGTACACCGTTTACCATTCGGTACCAGAATGCAAGTTTCGGCCCCTGGTGAGCTGGTATCGGGTGATGTGTGCGGCCCTTTTGAACCATAATCAAATGGTCGTCGCTACTTGAATGTCATCAAGGACCATTACTCCAGGTACAGATATTGTTTTGTCGCCAAAGAGAAATCAGCCGTCAAGGAAGCTCTGCGTGAGGTTCTCGCTAAAGCACGCACCCTTCGTCATAATGCTAAGGAATTCCTCAGCGACAATGGCGGGAATTTGATAATGGTGACGTGCCAAAAATTCTGAAGGAGTATGGGGTTACCCAAAGATTGACAGCCCCTTATACACCCGAGCAGAATGGAGCAGTGGAGCGTGAAAACAGGACAATCGTAGAAATGGCTCGTACCTTCAAGTATGCGAATCCTGATATAAAATTTCCCACATCTATATGGGCTGGGCTGGTCACTACTGCTGGCTACATTTTAAATACAGTGAAAAAATCTCCAATCGTTGATAAGACTCCGTATGAACTCTGGTTTGGTCAGAAACCACGGATCAGACATCTACGAGTTGTGAGTTCTAAATGCTATGTCCATCTGCCTGCACAAAAGAGACGGAAAATGGATCCAAAGGCAATGGCTGGGTACCTCGTCGGGTATGACGGAGATGAACGCTATCGGATCTACATCCCTGAGAAAAAAGATGTTATAGTTTCGCGTGACGTCAAATTTTATGAGAAAGTTGAAAACTGCGATAACGAAGCAGTTTGGCCTGTCAAGAAAAATGAAATTGGTGAAACTAACGAGGATCAAGTGGACAGTGCTTCCTGTTGAAAATACGTCGGAAAAGAGCCTAATTCTGATACCGAAATTTTGGATGAAGAAGCTAGTTCAGATTCGTTCTCTTTACCTACTATGCCAACCAAGCCACCATCTCGAGAACGAAAACCTCACGATTGGCTGAATGACTACGTCACATCCAACTTTGCTGAAGTATTTTCAACTGAGAACGAGCCGACAACATTTGATGAAGCTGTCCAATGTGAGGATAAAAATGAGTGGAAATCAGCAATGGACAGATAAATTAGGTCAATGTATAAAAATAACGTATGGGAATTGACCGAACTTCCTCCGGGAAAGAAGCCGATCAGTAATAAGTGGGTCTATCGACTTAAGCGGAATCCTGACGGAAGTATTGACAAGTATCGCGCGAGATTGGTCATCAAATGATGCGCTCAACGACCTGGCATTGATTATGAAGAGACCGTTAGTCCAGTTGCACGTTTGGAAGTTGTTCGATTGGTGTTGTCCATTGCAGCAGTAGAAAAGATGACGTTGTGTCAGTTTGACGTTTCTACGGCATTTCTATATGATGACGTTTTGGAACAAATCTTCATGAAACAGCATGAATGGTATGAAGATAGAACGAATCGAGTCTGCTGCCTAAATCGAAGCTTCAAGCCACAAGCAAGCCCCACGCAGTTGGAACAAGCGGTTGGCTTAGGATTTCTTCAGAGCCGTGTGATTTCATGATTCCTATCACCCAAAATTCTGACACTTGAGATTTGATACAAGAGAAATAATGAATAGCCCCGAATTTACCGAATTAAGAAACAACACTACCATCTTCAATAACAACAGCAGAATATCTTCTGATAAAATAGGAAACAGGAAAAATAGTCCCTTGCCCGAGAGCGATTTTTCACACTTGTGGGACTATCATCCCATGTTCTTTTGATTTATTCAACGTTCACCACAGTGGTGAATCCTGCTCCTCTGTCTTGGAGCCATATGTATACCAGGTTGCCTCAGCCTGTATAGGTGAACCTTTCTTCGCAAATCTTAAAAAAGGGCTTCACTTTAGGCAAGTCTTCCTTTTCTATCCAGTGGAACTTATTAGTAAAGCTATATTTAGTCGCTGTTGCGTCAATTAAGTCATTAAGCCATTAAGTCATCCGCCTTTAGCCCCTTGATAAGCTTTCGATAGTAACTGTTTGCTAGGCTTATATGTTGTTGACTTTAAAGTAGTCTGCGCGTGTGCATTACAGACCTAGCTTCATCTTGTTTAAATATGTATAGTGGTGGTAAATTCAACAGAGCCTTCATAGAGGTTTACTTGGCCCCCGTAATACAAAGGTAGGCAAGCGTCTGTCTGCTATTGACCATTCTTATCGCTCCCTCTTGCTGTTTCTTTGTCCACAACACTACTGATCATATTAGGCTATCACTGTTCTAACAACCCTTATGACCAGTGGGTCATTTTTTGGAGTTTTTTCCAAATATTTTTTTTCATCTGTGTGGTCTTTAGAAAGTTAATTTTGCCTGGAAACCTTCGATAAAAATGTACTCCCAGATACTTTGTTTCTTTGCTCTTTTCTAGCTCTATTAGTTCCAGGAATGGTAAAGCCGTCCATTTTGTAAAGTTGATCATTTGTTTTTTTGTGGGCATTGACTGTCATCTTGTATGCACCAAATACCAACTATATTTATGGTTGATTTCATTTTCTCCGATACAATCCAAGCAAACTTGCCTCTGACTACAATAGCGATGTCGTACGCGTATCCAGGTCAGAAAGTCTGTGGCGGACAGTTGCGTGATCAGTGCCTGGAACCAGAAATTGTTGCTTTTGTTCATCTAATCATTAGTATTTAATTTTCGTTTTTTTTTCCTTCGTACAAAAATTAACCCTCCTCCATTAAAAAGCCGACACGCGAATTTTTTCAACTTCCTGAAATATTAACCCTCCATTTAGTCTTCACATGAATATTTAAGTCGACTCTGTCTAATCCTATGTTTTATGTATCTCAACCGACTGTCCCTAACTATAATCTACATACCAACGGCCAGAAATATCGGTATCAGCTTAATTACTACTGATTTTTAATACATACAAATTAATGTTTTATCTGGCGTTAGAATTATAATACGAATAAAGTCGATTTATTGAAGTGAAAAATTGCAATAGGAACTAACGTATGATATATAGATTTCCGGATAAATACCAAAAGACGGAAAATGACGGTTTTTTTTAAACATAAATGGGTGATGGATAATTTAAAATTTTTTGACAATATGATGAGTAATCTTGAAAAATAATAGCGGACCATGTATGTATGTGTGTATATTGGGGTGACATTCACTGATACCTGAGATATCTATTGTGTCCCCTCACTTTTACTTAGTTCCTTAGGAAAGTCTCAGATACTAGTAGCTCCTTTAGACCTTTTTCCCGGAGGAATTTTAGGATGTCTGCAGGCTTCAGTTTAGATAAGTGTCCCTCTTCTATCCAGTAGTCACCTAGGTTTTGCCCAACTAGCAATTCGACATCGTTAGCGAACAAATATATTTTATAATTGCTTTATTGACGCTTCGTAAAAACTTTTATGTTTTATAAAGTATGAATTCGCGATAAATTTGTTGCGCTTAACTGTTCTGTCACTAAAATTGTTTTGAAAACGTTCTTACAGCAAAATTATAAAATAATTATAGAATAAGTTATAGAACTATTTTATAAACATTTATAAAATACTTTTTATAGAGCATATTAGCTCTGAATGATACTTTGCTCTAAAAGCATTATATAATGGTGCTTTTTATGATTAGTGTATCGCTATGAAAGCAATAATAAAACTGTTTGGTTACGAACATATTTACTAATATTAAAATAGTTTTTTAATTGTTATTAATAAAAGTGAATTGCTTTCTGCAGCAGATTGGTATAAAAGCGAATAATTATAAAATTGTTCTTTTATAGTTTTACAAAAAATAGTTAAAAAACAAATATGTTACATAGGGAGGTCATTTACACATTTACAGTAGCTGGAAAATAATTAGAAGAAGTGGTACATTTTACAGAAAACTTAAAAGTTAATATCATGAGATCGTAAGTGATCCAGAGATAGGAAGCACTAGTGGCTCTAGCTCTAACAACCATTCAGAAACCTCGAAGATTAGCAATCGAAATGACTATACTCCAGCAGAGGATGGACTCAACATT
Source organism: Lochmaea crataegi (assembly GCA_947563755.1). Classification (NCBI taxonomy): domain Eukaryota; kingdom Metazoa; phylum Arthropoda; class Insecta; order Coleoptera; family Chrysomelidae; genus Lochmaea; species Lochmaea crataegi. The sequence continues at coordinate 15,904,638 of OX387433.1, forward strand.
AATTGCGTTTCTTATCAGGCAATACCACTGAATGATGTTGAATGGGAAGCTGAAATAGAAAGTTGTATTGCCGAATTAGCAAGCAGTTTGAACAAGATAGAAGAAAATGCAAAGCTAAGAGAAGACATTCGGTCATGGGCAGTATCAAAACGAAAGTTGGTATGGGAAACTACTGGCATAATGGTTTGGAATCAAGTTTAACAACAATAAAATATACCAATCACCAACTATTTTAGGTTAGGAAAACTTGCTTTGCATAGTCCAATAATAAATCAGCTATGGAAGCCTTTTGTTTTATAAGATCATCATAAAAAGTTTTTATAAAACAAAAATGAAAATCCGTTAACTGTTCGATAAATATATCATTACAAGGACAGCACCTCAGAGCCACCTACAGATTTCGCGCGTAGCGTCACGTCCACGTATTCACAGGACCGGACTTGATTAATTAGTATATTAGTTTTTATACCACAGTTTCTATCAAATTTTGTTTCAACGTTTGACCATTCCTTACTTTCTATCTTATATTGTTTTTAAATACCTTGATTATACAGGGTAACTACTATTTTACACAGATATTAAAGAATAATTTTCAGTAATTTTTTTGATAAATGACCATACCTATTGTAAACTTCAATTTAAGTTTATTTTTATTTTGTTTTACATATTATCATATTAAGTTTAACCGGTGAATAAATGGTTAGTTAAAATCAGATTTAGCTTTTTTGGTATAAAAAGAAAGAAAAAGTAAGAACATCAAAGGGAAAGTAAATATGGTTTTGCTTAATTATTTCAAACGATATTCCACAATTCGAGATATTTTGCCTCAAAACCTAATAAAAAAATTTTTTAAAAAGGCCTTTTAACTAAGTAAAAATCGAATTTTATAAACTTTAGTTTTGTTTCAAAAAAAGACAAAGTTCGTTAAACTGGAATTGGAAGAACTTGAGCTAAACATATGTAACAGAAACACAATAATAGTGGTTTTTAAGCCAACAACGGGAAAAAGCGACATTATAATTAGGGTATATATTTACTAATATACACTTTACAAGAAACAACCAAAATCCTGTGCTCTTCGGCAGGAGGCATTCGTGGTAAAAAGTTTGCGTTTTATTAAAACATTAGACTAAAAAAACTAGTTAATTGTAGGTAAGACATATGTGATTCACTTTTTATACCGAGTACATCTCTGCCTAGACAAATCCTATTTGATTTTTATAACAGCTACATACAGAGCATAATTGTCCTGTTTCGGACAATTTTGATTTATAAGGATCGTATAAGAAAGTGGCCATGTTGTGAGGCTTTAGAGCGACAGACCATATATTTAAATTATATATTTTCGTGTCTATCCTAACATTTTCATAGAAGATAAATACGCTGGACTGGCTAGTTTATAATGTAGAAGGTCCTAATAAACTATTTACCAAAAATAGATATAATATTTTTTCTTTATTAATTATTTCCCTAATTTCCCTAATTATCATAATTCGGGAGGCGCGTTAAAATTTTATTGGAATTGTACCATATACTTAACAGTAACTTTTATTTCGCAGCCACATCTGCTCCATGGGTGATATTTTTTTACAGCATCCTTTTTATTAAGTACTTTTTATACAGAATCAGCAATTTGTTATTCACCTTATTTTTGCTACCATGTTAACAGATTTTAGTATCTTTCTACAACATAAAGAGACTAATTGCATATTCACGAACAATTTTGTGTAAATAGGAATGTTAAAAAAACTTTTTTATCGTGTAACTATTGGCGCTCGTAGCAGAAGTGTCACATTTCATCCAAGTAACAGAGCTGTTATAAAACAGTTTTATAAATATTTTTTCAAATTCTCATCAGACATTAATAAATGTTCTAAAAACTGTTTTATTACAGCAACAAACAACATGCATAGAGCATGTCTAGCAAGCGATTTGTTTGATAATATGCGCCAATTATAAGAGCTGTAAGAACATTGTGAAAGTGTTTATAGAACAGGAGCTGTTTTATAGAAAACGTTCTGTAAACGTTCTAAAAGCCATTATAAAACTTAAATTGTTAGTTGGTGGATTCTAGGATTCTGAATTGCTAAGCAATCCGCAAGTTTGTGGATGGAGGTTTCTTCTTCCATACTACAGAATCTAAATTCCTCTTCCTCCACTATTTTGAGCTTTTTCAGGTGCCCATACAGGCCACAATGTCCCGTTAGGACACCTGTTAAACTTCTTAGTGCAGTTTTACGCTAACTTAGGCATTCACTTGTTCTCAACGGGTTGTAGTCACCCAGAAGTATCTTTGACTGTCTAAGTCCTACTATATCTTTCCAATGGTCAGATTTTCTCTTCAATTAGGCTTTGCCTATTTCTTCCAATTATTAGAAGGGTTCCGGTTCCAGTCCCCCTCTTTGCTAGTTCATCTGCTATTTAATTTCCTTCTATTCCAGAGTATCGTGGAATCCACAGTAAGGTGACGATATTGTTCTCGTTTGCTTCATTGAGTTTGCCTTGGCATTCCCTTGCCATTTTGAAACCGATTACACTAGAACTCATTGCTTTAATAGCTGCTTGGCTATCCGACAAATAGCGGAATATGCTTCTCGGATTTTACGTTAAATATATGTTATTTTTTGTGGAATACCCAAAATCTATATTTTTCGAAATATTAATGTTTTAATGAAAATTTGACAGATTCAAATCTTCATGTTGAAAATGAACATAAATGTTCAAAGACAACCCGAAAGTAATGAATTTCATAAAATTTTCATAAAAAAACAGATACCTGCAGATTTATTAACAAAATTTTCTATTCTACCTCTTGTTCTTCTTCTCTGTCCTCCTGTTGTTCTTGTTCTTTTTCCTCTTGATCTTCTCGGATAGATTCAAATCTGCTGTCATCGTCTCAGAATGAAGCAGAGTCAATGGAAATGTCTATGACGGCTTCTACCTGAAACATTAAAAACATGAGAATAAGACAAGGATGAATAAGGTGATTATAATTGCATGATTTTCCATGGTTATTTTTTTATATTTGTTTAAGTTTTGTACTTCATATATTTTTTCTCCAACTATTTTCCGGTAGTTCGCTTCAATTGATTTCATTAGGGTAGTATATAGGTTTGTTATTTTTGGAAAATTAAATCACAATCTTTTTTTAAATTTTGATTCCAAAAAAGGACGAATTTTCAAAAAGTATAATTATTCTTCATAACGGTAGCTGGTACGTGGAAAAAAAGGGATTGTGGTTTAATCTTCCAAAAATAACCACTATCTACCACAAGGAACATGCAGATCATAGAATCTAGGTGCTAGAGTGCCGCAAAAAAAAGATATTTATATATATATATATATATATAGGAGACGATTTATTTGGGGATGTGGCAATAAAATACCAGAGAGTACTCTTTTTAAAATATATTCCAAGCTTTCGAATATAACATATTCATTCTCAAGGACTGAAAATTATTAGGATGGTCAAATTATAAAATAAATTAATGTTAAAATTTACTTACATTATTTAAACGAGGATGTCGGTATAATTGTAAAAATAGATAAAAATTAAATTTTATAATTGACATAAACGTTCATTACATATTAAACTCAAAAAACAATATGACATTCAATATGACATTAAACAAAAATTTTAATCTATAAAGGTCTGTTCGAATAAAGTTAATTTTGATTGGAATTTGAATTTTGTAAAGATTGTTTTTCAAAATCTAAGAGATAGGCATACATCACACTAAGGTTATTCAGGTCTGTTTTTTTATTAATGCAATTATTTTCTTGTGAAATAAATGCGGTTTCTAAAAATAGACGTTTTTTATAATTTTTTTCTGTGATTAATACTTTGGCTGATTGATAATCAATTGAATGGTCTTCATAAAATGCGTGTTCAGCGAGGGCACATCTATCAGGATACAATTTACTATCGCTTTTGTGAGAGGAAATTCGATTGGTTAATGTCCTTTTAGTATGACCAATGTATTTTTTATCACAGTTCAAGCAAGGAATTTCATAAACTATGTTAGTTAATTTATTTATCGGTGTTTTATCTTTGATTTTACTGAAAATTGATTTGATTGTGAGGTGTTGTTTGTTTGCAATTTTGATATTATGTTTCTTAAAGATTCCTGAAAGTTTAGGTGTGACTGTTTTTATATATGGTAAAGACAAATAAATTGGTGGGTTAATATTGTCAGTTCTAATATTTTGTGATATATTATCAGTAATGTCAGAATTTTTGTCAAATGTATTATATAATATTCGTTTCAGAAGATATGGAGGATATGAGTTTTCGTGAAAAAGATTATACAATATTTTTAGATTTTTTTGGTGGAACTTTTGATCTGAAATTTGAAGAACTCTACTTTTCATCTGTTTGATCAAGTTAATTTTGGTGTTGCGTGGATGATATGAATGATAATTAATATATCTTCCCGAACTTATCGGTTTTCTATACCAGTCGATCGAAATTTTATTATTATTATCTCTTATGAATTTGGTGTCAAGAAAAGGTAAATATTGTTCTGAATTTTCTTTTTCAATAGTGAATTGTATATAAGGATCAAATGTATTAAAGTAGAATAGTATATTATCTATTTCATTGCATGGAAGAGATAATATTATATCATCGACGTACTTTTTAATGAAAAACAACTTGAATGGTAAAACAGATATAACAAAGTCTAAGATATAATTCATTACATAGTCTGCTAGTATAGGTGATATTGAAGATCCCATGGGTGTTCCAAAAGTCTTTTGATAATTTTTATTATTATAAGAAAAATATGTACTATTAAAGATAAATGATATTAATTCTAAAAAAGTTTCTTTGTTTAGTTTGCAGTTTTTACTTATATCATTCCATTTGTAATCAAGAGCTGTTAAGCATATACTTAAGTGAATATTACTGAAAAGTGATACTACATCTAAACTTAAAAGAACATAGTTCGGTGGTAATATTATGTTATTGTATGTTTTGTTAATTTCGAAGGAGTCTTTAATATAATATTCATTATCATAGTCATAAGATTTTGTTAATATTTCAGTTAACCAAAGAGTAAGAGGCTCAATTGGAGTATTTATAGAAGCTACAATTGGTCTAGCTGATAATGTGGGTTTATGAATTTTTGGTAAACAATAAAATTTGGCTGAAATACCGTTATAGTTTGTTAGTTTTTCTTTCGTATTTTTGTCTATTTGTTTTTTATTGAATAATTTTTTAATCAATTTATTACAATTACTAGTTATTTTTGCAGTTGGGTCATTAGTAAGTTCTTTATATGACGTGTTATTATCAATCAGTTCTTTAGATAATTCTAAATATTGTTGATTTTCCATTATAACTGTAACATTTCCTTTGTCAGATGGTATGACTATTAAATTTGGATTTTCTCTTATAAATTTTTTTGTTTTATGTAGTAGTTCTCTAAAAATAGAAGATTGTTTAGGTTCGTGAATATGATTAGTTAAAACATTTGTAGTTTTAGCTATAACGATATTTCTTTCTTGCTCGTTTTGTATGAAAGATGATATATAATCAATATTAGCTAACATAGTTTTTATAGAAATATCTTTTGTTATTATAGGTTCAATGCTAAATTTTGGGCCTAGTGATAAAAACTGTAGAATATCCTTAGGTATCTCTGTATCTGAAATATTTTTAATCCAATTATTTTGAGTTTTAAGGATCGAGTTTATTTTTTTGTTAATCAGATTATTAAGTTTCTTTTTTTGCTTATTTTTAATTTCGAAAAATAATTTATTATATATAATTTGCTGTCTACTAGAAAAGTTTTCAAAAACGAATTCATTAGTGATGTTAATTATTTGATTTTTCATTTCAATTATATCATTTTCAAGCCTAAATATTGTTTTTTGATTACATATAATTTCATTATTTAAAAGTTTTTTTACTAACCTATTATAGATAAAATAACTATTATTAGTTTCTTCTTCTTGACGTATCAGAATTTTTTCTATATGTTTGATATTGTTTTGTAAAAAGGTGGGAAGAATGTTCTTTTTTCTACACTGTAGGAGAAAGCATCTTCTATTTTTCTTATAATAATAAAAATTATCAACAGACTTTTGGAACACCCATGGGATCTTCAATATCACCTATACTAGCAGACTATGTAATGAATTATATCTTAGACTTTGTTATATCTGTTTTACCATTCAAGTTGTTTTTCATTAAAAAGTACGTCGATGATATAATATTATCTCTTCCATGCAATGAAATAGATAATATACTATTCTACTTTAATACATTTGATCCTTATATACAATTCACTATTGAAAAAGAAAATTCAGAACAATATTTACCTTTTCTTGACACCAAATTCATAAGAGATAATAATAATAAAATTTCGATCGACTGGTATAGAAAACCGATAAGTTCGGGAAGATATATTAATTATCATTCATATCATCCACGCAACACCAAAATTAACTTGATCAAACAGATGAAAAGTAGAGTTCTTCAAATTTCAGATCAAAAGTTCCACCAAAAAAATCTAAAAATATTGTATAATCTTTTTCACGAAAACTCATATCCTCCATATCTTCTGAAACGAATATTATATAATACATTTGACAAAAATTCTGACATTACTGATAATATATCACAAAATATTAGAACTGACAATATTAACCCACCAATTTATTTGTCTTTACCATATATAAAAACAGTCACACCTAAACTTTCAGGAATCTTTAAGAAACATAATATCAAAATTGCAAACAAACAACACCTCACAATCAAATCAATTTTCAGTAAAATCAAAGATAAAACACCGATAAATAAATTAACTAACATAGTTTATGAAATTCCTTGCTTGAACTGTGATAAAAAATACATTGGTCATACTAAAAGGACATTAACCAATCGAATTTCCTCTCACAAAAGCGATAGTAAATTGTATCCTGATAGATGTGCCCTCGCTGAACACGCATTTTATGAAGACCATTCAATTGATTATCAATCAGCCAAAGTATTAATCACAGAAAAAAATTATAAAAAACGTCTATTTTTAGAAACCGCATTTATTTCACAAGAAAATAATTGCATTAATAAAAAAACAGACCTGAATAACCTTAGTGTGATGTATGCCTATCTCTTAGATTTTGAAAAACAATCTTTACAAAATTCAAATTCCAATCAAAATTAACTTTATTCGAACAGACCTTTATAGATTAAAATTTTTGTTTAATGTCATATTGAATGTCATATTGTTTTTTGAGTTTAATATGTAATGAACGTTTATGTCAATTATAAAATTTAATTTTTATCTATTTTTACAATTATACCGACATCCTCGTTTAAATAATGTAAGTAAATTTTAACATTAATTTATTTTATAATTTGACCATCCTAATAATTTTCAGTCCTTGAGAATGAATATGTTATATTCGAAAGCTTGGAATATATTTTAAAAAGAGTACTCTCTGGTATTTTATTGCCACATCCCCAAATAAATCGTCTCCGTTACTGAGTTGGCAAATATTTCTAGTAATTTATATATATATATATATATATATATATATATATATATATATATATATATATATATATATATATATATATATATATATATATATATATATATATATATATATTGCGACTCAATTTTGGTCTTTACTACATTTTTCAGGGCCGTGAGTCATCCTTCACTGTAACAAGTAACAAGAAGGAATGTGATCCCTTTACCAGACTTGGATCTTTGAACGATCGACTATTCGCGAGGACGTCGAATGGATTTTGTTCGTACGAATGATTTCACCCGAATCGAACGTTACTCGAAAGTTCAATAGCAATATCTTGCAAACACACTGGCGAACAACTTTGTAGATCTTATGTGTCATTTTTTAGGTAATGTGTACTGTAGAGTAGTTTAAAAAGCAGCTTCATCTGCGTTCATTTTTGTTAAGTAGTATTATTAAAAAAGTATAATGATTGCTATGATCTACACTGCTGATAAAGGTTATGTCAGATGGTTATGTTTATTTGTTTTTGTACGTTCTGCGCAAGACTCTATTCACATACTCCCATGTGGGACTCATACGACTGATAAATTCATTCGTTTGCTAGTCGAACATTCGAGATTTCTGCTCGAACATAACAAATCCACTCCCATCGCATGAAATACGTGGGAGCATTTGGTCGAACGTTCAAAGATACGGGTCCTGTTCAGTGTCCATGCACGAACTCTACACCCCCACTTGCTATTACAATTTATTGAATCACAGATAAATTCAGATTGAGATAACTTTCACAAAAATTAGGTGAGTAAACATTCACGAACAATCCGCTTCATTCCATCACAAGCCACTTATACTGCCATTCACTGGATCTTTTTTTGAAACAAACAACATATAGCCATGTAATAATTGAAATCCATACACACTTTTATTGACTCTTATTCAGTAACAATGGAATGCACGACATGAATGAAAACAGAAATCGAGAAAACAAATCCCATGAGTAAAAAAAATAAAAATATGCCAAAAAAACTGAACTAGATAACACGCACCCTCGTCTTACCCCCTGCAATCGGTTAATAATACCGTTTGATATATTCAGTTCTGACCGTAGGTTTCTAACATCGACTGTTTTGTGGTTATAGGCCATAACGGTCCTGTATCAGCCCGGGGCCTAATTACTTACTGTCCGTCGCTGATAAATATCAAAGATAGGCCGCGAGATAACGAGGGGGCCCGGAAGGAAGCAGATGCCTTGTGAAGAAAACAGCACCTGCTTCAGGGAATAACACTTTTTAACGCGGTTAACCCTCTTACTTCTTGTGATTGCGGTTAGTTTGGTGGTTCTGGAAGTAAAAGATTTTGGTGAAATCGTTTACTGATTTTAATAGTGTAATTGATTGATTGGTTGTATCATTATTGATAGGCAAGCAAATTACTTGATTTATTAATTATTTTGATGTTTTATTAAAATATCAAACATTTCCGATTAGTGAACTTTTTATAATTAACTTTTGCCAGTTTTACGAAAAACACCCCAACTTATAGTTGATACTTCACAACTAAATTATTTCAAAATTTAAAGTAGATGTACAAATATGAGCCTATGGAGATCATGACTCCACCCGACCGACAACCATTCGTCAGACGAATGAATTATGATAGGTATTGGCGTCGGCTCAAGTCGTACATCAATTATTATACTAACAAAATCAATGTTCAAAATAAGATTTCTTTTGCTAACGTACAAAAGATATACCTTTAACTATTAACAATTTTAGTATTGCCGAGAAACCATTGTTTTCCAATACTTTCAATATCAAACGAATGTAATTTTATTGTGATTAACTGTGTTTAACTATAATTACATCTTTCGTCGAACTTCACAAAAAATGACATTTTATGTACTAATTTCCGGATGAAAAGTCAACTATTGTTTCGTCCACAGACACTTTTCGTCCGTAAACTCATCTCGTCCGCTAAAACGATAACATATCCAAATTTCCGAAACCTATTGCAACTTTGAGAAAAATCTAGTCAAGATAAAATAAACCGATTTCTTCGTGATGTCCCACGTTAAACTTATCTTTTGCACAGCGGACGAAAAGTGTTTGCGGACGAAAAGTACTTGCCTTCAAAAACAGTCGATTTTTCATTCGGAAATTAGTAATTTTTTGTCGACGAAAAAATGTAATATGCTCTTCGGCGAAGAAATGTCTAGTGTCTCGCCTGCTTGCTAGATCGGATATAAATTTGCAGACTCGACTATAATAGACAGTTTTTCGTCCTTGGTACATAAATAACTATTATAGTTTCAATACGTACCATCAAACAGGGTGGAGTCGATAAAAAACTGCGTTTTTTTGAGATAACTGACCAATGATTATATTTTGAAGGAATTAAAAATATAACATCCTTGATGCTTAGGTTGTCGATTGGTTACTAGAAAAAGGTCGTAGATGGAGCAATTTTTTTTAAATTTTCAATCAAAGGATCGACTTCACCCCATGGTTCAGGGTGAAGTCGATCACCGCTTGCAAAACGCATTTTTCCCACTTCAGAGCCGTTTGGGGGTGTAGTCGATCATTGAAAAATAAAAAATATATATTTCAAAATTTTGACAATTTTTCAAAAAATTTGACCATTTTTCAAATATTTTGACAATTTTTGACAATTATTGACCATTTTCCGAATTTTTGAAAATATTTGGCAATTACTATCCATTTTTTCAAAATTTTGACAGTTTTTGACGATTTTTCCAAATTCTTGACAATTTTTGACCATATTTGAAAATTTTTGACAATTTTTCAAACATTTTAACAATTATTGACCATTTTCGACAGTTTTTGACGAATTTTTACAATTATTGACAATTTTTCCAAATTCTTGACCATTTTTGACCAAATTTAAAAATTTTAACAATTATTGACCATTTTCGACAGTTTTTGTCGAATTTTGACAATTATTGACCGTCTTTGACAATTATTGACTATTTTTGACAATTTTTCAAAATTTTTAAGATATTTGGCAATTATTGACCATTTTTTTCAAAATTTTGACAATTTTTGATCATTTTTCAAAATTTTAACAATTATTGATCCTTTTGGACCATTTTTGACAATTTTTGACGAATTTTGATTGGTTTTGACAATTATTGACCATCTTTGACAATTATTGACCGTCTTTGACAATTATTGACCATTTTTGACAATTTTTCAAAAATTTTAAACAGTTTTCAAAAATTTTGACAATTATTGACCATTTTTGACAATTTTTCACACCTATAGGTGTGCGAGCTCAGTGCGGCAAAAGAGATTGCGCACAGTCGCTTGAATGAGTTATCTCGTGACGAACGCTTTTTCGTAACATCACACGTTTCACGAGTTCACTAGCCTTCCCAAAAGTCCTATGTCGTGCGATAAGAAGCAAGCTTCAAAAACAAATTGCTTTGAACATAACCTCAAAACCTGACAAAATACAGCGAAAATCAAAAGTCAAAGTCAAAGTCAAAAGCTTACAGTGGGCCAATTTCTATGCACGCAAGTGTATATTCAATTGACTTTGTCAGAAGAATAGTTATTTTTACTTTGATCACACATCCTATAAACTTTCTAACGCGCTACTGAGTGTTTTACACTGGTTGAGCGTTTGCTCGAATATGCTTAACCAATAGCCGTCAATATGAAACAATCGATATCGTCATCTCACTTGTCTAGTAATGTCTAAGTAATTGGTGAACTTTTTATGATTGTTTTAATTTCCATAAACATTTGTAAGCATTTTAAAAAAACGAGAACTAATTAATTTTAAATAATATGCCCAATTTAACTCAATAAATAATGGAGAATATGTAAGATAAATAAAGTATATTAATTTTAACAAATTATATTCACACATAACATAATTTACACAATTTGTCACTTCAATCCACTAGAAACAGTACATATATTTTACACGTGACAACCCGATAACATACCTAAGTTTTATCATAATATATTCTATCAAGATCAAAATAAAAAAAAATAATCAAGATGCAACTGCGGCGGTGGAATCAATAATACCAAAATAGGAACAATAAAATTTTTGAATCACAAATTTGCTAAATGGATAAAAATTTGTTTTAAATATCATTAAAAAATTTAAAATTCTTTACCTTATCGAGATATCATATCAGCGAGTTTCAGCAAACTCGACCTCTATCCACGACCTACGTGTCTTTATTTTTATACAAGATGGAGAGAAATAGGTAGAGAATTTGTATGCGATATGGCTTGTGGACTTTTATAAGAATCCAGCCATAAATTTGGAATGAAACGTTGTAAATTGTGAGACGATTCGCGAATCTTTTACTATTTATCTGAAAAGAATATTGCTTTTAAATTGTGTTTTTGACAGGGAAATATATTGGATGCTCCTATCTTTGAGAGAGAGAGAGAGAGGGTCGCAGGGGGAATTGCTTGGATATAAGGATTCTCTTTATCTAAAGATGTTATTGTCGGATTTAGGGAAAAATGGAAGTCAGGTATAATATCAGAGGAGGCTTAAAAGTTTTATAATAAATAATTTATTAATCACACTATTTTAACTATGATAAAGTTTCTTGTTTACAAATGGGATAATTTCAATAATACCTATGTATACAGGTTGTCCCTTGATATTTAATACATGCCCTCGTTTCCGAATTATAGACATCCAAATGTAGAATTTTATATTTTTAATTCCGGTTCTGTAAAAACCTCTGGAATCATCCAGATCTGTCATCGAAAAGTCGAGAACTGTCTGTCTGTGTTTTAAAAGAAAGAAGTGATTAATGTTGTATTATAAAAGTTAAAGTTGAAGAGATAAAGGAAGTTTAGAAAGTAGAAGAGTAACATTGGTGTCAGAAGTGGAATATAAAAAAAAGTATTTATTCAACTTTCTGTTTACGGTAAATACCTAATTCTCCGTATACGTCAAAGTCATGGATACTTCCAGACTCCCCGCATGGCTTTTGAAGATGGAAGAGGAGAAGGAAAGACGCAGCAAGGAGAAAGAGGAGGAAGAAGAGGAGAAGTAAATACGCAAACATGAGAAGGCAGAACGCAGAAAGGAGGAAAAACAGGAAAAGGAAGGACGCAGAAAGGGAGAATAAGAGGAGAAGGAAAGACACAGAAAGGAGGAAGAAGAGGAGAAGGAAAGACGCAGAAAAGGGGAAAAAGAGGGGAAGGAAAGGCATAAGCAGGAGATGCGTAGACAAGCATATGTAGAAATTATGAATGGCCTAACACAAATTCAGGAAACATTAAAGCTAGAGACAGAACAGCTTAATGAAATTGAAACACAAGAAATGTTCACTCTTCCAAATGGATGTCTATTACTGGGACATAGTTTCCGCAGAAGGAATTAAAACCGACCCGGAGAAAATTGTAGCTAGCAAAGGATGGCCTAAGCCAAGGCACAAAAAAGGGAAATTAGAAGTTTTGTTGGACTTTGTTCATATTACAGAAAATTTGACAATGACTTTGCTCAACCTTTTCATCGTCTAACGATCCGACGTAACAATATACAATACTTTTTTTTCGGGCCGAGATGGGAAACTAATGTTCGAATGGGTCCAGAACCCAAACAATGTTGGACTCATCCCCAAGGGGATGCCTACCAACCAAACCCACCTCAAACTAACCGTTACCCCCGCCTCGGAATCACTACCCTAGCATACTTCGAGACGGGCGGCGGTCCCTCGCACACTATCCGCACACACCGTCGTCATCTCCCTAACTTTCTCTCCTACCTATCATGCCATATCGAGTCGTTCTCTTACCCTAACCATGCTCTCTACTACGCCACTACCTGCATCCATTCCTCCTCCCCCATCTACATCATCTCCACCATGTTCTTATTGTAAAACTTGTAGGATTTATAGTAAAAAGACGAAAGTTAAGGCAAAAAACTGTGTGACATTTATATTATGCAATAATGACAGTGACTCACTTGACAACTAAACTTCTGACAACTTATTAAACTGGATCAAAGCTAATAAAATTATTTCAAATTAATTACAACACCATCCCTATTTGAAATAAGTCCCTGACTTTTGATACAATTCAAAAACTTTACTCTATTTAAAGTCTTTGTAAAAGTCAGCTACCATAGACTGTGTAGGAACGTATTTGAGCCGCAAAAGTCCCAAACTAATTTTCTCATTCAAAAAATGATGACGAACGTCAATATGTTTGGTTCGCGCCTGATATGCTCCATTCATCGCTAGGTGTTGAGCTCCCTGGTTGTCAACATTCAGGAGGACTGGATCCGAGCTTAATGACAGTTCTTGGCTCAATCCTCGTAGCCATAGAGCTTCTTGAGCCGCTGCTGACATAGCCATATACGCGGCTTCCGTAGTCGACAGAGCAACTGTGGGCTGCTTCTTACTGTTCCATGAAATCGGGGAACTGTTCTTAAAGAAGATGTAACGGAGCGCCTATCATCTTGATACTCGCCCAATCTGCGTCACAGTAACCAACGACATCAGCTTCAGGAATCTTCTTTCCATTGAACTCGAGCTTCCAATCCATGGTTCCTCGCAAGTATCTGAAGATGCGCTTTACGGCTGCCCAATGTGTAGGTCCAGGATTGTGATTGAACCGACTTACACAACTCACAACGTAACAGATATCAGGTCGGGACATCTGTGAAGCAAACAGCAAATTTCCAACCGCTTCCTGATAAGGTACGAATTGCATTTTTCTGGATTTCTTCTGGATCAGTGGGACATTGATCTCTGGATAATCTCTCCCCCGAAGTCAAAGGCGTGTCAACAGGTTTTGACTTATCCATATTGAACTTCTTCGAAATCTGTTCAATGTAGGCATGATGATCTATCCAAATTTTCTTGTTCGGGCTGTCTCTGGTGATTATAAACCCTAAAACTGATTTGGCTTCTCCAATATCTTTCATTTTGAAGTTCTTCATCAGGTCCTGTTTAATATCATCTCTTGCACGTTTGTTGTTTGGCAGAAGAATCATATCGTCTACATAAATCGCCAAAATCAAAATTTCACTGCCGGTTATTCGGAAACAAATGCAGGAATCGGTTTGAGATTGCTTTAGACCAGTTTTCTTCAAAAAGGTATCAAGCTTCTGGTTCCAAACTCGACTAGCCTGCCAAAGTCCATAGAAAGACTTCTTCAGGCGACAAACTTTATTATTCTTTTGTGAAAAAAATTCAGGCTGTACCATGTAAATTTCTTCGTTCAAATCTCCTTGTAGAAAAGCGGTGACAGCATCAAGTTGACAAATATCAAGATCATGTTCTGATGCAAGGGCAAGTAAGTATCGGATTGAACTGTAGCGGACGACCGGAGAGTAAGTTTCTTCAAAATCTATACCCTTTCGTTGAGAGCAACCCATTATTACCAAACGAGCTTTGTACTGTGCAGTGTTGTCCAGCGGTCTTCTTCCTGGAGGCAAATCTACAAGTTCCCAAGTACCGTTTTCCATCTGAGCCTGATATTCATTTTCCATGGCTTGAATCCAAAAATCCTTTTCGGGTCGACTAAGGGCTTGCTGGATGGTACAGGGATCTTCAGTAGTTTCCACAGTCGTTGAGTAAGTAACATAATCGTTCAATTTGGCTGGTAATTTTCTTTGTCGTTGAGGTCTTAGAATCGGAGCTTCTTCTTCTTCTGATGGAACGGTAACAGCTTCGGCTTCATCGAATGACAAAAGTTCACTGCTATCTCCAGGCTCTTCTTCTTCAACAATGTCTTCAGGAAAATAGTAAAAATCGGTCTCTTCTTTTCTTCGAAATCCTTTCAAAAATGATACACCTCTCTCATTTTCGATAAATTGTACATATCGGGATACAAACACTCTGTTTTTCGCGAAATCATACAGTCGGTAGGCTTTTGATTCCAAACTATAGCCTAAGAAAATATAGGGCGTTGCTTTTCTGTCAAGTTTTCTTCTCTTCTCTTCTCATCTGGTATGTGAGCATATCCTTTGCAACCAAAAATTCTTGCGTGGTTTAACGTTGGCTTCTTTCCACTCCATTTTTTTTCTGGGGTTTTTTCGACACATCTGCTGGGTAAACGGTTAAGAATGTATACTGACGTGTATACAGCAAAATCTATTAGGTAATCCGGAGTCGATTCACAAACATCGAGCTTTTTCCTTAATAGTTCGGTTGAGGCGCTCTGCTTTGCCGTTTTGTTCGGAGCAGTACGGGACGGAAGTCTGATGCTGGATACCTGCAGACTTGAATAAATTGCAAATTTCGGTTCCACAGTATTCTCCCCCGTTGTCGGTTCTGAAGGATTTAATTTTCTGACCAGTTTCGGTTTCAACCAAATTTTTGAAAATTTTAAAATGTTCCAAAACTTGACTTTTAGATTTCAAAAAATAAACAAACGTTTTGTGGCTTTAATCATCAAGGAAAGTGAGTACATATCGTGAACCAGATAACGAATTTTCTTGCATAGGGCCTCACAAATCGGAATGCACCAGCTCCAGCACTCTAAAAGGTAAACGGTGAGTTTTTAAACTGTTTAAACATTTTCTCTATTTCTTCTTCAAATTAATAAATAAGGATTACAATAATAATTTTAATAAATGTTTGGTAGCAGAACCTTACCTTCAAAAAATATATATAATGGGTGTTCCCTGCTTCGCTTCTTCCTGCATAAATTGTACAAGTTCACGACTTTCGCCACTTAAAACTCTGTTTTTTACTTTACTCTTGAATGTCACTGTAAATACCTAATAATTAATTAAACAGAATCTTGAAATTGTAAATACTAATAAATTAATGAATTAAAAATAATCATAAAAATGTAACTACGCCACTGCAAATTTGTCGAAGTGCTTTGTCTGACAAACTTAACCGAATGAGCTCCGTCAGCGTAACAAGAATTTTGCTCCAGCTGTTTTGGTCGACCTATAAAACACTATAAAACACTCAAATTTCGAGTACTCCACGTTTTGCTTGCAAGCTGCATCGCAAACTCCACCGAAATTTATTAGAGAATTTAGGAAAATGATTAGGGGTCGACATGTCTTCGATTAGGGACTTTTGGACCTCACTTCCCTGGACTAGTCGGTATATTGGCTCAGTTATAAAATTACTGTATGTTATCGATTCTCAATACGTGTGAGAAATGTACAACAATCAGATTACAATTTGGTTTCAAAGTTTCCTTTACATACGAACATGTCAAGCTATACAATTGAAAATGAAGAATTGTTAATAGAAATGTAGATTTCTTGAAATTGAGAAATGGAAATATGAAAATTGTTCATAATTTAAAACTAGTGTTCGTGATAGTTTGGTTTACTAAAGGTTACTGAAAAAGCAACAGGAAATATTCTACATATTGTGCCTCAAAATCCACGTTAATCGAAAAGAAAAACCGCATAATACAGCATTAAACGATTAATCTTCCCAAATACAAATATATTATTATAAAAATCATTTTAAAAACCATGTAAGAAAATTTCACGAAGTCACGACATAATTATAGTCTTATGTGCTCGTTAATAAGCTATGCAACAATATTTTTACTAAATATCTGAAATTTCACATAAATTGCGACTTTAGATCGGCTATCTCTTGTAAGGTCGTTGTTTTAAATTAAGTGCTAAAATCACGCTATGTTTCGCGCTATGCTCAAAAACGGACTAACGAATATTTTAACGTCAACTCATAAAATGAAATCTTATAAGGAAATAAACGAATACTTAGGTACTTTAATTAATTTTCACTTCAGATAGTTTTCTGAATACCTACTTTATTTATTGTATAATTTTATCAAACATGAACGTGGTATATTAATTCCACTATTTAATTTAATGAAACAATTATTGATAATTATTTCGTTATTTGCATAACATCCCCATGGATATATCATAAAAAAATCAGGTTTATTATTAAATAAGCAACTTAAACTAAATAATCAAACTTTGTTTAAACATTTTCTCTCTTTCTCCTCCAAATTAATAAATAAGGATTACAATAATTATTTTAATAAATGTGCACTTTAATGAATTTTCACTTCAGATAGTTTTCTGAATACCTACTTTATTTATTGTATAATTTATCAAACATGAACGTGATATATTTATTATTTTGTTGGATAATATGGGAGATTATAACTTCATTTCAAAGATTTTGCATTTATTTTGCCCATATCCGACCGAAAACATCAGGGCCGGACCTCGACCCTTGGGGGCCCTGGGCTAACGATATCCGGGGGAATCACGAAATAATTAAAATATTTTCCATTTTCATTAAGCGGGAAAATTGAACATACGAGAGGTTTTTTTTTTATTTCAATAGAAAATACATTATAAACTTAGGTCAAAGTAGATAAAATGGACAGGTACCTTCTTCATCTTTGGCAAACAAAAAATTAAAGCCATAAATTCTCAACCAACATAATTTAAATGAAAGTGGATTAATAAATGAACATAATAAAAAACAATAATACATTTATAAAAATACTTCTTTACACTTTTTTGATTAGATTTGTATTTTTCTTACTGGTTCATTATTTTATTATTCGGGGCCCCTGGAACCCGGGGGCCATGGGCTGGAGCCCATTATTAGATCCGGCCCTGCAAAAAATCAATGAAAATATCACATTTTGTGCTGCGCAATATTTTGCAGCGATAAATCATTTCCTATATGAAAATATGTCATCTAGTGATGACAGTTTTGTCATTTTGACAGCGATAAAAGAGGTGCATCCTTTTTGATGTCCGATAAAAACGCCTGTTCCTCATAACTAGATTACAGCTAGTACACTTACGTCATTTTAATATCTGTCCTGTCAGTTATAATTATTATTAAGTATTGTTGACCCCTGATTCATAGATTTCGTATCGTTACGTACGGTAACAGTTTACGTTCTGCAAGCATTACCGTAAAACGAGAAGAATATAACTCATGTTTATAGATTTCCAAATTACAACTTGGTCTTTTAGGTTATTTTTTCTTAAAAATGGATGATTATGATTATTTGGCAATTGCTGCAATTCTTTTATGCACAGCATCAATAAGAATTTACGCAAACCGAAGGGAACGCCGTCAAAATATTCAAAACTAACCTCAAAATCACCTTACTTCTATCATCGTACCACAACGCAACGCAAAAAGATGAAATTGGGTTTCTCTCGCGTTACAGCTAGGGATGTTAAAAAATAATCGATTTTCATATAAATCGATTACTCTTTTCTTATAATCGATTTTTATAGTAATATTAATCGATTTTCAGTAAATCGATTTCATAAACTACGTGTTTAAATCGATTTTCGGAAACGGCTCGTATTATTTATTGACTATTTTTCAAAATTTTGACAACTTTTGACTATTATTCACCACTTTTCAAAATTTTGACAATTATTGACCATTTTCAAAATCTTAACAATTATTGATCATTTTTGACAATTATTGACGATTTTTGACAATTATTGACCATTTTGACTGTTTTTCAAAATTAGTGACCATTGGTCCAAATTTTTGACCATTTTTCAAAATAATGACAATTTTTAACCATTTTTGACAGTTTTTGACAATAATTGTCCATTTTTAACAGTTTTTAACAATAATTGACAATTTTTAACCATTTTTGACCATTTTTCAAAATTTTAGACCATTTTTTTAAATTATTGAACATTTTTGACAATTATTGGCCATTTTGACTGTTTTTTAAAATTAGTGACCATTTGTCCAAATTTTTGACTATATTTCAAAATGATGGCAATTTTTAACCATTTTTAACAATAATTGTCCATTTTTAACAGTTTTTAACAATAATTGACAATTTTCAACCATTTTTGGAAGTTTTTCAAAATTTTAGACCATTTTTTTAAATTATTGACCATTTTTTTGACAATATTTCAAAATTTTGGCCATTTTTTCAAAAACTTTAAAAATTTTTGACAATTATCAACTATTTTTCAAAATTTTGAAAATTTTTAACAATAATTGTCCATTTTTGACAGTTTTTGACAATTTTTGACAATTTTTGATAGTTTTTGACAATTATTGGCCATTTTTGACAATTTTTCAAAATTTTTGACCATTTTTCAAAATTATTGGCCATTTTTGATAGTTTTTGACAATTATCGACCATTTTTCAAAATTTTAACAATTATTGACCATTTTTGATAATCATTGACAATTGTTGAGAATTATGGACCATTTTTCCAAATTTTTGACAATATTTCAAAATTTTTGCCATTTTTTCAAAAACTTTAGCAATTTTTGACAATTATCAACTATTTTCCAAAATTTTGACAATTTTTAACAATAATTGTCCATTTTTGACAGTTTTTGACAATTTTTGACCATTTTTGATAGTTTTTGACAATTACCGACCATTTTTGACGAATATTGACCATTTTTGACAATTTTTCAGAAATTGTTTGCTATTTATTGTCCATTTTTGACAAAAGTTGTCGATTTTTAACCGTTTTTGATAGTTTTCGACCATTTTTGACAATTTTTCAAAATTTTAGACGATTTTCCAAAATGATTGACCATTTTTGATAATTAAATTGATAATTGATGACAATTATGGACCATTTTTCCAAATTTTTGACCATTTTTGACAATAATTGACCATTTTTGACCATACTTCGAAATTTTTGACAATTTTTCAAAAATTTTAACAATTTTTGACAATTATCAACAATTTTTCAAAATTTTGACAATTTTTAACAATAATTGTCCATTTTTGACAAGTTTTGATAGTCTTTGACAATTTTTGGAAAATTTTGGCCATTTTTCAAATTTTTTTTAAAATTATTGACAATTGACCATTTTTGACAAAAATTGTCGATTTTTAACAGTTTTTGACAAATTTTGACCATTATTGTCCATTTTTGACAATTTTCATATAGATTTTTAATCTGATGAATTGTTAATGAATGAATCTCTTAGGTTTATTATCGGCATATGAAATGCATGTACTTTTAAAAATAATCGATTTTTTCGCAGAAATCGATTAATTTTTATTAAAATCTATTTTTCACAAATCGATTAATTTTGAATAAAGAAAAATCGATTTTTATTCAATCGATTCTTTTCCATTAATCTCACATCCCTACAGCCGCGATCAGCGTCATGCGTGAGGGCAATCTATGAATGGTAGTATGGGGTCGTCCTATGTTTTATCTTTTATCGTCTCACGGAAATCCTTGCATTACGTTACGTTACCGAATCTATAAATCAGGGGTAATAATAATTGAAACTGAAACATACAACACGAGTCGTTTTGGTGATGTTTCGACTTAGATTAACAAATAAAATATAGAAAAATCAATTCCGCGGGTCCGTTGAACTATACGGAGCCTCGAGTTTTAGACTGATTTTGCAGAAAATCGATGGTATACACCTATTTTGAAGATTATCCGTCGAAAAATTTGCGGATTAATCACAATTTCCAGAAAAAAATCCAAAAAAAGATTTTTGTTACATTTGAATGGCAACTATTTCGTCCGGTATTTTCAATAAGACACAGTTTAAATGTGTCACACTATACAGGAAACTAATCAAAATCATATTTTCTTTTTTCTTCAAGAAAAAATTTCTTTATTGATCGAAATTTAATATTTTATAAGGTATATTTTTTTATTAATAAGTGACATGAACTGATGTTTGATGTCGAATGTCAAATAGTTGTAAAACTATAAGTAGAGATGGCGGCATTATTCAGCTTCCTAAAGTATCAAGAACCGAACTGTTCCAAAGTTGATATTATAGAAAAATAATTACGTATTGACTCCTTTTATTTTATGCTGACTATAGCAAGGAAACAAATCTATCAAGGTATAAATTCATTAGCCTGTATGAATATATTGTTATGCAACCCACAAAAGGATGAAAGGTGTCCCTGACAGCGTCAGAATCAACAGGATTCTCAAAAGGGATACTTGGTTCTATTCAGTTGCCGAGCGGAAAGTTTTCAAATACTAAGGAAGAGGCTTTAGAGCATCTCCTCAGTGTCCACTTTCCAGGTTC
This sequence comes from Lochmaea crataegi, assembly GCA_947563755.1. NCBI lineage: Eukaryota > Metazoa > Arthropoda > Insecta > Coleoptera > Chrysomelidae > Lochmaea > Lochmaea crataegi. The sequence continues at coordinate 15,926,113 of OX387433.1, forward strand.
GGTAAAGATAGAGTCAAGCTATGACAACAGGCCGGTTGCCAAAACAAAGGCAACCAAAGAGGACTGTGAACTCACGAATAATATATTCAGACCCCATCTTATCAGATTGGCTGTAAATTCATTTGACCCCTACAAAACTCCAGGACCAGATGGCATGTTCCCCAAGCTTCTGCAAGAGGGACTAGACATCAGTCCTTTAGTCCTGATACTTCGAAGCAGCCATGCTCTAGGGTATGTACCAATTGCATGGAGAGAGTCAAATGTGGTGTTTGTTCCTAAACCAGGAAAAGAAACGTACACCCATGCTAAATCCTACCGACCACTCAGTCTGACATCATTCATGGTGAAAACCATGGAAAAAGTCTTACAAATGTACTTACAAGAAGGAGCGCTTAAGAGCATCCCTCTACATAGACCACAATGGGCTTATCAAGCAGGGAAATCAGGAGAAGCTGCCCTCTGCATAATTTGGTCTCAGGTCTCGAAAGGAGCCTGAATCATAAGGAAGTAGCCCTTGCAGCATTTCTAGATATCGAAGGTGTCATCAATTCACAGATCCCTAAAAAAAAGAGGGATTAACAGCACCACATACAAATGGATAGGATCCATGCTCGAGCATAGGAGAATATCATCACATATGCATGATAAAACATACACCGTTAGGACAACTAAAGGATGTCCTCAAGGTGGAGTACTTTCACCGCTTTTGTGGAACCTAGTTGTGGAGGACTTGATCTGTAGGTTGAATGATCAAGGCATATGGATGCAGGGTTTTGCTGAAGACATAGTGATTGCCACCAATGGGAAATTCCCGGAGGTGGTTATGAATGTCCTATAGGAAGCACTGCGAATTGTGGAGGAATGGTGCCTTAAAGAGGACCTTTCAGTTAATCCAAAAAAAACTAGTTGCTTTTACGAATAGAAGAGTTCTCCCGCAGGGTAGAGTACTGTTGTTCGGAGAAGAACTAGAAATATCCAAAGACGTTAAATATCTCGGAGTGACCCTTCCTTCCCCTTCCTCTTTGTGAAAAATATCCAATAATCATAATTGATTGATTGATTGATTAGTTCGGCACCACCAGTTAGAGGCTTAGAGACCTCGGCACCTCAGCCTTTAGGCGTTTTGCGCCCTTGGTTATACCGTTTATGTGAAGAGACCAGTAGCCCTTACCAGGCTCAACAATCCTTCTTGGAGAAATCCTTCCTTGGATACTCGTGTCTTAGGAGTCTATATCTCCAATGAGACAGTGCTTTACATTCGAAAATAATGTGAGAGGCTGTTTCCTCCTCTTCCATGTACAACTGACAGAAAGGCTCCTCCCTATATGTGCCAATTGTATCCTTAGGGTACTGTGACCGGTGAATAAACCCTTCACTTTACTTATCCGGCCCCTGCAGAGATTTAATATTTCGTTAGTCAGCGACTCCGAGGGTTTTTTGACCAATAATTTATAACACACATTAGGTTTTTTTTATTTTCGAGATAAAATACAAAATTTCAAATCGTATTCACGTTAGTCTTCCAGAATTATATTAATCTATAAATTAAAATATTTAAAATAACGAAACTAAAAATGTGCCCACCTCTAGCTTATTCTTTTCCTGACATTTGTTATTTAAATACACAAAGTTACAAACATGTAAGTACGTACTTGGAAAAGTGGTACTTTTAATGATAATATAAGGAAAATATTCGAATTTTTCGTTATAACTTAAGAAAAAAAATCTTTACAGTGCGTTACAGTGTATAAAATATCGTTCAAAAAAGTGATGATTGAAATGTTGAAAAAAAATCTTTTTTGGATATTTCTCTGGAAATTCTGCAAATTTTTCGACGGATAATCTTGAAAATAGGTGAGTACTATCGATTTCCTGCAAAATCAATTAAAAACTCTTGGCTCCGTATAGTTCACCGGACCCCAATTCCGCAATCCACAAAAAACACTAAAACGTCAATATGGAGACAATTTATAGAGTTTTCTCAATTACGAAATTACAAACTGTCGGAAATAACTCCGTTACAAAAAGTAGCAGCTATATTAAAGGATTGGGAAAGGATTGAAAAGAGAAATAAAGAAAATTATAAGGAAGATTATAAAGAATATGCAGTTAAATCAATTTGGAATTCAATTACGAAGGTGATTCAAGAAAAATATTTCAGTGATTACAATATTAAATTTGATCCATTTGTAGACATAACTTTTAAAAAAGCTCGTGATGCAAAAAATAGTGTACGGAAAGAATTACAAGCTAGAATTACAAGAAATATATACCAAAAATATCAAAATTGTAGAATATAGACGAATCAGAAGGATTTGAAAAAAATATTCTTTCATATAGCTTCTCAACGATTAGCTTGGGGGGATTAGAAGCTGTAGCCTGTAAAATTTACCATCTTAAAGAATAAAAAAAATCAAGATGGAACTCCAACAGGGAGATTTGAATACAATTCAACATTTTCAAAGACGGCACAAGGTGGGTCGAAAAAAATTGGCAAACAGCAAATGGATAATAAAAAATTAAATGGATAATTGTATTTTTCTCGTTGCATTGTTAAAATTATTGTGCCAAAAATAAATGAGAATCTAACACCTCAACAAAAAATTAATATAGAGACTTAAATTCAAGATCTTGTGTCGAACAACTAGAAGGAGAATGGTCACAGATGAAACTGTGATGAGAGATGTAACAAATAGGATACTAGGGAGCTCCAAGGAAAAAAAAGATAAGTGGTTTGATGAAACAATGCAAACAGGCGCTGGGAAAAAGAAATAAAACCAGACAAAAACTATTAAAAGAAAACAGTGAAGAAATAGACTGGAGGATAAAAAAGCGAGAAAAGAAGTTAAACAAATATACAGAAAGATCAAAAGAGCTTACTTTGAAAAGGAATAATTAAAAATTGAAGAAGCTTATAAAAATAAAGAAATGAGAAATTTTTATCAAGAAGTAAGGCAAGGGAAAGGCCAAAACCAAAAAGCACAGAAATTTTTGAAAAGCAAAGAGGGATATCTTATAGGGGATAAGGATGGAAAAATAAATAGATTTGCACAGTATTTTGAAGAATTACTAAATGATGCGAGGAAGAACTAAGTGAAAATGATAATGAAACAGAGGAAGAAAATTGTGAAGAGGAAGATCTAGCCATAACGGTCCCAAAAAAAGAGGAGGTGACGGAATGTTTAAAACATATGAAGAATATTAAGAGTGCAGGAGACAACAATATTCCAATAGAAATTTTAAAATATGGAGGCGAACAATTAACTGAGAGAATTTGGCAGTTGTTGAAAAAAGTATGGCGAGAAAAACAGATCGCTGAAAATTGGAACAAGGCATTAGTCAATCCAATCCACAAAAAAGGTCCCAATAAGGAAGAATGCAATAACTATCGTGGAAAAGCACTTTTAGATGTAATATACAAAGTTATGGCAAAAATACTTAAAAATCGATTAGACAAATACCACAAAGAAAATGTAGGAGAATACCAAGGTGGTTTTAAAGCAGGTAGATCGACAATAGACCAAATTTTCGTTATGAAACAAATTCAGGAGAATGCTTAGGAACAAAATCTAGGTCTACATGCTATTCATCGATTACAGACAGGCCCATGATACTATCAAAAGTAGAAAAATTTATGAGGCAATGAGGAAGTTAAATATACCAGTTAAATTGAAAAAGCTAGTGGAAATGACCATCCGAAACACCGAGAGTAAAGTAACTTTGGAGGGCAGTACTTCTAACGAATTCAAGATAGAGAAAGGTCTGAGACAAGGAGACCCATTATCCATAACCCTCTTTAACCTAGTTCAAGAAATCATACTAAGAGAAAGTGGTATAAAAACCCGAGGTTCAATTTATGGGAATAAACATCAATGTCTAGCATATGCGGACGACATAGTACTCATGGCAAGATCCAGGAAATAACTTCCAAGCGTATTTAAGCTACTGGAAGAGGAGGCAAGAGAACATGGTAATGAAGGACAATGAAGTAACCGATATTATTATAAATTGTAATGGAAATAATAGCTACAGAATAGAAAAAGTGGAACAAATCGAATATTTGGGAGTCACTATCACAAATAAAGGAGACGAAGAAAGAGAAATAGAAAAAAGGTTAACAAAAGGCAGTAAAGAAGCAGGAATGGTATCAAAGATGTTAAACTCAAAAGACATATCACGAACAGCTAAAATAAGAATGTACCAAACAATAATAAGACCGTCAGTTACCTACGCTTGTGAAACTTGGACAATGAACAAAAAATAGCAGAATAAACTAGAAATATGGGAATGTAAAATGCTCAGAAACATTTATGGTGGAATTAAAGAAGATGGAATGTACAGAAGAAGAACAAACAGAGAACTATCAGAATTGTATAATCACCCAAGTATAACCCATATTATTAAAACACAGAGATCGAGATGTTTGGGACATATAGGTAGAATGAAAGAAGATATATGGGTAAAACGAGTGCTCAAAGTTGGAGAAGGTGGTAAGAAGAGAAGAGGAAGACCAAGGAAAAAATAGTTGGAGGTTAGGAGAGACCTGAGATCAGTGGGAGTAAGGGACTGGGAAAACAGGTCGAGGAACAGAGAAAAATGGAAAGAGAGAGTGAAAGATCTCGAAGCCGAGGGACGGATAGGCCTATAGCGCCGATAAAATTGGACTCGACATCGCAAATGATACAATTACCAGTCATTCAAACCGTGCTAGTACAGTTTCCCACTTAACCAAAGCAGGAGTAAATGACCAGCAGCTTATAAAGATAACGGGACACTCATCATCACCTTCTATTAAACCCTACCTCCAAATTGACCCTGAACATCACGAAAATCTCATTAGTTCCTTACGCGCCTCGAATAAGAAAAATCAAAATAAATATTCCACATGTGTGAATACAAGAGAAAATATTTTACAATCAGTGCCCCAAACCGAACAATTTATAACAATTGTGTACCTATTTGATAACTGTTCATTCAAATAATTTTATTGTATCAATAAAGATAATTATTGTTGTTGTTCATTTATATATTCGGTCGTTAATTTATCTTTACCTAAGGTTACATTATATGATTTTGGAGTGGAATTAATACAACCATTATAACTACTGAAAATCCCTCCAGTCAAACTAGTGGCCTTTATAGAAGACACGAAGCTTCTGGAATGAAAGCAGATACCATGGGAAATGGTACAAATATTCAGTTCAAGTGCCTGGGCTGAAGAGCACAACCCAAATATATGAATGAATGAATGATTTTTGGAACCACCAAAGTGATGTTCTTCTACAGTTAAAGCTAAGGTCCTTTCCCAAAGGAACACCCGGTATTGAGGGACATCATAAATTAGGATATTGGTATAAATTTGGATTAAGATTGGCTTTAGACAATTTGTGATGCTACTCTTTCAGGAAAGTTGTTGTTCGAAGAATTCAATAGTTAGTGTCCGGTGTGGTGTAGTTTTGCATTGAAAATACCAGCATTAATTTTAGATAAAGCTGCAAACAGTTCTATTGAAAACCAGCATTTTAACAATGATTGAACATTTTGCAATTAAATATCAAGATTTACGTATAGAAGTGATACTTTTTCCTACAAAATTACAAAATATGTGGTTAAATAATAAAGTGAAGTCTTTGTTTTTCCACCATTGTAGCTTCACTAACGATAGGATTATACCTAATTCGTAAAACATTAACTCTAAATTTTCATGACGTTCATTAAAAGACCATTATAAATGATGAAAAATTAAAATTTCGTAATAACGTCGGTGTGAGAGTTTCACATGCGTATGATCCTACAATTAACAATTAGACTTGACTAAGCCAAATTATTATTCGTTACAGTCTGATAATGTTCATAGTTTTTTCTGATAATTTTATTGTTTCGCATATACACAGTTCTCTCTTTCTAACTAACGATTTTAATTTTGATTGTATATTGAAACATTCTTTACGTTACAGAGTGTTCTTTGGGTCTATGTTAATACATTATGATTATTTTTGAATAGAACAGGTAGTTGGACTATGTACGTATACCTCCGAACAATGTACATACTAGAAGAGTGGCAGACGTATTATCTGATGCCAATATAAAAATGTTCAACGAAACAATTCCATACGAATTGGTATAGAATTATTTATAACCTAATTTAATTACTATATTCTTAAAACGAAATTCTGAAAGCATTTCCATATAAATCTTTACGAAGGTTGTCTTTTATATTTTGCATATAGAGCTAGGAAAAAACAGTAGATAACTTTTAAACACTATTGTTTTTCAAAATATACTCAACGAAGAGGAATGCATTTTTACATCCTTTGGAACCAATTCCGAAGCCAGTTTATTTCACTCGCTTGTTGGTACATTCAAAATAGAGTTATTGAAGGTGTTGACTGCATCTTTTGGAAACTGGAACCTTTGACCACGCAGTTCATTCTTAATTTTTAGAAAAGTGAAAAAGTCGTTAGGACTCTGGTCGAGACTGTATGACGATTCGATGTTTTGTTGCTTTAAGAACTTAATTACTTTTCGAGCTGTGTGGAAACTTGCATTGACTTGGTGGAGGATCATTCGTCGTTGCTCAGCAATTACTTCAGGCAAAAAAATCGAAATGTACCAATCAGCAGTAACAGTTCTTTGTTCTTGCAGAGGAATTGTTGCTACATGAACCGCTTTTAAGACAAATTTCGTCACCATCTTTTTGGAAACACTTCGAGAATGGATAACTTTCGTCGGTTTTAGTTCATCTTGGAACACCCAAACAGACGACAGACGTTTATTTTCTAGTTCATAAGAGTAAATCCAGGATTCATCACCACTGACAACACTGTTTATATTTTTTGAGTTTCCTTCGTTGAACCGGTTTAGAGCTTTTTGATACAAATTGACTCTAATTATTGCTTTCAGTTCTTCTGTCAACAGATGCGGTATCCAACTAGAAACTAATTTTTTTCCAGATAAATTTTCATGTGAAATTTTTTGAATTGTGGTATTTGAAATGCCCAATTTCACGATATGTGACATGTCGATCTTATTGGACCAACTCGGCAAAGTATTATTGTTGAGACAACTGTCTCTTTCTTGGCTGAATTCAATTTTTCGACTGACTGAGTCTTATTTAAAGGTAGACCTGTATATTCTGGGTCAAGTTTATCAGATTCATAAATATGAGGAAAGCTCATTTTTCGTATGAATGATTCTGAAATTTGATCTCTCCTGTCCAATTCCATGTTTAGTATCAATAGGGTGTTAACTAAAAATATATTCTTGTTAATTAATAGTAGATCGTTAATTCTAAGGGAACAAATTACGTCGCACCGTATTTTATCAAATTGTTGTTTTGTTTTTATCTCCATTAGAAAATTCTATTTTGAAAATGTGTTAAAATCCGCCTTTTAGATTTCGACGTCAGTATAAGTTAAAGTTAGTCATATATTTTGACTTGGAACAAAATAATCATGAGAGAGGGTAGTTACCCAAATTGAAGAAGAAAAGAAGAAGTTTAGGTTAGAGTGACAGGGAGTTGTTTGCATTCGCATGTGGTTTCATCTTGGTTTACATTTTTGATTAGTTCGAGTTTAAGCTTTATACCTTTTATTAAAAAAATGCTTCAAAGTCAAATTGAGCAAGGTAAACAACAGAGTGATATATGTCAGATGTCAACATTTTTGTCCTGAACAAGCTCAATCATCCCAATTCCCAATAAAGGAAAAAGTATACGAAGCTGAAACATAGAACAACAAAGGAATACTATCGACAACTTCACATTTAAACTAGTGACGTATCTGCATTATAAGTTGCATGGTTTTAGTAAATTTTTGTTTTCATTTTTTTCTGTTAATCTGAAGACTAAAATCGAAATAATTTTATTTTTGAATATCCCATTTGTCACCTACATTATTGACATTTATTAGATTATATTTATTCATCTTAATCATATGAAATATCTTTTGCTATCTTAGATTGCCATGAATATAAATGTCAATAGTACAGTTGTCATTGATGGAAAGTTTAATTCGCGAACTAGTTATTTTTGATACTAAAATTTCATTATTTTCCACTTAAATAGATTTTTCAATAACTTTTGTTACAAAAAAATAAACAAATCTTGTTTTATTAAAAAATATACCCATGGCGACTATGTGGTAAATTAGTATAATTCAAATATCTCGAAAACGTTTGATATTTAAGATTAAAGAAGTAAGACTTTATTACGTAGAAATTATGAAATTATTTTTGTTAAACTTAACAAAAATATGATGTTTTCTCAATGTTAATAGTTAGTGATGGATAAAATCACAATAGGTGATCAATTATTTTTGATATTTTTATTCTCACAAGGTTTTTATGTCGATTTGAAAATTTAACTTTTGTAAGATTTAAATAGTTCGCCATTTATGCTGAGACGTACATTACCTAAAAGGGAAGTTATCAAGATAGAGGTTGGCATAAGACCACAATTCTGTCGTCTTCTTTTTTGAAATCGTGATGAAGTATAGGTTATGCTTATGTTATATTGCTTTTATAGTGAATGACTTAGGACTTACAAACTTTTTACAAGGCCTTGTAACTGTTGTGTTCCTGCAGTATAAAACAAAACAATGATTTATATGAACTTGAAAAATTGTGGAGTGAACAAAAAATATAACTAGTAAATATTAAAATTACCAGTTTCACAACACTTGTTTGTAATTACACAGAGTAAGGGTTAAAACTAACTAAACTTAACTAAAAAAATATTAACACATTTTATTATAATATTGAATTGTCAAGCTCTTATAAACTGTAAACAAAAACAAAACTCTCATATACTTTGACAGTTCTTTAAACTTCAAATTCGAATAGCCTTTTTGTAACTGGATATTAATTCATGAAACATCTAATCGGAAAGCTGCTAACTTCATCTTTAGTTATATGACGTATTTGTATTTAGGAATTCTTAATTTCCAGTTTTCTCCCAAAATATTCGGTTTAAAAAATTCTTAAATTAATATTTACAACGTAGTACCAATATACCATTAAATCAGTACCTAAGTAGTGAATTAAGTGACAAATAATGTGTAGCTGATTTCATCTATTTAATATGACGTATGTGACTACATCTACCAGTTAACTCAAATCCTCTCAGATATTTTTGTTTACCCTTACTAAAACTAGTTAATACCTAATTTTCAATTAATTATTTAAAAAATAGTTATTAACAAAGAACTATTTTATATTTTTCAATTCAACATCCCGTATCTCAATAAGGAGCAAACTTAAGCCCGATTGCACCGTTTACTTTAAGACAGTCTTAAAATAAAGTAATCTTAAAAAAACGAGCTTGCGTTGCACAGTTCTCTAACTATTCCTCAAACTAGTTAAGGAGGACTTAATATTAAGTTCCCGATTGGGTCGACTTAAGTTTGACTGAGGTTGACAGATGACTTTACCTGAATAACTTTTCTTTATGAATGACGTTTTCGAAGTTGATTTTGATATCCTCGAGATAATAGATATACTTCCCGAGATGCTTTACACTAAATCTGATCATTTTCACGACACATGGAATTTGCAGCTTGTAAAACATCTCGAGTGACAAAGCAATGCTGTTTACGGGTTTTAGGAATGATAGCGACATTTCGAAATTCTTTTTAAGTAAAACATTTCCTAATAAGGAAACCTACAAAAACCAGTTCCTAGCTGCACTTCGGTTTTATGCCTGCATTGTGCCTTTGATAACCATTGCTAATGTCTGAAGTTTGTTGTTTTCTTTGTATTTATAGGTTATTCGTTCACATTTGACGCTAACTGTCACTCGATACAGAGCCAAATCTGAAATGTCACTAATAAGTTACCTACTAGATTCTCTCAGTGTTGCCATGTACGCAATGCGTTAAGTGGTTCTTTACTAAGTAATGCTTAAGCTGCAGCGGTGCAACAAGCGAGACAGTTAAGTGCTTCTTAACGTTAAGAGTAGCTTACGAAAGGCTGGCTTGAATTCTAAACGGTGCAAACGGGCATTAGACCCATTGTTGTTAAGTAAAATATTATTATTTATGTCTTCCGAACGAATAGTTACAATTTGGCCCATTACTTATGAACAACCCTGTATAAGCAAGTTTCACTGTATTGACAAAATACCCTTTCAAGAATGCAGTTTTCCTGAAAATATCGTAATTTTCAATAGAAATAATATTATTGTGTCGAAATTAATTTTTTTTCAATATTCCCAATTTATGATCTACACTCTTTAAAAAAAAAGAAATTCAAATTTTACAATTTTGAGACCATTGAAAAAGTATTCAACATATTCACACTAATTATAAATAGCTTACGATGGTATAAAATATTTATTGTGGCATATTTCATTCACAATATCAGATAATAATCATCTCTTGTCTCGTTAAAGATAAAAAGACAAAATTATTCTTAACCGGTCAACATAAAAATTTGTAAGTATCAGCCACCGTGTATCCTCGCGACACCTGCGTTGGCGTATTTACAAGAAGTACCGAAAGAGCAAAAGAAGACTAGTACTAAGTACCATGCGAAGAAAACTCCTCCCAGCCCAGCATGGATGCTGGAACTCGCGGAACCAATAGCGAGCATCCGCCCGCTAACCAAACGATTCGGTGGTACCGTCGAGTCATATCACGTTTGGTACCAACGAGTGGTACTGCGTGAGATGGGCTGGCGAGAAAGGCTTGATTCATTGATGTGGTTACTTTATGTTGGTATGTCTCGAAGACTGGTACTGTTGGAGATGTTAAAGATGCAGTTGCTGGATGCAGAAGTTAATGATGCGGATGGGAGTTTCACAGATTGGTTCGTATTTCAGTGTTGGATGGTGTGTATCAGATTGGATATCAGGCAGTGGCGTAACTCTACTTAAAAACTATAATAGTATGAACTATAAATATTATTAAACAAAAAAATATTAATAAAAAAAGTCATACACGATTTTTACTATGTAAACCTGACTTATTATTATAATTTCAAACTAAAGTCATACAAGCCACACATAAAAACAAGGGATTTAAAAAAATGTTTTCAATGAAAAACTAAATTTTCAAATAAAATATTCCCATCAGCAGTAACAAAGTTTTATCAAGTATTGGGAATAAGTTCAAAAAGTGTAAGTAACGTAACCTTAAAGCAAAACAAAATAATAATATTGATAATATTGATTGTTTTTTTGATTAGACAAAAGCTACGAGATCTTGCCTGATCTGAAATATGTTATATATTTTTTCGCCACACGTTTTCCATAATATTCAAGTCAAAGCTTCTTGAGGATCATAACATAGTTCTGTGCTGTTCTCGAATACCTGGTCTACTTTACTTAGAGCCTGATCAGGCTACAAACCTAGCTCGACACTGACTTAGGATGTGCTCTAGGTGACAGAATCTGCACATGTCTTCCTCTGTCAACCCCATTAGCTTTGCGTGCATTTTAGGGTAACGGTGCCCTGTTAACATACCTAATATGGCTTTGACAGTTTTTCTATCTTTGCTTATTGGGTCTGTCCCAAATGTTGGCGAATGTCCTCTAATAAACAGTTTCCTAGTGAGATTACCCACGATTCTATGTCTTTCTGTATCACACACTTCCTTGTGGCCGTATTTATTGTCGACTTTGTGACGCCGCTGAAGGATTCCGGACTAATGAATGGCATTGATGAGCCTTGTCTGGCCGTTTCATTCACCAGTTCGTTGCCCTTTTGTCCCTCTTTCCCTGATACCCAGGCTACCATGACCTTGCAATGCTCTCCAACAGACTAGCTTAGAGTTAACCTCTATGGAATCGAGTTCCTGCAGTGTAGCCTGGATGTCTCTGAAGATGGCAACTGACACACACACAAAAAGCTGATAGACGAATCAGAATTGAAAAACAGCTGGTGTTTTCGCGAAAATACAAGCTGTTCTTGGTTTGTGATTGGTCCGAGAAAATTTTAAAATGGGAGGAATTGTCATGGATATTTTGAAAAATTTCCAAAGACCGGTATATAATAGCTATTATTTCACCCTGTATAATTGGTACTTATACCGTTGGAAATCATTGATCACGGGTTTCTTAACGACGTAATACAAGTAGGGTGTTGCCATTTAAATGTTTGTAGATGAGGTAAGCAAAGGGGGTTGATGGGTATGTATTATCCCTTATGTCATTTTAGTTCCCCCTGTCTACCCTAGAAGCAGTTCTGCAATTTTTTTGACATCATTTTTCGTTGACGACAGTTTTAAAATTGAAAAACTATTTCGAGTTATAAACACACTAAAGTCACTTTATCGTGAAAATACCTTGGAATCCTTGTACAATTAAAATAAAACAATCTACAAAAGACCACCGTACGCTATTTGTTTGTTAAATTTAATAACATCACTCCCTCCCACATTCCCAACACCTATTTATAAATTTAAAACATTATCAAGCACCTCGATCTAAATGTAAAATAGCTCTCCCTAATAGACACCTTAAAATTCAACAAAAAAGAGGATGACACTAATTATTTCCAAACTCGAATTAAACTTTCCTCAATTCTACGATTGGCTAATCTACCCTTCTTTTATTCCAGTGCCGTAGATATAAAAGATTCAGTTGGAGGAGTAAATTAATTTGTATAATAAAACAGTTTTATTTTTTTGTAGTTTTAGATATTGAATATTATTTAGAAACATCTAATCTAAAAAAAAATATCAGACTATCACAAGCCCTTAATATTCATTGCCCCAAAGACGATACATTTTTCATTTAAACTACTTTTTAGAAACATTTTTTTCTTTTTTGAATTGGTTTTTTCGAAGCAATGACAAACTCATAACCTTGTACAGAATTGAACGCTCTACAAAAAAGGTCTCTTAAAATTTTTTGATAAATTTACCCTTCCAAAAGTTATTCAAAGTCAAAGTTAACCCCTGGGTAAATTCTTAAATTTTTGAACTTTTACGGAAAAATTATGATTATTTTTGTAAAATTCAGTCCTTTATTCCTGAAGATGAAAAAAGTCATCAGAAAATTTCATTATTTATCGTTTTTGTTTAGGTCCCATACTGGTACTCTGCACCTTTAGCTGCAGTTGCACCAAATCATGATTTCGAATTTATAAAATCGGTTTACAACTATCGAGCAATCGATAAAAATTTATCCAATGCCGTTCTTGAAAAAATTCCAAATCATTTATGGAATTTGAGTCCTGAAGCAACGGCCTTATATTTTTTGTCTTAGTGTCAGGCAAAAAATTGTTGATGCTTCAAAAGTGAGTATTGACGAACATTTCGATATTCCTAAACGCTTCATCTTTAATATAGATGATTTTAAATGGTTCACAAGTAGAAACATTGATTATTTCATAAAGTCAAACTCTTTACAACTTTTTGTTTTTGTTTCTTTGTTTATTATTGATACAAGTTTTCTGCAGTTAGACAGAACTAAATGGTTAGAGGGTCCTGGATATTTAGGAGGCTTAGAAATTGTGAAAAATTCAAGAGTAGTTAATAATCCGGCAGAAAGAGCTGTTAAATTGTCCGGAGAATACATCAATATTTTACCTAGAAGTGAAGAGGAAAACCAATATGTGATGCAGGTTGTAAGCGAGTATAAAAAAACTATCAAAATGTAACTAAAGACTGTTTAATAAAATAAATCAGGTAGACTGAAATGGTTTAAAATGCATAATTTTTTGATTTCTTACCTTAACACCATTAGAATTATATATTTTTTAGGATAAATTACTAAATTTCACAAAAATAATCATAATGTTGCCGAAAAGGTGAAAAAATTTAAGAATTTACCCAGATGTCAACTTTGACTTTGGATAACTTTGGAGGAGTAAATTTATCGAAACTTTTTAAGGGACCTTTTTTGTAGAGCTTTCAATACTGTACAACTCATACTTGTCATTGCTACGAAAAAATCAATTCAAGGAAGAAAAATTTTTTTGTAAAAAGTGGCAAAATCCCAAGTAATTTAAATGGAAAATGTATCGTCTTTGGGGCAAGGTTTATTATGAATATTGAGGGATTAGGATAGTCTGATATTTTTTCATAGATGATAAACTAAAAATTTAGAGGGCGTTGCAAGGAACATAATCAATTTTGTAAATAAAGGACACCCTAATATGCAATGATTCCAAATTGAATAGAGCGGAAAGAGTGAATATTTCGTATTTTTTTAAATAGAATTTGCAATGCGTCCCACTTCTTGAACCATAAATGTAACGAATAGCTCTTTTTGTAATTTAAAAATGGATTCGAAGAGGTGCAAACTACAAGACCCCCATAAATGGAAACCAACGTGTGATTCAAATAGAGAGTAGCAAGTTATTATTGCATGTAATGTTAATTTCGTTCACTTCACTTTCCTTCAGTTAATTAATAATAAATTATCGTATGGGCGGCGAATAGCCAGTCCTTTCTCATACCCAACACCGAGAAATGTTTCAAGGCTAAATATATTTGCTGTCGACGAGAGTCGAAATCAACGTTTCTATACGGGCCGATCGAGTTCCGCCTGTCGTGAAAATAGTCACTTCTATTTTGATATTCCCACTTCGACCTCGTATCTCTTCTTCTACCACTTATTAATTAAATATGAATTAAGAATTCACCATTGAAATGTAAATTCCTTTCCTGGTCAAGGCGTCTGAGCTTGACATGAACATGAGACCTAAGTCTGTTATCTTTCATATGATTTCCTGAATTTAAAGAATGGCGGAGAGGGTTCATTCTTCTTTCCTGTGAACATGTGCCATTGAAGCCTTTCTAACGTATCGTATCTTATCTTTAAGAAGTGCATTCATCTGAATGAACTTTACCTGGACCAGAACTTTACCTGGACCCGTACTTTACCTGGGACAATTATTTTACCTGAGGCACTACCTGGAACAAGATATGTAACCTAAAAGGACACCAAGGACACCATCTCCTCACCATCACTCCAGGAAAGTAATATAAATATTTCATCGCTTCTTCAACGACATCAATAAAAACTAGTCAAATTTTTTTTTTACTTTGTAACAAAAGTCAATATACAACTTGTAAATTTAATAATTTCATAAAGTTTATTTTCCCTTCCAATCTTACAGGATTTGTCGTTATAATGCTGATGTGAATAACAAATAAGCTAGTATTATTCAGGGTGGAGCCCACTTACCTTTCTTAACTTTCATAATTTACCTTTATCTCATTTCAGTACCTTAAATAAATTTCAAGTAGGATTACCCGAGAACCGGTAAGACTACTCTCTGAATTTGTACTAGTTTGGTCTCAGAATCTACACCTGAGGTGCTCTCTAAACTGAGTAGCCGTTACAAATTGTCGCCCAACATCGTTGGAGGCGTTGCAAATTGGCATTACCTTATCGTTACGTAACATGCAGTAGAAGAAACAAGAGACAGATTTAATTGCAAAACAGGCCGAAGATGATTTTTTCGTTAAAGTGTCTACATGTACAGACCTTTTAAAGGCATCGTCAATATGAAGACCAAGAAACTTATTCGAATTTGAAGATCTTATTAAGTCATTGTTAAGTCTGAGAGGCTGCAAAACTCCTCTGTAAGATAAAACTAAAATTTTCTGTGTTAATAAAAAGCCTGTTTGAATCAGACCAGGACTTAATAGTACTGAGATCCTAGCATATGGTAGCATGTACAATAGGTATATCTGAACTACTCCAGGTTACACTAGTGAATTTACTATTAATTCGAAAGTCTGTGACATCGTTAGTGAATACCAAAAAAAGAATTGGATCTAAAACTAAGCCCTGGAGAACTACACTACTTACTGGTAAAATTTCTGAAACTTTGCTCGTACCAGTTGTTTTCTACACTCAAGGTAAGATTCAAACCATATTAAAGGAATGCCATAATATTCCAGTTTGTTTATCAAAATTTCATTATCAACCTAATCTAAGGTCTTCGCGAAATCACAAAAAACCGAAGCCGTAAAAATTTTATTATTAAGTGAGGTATATACTTCATTGGAGGCAGAGAACATTGCGTCACTATAGTAAAAGGTAGGAAACCAAATTGTTCTAAACTAAAGATTTCATGTTTAAAAAAGAAAGGACAATATGACAATAATAGTTACTAGTATTATTTTTTCGCCACCCTTGTGCAGTGGAACAATTATTGCTGTTTTCGTACAGTTAGGGAAAAGACTATTTTCAAAGGATTCATTGATTAGAGAACATAAACCGTTAATTACCACATCTGGAATATTCAAAAATAACAGACAGGCAGATATCCCATCTTTGCCACAGGAAAATTTGTTTTGAATGCTAGTTCAAATTTAACTACTGGTCTTAGTGTAGGGACAGAAAGAAAGCGGGTTACCTGTTCGCTGGTTACCGGCGCCGAAAACCGGCGTCTTTATAGGCAGACGTGCACACAGAAAGAAAACGGGTAATCGGAATCGGCTTCGGTTTTCGTAGATTCATTCTACTTAGTTGAAGATGGAAAGTAGTGCAAAACTGTCTTCTTCATCGGACGAATAAATTTTGTCAAACAATCCGTTTTAGTGTATACTTGATTATTTTCTATTGAACGGAAATATTCAATAATATTATGAATACAAACTGAAAAACTTACCATCTTGAATTTTCATTTCTTCAACAATTAATTTCCAACATTTTTCCCCTATATTTCTGTAACTGTGGGCTTTATCACGTTTGTCCCATACAGTATCCATCACCGGCTCGCTTATAATTAAATACTCATTCTGGTAAACTGCCTGCGGC
This sequence comes from Lochmaea crataegi, assembly GCA_947563755.1. Classification (NCBI taxonomy): domain Eukaryota; kingdom Metazoa; phylum Arthropoda; class Insecta; order Coleoptera; family Chrysomelidae; genus Lochmaea; species Lochmaea crataegi. The sequence goes on from OX387433.1 coordinate 15,942,827, forward strand.
TTGCTGCACGCGCCGACAAGCTTCAGCCTGTTTTGTCTCTGTGTGCTTACGTTTATCAACCATAAGTAAATTTAGGCGCTGATCAGTGCTGATAACCGGTAAGCGGGCAGCCCGCTTTCTTTCTGTCCATACCCTAAGGAAGAAACTATCAGTGATCCTTCCAGAAGGAAGAAGGAAAGAAAAAACATCACATCTTTGAGATATTTTAATGCTAATATGCTTATTAATGTTCACGAAATAATTGTTAAATTCGCCTGTGTTGAGGACAGTTTGATGAACGAGTTTAGTTGCTTAAATCGTCGATAACAGAGCAAGTTCTTCAAGTGGAACCTGACTGTTTGTTAAGGGAACCTGAGAGCAGAGGCAGATTCGATAAAACTTCTATGAATGTGCGGTGCTGCACATCTAGAATTCATCACTGACTCAGCTATACCTCCAAAGGTGATCAAGGTGCAGTAGGTATGTAAGTATTGTGCACTTTTTTCTCGTGAATTTGGTGGAAAAGGAGATCATTAGAAGCTTAACATATTAGTTGCTAAAACAAGTGGAAAGATGCTATCGAGGTATTTGTTCATCACAGTCAAACTGCTTAGTGCTGACCACAAAAATAACTCGATTTTGGTTTTATTGCAACTGTTAATAGATCTGCGCCAAATATCATGATGCAACTTGATTCCAGCAGTTCTAAGCAAATTTTAGAAAATAGAAGAAAGCTAGCACCTATAATTGAGACAATTATCTTGTGTGGACGTCAAGAGGAGCTTCCGGCTCTGGGCCAATAACTTATTGGACCAGCCCACCCATAATGATGGAAATTTCAGGGCGTTACTGCGTATGCGCGTCTCATGTGGTGACAAAAATTTAATTGATAACATTCAAGGTCAGTTGTTAAACGCAATGTATATTAGCCCAATGATTCAAAAAAATATATTTAAAATTTTTGGTGAAATAGAAGAACTTGAAATTATAGTTAAAATAAACAGAGCAAAATTCATCCTACATATAGCAAGAATATTTTTTTTTAAATTTGTAGCTGTACATAACACTACTGGTAGGGATTTAGCGACAGTGATGTTAGCGTGCATAGAAACATCAAAATTGAGACCACAGATGTGTTAAACCGTTTTGCAAGGGAAAAGCAAAGAAATATTCCTTTATTATTATATTATAATAATTTTCGTTAGAATCCAATTTAATATTCCCTTTCCAAATCCTAACTTTTCCAAATACCACCAACCTGACCCCCCCGAAATTTTGGTCTAGATACGGCCCTGTCTAGAAACAAATGGAATACGACAGCCCAATCTATAAAAACTTTACACATCCTATACATTTTCAAGAAACTTGGGTCTTATTTTGACGTTACGATTTTACGATTGCTCATTTTGGACGCCTTGTATATTAAAATTTTTTGTATCCCACTGGTATAACAGAGGTTTTCTAAAACTGCTACTATAGGCAACATTTTGACCCAAATACAACTATAATCTGAGTTAATAATTTTATCTAATATTTATATTTATTTTCTTGAAATAAATTTGCCCCGCTGAATATACGACTGTGTTTCTCTTACCCTTACCCGCCACCCTTTCATCAAGGGCGGCTTAGAAACAAGTGAAATGTGCGAGGGACAAGCACGCATTGCGATCACAGCCCGCTAGATAACGCGTTTTACTCATAATTAAGATTTTATCAATATCACGGAACACGCTGTGTATTTTCTGATGGTTGAGCCCAACGAATTTTCAATATGGTGTCGGAAATTTAAGCCATGGTTGAATTTAGAACGGAAGGTCCATTTTACCTCGCACTGAGCACGCTAATTTCAAGATTCCAATGAGTGGTGAAAAAGGGGGACGAGGGAACGAAATTAATTTGTTTCCATTTTTTACGGGCAAAAGATTGTATCATAAAAATAAAACAAATTGTGTGTTAGTTCGCATGTATTAAATAATTGGAGGTTTCATCTTTAAAAAAGACAAAAATTCGTTATTTTATGCCGCACCCTATTTTTAGTTTTGTAATTTTCATGAAAATTACAAAACTTCACCTACGCGAGCGAGCCTCAAAGTAGTCGCATATGATGTGTACCATCTGACATCTCACCTTGGTAATAAGCAACATTAATGTCAAATGATTCTGGTATTATTTGAAATAATTTTTGGTAACGAAGAATCATTTTTTCTATAAAACGTCTATGTGCGGGTCTTGGAAGTAAAATCGGCTGGTTTGCCGTCACGGCAAACGGCACGACCATCTGATGCCATCAGATTTTCACACACATTTCCTTGGAAAAATTTCGAACTAAGGAAGTTTGGACTAACTAAAGTATCAGACGTATACTTGTCATTTCAAAGTATTTAAAAAACGTTGAAAAAGTCCGTCAGTAACAGTGTCACTGTTAGTTGTTGAAACATTTCGATCCGTGTACCATTTCGAGCTTGAGTTCATCATTTAAAAAAATACGGAATCTTCTCCAATAAACAGTGACAGTGACAGATATTAACCTCAAAATTTGACGGCGAAATTTACCACCGCCTGCGCTCATTGGTCAAAACAAATAGCGCGCGCTTCACTGGCTTCCTGTTACACACTTCCGTCCCATTTCACAAATTGCAGGGAACCGAGCGGAAAGATGTTGCACATAAAAACTGGAATTGGATTATTCCCGATATAAAATTACATCAACGTAAATGCTTTTTGTGCTCTTCTTCTGTGAAGAGACCAGTAGTCCTGAGCAGGCTCAACAGTCTTTTTACTAGGTCCCTCTTTGGAAAATCCTCCTTTTGGCGCTCTAGTTCTAGGAGTCTATATCTCCAATGGGACAGTATTTCTCATTCGAAGATTACGTGTGAGGCTCTTCCTCTTCCTCTTCCTCTTCCTCTTCCTCTTCCTCTTCCTCTTCCTCTTCCTCTTCCTCTTCCTCTTCCTCTTCCTCTTCCTCTTCCTCTTCCTCTTCCTCTTCCTCTTCCTCTTCCTCTTCCTCTTCCTCTTCCTCTTCCTCTTCCTCTTCCTCTTCCTCTTCCTCTTCCTCTTCCTCTTCCTCTTCCTCTTCCTCTTCCTCTTCCTCTTCCTCTTCCTCTTCCTCTTCCTCTTCCTCTTCCTCTTCCTCTTCCTCTTCCTCTTCCTCTTCCTCTTCCTCTTCCTCTTCCTCTTCCTCTTCCTCTTCCTCTTCCTCTTCCTCTTCCTCTTCCTCTTCCTCTTCCTCTTCCTCTTCCTCTTCCTCTTCCTCTTCCTCTTCCTCTTCCTCTTCCTCTTCCTCTTCCTCTTCCTCTTCCTCTTCCTCTTCCTCTTCCTCTTCCTCTTCCTCTTCCTCTTCCTCTTCCTCTTCCTCTTCCTCTTCCTCTTCCTCTTCCTCTTCCTCTTCCTCTTCCTCTTCCTCTTCCTCTTCCTCTTCCTCTTCCTCTTCCTCTTCCTCTTCCTCTTCCTCTTCCTCTTCCTCTTCCTCTTCCTCTTCCTCTTCCTCTTCCTCTTCCTCTTCCTCTTCCTCTTCCTCTTCCTCTTCCTCTTCCTCTTCCTCTTCCTCTTCCTCTTCCTCTTCCTCTTCCTCTTCCTCTTCCTCTTCCTCTTCCTCTTCCTCTTCCTCTTCCTCTTCCTCTTCCTCTTCCTCTTCCTCTTCCTCTTCCTCTTCCTCTTCCTCTTCCTCTTCCTCTTCCTCTTCCTCTTCCTCTTCCTCTTCCTCTTCCTCTTCCTCTTCCTCTTCCTCTTCCTCTTCCTCTTCCTCTTCCTCTTCCTCTTCCTCTTCCTCTTCCTCTTCCTCTTCCTCTTCCTCTTCCTCTTCCTCTTCCTCTTCCTCTTCCTCTTCCTCTTCCTCTTCCTCTTCCTCTTCCTCTTCCTCTTCCTCTTCCTCTTCCTCTTCCTCTTCCTCTTCCTCTTCCTCTTCCTCTTCCTCTTCCTCTTCCTCTTCCTCTTCCTCTTCCTCTTCCTCTTCCTCTTCCTCTTCCTCTTTCTTCTCAGCCGACAGATAGGTTCATCCGTAAACATGCCAATCGTACCCATGTGTTTCCTTAGGATACAGTGACCGATGAGTAATCCCGTCACTTTCCTTATCTGGCCCCTGCTGAGGAGGATAGTTACCGAAATGGAAACGATTTCGTTGCTACCCATTATTTCTAAGCTGTTTGAAAAGTTACTACTTAAAAGAATGCAATCAATTATAGGAAGAAGAAATCTTATCTTAGATCAGCTCCATAGAGCTACAAATATTATAGGAGGCAAGAAACTTTGCTCTGCTATATTTTTGGACGTGGCACAACCATTCGGTAAGGTGTGGCATGGAGTACTATTCCACAAATTACACTACACTGGTAGATACTTTAGCATCAAGCAGGAAGGCGCATATTCTTATCCTAAAAAAAGTAAAAGCTGGAGGTCCACAAGGAACCGTTCTGGGTCCTATCCTTTATCTCTTCTACCCTTCTGATTACCAGAACTAAATGTTAACACTATAACTAGTTTTGCTGACTACTCTACCATCCTGACATCCAAATGTTTTGGTTCAACATATACGCCAAGCTTTGGTGAAAAACGGAAAGGATTAGGTATAAATATATTACGAGATCTGCCTACAAGATTCCGCAGGTATCTGTTTTTTGTTAAAACCTTTGATTAGGTACCTATATTTTTTAAATAAAACACATCATTAAATGCTCATTTTATTGGGACTTAAACCTAATAGGTACTAATAAGGTCTTTGGAATGATGGAGTAGAATTTTCATATCTGAACGCGAAAAAAAAACAAAATATAAGGTTTGTTCCAACTGGCATTTATGAATCGTACTGGAATCGTTTTGAGTACTTTATAGTGCGCAAACTCGAATTTATACCGTCCCAAGCAGTCCCAATAATGATACTTTAATCAGTTGGAACGTGAAAGAAATACAGCATTTGCGCGAACGATACCAAAAACGGTTCTAACGCCAGTTGGAACAAAGCTATTTATGAGCATAGTGCCACATTTTGGCTCCAGTTGACACATTTTATTGCAGGTGCTGCATCCTATAGGGTGTTTTAAATTTCGGGTGAAAAACATCTTCACATTTATCCGCCCCGTATATTTTAAAATTTAATCAAAATTTCAAGCTCAGTATTCAAGCTCAATTCAAAAAACAAATTAAAGAAGTGGTTCGAGAGATAACCACTTTTGAAAATGTGTCAAATTGCTGGTGTCAGTTTTTTTTTTGTAGTGCCCCCTGAATATTTAGTTTATGACGTGGAAAAAAAAATAAAATCATATAAGCCCTTTTAATATTCATATTAAACCCTGTCACAAAGACGATACATTTCTCACTCAAATAACATGTTTTACATTTTACATTGAATTTTTTATTCTCCTGAGCAAGTTGATATACATCGATGAGAGATACATATTTTTGTGGGGAATTGAATTTTATTTTCTCGTAAAAATAATTGTTGAAAGAATTTTTACATCATTAACTATACTAAAAGCACTGAGCTTTTGTGTAATCAGTTCCGAAATGGCGTGGGAATGTCTAGGGAAACTCAATGAAATGGGCGAGAACAATATAGTCACCTTACTGTGGATTCCAGGACACACTGGAATAGAAGGAAATGAAATAGCAGAGGAACTAGCAAAGAGGGCGTCTGAAACACCCTTTTGGGGGCCGGAACGCTTTTGCAGTATCAGCTCCAATGTATTATTGGAAGAAATAGGCAAAGCCGAAAAAAAAGAGAAGATCTGACCATTGGAAAGATCTAGTAGGACAATCAAAGATTCTTCTGGTTGAAATCAAATGAATGCATAAGTCAAAGTAAAACTGCACTAAGAGTTTTAAATGGGATCCTAAGGGAACATTGTCGCCTGAATGGGCTTGTGAAAAAGCTCAAAATAGTGAAGGAAGAAGAATGTAGATTCTGTGGCTTGGAAGAAGAAACCTCCATCCATATAATTACGAATTGCACAGCAATTCAGAATCCTAGGGCGCAACACCTAGAAGACTATTGGACTGAATAGAAAAGGGACACTTACCTAAACTAAAGACTGCAGATATACTAAAATTCCTTCGGGAAATAGGAATAAAGGAGCTGTTAGTTCCTGAGACTTTCCTCAGGAACTAAGTAGAAGTAAGGGCGCACAATAGATCTTTTATTTTCATTGTTTTATGGTTTTATGATTTTTGTTTACCCGGAATTATTTCAAATTGAGCAATTTAAATAACACTACACAGTGCACTCACCTTTTTTATGAAAACTCAGCTTCTCAGAGTTTTAGGTGGTCTCATGAGTTTAATGTGTAAGAAATCTAATTACTGTTCTTTTTTATAAGCGCCAAAAGTTCAATGTTATCTAAATTAAATTTTTAATAAAGTTTTTAATATCTGATTTAGATTTAAATACTTTCCTAAATACGGTCCTGTGTACTCACCCTGAAAGTACCTCAGTGACGTGTTCAGGTCTTCAGGTGTTCGAAATAGTTGTACCAACTGATAAAAACAATTAGTTCGAAATAATACTTAGGATGAAACAATTTTTAAATTTATTTTATGAAAATTAATTTTGTGGACACAAATGATCAAAATTAACGTTATTTCTTACATCAAAATAAAACTTAACTAAAATGGTCTTTCACTCAAAAAACACATACATGTGAAATAGTATCTCTAATACATGCAATTATGCAACTTTTTTTATATTAGTTTATTTACAGTAATATCGTTTTAAATTAAGCTAAAACGAAGAGAACATGGCCGATACTGTTGTATCTGAATTTGCTGAATATCTAAGTTCTTTTTATATGCACACACAAGTAAATTTTTTATTTTAAAATAAAGTTTTTTAAATACCTTTCATCTTCTACTAATGTTGAAAGATGAAAAATCGCTTCTTTCCTGTTTTAGACCGCTCTGGGCCTTGGAAATTTAACCTCCAAAACGAATTGTGAAAAACTCCAATTCAGCATGCCTCTTGACGAAATTTAATATATGGTTTATTTAAATTTATTTACTAACGAAGATCCCTCGGTGTTTATTTTCTTCAGGAACCGTGTTACAAGGTTAGTTAAACTATTCACACTATTTATTGCATAGAAATTTTTTTAAATTTGCAAATTTTTTTGACTGAACGAAATAACGTGCTTCTTGTAGAATTTTCTTTTTCAAAACGGACGATGCTTTCTCTATCAACAACTACATAACAACCAATTCAATTTTTCTTTCCAATCTGCCAACAATCTGCCTACTATTTCTAAAAGTTTGTTTGATTGTCATTGACCAATCAAATTAACTTATAGTTGTTTATTAAATAGATTTTATAATATTCTTCAATAGATTTAATCTTTTTTAAAAGAAAGCGTCATATTTTATATTTATAAATGAATTATTTAAGTTTTAATCTTTTATTAATTAATTTTTCTAATTATATGACATATTCAAATTGGGTTGGTAGTTTTCCTGTTTTAGCTGACCATTCTATGTTCAAACCTGTCATACATCAGATGATAAATACTTTCACAAGTGTCATAGATCTAATAACTGTATTAAAAGTTTTTCTATTTTAGATTCTACCATAATACCAATAAAGTTTCGTAATGCTTTTGGACAATTTTAATTTTACATGCAGAAATTCGAGATAATACATAAAGACCATAAACATTCCCGTTTAAAGGTGGATCTTATATTTGATACCGGGTGATTTGTTTGAGTTTTCTTTATATAAGTGAATTTTAGACTTTATCCATTGTATGTATGTACGAGGTACATTATAAAGTTGGAATCGCTTCTTTGAGTTTGATTTATTTTAATTTGATTCATTTAAATAGTTTTCCTTTAATATTCTATAATTATTAAAGCTTTTATGTTAGAAGTAACTCGTGTTGGTTATGTGCAATGTGTAGTATTATTTTTCATATCAATACATACATACATTCATACAACTATACTAAAAAAAATTATCGTGAAAAAAAATTTTACTTTTCAATTATATGATGAAAATCGCATACTTTCTTAGAAATAATGATAATTTAGCGGTCGAAGTAAAAAAAATTAAAACACTTTAAAACCAGTGAATTTACCGAAGAATCATGAGAGAACTTTTTTGCAGAGCGTTCAATTACCTACTTAATTTATCTCGCATTGCTGTATATCAACTTGCCCAGGAGAAAAAAATTAAATGTAAATCGTGCCGAGACTCCAAGTTATTTAAATGGGAAATGTATCGCCTTTGTGGCAGGGCTTAACATTAATTTTAAGGGCATATGAACCTGATATTTTTTTTCACGTGATAAACTAAATATTCAGGGGACGCTGTGAAAAATCCAAATTGGTGAATAACGGACACCCTAATGGTCAGTGTACTTGAGAACAGAAAACATTACATCACTAGTGAATTTATTTATTACTTTGGAAGCCAAATTGTTACAATTTCAATGTTATGTTATGCTTAAAGGAAAAGCAGTAGATGATTTTCCATCAGTTTTTCTATCATTTTCGATAGTCAGGAAAGAGTCAATTTTTTAGGGGACCGGAACCCTTTTGCAGTATTAGCTCCAATGTAGTATTGGATGAAATAGACAACGACGAAAAGAGGTGAAGAACTGGCCATTGTATCTAGATATCCTCAAATTCCTTAGGGAAATGGATCTTAGTCTCTCAGACTTTTTTCAGGAACTAATACGAAGAAAGGGGGCACAATATATCTTTTAGGTCTCAGTGAACGTCACCCGATATACATCATACATAATTACAAGAGTCAATTTTCAGAGGATTCATCAATCAGAGAAGTTAAAACGTTAATCACCACATCAGGAATTGTTAAAAATATTTCAAATGATAAGTCACTTATGCAACAGGAAGATTTGTTTTGAATATTGAGTATGGTTTGCACTAGTTCAAATTTATCTACTAGTCTTAAGAAGAAACTATCAGTAACTCTTCTAGAAGCAAGGATCAAGGGAATAATAAATAGTAGCACGACTATAATAGTGTATTACATTAGGAGTCTTGACATTAGGATTTTTCCGTGCGCGCATGACAAATTCAAAGTCATGCAAACACGGAAAAATCCATTTCCGGACGTGTAATGAACGATACTTTTTATTATACTTATCTGAAAACAGCCCAAAAAATGATAAGAAGTAAATTTAAAACAAAGACAAAGACTATTGCTTTTTTGAAGCGACAGGCTGTGTGTTATATACCAAAAAAGTCCAGGGTACTAACGGCAGAACAAGTAACCATTTTTTTATCGAAGCTTCAGATGAACAAGATGCAAAATACCCGAAACTGAAAAATCCCGAAGAATATACCGGACATGGGCTAAGGCGTTCTTTGGCAACCATGTTGGTGGAAAGCGGCGCTGATTTGCTCTCTCTGAAAAGACACTGAGGATGGCGTTCTTCCAACGTAGCATAAGGATACATAGAAGAATCCATAAAAATAAAAATAGAAGTATCACAAAAATTGGTGTAACCAAATAATTGTTAAGTTTGTCTGGGTCCAGATCAACAAATGTTTGATGAACGAGTTTTCTTCCTGAAATCATTATTAACAGAGCAAGATTCTCTGTAGGAGTTTTAAGGTACAGAAAAACGCTAAAAATAACTCTAGTTACAGGTCCATAGAAGATATATTTATATTTAACCATAAATAAATTTATATTGTCATTGTGGAATCATCATAGCAGTAAATCTATAATAACCCATAACGAATTTTATTATAAAAACCTTTACCTGAGCTACCTACTAATTATTTTTTTCTGCAAACAAAACACTAGCCTGAAAAAAAAGAATCTTATAGTTTTCCACAATAGCCAAATTTCATGGGACTCACCTTAATCTTTATGAAGCTGTCGTTGTCAGATCGTTAAATCTTTAAGTTATTGTGGTTTGTTTGACAGTACCTACAAGCCCTTAAAAATGGCTTTTGGCCCTTCTTCGTAAAATGTCGTTTTCACTAGAATTATTGTCCTTAAAATGTTATATATGTTTGGTAACGACTAGGACACTGCGTTTTTATGGTTTGTCTCATTAGGAATGGATGTTAGAAAGGGCGCATGGGATTTCTAAGAATGTTGCTCTCTTTTAAATTTATTGATTTGGGATGAACATATAACATGAAAATAAGGTACGCGGTAAATTTTATTTTATAGTCGAATACCAACTATTTTTATTACTACTATTTAAATTAATTCAAAAATATTCGTTTACGGTGAAAGTGGGAACACTCTTAATTTAAAATGGAAACTCCAAATATCGAAACCTCAAGAAATATCGAAACCTCAAGAATATTTAGATCGACAAATGTTAAGATATCAAAACCAAAAGTGTAGTAATGAATATTTCTTAAAATAATTACATAGTAGATACCTATCGACAGAAAGGGAAAAAAATTAATGTATATTGGGAAGTCATTTACTGAGATCTAAAAGATACATTTTGCTTTCTTTTTCCTTGTACTGTTGGTATTTGACGTGGAAAGGCTTCTTTATGGTGGTCTTCCAGGAAACTCGGAGGCGGGAGGGGCATCTTAATAAAACTACGATTTCTGTCACTGGGATAAGTTCTATTTATTACTATACTTTAATATTACACATTATAACTAATTAAGATTACTAAATCTATTATAAGGATCTATCATTATAGCATACTTATAGTTTAACTGAATAGCATAATGACTACAGCTAAGTTAGAATGAATATTAATTACATACAGTTGGTCCGGTGAATCTTTTCCCATGTATGAAATTATTCACATACTACTTTTTGTAGTACGTCTCTTTTCTACTCACAGAATCTAAACCCCCGAAATGAAACCGTTTGTTCCATTACAACATAATATAACAGACAGAGATAGCCATATGATGATTGTGGGTGATTGGGTGTAACCCACACAACAGAAGTCTGTGGTTTAACCGCGAATCTGTATATTGACAGACCAAAGACTTTGTTTACATTTTTATTTTACATTTTTATCCATTTTTTTGCCCCTTGCATATACATTTATTTCAAAAACAGTTGTTATAACGACTAACTTATACCTGAGTGTTCGAATTATTGTGGTAAGTAAATATTATTTATCTACTTTTTATTTATTTACTTCGCAATGAAAACTAACCTTAAATTGACATTTCATTATGATTCTGGATAGAACTCCATCAAACTGAATTATATGAAACATATTTTGCTTCCACCAATGTAGAAAATATTGACCTAATTTTCCGAAAGACCAGAACTATTTATGAATGGTTTTTATTTTTAGAATATGCCTGGAAAAACGTTGAATTCGCAAGCACAGGAGCTGGTCCTAAATGTGTTGGAGTATTTTGAGTTAGAAAAAACCTTTGGAACCTTTGGACCTTTGGAACCACTTTCATGTGTTCAAGAAGTAACATAAATATTTAAGTGCATGCTTGTTTAGCAATATACTTATTAATAATCAATTTTCTTATGTTAGAGGGTAGCTGCAGCTTTGAAAATATCTCGACGGACAGTATATGCTATAAACTAAAACTAAAACTAAAACTAAAACTAAAACAACTGATCTACCTGAGGGAGCTAAGATGGCAGTACGGAACACATTATATTATGATATGTACCAACAGAGTAAATATCAAACTATTTAATTAGAATTTTTTGGTAAAATGTAGGTGTAGGTATTTTGTAATGAGCATTCAAATCATGGTATATTCAAGAAAAATTTAGGAAGGTATTTATATAGATTTTAGTAGTTTTGTGACTACATTACAATTTAATTCAACTATTAAATTTACCTTATTTTTGAACAGTCAAGGTTAAAACATTAATGAAATGAACAAACATAATATCATTAAAAATATAGTATTTGTTCAAATTGAATCTGTACTATAATTTTTGTTTTTGTTTTAGAGAAGCATGTTACTTTGACTACCTTAAATTGTAAATTGAGGGAAAGAGAAATTGTATCTATTAGCAAAACATCTCTGAGCATTTTGTTAAAAACATTGGGATTCAAATATAGCAAAGATGACAATCGGAGAGCTTTAATGGAGCGGCCCAGTATTGCAGCCTTGAGAGCCAATTTTCTGCGTAAATATATGGAAAACCTTTCAAGTACTCACCCAAGAGAACTTGTATTTTTGGATGAAACATGGATCTATTCGAAGGGAAATAAAAGAAAATCTTGGCAAGACAACAGCACTAAAAGTCTACGTAAACCAGATGGTTATGATGGTAAACGTTTTATAATTGTCCATGCTGGTTCTACCAAAGGATTTGTCCCTGAAGCAAGTTTATTATTCTGTTCAAAATCTAAAGTAGCTGATTACCATGGAGAAATGAACAATGAAATATTTATGAAATGGATAAGTACTCAATTAATTCCCAACTTAGAAGAGCCATCTCTTATTGTTATGGATAATGCCTTTCAGAAAAGCAACCTTCTACTAATTCGACAAAAAATGAGATTGTTACATGGTTGATAACAAACAACATTAAGATTGATACAAAACTTACAAAACCTGAATTGCCACAAATTGCAAACATGAATAGAAAAGAAAACGTGTATATAATTGATGAGTTACTACGAGAACATGGTCATGAAGTGCTGAGACTACCACCATATCATTGTGAATTCAACGCTATTGAATTAATTTATATATATAAAGATGGGTATTCAGATAGTTCTGTTAAAGATATGTGGAAAGAGGCACTGGGACAATGTAATCAACAAATTTGGGAAAAATGTGCTAGGCATACCCATGAAATTATTCAAAAGTGGTATGCCCGAGAGCAGAATATAGTTGATATTAGCATTCAACCAATTACAATCGATATAAATACTGGTGATAGCTCTGATTCTGACTATGAGGAAAATTAAATAAAATCTATTGTATATTATATGAGTCTTAAATATACATATTTAAAATATTAATTATTTATTTTTACAACCCAAAAGATTTTTATTTTTCATTGTTGAACTGTATGGGTGAGACGTCCCAATAGTAATGGTTGCCAGCCATAACCCTAACAGGGCAATACTGATTTGCAAAGTTTCTGCTGAGGAAGTTGTTATTAATACTAACTCTTATGCAAGTAAATTTGCTTAATAGCAAGTTTGCAGAATAGCCCCATAAAACTCTGGAATACTAACAGTTTTTTCAAACTAAAGGTTTAGGTAGCATATTGCTAAATGGATGTAAAATATTTACAAATATCTATTACACCAGCTTCAATACAATAATAAATAACGTTCACCGTCATTTTAGCCACATCCTAATTAAACCATCAATCTACGACCTACGTATTACTTAATGTATTGATTTATTGCGTTTGTATATGAATGATAACGCATGGGAAAAGATTCACCGGACCAACTGTATGAATTGTATCTGAATCTGACTGTCAATCTGAATGTGAATCTGAATCTGACTGTTTTTTAATATATTTATATTATAGTTCAAGTTCGCTGATATTTACTATTTAATATTGTATGTTTATTCAGGTGATGAACTTGACTCGATACCTTCCGGCCTCGATGGTTATATTTATGTATTCTTCAACGTTTAGTATTTATTGAAAATAGTTTCAAGGGAATTTATTTCTTATTTTATTTTATTATTATCTTATGCCAAAATGCATCACATCCTACTCGGCTCCTGAGAAAAGTTTCCTGAGACCAGTAGTTCCCTTGATCATATTAATTTCTTACAGTAATTTCAGGAAATCCGCAAGCAGTTTAGGTGAGTGTCTCTTCTATCCAGAAATCTCCGAAGTAATGTGTCCTTGGATTCTCTTCCTTTGTAGGGTATGTGGGGAAAGGGGACATAAGCCAGTGGAAGTAGATGAAGACGATGGAAAAGAGGAAGGAAAAATGGGAGGTACCCTCTGGGCCCCTCAGAGGGGACGAGTCTAGTTAAATAGGAGGAAGGGGAGAACAGTGCGCGGGAAGAAGGAATGTAGGGGATGGATGGAGGGTGTTACAGATGAATTTAGGGAAATGCATGATATATTCGCTGGAGTGATTTTTAGGACGGAATTGGATGTGGTGTTGGATCTGAGGTAAATGCTAGATATGTGGGAAAGCAGGAATGGATTATGGACGATACAGGAGAGGCAGGAATAAGAGTGGTGAGGGATGGACTGAGGGCGGATGAAGTGAGGAAGGGAAACGGATGGGTAGTAGTGCGAATGGGAGACATGGTGGTGTACAGTGTGTATATAAGCCCAAATGTTAGCCTGGAAGAATATAAGAGGAACATGATAGGATTGGAGAACGATATGAGGGTGTCAAAAGGAGGATCATAAGGAGAACGGTGCTAAGAATACTGTATGGGGTGGGGGGAAGAAAATGGACAGGTTGACATCCAACGGGTTGGTGGTGCTGAATGATGGACTACTGCCCACCTTCGTGAGGGGTGGCGGGGGTTCGTCATTCATTGATATAACAGCATGTGATGAATGACTGGGGGAAAGAGTGAGTAGTTGGAGGGTTCTGGAGGATGAGGAAAGCTTGAGCTTACATAGGTGTGTGGAGACGGAGATAAGGAAAGGGACAAAGGAATTATTGGACGAGTGGGGATGAAGGTCGAGGCAGAGAGTATGAGGAAGAAAGTAAGAGAGGAGATAGAGAGGGGACTTGGACATGATGTAGATGAATTGTAAAATGTGATACAGGGCTGTAAAAGAGAGGAAAAGTGGGGCAATAGGCATGAGGGCCAATTACTGGTGGATTGAGGATATAGAGGAGCTGTGGAGGGAGTGTAAGAAAGAACGAAGACGGATACTGAGGAAAATAGGAACGATAGAGGGAAAAGAGGGATACAAAGAAAAGACGAAGGAACTGGAGTGTAGGGTGGAGAGGGAAAATAGAGGAAAGTGGAAAAAGTTATGGGGGGATTGGAAAACAATCCATGGGGAAAGGCGTACGAGATAGTGGTGAAGAGGATGGGTAGAAATAGGAACGAGGTGCTAGAGGAATATTGGGAGAAGGAGATTATAGGGAAATTGTTCACATGGGGAGAAGGAAAAATGGGGGGCAGAATTCGAGGAATCCAGGGGTGTGGTTGGATAGCCAATTATCCTTCAAAACTAATATGTTAAAGGCGGCAGAGAAGGGGAAAGCTGGGAAGATTGATCTGTAATGTAAAAGGGTCGGGAAAGTGGAAGAGGAGGGTAATTGGTAGGACGGTAGAGCAGAGTATGCTGTACGGTGTGGAGGAGTGGGGTGGAAGAGCGAGGGTGAATGCGAGGGTTAGGCCACTCCTGCGGGTGCTGCTGAGGTTGGTGCAGGGGTACAGGTCAGTGGGTGGACTGGCAGCAGCGGTGCTGGCAAGGTCCTACACATTGAACGTGAAGGCTAGAGCCAGGAATAAACGTTGGAGGGGTGCGACCAGAGAGGAAGTACGGGAATGGATGGAGGAGGAAATGGAGAGAAGGTGAGAGGAGTAAGAGGGCGCGTTAAAAGGAGCGATTGGAAATGGGAGAGATTGGATGGACCTGAAATTCGGGGAGGTGATCTACTTCTTGACACAGGTGTTCACTGGACATGGGTCGAGAGAAGGGTACCTCCACAAAATTGGGAAAAGAGAGACTGAAGTGTGCGAGAGGTGTGAAGTGAAGGATGACGTGGGGCATGTGTTTAGATGCTGGAGGAACGAGGAAGTGCTGAAGAAGTTGGAGAGGAAACTAGGGGGGGCGGTGTATTGGGAGAACATGGTGGAGATAATGTTGAGGGAGGAGGAGGAATGGATGGAGGTGAGTGGCATAGTAGAGAGCATGGTTAGGGAAAGAGGAGGACTTGATATGGCATGAGAGGTAGGAGTGATAGTTAGGTTGAAGACGACGGTGTGAGCGGAGAGTGTGCGAGGAACCGCCGCCCGTCTCGAAGTATGGTAGGGTAGTGATTCTGAGGCGCAGGTAACGGCGAGTTTGAGGTGGGTTTGGTTGGTAGGCATCTCCTTGGGGATGAGTCAAACACTGTTTGGGTCCTGGACCCATTCGAAAATGAGTGTCCCATCTCGACCCGAATAAAAATCCTATATATTTTATCAATATTGGACTGGGCACACTTTCCTTTGGCGTGAATTTTCGCTTGTGGCTTTTCCCAAGCTTTCAGAGTATTTGGTTCCTGGTCATGCACTTCTATCCCAGTCCCTTTTATTGATTTAGAGCCATCTTTATACAATTAAATATCATTATTTCCAAGTTCGGTAATAGTGTTGGGATCCCATTCCTTCTTGCTACTGCCTCCTGTATTGATTTGTATAAATTGTGTAAAAATATATCGATAAAAAGAAATTGGAGAAAATCAGCGACATTTTGACCAATAAGGCAAACCAGAAATACCGGAATATAAACCCCCGAACTGCAGTTTTTGATTTCCCAAATGCTGGTTCAGGACCAGTGAATGCAACTCCAGATCCTTACTAACACATATCAAACTTAGGAATGAAGCAAAAAATTTCAGAAACACGTGTAAATAAAATTTAATAAATATATGGCAACGAAAAGAGATAAAACATTGAGGAGATTGAAGATTCAGCATGCTTACCGGGCAGGCACTGGTAGAACTGACAGAGGATATCCGAGGTGCTCTAGATAACCAAGAAGCCGTAGTATGCGCCTTTTTTGGATATAGAAGAAGCTTTTGACAATATTCCTCATGAGGCTGTCAACAGAGCATTAAATAGAAGATATGTAGACAGCACAACATCCAAATGGATATCGGAACTGCTCACCACTAGAGTAGCAGAGACGAGGACGAGCAAAGACATTGTCTCCATCTGTACAAACAGAGGATGTCCACAGGGAGGAGTAACATCTCCATTAATGTGGAGCCTGACGGTTGACGAGCTCCTGTGTGGTTTGAGTAACCTCGAAATATCTTGCCAAGGATATGCCGATAATATTGTCATAACAGCCAGGGGAAAATTCGGGAATACCCTTTGTGACATCGTACAAAAGGGTATGAACTATACAAATAGCTGGTGTAGGAAAGTGGGACTTAAGAAAGCTCAACCTCAAAACCATTAAACTTGATGGGAGCGAGGTTGAGTGGAGACAAGCAGTCAATTATCTAGGTTTGACTCTAGACAGTAAACTTCTGTGGAACAAACACGAAAAAGGGGGTTATATACAAAGCAAAAATGGCTCTAATGGTGTGCAGGAATCTGGCAGGGAGAAATTGGGGCTGTAATCCAAAAATCCTGAGCTGGATGTACACTGCCATAGTGAGACCAATTATCACTCATGGAGCCATTGCGTGGAATAGTAGAACTAGCCTATTGACAACGAGAAAAAACCTCTCCCAACTTCAAAGACTAGCCTGTATGTGCATTACAGGAGCAATGAGAACATGCCCAACGGCAGCCATGGAAGTGATTCTCAACCTCACACTACTACATAAGGTGGTGGAAAGTATTGCAGAAAGAACAAGATACAGAATAAGTAGAGATGGTATCATCAAAAAAACCACCTCCTTACTCCTTAGAAATCAGACATGCCACAAGATGATATGATGAAAAAGTATAACTTTTCAAAGAAAGTCGTTACGGTATTAAGCAACAAGAAGAAATGGGATTCAAATACCGTTACCAGATTTGGAAAGAATGCCATTCAATGGTCAAAAGCAATAGGAGGAACTGGGATAGGAGTGTACGGGCCAGGAACCAAACACACTGAAAGCTTTGGAAAAACTCCGAGTACCTTTCCAGCGGAACTTTGCGCCATAAAAAAGTGTGCCCAGTTCAATATTGATAAAGGATATAGAAGGCAAAGGATTATCATAATTTCGGATAGTCAAACAGCCATTAAAGCACTGAGCTCTTGTGTTATCAGTTACAAAATGGTAGAGGAATGCCTAGGCAAACTAAATGAACTAGGCGAGAACAATATAGTCACCTTACTGTGGATTCCAGGACACACTGGGATAGAAGGAAATGAAATAGCAGATGAACTAGCAAAGAGGGGGGGTGGAACACCCTTTTGGGGGCGGGAACCCTTTTGCGGCATCAGCTCCAATGTAATATTGGAAGTAATAGGCAAAGCCGAAAAAAAGAGAAGATCTGACTAAGACAATCAAAGATTCTTCTGGGTAACTACAACCTGTTGAGATCAAATGAATGCATAAGTCAAAGTAAAACGGCACTAAGAGTTTTAACAGGGATCCTTACGGGACATTGTCGCCTGAATGGTCACCTGAAAAAGCTCAAAATAGTGGAGGAAGAAGAATGTAGATTCTGTGGCATGGAAGAATAAACCTCCATCCACATACTTGCGAATTGCACATCAATTCAGAATCCTAGGGCACAACACCTTGGAGATTACTGGATAGAAGAGGGACATTTGCCTAAGTTAAAGCCTGCAGATATCCTAAAATTCCTCCGGGAAATAGAACTAAATGAGCTACTAGACTCTGAGACTTTCCTCAGGAACTAAGTAGAAGTAAGGGGGCACAATATATCTTTTAGGTCTCAGAGAATGTCACCCCAACCCAGAAAATAACGATTTACAAGACAAATCATTGGCAGGACTGTAGCTTAATTATAAAATCAGCTACAAAAAAATAATTTGCCAAATTGGATCGATTCAACTGTGTGCATTTATGTTGGTAAAATGACCAACAAAAACAATAAAGTGTTTTTATTTTATATTACAATTTTAAATTTTAAAGAAATAATTTCATGTTAGTGTAGTTTAATAAGTAACAATTTTGAAAACATTGATTAATTGAATTACTCCGTATATTATAAAAATTTTTAATATAAAATACATCGAGTCTATCAATCGAATTTTACATTACATCGCAGGGTGCGTAAATTAAGAGCACAGAAATGGTTACCTAGAACTTAGGTACTTACGTGTGCTGTGTGCATGCGGAGTGGCCGGTGACACATTGAAATAGTATTGTCTCTAGTCGTACTTAATGGTCTTTATCTCGACGACATCTCAAGATGCTGCATATCCAAGAACGACACGGCCTGCTTCCTAGAACTGCAGCAACCGGCCGGTTGACAATTTATTTTATAGAGGTGGGTGTGTAGGCACACAAGTACGAGACCAACAATCTTCCTCTTCTTCTTATGCTACTTTTAATTCTTCCTTCAGTTCTTTTTATTTCGGTATTTTTTTCACGAACGACTATGAGCTTTAAAACGTGTTGGTATTTTTTTATCGTATTCGGTCAACGTTGCTTTATAATAATTGACAACATTTTCAAAAATACTCACCTAATTTGGAATATGAAATTGAAATCAAAAACAATTTAAAGTGTTTGGAAACTTAATTTATTTTTGTATTGAACAAGCTTTTGGTTATCACTTATTTTAATTTGATAATAATAGTTATCTGTCAAGTCTTTTAGTAATTAGTCATCGCTTCTATCCTGTAGACAAAAAAATTTGTTAGCTACTTCTAGTTTTGCAACAGAAATAATTGAAATTCCAAGCATACACAAAACATCGGTTGAGATTTAAAATCATTTATAAAAAGGAAACTGTAAACTCACTAGAGACCACACTGAAAAAAATGTTTATAAATGAATGTCCCTTTCGAACATCATTAATCTGGTAAAGAAGACAATTAATTTTAAGTCCAAATCAACGATGTGTACGTTGAGACCTATTATGTAGCCAAATGCTCAAATTAATTTAGATTTCTACCTACTCGCTTTGTCCTCTTCACGAGGACACAAACAAAAACGTGTTAATTTTTTTCAAATTAATTTATACGATGACTTTCTGCACCTGAACTTCTGTATGTTTAAAAAAGCGCGAAAAGTATCTACCCATTAACCATCACAAATAAACAGTCAGCCAATCACAAACTACGCACAGCCGCAAAATCTAAGGATGTTTCCTTATGATAATAATAATAATAATAAATGTCTTTTGTTTCCAAAAATTAAAAATACAAATAAAAATAATAAAACATAACGGGCGAAGTTTATTTTTGTTGTGTACTGGACACCACAAAAATATTCTTCCACTTAACCCGAGTAGAAACATGTATTTATATACAACTATTTCATAAAAAAAAAGATAATTAACATTTTGTCGAATATTAATTAAAATGACCTTTGTATTAATGCCAGATATAAATTAATGTTATGCCTTAATCTTAGAATCCAATTTAAACATTTCAATCATAAAATTCATTTGCAAAAAGTAATGTATTGATATGATATTTTATTTTGTGTTTTTTATAATTTTTTTTTATATTTATATTGTACCCGGAATAATTTCAAATTTTGCAATTTTAATAACTCTACACAGTGTACTCAACTTTTTAATGAAAACTCAGCTTCCCAGGGTTTGGGTTCATGGGTTTAATGTGTAAGAAATCTAATTACTGATCTTTTTTAATGAGCGCCAAAATTCTATGTTATTTAAATAAAATTTTTAATAAAGTTTTTAACATCTGATTTGGATTTAAACACTTTCCTGAATACGGTCCTGTGTGCTCACCCTGAAAGTGCCCCAGAGATGTGTAACAGGTGTTCAATATAGTTGTACCAACTGATAAAAAGAATTACTTCGAAATAATACTTGGGATGAAACAATTTTAAATTTATTTTATGAAAATTAATTTTGTGGACATAAATTAGCAAGATAAACGTTATTTCTTACATTAAATGGGAAAATAAACTTAACTAAGATGGTCTTTCACTCAACAATCACATTCATTCAATGAAAATTATTTTTAATACGTACATGCAATTATGCAACTTTGTATACATTAGTGTATTTACAGTGATACCGTTTTAAATAAGCCAAAAAGAAAAGCAAAATGGACAATACAGTTGTATCTAAATTTGCAAAATAAATTTTTTTTATTTTAAAATAAAGTTTTTTAAATACCTTTTATCTTCTATTAATGTTGAAAAATGAATGATCACTTCTTTCCTGTTTTAGACCACTCTGGGCATTTGTGAAGTAACCTCCAAAACGAAAAGAAAGACAGCTCCATTGCAGAATGCCTCTTGATGAAATTAAATATATGGTTTCTCTAAATTTAATTACTTACGAAGATCCCTCGGTGTTTGTTTTCTTCAGGAACCGTGTTACAAGGTTAGTTAGACTATTTTCACTATTAATTACATGGATATTTAATCAAATTTACAAACTTTTTCCACTGAACGAAATAACGTGCTTCTTGTAGAAAATTCATTTTCGAAATGGGACGACGCTTTCTCTATCAGCAAGTACCAAACAACCCATTTTCTTTTTCTTCCTTAGCAACAAACTGCCTACTATCTCTAAAAGTACCTAAATTCTTTGTTTGATTGTCATTGACCAATCAAATTAACTTATAGTTGTTCATTAAATAGATTTTATTATATTCTTTGATAGATTTGATCTTTTTTAAAAGAAAGCATCATATTTTAAATTTCTGAATGAATTATTTAAGTTTAAATCTTTTATTAATTAAATTTTTAAATTATTTGACATATTCAATTTAGGTTGGTAATTTTCCTGTTCTAGCTGACAATTCTATGTTTAAGCCTGTCCTACATCAGATGATAAATACTTTCACAAGTGTCATAGATCTAATTGTTTTTCTATTTTAGATTCTACCATAATACGAATAAAGTTTCGCAATGCTTTTGGACAAATTTACTTTTACATGAAGAAATTCAAGATAATACGTAAAAACCATAAACATTCCCGTTTAAAGGTGGATCTTATATTTGATACCAGGTGATTTGTTTGAGTTTTCTTTATATAATTGAATTTTAGACTTTATCCATTGTATGTATGTACGAGGTACATTATACATTTTGAATTGCTTCTTTGAGTTTAATTTATTTTAATTTGAATCATTTAAATAGTTTTCCTTTAATATTCTATAATTATTGAAGCTTTTATGTTAGAAGTTACTTGTGTCGGTTATGTACAATGTGTAGTTATTATTTTTCATATCAGTATGTATATATGTATGTAAGGAGAATGTAAATATTTAGGGAAATAAACAATAACCATGACAAAAATACGAAAACTGTTTAGTTAGTTTTGACTGTCCAAAATGTGTCTTTTAAGAATTGATCTAGAATTTTGAAATAAGTTTTCAATTTTTTAAACTGAGGAACAACTTTATTGTACAAGTCACAGATCAAGTAACTGAAGGAACGCCTGAATAGTTATATTGTAAAATTTTTCCCAATTAATTTTATTTACATAAAAGAGATAATAATATTCTGTAATTGAAAAGAATAAAATTTTGCGTTTAATTTAGAAAATATAGTTTGCGGATTAATCCTAGGTCTTCCAATATATATCACTTCTCGCTGAAGTATATCCCATACATGTTCTATGGGATCGAGATCCGGGGATTGCTCTAGACATTGAAAAGCATGACTACCCTGATCATCTGAGAAATCTATCGCAAGTCTGGAAGTATACGGACGAGCATTATCGTACACCACCAGGACCTACAGCTGCTGCATATGGAATGACGATTGGTTGAAGGATGGTAACACGGTACAACATACCCATCATTAAACCGACCAGTAAAATAAGATCGGTTCTTCTGCCAACACTAATACCTCCCAAAATCATGATTGTATCGTCTCGTTAAGAATGGACTTCCTGGGAAAATGCTAAACGGTTTATACAGCCTGGTTCTCTCCAAGCACGTACTTGTCTAGAGTCTAGATAAATTACAATTTCAGATTTATTACTGAATAAATAGCAACTTAGCCCAATTGGCGTTTATCCATAAAATGTGTTCTTGTGTCCACACTAAGCGAGCTCCTCGATTCCCTCACTTTACTGGGGGAACTCTTGAAAGAAGTCTTGCGCGTAGGCTGTTCTTATGCAATCTACGATGCACTGTATCAGCTGACACTTCCACTTGGTGAAGCTCTTGGTGTCTACTTTGAAGGTCAGGGATCAGGGACATTTCGATTTCTTCTAGCAGTCAACTGCGAAAAACGGTCTTGTCTCGGGGTAGTGATTCGACCACGACCCCTATGTCTTTCCGCTACATCCCTTGCTTCGCGATATCGGCGATGTAACGTGAAATGCCGCTTTGGGTTGTACCAATTTGTCCAGCAACGACTATTTGGCGCATCTCAGCTTCACGCAGATCTACAGCTCACATCATTCCATCCAGAGTTAAATGCCTTTTTTCCATGAATTATAACATTATAATTGAGCTTCACAAGCTGCAAAATCAACTGACAACAATTAATAACCAGAAATCCGTGTTAAGCACTAACAAAGCAGCTGCTCATTAGACATCACATACAAAAAAAACCACACGTTTCGAGGTACAACCATAGATTTTTCCTCATTTTCGTCGACTTAAGCTATAATATACGTAGATTTTGAGGTTGTGTCAACTTACAACTGTCATTCGCGCATTTCAACTATCTGAAATTGGTCTAATTTTTTTTATCTGTTGATCAGACAAACTCAATATCCATATACACATCATATCCACCCTTCTGTACAACACTATATTTCTTCAATATTCAATGGTCTATAGAAGAAAACAACATTAAAACAAATTATGTATCTTCTCAGCATCAAATCTATTAAAATACCGTTAATTAGATCTGTCTAGAATTAATGATTTGGCTAAGTCATAAGTGAAGTGTCTAGCGTTAAGAGGAGCCAATTGTTTTCTGGTGAAGTTTCCGTCTCAGGTGGAGCTCCCCACAGGGAACTCCACGTGGGGTGAACTCGACTCAGCCACCTGAGCGCCAACTCTTCGACAAATTGTAATTTATAGAATTTGGGACTACGAACAGTATTTTAAAAAGGGTGCGACCAAACTGCATTAGATGTAGAGTGGTTTTTTTTAAATCTATAATTTTAATATACAATCTTCAGGAAATTATGCGATTTCTCTGTGTGGGTGTAAAGGTGATTGGATACTTGTCAGCGCTTTGTAATGATTATTTGACTTTAATTAACAAGAGAGAGTAATTTGGGCATTGGTAACGGCTAGTACTTGCACTCGTAACCCAAATCTCATGGAAGAAACTCAGTCCTAAATAATTTATGGCAGCAAATACCAGCGTCAGAAGATGTAGAAGTGATACGATCTAATATAACAAACAAACAAAAATATTTGGAATGATTAAAAACTGTTAGAAATTAAGAGCTCAACTAATGAAATAAAATCCATAAAAATGAAGGAAATAGTACTTTTCAGCATTTTTGGGCCGCCATACTAGGGCATAAGTTAAGAGGGTTGTATTTTAGGTGTATATATCAACATAGTTGGCACAAATTCACAACAAATAAATAACTGTTATGTATAGTTAACTTAACGCCAAAGTTTCAGACAGCTTTGTCTAAAGCTGCACCTAAACTGTATTTTTAAAGTTGATGAGTCAGTTCGAAAAATGTAATTAAGCCGAGAAAATTTTCGCGCAATAATTTCTTATTGCGCGCAATGACGAATGAGCCTCCACCAAGACAATGCAAGTTCCCACACAGCTCGAAAAAACAATTAATCCAAGAAAACATCGAATTGCTGGACCATCCTCCAGGCAGTCTCGACCTTGTTAGGGTTTTGAAACTATGTAGGTTGGTACCCACTGGTAGATAAAAAAATATATGTCACTGTCAGTGAGGGGCAGTTAAAAATAAAGATGTCGAACTGAAAAGATTGTTTAATTTGAATCATCTTGAACTTCATATAATAATTAATCACAAGTAATCCAAATATTATATGGCGCAGTCAGTAGGATGAATCTGTAAATTAACTCAGATGTTAGTAATGTAAAATAACTTTCAATGTAGCTTTCCGTTTAAACTAGTTTCACAAGTTTTGTTATTCACAAACTGGTTTTATTTTATTTTATAAAAAGGGAGATGTTAGGGTTTTGTAACTATTGTAGGTTGGTACCTACTGGTAGATAATAAAACATAATATGTCGAACTGAAAAGATTTTTTAATTTAAATCATCTTGAACTACGCATAATAATTAATCACAAGTAATCCAAATATTACAGACCTAAGTCCTAACGAGTTTTTTACTTTTCCAAAAATTAAGAAAGGACTGCGTGGTTAAAGTTTTCAGTCCCAGAAGATGCAGTCAACGCCTTCAAAAACTCTATTTTCAATGTACCAACAAGCGAGTGGAATGAATGCTTCCAGAATTGGTTCCAAAGGATACAAAATGCATTTCTTTTCGTGGAGAATACTTTTTCTAGCTCTACGTGCAAAATATGAAAGACAACTATCGTATTTTCGTATATGAGACCAGAATTTGTTACTAATAAGTCGATATACGTAATTATATTTTATTTCATACCAAATCCCAGCACGTCTGTGCTTTCGTAATTCCTATTTGATCTTCATTGTCGTAGTTTCCTTGACTGTTTCATCTCATACTTATTAAAGTCATTATATTTGTGGTTTGGTGAAAAATATCCCATCAGCTATATATAATTTATTTGACCTTTTTCATGTTTTAGTCCTTGACAATGAATATGTAAATATTCGAAAGCTCGGAAAATTTTTTCTCAAAAGAGTACACCCTGGTATTATTGCCACATCCCCACAAAAATTCTTATTGTATTACATATTATCAAATATATGTGTACTGATAATAAACTGTCTTTTATACTTGTGTAAAATACATAAATCACAAAATAAATCCTCAATGATTGAGTGCAGTTTTAGTTACCCAGTTCAACTTTAGTTTTTCTTAAAATAAATTCGGGTGTTTTGTGTGGGCCCGTCACTCTTTCTCAACCTGGTAGCAGAGTTTTGCGCCGGTTAACGAGGTTATTGTGGGAAGATTGGACTAAACGAAAGAAAGGCTCGAATTGCTTTACATTTTTATATCAGATAATATATGATCTGTCACAGCCATGAGAGACATTCGTAAAATAAAGTCAAAATATAACATTTTATTTAGATATTCCAATATTAAATCAATAATTGAAAAAATATCATTTAACGAATTAACTGACACTGAAAAGGGAATTAAGTCAAAAATTTTATACAGGTCTCTCAGGCAATAATTTAGAATATTTATCTGGATAAGGACAATTTTAAATAAAAAAGTGCTACCTCTTGAATTTGCAACGTATCTGATTTTTCTTTCAATTCATGTAAAGAAAATTTCACAATATTTCGTTGACTCGGCATCTGACCTTAGGGATTTAATAATAAAAGTATTATTTTCAGTGTCTCAATGACGTATATTACCGCACTAGTGCGTTTTTGAATACATTACCGCACTAGTGCGATAATAAGAATCAAGAAAAATATTATTACCAAAATTAAATATTTATTTTATATTATATAATTTAGGGTACAAATAATTAACTTATTTATTATATATATTTACAGTGCACCCTTTACAATTATATAAATTAATTCCAGATGCTGACATGCCCAACGCTTGTATTAACAATACGTTGGATTGAATTTTTTTTTCAATAAAATTTTATGATATACTGTTAATAATACTTATAAACAGTTGTAGATCAAATTTTCTACGTAACACGTGGGATAGGAATTATCAACGCACTTATGTGAATACACGACTCTGCCTACGGCCTCGTCGTGCAAACTTCACATGCGTGCGTTAATAATGTCCATATCCCACTAATTACGTAAATAACTATTATAAATCCCTCATTGTGCAGTAAACAGTAACAGATCCGTAAGGTAAAGTATTGGATTGTATTATATTTGTGTTGAACGTTTTGTTGAATTAAATAACATTTTTCGTTGCCGTTTATTAATTTCGATATCAATGAATTATTTTATTTAAAAAATGTTGCATTAATGGACGTCATTTTCACACTCTTTCTCATTAACAGACTCTTTTTGTGATTTTGACGTTTTGATGACATTTTGATATAGACAATATACCAAAATCATTATGGATATTTTCCAAGTTGTTTGAAGTCATTTTGATGATATTGTGATATAAACAACCAGCTCTTTTTGTGATTTTGACGTTTGGATGACATTTTGATATAGACAATATACCAAAATCATTATGGATATTTTCTAAGTTGTTTGAAGTCAATTTGATGATATTGTGATATAAACAACCAGCTCTTTTTGTGATTTTGACGTTTTGATGACATTTTGATATAGACAATATACCAATATAATTATGGATATTTTCCAGGTTGTTTGAAGTCATTTTGATGATATTGTGATATAAACAACCAGTTCTTTTTGTGATTTTGACGTTTTGATGACATTTTGATATAGACAATATACCAATATAATTATGGATATTTTCCAGGTTGTTTGAAGTCATTTTGATGATATTGTGATATAAACAACCAGTTCTTTTTGTGATTTTGACGTTATGATGACATTTTGATATAGACAATATACCAATATCATCATGGATATTTTCCAAGTTGTTTGAAAGTCATTTTGATGATATTTTGATATAAACAACCAGCATTTTTGTGATTTTGACGTTTTGATGACATTTTGATATAGACAATATACCAATATCATTATGGATATTTTCTAAGTTGTTTGAAGTCATTTTGATGATATTGTGATATAAACAACCAGCTCTTTTTGTGATTTTGACGTTTTGATGACATTTTGATATAGACAATATACCAATATAATTATGGATATTTTCCAGGTTGTTTGAAGTCATTTTGATGATATTGTGATATAAACAACCAGTTCTTTTTGTGATTTTGACGTTATGATGACATTTTGATATAGACAATATACCAATATCATCATGGATATTTTCCAAGTTGTTTGAAAGTCATTTTGATGATATTTTGATATAAACAACCAGCTTTTTTGTGATTTTGACGTTTTGATGACATTTTGATATAGACAATATACCAATATCATTATGGATATTTTCCAAGTTGTTTGAAGTCATTTTGATGATATTTTGATATAAACAACCAGTTATAGTCATGAAAATAAAAAAAAATCACAGACTAACATCATACACTTTAATTAACAATTTTAATACATAATTATTTTTGGTTATTTATAAAAATATTCTTTATATATATTTTAGCCAACGTGATTTCTACGTGAAATTGAAAATGTATGGAGTCAATGACATTCTACGTCATTGGTATGGAGTTGACAATATTATCTCCTGATAGTCATTGTGGAAAAGTGAATTTTGTCACAAAAAAAGAGTTTATGGTCAACGAAAAAATATTGTAGTCAACTCATTTGTAAATGGGCGATTAATAAACTCAACTATTGAAGGCACTCACTCGCTATGGCTTGTTCGTGCTTTAAACAGTTTCGTTCATTAATCGCCTTCATTAACAAACTAGTTTATTAAATAACTATTACATGCTCAATGGTCTTTCAAAAATTATGTTTTTATTTCATATTTTTTTGAACATAAAATGAAAAAAGTGGAGTATTTATCTAGAACTGCATCTGAACCTAAATTCGACATATAATTCCCATGTTCTGACATAAATTCGTCGGGTCAGGTACCTATTTTCGAAGAAATTTTTTTGAAGAAATATAAGTACCTACTTAAAATAAGCAAAATAGAAACCTAAATTTTATTTTTTATTTTTTAATAAAAATAAAATTACATTGTATATTCCCGGAATTTGTTTTTTTCCGGAACTTTAAAAATATCTCTGTTGTTGACTTCTAAGGGCACCTCAATTTTTTCAACAATTTCATCATAATTGTACCAAATTTCATCAACCTCTTGGGGCGTTTTCCATTTATTTACACTGCTTGACGTCATTGTACTTATAAAAGCCTGGTTTTTATTTTTAATTTTCTTTACAACACATGGAAAATATGTTCTTTCAAAATTAACTATTACATAATCGCCTACTTGCAATGCTTGTATCGCTCCTTTATTCACTTCTTTTTTTGTCTTTATTCTCTTGTTTTTCTTCTATAGTATTTTTTTGAGCTTTTTCTGTAGGTGTTCGCTTTCTCGTTTAATTTTATTTTCTTATTTTTGTTTTTTTGGCTTTCTTTTAGTTCTTCTTGTTGTTTTTTTTTCTTCTCCCTGTTTTGTATACGTCTTCCATTGTTCGGAAGTGGTCACCGCTGGTATTTTTTCTTTTTTTCTCTAACTCACTCACATCATAGTGTCCGTGTTGCAGTTGAATTTTGGGCCATTCGTTTAGACAATTCGGTGTTCCTTTTCACAAACCCTTCATACCAATGTGTACCAATATGTCTACCTTTAGTGAAGGTATGGTTTTTATTTAACGACTTAACCAATAGGGATACGCTGTCTAATAACTGGTCTTTAGTTGCAGGGAATCCCATCTTATCCAAGTTTATTATCCAATCTGTTGAAATTGTTTCTTCCTCCTTTGTTAACATAGAAGAAACACTACTTTTGTACTCTTCTGGAAATTTTCCAATAATTTTTCCCATAAGGGTGGTTCTTGGAACACCAAAAGTTGAAGCCGCTATCCCACTCTTGATGGCATTTAAAGCAGCTTTCACATTTTCTTTGCTGTATTTACTGTACGTTGTAGTCGCACTCACTGTTAGAGCAGCACTGACGAATTTTTCGGTTCTTGAGTCTAATTACTATCTGCCACAAACATGTAGGGGATTTTTAAATATACCCGCCAAAGATTTAGACCAATGATATCTTTAGATTTCATTAATCTTACAGAGACGGGTTTCTTATTTTGTAACGTTTTATGAAAATATGTCGAATTTTGGGTCGGTGTCTGATTTATGTAGTCGGTAAAATTTAGATACTAAAACATAAATTAAATTTATTTTGTGAAAAATTTTTTAAAAACAAATTAAACTTTTATTCATTAATTGAAATTAAACAATAATAACCTCTTATTTCCATGGATAATGATAAGGGTGTGTTTTATTAAGCGCAGAGATCCGATGAATTAATTTTTTACCGAATGCCAGTTTTTTCTGTTATATCACTATCTCTTGCACATAATGCCTCTTTTATGTGTAAAATGAAAGAAATGTCAATCTAATTTCCAAAATTGTTTTTTATTCAAGCTTTTAAATTGTATCTACAAACCTTATCGAAGATCCTCTGAAAGTTTATTAAATAATTTCCCAAAAATTCAACGAAACACTAAATCAATTTTATCGATCAGTCACATTTTTATCAGACTTCATCAATAATATCACAAACACGTGTCAGTTCCTCCCTCGTTATATTAATTAATATAAATGACACGGTCCAGTTTTTGTTTTGTTTTATACGCGTGGCAATTAAAAAATTTTTCTCAACCATTCGTTGACAACATTCTTTATTATTATGACATTGGACCCAGGTTTCTGGTTCCATGTTTAGTTTCTGTTTTTTTAAGCAGGTAAACATTTCTTGTAAAACGGATAGAATTTGTCGATTAGAAACAATCGGAATCCCAGACCGTTATAGTCATGATATAGTAACCATCTCGTATTTATCTTGATCTTCCATTGCGATACAATTTTGTGTACCTACTCATATTGGACTGACATACTTCAGATAAGTGATTTGTACGATGGCATATACCTACCACATATTTTTACAAATGTTCAGGACATCTTCATTTTTAATGCTTGGTGATGTTGGGATGCATTGTTGGAAAGGCCTCTTTATATGGTGATCTTCCAGGTCCTTCGGAGGGTCATCTGACTGCAATAAAACTACGACTTCATGCACTGGGATATGTTATGTTTATTACCATACTTTTATATTATATAAATACGCCTAACTATGATTAGTAAACCTATTATAAGTATCTATCATCATAAATTACTTATAACACAATCCGAATAGAATATCTTGAATAAAAGAATATAAGAATATAAATCTAAATACCTGAAAAATAATAATATGTAATCGTCTGCTTCTAAGCAATAAATATTTCTGGTCAAGTTCATATTATTATTTACTATTGAATGTTATATAATTAAACATACGTGATGAACTTGACTCTCGGTACCTGTCGACCTCGTGGGTTTTATTAATGCCATCTTTAACGTTCAACGATTTATTGAAAATAGTTTCAAGGGAATTTATTTCTTATTTTCTTTTATGCCAAAAGGCATCACAGATGTTTTTTGCATCGAAAACATCAAAATTGCAAACGTATACTTTTTGACGGCGATTTATTTTGTCCGTCAATTAGCACGAGAGCTTATTTTCCCGTCTCGGCACCCCCCACTCTTTAGAATTTCTGTCAATTTCTTTCAAAATAATGACTTTATTTTGTCTTGGTTATAACAGATCATTGGTTAATTTGTCGAGAAGGGCAAGGAAAATGATTGAAGAAGCTTTACAACTGCAGCTTACGCGGCCATTTTTTTCAACACTATACCTTCTTAAATCATTTTCCTTGCACTTCTCGATAAATTACGAGAGCTTCTAAATAGTGGGGGGTGCCGAGTCGGAGAAATAAGCTCTCGTCAATTAGCGACCTGACAAATAAAATTCAATATGGCGTCCAGGGCAAACAAAAATATGATGAAGTAGAGGAGGGGGGAGGAACATTAAAGTAAGGAAAGCCCCAGGGATAGATGCCCTGAAGGGTGATATTATGAAGAGGTTGCTGGATGACAATGGGGAATACTTCTGGGAGCTATTCAACAGGGTGCTAAGGGAGGAAGAGTTTTTTGATCTTTTAGTATACACGAGTCTTTATTTTGGAGAAAAATTATTTTTTTTTTGCTGTAAGGATTGTCTTGTGTCTTGATAACATTAATAAACAATAAAAAGGTTAGTTTTATAAAACCTATAAGCTGCATATGTAGATTTTGGACCAGCTTTTTGTTACATGGGTAACTCAAATGAGTGAACTTTTCGTATGCCCCCGTATTGTGTTATGATGGAAAGACTCTTTGAATAATAAAAATTTCACAAATAGTAAAAAGACAACTGTTAACAAGAAAAATCTACTATTTAATGATGTTTTCAAAGTGACCACCGTTAACATTCAGGCAATAAAAGTTGAAAAAGAGCCAATTTTAACGATATTTTAGTGGAAATTTTAGTGGAAATTTTTTGACAGTTGAAAAGGTGAACATATGATCTACAACCATTAAATAATGTAAATATACCTGTGAATAATGCAAAATCTCTATAAGAATTTTACAATTTTTCGTCACAAAATTCAACATACTGTTTCCATACACTTGATTTTGATTTTTTCCAATTTTTTTCCAAATTATGGTGTGAAATTTTCTTACCGAATACCACCAGAAATAATTTAAGCTCTTGTGATATTATAAGTGACAATTATTATTTGATATTTTCAAAATTTTCGACTTTTTACCGGCTAGTTCAATTGCTTCACAAATTTCCAATGTTTTTTCATGATTGGGATCATCACGTAGGCCCACCTGCTGTTTTCGTGTTAAAAAGGTAAAACCATTCATTGCTCCATCTTCTTTTGGTAAGCTTTTTCAAAATGTCTCTAACAGTTTCTTCTTCAGCTATTATTCATGGAATATACTCTATTTGAAAAAGGCAGAGAGCAATGAACTCTTGTAAAATGAACATTCCAAGGGCGTACCTGCTTGTGATTCTGAAAATCTCAATAATCGTGAACTTCATATTTAAGCAATATCCTAAAATCATGTGAAGTTCTTTTCACGAAAAATGGTTTTGACTCAATAATAGCTTATTTGGGTTTCGCCATTATTTCTTGAATTGGAAGAGATCAATTGTGGAAAATTCTGCGGGAGATGAATTTTAGATGAGAAAAAGTAAACAGAAAGTCGCTTTTAATTGAAAAAGATGGAATTGTATGTTGGAGACGGAATTATTTGCGATCAATAAGGGATTTTCGCAATGAAAAAGGGAAACGATTGATAATTACGCATATTGGAAGTACAGGTGGTTTGTTAGCATTTGAGTCAATTCACACCGAAGACTATCACGAAGATATGAATGCTGATGTTTTTGAGCACTATTTTTCACAAATGATAACTCTAATTCCACCCAGCTCTGTAATTGTTTTGGACAACGCTCCTTATCATTCAAGGAGATGTGAGAAATTGCCTACCACCGCTTGGAAAAAAGCGGAATTAATTCAGATTATTTAGATAAAGAAATTACAATGAAAGAGGAGATGTTACAAAAAGAACTGCTGGGAATTGTAAATATACATAAACATCGTTTCCTGAGATATACTATTGATGAAATGTCAAAAAAACCGGAATATTATAATACTTCGACTCTCTCCTTACCATTGCCAGCTTAACCCTATAGAGATAGAGTTAATATGGGCTCAGGTGAAAGGATTGGTGGCAAGGAAAAATACCACATATGAAATGAAAGATGTCCGTGCACATTTTGAAGAAGCTCTGGAACAAGTTATGTTTGATTTTAAAATGTTAAATCGTTATTATTGCTGTATTTTCTAGTAATTTAATTTAATCTTTTTATATGTTATACCACATACAAGTAACTTGTTTTACTTCGTGGTTTTCTAGGGTTTATTTGTATATTTGTAAAAAAATCATTTAAACAAAATTCTTTTATTTATCTTGTAAAAATAAACATTATTAAATTAAAACCATAGAGCCAATAGTTATAAAGTTCGGACCACATGAAAATTCATCAGATTTTTCATTTTCCGATAACTAATATTTTCGTGTTTGAATAATATTAATAGGTAACCTATATTTCTAGTAAATCATAATATAAAGATAATTGATAATTATAAATATTATTATAATTGACTCCTGAATTTACTGTTTGGACCCTCACTTTGTGGAATCTACATAATTGACTCTGTAATAAACGTATTATTATTACCTAATTGGTATTGTATTATATGGCTAGTCTTTGTCGAATTCATGTTTTTCATTTGATATCATAACTACTGACAGCTCTACCTAAAGATTTCTATTGTCTACCGACGTTGTACAGGGTTGTGTAGGCAAATAAAAGAATACACATTTGAATCATAATGTAAATCGTTTTAAAATTCTGGAGTTTTAGTTGCCCGCCCGGTAAGGGTTCCGCATGTTAAATTAGGTATTATTACTCTCTGTCTCTTTCAAACAGACTGTAGAACAGTCTTGAACCGTTCGTTCCTAGCAAATTTTTCAAGCAGGCAACTTGTATTTCTTTTATTTTCTTATTGGTTTCTGTAACCAAAATATATACAATTTCAATTTCTTCTTTAAACTGTCGAAAATTTTCGGATACGTTTCCACTTAAATTCAGTTCACTTAGTTTATTAAAATCCATTTTACATAGGTTATTGTGACAGCGCCATGTTTTAATAAATTTTTTCTACGTTCATGCAAAGAACAAAACTTTATTGAACTCTATTTAGTGGAAAAAACTAGTTCTCTTTCGCACTAGTGCAAAAAAGACTTTTTATGCTGCCACTTTAGAAAATGCGTTTTTCCGATCATTTTTCAATTCGGAAAGAGCGTCGTTGCCGGTCTAGATCGGAAAATTGATTTAACTGCTCGGTAAAGTGACATAACTGCTCGGCAAAGTACCTAATTTCCCGAGCTCTTATGTCAAAATTTTCATTAAACACAAAATACCAGCATCTAGCCAGAGATAATTTTCGAAGGGTATGTTAAATATCACAAAACCAACCTGAAACTTCAAGAATCGAATCCAATATTATTGATAACACAAATATTATGATTCCTAAATAGACCGGAACATCAATGTTTAATAATTGTACTTTGCATAACTGCACATTCAACATAAATATTAATAATAAATGAGTTGAGTTTTGTTATACATTTTGAGCAATAAATATTCTGTTCCTATATTATAGTCAAATTATTGGTGGCTGCACAAAAAATATTGTATGCGCCACACTCGGAAAGTGTATTTACAGTAAATTATCACTTTCCGAGCTTGACACGTAAGTAACTATTATTGCACTCAACTGTTATTTTCCTTAGCGTTTTGTCATCATGACAAACATAAACATTCAAATCGACGCCATTTTTAGTTCATTTAGAGCAACCTAAATAACACAGTTTTTGGTTTTTGCATGCACGTAGAAAAAATATTGTAAGCAACTCGTGCATAAAGGGTCTTTTTTCACTAATGGAATTGAATTTTTCCATTCGTGAAAAAAGCACTACTTTATGCACTTGTTACATAAATAACTATTTATTATAAAATACCGTTTTTCAATCACAGTTAAAATAGTTTCGGGATTTTTTTAATTTTTGACATTATTGTGAAATGTCACTGACGTGAATACAATTAAAAATATATTCCATGTTATAAAGGTTGAAATAATGACTGACACTCCATAAATAAGGAGTATTTGATTTTCTATAATGTTTTTAAATCCCAAATTCTTAAAACTAACCCCTTGAATTAAATAATGTATTATTAATAATTGTTAAAGTAAACTATAATATTCAATGACTAAAAATACCAGTAAAACAAGCCGAAAAAGATATACCTTTGTCCTTTATTATTACTTTTGTTAAGCTATATATAATTCAAAAGATACTTCATTGAGGTCCCACTGAATGCTGATGTTGGTAAAAGTCACCTTTAACAAGGGTTTCTGTCGAAATAATATATGGCTGGTCTTGACGCAACACTCAGGTAGCTGCATCAAGGTAGGCGTTTGGACATTTTTTTATTCGTTTTGTTTTAAGTATTGTCTGACAGGTTTCAGGACTCGGTGACAGATCTTCTGTCGTGTCCCAGCGCTGTTGTCGATACTAATATTAATTCCTATAGTCTTCAACAATTTTGTTATTTTTTTTTTCGATCAAACATTATTCGGATAATACGTTGTGGTCTAATAAAAAGATAAATCTGTCAAACGAAGGAGATTGATTATTATTGGTGGTGTTGAAATACCTACTTTTAAATTTGTTTCTTTACAATGTACCTACTTGAGAGTCGCCATCTTCAACGAAGTATTGTGTAATTAGTTAAGATTGGTGACAAGCTGTATTTCCGATTTTTAACTTATCATGTTATCGCTTAATCTTTTCAAGGAGAACATGATTGGTTACAAAAATGAAAGCTCAATCTTTTATTATCCATAATATATATATATATATATTATAAAAATAAACCGGATTCAAAAATACCCTAATGGAGAGGACTCACTATCTTCCAACCGTATTTGCCAGCATAAAATATATATAAAATTCCTTTAAGCATAGACATTCAAATTATTCCGAATATCTCACTTTTTCTATTTTTGGTTGACGTAAATCCAATGTTTTTTAGGGGCAATTATTTTTTCACCTTTTAAATTATCCTTTTGGGAACAGGAACTCTTTAGCAGTATCAGCACCAATATAATGATGGAAGAAATAGGAAAGATTTAGTATGGCTAAGACAGTCAAAAGATCAAAAGAATACACTTAAAGTTTTGACAGGTGTCCTTATAGGAAACTACAATGGAAACTTCAAAAGCTAAAACTAGCGTAACAGGAAGAATGTAAATTTTGTGAAATGAAAAGATAAACCTCCATTCACATACTTGCAAAATGCACTACTGAATTAAATGGCACAACCCTTGGGGGACTCCTGGATAGAAGAGGATATTTACCTTCACTGAAGCATACGAGTATCCGGAAATTCCTCCAAGGAATAGGGCTGAAAGAGATACTGATATCAGGGACTTTCCTTAGGAACTGAGTAACAGAAGACAGAAAAGTTAATTTGGGAATCAGCTGAGAATTATAACAGGTTTGTTTGTTTGGTCATACTGCACATGCAGTAAAGGAACACACTAATCAAAACTGTACAACGAACACGTTACGGGCAGATTATGCGGTAGGGAAATGGAAACAGTGAGTTCAGCGTTATCCCAATTCAGCGCCACCTACCAGGACCAATAGTGAATGTGAACCATTCAGGTAATTGCCCAAACACACACACACACAAAATTTCATCAAAATCGGTCCAGCCGTTAAAGATTAGTTTTGCGGGAGCCCGATTACAGCGCTATCTAACGGGATGAATAGTGAATGTGAACCACCAAGGTACTTACTCAAACACACACCATTATTTCTTCAAAATCGGTCCAGCCGTTTGAGAAGATTTCAGCGTGAAACCGATTACAGCGCCATCTACCGGAACCAGTAGTGAATGTTAACCATATATAGGTACTTACTCAAACACACACACAAAATGTCATTGAAATCGTTCGAGCCGTTTAGGAGGAGTTGCATTACATACAAAAGAATTATTAGTGGTGTAGGGCGTGCTGCAGTTACTCTTCCTTCACGAATTTTTTTCGTTTGTAAACGCCCAAATTGGTCACTAAGCAAAATCGCCTATGGGTTACAGGTAAGTCCGGTTGTTCCGGTGACAACCTTTCTTGTACCAAACGGATTTAAATTTCTATGTAGCGATGGTAGCAATTATATCTACTGAATCTGAACTAAAAGTATACAACTTGAGTGATATTAAAGAAAGTTTCCTCTCAGATGCTAATTTTATAACTATATAATTTCATCAATTCCAAAACAATATCTAGGTACTTACAATTTATGGCATAGCAACTATCAAATCCATGATATTGTATGTACAAGAGCAAAACTACCTCGATACTTACTGAATTCGAGTACTACTATGAAATCTACCAATTAACCAAGTATAAATAATGATTTTGAAATAGTTTCAGTGAAATAAGCTTGACATGAAAAAAAAGGTTAAGGGCTACAACCACCTTGAAAAGTAAATTACACAAATAATTTGCCTTTACAGACTACAAAATTATACAACAAAAATGTATCTGAAGGTTACTCAATGCCCTAACGGTCAATGGTACAACCAAAAAAAATACATACCTTCTTGCGGGAAGGATTTCGACCAAAAGAATCAAAGTCCTGACTAATACAGGTTCGGAGGTTTCTCCAACGTAAATATCTCCTTCCTATAGATTAAATCCATAAATTCCCAAAAAGGTTAAAATCCATTAAGTCCCAAAAATATTAAAATCCATAAATTCCCATATTCGAATCCACAGCGTGGGTAGAGTGTGGTTCACCACAAAATTCCAGTAATTCCCTGGTCCAAAAAATTCAATCTTCTCCAACACTCCACCAAATCGGCAAAATAAAAATAAAAGCCCGAAACATCGGATGGTCAACACATACCACAAATTTTTAAGATTTGCTATTTCGCCATCTACCTTCAACTTGACTTCATCGGAAAGTGACGCTACACTTCCTTCACGCCGGAAGCCAACAACCCATCAAATGTCTATAATTTGATCGCCATCCTTTACCCAACAAATCCTACAGCCACCACGTGACTGACATATACAAACGTTATTTATATCCCACTGAACAATATTACCCAAATTACTTGAAATTACAAAATCTTTATGAATCAGAAAAGCATCCCTCTCAATAAAAGTAATAACCATCCCTAATGTCGAAATCCAGTGACTTCACAAATTAGTCAACAATCCACAGTTTGACGCGAAACCATAGAACAATAAACAGTTAACGACGTTCGTTACACCTGAAATAACAAGGTCGTGAAGTTTTGTGTAGGATTTACGAAAGATTTTACCCCATGCACTCTCAGGAGGGCTATCGTAGGTACATGAAGAAATACGATCTACCATACCAAAGTCTCAAGAACACCAAAACGACATGTTCCTTCCGACAAGTGTATTTTACGCTATTTCAGTCCCATATCTGGGTCCAAAGTAATAGTTAAGTAGCATACTAAGTTCTACTCATATAACTTTTCTGCCACACCTTCTTCCGAACTGATATCCCCCATCCCACAAAGCATATATCAACGACATACTGCTAAAACGAACGCCTAACTCCTTCCACATAAAATTAACGGTGATAACACCCTACATCACTATAAAAAAAAACAAATAACCTGTTACCCATCCCAGTATGACCTCTAACACCACCGGAAGGTCATAATTCTTTAGACTCTAATACTTTTTACCACAACTACAACTATTTTGAGCCTGTTTTATCCAGTAATCCAGCTATTACCTTATCCCAAGTTTTCCTTGGTCTGCCCCTTTTTTTATTTTTTCCAATTTTTGCTTTCAATATTCTCTTAACCGGTCTTCCTTCATCCATACGTTGCAAAGGTCCACACCATTGTAGTTGTCTTTCTTCTATAAAGTCCAAGGTTGATTGTATTCCCAGGTCTCTTCTTATATCTATGTTTTTCATTATATCCTCTTTTGTTAGACATGGGTGGAGTGGAAGAGCAGATCCTTCAGAGGACTCATTGGGTCTTCTGCAGATATCTGAACTCTGCATTTTGGCTGCCACTATGGTCATACGATTTCTGTTTACGTTTTTTTGTTGTTTTTTGTAGTATTATGTGCAGTCAATAAAAGCCTTTATTATTATTATTATTATTATTATCTTACTCTTCTTAAATATTTCATCTCTGTCGCCTGTATTTTAGTTTTTATACTACTTATACTAAAGTAATACTCCTTTAACTGCTTTTTTGAATAGAATAGTCCTGTCTGAAAGGTAAAAATACGACACCGCTGTTGCTAACAAACTCTGATGTCTTTTAAATATTGATTAAAGTTAATTATTTAAAGCAACATACATATCTAGGAAGCTTCAAGTTTGAAAAAATCGTATATTTATTGGAATTAGAAAAACTAAGTTTCGTCAATTTAAAAATGTTGTTTGATATACAACATGGTGTGGTGCGAATTGATAACGCGCACATTAAACATCCCGTGTGAAAACTCAACCATCTGAAAAGACAAATCAGCTCTGCATTGTTCCAAAATGAAGCTGGGACAAACAGGAATTTGCTTTAAAATGTATCTATGATGTCCGAATCTAGTGTTAGTGTACTCCATACATTTGGTTATTACTCCGGGGATATTACATGAATATGATTTGTTAAGTAGATTCGCGCATTGTAAAGATTTCATCAGGAGTATTTTTAGATTAAGTACAAGTTTTGTGTCATATGGGAAGAGTCAAAATGAGTTTGTGGATTATAAAAAAAAATTTCCTTTACGGGGCCCATACAAACGAGCATAGCTGATCTCTGTATTTCCATACAATTTCACATTTACAGCCTTTGATAATTTTTTTCAAAAACCTTGATGCTGCATAAGCACTACAAACTTACAGCTAATCTTAAAAGTATTCCAAGTCCTAATGAGGACACACATACTATGCTTTAGTATTTTGACTTGCGAAAATGATTTGTTTTTCCGGTTCCATCTGTTTTATCCAATATTATATTGGTGCGAATACCACACAAAAGAGTTCCACTCCCTAAAAGGGTATTTCAGATCCTATCTTTGCTAGTTGATCTGCTATTCTATTTTCTAGAACTAGTTGCGCGGTACTCTGGTATGTATTGGCTATGTTCGCGGGTTATAATCCGAACCAGTTCTGAATTAACTCTGAATTGTCTAGAGCGCAAACCAGTGAATAATTTGAATTATACCGCAAAAGGTCTAAGAACCACAGATCACCTCTCAGAACCTGAAAGAAAACATAAATTAAAAACCAAAATAGATTAGTGACCATAGGTGACTAAAATAAGAAAACCACTGACATATTGATCAATTGCGCATGAGCAGCCGAACTGAACTTTCGGTCCTTACCAAAATCAGAGAACCGCTATTGATTCCGAATCGATAACGAACCAATCCAATATGATCCGCTAACACCGAACTATTATTAAAAATTCAGAATCATATTAACCGCGGACGCCACTTTTCATGATGCGCATGCGAATAGTCCCTGAACTGGTTCGAAATTACATCTGCGAACAAACAACAGACTAAGGGCCGGTTTTTCAATGGAAGTTTTACTCGCTGATTAAGTAAACCCGGTTCAATATTTAACTATGGATTAAAGCATTATGGATTTTTCAATTGAAGACTAATCAGGGATTGATCATTCAATTCATCATTTTCATAATGCTGGCAACAAATTGGGTCTAGGAAGCTAGAAAAGCTTCTAAATAGGCCAACGTTATGCTGCTCGTCATAAGCCGAGAAAAAGTGTGAAGTGAAGAAGACAAAAAAATAAAAACGCATTTGTTGGGGAATTTTCCTCTCGGCGAATTGTTTGTAAAGGAATTTTCCTGTAGTGGGAGTTTTTAGTCGGGGAATTGTTGTCGGGAAACTTTCCGTCGGTGAATTGTGGTCAGGAAATTTTCCGGCTCCCCAACAAATTCCCCAGAATTTGAATTATATTCGGACCTAACCTTGGGAGAGAATTGTAGACCAAGGACCTTGCGCTGGATGTACACTGCCAGAGTGAGACCAATTATCACTTATGGAGCCATTGCGTGGAGTAGTAGGACTAGCCTTTTGACAACGAGAGACAACCTCTCCAGAATTCAAAGACTATCCTGTATGTGCATTAGAGGAGCAATGAAAACATGCCCAACGGTGGCCATGGAAGTGATTCTCGACTTCACACCATTATGGTGGTGAAAAGTGTTGCAGAAACAACTACATACAGTAAAGAGGAAATCATAAAAAAACAACCATAATAGACCATTGGAAATATCTAGTGGGGCTAGACAATCAAAGATATTGCTAGTGAGAACAAATTAATCTTTAAGCCAGAGTAAAACTGCACTAAGAGTTTTAACAGGTGTCCTGACGGGAAACTGTCGCCTGAATAGGCACCTTGAAAAGCTCAAAATAGTGGAACAAGAATAGTGAAAATAGAAGAAGAAACCTCCATCCACAAACTTGCGGAC
Organism: Lochmaea crataegi; assembly: GCA_947563755.1. Taxonomy (NCBI): domain Eukaryota; kingdom Metazoa; phylum Arthropoda; class Insecta; order Coleoptera; family Chrysomelidae; genus Lochmaea; species Lochmaea crataegi. The sequence goes on from OX387433.1 coordinate 15,984,337, forward strand.
TGCATAGCAATACAGAATCCTAAACAGAATTCCTAAACTAAAGCCTGCGGATATCTTTGAGTTCTTTTGGAAAAAGGGGTTTAAAGGAACTACTACTCTCTGAGACTTTCCTCAGAAACTAAGTAGAAGAAAGGTGGCACAATAGGTATTTTAGGTATCAGTGAATGTCACCCCAATATTCATAAACACATAACCTTGACTTTTCAACTGATTTTGTAAAAAAATTCCCTTTTTAACGCAATTCATAAACTGGAGCCCTATCTTGAGGAAAAAAAAACTAATAATTTCAACGAATGCAAAGAGCAAATTTTCAATCTATTTCTGCAAAAATTCCAAATAGTTGAATTGAAAAATTGATGACATGGGAAATCATAAGTAATGAATACAATATCTGTTCTGGTTCCGTAGCAGCCCATACTCTGAGAACCAAATTTAATGTAAAAAAAACGGAGGAAACAGAAATTCAATTCTCAAAATGGCCTTGTGAGACAGACTGGTATGCCTACACTACCCTTAAAGCTTAAAGCTATCAGTAATCCAACAACTAGGTCTAGACTGGTAAAAAACTGCAAAGAATCCCTCAATTCTCTCAATTCTAATAATGTGAATATGAATTTATTCGGAATACAGATATTATTCCATCGAGCAGGTAATTTTACCTGGAATTAACTCGGGAACATCAGAAGAGGATATACCGGACAAAAAATTAAAATATTCACTGACAGCCAGGCTCTGCTTGAAGCTGTCACTGTTTTCAGTAATCCAACAACTAAGTCTAGACTGATAAAAAACTGCAAAGTATCCCTTAACAGGATGGAAAGAGACAACAAAATGTCTCTAATATGGGTGCCGGCACATGAGGGGATTGCAGGTAATGAAATGGCGGATCAGAAGGCTCTAAAGGAGTCTTCATAGATTTGGAACCGTCTTGAGGAATCACAAAACATTGCATAAGAGGAGAAATCGGGAACTAGCTAGATAGGGAACAGCAACTCAAATCGAGGTTGACACAAAGGCATCTCCATACAAAGAGTTTACTGAACAATGTAGACAAGGATCTCTCCACCAGGCTATTGAAACTGTGTAAGAGACACTTGAAGACAGTTACCGACCTGGTGCCTGGACACTGCACCATGAGGAAACATCTGCACAAAATAGGCAAAGTTAGTGAACCTATGTGCAGAAAATGTGAACTTGATGATAAAACACCTACTGACATACTTTACTTTTGCGAGAACTTACAAGAACTTAGACGGAAGCACTTTGGAGAGGAATTAATACAACCATTACAACTTCTGAAAATCTCTCAAGTCACACTAGTGTCCTTTATAGAAGACACGAAGCTTCTGGAATGGAAGTAGATAACATGGGTAATGGTACAAAGATTTAGTTCAAGTGCCCAGGCTGTTGAGCACAGCCCAAACGAATGAATGAATGACCTCCATTACCCAAAATTAGGATGGATCCTGTAGAATAATATAAATAATTTCCAAAAAACTTCCACTGTTATAACGTCCATGGTAATTTATCTAGTAATATGAGAGTAATTAACAATATCCAGATCACAAAACAGGCAAACCTATAGATGTAAAAGTCCTGTGTCAAGGTATGGAAGAAGAATTTCAGCGATCGCAGTGGATGGGTTCAGAACTATTTCTAATGGAACTAATGGAATTTCTTACTTTAAGGATACGCGTAATAATGTACAATATTTGCACGATTCAACGATTTTGTACTTCAATAATAGCAGTATTGTGTTAAATCGTCCAGCTGCAAACATTGTATACTATAAGGAATGATAATAAAAAAATGAAATAAAAAACCTCTCGCAAGTGAAATTAATTATAATTTATTAATTTTAAATCTTCTATAAAGCATATATTATCTAAAAAAACTTAATACAAAAACATACCTACTAAAAACCATTGGAAAAAATAATAAATATTAAAATAAATCAAACGATTTTTTTCTGGTTGAATAAATAAACAGTCTTAAGCAAATAATCGAATAAATTACATTTTTTGGCAAAATAGTGGCAAATGTAAATAATGCTCGAACAGTAACCAATAGAAACTCATAGGACCATATTTTTCGATTTTCACAAACGTAGGTTCCTTGGGTAGACCCCTAATATGTTTGTATGGGTATCTGTAGAGTAGGGAGGGTGAGTTTAGGTCACACGTGACCCATTCTACATCCTCCTAGGGCATCGTCCATCCTGTCCTTTCCAGGAAGGTGGACAGGTCACTAGGAGACATCTTCTTTATATCGGCAGGTGTAGGCCAAGACTCACCGAACACACACTCTCTTATTGACGATAAATCCGAGCACTCGCATAATACATGCCTGACAGTTTCGTCTTCCTGTTCACACATCCTGCATGGAGGTGTGTCCACTGGCCCTATTGTATGGAGGTGTTTCTTTAGCTGACAGTGGTCAGTCAGAAATCCTACTTGTATGGGTATTGGTGTTATAAAAATCTTTGGGTAATCATAATTTTTAACTGCAAAACAATTTTGATTATGAATACCTAACCTCAAATAGGTAAAATAAAAAAAATTTCAACTTACCTATGATAATAAATCCTGTGGTAGGTAATGCACTAATGCAAGAAGGCCAAAAAGAATAAAGTAACAGGTAATATAAAAACACAAAAGATTTTAAATGGAAATTAAAAAATAGAAAAATGTCAACGACGAATGTCATGTAACATGACAACAGCTAAGATTAACAATTTTAATATTTTCTTCTATTCGGGTTAAAGGGCTTAGCTGCCAGGAGTGGCACTTTGTAACAAAATAGCGGTAGAGATTCTCTATTCGCTTCATTATAACTATGTTCAGTTGTTAAGGCAGCCTTAGCTTCCTTAACAACCGAACATAGTTATAGCAAAGCAGCCTTAGCTTCCTTCACAACCGAACATAGTTATAGCATAGCGAATAGAGAATATCTATCGCTATTTTTTTACAAAGTGCCACTCCAGGCCTATTTCGACAACTCTATTGCAGCTAGCGCTTCAGGTGGATGGGTTTGAAACCTAATTTTTTTATTCATTAAAGTCATTAAATAAACTTTCACTTTCAGATACCAAAACAACACAATGATGTTTTTCAAACAAAATGTCATAGGATTTTTATGTTACAATCGGAAAATGATTTCTTCAATTCGGTGATTCCTGATCTTTGTTTGAACCACTGTTAAACTAATAATAATCCAACAAAATTTGTTTCATTGATATGTCCCTCAATTTAATACCTTTTTATGAATTACGCTGTTTACAACAACAATTCTCTCTTAATTGCTGTTTGTTTGGCAACACCGCATTCGAAAATATTTTGGTGTCTGTAATGTTATCGTCATTGCCTTTGCTACGCTGATAAGATGGCTGTTTTACATTCGTTCGGATTAAACGATTACCACGCTACTTTAGATAATAACTCTACAGGAACTTACTCTACGGCTTTCAAGAAGATGAATTTTAGTCGTCGTTCTGGTGGTTTTGGATTTAGGTTTTCGTGTTTTAACGCCGATGGTTATCAACTGACAACCGAGCGTGAAACTTGTGAATAAATGCACACGAAAATTTGAATTTTTACTTGAGTGGTAATTAAACTGCGTACTTCGGCAAACCTACGTAGCACGAACATATTTTTATATTATTTTATAATCTGAAGATATTTGAAAAAATTCTGTTAATAAATATTAATTAGAATGAATTAGGAATGCAAACGTCAATAGCAAGCAGTGTGAAAGATACTTTGGAAAAGTATCTAGATACTAGATGAGTTACTTTTTGGAAAAGTATCCGAAGTTACTTTGGGTATCTAGTTACTAACTTAAATACTCTACCTTAAGTTACTTTAGATACTAAATAAAATACTTTTATAGTTACTTTGTAGACTATTCGTATGTAAAGCCTAGCAAGTTAAGGAAATATAAAGTACGACCAGAGATCTAAGAAGGTCGTAAATCAATATAAGCCGACGACCCTCATTTACCTATTGTTAGATATATACATAAGCAATGAAACTGTGTGTCCTTTAAAAGATTCCCAGGTCCGAATTAAAATATCTCATGAAATTGTTTGGCATTTTAATAATAGTTACAAAATAAATCACCTACCAGATTTGGAAAACAAGACTGTTTTAAGAACTGACCGTTTTCTAATTTCAGATATAAAAAGGGGAAAGTTAAACAACATTTAGTCAATACCTACCTAATATTCCGTTAAAAATGTGGCGCCGAAGGACTTATCCTGAAGCTAGTACTGGTGGTCGTAGAACCATTAGTCGACAAATTTTACACCCTCGTGGAAAAAAAATTATATTAAATGTTTATACTTCCCTTCTGATGGTCCGAGGAATGTCCAAGAATCAAGCTGTGCAAGAAAGTGCTTATTTAACAAAAACACCATATTCCACAGTATTTAAAATAGTAAGTAATCCTATTTTAAAACGAAAGAAACGAGAAGACTGTGGTGGTTCAAGGAAACTAGATGGGTGTGATGTAGATATAATTCGAAGAACAATATAATATGCCTTGTATAAAGCGTACTATTGGCACTAACAGTTGGACTGAGATTTTCCGAACTCTTATTGGAAAGTGCAAATGCGGTGTTGTCTTGTTTTGTTATTTTTCCTTTTACATTGTAGGTGATTGGTTCGTCATTACCAGTAGGTTCACAAACTGTTCCCATTTGCTCTAGTTCGATGTGTTCATTTATTATTATCGGCATATCAGCTATTTCTTTTTCTGTAAACTCTGTCTCATCAGATGCTAATTCCACTTGGATGATGGAGTTTTCTGTGAACTCGTTCTCATCAGATGATAATTCCACTTGGTTGATGGAGTTATTCCAATCTGGTACCATATTACTCTCTGATTGCTTAAACTGTTTATATATTTTGTGAAGAATTTGAAAGTTATGGTCTGACGATTGTGCAAAAATCTTCGAACTCAATTGAATAGTTGTTATAAAGACTATCATGCTGGAGTTGATCTCGTTTTTCTTTTCCCAAGCACTTACTGAAATCAGTAGCGCTCGTATTCCATGGAAAGAGACCACGAGCTCTGAAACTATTTACAATGGTCGATTCCTTGAAACTCTTGATTGCTTCCTCTGATATGGGTGCAAAATGTTGTTCATTCAATTGAACTGAGGGATTATGTATTCTCTAATGTAATACTGCCTGCTTCCAACGTGTTTTCAGTAGCTTAAAACAAGGAACATCCGCGGGCTGCGAAATTCTTGTTGAATTCGGATCCAATAAGAATTATTTCTAGCTTGGTACATAAATTACTTATTTCGTAAGTTAAATTGGTCTTATCACCATCTACGAATAAAATCACAGGCCTTTTAATGCCCTTATCCTCAAGATGTTTATGAAATATATTCATAAAATATCTCTGACTTCATCCATCCATTGTCGCTGGTACCTATGCCCCAATGATTGGGAACACTAGCAAGGAGTCATTGAACTTGATCCTGAAAAAGTAAACATTACGGTGAGATTAGATTTTCCAAGCCTTGATCTACTTCATATGCATTTTTTGTCCCTTTTGATGCCAATACTTTGTGTTCCTTAGGACACAGCAAAAAGCAGGTCTCATCACCACTATAAATTCTAGTGCAATCTTGACAAATTTCCGTAAAGTTTTTTTCTTGGAGATAATTTTCAACTTTTGTAAGCCAACTTCTTATATCCTTCTCAGACACATTAGCACTTGAAGGTGTAACGCTTTCGGGAGTTCTATGAGCCAGTAGAGGATGTCTTTTTAGGAACGCTTGATACCAGTGTTTGCCTGGGGTGTTATTGTTAAAAGGATTTGGTCGAGGACTTTTATCTAGAAAATATTTTACTGTGGCCCGTACATCTTCGTGGAAATCCTTTCTGGTAACATCCCAAAATCCATTTTTCCAATAAGTCTTCTTCATCACTAGACAGAATCTGGTTAGGTTCATGTGTTGGTATTTTGAGTTTCTCCCCGAGTCGATACTGAAGTGTCCCTCGGGGTATTTTATACTTTTCTGTGGCATTAGCTTTAGACATGCCGTTGCTTACAGCTTCAATGGCATTCTGAAAAGTCTCTTCATTGTACACGATTTGCAGTATTTAGAACCATTCTTCACTTTCGGCATTTTTAATTTTTTCCATGCTGTAATTAATAGGTACATAAGCATTTTGGATACACAGTATAAAATGAATTACATTACTTAATATAAAGATTGTCAGTTTATTTTATAATTTTCAAAAATCCATACTAAATTGAAATTTTAATTCAAATCCATAAAATAATAATCTGCGCAATAACTGTTTCGCGCTAAATTTTAAGTGAACCGGTTATTGGCAGCAGTGCCAATAACTGGATTTGGATACAATAAAATATCCAGTAGTTGGCATATTTGTAATTGAAATACATTAATCATCATTCTCGACCTACACAGTAATAGGATATGCGTAAAAATGGACCTAATTGTAATCAAAACAAGCATTTAAAACTTACCTCTCACTAACAAAATGACAAATTTTTAACTCATGAAATGCAACACAACTTTCCTTTGTCTCTCTCTCTCTCTGACGTACAGATGAATTTTGAGCGGGGCTTCTATTAAAACGGCAGATGCGACATCTCTATTGATAATAGTTAAACTTGCGTTACATTTTACCTAGAAAACTAGGTCCCTGCCGACTATTGGGTGCATTACCCTATGGTAGAACAGTAGTGTATTTGGATGAAACTTGGTTTGATACACACAAAAGGAAAACGCACTACGCAGCAACCGAAAAGGGTTTTATACCATATGCGTTGTCTTTATCGGCAAAGAATATTAAGGACTCTTTAGTCGATTATCATGATGATACCATAGCAGAATTATTTTAAGACTGGATCCAAAATGAACCAAATATTCCACCCAACAGTATTATCGTCATGGTTACCACAGTCGAACACTAGATAAAGTACCATGTTCAAATGACACCAAGGCTACCGTACAAAAATATATGTTGAATAATGATATGTACTATGAGGAAAAGTACACAAAAAAAACAGGAACTAGAAGTTTTACGCAGTTATTCAATGAAGAATTTTTATGATTTATTGGCTGAAAGCTTAGGACATGCGGCGCTCAGACTTGAGCACCAATTGAACATATATGGCATCAGCTTAAGTCAGCAGTTTGAAGAAATAATACATTTATCAATTTTCCCTTCATTGTTATTCCTATAGCTTAGTAGAATTTCCATGAATTTTTATATAATAAGAGATAAACATCACCTGATTGAATGAACCAAAGACGCAGGGAAAATTTTATAATAAATCTTGTGCTACTTATAGATAATATAGAGGAGATCCTGTGAAAAAATGAATGTTTAAAATTTCAATATATATGTATTAAGAGCTTTGTGTTTTGGTTCAACCTGTAATAGTATTTTTGTTGAGTGAATAGGTGCCCTGCTGTGTTAAAATTGAACCATTACCGCAATCGAAGCGAGATCAATAGTTTTGGTGTCAGTAGCGTGTATAATTTCGTTTTAGATTTTAGCTTCCCAAGGGATTGGTTGTGTGTTTCAGTTTTTACATTTGTGGAACATTTTTAAGAATAATTTGGCGTTATCTATATAGATTTCAATTTTTTTGTTTAAAAATTCAACCTTTTCATTTTTTAAATTCATAGAACACTTCTACAAAATTTTGGTGTAGTCAAAATCCCTATAAACTTTGAATCATCAAACATGACTAGGAACCAACAAAACAAGCTTCTTGGTGGTGAGTGTATTTTAAAATTTATCAATACAATCAAGAATAAAGCAAATTGCACATGAAAGGCAAACACAAATAACATATCCGCAGAGTAAGGAATTATTCTGAGCAATCTTAGAACTAACCCAGCCAGACCTAGATCACATGTGATCAAATAAAAACAGCGAGCTGTAGTTTTTCTTAAGAATGACGATTTGGGCAACTCAAAGAAAACTTCACCGTTTCCAAAGTTGTTCACAAATTAAAATAGTATATTGTGCAACAAGTGGGGAAAGTTCAACTTTTCTCACGAGTGTGGAAGTTTGTGGCACGAGCCCAAAGGGCGAGTGCCGCAAACACACGAGTGAGAAAAGTACTTTTTCTACAACTGCACAAATTTAAAGAATACAAGTAGAGTAACTTAATATTTATTTTTATGGTTAGTAAAACAAAAAGAAAAGGTGAGCGGTCGTCGGACTGTCAATATAATCTTGCTTTACACAATAGAATGACCATTTTTGACCATTTTTCGTGAATTTTTGACAATTATTGACCATTTTTTCAAAATTTTTGACAATTTTTGACAATTTTTTTAAATTTCAACAATTATTGACCATTTTTAACAATTATAGACCAATTTTCACAGTTTTGACAGTTTTTCAAAAACTTTGACCATTTTAGACCATTTTTCCAAATTTTAACAATTATTGACCATTTTTTCAAAATTTTTGACCATTTTTGACAATTATTGATCAATTTTGACAATTTTTCAAAAATTTTGACCATTTTAGACCATTTTTCCAAATTTCAACAATTATTGACCATTTTTGACAATTTTTTAGCATTTTTGACAGGTTCTGACAATTATTGACCATTTTTGACAACTTTCAAAAATTTTGACAATTTTCAACAATTATTGACCATTTTTGACATTTTTTGATAATTATTGACAATTTTTTTCAAAATTTTAACAATTTTCAACCATTTTTCAAAATTTTAACAATTATTGACCATTTTTGACAGTTTCTGACAATTATTGACCATTTTTGACAACTTTCAAAAATTTTGACAGTTTTTGATCATTTTTTAAAATTCTGACAATTTTTCGAAAATTTTGACAATTTTTGGCAATTGACCATTTTTTCAAAATTTTTGACCATTTTCTCAAATTTTAACAATTATTGACCATTTTTGACAATTATTGATCAATTTTGACCATTTTAGACCATTTTAGACCATTTTCCCAAATTTTAACAATTATTGACCATTTTTGCCAATTTTTGAGCATTTTTGACTGGTTCTGACAACTATTGACCATATTTGACAACTTTCAAAAATTTTGACAATTTTTAACAATTATTGACCATTTTTGACATTTTTTGATAATTATTGACAATTTTTTTCAAAATTTTAACAATTTTCGACCATTTTTCAAAATTTTAACAATTATTGACCATTTTTGACAGTTTCTGACAATTATTGACCATTTTTGAGAACTTTCGAAAATTTTGACAGTTTTTGATAGTTTTTCAAAATTTTAACAATTATTGACTATTTTTGACCATTTATTAAAATATTTGACAATTTTTGACCGATTCTGACAATTATTGACCATTTTTGACAATTTTTCCAATTCTTTGACAATTTTTAACAATTAATGACCATTTTTGACAGTCTTTTATAATTATTGGCCATTTTTTCAAAATTTTGACCGTTTTTCACAATTTTTGACAATTATTAACCATTTTTCCAAATTTTTGACAATTTTTGGAAATATTTGGCAATTATTAACCATTTTTCCAAACTTTTGACAATTTTGAACCATATTTCAAAATTTTTGACAATTTTTTAAAATATTTAACATATTTTCTAATATAATCTGACAGTTTTGTGACAACTAAGTAGGTATTTAAAGATGACAGTAGCCTACCAAGTTTTTGTCGATTTCATTTGATTCTCCATATAAATATATGTGGCGTGGGCAGAGTGCCGTGAGAAATATTATTTCTCACAGTATGAGCAATATTTGGTTTTGAAATCAAGTAAGGTATGAGAAATACGTCACTTTTCATAGCAGTTGTAGAAAAAGTTTCTTTGATCACTTGGGATCTGAGACGATATAATTACGTTGAATTGGAGAGAGCTATTGATACTATCAACAAAAAAAATAAAAATAGCAGGTAAAGTTAGTGAATCTAACATTGCATGCATTCGTTCACTCGATGGTCTGTCTATTGTAATACCCTGGTTTTGCTGTAATACACCAATAAATCCCTCATTATCGCCTCGTTTTAAGATACTTCCAGTATCTCACCATGACAGTGGACTAACTTGCAATTAATGTTATTTACTATGAAAATTTAGTATATTGATAGTATATAAATAGTACACCAAGTGAGCAAAAGGCTTCCATGAAAAATACTGATTAACTTCTTGGCAGACTAAAGTGGAATACAACACCCAACAAATTAAAACAGGACATATGTCCTTGAAACTGAATTATCACTACCATAGTCAAGAACGAAATCGATTATGAAGCCGCCTTCAAACATATCTTGGAGTGGAGGGAATCAAACAAACTAAAGGCTACAAGAGGCTCAAACGGTTGAAATAGCACCCTTGAAATGTCGGCAAAAAATTTAGAACTGAATTATCCACTTCGTTTATCATCTGCAACAGCTCAACGAAAGGACTACAGAACCTATGAGCTACGGTTGTGCGCCCTGATGATATAGATAGACTTGTCCCTCCACAAATTAACAACTTCCTTCTGAAGATTAAACTTGATGAGGAAATCTGACTTTGAGGCACAATTGACAGTATTGTCGCAGTGCATGTTTCTGAGCAGAACACTCATGGAAACCAAACGCAATCAGCAAGTACCAATAAGCAGTTTAGGAACAAGTCATACTTTTTTAACTCTTATTTATCCAATGTCCCGACATTTTGGAAAGTTGCCGAAATAGTAATAATTCCAAAACCAGGTAAGCCTCCTCATCTAGCCTCTCCTTATAGACCAATTTAGTTGCTACCTAAGTTACTCCTAAGTAACTCCTCAAAAGAATGCAACCAATTATAGCAAGAAAAAACCTAATTTTAAATTGTCAACTTGGCTTTGGGCAGAAACATTCCACTATAGGTTAGGATAGGTTTGTGGTGATTGGGTTTAAAAGGCCCTCCACTGCGACTCACAAGAGTCTATTGTGGCTCATACCTATTCAGATTTCACCAAACAAATTCAGCTTTTTAACAAAGCCGATTAGTTTGTTTGGTGAATAATAATTCAGGTCTGAGGGCGAGAGAGAGACCCTGCCAAACATCAGATTCCTGATTCGAGCCGCGGCGGGGCAGGCACAAATTATATGCCCTGCTGTTTCAACATCTTCCAGACAAAGACGACTAGTCGGATCTCTTCCGACAGTCTACGTCTTAGCTTATGATCTTTCAGATGACAGTGGCCTGTTAAAAGGCCTATTAGACAACGTAGGTCATGCCAGCTATAGTCTAAAATTTGTTTGGGGACATTATTCGAAGGATGTATGAAAGCCTTTGAATGAACCAATCCTGGTATATTATGCCAGAAGTCTAAAGCTCTTCTTGCTTTGCAGGTATTTAGTGTTTGTTTGGCAAAGCTTATTGCGATGCCAATTAAAGGTTCTGGTCCGATAAAAACGCGTGCAGCACCCTTCCTTGCAAGGAGAGTACGCCTTATCACTTCCATCCATGCCAGAATGGCCAGGGATCCAGACCATCGATACTCTATTGAGTTCTCCTATTGAGAAGAGTATTTTTTGGCAATCTAAAACCAGTTTAGACGTTACACTGTGTACCAACAGCTGTCTGTTCTTAATAATAATTTATCCTTACGGAGGACCCATTGGTATTTATTTGGAATTAGGACGGTATAAGGCAGGTCGTTAGTTTACTGTTGGATCCAATATGTCAGAGGTCATTCCCAGAATACTGTGACTTTCGGTGTCCACTAAAATTCTGCTTTGCTTTGTATAAGCCTGTTTTGTGCATTTAGAAATGCGTAATTCTATATGATGTCCATCTAGTCTCCCTTTCTAGAAATGTATGGAGAGAAGGTAGGTCTAGAAGGATTTTCATGGCTGCTGACGGTGTTGTACTGATGGCAGCCTCTCTTTGCTTGGGCCGTTCGCTGTAAAGCTTTTGACCACCAAGCAATAGATCCATATGTGATCATTGGTCTAACAATCATCACATATATCCAATAGATTTGTTTGGGTCCCAAGCCCCAAGATTTTCCATAGATCCTGCGACATGTCCACAAGGATAGTCTGGCCTTATGGATAACTTTTTCCAAGTGAGCGTTCCATGTAAGTTTTGAATCTAGGATAATCCCCAAATATTTTACTTCCGCTGCAAATGGAATAACCTCACCATTGTAGGAAAGCGATGGAAGATCCTCCAATTTCCTTTTCCTAGTGAAGGGGACTATTACAGTTTTACCAGGGTTAACAGACATCTGTTCCCTCTGGCATCAACTGTGGACATCGTCCAACGTCTTTTGGAGGATATTATATGCTACCTTTCCTGACTTGGTCCTTGCCAGGATGACAAGATCGTCTGCATACGCTTGCAGTTCTACCCCCTTCTTTCGAAAGCGCTAAGAAAGTCATCCATCAAGAGTAACCACACTAGGGGAGATAGTACTCCGCCTTGTGGGCAGCTCCTGGAAACCTTAAAGCTAATGGCCTCATCCTGAAGAGAAGTAGTGGCTGTTCTATTAGTGAGCATGGCATATATCCAGCCGGTAATGGTTGGTTTAATGCCCAGCAGCCAAAGCTAAACCAATGGAAGTCGGTAGTGCATTGTCGAATGCTCCTTCGATGTCAAGAAATATGGCCACCGCAATCTCCTTGTTGTTAACGGATTGTGTGATTTTCTCAACAAGGTTGTGTAACGCTAAATTTGTTGATTTGCCAGTTTGATTTGTATTGGTGGGTACCCAGGGGGAAGTTATATAAAGCTACCCGCCTAATGTAGCAAACCAGTACTCTTTCAAGTCATTTAAGCAGGAAATGTTTTAGGCGGTCTAATCGGTCTAACCCATTTAGGGTGTGGGTCTGTGCGGCCCACTTTCGGTATGTAAACCAGCCTAGCCGCCAACCAACTGGGTGGTATGTAATTTCACGCCAGACTAGCTCTATACAGTTTAATGAGGATGGGTATTAGTAATTCCAGTCCGGAGCTGGAAAAATATGACATATATCTTCAACTTTATTTGTATCTGGACTAATGCCATTAGCAGAAAATATATGACCCAAATATTTGACTTCAGGCATTAAAAATTTGCATTTATCAAAATTTAATTTCAAATTAAACTGACGAATCACTGTAAATCAACAGGTCGTCGATATATAGACATACTTACACCTTCTATATCGGATATTATTTCGGATATAGTTTTATGGAACATTTCAGGAACACATGAAACTCCATAAGGTAATCTGCTGAATCTGAATCTACCAAAAGGCGTTCCAAATGTGCATAATTTGGAGCTTTCAGTATCTAACGGCATCATTCAAAACCATGAAGTCCTCTACTGATTCTTCCTCTTTTTGTGTCCTTGTTAAAAGATTGTTCCTCTCAATTGTGAGATTCTTCGTTGGCTTACAATGTTTTTCAAACTATGCACCACTTCCTGATAAGTGCAAGTGTCCATATCCACTTCAAATGACTTAAAAATATATCTGGCTTCACTACCAATGTGATGTATTAAAAGTGCTACTTTTCTGGTATCAGTTTCATCTTCTAACCCACTAGCTCTCAAATATATCTTAAAATTGACTATCCAATCCTCCCAGTTTCTTGAAACATTTCCTTTAAGAAGTAAAGGAGGTATATTGTGCCAAACTCCAGAATTTTTCATTTTTACAACTGTTCGAGTAACTTCTCTGGATACTGTGTCACTTTCAATATCAGACATTATAATTATTATAAATAGGCTTCACCATTGACAATGACGACGACTTACTCATATATAGTTATAAATAGGCTTCACACATTTGACAATTAGGAATGGAGAACTATCGATATTTATGGATAGTGCTATTTTTACTATCGATTATTATCGATAATTTTTGATAGTTTTACATCGGTAAAGTTTGACATCTGACATCTCTACCGCTCTGTTTATATGTAATTGTCAAAATTTTGAAAAATGGTCAATAATTGTGAAAATTTTAAAAGAATGGTCAATAATTGTCAAAAACTGTCAAAAATGATCAATAATTATAAAAAAATTTGAAAAAATTGTCGAAAATTTTGAAAAAACGGTCAATAATTGTCAAAAATTGTAAACATTTTGAAAGAATGGTCAAGAATTGTCAAAAATTTTGAAAAATGGTCAATAATTGTCAAAAACTGTCAAAAATGATCAATAATTGTCAAAACTGTCAAAATTGGTCAATAATTGTTAAAATTTTTGAAAAAATGGTCAATAATTGTCAAAAATTGTAAAAATTTTGAAAGAATGGTCAAAAATTATCAAAAATGGTAAAAATTTTGAAAGAATGGTCAAGAATTGTCAAAATTTTTCAAAATTTTGAAAGAATGGTCAATAATTGTCAAAAATGGTCAAAATTTTGAAAGAATGGTCAAAAATTGTCAAAAATTTTGGAAAATGGTCAATAATTGTCAAAAAATCTCAAAAATGGTTGAAAACAGTTCAAAATGGTCAAATTTTTGAAAAATTGTGAAAAATGGTCAATAATTGTCAATAACTTTCAAAATTGGTTGATAATTGTCAAAAATTATCAATATTTGTTAAAATTTGGAAAAATGGTCAAAAATTTTGAAAAAATGATCAATAATTGTTAAAATTTTCGAAAAAAATGGTCAATAATTGTCAAAAATTTTCAAAATTTTGAAAGAATGGTCAATAATTGTCGAAAATGGTCAAAATTTTGAAATAATGGTCAAGAACTGTCAAAAATTTCGAAAAAATGGTCAATAATTGTCAAAAAATCTCAAAAATGGTTGAAAACGGTTTAAAATGGTCAAATTTTTAAAAAATTGTAAAAAATGGTCAATAATTGTCAAAAACTGTCAAAATTGGTTAATAATTGTCAAAAGTTGTCAATATTTGTTAAAATTTGGAAAAATAGTCAAAAATTTTGAAAAAATGGCCGATAATTGTCACAAATTATCAAAATTTTGGAAAAATTATCAATAATTGTCAAAAATTTTGATAATGAACAAGATTTTCGAAAAATTGTCAAAAATGTTCCAATAAGAAAAAAAATGCTTACCATATTCCGTATCCGAGGGTCGTGAACCTTACCGAATCCGTCTTAGATTCTGACAGTTTAAAATAATGATTGTAATCTCACGCAATACACTCTCTCTCTATCTCTCTCTCTATCTCTCTCTCTCATCCCTCTCCCTCATTTTTCTTTCTTTCTATCCCATCTCTCTCTATTTTTCTCTCTCGAATTGCTCTCTTTATTTCCTATCTCTCTCTCTTCTCTAACTCTCTCTTTCCTACCTCTTTCTCTCCCATCTCTCTCTTTCCTAACTCTCTCTCTCTCTTTCTGTTTCTCTCCCATCGCTCTCTCCTATCTCGTATCTCTCTCATATCTCTCTCTGGCCCATCTTTCTCTCTCTCTCTCTCTCTCTCTCTCTCTCTCCCCCTTTCTCCCAGCCCTTTCTCCCAGCCCTTTCTCTCCCATACCTCTCTCTCTCTCTCTCTCTCTCTCTCTCTCTCTCTCTCTCTCTCTCTCTCTCTCTCTCTCTCTCTCTCTCTCTCTCATATTTCTTTCACTTTCCTATCTCTCTCTCCTATTTCTATCTCATTCGTCTCTCTCTCTGTCCCATTTTTTGATAGCATTTTTATTCCATATCAGCTTTCAAAATAAATTCTTCACCTAAACATCTCTCAACTATCGATAGTACCGAAAACTATCGATTTTTTTCGATAGTCAAAAATATCGATAATGATCAATAATTGTTAAAATTTTCGAAAAAATGGTCAATAATTGTCAAAAATTGTAAAAATTCTGAAAGAATGGTCAAAAATAGTGAAAATTTTGAAGGAATGGTCAAGAATTGTCAAAAATTTTGGAAAAATGTCAATAATTGTCAAAAAATTTCAAAAATGGTTGAAAACGGTTTAAAATGGTCAAATTTTTGACAAATTGTAAAAAATGGTCAATAACTGTCAAAAACTGTCTAAATTGGTTAATAATTGTCAAAAATTGTCAATATTTGTTGGAATTTGGAAAAATGGTCAAAAATTTTGAAAAAATGGTCAATAATTGTCACAAATTATCAAAATTTTTAAAAAATTATCAATAATTGTCAAAAATTTTGAAAAATGATCAAGATTTTCGAAAAATTTTCTAAAATGTTCCAATAAGAAAAAAAAATGCTTACCATATTCTTTCCTAACTCTCTCTCTCTTTCTGTCTCTCTCCCATCTCTCTCTCCTATCTCTCTCTCTCTATCTCGTATCTCTCTCATCTTTCTCTCTCTGGCCCATCTTTCTCTCTCTCTCTCCCATATCTCTCTCTCTCTCTCTTTCTCTCTCCCCCTTTCTCCCATCCCCCTTTCTCCCATCCCTTTGTCTCCCATACCTCTCTCTCTCTCTCTCTCTCTCATATTTCTTTCACTTTCCTATCTCTCTCTCCTATTCCTATCTCATTCGTCTCTCTCTTTGTCCCATTTTTTGATAGCATTTTTATTCCATATCAGCTTTCAAAATAAATTCTTCACCTAAACATCTCTCAACTATCGATAGTACCGAAAACTATCGATTTTTTTCGATAGTCAAAAATATCGATAGTTATCGATAAACGATCGATAGTTCTCCAAATCTATTGAAAATGACGACGACGACTAAAAATTGAAAATCTACCTTGTGATTTTCTAGGTTATGTTGACTCGTTGCAATAAAACATCCTTTTTATACCAAAAATCAACGAGACACTCCTGACACCATGTTATGTTGTTGACTTGACGGGTTCTGACAATAATATATGTGTATGAACACAGGATGTTTGAAGATTTATTGAAACGATTATTTATAAATTTGAACGTGTATTTCACGACATTTTGTACAAAACGTATATATGAGTTGACAAGTGACAATCTCAAGCTGCCAACTCTAATACTAAAACTAATATTAAGGAGACTTCACATAACGGCAACTTGATATTATTTTGTTTTTGTTAAAATTAAAGCCAATGAATTTTGTGCTTAGGACATACTATTAACTCTCAGTAGGTGATGTTAAAATAAAAGACACTGGATAAAGTTCGAAACCAAAAACTAAAAATCACTTTTAACCGATTGGGTACTCATTTAGATATCAATCTAAATAGCCTCGTTACTTAATATGACTATTTTATCGAATCAATCACGGAACAGCCAGTAAAACAGTGACTTACATCTTAAATTATGATAAGACTGCGACCAAGAAGCGTGAAAACAGACATTTCTCTGGTCAGTATATCCTCACTAAGGCGGTTCACCGTTGACGACCGAATCTCTCCAACTAGTTAATTATTATAAATCGTTTATCTGTTGTTGATTAATGCAACCAACATTTAATTTAACTTAAATAAGCCTTTTCGAACAAACGAAATAAAAGTAAAAGCATCGATAGGCTATAAAGAAGATCCACCACTCGATAAGCCCAAACATGTGTGAGTTTCGATAGAAACGAGAAATGAACGAGATGGGCTATCGTTAATTAAATAACGAGGACTCGTTAACCAACGGAAAAGAAGAAGAAAAAATATATATTGCAGTCGAGAGAAGATGGGGCACACCGGGTCCTAACAATGTAAAAATAAAACAGGATTAAATGGTACCAAGAAATGCGTCCGTGTATGTACCAGTGTTCGACTAATGTATTCGTTTCCTCGAAGAAAAAAATTTAAATTGGAATTTGGTTGGATTTCTACATGGGATAATTACCATCTATGGGGTTCCTATACACTTTAGATAACTATGATTTTCATTTTTCAGGATACCTTATTTGATATTAGTACAACTGTAAAGAAAATGTTTACGAGAAAATTAAACTACGGCTGTCAAACGAAGATAATAGAAGCATTGTAGCAGCTGTGTTAATCCAATTAGTCGTTCGATCTTATGTCTTTATTGAATTTGTCTATATACATTATGTATTTTAAGGGTACAAGGGAAAAAGGGGCCAAGTCAAGAAGAATCTCGAATTGAGTTAGTAACTGTATTCCATTGTTTAGTTTGGTTAGTTTCTCCTGTTGAAATTGTACAGGCTAGAAACGAGCCTAGTCATGTTAAATAATTAGAAGAAAAAAACATGTACTGGAATAGAAGGGGCTAAGTCAGAGCGCAGCAGGTAAAGAAGGGGCTAGTCAGCTGTGAAGCCAACTACACTAGCGCTGTGTAAGTTGTTTACTTCATTCAGAGTATTATTGTTTTGTGGGAAGTTTAAGTGTTTAAAAGCTATTTTAAGATGGAAAGTGGTAGTGATGATCATGGGGAAGTAATGTTGTAAGTAATACGAGAAAGCGGAAGAAATTTGATCGCATAGCAGATGTGAGTAAAAAGCTAAATTTACAAAGCCACACAATAGGCCCTGATTGCTATTGCAGTAAGCTAAAACGTTTTGAAATTGTCCCTGCAAAAAGTAGAGAAAAAATTATCAAGGATTTCGACCTAATGTCGTCTGTTGATGAACAACACCTATCTTTGTGGGTTAATTATCGTTCAGGAAATCCAAAACCGCCGTCCTCGCAAAGACGAAGCTGAGGCTCGTTTACGTGAAGCTTCGTACAGAGTTAGATACTTAGATGAAGAAAACCTTCTTAAAGAGGTTCAAGTATGTCGCAAAGCAGTTTTGTCTATATGTTACCGTTAAAGAATATAATGCAGTTATTTCATAGAATACCTAGTTATTCCATGAAATAACTGATCGTGTCCGTTAAAGTGTGTAATATGTTAATAATTTGACACTTTAACTAGTCATTCTATAAAATAACTTGGTATTCTATAAATTGGTTAACTAATTAATTAATTAAGTTAAAGTGTAAAATAAACAATTTATCTAAAATTAAATAACTAGGTATTCTATAAATAAACTAATGAAAGACAGTTAAAGTGTAGGTGATTTTGTAGTTGTAGTTTTTATCGAGTAGGGCAAGGAAAATCATTGAAGAAGCTATACAGTGTTGTAAAAATGGCTTCTTCAATGATTTTCCTTGCCCTTCTCGATAGATTAATCAATAATCTGTTTTAACCGCGTCGCACGGTGTTCACTTAGATACTGCATGCTCCTACGTCTCCCCCTACACCGTCACCGCTCTTGTCTTTCACACACATTACACGATATAGATTATTTTACACTTCTATGAAATAACTAGTTAAACCATGAAATACAAGAGAGTTTTACACTTTAACGGACACGATCAGTTATTTCATGGAAAAACTAGGTATTCTATAAAATAACGGATTTCATACTTTAACGGTAACAAATACATGGAATAGGCAAGAAGAAATTGGAAGTTCTTCAAAAAGGGTTAAAATTAACTGGAATGGCTTCCAAGGACAAAAGGTGAAAACATTATTCTGCTCACAAAAGATTGCCTGAGGAAAAAGCAAACGCAGTAAATGAGCACATACGTTCATTTAAAGGAAGAAAAGGTCATTACAACCTATCTGAGTCAAGTAAAATTTACTTACCTGAAGAGCTAAATATAAAAAAATGTATGATTTATATACTGACAAGTATAAAGATTTGCCTTTATCATACGAGACTTACAGAACAAAATTCTCGACTGAACATAATATAATATTTCAAAACAAAACGAGACACCGACATTCAGATTATTTAGTGCCTTAGCTGAGTTATATTTTTCCACTCCTTTCGATCTTTGGTTTTGGATCTCCACTTTCTAATATTTTTTTGCTCTCAAATCTTCTTCTGCTTCTTGTCATCGTTTTCTTGGTATTCCGGTTTTTTATATAGTGGTTCTTTCCAACATATAGTTATTAGTCTTCTTTCTTCTTCCTTCCTTCTTGGGTGCCCCAGTTTGCAGACCGCTTATTTTATCTTTATATTATTATATTCCATAGATTTCCAGCTTTTTTTTCATTCCTGGGTAAAATAGCTATATCATCGGAATGTCCAATAACTGGATAATCTCCTTCTCGGTTTGAATGGCTCCCTCCAACTATTTTTTCTAGTACTGCATTGTTTGATGGGGTTGTTAATGGAACTCCTAGCCTCAGCCCAATCCTAATAATGGAGTCGTTTGATATTTGCTCCACCCAAAGTTATACAACTATGTCACAACGTCCAACCGGACATTGTTTTTTGTGAACGTCGGTCATTTATGACAAATATCATATTAACACGTTGAATGCCATATGTATCCAACATGGATACATGAGGCACAATGTTTCTGGGGTCACAAATACCCACTACGGATACAAACCGGTTTTTATATTTCTAGACGTATGTGTCCGCCTTGGATGCAGGCTTTGCACTTATTCTTATGGGTGTTCATATGGTGGCCTAGGGTACCCAAAAACCGTTTGGCCTGCTGATTTTATTTCTGATTTTTATTATACAGATAGATTCATGAATAAGTACAAAACTGCTTTCTGCATGATACTAGTGTGACAAATAAACATCCCCAAAAAGAGAATTCTCATCGTCAGATGGCATTTCTTGCTTATTACTAATTTAGCTTTTCCGTTTTCGTTCGCCATTTCGAGAAATTGTTGTAGCACTAATTTACGTGGAACAAAATTACTGACCTACGCGGACACTGACAAACTGACTGACACTGACAAACAGAACACAGAGTAAGATGCTGCAAATGCAATACGCATATATACAGACGGCTCAAAAACCAAAGAAGGCTCAGGATGTGGAGTTTACTCTAGATCACTTAGCCTAAGAATTAAGTGGGGAATGGGAAAAAATATCAGCGAGGATCAAAGAGAACTGGCTGGTATCTCAATTGCCACAAAAGAACTAACCAGAAAAGGAAGTTCTGGCAAAAACATAACAATCTGCACTGACAGCAGACAAACCCTATTAGCCTTGAACAGACATCGTGTTACATCAGGGCTAGTATTAGAGTGCCACCAAGATTTAGTTAACGCCTCGGTAGACAATATTATCCTGAGTTGGGTTAAAGGGCAAGACAGGAGTAAAGGTAATCGCAATGCCGATTCTTTAGCCAGGGAAGCGGCTGGACTAAAAATTTCAGGACCCAGTGACACCTACGGCCTGACGACTTCGTCAATTGCGGAGCTAGCCAAGCGTTACACCCTTGCTCAATCCTCAAAGAGATGGGATTGAATCAAAGGATGCAGTCTTGCCAGGATCACCTTGGACGACCCTGGGAAGCTGGAGGCGAAGAAATATTTGGCGATGACCAGGAGAAACCTATGCTTAACAGTAGGATTTCTGACTGGCCACTGTCAACTAAGGAAGCACCTCCATACGATAGGACTAGTGGATACACCTCTATGCAGAATGTGTGAACAAGAAGATGAAACTGTCTTATGCGAGTGCCTGGAGTTATCGTCCATAAGAGAGTGTGTGTTCGGTGAGTCTTGGCCTACACCTGCCGATATAAAGCAGATGTCTCCTAAAGACCTGTCCACCTTCCTGAAAAGGACAGGATGGACGATGACCTAGGAGGACAAAAGGCTCTGCATTTTTTCCAATGTCAATGTATCTGCGTTGGGTGTACGTGGGTATAATGTCCAAAAGTTATATACTGGCCACGTGTATCCAACATGCATACATTTTCAAACCCATGTTGCATCTACATTTATACACTAACTCTGCATTTCGGAATAAAACTAGTAAGAAATTGTAACAATTTATATTGAGCACCCCGCGCTGTTACCACAATGACATTAATTTTCTCGTCAATCATTTTATTCTTAAATTAAGAATTATTTTTAACTTTTTAGTTCGATTACCTCTAAAGCGTGTTTTTTAGTTTTTTTGAACTATAATTTATTTTTCACTTTTCAGTACTATATAAAAAACTGAGCGTTTAAAGTGGGTAAAAATCGAGTTTAAAGGTTGCATTATAAATGAAACACCCTATAGTTTACTACTATATTGTATTGTCATCGGTGCTTGCCGTGTGTGCAAAATTTCGAATTAATCTGAGCGTTTAAAGTGACTAAAAATCGAGTTTAAAGGTTGCTTTATAAATTAAACACCCTATATATTTTTCAACACGCAAAAAAATTTTATTGTGAACGGGATAAGATTCCACAACCGGTGAATCCGACGTCATCGAAGAACCGCGCCTTGGCCCGCTCGGCCAACGAACGTACTTAAATTTTTTGGATATACTAACAGTAATAATATAAGCCACTTGCTAGGAGAGTTACAAACAAGCTCATAAGCTCACAAGCTCACAAGCTCACAAACTCACAAACTCACATACGTGTTAATTAATAATATTTTATTACCAAATTCAGAAAAAAACAGGTTTGGCCATAGAACCAGAACTATTTGCTACCATTGTGGCACTCAACGTGTTAATAAACATATAAAATGACATCAAAGATTTTTGTTTGAAAATATCTTAGACATTTGTATTTTTGGAAATGAATGAACACCACGGGGAACTATTAAACTAAATTGAAATCGAAGATGAACAAATAATTATTGAAGCCATAATATATCAAATAAAATTAGGTTATGTCGTTATATGAAGATTAGCACGTTCAGCAGAATTAAGAAACGAAGGATTACTCCAAAAATCGCTACCTTTTCAACTTTGTTGGGATGAACGCGGCCAATGTTCTTACGTGTATTCTGGGAAGGGGTGTCACTATCTTGACCTGGAATAAGAGCTTTTGACTTGAATGAGGCAATAATCGATGAATTTAAATAGAGCTGCTCTGTTCCATAACATCGAAGCAGTAGAAACGCACCCTGGTGAAACACAGCTAAGATCTTAAACCCGGTACCTCTTTAATAAAGCAAAACTTACCGGGGACTGGTTGAGATACATATACTACAAAGAAAGACATAGATGTTGAATACCATATCCAACACTGTAAGTTTTGTACTTGCATTGTATACATTTAAGTGTGGCTACGTTGCCTAAAACTGTCATTTGTCACTGGTCGTTTTGACCTTGGACAGAGAACCAAGCGCCCCAGTCACCTCAATACCAGTTGCATAGCGAGAATCAAAGTAAATTCGTAATTGTTAAATATTTTTATAATTCCAAGTTTATGGTTTTGTACCTAAAACTGAAGCTCTACCTTGTGATGCGTTGCGTGCTTTCCTTCATTCTTCCTCCTTCATATTCAGCTCAATAGACTGAACAATAAACACTACACCCGCTGCGTCAAGTCATGGTGAAAAATAAAGTCAACACAGATATGGTCCTAAGAAAACCAGACGATGAATATACCGAAAATGAGGAGGAAAATTTGCGACTCTTACTAGAAACTCCTTCTCCCTAAATTCTCTCGAAGGTCACAACTGACTTTCAAGACACATTTGTCGTAACACGGGCTATGGACACCTTTCTACTTCTCAAGGCACCAGAAGCCGATGAGATTTTCCCAACATTGCTCCAACAAGGGCAAGACGATATTTCACCACGTTTGGCTGGAATTAGTCGAAGCAGCTTAGAAACCTGTTACATTGTAGAGCACGCCATAAGAAGGTGTGTCAAATTCAATATTGATGAAATATATGAAAGGCAAATAATTATTATCATGACGGATAGTTAAGAAGCCCTTAAAGCAGAGTTGTTGATAATCTACTTATCTGAAGTGATTGTTTATAGCTGAGGTCCCTCGTTGGATGGTGAGTAACCTGTAGGTAATTTTCAGGTCAGATGAACTTCCCGGTAAGCGTTATTTAGGTCTTCAGCTAAGTTTAGATAAATCTTCCGGTAAATTGTAGATAAATTCGGGTAAGTTTCAGGCAACTGTGAATTAAGCTTCACAGAACTCTCTGAGACACTCAGAAACACTAAGATGTATACACTTCAGGCAAGCCTCGTATAACCATCAGACAGGCTTTGTGGAAACCTCTTAGAAACTATCAGGAATAGTAGGCACAGATAAGAATTATTCGTTTAAACCATTTATTTAACCCCATTTATTGTTTTCAAATTATAATTCTTCAATATCTCTGCGGCTTCAAAGGCATTTTATTTCGCCTCTTTCTTAGCGATAGATTCAGAGAGACCAGACAGCAGACCGCGTTTACACTTTCCTCTCTCAGGCTTAGCGCAGACCCGCTTGTAAGCGTGTCACAGGTAAAAATCAATACTTCCCTGGAAATGTCTATACAACTCTCCCGTTAATGTAAGAAACAATAATTACTGTTTCTAATGGTAGGGAATGCATAGAAAAACTCAATGAACTAGGCGTGAATATCATCGTCACTTTAGTGAGGGTTTTAGAAGAGGGACTCTTACCTAAACTGAAGCCTGCCGATATCCTAAAATTCCTCTAGGAAGCAGGACTAAAGGAACTACTAGTCTGTGAGACTTTGCTCGGGAACTAAGTAAAAAACAGGGGGCACAATACATCTTTTAGGTCTCAGTGTCATCTCATAGTAGATTGATATACATTGATTGGCGCTTGTCGTCTGAAGCAGGAAGCTGTGTGGAAAAACTGGTGGCAAAGCAGGAAGGATCGAAATTTATTACTTTGAAACAATAAGGTTTCGTGGTTGAAGGAAGCAGGAATAAAATTTAAATATTACTTTAGGTTATTTCCGTATATTTCGCTGGATTTATAAAAAACGCTTTTTTTGTTATTAAAACGTTTGTTTTTGTAGAAACATTACGCTTGTTTCTTCATTTTGCACTTCCGTTATTGTTAAGATCTATATACGACTATTTTCACGTAAATCAGCATTTCTTTAACGCACTAAAATTCGAAAATTACAACTACAGATGTTCTGAATCAGATTTGTATTTAACAACCACTTTTGAAACGACTGTTAACGCCTCCCTATATAGAAAGCATCAAGATTCCGTTACATTTTTTACCAACACTTTCATTACATTTCATTTGTGATAAAATGATAATATAAAAGACCGTTGTTCACACCTCGAAAGAAATGATGCATGTATCACGATTGGTAATTAATATCTGGCTATCTCGGAAACACTCTGTAATCACTCGTATAGGATTGGCCGAAAAATTTATTTGTTGGTTACGTCGTTACGTTATCTCATTTCGCTGATTAGTTTAATGTAATAATTAATAAAGGCGGTTTTTAATCGAAAATGTAGGCGGTTTTGATATATTAAGGTAAGACAGAGATGACATTTTAGATAGCATTTTTGTATTTCAATTTAGGAGCATAGTTTTATAGTTCTTCATATTAAGTTAGATGTTAAAAGACACAATTTATATACGTATGCTATTCGTTCCTACATGGTTATTCAAATATGTTCAACTTTTTTTCAATTTACATAGACGTGCAACATATAAGATAGGGTCTCTCACCAATCTTATCTGATTTGATGCGTTGGGAGGGTAGGGAAATCCCACAGCGCCTCATTAGACCCTTTGTGCATCCTCCTTTTTTTCAGGCGGAGATGTGAAACTCATGTTCGAATGGGTCCAGGACCCAAACAGTGCTGGACTTATCCCCAAGGGGATGCCTACCAACCAAACCCATCTCTAACTCGCCGTTACCGCCGCCACGGAATCACTACCCTAGCATACTCCGAGACGGGCGGCGGTCCCTCGCACACTCCCCGCTCACATTGTCGTCTTCGAGCCCTTCTCTCCCCCTAACCATGATTTCTACTACTCCACTCACCTCCATGTACTCTCGACCCATGTCCAGTGAACATCTGTGTCAAGAAGTAGTTCACCTCCCCGAATTTCCGCTCCATCCAATTTCTCCTATTCCCAATCGCTCCTTTTAGCGCGCCCTCATACACTTCCTCCTCCATCCATTCCTGTACTTCCTCTCTGATCGCACCTCTCCAGCGTTTGTTCCTAGGTCTAGCCATCATGTCCAATGGGTAGGACCTTGCCAGCACCGCTGCTGCCAGTCCACCCACTGTCCTGTACCCCTGCACCACCCTCAGCAGTATCCCTCTCTGCACCCGCAGGAGTGGCCTAGCCCTCACATTCACCCCCGCTCTTTCACCCCACACCTCCGCACCGTACAGCATACTCTGCTCTACCGTCCTACCAATTACCCTCGTCTTCCACTCTCCCGGCCTTTTCACATTACACATCAACCTTCCCAGCCATGCTGCCCTCACTTTACCCTTCTCTGCCGCCTATAACATGAATTTTGAAGGATAATTGACTATCCAACAACACCCCTAGGTATTTCACAGACTCCTCCATATGAATTCTCCTTCCCTTAACCATCACCCCCACTTCCCTCGTCCTGCTCCGTTCCTTCACTAGCAACCCCACCGTTTTATCTTCCGCCACTTCCAGTCCGCACCGCTTCTCCACAATCTCCCTACAAATCTTCTTCGCCTTTCTTTCTATCTCCGCCTCTCCCTTTGCCGTACATACCAGACACACATTGTCTGCATACACCATAATCTCACATCCCTCTTCACATACTATCCCACAGACCTCATCAAACACACACTTCCAGAGCGTCGGACCAAGAACCGAGCCCTGAGGCACTCCAGCCTCCGTCTCATACCTCCTCCCTCTGGAGTCTACAATCACACGCCCCGTTAGGTAGTCCTCCACCAGGTTAACCAACCCCTGCCCCACTCCAAGCCTCAGCAACGCGCTGAACACTGCCCGTTTGCTGACACTGTTAAACGCGATCCCGACGTCGAAGAACACGAGTAGGGCAAATTTCTTGTTCCTCCAGCTGCTCTCCCTAGCTCTTTCCACCAAGCCCATCACCTTGCCAAGTGCCGAGATACAAGTTATCCCTTTCGTGAACCCGTGCTGGTTCACCCTAAAACCCCCATTCCTACCAACTTCCTCCTCACTCCTATCCCTTATTATCCCCTCCATCAATTTACCCATACCACACAGCAGGCTGATAGGCCTGTAGTCCCCCTGCCCGCTTTCTTCATGAGTATCACCGTGGCCACATTCAATCCTTTCGGGAACTCCTTCTCCCTCAGCACCCTGTTGTTTAGTTCCCAGAATTACTCCCCATTGTCATCCAGGCCATCTATTCCTAGGGCTTTCCTCACTTTAATGTTTCTCCCCCCTCCTCTACTTCCCACTCCTCTACCGGCCTTATCCCCCTCATTTTCCCTACCCCGCTAGTGTCCTGGATTTCTCGATTTCTGCCCCTCATTCCTCCTTCTCCCCCTGTGAACAATTTATCTCTAATCTCCTTCTCCCAATCCTCCTCTAACACCTCGTTCCTATGTCCACCCATCCTCTTCACCGCTATCTCATACGCCTTTCCCCATGGATTTTTTTTTCAATTGCCCCAGTAACTCTTCCCACTTCCCTCTCCAACCTACGCTCCAGTTCCTTCTTCTTCTCTTTGTATCCCCCTCTTCCCTCTATCCTTCCTCTTCCCCTCAGCATCCGTCTTCGTTCTTTCTTACACTCCCTCCACAGCTCCTCTATTTCCTTATTCCACCAGTAATCGGCCCTCCGCTCACGCCTATTGCCCGTTTTTCCCCTCTCTTTTAAAGCCCTGTATCACATTGTACAATTCATCTGCATCATGTCCCCTTTCTATCTCTTCTCTTACTTTCTTCCTCATACTCTCTGCCTCGGCCTTCGTCCACCTCCATCCCCACTCTTCCAATAATTCCATTCTTTCTTTCCTTATATCCGTCTCCACATACCTATGTAAGCTCAAGCTTTCCTCATCCTCCAGCACCGTCCAACTACTCACTCTTTCCCCCAGTCATTCATCACATGCTGTTATATCAATGAATGATAAACCCCCGTCACCCCTCATGAAGGTGGGCAGTAGTCCATCATTCAGCACCACCAACCCGTTGGATGTCAACACTTCCTCCAGGATCTCCCGTCTCCTGTCCGTTTTGTTCACCCCCCGCCCATACAGTATTCTTAGCATTGAAGTCCCCTGCCAGCATTCTCCTAATGATCCTCCTTTTTCCTTTTTACACCCTCAGATCGTCCTCTAATCCTGTCATGCTCCTCTCATATTCTTCCAGGCTGACATTTGGGCTTATATACACACTGTATACCACCATGTCTCCCAATCGCACTACCACCCATCCGCTCTCCTTCCTCACTTCATCCGCACCCAGTCCATCCCCCACCACTATTATTCCTGCCTCTCCTGTATCGTCCATAATCTATCCCTGCTTTAACACTTATCTAGCATTTACATCGGATCCACACACCACGTCCCCTCCCTCCTAAAAATTACTTCATCCAATATATCATGCGCTATCCTGCATTTCCCATCCTATTTGACCAGACTCGTCCCCTCTGAGGGGTCCAGAGGGTCCCTCCCATTTTTTCCTTCACCTTTTCCATCATCTTCATCTACTTCTTTCCTTCCCCTACTAAATTCTATCTCCCCTGGCGTATGTCCCCTTTTCCCACATACCCTACAAAGGAAGGCCTGCCGATTGTCTCTTTCCCAATCAATTTCTCTATTTTCACCCTCACCCCTTCATCTTTCATCCACGGGTCTATCCCTACCATCTTATGGTTTTTGTTCCCCTCCCCGCTTCCACCGCCCTAGCTCCTGTCACCCTTTCCACCTCCTCCAGAATTCCCCTCACTCCAACCCCCTTCTTTGCCTCTATAACCCCCTCCCTATTTCTTGAAACTCTGAGTCTATCCACCCACTCCCCTTTCATCTCCCCCAACCCCTTCTCCGGGAATCGGTCAGCTAGATCCGTACTACTAAAGTGCGAAGCTTTTTTACCGTCACAGTAAGAGTACCGTTCATCCTCAACAGCTTAGAGCCATTTGAATCCTTTGCTTTGCCCTTGAACGGAGGGTTTGATTCTCTTCGCTCCAGATATACTACAAGACGGTTTAATGATGAATTTTGTTCGTGATTAGTCTGCTCAGGTGCTTGAGTTCCACGCTGGCCAATATTCTACGCAAAGTTCAGTTAGTGAGCACATGGGCAGATTTTGCCAGCCCATCCCAGAGGACTCTTCTTTTTCCCCATGGTGCGACAGATAACAGAAGTGGGAATGAGACCCATCTCCATTTTTACTCTTACCTGAGGTTCGAGCTTTTCACCAGTCCCGGTCAATTTTTCCTATTGTTACCATATGGTTTTCACGAGTAGCTAGGGAATTGAAAAGTCTGCTGTGTCAGTTCCGTCTGTATCATAGTAAGGCTGCTATACTGGAAGGTTGTCCGGTATCACGGAAGTTCTGCGAATTTGCCTTATCGAAGCCACACATTGGAAAACATTATTTATTACACCGTGCAGTGAAGCTTCAACTCTTTGATCACTTGACTTCATTGTTTATAATAAATATTGATAAAATTAGTCATCTAGATTATTATAAAAATGTATGTATACCCTTGATACGTCAAAATCATTATCCGACTTTTCTATGACATTTAATCTACAAATAGACAAGTTTTGGTTTTGATAATTTTGTGCTGCTTGGGGTCTGGGGTAGGAAAATATACTTCAAATTAGCGTGAATACGTCAAAATTATTTGTTGTTGTGTTTTCAAATGAGAAGTTCAAGATATAAAAGATCTGATACTAGAAGAAATGCTAGTAACAGATCTAAGAAAAAGTATGCAGATAGAAAGAAAACTAATAATTCCAAACCTAACTCAAAAAAAGATGGGAAAAGCCATCATAGCCTAACTAGAAAAGATAAAGCTGTAGATCTGAGTTTGCAGAACGAATCAAAATTTTTGAGTTATATCGAAATACAAGTATACTTGGAGAATTTAGTTAAAAATTACACTTCAAATCTGCAATTAGAAGTTGTTGGTCAATCTAAAGAACATAGACCAATTTATTTAGCTATAATAAGCCAAAATGGCAGTCAATCTCCAAAAGACGCTATTTTTATTGAAGCTGGTTCTAATGGAAAAGATTTCATGGCAGTAGCTTCTGCTCTGTATATAATCAAATATTTGACGAAATGGTGCAGATGTAACAAAGAGTTCGGTATTATGGATTACTTCATTATACCCTGCTCTAATCCTGATGCCTATGAAATGTGCAAAAATGGAAAATTCTCCTGTTTGGATTTAAGTACTAATTTTCCATTCAGACTGGGTAATTCAAATATTGACAATATAAAACTGGATAAGTTTTTGAAAGCTGCCAAAATTTGGAAAAACAATTTCGTTTTCCAGAGCCCAGAAACATTGGCTGTAATAGAAACTGTTACTGCTTACCAGTTTGCAATTAAATTATTTGTTTCTCTACAGGAAGAAGGTGAGAATTCCACTCATTTGGAGAATATTATTTATCACATTTTAAACTTTTGGTGTTCTTTGTTTACCATATGAACATATTACACATGTAGCTAATAATAAGTGATTTTGATCCACAACTTCGACATATAAGATAAGATCCATGTCCATGCTGTCACGTATCATCTTACGGATCTATCGGTATATGTATCTGTAGAGTGGGGAGGGTGAGTTTGACCCACAGCACTTAGGCCACATGTGACCCATTATACATCATCCCGAGGAGTTGGCCTCCTAGGTCATCGTCCATCCTGTCCTTTCCAGGAAGGTGGACAGGTCACTAGGAGACATCTCCTTTATATCGGCAAGTGTACATCCTCCCGAGGAGTTGTCCTCCTAGGTCATCGTGCATCCTGTACTTTTCAGGAAGGTGGACAGATCACTAGGAGACATCTCCTTTATATCGGCAGGTGTAGGCCAAGACTCACCGAACACACACTCTCTTATTGACGATAACTCCGGACACTCACATAAGACATGCCTAACAGTTTCATCTTCTTGTTCACACATTCTGCATAAAGGTATGTCTACTAACCCCATAGTATGGAGGTGTTTCCTTAGTTCCTCAGTTGACAGTGGCCAGTCAGAAATCCTACTGTTAAGCGTAGGTTTTTCCTGGTCATCGCCAAATATTTCTTCGGCGCCAGCTTCCCAGGGTCGCCCAGGGAGATCCTGGCAAGACTGCATCCTTTGATTCCAACCCATCTCTTTAGGGATTGAGCATGGGTGTAACGCTTGGCTAGTTCCGCAATTGTCGAAGTCGTCAGGCCGTAGGTGCCACTGGGTCCTAAAATTTGTAGTCCAGCCGCTTTCCTGGCTAAAGAATCGGCAATGTGATTACCTTTACTTCTGTCGTGCCCTTTAACCCAACTCAGGATAATATTGTTATCTACAGAGGCGTTAGCTAAATCTTGGTGGGCCTCTAATACTAGCCCTGATGTAACACGTTTTCTGTTCAAGGCTAATAGGGCTTGTCTGCTGTCAGGGCAGATTGTTATGTTTTTGCCAGAAATTCTTTTTCTGGTTAGTTCTTTTGTGGCAATTGAGATGCCAGCCACTTCTCTACCTCTCGCTAGAGATCTATCGGTATTCTCACCTCTTGAAGACCTCTTAAAAAGACCACCAATTCATAAAAAGTCGCCAGAATATTTCAATGGGTTAGTTCAAACGGGCTCAACGGTTGAGTAATTAACTTAGCGGTTGCGTTAGGTTAATCCTTATTACATGCGTTGCAATCGAGTAGATAAAAACTATCAATTTTATATTTATTCAATTTGACGTACATCAGTATACCTAGTGTATAATACTCAAAGTGTTTCGCTCAGATTACACAGCCTTGGAAGTAAACATTTGAGCTCAACACATAATAATTGCCTTCTTCTCCTAGTGATAAAATATACTATTTTATTTTTAGGCAATAAGATAGTTTACCCTTATGGTGCAACAGAAGACCCTGTCTCAGATATTGGACACATTCGTGAAGTTGCACTTGCCGGTAGATATGGATATTTCATGTGTTCGCCTGTTGGATCGATCTATCAACTGTGCGGTTACAAATTTGGCACCATTATAGACTTACTGAAGATGTTTGAAATTTCCATCAAATTTCCTTACATCATCCATATCAACAATAGAAAATGCCAATTTGAGATAGAAGATATGCCCTCTCGAGCTGAAGACATATTGGGCTGTATAAAATTAATGAGTAAGAAAATTGCCGAATTTTATAAAAAGGAAAATGTCAAAAATGACGATTCAAACGGTTTTGATACTATTAAAGAAGATGATGATAAAAAAGGTTTTGTTTTGTAAAAAAATATAAAATTAAATGTAAATATAGCTAGCAAACTAAAGGTAAAAGGGATTCACCATTTTTTATACAATTCAGAACAGCTCAATAAAGTTTTAATATGTTTTTAATAGTTTAATCAATTAAAAATCACCCTTTCATAGCAAATCGAACTAAAAACTATTCGATATCAATAATTATAGACAATGCATTAGTATAGAAATATACAGTGCAAACCACTGAAGTGTGAACATGGAGACTAGGTATGCATGATATATTGGATGAAGTGATTTTTAGGAGGGAAGTGGATGTGGTGTGTGGATCTGAGGTAAATGCTAGATCTGTGGGAAAGCAGGGATGGATTATGGATGATACAGGAGAGGCAGGAATAAGAGTGGTGGGAGATGGACTGAGGCCGGATGAAGAGAGGAAAGGAAACGGATGGGTGGTAGTGCGAATGGAAGACATGGTGGTGTATAGTGTGTATATAAATCCAAGTGTCAGCCTGGAAGAATATGAGAGGAGCATGACAGGATTGAAGGACGATCTGAAGGTGTCAAAAGGGAAAAGGAGGATCATTAGGAGAATGGTGACAGGGGACTTCAATGCTAAGAATACTGTATGGGGGGGGGGGGGGGGAGAAAACGGACAGGAGAGGGGAGATCCTGGAGGAAGTGTTGATATAAAACGGGCTGGCGGTGCTGAATGATGGACTACTGCCCACCTTCGTGAGGGGTGACGGGGGTTCGTCATTCATTGATATACCAGCATGTGATGAATGGCTGGGGGAAAGAGTGAGTAGTTGGAGGGTGCTGGGGGATGAGGAAAGGTTGAACTTACATAAGTATGTGGATACGGATATAAGGAAAGGGAGAAAGGAATTATTGGATTAGTGGGGATGGAAGTGGATGAAGGCCGGGTCAGAGAGTATGAGGAAGAAAGTAAGAGAGGAGATAGAAAGGGGACTTGGACATGATGATAGATGAATTGTACAATGTGATATAGGGCTGTAGAAGAGAGGGAAAGAGGGGCAATAGGCGTGAGCGGAGGGCTAATTACTGGTGGAATGAGGAAATAGAGGAACTGTGGAGGGAGTGTAAGAAAGAACGAAGACGGATGCTGAGGTGAAGAGGAGGGATTGAGGGAAAAGGGGGATACAAAGAGAACTGGAACGTAGGGTGGAGAGGGAAAAAATAGGCAAGTGGGAAGAGTTACTGGGAGAATTGGAAAACAATCCATGGGGAAATGTTTATGAGATAGCGGTGAAGAGGATGGGTACATGTCAGTGGGTGGACTGGCAGCAGCGGTGCTGGCAAGGACCTACCCATTGGACGTGATATCTAGAGCAAGGAATAAACGCTGGAGGGATTCGACCAGAGAGCAAGTAAAGGCATGGAGGGGGGAGGAAATGGAGAGAAGGTGGAAGCAGTATGAGGGCGCGCTAAAAGGAGCAATTGGGAATAGGAGAGATTGCATGGACCGGAAATTCGGGAAGGTGAACTACTTCTTGACACAGGTGTCCACTGGGCATGGGACGAGAGTAGACAAGATTGAATGATGTGGGGCATGTGTTCAGATGCTGGAGGAACGAGGAAGTGCTGAAGAAGTTGTAGAGGAAGCTAGGGGAGGCGGTGCATTGGGAGAACATGGTGGAGATAATGTTGAGGGGGAAGGAGGAATGGATGGAGGTAAGTGGTGTAGTAGAAAGCAGGGTTAGGGGGAGAGAAGGACTCGATATGACATGAGAGGTGGGAGTGAAAGTTAGGGAGAAGACGACGGTGTGAGCGGAGAGTGTGCGAGGGACCGCTGCCCGTATCGAAGTATGCCAGGGTAGTGATTCCGAGACGGGGGTAACGGCGAGTTTGAGGTGTGTTTGGTTGGTAGGTATACTTTTATTAAGTTGTTACTTGATATTTTTCAACGAAACAAAGTTAGTGGTAGGGTTTACCACTATAAGACCTCCACAGGTAAGAGCAATTTACGTTCCTTTCTTTTAATATTGAGAGAAACTAGTAAATATTATAACGGGATTGTTCTCGGGGAGGAATTCAGTCACTATAGATAACTTAGATATTCTTGTATCATTCTTTTCAATAAGAGTTATATTTTTAAAATCAGGAAAGAAGTTATACTGTACTCACTGCATTTATAAAGGGCCAAGTGAGTTAGTTACCTTGTGCATATATGCATAAGACTTTCATTAAGTATTACTCTAGCATAGATTTACTTACTTAATTACAGTTACCTGTAAATAATTGTCATATATTAATTAGTAAAGCGTGATCTATAGACGTCAAAAAATAATAGTTCAATACTATAATAACGCTTTATAGAATTTTGGTTTGTGATTAGATGTGGAGATGTTGCTGATATCGCACTCTTACCATTTTCCATACTGAGGTTAGTGTATTGGTGTGGTATTAACGTAGTCTCCAGTCCAGGATTATGCTCTCAGAGCTTCTGGACGAATAGCATCTACCTTGTACTGATGAGGCGCAAATACACCGAAACCGGTCTGCAAGTGATGTTATTCCTTTTTATCGCAAACCAGAAGGGTTGGTTCTATAATACTCCAGTTTCTAACATGTCTAACGACCCTTCGATTCTTCTAAATTTCATATCGCAATTCCTTTTTTAATTCCTGCGCGACGTGTCATTAGCCACTTCCAACTTCCCAGCTCTGACCATAAGACAATTGTCATCTGCCAACTATCGCCACCATTTTAACAACGCCAAAACCGATCTTCCTCTAACCGCCCCGAGCCAAGCTCTTTTTTGCTATCGATTGTTTTGAAAGCAAGGCATACCTTTCAATTTATATATTTTAATACTTAACTTTTCTATCTTTCCTCCTATTCAATTTAAGCTGTGAATAACTCTTTAACCATAGATTGGATTCATTTTAAAACGAATATGTTCCCGATATGAATTGTACATTCAGATTAAATTCTTAAATTACTATGTGAGCACAGCTCCAAGAATACCCCAAGATACCTCCCAGAATACTTCCAAGAATAGACTCTTGACGACCCATCACTGGCATTCCTCCAGGTTAACCGTCAGCTATTCCGTCTACCCCTCTAAGAGGAGGAAATAAAGAACATGCCTAATTTTTTTTCCACGGCCTGGCAAAATAATATTTGAATCTTATCCACTCGGCTATAAGAGCGGTAGGGAAATATGTCCGGGCAAACGTAGTTTTTAAATTTTTTTGAATTAAAATTATCTTTAGTTAAGTTCTACAAGGTGTTTGCACCTTGTTTTCTCTTATTTGAATTCGTTTTTATTGTTTGTCGATGTCTAAAAGGTAGTGACTGCAGCAAATATAAAAATGAACCTCAAGAAATTTATAATAACTGGCAGCAGTAATCGTAGAACCAAAAAATAAATGAAAACCCAAATGAGTTTGCGGCTGACACGATAGCGTTTTTTAAGGCGATTTAAATACGTTTCCTTAGAAAATCAAAACTAATTCGAATACGAGTACATAAACTTCATTGGACAAAACTTCAGAGGTTGATTTCCAAAGGTATTTACAGAAAGACATTTATTTATTTGACTTTAACTGATATTTATTGCTAAGAATCCAGTTTCCTCCTTGTCTATCAAACAGATCTAAATTTATTCTGGTTGAGTTCATTTAAAAGAACAAGAAGAAGAATTAAATGGCTTTTATAGTTATTTGATGACTTCAACAACGCGACAACAAAAAAACTCTCGATTGAGACGATGGGAACAAGTGCTTGCTTATGGGTCTACAAAACACTTTTCAATAATACGGTAATTGGTAGTTGTTTTCAACGGGTCTAGAAAAAAAAATATTTCTTATTAATATTAAACTTGAATAATATAGTTTTGATAAATTGAAATAACTTTTTCTTGTTATTTCAGTAAATAAAATAAATTTTAAACACTGTTAGACGGATTAGGAATTTTTCTGAATTATTATTTGATAATAAAAATGTGGACCTTTTCAAGGATACAAAAATATTTGATTTAAACCTTCTCTTGTTAATAGAATACCTCAAGGCTCGGCTTCAGAACATATTTTATTCAACTTACATTCCCGTACAAGTCGGCTTAAGCTGTTTGATGTCTGCATTGAAGTTATTCATTAAAACCATATCCCAAAATAAATATGAAAATATTTTTTCAAATAGTACCTACTTAATTTATCTCCTACTTACACTACATAAATATTGCATCTTGATTACAATCAAATCTCTAAAATATTTCAAGATATTTCGGAGTATTCAGGAGACTTAAAAACAGTTACTGGATGCACTTAAAAAATTCGATTTGAGTGTTCCATACCCGTTTCAACCATTCAGAAAATGCTTTCCAACGGTCTATGTCATAATTTTACAGGGTGTAACAATGAAGCAGAAAAATTTATTTGACAACAAAAATAACAATTAATTGTGGAACTTCGCTTTGAAAGTGCAAGTACGGTCCCTATTTAAGTGTTAAGTAAGTGTTCTATCAATTGTATTTTAAAAAAAACTTGTTTGCTTTCCAGTTTTTAAACAACACATTTTGTTATTCTGTTTTTCATTTCCTTTATGTACTCAAATTATTGGTTTATGTGTTACTTACCTCAATGTCATTGTCATTTGCGATAGATTAATAATTTGGTCGTTTGGTCCGAAAATATGTTGGTACGTTTTGTACGTTAATTTAACTACAATGATCACGATGGTTAACAGTATACCTGAACCTGTGGAGATAATTTTAATATTTGGCTCCCAGAACGAAAGTTATTTGCAGTCAGCTAACGTGTTTAATGTAAGACAAAGAAAAACAAGTATCCGAGATTTAGTCGCAAAATTTAGAGAGATGGGTTCAGTTTTGAAGCTTCCTAAATTTCACCCCTATAAAATGCAATGTCTTCAAGAATTGTCCGATGAGGATCCAGACTGAAAAATTCATTTTGTGAAATTATGACGGAAACAATTAAGAATGAACCTAGACTTTTTAAAAATATTTGTTTTAGTGATGAGTGCACATTTTATCTAAATGGTAATGTAAATAAACAAAACAGGAGATTCTGTGATTGGTCCCTTGTTTATACCGGGAAATTTAAACGGAGAAAGGTACCTAGATATGCTGGAGAACACTATTGAGCCCTTAATTGTTCATGAATTAGAGAACCAATAGGACGGCGATGGCAATCCTGCTCTAGATGAAAATTTGTTGCAGTTCCAGCACCTCCCCATTACGCAGTAGTAGTTAGGGACTGTTTAGACAATAATTATCCAAATAGATGGATTGGGAGGAGAGGTCCCATTGAGTGGCCACCTAGGTCACCAGTCTTACCGCCACCTGATTTTTTTCTGTGGAGTCGGTTGTTTATAAAACTAAACCAATCTCAATCGACGATTTACGACGAAGAATTAGTCAAGCATGTCGTGATATTACTAAAGCAACATTTGCCACCGTTCGTATGGAGTTTGAGAATAGGTTGTACTATTGTTCACAAAACAATGGAAACCATTTTTAACATTTACTAAATCAATTAACATCTTTGTAGTGGGGCATAGTTGGTTGATGGGGGTGCGTTCTCTCTCATGTCATTTTAGTTCCCCTTCTCTACCCTAGAAACAGTTTTGAGGTTTTTTTGAAATCTCTCTTCGTTCACGAGGTACAGCCCATTGTAAATTTTAAAATTGACACCCTGTATTATATGAAAACGAAATATCTGACAATGATCTTCTGATTCTTCTGATGAACTACCACCATCAGTTATTATGGAGGATCTCCAAGATATACAATACACATAGATGACTATTTAAACTTTCTGCAGCATTTTGAAGGGCGGTATAGTATAGGTGGCGACTATAACGCCAAAAACACAATATGGGGTTCTAGGCTAACCACAACGAAAGGTAGAAACGTACATAAAGCAGCATCTAGTCTAGGATGCGAGAATCATTCCACCGGAAAACCAACGTATTGGCCTACCGATCCAGATAAAATCCCCGACCTGATAGACTTTTTTATTTCTAAAAATATCTCTGCTAATTACATCAGAATGGAGGAAGCGTATGACCTAACGTCTGATCATCCCTCCAAAATAATGACAATTAGTGAAAATATGATTATGAAGAATAGTAATCCAACATAAAAAAACAAAACAAAAAATTGGAAACATTTTAGAGAAGAACTAGAAAATAGAATAGAACTCAATGTACCATTAAAAACAATCCAAGAACTGGAACATGAAGTGGAAAAGTTTGTGGTAGATGTCCAACAATCAGCCTGGAACCATACAGTCGAGGCTAAAGGAAAAATGTCTGGAAACAATCACCCAAGAGAAATATGTGAATTAGTCACAGAAAAAACAAAGGCAAGGAAGAAATGGCAAATGACAAAACAGTATCCAATAGACTCGCCCAACAGTTAAAAAGGGAAATACAAAAAATAAGAAAACGATAAAGTTTGTTCATATCTAAACGAACTTACAGACGACAAGAATACAGAATACTCACTCTGGAAAGCAACAAGAATACTCAAAAGGCCAATCACCCAAACGCCAGCAATTAGGAAAGAAGAGGGAGGTTGGGCAAAAAATAATATGCAAAATGCAATTCTATTTTCAGAACACCTTGAAGGGATATTCCAACCTAATGAACTAGCAACAAAAAACTCTCTTGGAGGAAGACAATCAGCTGGAGAATAATATATCAAATTGGTCACTCCCAGAGAAGCAGCCGATGAAATAAAAACAAGCTGAATCCAAAAAAAAGCGCCTGGATACGATCTAATCACAGGAGCAATATTAAAACAACTACCAAGAAAAGGCATTGTGAAACTCACTAATTTGATCAATGCAGTTTCCAGACTGAAGCATATTCCAAGGGCCTGGAAAATAGCTGAGGTGATTATGTTCCTAAAACCAGAGAAAAACGCAAGCGAAGCTAAATCTTACAGGCCAATTTCCCTCTTACCTGTGATATCAAAACTCTTTGAAAAGCTATTTCTGAAGAGACTTAAAATTTAATATTATAGAAGGAAATATGCTTATAAAAGACTACCAGTTTGGATTTCGTCAAAAACATTCAACAATAGATCAAGTGCACAGGATCACAGACATAATAGAAAAAGTTTATGAATAAAAATAAGTAAATAAGTCTGTTCCTAGACATAGCCCAGGCGTTAGATAAGGTCTGGCACGAGGGGCTCATAAATAAAATGGAAAAAATTCTTCCAAAACAATATGCAAAGTTATTGGAATCTTACATCTTAAATAATAGCAAGTGTGCCACAAGGGAGCGTGCTTGGCCCAGTTCTATATCTACTATATACATATGACATACCAGATATGAATGATATAAAAATTGCCACATTTGCTGATGAAACCGCTCTTCTTGAAACAGGAACAAATGTGGAAGAAGCTACTCAAAAGTCACTAATCAATTCAACGAATGGACCAAAAAGTGTAAAATAAAACTTAATGAATCAAAATCGGTGAACATAAATTTTACAAACAAAACGAATAATCAAAACATACCAATCGCAGTTAAGGGAATGGAGGTACCATATGGAAATACATCAAAATATCTCGGTATAACTCTGGATGTTGAGCTAAGATGGAAGGAGCATGTAAAAAAGAGAAGGAAAGCACTAGATACAAAATATGAAAAAATGTATTGGCTTATAGGTAGAAAGTCCCAAATGTCAACACATAATAAATTGGCTCATATATAAGCAGATTCTGAAACCCATTTGGACATACGGACTACAGCTTGGGCTGTGCCAGTTCAACCAACATAGCACCCATACAAAGATTTCAAAACAAAGTACTCCGTACTATTGTGAACGCTCCATACTATATTCGAAATGCAAATCTGCAATGTACCTCAATGTACCAACAGTTAAGGTAGGAATTATGAGATATGCCCAAAACCACGAAAACAGGTTAAATAATCATGTTAACATCGAGATGCTCCAGCTACTCGATCAACACAACCTAAAGAGAAGATTGGAAAGGACGAAACCTTCAGACCTGGTGTAAGTGACAAGTGAAAGTGTTGAAAGCAGAGCACAGTGATAAGTGAAAGCTCACAGTTAAGAACTGGATCATATGGATCAATGGATTATAACTTAGTCTTAAGGATTGTATATATAATTTAGGATAATACCAAATTGCTGGTTGGTCGTTGTTCTCGAACAAGTGTAATACCACTTTCCATAATAAAAAAAAAGTTATTATGGAGGATCGATATCAAAAGGGTCTACAAATTTTTCAATTTTCCAGTCTTCCAGAATTTGTTTGTCACAATGATCCATGTGATGTTGCCAATGGGTTCTGGTAATTTTTTTATGGTTTCTCAATTAGACGCATGTTTTGCATTGAGGATATCATAATAAATCCTCCGGCCCAGTTTCCATATATACTTCTGCACACAAAAGTAATTTAACGTTTGTCTGAGTCTGAGAAACAGCGGGTTCGTCAATTGATTGGCGAGGCAGAACTCGGCGATCGGAAACCGTTGCAGTTTCTTCGTCATCTTCGTTCAAGATAACCTCTTGTATCAACTTTGGTTACAACTACTTTCACCCAATGTTCCTGCTAATCTCACAACGCAGTTGGAACTTGCTTATAAAATCGTCGAAGTCTCTCCGAGCAATCCAACTTTCTCTGTAAGTGCAGCACTTAACGATAAAGGCATAGAAAATGAACTTTTACATGCTATTTGATCTACAAAAGCAAGTTTCTGTGCTGTCTGCTTTTCGCTCACGTCC
This sequence comes from Lochmaea crataegi, assembly GCA_947563755.1. Taxonomy (NCBI): domain Eukaryota; kingdom Metazoa; phylum Arthropoda; class Insecta; order Coleoptera; family Chrysomelidae; genus Lochmaea; species Lochmaea crataegi. The sequence goes on from OX387433.1 coordinate 16,024,982, forward strand.
TCGCAGTTCCAACCGCAATTTTTGACAGAGGAGTAAATCTTGGATGATTCTAACCAACATTTAGGCCAAGTTCTTTGTTGGTATCACCAAACGTTTCTGCAAAAAGTGCATTAAACCTTGCCATTTTTCGGGAAACGACCAAAGGTTCGTAAGGACGGCGTCTGACTTCTATTCTTCCAGTAACCGTCTAATTGTAGTTGATAAAAATAATATAATAGATTTTGAATGTTCATTACTGTCCCTATCGATTTTAGAATCTAAACCGCTACAAGGTGTTCAGTATTTGTTAACCAAAAATTGGTGTCATACCATGGTTCTGGGGCATATCTAAGCATGTTTCTATGATGTTCCTTAGTTTAACTATATGATAAATACAGGCCTGTCTTTCTGGTATAAATGAAGCATTTAAAATATGAAAAAATTATACTGTACGCCAATGTTTTCGATTTATCGATAAGATATTAGGAAATTTGTCCAAACACACCTCTTCTCTCGTTTCGAGTTGGTCATGACTTTAATTTATTTGTTATTGTAAGTATTAATTACCATCCTGAGATTAATAAGTCATCATATTCGAAGCGTTCCTATAAAATGTTACAAAAAATAGATTGATGGAGTAGAGTTTTTATTTTAAGGAGGAAAAATAATTTTTAAATCAATAAATAGGTAACAGCAATGTTTTGAAAAATATTTTTCAAAAACAGTGACCGTTCAACTAAGAAGAAACAACTGCTTCCCAGGCTATTTGCACCGACAGAGATTGAATTACACTTGTAAGTCGAACGAGGTCGGTATGATCTACAAGATTCAACCAACCATTATGGATTGCAATTAGGAGGGAAGACATGTATTGATTGTGATTTTAAATTAGGCTCTTAGAGCTCTCGGACGGGAACATATACCTTGTACTGATGAGGCGCAAATACGCCGAAACGCCGAAACCGGTCTGTAAGTTATGTTGTCCCTTCTAATTATAAACCAGAAGGGTTAGTTAAATCTTGAAGATCATACCGACCCCGTTTGATTTAGAAGTGTAATTAAATGTCTGTCGGGGCATATAGCCCGGGAAGTAGTTGTTTCTTCTTTAAGTGACCAGCTGACACATCAATGGTCCAATCCAGAAACGTATTTCTCATTATTTTTAAAATAAACCACCGCCGTTGATTTTAGCTTGGTCCTATTTATGAGGTACAGATAACTTACTGGACTGGACGGACAAGACCCAAACGGACCGACGTTACCCCGAGGTGAGACCTGGTAAATAAACGGGTCAAAAACTAGGGAAGGTACAAAAGTATATAGTGAAATGAGGAACACAAGATGTTCCTTCTCACTTTGAAAACTAAATGCACTGACAGACTAGACTAAATTAAGATTAATGAGGATGCTGGGACATAACGATATTCCTGGTTCCTCAGCAACAATTTAAGCTGAACCAGTACCAGTCCTTGGGATAACTAAGAAAGTGGCTAGAGGACCAAAATGGGTACACAGCCAACATAGACTACATTGGAGGAGCAGTATTTACGTTATATCCATCACTACAATTTTCTGTCTGAAACGCTTTTTTCTGACCAGGTACCCACACCACATAAAAATCTGTGGAATGCGGATTCTCTACAGTAACCATGATTTAAGCCATGGTCTGGCTTGAAGCTCTCCAGACGTTTCTATTACTGAGATTCCTTTGACACTAACCATATATTTGGTTTGAGGTGTATGGGTCTATCCATCCCTCCACTGGGTCTCACAAAAGTCCATTTTCCTCTCTCCTATTCATACTTCACCAAACAAAGTAAGCTTCTTACCAAATATCAAAGCGTTTATTTGGTAAAATAAATTTCAGGTCTGAGGGCGAGAGAGACACTGTCAAACATCAGAAACCTGATTTGGACCCCGAGAAGTAGGAACAAAGTACATGTTCTGCTGTTTCATCATCTTTCAGACAAAGACGGCATCTCGTATCTTCCGACATTCCAAGTATTACAATATGATGATTCAGACGACAGTGACCTGTTGGTAAGCCTGTTAGACAACGTAGGTCATACCTGCTATAGACTAAAACTTATATAAAGGTAAATGTTACCAGAAGTCTAGGACTCTCCTTATAGTCTTAGTGATTGGCAGAACTAATGGCAGGTTCTGGTTTGATGGAGCTACCTGCAGTCCCCTTATTTGCAATGGAGTCTGCCTTTCCGTTGCTATTTATACCAGAATTCCGGGCCATTCCGGCACTATTTTGTCTAGTTACCATACTGATACATTGAAATTGTTGGTTATGTTTTGAAAATGGTCTTGTTTTTCCCCAGCAAAGTATATCTCAATAAAATATGTTATAAATATCGTAATATAATAATTTCTTCCACAAATTGAATCGAATGATTAATAATGGCTTCCACAGTTGGAATAAAAACATACCAGGCAATACAACCTAGATGCAAATGTGGAAACCGTTGTATAAATCAACCAATGTTTTTTGGGCACTCACTTTATATTTTTTATTACAAATATTTACACCTCATCTGACGCCTCTGATTTAGGTATAGAACATAACACTGAGCGTATACTGAAAAAGCAAGGAAAAGAGGGCGGCTCAAAAGTGCAAGTAATGTTATCGGTAATGAGATTGTCCGAATAGCCGCATGGTGCTCACACCTCTAGCCCTTCCTTTTCAGAAGGTTTAATTAAGTAACTATAGATGTTGCCAAATATCTTTCAGTCCATACTATATAATTAAATTTGTCATATCAGCTTACAGTATGTACTAACAATTCGCTGATCTTCGCTACTGTAATTGAAATTTCTCACAACTTAGCTTTTAATTTCTTAATTTATTATCACTTGCTTCAAACACACTATTTATCCTTTAGAATAAGTCCTTGAAGATTAAGTACCTCTTTGCTGCAATATTTTTTCCAACCAGAAGCTTCGAGGTATTCGTGGTAGCAGCAAGATACAACAATTTGGTAGGTAAAAAAAAATATTATTTTGAAGACTGAATCACGATAAACGGATACCTCTGAGGTCGTACTCTTCACTGAGGGAGTGAAGCTTCCCTAGAGAACAGATATTTTGTCTTTGTCACTGCAGTGACAAAGTAACTAAGAAAAATAAAGACAAAATATGTGTTCTCTCGAGAAGCTCTACAACCTTAGTCAAGAATCAGGCCCCTGATCGCTGCCGCGCTATAGTTTCGTTTCGCGCGCTGGAATAATTGCCCCTTTAGTACACATGTACTGGTACAACGAAAATGAAAAAAATACTTAGTATGCAGATTGGATTCAATAACCTAACGAATCAATCACGAACTTGAAATTCCTTATAGTATTCTATCAGTACCTAGCGAACTTTTACTTTCGTTTTCTCGGCTTTTAATGATCGTATTGAATTTTTTTTTCCTCAAAATGTGTGGTTTTTGAAGGTCCATTTTTTTATAATTCGAAACGGAAGTTATAATTAATCTTTCAACAATAAATATTGTAAAAACGTGAAGAAAAATTTTTTGTTTGAGCGTTAAAAAATATATGTTTAAAAAAATTTTGAAAATTTTGCTCATATGGTCTATCAAACTACAACTCTTAGTCTGTTGATTGCAACAAACCGCATCTTAAACTGTTAATATTCGTAAAATGAACTGCGATTGAAAAAAAAAAAAATATATATATATATATATATATATATATATATATATATTGATATGGAAAGTGGAATCATACGACACATACACCAAACAAGGGTTATTTCAGTATAAAATCTAAATAAAATATAAACAAATCACCTGACAAATATTTACAACCCAAACTTTAAACGGGAATCTTTATAACTTTTCTCTAATTTATTGAAATCCTATCACATAGTTTCAGAATTTTCAAAAGCTTCGCAAAAGTTTCTTGGCTCATCATAAATCTAAAAAGAAAGAACCTGAAAATTAAAAATTATTAGTTAGGTTATAAAATCTGACACTGGTAAAAATAGAAAAAGTAACTCATGAACATATTTAACAAGGTGTGAATCTAGATTTGTCAACTCGAACGGAAGAAAGGACATGGCAACTGAAATTAAAACAGATGTCAAATAATTTTAAAATTTTTTAACTAAAAGATAAAAACAATAATAAATTATTTGGAGACATTAAAAATAAACTTTCATATCAGAAAAAGATCAAATTATAAAATAATCAAGTCAAATAACAGAAATCAAAAATTATTAAATGAATTTGATTGGTCAGCAAATATAGAAAAACTTAAAAATAAAGAGACATATGGTTGTTGAATATGAAAAAATTGATACGTTGCTATTGATTAGAAACGGGTAGTTACGGAAAAATATACAGAATTGAGAAGTATAAGCTTTTTCATGTTACAAAATTGAGTTAAAATTAGGCTACGTTATGTTAAAAGGTGAAACTATAAAGTGAATTTGTGTTACTAACCTTCCTTACAAGTGCCTGTTAAAAACAGATGTTAAATAACCCCTGTAAATATTAAATTCCTCAAATAAACTGTGAGTGAAAACTCCGAGAGGTAAGCAGAATTGAAAATCTTCCCAAGCCGACCCCGAAGCCATATCGAAACCACTTCTACGAGGGACTCCAAGGCCCAGAAAGGTCTAAAACACAGAAAAGAAGTAATTATCCAATCTTCAAAAAGTATTACAAAATAAAAGGTATTCCATAAACTATAAATTAAATCATCAAACTTACGTGCGTGTGAATAAATCCAGAACTTGATATTTATTCATCTTCGTTACGATTACAATATCGTCCATTTTGTATATAAAATCTGTCAGAAACAGATGTTCTATTTTGTCTTCGGTTTTTAGTGATACATGTAAAAAGAGTTGCATAATTTCATATATATTTATTAGATATAAAAACCTCATTTAGTGTGAATGTTGAGCGAAAGATCATTTAGATAAGTGTTTCTAATTGTTCCTTATGTCCTTATTTATCAATTCTGTATAAATACGCCGCACAATAGAGAATAAATTAAAAAATATTCCAAATATAAAGAGTTTTCTTCCTATAAAGTTGACAAAACTGCTTCACAATTAGATAGTTCCTATTATTCAAGGGCAAGGACACAGGACCGGCCTGAGGATATTTTGAATATGAATCAATAAAAAAACTAAGTGAGCATTAGGCCCATGAATCCAACCTGAGGTGAAGAGTCATCATAAAAGGTGAGTGATGTATGATATCACTAAAATTTAAATTAAAATTCATATTAATTGGCGCCAAAATAAATATATTACAACAAATAAATTAAAATACATATCAACACTTTAAATTAGAAATTCATATCAATACATAGGTATATATACAGGGTGAGTCATGAGGAACTTTACATACTTCTACCATATGTAGAGTCACTCGGGGAGGATATCATGTGGCTACTAAAATCAACCCTTCTTTATTAATTTACAGGGTGATTTGTGAAATTGAGCATACATTTTAATCGACTATAGTGTTTACACGGTTCATATGATTTTTCTAATTTTTTCATGATACAGTACACTACTATCAAGCATTCGACTGGTATTAGCTAAACTTAGAAATTCCAGGACCGGCTTTGGAAAAATTAATTTGGGGATTTTCAAACTACATAAATAGCCAAACGATATATGCGACAATGTGTTCGCACCTTTTATTCGATTTTTAGCGAACGATCAAATCTTACCAAAAATAGAACAACCATAATGACGTAGGTATCACATAATAAGGTATTAATTTAAACAAATGTAATAAATTTCAAGTATTATAACTAATATGAGTACCTACAACCAGTGGCGGCTCTTGGTTAATTTGATAGGGGGGTCATAGGTGATGTGACCAAAATCTTAAAATACCACTGACCAGCTCCCCGGAGGCCCATTCGGAAATTTTTCGAAAAACTACTCCCAATTTCTGCCCAGAAGTCGTTAAAATCGTTAAAAAAGTAAAATTTGTGGAGTTTTTTGGAAAAATTTTTGGGCCACGCTTGTTTTATATAAAAATATTGCTCTCTTAAAAAACAAGCATATTTTATTCATTTATATAAACTTAAATTAAATGATAATTAGTCTAAATATTTTTTAAAATTTAAGTGATGCCTTCGATCTTTTGTATTTGCAACAAGTTATTACGTCAAAACACAGCTCATTATTCTCATTATTTCGCTTCAAATGCTCTCCTTCAAATCAAAATATAGCGCGGCATGCCTACCCCTCTACTCATCTCATTTCTAAGCGTGTAATAATCAGCCGACGTAAGTGGAGATTCATCGACGATATTAAACCGGGCTTTTGACCCAGCACATGTAAAGTTCGGGCGTGTTTTCTCAGGCCGCGAAGATCGTCAGCGCTCGGCAAATTCCGTTCCCATATAACACCTCGAGGTCAACAGTGGACTCCAGCCCGCTTTCCAATTTTGGTTTTCGCCGAGCACTTGATGCTTGGTGCGGAATAACGTTTACACGGGGGTCTTGAAACGTTTATACTATACTATGTGTATAGTAGGTATATTTAATTTTTTTAAAGGCTTATTTAATTATTTTTTTAAATTATTTTTTAATGGGAGGTCATTGACCCGATGACCTAATGGAGTAGCCGCCACTGCCTAAAACATAATCTAATATGTATAAATTTAACTACATCTTTACTGTCGTATCTTTAAGGGCAGAATCAATTGTTTTTCAATTTTGAATTTTTATACAAAAATCGTATTGGGGCATTATTTTCGATAAATAATAAATTAAATTGATTAAGAAGTCAAACCTCATGTATGTGTTGATGTGTGTTGATCGTAAAGGATTAAAATTTTATGTCAGATGATAAAAAGTTTCAAAATCAAGATTGGCGTTGACCGTTTGACGTTTCTTGATATTTTATAACCATTGTCATTATTGTCATTATCAATCGTTATTTATGTGTACAAGAATGCATATTTCTTCTGTTATAATTGGGTTAGCTTTTGTTACTTTCGTTCAAAATGTCACATCAGTTTTTAATTATTTGCGAGAAAATGGCACTTTTCCTAGTGAAAGAACAGAACGACATGTAGATGAAGCGCAGGAAGATGACATTATTGACGCTGTTACTATGAATCCTACAATAAGTACTAGAGAAGTAAGTCGAGAACTCAATCAAAAATAAGTAGAGTCTTAAAAAAATAATCTATACCCATATCATATTCAAATGGTTCAGCAACTACGTCCTGGAGATGAAATCCATAGATTGGAATTTTTTAGATCGACCAACGCTGTACAGGACACTATTTACAGATGAAGCCCAATTTACAACAGACGGGATAAATAATTCCCGAAATTCACATGTGTGCACAGAAGAAAATCCCCAAGCTATTCGAGAATGTCGTTCCTAGTTAAGGTTTTCGGTTAACGTGTGAATTGGTGTCATAAATGAACAATTAGTAGGTCCTCACTTTTTTTATGGTCCTTTAAGAGTATAGGTCTATTTGGACTTTCTACAAAATATTTTGCCGAATTTGCTTGCCAACGCGAACGTTGTTATCCGAGGGATGTATTTTCAGCATGATGAGGCACCCCACCACTTTTTACTGGCAGTGAGGCAACATCTAAATAATGTTTATGGCAACAGGTGTATAGGACGTGCAAGTCCTATTTCATTGCCTTCAAGATCCCCTGATTTCAATCCTGTTGATTACCATATTTGGGGACGATTGAAGCAGCTAGTTTACACAGAGGATAATAATAGCCGACAATAATTAATTGATAGAATTATACTTTTTTTGTAATACTATTACTTTTCAATATACGGCAATTAATAATTCGGCAACAAAAATGTGTAGAGGCTGCAGGGTTCCATTTCGAGAATCTACTTTAAATTATTTTCATTTTGTTACCATTATTGTATTTTTTTCAGTTCTTATTCATGCGTTTATCTTAACTACATAATTTTAGTTATTATTATAAAATTCCTGTTCGTTATTGTTATTAGTTACTGTTTTTTGTTGTTTAGTGTTTGTCGTTATTGTTATTCGATATTGTTTATCATTTTAATTGAAATACTTGAAATTTATGTCATTCTTATTATGTGATACGCCATTATGGTTGTTCTATTTTTGGTAAGATTCGATCGTTCGCTAAAAATTGAATAAAAGAGCAACAACATTGTCACATACGTCGTTTTCATTGGCTATTTATGTAGTTTAAAAATCACTTATTGCATTTAAAAAAAATTATATACAGGTTGCAATATTTAATACGAATCCCTAAATTAATTTTTACAAGGCATCATTATGAATTATCCAAATCTAATAAATTCCATTGGATTAAAGCCTGTCACTAACACAGAATAGTGCTCCAGGTGTAGATGGTATTCCATCATGGATAATGAAAAAATATCACTCCTGTTAGGCCCTTTAGTTCATATTATAAATAAGATTTTCTTAACTGGTACAGTCCCAATGTCTTCCAAAATATCTACTGTTACATCTATTTTTAAAAAAAGGTAACAAAACTGATATCACCAGTTATTGACCTATATCTAACTTCTAACAATATTTTAAATAACAATCAGTTTGGTTTTATGAAAGGGGTACGTACTGCTGATGCTATGTACGAACTAATAAATAATGTAAAAAATGGACTTGACAATGATGAAAAAGTGATTGCAGTTTTTCTGGACCTTGCAAAGGCGTTCGACACAGTACCTCATCGACAGCTCATTGATGTCTTCGAGCACTATGGCATCAGAGGTGTTGTGTTGGATGTTTTTGAAAATTTCCTGGGGCAAAGAAGTCAAATGGTCAAATCAGAAAAGAGTGTAGTGACCCTTTAAATATTAAAATTGGAATACCACAGGATACAGTCCTTGCTCCATTACTAATTATTATATATATTAACTCCTTATTGAAATTGGAAATAAATGGAGTCTCCATTTTGTATGTAGATGACACAGTCTTAGTTTTTAAAGCAAAAAATTGGCAAACTGTCAAAAATAATAGTTATTTATGTACCAAGGGTGTAAGTAGATGTTTATGCCCTGAGGGCAACGTCTTACGAACACTCGGGCCAGAGGCCCTCGTGTTCGTAAGTCGCCCGAGGGTATACACATCTGTTTATACCCTTGGTACATACAAACTTTTATGTCATACTACTTCATTGTTGTGTTTTTATTGCTTAGTTACCAACTATCTTTATGGTCCGGTAATTAGCAATGTTAATATTTTTATTTACTATTAAAGTCTTCTTTACCATGGAATATTTGGACCACAAGGAACTCGGAGAAAATGTTTTAGCGAGATCGCCGAAGTATCCAAGCAACACAGTTTCATTAACATATTTTACGTAGTTTTCTTGCATCCAATTTAATAACTTTTCGTATTCCATGTCCTAAGCTTCTTTAGACTTTTTTGGCAACAGATTTTCAGTTGCTTTCTTTGCTTTTTCAATAATTTCGTCAGGAATTCCAAAATCTTCGTTCATTTTGACTTCTAACTTGACACATATAAAAATTATTGTGATTTTATGACATTTACGTTTGTCAACATTCACCTAGCAACGATAGTGTCTACTATGATAAAATGGCAATGTTATTAATTCAAACCGGATTTTTTTAAATACTGATTTGTATTGAGATTGGATTGCAATAACGAACTAGTATAACATAAAGATATTAAGGGTTTTAAAAAAGACAAATTTTGGCTTGAGAATAGCAAATTAACTTTAAACACCGATAAAACATTTCACTTATCATTTTCATTAAATGATGCAAACCGACCAAAATTTAAATGTATCAAAATAAATGACTCTGATATTATTTGGGAAAATAACACCATGGAATATCTGGGCATTAAAGTTGATAAAAATTTGAAGTGAACTGAACATATTCAAGATTTAACGAACAGAATTGGGCGTTTGATACATAAATTTTATATAATCCGCAGAATTTTACCTCAAAAACTGCTTCCGCAAATTTATAAGTCTTTAGTGGAGTCACTCTTGAGATATGGTAACCTTGTTTGGGGTGGGCTATATGACAATGCCCTAAATCAATTAAATGTCATACAGAATTATATTCTGCGGAAAAAATTTTTTAAAGATAGGCTCTATTCAACCAATCTATTATATAATGAAAATACTTTAAATGTTCGATGTTTATATTACCTAAGTAATTGTATCTTTTATTATAAACTTAAAACAAAAAACTTCTTAAATCATCAATACCAAACAAGAAATAATACAAGTCATATGATATTTGTACCTTTTAGAGGATATGATGCTAACCATAGATTTTCTACCATTTTGGCTCCAAAAATTTTTAATTCTATACCAAATTCAACAAAAACAGTAACCAAATATAAGACATTTGTCAATCTGTGTAAGAAATACATATATGAAATACTTAGATGGACTCTTATAGTATGTAGTAGTAAATAATGTTATCTTTATTAAATTTTGGATATTATTTATTGCAAGGCGATTTAATAATTATATTTTATTTTAAATGTATTTATAGCAATTGCACATACAAGTGTCAAGTCACTTAGGTGCGTTATACTCAACAAGTTAATACAGTTAATTCAATATCCTGGATGTATTGTAAGGCCGGTCCTGGAATTCCTAAGTTTAGCTTATTCCACTCGAATGATTGATAGTAGTGTACTGTATCATGAAAAAATTAGAAAAATCAAATGAGCTGTGTAAACAATTGAAATGAATGGTCAATTTCACAAATCACCCTGTAAATTAATAAAGAAGAAGAGTTGATACTTTTTAGTAGCCATATGATATCCACCTTGAGAGACTCTACATATGGTAGAAGTATGTAAAGTTCCTCATGACTCACCGTGTATATATGTCACCTTGCACCAATTTTAAATTATTTTAATATCAACAATTTTTTTGTGCGAGCAAAACTTAAAAAGATATCAGTGTAAAAGACACCAGTACTCCAGTACTCTACGTTTTGCTTGCAAGCTGTGTCGCAAGCTCCAGCGGAATTTTTTCTAGAATTTAGCAAAATGATTAGGGGTCCATATGTCTTCGATTAGGGACATAATATTCCATCTCGGAAAATTTTTATATTTCGACATTACTTCTCTGGGCTATATATAAAGAGTGAATATTAAAATATAAAAAAATTATATGTATATTGACATGGAAAGTGAAATCATACAACACATACACCAAACAAGTGTTATTTCAGAATAAAATCTAAATAAAATATAAACAAATCACCTGACAAATATTTACAACCCAAACTTTAAACGGGAATCTTTACAACTTCTCTCTAATTTATTGAAATCCTATCACATAGTTTCAGAATTTTCAAAAGCTTTGCAAAAGTTTCTTGGCTCATCATAAATCTAAAAAGAAAGAACCTGAAAATTAAAAATTATTAATTAGGTTATAAAGTCTGACACTGGTAAAAATAGAAGAAGTACACTTATGAACATATCTAACAAAGTGTGAATCTAGATTTGTCAACTCGAACGGAAGAAAGGAGATGGCAACTGAAATTAAAACAGATGTCAAATAATTTTAAAATTTTTTAACTAAAAGATAAAAACAATAATAAATTATTTGGAGACATTAAAAATAAACTTTCATATCAGAAAAAGATCCAGTTATAAAACAATCATGTCAAATAACAGAAATCAAAAATTATTAAATGAATTTGATTGGTCAGCAAATATAGAAAAACTTAAAAATAAAGAGACATATGGATTTTGAAAATATAGAAAAATTTGATATTGGTTGCTATTGATTAGAAAACGGTTAGTTACAAAAAATATACAGAATTGAGAAGTATAAGCTTTTTCATGTTAAAAATTTATTTAAAATTAGACTACGTTGTGTTAAAAGTAAAACTAAAAGTGAATTTGTATTTCTGACCTTTCCTTATCAAGTTCCTGTTAAAAACATAGGTTAAATAATCTCTGTAAATATAAAATTCCTTAAACAAACCATGAGTGAAAATTCCGAGAGGTAAACAAAACTGCAAATCTTACCAAGCCATATTGAAGCCACTTCTACGAGGGACTCCAAGGCCCAGAAAGGTCTAAAACATAGAAAATCTTCAAAAAATAATACAAGATTAAAAGGTATTTCATAAACTATAAGTTAAATTATTAAACTTACGAGCGTGTGATTAAATCCAGAACTTAATATTTATTCATCTTCGTTACGATTACAATATCGTCCAATTTGTATAATAAAATCTGTTAAAAACAGATGTTCTATTTTGTCTTTGGTTATTAGTGTTACATGTTAAGAGAGTTGCATAATTTTCATATATTTATTAGATATAAGAATTTCATTTAGTGTGAACGTTGAGCGAAAGATCATTTAGATAAGTGTTTTGAATTGTTTCTTATGTATTTACTTATCAATTCTATATAAATACGCCGTTCATTAAAAAATAAATTAAATAATATTTCATAAATTTCTAATATATAGAGTTTTCTTCCTATTAAGTAGGCAAAACTGCTTCACAGTTGGATAGTTCCTATTATTCAAGGGCAAGGAGACAGGACCGGCCTGAGGATATATTAAATAATAAAATAAAAAAGAAACTAAGTGAGCATTTTACCCATGAACCCAACCTGAGGTGAAGAGTCATCATAAAAGGTGAGTGATGTATGATATCACTAATATTTAAATTAAAATTCATATTAATTGGCGCCCCAAATAAATATATTTCAATAAATAAATTAAAACACATATCAACAACATAAATTAAAAATTCATATCAATATATCCCTGTTTCAATTCAAGCCTCCAAATTAATATCGTCCATCAAATATGTTATACTTTTCAAACAATACCTTCTAAAAGGTTAGTGTATCATCGACAAAGTATCCAAATTAGATTTTATAAAACTACAACTAACTATTAAGTACCCTGTGGGAGGTACCAGACATCAATTTCACTTCAGTGTAGTATCATCGTATCACATAGAAATATTTTGTTGCTGTATCAGAACACAATCAAAACGAGACTCAATTATATAATAGATGGGATCAGTTCAGTACGCCCGCTGAAAAAGGGCCCATTACATAGATAATTAATTTATTAGTGTTGTTAGAAAACATTTTAAATGAGATAACGGACACTATGGATTGGATAGTGCAGCGTTGCCAATCTGTTGATGATTATTGGTTATTGGTATAATAAGAGCATTATGGTTATGTATCTACCGTTATGACCAATTGCTAGGCAACGACGTTTTTGTCAATGAACTGTTATTATGATGTTCTGTGTAACTTTAATTCAATAAATTGATTCATTTCGATCATTTGAATACCAAAATGGCGCAGCCAGTAGGATGCACACCTCAATACCCAAGTTGCGCAAAACGACTCGCTTCAAGAAACTGTAAGCAACCTCGTTCACGTCGTAACCAAACAAGCAGAAATGTAAGCAATATTCATGACCCTTCAGGCAGTTCTCTTGAACCAGTAAGACCCCATGGAAATTCAGGTAATCCAGGAATACCTTTTGAAAGGATCGATGAAAATTGCGAAGACTTCGAAAGCTTCGTTGTCAGGTTTGACGTATATCTCGACTTGCGGGAGGTGCCAGAGAAAAAAAAGTCGAGTCGTTTATTACGGCGATTGGGCCTCGACTATTCCAACTTCTTGAAACCCTACTACATTCCGAAACCTACAAAACCTAGACAGTTGAAGATTTACAAACATTACTCAAGAACCACTTATAACTCCTCAGCCATTGATAATTCCATCAAGACACACCTTCATCAACCGTAAGCAACGTGAAGGAGAAGCCATTGCTGAGTATATGAAGGAACTCCGAAAATTAGCGGCACCATGCGAATACCCAGCTAATATGCTTTCTATCATGCTCCACGACGTGTTCGTGGGGGGTCTAAGAGACAGATTCATACTAGTCAGGATTTTTGAACATGTTGATATCACCCTTGATCAAACCATAGAATTGTTACTTGCCATCGAAAAGGCCACCCTTAGCTCAAGGGGCATCCTCACCGATCCATTGAATGTAAACAAGCTGAACGCACAGGGCCAAAACCCAGTGAATCAGAACGCAAAATTCGAACCTTCAAAATCAGCAAAATCAAATTCCAAACCCAAGTTACAATGTTTCAAATGTTCCGTATTTTCCCATTCTGCTAGGTCTTGCACAGGTACCGATTTATTTTGTAATTATTTCAAAAAAAATAATCACGTCATACAGGTATGTTTAGCAAGAAACCATAACTCTGCTAAGGTCCATTCAATGGATGTAAACACTACTATGCAAAATCCAGTTGCGAGGAACGCAGAAACAACTAGATTGCCCATTTTCGCACTCAGTAACGGCTCAAATCAACCCTTGATGCTAAATGTAGAGATTAACGGAAAATACACTTCTCTAGAGCTAGATACTGGTGCAGTGCAGTCACAGTGATAGATGAACGTTGTTCCGTGGTTAACGCCAAATACAAAGAGTCTTCAAAACTGCTGAAACTGTTCGTGGTTCCGGGACAGCTCAACCACCTCTATTCGGAAGGGATTGAATTTATGACCTTAAAATTCTACCAACCAGCATTAACCAATCATCAATACAACAAGACACCCCACCGGGTGTAGAGCCCCTTCTCTCAATATTTCAAAAGATTTTCGATGAATGTATCAAACCAGTAAAAGGTTACACTTACGACTTAATTCTTCAAGAAAATGCACGTCCACGATTTAGAAAGGCTAGAACTATCCCATTCGCCCAACAATCTCGAGTAGACCAAGAAATATCACGATTGGAAAACGAAGGAATAATTCAAAAAACAATCCACTCCAATTGAGCTACTCCTGTTGTACCTATTGTAAAACCAAATGGTACTATAAGGTTGTGTGCTGACTACTCACGTACAGTTAATCACCAGATGATCGTTCCCCAGCATCCTTTCATGGCGTTCGAGAAAGTACTCGAAAAACTACGACTACACATCCCCGTGACAAAAAAAAATTAACCATAAATACCCATCTAGGCCTCTAAAATGTGAACCGTTTAATGATTGGGATCAGTAGCGCCCCAGCGGTTTGGCAAGCTTACATAGAAGATGTAACAACGGGGCTTCGAGGAGTGACAGTCGTCCAAGATGATATTATTGTCACGAGTAAAAACGATGTTGAACACTCACAGAATCTGGTGTCCCTGTTTGAAAAACTAGAACACAATGGCATTCATTTAAATAAGGACAAGTGCAAGTTAAATACCTCGGATACATTTTAGACGAAGAAGGGATTCGTGAAACACCTGATAAAATTCAATCAATTTCAGACTGCAAAACCCCTACAGACGTACATTCCTTGGAATGGTCACCTTTTACTGATGCTTCCTGGACCAACTAGCTACTCTAGCTATACCCTCATATAACCTGCTTAAAAAAAATAATGGAGGATTCAAGTGGACGAATAGAGAAGAAAGTAGTTTCCAGGGAATTAGGGGAGAAATTGCTTCAGACAAATTGTTGGTACACCATATAACCCGGAACTACCTCTGATCCTATCAGCGGACGCATCTCCCATCGGAATCGGTAGGATCTGATTGATGGAGTTGAAAGACCAATTGCTTTTGCGTCGCGGGTAGGTACTAAACAATTCTAAAAGAAATTATGCACAAATAGATTGTGAGGCATTATAGATTAAATGGGTAGTATCTAAATTTGTGCACTATTTTTACGACCGAGAATTCACTTTGTATACTGACCATGTTCCTTTGACCCACATATTCTGTAAAAAGCAGGACCTCCCTGTAATCACTGCGAGTCGACTTCTACGATATGCTCTTTTCTTACAAACCTTCAACTTCAACATCAAGTTCCGTAAATCTTCCCATAATGGAAATGCAGATTGTTTGTCAAGACTCCCAAACCTGGAGCACTTGGAAGTACCATTCAAAGATAATTCAATTTTCCATTTATAACGATGGGATCCAGACAGTCCCGATGGAACTTCGTTGTTCTTTTCAGAACAACTAAACATCCTACCAATCTCGTCCACTCAACTCGCAGCTGAAACCAAAACTGATCCTGAAACATCCAAAATTTTGGCAGATTTACGCTACGGAGGAACTGGAGCTTTCCCTGGCCGGAACTGGTCCCTTCAAGGAGATTGCATCATAGTCGGTTCCAGAGTGTATATTCCACAAAAATTCAGGCAAGAAATTCTGGAAGAACTTCATCTTGGGCACATAGGCCTTGTAAAAATGAAAGCACTTGCTCGTTTGCACGTCTACTGGCCTCGAATTGATCGCGACATCGAAAAACTCGTGAAAAATTGGTCAAATTGTATTCCGACTGCAACTAACCCACCTAAAACTCGCAACCATTACTAGGAATATCCTTCAAGATCGTGGGAAAGAATTCACATCGACCACGCAGGACCTTTTATGGGATCAACTTTCTTCGTTGTGGTGGATGCTCATTCTAAAGGGGTTGAAACATTCATGATACCAAGTACTTCAGCGAATAGTACCATAAAAATTTTAGAATCCTTGTTTGCACACTACGGTATACCCGAGACAATAGTATCTGACAATGCGGCACGGGTTCCGAATTTCAGATATTTTTACGGAGTTATCATATATCCCATAAAACATGTGCCCCATTCCATCCAGCGCCTTATGGGCAAGTAGAAAGATATGTTGCTACCTTCAAAATAATCATATTTTGGCGAGCAAGTTTAAAGAAATGTTATTACATAGGTATTTATTGTTAATCTGTTATATGTACTGAAAACTATCATAATTCTTCTTCGGAAAGCTGAGAAAATATATTTTTCGCCCACCTTACAAGAAAAATAATCATATGAACACTAAAAATATGGCGGAAAGCAATGTTTAGCAGCCCAAGGGCGGAAAATTATTATCGCCATGTTTTTGTGTTTTTTCACGATCTGTCACTGTCACTGTCACGTCAGTGTAAATTAAAGTTTTTTGTTATTTTTTCCTATTTTTTTGTTAATTTGTTTGGCGATAAACAGTTGTTTGTCACACATGCAGGAAACGCTTCAGCAGCCCTCGCTTCGCTAAGCTAGCTCGTGCAGCTAATAGTCTCAAGCTGCTCAAAATATACTATAAATGAGGCGCTCAGAACCATAGTGGCCCAACCGAAAAATTGGTAAAAATCGAGTTATATTCATTTTAATAATGTTTAACCACTATATTTTCAAAACCAGAGTGGCTCAAACCATCTTTGGTATGTTGTTCATAGATAGCAGCACATAGTCTTTCTGGCCTAATTATAATTGAATGCAGTTACTGTTCCATAGTGGCCCATAGGCTGTAACATGTCTATCGACCTGTTTCGATTTTACAGAATAAATCCTTTTAATTAGCGCTCGTCGTCACTAGCCACTTCCAATTATAGTTCTGTGATCCCAAACTCTTCAACCCTGACCACCATAAGACAATTGACGTCTGCCAACGGACGCTTCCATTTTTTCCTACGCCACGTGAAACACCCCTTTCCGTTATCGACCGCCTAAGGGGAAAGACTATCTTTCGCTATCTTTCATATCTTAAGTACCTATCTTATGAATTTTGCTGTGGTAAGTTAAAAATCATAATTTATAATTAATAAGCTTCTTCTAAAGTACTGTCTGATATAATTTTCGTATGCATTCTTTATTTTTTTACAGAGATAGACGAAATTAAATTCAACACGTGGTCATAAACTGTTCTTTTATACTAATATGGTAGTTTTAAACCAAATATTCTTTTATAATTCACTGTTTTACTTTTATACAAACATTTTCAAGCTTTTTCAGTTGCGAAATAACTCTTTTAATTATAAAATATAACATTTTTATAATCTTCTGTTAACCTATAAAATATTCTTTCGTAACGCCAGTGCCGGTTTCATATATTTCCTAAGCACGATATTTTTTCATATACCTAAATAAATAACTTTTTGCTATCATTAGTTTCTTTCGGATCATTAGTATATTTTTTTAATTTAGCCGATAATTGCTATTTTTACTGTTTTCACATGGGACATATAATGTTGGAAAGCTTCCAGTAAATTAAATCAATTTTTTTGACTTTCAAATAACTGCCTTCCTTTTTTTAACCTGAAAAGCTGACCAACATAATGTGCCTACATATCCCTGATCCACCTGTACTTCTAGGTAAGCACAGCTCCGAGGATATAACCCCGAGGATATAACCCCAAGAATATAACCCGAGGATATAACCCCAAGGATATAACCCAAGAATATAACCCGAGGATATAACCCCAAGACCTAGGCTATAATATAAGCCAGGGATAGAACCCCAGGATAAAATACCGCCCTAGACCAGGACACTTCAGATCAAGACCTGACTTCTTCTTCAGGAAACCACTTCATCTAAGCTAAGTACCTATAAAAGTACAAATTCCTCTATTCATTTCCTGTGGCAGAATAAATTAGAAATTTGTTATTAATTCTTTTTTTATTTTATTATAAATCCTCAACTACAAAAGTTGAGGGAGATACCGCCCGGGGTAATTATAAGTCACTTTAATAATTAACTTTTATTTAAATTTTACAAGGCGTTTCTACCTTTTCCGCCTTAGTTTTCTTAGTCCTTTTTATCGCCAAAAAGGTAGTGGCGCCCTCAACTTTTACAACCTTCCTGTAACACTTGTGCAGCATAAACTTGGGGTCGAATCACCCTTGAGGGGAGTCTCTAGCCGGAGCCCTTCGAGCTGGTGCCCTTTGAGGTTACAGCCATTTACCGTTACAAGGCGCTTATTCCATTTTCCGTGGGTTTTATTGTGCTTATATTAACTGTAATAAAACCAAAATGTTGGTTAAAATCTCCTGGAATTTGGTGAGTTATGGTGGTGGTGGATGAAAAAAATGAGCAATTCTTTATATTCGATGTTCTATGTTCAAGCAAAGATGGGCTAGAGCCACTATGGTTCTAAGCGCCTCAAATAACCTATTACCTATAATAATGATTCATAGATGGTAAAATATTTGCAACAAAACATCACCAAAGAATACAAATGCATATTGATTAAAAATTTTCAAAAAGGAAACAAAATATTAAACATACACATTTATCTTCAATACATATTTATTATTCACATAAAATCAAATGACACAACATGATTGAGTATTTTCAAAAATCTTGAAACAAAAATGTTTGGCTCATATCAATAAAAATGTGGTTGGACTCAGAGAAGCTTATTTCTATATCTATTGGTGTAACAGGATAGTATTTTATTTTGGACAGTAAACCGCGGTAAACTTCAGGAAACTACTGACACATTTTCTCAAAAAATCGAATCCCTCATTTTTTTCTGATATTTTTCACCCCTATACTTCCATGAAAGTAATTTATTGAATAAATCAAATTCACTTCTAACAGCTTCTGCTACTCTGTTTATGCCGTATAGAAGGCAAGTTACGTGGAAAATATCAGGATGAAATATTTTCAAATGTTTTCTTACTTTCACTATATACGGAGCGACATCTGATAAAAATATTAAAAATTCTTCAGTATTAATTTCATTCGACAAAAAGAAGGATGAGACTAAATGGTGGCAAATGTCGAAAGAAAAGATTTTAGGTTCGTCCAAGCCTTCGGAGTCGAAGTATAGTTTGCCAAGTCTATTTGAAGCTACGGGCATCGGTAAGGGGCGAGGAAACATGGCCGATATCTGTCATAAACGTACCAATGGCGTACGGTACCTATTTTATAAAAGTATCAAAAATAATAATAATTATTATATAAAATTATATATAGAAACTGATTTATGCTTTGCTTTTCAAAACACGGTACCTATTTGTTAAAAACAAATAATGTTAAAAATCGTGCCGGTAGGATACTCGTAAAAAGGAAAGACTTTTATTTTAACAGAATAAAAATTAGGAATTATGTACATAGTATTAGGTACACTTATTTTTTATTGAACATTATACAAAAAATACATTATACAGAAATTAAATTATAAAAAATCATAATATTCTTCGTCATCTGAGATTTCAAGACCTACGCCTATGGCCGACACCGAAATTGAGCTGAACTGGACGGAATTCCACATTTTATTACCCTATACCTTTCTTTAATAGACTATAAATGAAGCTGTTAAAGCTATTCGATCCGGAATGCCCTTTAAAACAGCCAGCAAGTTATATAAAATACCCAGGTCGACTCTACAGGACAAAGTAAAAGGTAGAACGTCTATAGAGAAGAGATGTGGGCCAGAAACCATACTTACACGTGAAGAAGAAAATTTATTGGTGGCATGGCTATTTCGGATTGCAGCCTGTGGATTTCCTGCAAAAAAAATAATGCTGTTAGATAGTGTTATTGGTTAAAGAACTGAATAGGCCTAATTATCTCACAGACAGTAGGCCTGGACGTAAATGGTGTACGAATTGTTTTTGAAAAGACATCAAGAACTGGCTCCAAGGATTTCCCAAAACCTTACTTGTGCTAGAAACAGCCTTACCGAAAATCGCATTCGTCAGTGGTTTATCGAAGGAGGAACCTTCTTAGAGGTCTCAAACAATTTTACCATAACTTATCACCCTGGTCGTGTATTTAATTGTGATGAAACTGCTTTTTTTCTGAGTCCCAAGGGAGACAAAGTTTTAGTTAGAAGGGGTGATAGAACGGTTTACTCATTTGTAAGCAATAATGAGAACGAGTGTCTAACGACTTTGGCTACTTGTAGTGCCTCAGGTCAAATTTTACCACCAATGATCGTTTATAATTACAAAAGAGTTCCCAAATCAGTTGCTGCAAAAGTACCAGAATACTGGGGTATCGGAAAGTTAGAAAATGGATGGATGACTGGTGAAACTTTCTTTGAGTACATCGCAAACGTATGTCATCATTGGCTAGTTGCTCAAAAAGTTCAGTTTCCTGTTATTTTGTTTTTGGACGGACACACATCCCATCTAACAATGGCCCTCAGTTAATTTCGCAGTAAAAATATTATTGTTCTTATATCTCTTTGCCTAAACGCAACATATATTCTACAACCATTAGACGTGGCAGTTTTTCGTCCATTGAAACTTGAATGGAAAAAGAGCCTGTACCGATGGAGAATGGAAAACCAAGGTCAAAAGATCACCAAAGACATATTTGCGCCCATTTTGGAGACCACTTTTCAGAAACTGACAAATATTCCAGATATAGTTAAGAGTGGCTTTAGGACCTGTGGACTTGTTCCCTTCAATGTTGAAAATATTAAATTTTCAAAATATTATATATATAAGTCAGAGCACAAAATCACCAGATAAACCATGAATTTTCTACAGAATCAGACGCAATTCTAAGACATGTAGAACAATACATTCCAAAAGAGACTCTTACATTGTTTCAGCATTCCGGGCCAGTTTGGGAAGGGCCAATAGAGCACATCAGTCTGTTTTCACTCTGGAAGAAAATGAATACCAAAACAGCGAATAACAACAATGCAATAGGGGAAGCTGAGCCTGTAGTACAAATTGAAAATGAACTTAAAGAAGACATTATTACGGAAGACATATTTACAGAAAAAGAAAATCTCAACCAAATGGATGTCATGGTAATCAATGATAAGTGCAAATTTATGAATGGCCAATTACATGTACATGATGAACTCCAGAAAAACTCAAATGCTAAAGACATGTTTGCTGAGAAAGCAAATAATGACAATGAAATTTATGCAACAAAAATTTTTGACTGATCAAAATTATCTCTCTCGGTAGGCATCGCTGAAGATATTCCCATAATAATTTTTAATACACCCAATAAGACTCAACACAGAGCTCATCATGACGTGCCCGTGAAAAAACTTTTAGAGAAACTTTTTCCACTTTTGGAACCAAACTTTCATCAAATGGAAAGTACTCAAGTTCCAGATTCTAATAGCGAGAAAAATTCAAATTTAGAAAAACAGTTGTCTCCAATACCACAAAGTGCTGTAAATGCATCTATCCCGAAAGAAGAAAAGAAAGAGGAACAATTAAAAATGCAAAGGAAGCAAAACCGTACCCAAAGAAAAAAAAAGAAAACCGAAAACAAGAAAGTAAAAATTGCTGTTTTACAAAAATTTTCTAAAAAAACTTCGAATCGCAGGGCAACGCATAAATTACAGAGTCTTACTAAGAAACTTTCCGCCGAAAAAGGCACTGAGCTTTTAACAATGTCCGTCTTTATACATCCAACCGGATAATATTAAATCGATTTCCACCGCCAATGCATAATTCTTTTGTTGAGAAATAATATTGAGGCATTTCAATAAATTAGGGTAATTCTTAAGTAACGATACCTAATGTGGTTAGATAGATAGAGAGATAGATAGCTTTATTGACGTCCATACTTGAAGTACATAGTCATAATTTTACAATTTCACATTGGATAATATGATATAAAATCTACAATACCTGTATAAAAACTTCAAAATACAAACATTTTAAAAATAATGTATACGAAAAATTTAATACACAAACTCAAAAAACATGTTACTCAATTAACAATTAACAAATCAATGAACTTAATAAATGAAACTAATGAACTCATCGACACTGTAAAAACAGTTAGCCTGAAGAAAATCTTTTACAGGCGAATGCAATCTTCTCCGTGTATACTTTTTGGAATTACTATCGGTGTATTTCTGTATTCGCAAAATTACTGATTCCAATTTCAGTTATAAACCTTGTTTTATAAGGAGGTGTATCAATATTTTTTTCAGTTGATTTCCTAATCAGATAAACGCTAATATGATCAGCAATAGCTGTATAAAAAATTCCTGTTTCCAAGGAGTCAGGACTAATGTTAGAAATAACATTATCAAGGCATGATCTAGAGTTTGAGGTGATACGAGTAAAATTATAAATAAAATGTCTTAGATTATATGAGGATAAAACGTTCCTTATATCTCTAACGTGTTCAGAATTTCCATTCAAATCCAAATTAAAATCCCCAACTATACTAATATTTTTATATTAACGGGAAAAACAACAATAAATCAAACATTTTTCCTTTAATAACCCTAATATCTCCAGTAGATGAAGATCTATAAACAGTAACAATATTGCTATTCGAATTAATAATTTCCACCGAACAGAATTCTGCGTGTTTGGCAATATAAAAACTTGAGCAATCAACAGATTTAAGATTAATTTTTTTGCTCGCAAATATGGCAACTCCACCATGTTGGTTGAAATCACGACAAAATGATGATATTAAATTATTAACAGATGACAAATTATTTTTGGTGTGCCAGTGCTCAGAAAAGCAGAGAACATCAAATGTGTAGTCCACTAACAAACCGTGTATTTCATTTACCTTGTTGGCCAAACTTTGTACATTGATATGCAATACTGCACAGTTTGGAGATTTAGACAAAGAAGTTTCTAGCATATCAATTTGCTCCTCTATTATTGGAAGTATGGAGTCTTCTTGATAGAAAAAACTTGTTAATTAATACACCGCGGGGCCAAATTTTTTCGTTCAATAAAACCTCGGATTCATCGCTGGGTACAGACACTTTGAAAGATGAAACCTTTGGATTTCGAGAAAGTAGTTGCTCAATGTTCAATTACAAAATTCCCTTTTAATCGAATTGTCTACGCAAAAAATATTTCCATTAACAATTCACACCTTGGGGATTTTTTCCTTTTTACAATACAATTCATAGTAATTATCTTATTACAAATAAAGAAATATTTTCACTTACTACAAGTCTTATTATTATTTCTACAAATAACAATACTTGAAATTTATTCAAACACTATTCTTGTTCCTATTATTCTACAAACCATTTCCCAATCTATGTTGTCCTGTTAATGTACTTACACTTTGTAAGAGAAAAGAAAATGACACAGTACGCTTGCGAGTCGTTCTTCGCATTCTGTTTTCAAAGGGTAACGATTGGCTAAGTCTTATGAAGGCGGGGTCGGCTTGTAGAGAATTCAATCTCCCTTGATTTGTAGAGATCATTGAAAACAAAACAAAGATGCGAAACATATTATTTTCTATAGTATTTATTTTTAAAAAGTAAAATATATAGTAGGTTGTCCTAAAATAATTATTTTCCGTAATTAGTCTCAGTGTTGTACTAATAGTCCAGTGAATGAAGGATGAAAAGCAGGCAAAGAGTATATCCAGAAATTTCACACACCTCATCGCCATTTTAGGAGGGTATTCCCGGCCCCAAAGTTCCAAAAATTGGTTTTCCGCCAATATCTCCTAAAATATGGCATTTACAGAATTTTTATAAAAGTGAAAAATGAAGAGTAGTTCATTATCTACAAAAATGGTCCTTATGATTTTTTTCGCAACATTATTATTTTTCGCAAAAACCGATGTTCAAAAATCCATAATTTTGATCTTTCCACCACCACCACCACTAAACTCGAGAAAAAAAATGGGGGCACAACCAAAAAGGAGAAATTCCCAGCTTTAAAATGACGTATCTTTGAAGACAATCCGATAATGTACAAACTTTAAGATAGTGATTTGATTGTTCGCAAAATATTCCCAACCTCGAAAAACAGCAAAAATTTGGAAATGAAAACACCAACTGAAAAATCAAGGGGCAAGAAAGATGGCCAATAAAAATTTCTGAGATCAATAAAGACCTTTAAAGGACCCGTAATAACAAAAAATTGGGAGTAAATGTCTATTATTAAGAAAAATATGAGTAGTTTCCAGACACTCGAAAAAAAAATATTACAATGCATGGTTCTGTGTATGTATACAGAGTGAGTTTTAAGTATAGAACGCCTGAATTATCTCGGACACGGATCGCAAGATTCTTAAAGATTTTGGTGTGCAAGGATCTTGTGATATGGCCGATATTGTGGTGGTATATACATTGTTGTCAGATCTTTCCTTATTCCGGAATAATAATTAACTTTATTATTTCAAAAGGATCGACCTATATATTTCTTGCCTTTTTAAATCCTCAAGAAATACTGAATACTTTTCATGTAATGGTCCCTATACCTAAATGCCATAATTTCGGAGTTATAGCTACATTTAGATTCTGGTCACGTAACAATCCTCGTTGGATGCATGAATCCTACAGACAAAATCCACAAAAACTGAATGTATGGGCTGGAATAATAGGCGACAAAATAATTGCTCCCTTTTTCATTGAGGGAAACTTAAATGGTCCGGCGTATTTAGATTTATTGGAAAATAGTTTTCAATTACACTTTAATGTAGAAATTTCATTATTCGAAACTTTGAGACAATAACAACATCCCAAACGACAATATTTGGCAGCAACAAGATGGTGCTCCACCTCACTATGCGCGAGTGGTGACGCAATACCTAAATAATCTATTTCCCAGAAGAAGGATTGGAAGGCGTGGTTTTATCGAATAGCCCCCGCGATCACCCGACATAAATCTTTTAGACTATTTCCAGTATTTTCACTTAAAAAACATCGTTTATAAAACAAAACCTGCCAATATTCAGGAATTAAAAGATAGGATAACCACAGAGATAAGAAGAATTGTGCCTAAAAAAATTTAAGATCACTTTTTATGGTTCATCAAGGAAGTTAATAATATGTGAAGGGGGGAGTCTCACTACCTCCCCAGGGCGCACAAGCGAAACTCCTATAGCAAAGAATTCATGCACCATCTAACAAGAAGCGAAGCCCGACGCATTTTCTTTGATGTATGGGTAAGCAAAATGTATGACCTTGAGAGACCGTCGTTGACAGATAACTTAGTGAATACACTGAGAAAATGATAAAATTTTCAAATATCGGCGATATAATTGGTCGACAAAGTGTAGTATGACAAGTATCTTATTATAAAAATGGCGATTTTTAGACATGCGTATACAAAAAATGATCGGAAGCTTCGCTACTTGTTAAGTTGGTGGATTCTTTGCCTATAGTATGTACTCTGACTTGTTCAGCAGTCACAGTATAGCACTGAATGTGTTTCGCCTTCTAAGCAGAAACGACCATCGGTATTTTCGAACACCATTATTCTGCTCAGATCCAGTGTAGTGTCCAGTGAAGATTCTAGTAATAGAGCTGTTTGGGACAACATCACTTGTAGACCGGTTTCATCTACAAGTGATGTTGTCCCTTCTAATTACAAACCAGAATGGTTGGTTACATCTTGCAGATATACCAACCCCGTTTAGCTTAGAAGCGTAATTGAATGTCTATCGGGGCATATAGCCCGAGAAGTAGTTGTTCCTTCTTAGTTGGACGGTCATTGTTTTTTGAAAAATAATTTTCCAAACTTTGTAAGGCGTTACAATAGTATTAATTCTATTATCTTCGATCTATTACGTGTTGGATTGACTGTATTCAGTATTCCCCTCGTACAGATACCTTATTGGAGTTTTAGTAGTGTGAATTTCATATATTAGAGTAACATCAGCTTACGGCAATGGACAAATTCTGTTCCCATATAATTAATAAATTGGTGAAGTTAAATTCTACCACATTGCACTGTATTTAGGAAATAATGTATTCACTTAGATCACTACTTTACTTTAGTTTTTTCACTTAAGCCCCACAATTTCTCTTTAAAATGGTCGAGAACAAACATGTTTTCTTCCGTTGAGAATTCGTAAGACACTCCCTTGTTGATAAACTTGATTTCCTTTTTGTTTTTATCGAATTTGCGCCAGGCAAGTATTTGTTACTCTTTTTATTTCATATCGTACCAATAGAACAACAATGACGCAATGACGATTAAAAATTTTTTATTCCTAATTATTGATTAACAGAGCAACAGTAATTTTGCAAAAAAAAAACATGTACTAGATATACTAACGAAACTCGTGCGTACCGGTCCGGATTCAAAGAACAAATTGAAGGTTACGTCGAGGTTGTTCCAAAAGAGGGTACCCTATTTATGAAAATGGAACAACGACGCACCTTCCCTCTAGCACACCAGTGCGTACTACAATTAAGTCGTTGTAGACTCCGTTTAACGTAAGAAGAACCCACTTGAAGTTGCAGTCGTATGCGCGAAAGTGTTGTCAAAACCAGCGCCATATTGTGAACTTGACACGTAACTTCAAATCAGTAGCGTAACGTTTTCACATTTTCGGACTCGATGAAAGTTGCAACGTTTTTAAGAATCTGTCAGCCTTGACTGTGGATAATTTTTCCTTTAACACCAACAAGTTTTTTAGGAGGCAGATAAACTAGCTAAATGTCTTAAAATATTCAAAAATCAAAAATATTCGACAGTAAATGATTGCTTCAAACACAACCTCAAATGTCAATAATAAAATGGCTGTCGGCATGAAAATCGTTTGTAACGCCAATGGCATGAAACGGTCGTTGTTACGAGGCGACATAGACAAACAAGACCGATTTTGGTTTCTGCGCAAGTCAGTTGGCAAACTTCAAGTGGCTTCTTTTTATGTGATACGGAGTCTACCATTAGTAGTAATGATTATTTTTGACACGTTTATCATATTTAACTGAATTTTCGAAATTTTCACACTTGCGTCATTGTTCTTCTAGAGGTACTATATAATG
Organism: Lochmaea crataegi; assembly: GCA_947563755.1. Lineage (NCBI taxonomy): Eukaryota > Metazoa > Arthropoda > Insecta > Coleoptera > Chrysomelidae > Lochmaea > Lochmaea crataegi. The sequence goes on from OX387433.1 coordinate 16,052,411, forward strand.
TCATTAAATGGTTTACAGATAGTCCTAAAACACTAGAAGGGACTGGGGTAGGAGTGTAAAGGCCAGGAACCAAACTCTCTGAAAGTTTGGGAAAACCCTGAGCATATTTCAATGGCATGAAACGGTCGTTGTTACGAGGCGACATAGATAAACAAGACCGATTTTGGTTTCTGCGCAAGTCAGTTGGCAAACTTCAAGTGGCTTCTTTTTATGTGATACGGAGTCTACCATTAGAAGTAATGATTATTTTTGACACGTTTGTCATATTTAACTGAATTTTCGAAATTTTCACACTTGCGTCATTGTTCTTCTAGAGGTACTATATAATGTCATTAAATGGTTTACAGATAGTCCTAAAACACTAGAAGGGACTGGGGTAGGAGTGTAAAGGCCAGGAACCAAACTCTCTGAAAGTTTGGGAAAACCCTGAGCATATTTCAATGGCATGAAACGGTCGTTGTTACGAGGCGACATAGATAAACAAGACCGATTTTGGTTTCTGCGCAAGTCAGTTGGCAAACTTCAAGTGGCTTCTTTTTATGTGATACGGAGTCTACCATTAGAAGTAATGATTATTTTTGACACGTTTGTCATATTTAACTGAATTTTCGAAATTTTCACACTTGCGTCATTGTTCTTCTAGAGGTACTATATAATGTCATTAAATGGTTTACAGATAGTCCTAAAACACTAGAAGGGATTGGGGTAGGAGTGTAAAGGCCAGGAACCAAACTCTCTGAAAGTTTGGGAAAACCCTGAGCATATTTCAATGGCATGAAACGCTCGTTGTTACGAGGCGACATAGATAAACAAGACCGATTTTGGTTTCTGCGCAAGTCAGTTGGCAAACTTCAAGTGGCTTCTTTTTATGTGATACGGAGTCTACCATTAGAAGTAATGATTATTTTTGACACGTTTGCCATATTTAACTGAATTTTCGAAATTTTCACACTTGCGTCATTGTTCTTCTAGAGGTGCTATATAATATCATTAAATGGTTTACAGATAGTCCGAAAACACTAGAAGGGACTGGGGTAGGAGTGTAAAGGCCAGGAACCAAACTCTCTGAAAGAGTGGGGAAACCCTGAGCATATTTCAAGAGGAAATTCGGGTTATAGGAAAGAATGCCCAGTTCAATATTGGTAAGTTATTAGTAAAGCGCTGGTAGACTACAGGATAGAAAAGAAAGACTTGTCTCAGCTGAAGCCAGCAGATATCCTAAAATTCCCTTTAGAAAAAGGACTGAAGAAACTACTCATCTCCAAGATAAATAGAAGAAAGGGGGCACAATAGATCTTTTAGGTCTCCGCATCCCAAAAAACATAGCTACATGAGCACCGGGGCCGGATGGTATAGGCATGGTATAGGCACAGAAATTCTCAAAATTATGGTGGATGAATATCCTTGTTTCATGCTCGGTATGGCGAACGACCTACTGGCGCAAAACGCCTTCCCTGAGGCTTGGAAAGCTGCAAAGCTGGTTCTTATCCCTAAAACGGGCGAACCTGGTTCCTACAGGCACCTTTGCCCCATAAACACGGCCGCGAAGTTTTACGAACACCTGATAAAGGCTAGATTGGAGAGAGCATTGGATGAGGATGGTGGTCTCGCACCAAATAGGTATGGTTTCAGAGCAGGACGGTCTACAATACAGGCCATAGAGGAGGTGGTAGACTCTGCGTCAAGCTTAAGAAGAGAAGGGAAAAGAGAAAATTGGTGTGTTCCCATAACGATTGGCGTGCGTAATGCCGTAACATGTCTGTGGAGACCACTACGAGTTCACAGCGAGGATACCACTGGGCTCGGTACTAGGACCACTACTCTAGAACCTATTCTATGATCCACTGCTAAGAATGAAATTACCAGAAGGGGTAAAACTTGTAGGATTTGCGGATGACGTCGCGCTAATGGTCATGGGAATCGATACGGTAGATGCTGAGAACAACGCCGAAGAGGCCCTCTGGACAATCCGGAGATGGCTGGAACAAAGGGGTATGAGCATGGCACCAGAGAAGACAGAAGCTGTCGTACTACCTGGACCAAGAGGGAAAAGACTGGACATTTTAAATGGAGACACACGGATAGGTTTCAAAAAACACTTAAAGTATTTGGGTGTGTGGCTGTCAGAACGCCTTAAATTCGGCAAGCATATGGTAGAGGTTGTGCTCAAGGCTGGCGAGAGGGCGGGCAAAATCGGTAGGATCATACCAAATATTGGAGGTCCTTCACCGGGCAAAAGAAGACTGCTCTGGGGGGTAGTAAGGTCTATTGTCCTGTACGGTGCTCCAGTGTGGGAGGAAGCAATGCGAACAGAAGGACACAAAGGGAAGCTACTACGTGTTCAGCGGAAAATGCTTCTGAGGGTAGCCTCAGCGTACAGGACGAAATCCGATGTAGCCCTGCAAGTGATCACTGGAATACTACCGATAGACCTGCTAGTGGAGGAAAGCAGTAGGATTCATAAGGAGGGTAGGGAACAGAAGGGTAAAATTCAAAAAGAAACACGAGACAAATAGAGACGGAGATGGGAAGTGGACGAAAACGCTAATTAAGGATTTAGACAATTGGCTCAAATGTAAACACAGGGTTATAGGGTACTACTTGAGCCAGGTAATAACGGGCCACGGCAGTTTTAGTACCTACACGATGAGGATCGGGAAAAAGGACAACGAGTAGTGCCGATACTGCTGCGAGTAAGATGACGCCGAGCACACGCTCTTCTCTTGTAGGAGATGGACAACGGAAAGGTTCAAGGTGGAGACGGAGCTGGGGAAAGAGCTTAAAACTGCCAATTTAATAGACATCATGGTCGAGTCAAAACGAATCTGGGACTATATATATACGGATATGTCACAGCCATAATGAGCAAGAAAGAAGAAGAAGAAAGGATAAGCCAAGGAGGGAGATGAAGAAGTAGAAAGAGGGATCCCTGACTCTGATGATATACCTTATAGGTGGTACCGGAATACAGGGTGTGAGCAGTGGAGATCGGGGTGGTTTTTGTGCGGTCATCCTTAGATCGGATGCAACATTGTTCTAATGCTTTGCGTGCAGAGTGTTAGAGGGGGGCTGTGCTCGTACTCGTGGAGAAATCCCACACTACCGGGGAAAGGAAAAACAAGTACCCGGTGCCTGAGAGCAGGATTCCACCCATGAAAAAAAAGAAGGTACATAAGTAGACATGTCATGTATTTCAATTAATAACTTGACGAAAAACGACAATCCTCCAACATCCACAGGAAGTAGGTAGTAGGTTTACAAACAAACCTAGTCAGTAATAAAAAACCCCAGCGTAGGGTCCTATGCAACTGTATTTCAGACGCCATTGATTCAAGTGTGGACGGACTGGAGGAAACCAATCTCACACATGGAACTTCCTTCCTAACTAAGTAATTCCTAAGCTAGGAAATGCCTAAATCGGATTCCACCAGCCTACAAAATCCTTAGGTAAGAAATTCCTAACTAAACATCGGATTACACAATAAACACTGGAAGAATACGCCCAGGCAAATACATGGAAAGAAATTTATAAAAGAACCATCAGAAAAAGTAGCGAAAGAACTGTTCTCAATGAGCAGGAACAAACTACGCACCATAACGGGGCTACTTACGGGACACTTTCCCACAAAGGAGCACCTGAACAAAATAGGGCTGTATAACGGAGACCTTACATGCAGAAGATGCAAAAAGGATACTGAAACAGCTCTGCATATACTATGCAACTGTGAGACGCTGGACCACAGGAGGCAGAAACTGTATGGTAGTCCCAAAATGACTCCAGAAGACTTCTACAACCAACCAGCAAAGAACCTGTATGAGCTAATACAGGGAACGGATGGGCTGAATAGGCTGTAGTCAGAATACTAGGAGTATCCACAATGAGCCCAAGAGGCTGAGGTGGTGCCGGCGAAGGGACGGCTCCTTATATAAAAAAAACAAACATCGGATTTGGATTTATTTTTGCGTATAATTGAATCCGAATGGATGGAGATCATAACGTAACAAATAGTGATAGAAGAAGGCGAGAACAGAAGAAAAATAGCTCAAATTTTTAAAAATATATGTCGCTTTGTTTATTCTTCAGTTTTTTAATTTTTTTCGTCCACAAACTTATTGTTAGACCTATTTCCCGATATTAGTGTATCCACAAGCTTCAGTTTAGGCAACTGTCCCTCTTCTATCCAGTAGTCTCCTTGGTGTTGAACTCTTGGATTCTCTATTGCAATTTTCCTTGTAGTCGCTAGATCGAGCGGTCGAGTTCCAATACGGAATTTTTATATTTTATAACAGCTCTGCAAAATTTTTGTAGAAGCGATTGAAGGTGAGAATTAACTTCCAATACTCTTAAAGAAAGAGCTTTTGTCTTACTGCTTTTAACGTATAGGTACATCATACATTTTAGTTTATTTATAAATGGCGATTAATAAATGAAATATAACGAATTCATTTTGTAGACTCCAATTTATACAAAAAAAAAATATTGAAATGTCAACTTAATTCCACACGCCACTGATCGTGGATTGGTTGCTGCCGATACCTTAACCGTACAGTTACCGGACAGCTAGCTAGTACCATCGATTATATGCACTACGATCATTATTCCCCATGTCAATTCGAAAGGTATTTGCAGTAATTCATGTTCCGGATCGTAGTAAGTAACTAACTCTAGAGGCAAAGGAATATCTTAACGCAACATAACATTAACTGCCACTATATCTATCTCGTTCTAGTTAGCTGCTACTTCTTATAAGAAGATCTAGATTAACGGAAGATTTAGTAACTTATTACAATTTTGTGATAGGAAGAAGAAGAGGAACAGGAACCGGCGGCACTTAAGAGTTTCTCGCAACGTGAAGAATGGCATTCATTGGTTAACACTGGATATCGGTTTATGAATGTGATAGCACAAAAAACAAACTTGTTTCGTTTTTACCTTTTCATTGTGGAAGGAAACTTCAGCCATCAAAAAGTTGGGGGAGAAATAAAAAATTATTAGGAAGTATTTTTAGTTAGCGTAGTGGTATTTTCCTCCGAACAATGAACATGCTAATAAACAGACGTATTATCTGATACCAGCATAAACAATGTCAAAGTTTATTTATTTATTTTGCTGGATTCCACACAGATGTTGCCATGTCGTATTCTTTAAATGTAATACTCATCCAATTGCTTAAATTTTTGTGTGTTCCTCAATGTGTCCTTTAATACAGCTGTCATTCCTTGAGAGAGGAGATGTTGATAGTGATCATGTGCATTTTGAAACAAGGTGGTCAGTGAAGGTGACATTCGATGATTGAATCGAAGCAAAGAAATCCGTAATGTTCGCAAGTAACAAACATTTGATGATAAGAATATTTTCATATTTTCTATACTAAGTAGTCCCGTAGTGTGTAAAGGTGTTTTAGATTTTAAAGCAAGCACGACACTAGCCACCGGCTCATCATATTAATGAATCCTTAACCATTGTGCCGAATTTTATGACCCTATTGTATTTGAGGCGATACAGGACGTGCCGATTTAATTTTGGTAAAATCGACCTGTTTTATAATTTTATTCTACATAGAAAAAAAGAAAGACTCACCCTATTTTCATGGCACTTTTGAATAAATAATGAGGCACTTTGCTCCTACGGAAAAAGAAATATAGTATACTCTAGAATCATTGAAGGGAGCAGCAAGTATATCCGGATGCTACAACTTTTCATTCATTCATTCATATATTTGGGTAGTCCTCACCAGCCTAGACACTTGAACTGAATCTTTGTACCATTTTCCATGTTATCTACTTCCATTCCAGAAGCTTCTTGTCTTCTATACAGGCCACTAGTTTAACTGGTGGGATTTTCAGTAGTTGTGATGGTTGTATTAATTGTTCTTGTAATTAATTCCAAAGTGCTTCCGTCTAAGTTCTTGTAAGTTCTCGCAGAAGCATAGTATGTGAGTAGGTGTTTCATCATCGAGTTCACATTTTCTGCACTTAGGTTCACTAACTTTGCCCATTTTGTACAGATGTTTCCTCAAGGTGCAGTGTCCATTCACCAGGTCGGTAACTGTCTTCAAATGTCTCTTACCCAGTTTCAGTAGACTGGTTGACAGTTCCTTGACTACCTTGTTCAGTAAACTCTTTGTATGAAGGTGCCCTTGAGTCACCCTCCATTTGAATTGGTGTTCCCTATCTAGCCAGTTCCCGATTTCCCCTCTTATGCAATCTCGTATACAGATCTCCTTTAAAGCCTTCTTTAGCTAACTGGTCCGCCATTTCATTACCTCAAATCCCTTCATGTGCCAGCACCCATATTAGAGACACTTTGTTGTCTCTTGCCAGCCTGTTGAGGGATTCTTTGCAGTTTTTCACCAGTCTAGCTGATAGCTTTAAGCAGAGCCTGGCTGTCAGTGAATATTTTAATTTTTTGTCTGGTATACCCTCTTCTGATGTTTTCATCAATACAGGCAAAATAGCGGCAATCGTCTCCGCTTGAAACACAGTCGTATGTCGACCAAGGCTAAATAACATTCTCTTTCTATGTCCTTTTATACCAGCCTCAGTGCCATGGTTTGTTTTGGAGCCATCGGTGAACCAAATGATTTCTCCAGAATTACCTCAGTGCATCACCTGTTCCTTAGATGGGATGATGAGATTCAGTCGCTCAGTGAATATATTCTCTGGTGTCATGCTATCAAAACTCATGTGAAATATGGGTTCGTCTAGTAATGTCCCAGTTGTATCAGTGTGTCCTTCTCGAACATTGTTCGGGGACCATAAATCTGCCGATTTCAACCCAAGAATTGCTATCTTTGCCTCCGCCCTTATAAAAAGTTCCAAAGGAGGAAGTCCAATGAGTGTCCAACTGCAGAGGACACTTTTGTCCTCCTCCACCAGACTATTGTTCCTTAGGTGATCTTTGGCCTTATCACAGTTATGTAGGAGCCAGTGAACCACCTCAGGTCGTATTCCCTAGGTTTTGCCCATAACTATTCTACATTGCCAGAAAAGTCTAGTCGCCCTGGTAGTAATTTTTTCTAGGTGTGCCTTCAAATTCAGTTTGGAATCAAGGGACACTCCCAGATATTTAACTTCTTTGCTACAACTTTTATATTGAACATGTTTCCAAACCTTTTTTGATGTGTAACATCTCTCCGCTAGGTTCCCTGCAATTTGTGGCTGTGATTTCGTGAAATGGGACGGATGTGTGTAAGAGGAAGCCAGTGAAGCGCGCGCTATTTGATTTGACCAATGAGCGCGAGCGGTGGTGAATTTCGCCGTCAGATGGTAGCAACGAATTTACCAAAAGGTCGGTAGTGTCAGCCAGCAGTAAATGCACTTAAGCTACAGTGTTGTGTATAAAGTTTGTTGCACGCTTTTTTTTATTATATAGGAAAAACGAATTTTGTCAATTATTACCAGTGATGTTTATACGTTTTTGTGATTTTCTAATAATATTTTGAAATTTATGTCACACCCTGTATTGAAATTTCGACAGCTTCCACTGACTACAACTCAGAAGCGGGATAAAGAGTATTTATTACCATTTCGACCACATCTGGGCTCTGTGTATCGGTCGCTAGTTCCTAATATGGCAACAGATATGAATTGTAACCAACTTTTAGCATAATACCACTCGTTCCGTTTATATATAACTCGTTGGGCTATTGTTTTACACCGACATTATATTTACTACAAAGCCAGTCGTTTTCAACACCCGCCATTGAATTTACGATTGTTTGGATTGCCTTTTATAAAATCAAATGAGAGAGGAGTTAGAGATTTTGCATATATACGAAGTGAGCACTGTTTTTCTCTTTATACCACGCAAAATATATTTTAATGATAAATTGAATTTGTATTCCTAGGATGAATGTATGAAACTATATTTAATGTGACAATTATGTACACCCTATTTAGGTGGTGTTAAAAATATACGCTGATTGTATCTAAAAGTCGATCATGAGTATTTCCATTAGTGTCAGTTGAAAGAAAAAACATACCACATCAAACGTTTCCATCAGCAATCTAAACTAGCAAAAGGTTGGAAATTGAAAAAGCACTCGTTCAAGCTTTATTAGTGAAGTCTGTTAAAAAATAACTATTTATTTATGAAAAGAGAAGTGTAACAAATAAGATAATAGGAAAACCAGACATACACGCTAGGATGCCTGGATAACAAAGTTCGCGCCCAACTGACCCAAACCACCATTCTCTTCTACGACTACCATCATTCACGCATAAGCAGCAGTATTGAGCAATCAGAGAACCTGAAAAAGCAGTAGCCTCATTTTATTGGAAGTGAAGAGAATAAGAAAAAATAGGGAGAATAAGAATTTGCAAGTAATGTACAGATCAAAATCAACCCCCAAATTCACTGAATCCTACCCCCAAGGTAGTCATAAGGCCTACTTACAATCAACAGTATAGTATACTACACTGAATTTAAATCAAATAAGAATATGATAAGCATCTAAAAAAAACTATTTTTGTCATAGCCAGGGTAGGTTTGAAGAACCACCCACGAATTATAGTATTCGTTAGACTAAAGCGGGCAAAGAAAAACAAAATAAACAGAGGGTAACAGAATAGGCTGTCTTATAGCCTACTTAATCAAAAATTTGCAATCAACAGATGGTATTTTACCATCAACTGTTCTACCTCCAAAATACCACAAATCGATGAGACATTCATTTTCCAAAAAGGGTCCAATACTCGAAATTTTCCTTACTGAATGGCAACCAGCAACAACAACAACATGTGGCACACCGCCAATGCCAAAACTTCAACGTTGGCAGTTTCCTTTAAATAGTGATAATTACATATTGATGCGAAATCAAAAAGTAGAGAAAATACTAACTATCGTTTGAGTGTAATATATCCCCTATAAGGGTTTGTAAAAACGGCTTCCAGAACAGGACGGAATTCTCCAACAATACGAACTCCCGTAAAACAAAATACTAAACCGTATATTCCACAACTAATTCAGAACGAGAACCTATAAAACCCAGCAAGGTGACTTCCAAGTAATTAACAAAATTCATATTCTCGTTCGATGCACTTTTGGAAATTAAGCCATCTAGAGAAGCACACACCGGAAATAAAGGTGACTGACACTTCCTCAACTCCAGTACAGAAAACTACCATAGAGAAACCTACCCGAAACACACATCCGAACTACACTGAGCGAGTTCTGCACAGATCAAGTCATGAAGTGCTACACTTCCCTCTATGTAAGTCAATACGCATTCGCGAGTAAAACAGCTTACATTTCTGAGTAGCATCGATCAAACGCTCTAACAATTCCAAAAAACGGAGCGAAAACATTTGTCTATGGTCTCGTAAAGTCAGTAGCCCCACGGTAACTAAAAACTATAGTAAAATCCACAAGAGAGAAAACCCCTTACTACCCTTAATGATGAATTATAACCAACAAAAAGAGAACTTACATTAATCTACCTACGGAGATTCACCAGATTGACGCTCGTTTTGTATCGCACGATCACAAAACTTACATTATTTACACTACCTGACGACAAAATATAAAATTGTTGTCATGATGTGAAGACAGGTTTGGTTACAGCCTGCACTACTTCGCCGGAAGGATGATAGCAGAGAAGTCCCTAAAACTCTGGGCTGACATAAATTATTTAACTACTGAAGTCCTTTCGTAGTGAACAAATGATGTTAGAAACATAGAGATAAAATCCATCAGGTAATTACTATATACAAATACTTAATATCTACAATAGACGTAGTGACAAATTCACTCGTTACATCCATACCTCATTAAAAATAATATTTTTCATCTATAAGACATTATTATTATCATCAGTTCCTTTTTCTCCTAGGCAATAGGAAAAATATTTCTATTTAAACAGTTGGTGGATGATAGTTGGTAGATGACATTTGACAGATGGCACTTGAGTGACGTAACAGATTATATGTGGCAGATGACACTTGACAGATGATGGTTGCCTCGGAACATGTGACAGTTGACACGGAACCAAGATATTCAGACACTAACCCAGCCTAACCTTACGGATGACACAGAACAGCTGAGCTAAGATATTCGTATAGCAGCCCAAGAAAGATGAGGCGGAACCCTCTCCCTCTGACCTGAAATAACATTTACCAAATTAACTAATCTAAGAAGCTGAATTTGTTTAGTGGAATATGAATAGGTGTGAGCCACAATACACTTTCGTGAGTCGCTCACCTCAAACCTATCGTGTGAATTGTTCTTAGCGACATTGGTAGGCTTCCCAACTTACCCTTCAATAGTTCGAAATAATCCTGAATTTGTTTATTATACACTTCTTAGTAATGCTCTAGGAATTGTGTAAACGCCAATTGTAAACAAGATTCAATAAATTTCAAATATATATTTCACCTTGCTAGTAACCTACTTATCTGTTTCATATTTTGTAGTCTACTTAAACTGTTTATGACTTGCTAACAATATTTAAAAAAAAATCTACTAACCTAATTACTAAGACTAACAATTACTTCCAATAATCGTTCTCATTTTTACATACCGAATATAATAAAATTAGTCAATAATTTTCCTTATATAATATCAATTATTTTTTTCATTAGTTACACAATACACTTCAGCCGGTGAATTACGAGCTATTATTATTATTATCATTATATTAACAATATGAAATTGCTATATAGTATTTTACATAACATCGTTCTTAAAAAATAGTACAATATATTCGATTAAAAGTTTTCTTCGTGGAAAACTGACCCAAATAAAATACAACACTTTCTTTTCTTCTCTAATCACAAACCTTTAAACATTAAAATTTTTTTTGTGCATTGCTTAATTTACAATCTACACCATTATCAAGTTTTCCCATGAAAGGGAACCATCCAGTGATATTTCACCTTATTTTATTGCCGTTTGGTTTTCAAGCGGGTCTGGAGGCCAGGTTCTAGCAAGTCTTCCTGTGGTGGGACCATTGTTGAATAGTTCTTCTCCTAACTGATTTGTAAGGTGCATGGTACGTTCTTTGTATGACGCCGAGGCTTGGTGGATTTCGTCTCTGATGAAAGGAATCTTTAGGTCGTCATGCAGTGTTTGATTGCTAACATACCATGGTGCATCCACTATCGATCTTAGCAGCTTTGACTGAAATCTTTGGATGATGCTTAGTGACGTTAGTTTTGCACATCCCCATAGATTGAGTCCATAAGTTTGAGCATCGTTTTGTATAGCAGGATTTTATTGTGGAGAGAGAGTTTTGATCGTCGACCTAGTAGCCAGTACATCTATCGGAACTTTATGTCTTTTAATTTTAATGTGTTTCTTCCATGTAAGACGTTGGTCCAGATGGATGCCAAGATATTTTGTCTCTGTTGCTGTAGGTATACGTACGTTATCCATCCTTACAGGTGGGCATGACTTGGACTGATTTTGCCTTATTTATTTTAGTTCGCCATTGTGTATACCATACAGTGAGTACCAGCAGGTGTTTTTGCATGTTTTGGGAAGCTGTTGTAGGGTCTTCGTCTACTGAATGAATCGCCAAATCGTCGGCAAAGGAAGCAATTGTGGTATTGTTGGTTTCAGGTATGTCAGACGTATAAAGTAGGAAGAGCTAGAACACTGCCTTGTGGGACGCCAGTTTTTATGAGACATATGCTGGACTGCTGCTCGAATTTGACGGATAAGTGTCTATTGGCGAGGTTGGATGTAAGTAGGAGGAAATAGTTACTGGATAAAGCATTTTTTAGTTTGTAGAGCAAGCCGCTATGCCAGACTTTGTCGAACGCTTGGGATATATCTAGAAATACAGCGTTGCAATATTTCTTTTCTTCAAGACTCTGTGATATTTGGTTAACTATTCGATGAACTTTTTGGGTGGTTGGATGGTTTTCGCGGAATCCGAACTGGTGTTTTGGTAATAGTGTTTGGAGATTATGGTCTTTGTGAATCCTCTGCAGCAGTAATCTTTCAAAGACTTTGCTTATTGTTGGAAGCAGGCTGATGGGTCGGTAGGATGTAGTTTTGTTGTGTTGTTCTCCTGGTTTGGGGATCATAATAATTACAGCAAAGTTCCAAACTATGGGGAAGTAGGATAAACTTAACATTCGATTGAAAATAATGGTTAAGAGAGTAACAACCTTACTTGGGAGTTGTTTAAGTATTTGACCGGAGATTAGGTCGTATCCTGGAGTCTTTCTTACATTGAGTTTACATATTTGAGAGACATTTGTCATGGTGCGTTGATAAGTTCTTCAACTTCTTCGTCAGGATCTTCCGGTTCTGTTTGGAAAACGCTGCTTAGATGTGCAGCGAAGGTGTCTGCTTTTTCTTTATAAGAGCGAGCCCATTCACCGTTTGGTTTACGAATGGGAGGTACGGTGGTATAGGGCCGCTTGAGTTCTTTCGTTGTCTTCCATAGTGTATGGTCATTTGGTGAGAGGTTTGTGACGAATTGCACAAAACATTAAAATTTGAAATATTTTAAGTAATATCATATTATGCTGTAATTTCGTGATCCATTAGGGAATAAATTGACACACCTTTTCCGACTGTACGCTCTTCCTTCTTGCCTGAAGATGATAAATGTTCACCGAAACTATTTACTTTACTCTTTTGGGAGGTTAATACTTTGTGGTCTAACTAAACAGTTGATAACTTGCCAGTTTGTATTAAATTATTTGAATCGTTATGAACGATAGTCCACAATGTAAGTAAGTATACATCGATAAAAGCTCCGAACATGAGTTGACGTTCAAATGAAAAAGCCAGTTAGAAATGTGATGTTAAGTCTGGCAAGGATGGCTCTACCAACTGTATGTATGTATGTATATTAATTGGGGTGACATTAACTGAGACCCAAAAAGATCTATTGTGCCCCCTTGCTTCCACTTAGTTATTGAGGAAATTCTCAGAGACTAATAGCTTAGACCTATTCCCGGACAAATTTCGGGATATCTGCAGGCTTTAATTTAGCTTAGTGCCCCCCTTCTATCCAGTAGGTAGTCCCCTAGGTGTTCTAGGATTCTGAATTGCTATGCAATCTGCAAGTATGAGGATATAGGCAATTATTTGTTTTCGCCTGGTTGTAGTCTTCTAGGAGTATCTTTGATTGTCTAAGCCCTACTAGATCTTTCCAATGGTCCTCTTTTCCAATATTACATTGGAGCTGATGCCGAAAAAGGGTTTCGGCCCTGGGATTGAACCTTGATTCCAAACTGGATTGGAAAAAATTAGTACCAGGGCGACTAGGCTTTTCTGGCATTGCAGTAGAGTTATGGGCAAAACCTGGGGAATACGTCCTGAGTTGGTTCACTGGCTCTACATAACTGTGATAAGGCCAACGATCACCTCTGGAACAATAGTCTGGTGGAGGAGGACAGAAGTGGGGGGACATTACTGGGACAATGAACAGCACGGGGACGTCATCAATGGAAGCCCTTATTGGACTTCCTCCTCTAGAATTTTTATAAGGGCGGAGGCAATGATGGCAATTCTTTTTCAAATCAGTTAGTAAGCGCTAGTTAGTATTTAAAAAAGCTAGTAAATCTTCGGATTATTCTAGATGCAATCGACAGAAATCTACAGATTTTCAGAAAACTGATCTAGCAACACTTCCAGAAGGCGCCTTCAAAATTTTATTTTTTGGTGAAAATTGTTTTTCGATTATGATTTTTTGGCGCCCCTTGCTTGCTGGCGCCTAGTGCGACCGCTCCTCTCGCTCTACCCCGGGACCGGCGCTGCCAGAGTGTCCTGGAATCCACGGTAGGGTGACTATTTTTTTCTCGCCTGTTTCATTGAGTTTCCCTATGCCTTTCCATGCCATTTTATAACTGATTATATAAGAACTGTTTCATATGATTTGACTTCTAGATTATGACTAATCATTAAAGTTGAAACTAAAGGTTTATCAATATTTTTATCACATGGAAATGACAATTAACAAAGAAAAAGAACCCAAATGCCACTGTGTCCACAACCCAAACTACGATTGTCTACACTGTGGCGCGACCCTACTTTACTCACCAAGCGTTTTTTTATCCGCGTCGATGGTCAGATTTTGACAAACAGCACGAGCTGATCTACATCTCACTGTTTTATAATAATTCGAGTTAGTTTACTACCAAAACACAGGTCGATTTCAGAGAACTATCAAAGTACTAATCACTGTCCTAATACCCTATTTTTTTCAATATTAGTTTTTTGACTCACGGAATGTTCGCTTAGATAGTGTAATAATGTAATGGAAAAAATGTGAGAATTAGTTATGAACTTTCGAACAATTTTCTGCTTACTATAATTGGTTTCCCTTTGCTTAAATTACTTGTGTTTACTACCTACGAACTGAAATATAAACAAAATTGTATTATCTCGAACAAAACAAATTTTTGCTTATTAACAAATAGTGATTTTGATCATATCAATAGGGAGAAGCAACCAACTAACAAATACCAATTGCCCCATCAGCTAATAGGAACAGATTATAGGGGGTTGGCGCGGGGCCGCCCGCAGGGCACCTTTTTAGCGGACAATGGGGCCCGCAGGAGCAAATCACGCTAGTCATGGTGGGTATTAACCGGCCCTGGAGGGGGCCGCACTAGTCATTATGTGCTCGGGGCGCCTCTCATGCAAACTCATGAGAAGAACTTTTCTTATTCTTTTTTGTTAGGATTGTTTTGTTTGTGTTGATGTACTCCCGTGTACGGATCGCATTCTTTTCTTTTGATTATACGCGATTGCGTCACTGATGGTCGGTTTTAAAAACACCTAGTCATATGGACAGTATCAATAACTAGTTATACGTAGACATTGCAGACAGGCATATATCACGAACAATTTGTTAAAATGAAAGATTTAATACAAGAGTTAGTTCAGTACCTATATAAAGTTTATTTAATTGCCATATAATGTATACATATTTTTTCAAACATCCTTCCAATATTGGTTACAATTTGATAGCTAAGATTCATACAAAAAATTATTTTTATTGAGTATGAATTGAAAGGATTGGGTTGGTGTTTATCGAAACTCTTATTAAAAGTCACTTATCGTCCACAAAAAGTTGATGTATAATAATATAATAATAATTTATTCACACAAAATATATAAGTGATTACAAAAGTGGTTAGTGGTTAGTAAATAAACAGCCCGAAGGTTTCCGATAGGTGTAGATAAACCTGTTTCGGCAAAATACATATAAATAAAAACAACAATACTTAATTTAATAATATTAGACAAATTAGTACAGCCCTGATAAAATTATGATTAGAATCAGAATCGAAATTTAAAATATAATTAGTTAAAAGTGGAATAGATAAAATTACAATAATAATAATAAATTGAAATTTCAAAATTTACCGTGAAATTTTAAAACTAAAACATCAAAACTTTGGTTAATGTGACATATATGTTTTTAGATAATCGTATGTACCTATCATAGATTTGTCCGTGGTAAGTATGTATAATTACACCACTGATGCCATATGTCTGAAATGTCACGCCGGTTCTAAAAGGAATGCTTTTAATTTCCTTTTGAATAGAATGGCATTATTTATGAATTTGATAGAGACAGGGATACAGTTTATAAAAAAAAAAGTTATTGTGTGGGCGCATTTGGTGAGAAACCATTTGATCGGTCCTTTTTTTATTGAAGGTCAGTGCTAAATACAGTATGACGCTAATTTATGGAATAAATTCATTATATCCAAAATCAACGACTTTTGAAAAAAATCCAAAAACAGGTCAATTTTAATTTTTGAATCATCATCACATGATGTAAATGTAACGAACATTGCGTTACCAGTATTAACGTGGTGACGTAATCGGCAATTTTTTTAAACGCAACCATGTGTCTCAAGACCCCTCATTGGAAAGGTCTCCTAATCGTCTTTACAACGATGTAATTATTTGAATATTTATTTCTACAGGCTCGACCAAAACTGTTTATTTGGCAAAATTTTAATAATAAATTCTGATTCAATGAACTAAGTTATTGTAAGGACCGCCACTGGAAATAAAACATCGTAGTGTACCCAAAAAATATTTCTGTTTTTGGATATGTTACTGATAATAGTACTAAATTCTAATTTAACACTAATTGATCTGTATCAGTCAAGTGTTCAATAGTTAAAATCTTTAAATTAGCATAATTTAGTAATTAAACTCACAGAAACTGAACGAATCGAAATATTAATGATGATTGGATATGGAGGTAGACTCAGAAAGAAGTTGGCAATTTATTTAATGCTCAATACCCCAACCGTGAACCAATTTCTTAATCAACAATTAGTAAAATCGAGAAAAAGTTTCGAGAAACGGGCCATGTTAAAGATCTCCCCAAAAGTGGTAGAAAGTCAATTTCCGAAGACAAAAAGTTGACGTTTTCCTAGAGTTTCAAGAAAATCCCCACACCAGCTCGAGACAAGTTGCGCTGGATAATAATTTACACCATTCTACTGTTGCTAGAGTGCTGAAAAAGGAGATGTTGCATGCGTATAAGGTACATTTGGTCCAAAAGCTGTTAGAAGATGACTTTGATAGGAGAATCGAATTCTGTGAAACAATTATGGATAGATGTAACAGAGATCGTAATTTCATAAAAAATATACTTTTTTCAGATGAAGCAACTTTTATGCTCAACGGCCATGTAAACCGCCAGACGTATTGATTCTGGGCAAGTAAAAATCCCCATTGGATGCAGGAGTATAGGACACAATATCCTGAGAAGGTGAATGTTTGGGCCGGCATTATAAACAATCAAATAATAGGGCCATATTTTTTTGAAGGAAGCTGGACCGGTCCTCGATATCTTCAACTTCCACAGGATTATCTATTACCACAATTAAATCAACTATTTGCAAATAGATGTGATTTGTGGTTTCAGTAGGATGGGGCACCCCCACATTACGCCTTTGATGTACGAACCTACTTAAATGCTGTTTTACCAGATAGGTGGATAGGAAGGAGAGGAATGATCGAATGGCCACCAAGGTCGACAGATTTGACACCTTTAGACTTTTTTTATGGAGATACTTGAAGAGCAAAGTTTATCAAAGTCACCCAAATGATATAGAAGAGTTGAAGGATCGCATCAGAACGGAGATTGCACAAATAACGCCTGAAGTTCTCGTAAACGTTAGAGACGAATTTATTGCTCGGCTGTCTCACTGCATTATTGCTGAAGGTCATCAGTTTGAACATCTAATATAATTTAATTGTTTTTTACTAAATAGTTCTCTGTATTTTAGTGAATAAACAGTTTTGGTCGGCCCTGTAGAAATAAATATTCAAATAATTACATAGTTGTAAAGACGATTAGGAGACCTTTCCAATGAGGGGTCTTGAGACACATGGTTGCATTTAAGAAAAATTGCCGATTACGTCACCACGTTATAACTGGTAACGCAATGTTCGTTACATCTACATCATGTGATGACGATTCAAAAATTAAAATTGACCTGAGTCGTTTCTTTTGGAAATAATGAATTTATTCCATACATTAGCGACATTCTGCATATAGATTGCCGACCTCCTCATTATCATAGAGATGTTAGGCAATATTTAAATACAATTACTCCTCAGAGATGGATTGGTCGAAGAGGTGCAATTGAGTGGCCGGCAAGATCCTTGGACTTGATACCTTTTGATTTTTTCCCTGGGGCTACCTGAAAGACCTCGTTTAACTTTAACGATTTAAAGGTTCGCAAAAGTATCGAAATGCAGAGAGTTACTCAACAAATAATCAACGATTCTATTCGTAGCTTCGAAGTGAGATTGTATCATTTTTAACAAACAAAAGGACAGCATTTTGAGCACTTATTGTGATGAAGTATTTAGTTTATAAATTTCTGTAACATCCAGTTTTGTTTAAAATTACAATTTCAATATTTTTGTTTTAATATTTGTATTATAATTTCCGAGTAAAGTGATACATTGTTATTATTTTTGGAAAAAGAAAAAAATAAGCTTCTTTGTGATACGTCACTCGATCTAGGTTGCCATTTCAAAAAATTCAAGATGATGGCCGTACGCTAAACGCTTAATTTTACTCTCTATAGCGTGTTAATGGATTGAATAACTTATTTCGATGAAATAAAATTAATCACTTGACATTCGATTTTTAATATTTATTTGACAACTTCAAAGTAACAATTACTTTTATCAAATATATACTGAATGTTAAATCAATTAACTTATATTTTCAATACTCCCACCTTTAACATTCAGGGAATCAATCATAAAATTGAATTTATCCTTCGACAACGATTTTGTAAATACATCGGCAAGTTGACGTTCGCTGCATACATCCTCCTGATGAATTTGTTCACCAACTGCATCTCTTATGAAGTGGTATCGAACATTTTTGTGTGCAGTTTCATCAAATATCATGCGAATGGTACTATGATTGTCGACTTTCAGAGACAAAGGAAACTCACAAATATCAAGTTCCTGTGCCAAATTGGTCAAGATGATGATTTCTTCCACTGCATCTGCTGCTGCAATATATTCGGCTTCAGCTGTAGATAGCGCTACTACAGACTGCCTCCTTGAAAACCAATATATTGCAGTATTGCCAAATGTCATAACAAATCCTGATGTAGATTTTCTTGTGTGCAGATCTCCTGCAAATTCCGTATCACTATATGTTCTCAAAGTATCTCCCTCCAAGACTCGTTCAAATAACAATCCGAAATATTTTGTTCCCTGTAGATATCGAAATACTCGCTTTACTCCCACCCAATGAATAAGTTTTGGTTTCTCCATATTTCTACTCAATTGGTTGATTGTAAAAGCAATATCAGGTCTTGTCATCGAATCCAAAAATAATAAATTTCCAATTGCTTCTCTATATGGAACGGTAAATGTTTCCAAATCAAGAGTTGGTCCAGGAGTCGAAACTTGCTTATACGTTTCCATATTGAATTTTCTCAAAATGCTTTTAATGTAATCATTTTGACTTATGAAAATCGAACCATCTTCTTGTTTCTTCATTTCCATTCCTAAAAATCTCTCCAATTTTTCTCTTTTTATTTCAACTTTGGATTCTAGATGTCTCAATAAATTTTCAATTTTGTTGGAATTTTTAGATACAATGAGCCCATCGTCAACAAAAATCATCAAAATTAATTTTTCATCACTAGAGTTGATGAAATCACAAGGATCTGCTTCAGTTTGCTTCAATTTGAAAGACTCCAAAATTCCAACAAACTTTTTATTCCAACATCGTGGCGATTGTTTCAGGCCATAGATCATCCGCTAGAGCAAACAAATTCTTCACGAATTGTCATCAAATCCAATTGGTTTCTCCATTGATAAATGCGGTCTTCACATCGAACTGTGCAATGTTCATATTCTCTTTTGCTGTAATCCCCAGAATCATTCTAATTGACTTGTATTGATCTACCGGACTGAACGTTTCATTATAGTCACGTCCATATTTCTGGCTATACCCTTTCGCTACTAATCTTCCCTTGTATATATCTCCTACTTTCTTTCTGTCCACTTATTGTTTATTGCAGTTTTGTGGGGAGGTATTTCAACTCCCATGTTCAATTTTTTTTCAAGGCATCTTTTTCTTTTTCATGTTGGCTGTAGTCCATATTTTCTTCAGCTATGAAGCAAACAACATCATTAAATCTATAAGGTTGTTGAATTTTTGTTAAATCTCAGTTGTCTCGATGAATTTCTCGATGTTCCCCTTCGCTTTCGGTGATCATTCTTACTTGATGTTCTCGACTGCTGACGCATTCCTCTTCATCTATGTTTCTTTCATGTTCAATTTCTCTATGATCTTTCTCCATAACTGGCGTTTTTGGGGCAAATGAACTCGATATCCTTTTGTATTATCTGAATATCCAACAAAAATTCCTTTTAAACTTTTGGCGTCAAATTTGCGTCGCATTTTCTTGGGTACATGAACAAAAACTTCACTTCCAAAAACTTCAAAATCTTTGATAGAGGGTTTTTGTCCATAGTATAATTCGAAAGGAGATTTACACTTACTTATGGTACTTGTTCCTGTGACATTTATTACATGAATTGCTGTATTAACAGCCTCAGCCCAATACATTTCATGGAGTTGCTTAGCATATAGTAAAGAACGTGATGCCTCAACTATTGTCCGCATCTCCCGTTCTACACAACCATTTTGTTTACACTTTTATTGTTAATTTCAGTACCATTATCTGATCTCAATATTTTTATTTTCTTCCCAGTTGAGAAAAATCATCTTCCATTAGCAAAAAATATCGGGATCCTCCAATAGATGTATTTTCCATTGGACCGCAAACATCTACATGTATTATTTCACCAGGACCTGATGTTTTTGAATCCGATTTTGGGAATGGTTCTCTGTGTTGTTTACCCATGATACAGGCTTCGCATTGGAAGTTGTTTGGATTTTCCATTGTGAAACCATAGCTTTTCAATACCTTTACACAGTGTTGAATATTTTGATGCGCCAATTTTTCGTGCCAACTCTGTAATGTTTCAATGGTTGTTTCATCATCTAAACACGCTGTGTTCTTTTTTCTGATTCGGAAATGAAATTTGAATAAATTCCCTTCTCTCTCACCAATTATTATTTGTTGTCCTTGTTTTCTTATTTCACATTTATTTCTATCAGTTTTAACAGTGAAACCTTTATTAACAACAGCACTAACTGAAAAGAGGTTACCTATACTTCAATTGTGGAACGAAAAATACACCTTGAATTTCATTATCTATCCAATTACTCTCACTAGTTTGAATCTTTATTGGAATTATTCCCTTCCCAACAGCTTGTATAATAGTTCCATCACCAACATTGTATAATTCATCAATTGTGAGTAGGGCGTCATATGACGTGAGAGACCTCTGTCCAGAAACCAGAAAGTTTCATCTGATGATGAAGTTCTTGGTTTATTTTTATTCAAACCAAACCAACAATGTTTCTGCCAGTGACCCGGCTTTTAGAATAATTACATTTTCCTGGTTTTCTTTTATTTTTATTTTCAAATCTTCTACTTTCTGCTTTTTTCGTGTTTCCTTTATATTTGGTTTGTTTTGCTGTGAGAGCTCCAGCGACGTCAGTTGCTTCTTGTTCTCTGGTTGAAATTCTTTCTTCCTCAATGATCAAACGTGTTGTTAATATATTCAAATCCTAGAGAGACTACCTCTCCACCCGCATCAGCATGCTTACCGGGCAGGCAGATCTACGAAGACTGCACTGGTACAACTGACGGAGGATATCCGAGGTGCTCTAGACAACCAAGAAGCCGTAGTATGCGCCTTTTTAGATATAGAAGGAGCTTTTGACAATACTCCTCATGAGGCTGTCAAAAGAGCATTAAATAGAAGAGGTGTAGACAGCACAACATCCAAATGCATGTCGGAACTGCTCACCACTAGAGTAGCAAAGACGAGGTCGAGCAAAGACATTGTCTCCATCTGTACAACCAGAGGATGTCCACAGGGAGGAGTAGCATCCCCATTAATGTGGAGCCTGACGGTTGACGAACTCCTGTGTGGTTTGACTGACCTCGGAATATCCTGCCATGGATATGCTGATGATATTGTCATAACAGCCAGAGGAAAATTCGAAAATACCCTTTGTGACATCGTACAAAATGGTCTGAACTATACAAATAGCTGGTGTAGGCAAGTGGGACTCAACATCAACCCCGCCAAAACCATCTTAATAGCCTTCACTAAGAAAAGAAAGCTCAACCTCAAAACCATTAAACTTAATGGGAGCGAGGTTGAATGGAGACAGGAAGACAAGTATCTAGGTTTGACTCTAGACAGTAAACTCCTGTGGAACAAACACGAAAAAAAGATTATATACAAAGCAAAAATGACTCTAATGGTGTGCAGGAATCTGGCAGGGAGAAATTGGGGGTGCAACCCAAAAATCCTGAGCTGGATGTACACTGCCGTAGTGAGACCAATTATCACTTATGGAGCCATTGCGTGGAGTAGTAGAACTAGCCTATCGACGACGAGAGAAAACCTCTTAAAAATTCAAAGACTAGCCTGTATGTGCATTACAGGAGCAATGAGAACATGCCCAACGGCAGTCATGGAAGTTATTCTCAACCTCACACCACTACATATGGTGGTGGAAAGTGTTGCAGAAAGAACAAGATACAGACTAAGTAGAGAGGGAATCATTAAAAAAACCACCTCCTCACTTCTTAGAAATCAAAAAACCTGGGACATGCCACAAGATGGTATGATGAAAAAGTATAACTTTTCAAAGAAATTCGTTACGGAATTAAGCAACAAGAAGGAATGGGATCCAAATACCATTACCAGACTTGGACAGAATGCCATTCAATGGTACACGGATGGCTCAAAAGCAATAGAAGAAACTGGGATAGGAGTGTACGGGCAAGGAACCAAACACTCTGAAAGCTTGGGAAGAACCCCGAGTATCTTTCAAGCGGAAATTCACGCCATAAGAAAGTGTGCCCAGTTCAATATTGCTAAAGGATATAGAAGGCAATGGATTATCATAATGTCGGATAGTCAAGCAGCCATTAAAGCACTGAGCTCTTGTGTTATCAGTTCCAAAATGGTGTGGGAATGCCTAGGCAAACTAAATGAACTAGGCGAGAACAATATAGTCACCTTACTGTGGATTCCAGGACACACTGGAATAGAAGGAAATGAAATAGCAGATGAACTAGCAAAGAGGGGGACTGGAACACCCTTTTGGGGGCCGGAACCCTTTTGCGGTATCAGCTCCAATGTAATATTGGAAGAAATAGGCAAAGACGAAGAAAAGAGAAGATCTGACCATTGGAAAGATCTAGTAGGACTTAGGCAATCAAATATTCTTCTGGATGACTACAACCTGTTGAGATCAAATGAATGCATAAGTCAAAGTAAAACTGCACACACAGTTTTAACAGGGATTCTAACGGGACATTGTCGCCTGAATGGGCACCTGGAAAAACTCAAAATAGTGGAGGAAGAAGAATGTAGAGTCTGTGGCATGGTAGAAGAAACCTCCATCCACATACTTGCGAACTGCACAGCAATTCAGAATCCTAGGGCACAACACCTTGGAGATTACTGGATAGAAGAGGGACATTCACCTAAGTTAAAGCCTGCAGATATCCTAAAATTCCTCCGGGAAATAGAACTAAGGGTGCTGCTAGTCCCTGAGACTTTCCTTAGGTACTAAGTAGAAGTAAGGGGGCACAATAGATCTTTTAGGTCTCAGTGAATGTCACCCCAATTTACTTACATACATACATACGTACATACATAATATATTCAAATTCTTATCTGCTATACTATACCATGCAGAAAGGAATTGTCTGGCAAAGCCATCAATATCCTATTCATCAACATATTTTCGCTAATTTCTTCACCACAGCTTTTCAACCGATGCGTTAAATTTTCCAGCTTAGCTATATGTTGTGCCACCCCATGATCTTCGTAAGTATATACAAAAAATTGCTGTTGCAGAGTATGTTTGCTAGCTTGAGAGGCTTTACCAAAAAGAGCTTGAATTCTAATGCACATTTCACTCGACGATCGACAGGTTATTAGATGGGAAATTATTTTCTCATGAATTGATGTCACGATAAACTTCTGAGCATGTAGGTCATCTTTGTCCCATACCTTTTTATCGTTTTCTTCCAAAGGTCTTAGTCTTGTTTTGTCAACTACATCGAATACTCCTTCAGATTTCAATAGTATCGCTATTTGAAACATCCACGATTGATAGAGCCATTTCCATCCAGTTTGATTTCACTACCGCAATCTAAACTGTTATTAGCGCAAGCCATACCTGGGCCCATAACCTAATGAATTTTACTCTCTATTTTATTGATTAACTTATTTCCATCAAATAAAATTAATCACTTGACATTTGATTTAATATTTAATTGACAACTTCAAACTAACAATTACTTGTATCAAATATACACTGTGTTCATGTTGAAAAGGACCCACCCTCAATATATCAAAAATGGGACATATTAGAAAGAAATGCCGAAACACGTCAACTTTTAACTTGGGGGGACACTTTTTGGCGCTAATATCATAAACGACAGATTCACCCCCTCCCTTCTGGAGGTAACCCTTACATTTTTTCAAATGGCATTAGGTATCAAGTCATACCTCATTTAAAAGGTCTGGTGAAGCTCTATCCAATCATTTTGATTTGCCTTTGAACCAGTCTTCCATTATTATTCAATCGTTGTTTAAAAATGGCTCTCTTTCAACTTTTATTGCTTGAATGTTAACAGTGGTCACTTTGAACACACGATTAAATAACAGTTATGTCTTGTTAACAGTTGTCTTTTCACTATTTGTAAATTTTTTATTCTTTAAAGCGTCTTTCGGTCATAACCTAATACGGGGGCATACGAAAAGTTGAACGAGAGCCAATTTTAAACAACGATTAAATAACAATGGAAGGCTGGAATCAAAGGCAAAACAAAATGATTGAATAGAGATTTACCTGACCTTTCAAATGATATGACTTGACACCTAATGCTATTTGAAAAAAATGTAAGGGGCATCTCCAGTAGGGAGGGGGTGAATCTGACGTTTATGGCATTAGCGCTAAAAAGTGTCCCCCTCAAGTGAAAAGTTGACGTTTTTCGGCATTTCTTTCTAATATGTCCCATTTCTGAAATATTAAGGGTGGGTCCTTTTCAAATGAACACTGAATGTTAAATCAATTAACTTATATTTGCTCTAAAATATGCAGAATAAAGTCTCATTCATCGTCCTAGAATTTCGTAACTTTCCCTTTATCCGTTTCAAAAATAATCCCTCGGTGCTAGACTTTTCAGCAACGCTGTATAATTAGCTTTTTTTCTAATAATATGTCATGTAACATCATCAATATCAAAACTAATAGTATATTTTTCAACAAGCATATAATGATGGCGTCATAAACACCTAAGTGAATATTAGCCATTATATGCGAGTAGAATACTATATTTTGTCCACCACTATTAATCACCTATTTATAAAAGAATTTATTTTTTCTCTTTTCTCCAATTTAGGAAGGGATTATAGGATCCAACATATAATTTTTTCGACTTTTCTGGCAATAAATTTATTCATTTATTCATTTATTCATTTCACTGTCTGTCTTTCATTTTCAATTCAGTATAATAATTAAAATTCTTGCAATCAGCTATAAACATATGCATGCTTATGTTTTATTATAAAAGTATTTCATTAATAACCTACATTTACTTTAATTAAACGTGGGGCATTACAATCTCATTATTATAATATATGATTGTGACGTGTTTTAGGATTCCCTATAAAAAATATGTACAGTCACCGAAATAATGAATTTATTCCATTCGGCTTTTCCACAATGTATACCTAAAACCATCAGCTGTCAAGTACCGTAACTACACAACAACTGGATTGGAAATATTTAAAGCTCGTTAGAAGATTGATTATTTATTAATCTGGTGGTACGAGTGTCTGAAATGAAGTAACGAAGGATTGGTAATATTTCATTTACGTTGATTCCTGTCAACAAGAACTGGAAGCAAACTTATTGTAATTGTACTTGAAGTATCGTCAGTCGATGAAAAACAATGAAAACGGACAGCTGGTAATATATAGTCATTGTTAAGTTATTCTTCGAAAATTAATAAGTAATATACGCTTGAAAAGCTCTATGGAAGTGTAAGCTTGCTCATTTTTAAGATTGTTTATCTTTCATTTTTCAGAATATTATTATTGATATTGACAGGGCGTTTCTGGTTAGTTTTTGAAGATGTTGATTTTAACTATACCGAATATCTAAATCAAAGAGATAAGGACAAAATTAAAATAATGTAATTTAATTTTAGTTATCTCGATAGTTATAAATAATAGTTTAAGAAACTAAGAAATACACTTTTATAGCAGATCGTAGTGAAAAGTAGTTTTTAATTTACTACAAAAAGCGTGGGGTACTTTGTTATATATTTGTCCACTAATGAAATAATGAGCACCTCACACTTTTTGCAATAAATTAAAAATTATTTCTTACTTGTCACCGTTCCTTGATAAGCGTGCAACGTTTAAATTTATTTTTAATCTGACGTTTTGAAGTCTTAGACGTTAAGGGATCGTTCTGTAGAATCATCATCCGGTCGCAGAGGCAGAGAGGCCTAGCGGAATAATCAGAGAACTGTATTGGCACTATGCTAAGGGAAATAATGGTGGTATTACAATAGAGGATACACCGGTGGCTCAGGTAGCCAGAGGATGTCCACATGGGGGAATTATTTCTCTTTTATTGTGGAATTGTGGAGGCCAATTAAGACTCCCACAGGAAAAATGCAATACGACAGTAAGCGATAAAATAAGAGGCTCTAGAATAGGTAACAGCATTGATACGGCCAGAGAGACGAAATATCAGTCCTAGTAAAACGGCAGTAATGACATTTATCCGTAGAAAAAATAGGAGAGACCTCTAGGACTACAATGAGATTTTGCAAAAATTAAGGAAGAGGTTTCGTGAGTTGCTCTTAACTTTAAGTGGTCAGTTCGCAGACTCACCTCAGCTTTGACCGCATTCCTGTCTTTAGTCATTTGCCATAATGTTCAATTCTGAACTGTTTCGCTTGGTTTTTACCTGGTAAGTTGGTCCACCCAAGGCCGGCCTTAAACATCTAGACGCCCCGGGCGAGTCATGTATATGGCGCCCCGGGAGAGTCATGCATTTGGCGCCCTCATATATCTTACTGTGATGGAAGCTGGTGGTGGTAGTAGTAAAATACTATAATGAAAAGGAAGAGTTTTACTTTTATGAAATTACAAACTGAATAATTAACAGATTAATATGGACATTAACATAGTCCGCCATTACATACACACGACAATCAACTTGTCATATGTCAATACATTGTACCAACCCACAATACAATTTTGAGTGTTACTACTACACCCTTACTCAATCAAAATTTTAATAACTTATAAAATAACAAAAAAACAAATATTCATATTGCAACATGAAGTTTCTAAGCTTTTCAAATGTTGCTTTATTCAAAGGTTAGTTAATATGTCTGCAATTTGTTCCCCGCTTGGAATATACATCAATTGTATAATATTCCCCTTAACTTTAAATTCTTCAACTAATGTTAACTCTAGCAATACATTTCTCAGCCAACAAGCTTCGCTAATACAAGAGCTTAACGAAATAATTTCAGCTTCAGTAGTTGACATGGCGACAGTACTTTGCTTTTTAGAATTTCATGACACAATATTGCCAAGCACAAACAGACAAAAACCACTTGTTGATTTTAGATCAGTAGTATCGCCACCCCAATCTGCATCTGCATATCCTGAGATGATGTCATTACTTCTTTTTGTATAGACCTACTTAAGTTCAAGGGTTCCTTTAATATATCTCAATACTCTTTTTAATGAAGTTAACAATTTTTCACTTGAATAATTTTGATACCTTGATAACATACTAATACTTGAACATAAGTCTGGTCTTGATCCTAACATTGCATGCATAATACAGCCAATAATTTATTATTATTATTATTATATTTAGACAAGGGCAGAGGGACAGGTCCCTATTGTGCACAAAAAAAAGATAATTTCATGTGTAACCTACTAGTAGGTGAAGAAAAGAAAAAATAACTGCTATATATACAAATATACCAAAAAAAAAAGAAACTATAGGTGCTCTAAAAGCGTTCGATCAAGTCTGTTTTTAAACGAGTTAGTTGATGGTGCAGAAACTGTGGATACATCAAGGTTATTCCAGCTGTCGAAAACCCTGTTTGGTAAGAAGTTTTGTCTTGATCTGACGGTAAAGTTTTCTTTTTTTAGTTCAAAAAGGTGTCCTCTAAGGCGGTCATCTGGATTTAAGGTGAACATCATATCAAGATTACCAAAATTAAATTTTAATATTTTAAAAGTGGTAATGAGGTCTCCGCGGTGCCTGCGAAGTTCAAAGGAAGTTAGGTTGGCCATGGAGAGTCTTTCTTCGTAGGAAGGTCTTCGCGGTCCCAGAGACAGTCGAGTGGCTTTTCTTTGAACATTTTCCAAAAGATTTTTATCACGAACTAGGTCAGGGTACCACATTGGACCGGCGTACTCGAGAATTGGTCGGACATAGATAGTATACAGTTTACAAAACGACTGAAACGAAACACTCGAAAAGCACTTGCGAATGAGATACAGTCTGGTGTTCGCGCGCTTACAGACTGAAGTTATATGATCAGACCAAGTTAGGTTGCTATTTACGATAACTCCGAGGTCGTTATAGGAAAACACAGAATTTAATGGTCGGCCGTCTACGAAGTACGGTAGTAGTGGGTTATTTTTACCTAATCGGAGCACTACACATTTTTCAGTGTTCAACGGAAGTAGCCACTGGGAACACCAGATGAAGATGGAGTTTAAGTCCAACTGGAGGGTTTGTTGGTTGGTGATTGGATTTGTATATATCTTTGTGTCGTCAGCGTAGAAAGATATTTTGTTAGTTACGTGATAAGAGAGATCGCTGGTGTAAACCGTAAAAAGCAGAGGACCAAGAACAGAACCCTGTGGTACTCCACTTTCCACCAGTCTATCCCTTGAGAAAACTTCGCCAACTCTTACTCTGAAATGTCTGTCTGTTAGGAAGTCGTCAATCCAGCTAAGTAAAGAGCCGCGAACGCCGAAGTGTTCCAGCTTGTGTAGAAGTCTGCGCTTGGGAACACGATCAAAGGCTTTGGAGAAGTCCAGATAGACAACATCAACTGGCTGCCGATTGTTAAGGGATGATGTCCAGTCGTTAACACAGTGTAGCAAGTTGGTTAGGGTGGAACGGCCGGAGACAAATCCGTGTTGTTGCGTTGGAATCACATTTTCCAGGAGAAGAAATTTGGTCATCTCCTCTGAAATAATGGCTTCCATGACTTTACTGACTACTGGCAGCAGACTAATCGGGCGGTAGTTGTTAGAATCAAGTTTGTTACCTTTTTTGAATATGGGTGTGATAGATGCTAATTTCCAACTGGGGGGTATGGAACTTTGGGTAAAGGACGTCTGCATAATTAACGACAGGGGTGTTACAAGCGAGTTTGCGCAGCTTTTTAGGAGTTTTGGACTTAGACCATCTAGACCAGGTGATGCGTTAGTGCGAAGTTTCAGTAAGTGCTGTTTTATACGGTCTGGTGTAAATACTACATGTTCTAAAGATGCCTTGAGGCGGGGACAGTTAATTAATGGGAGGTTGTCATTATTGGGTTCTTGAGTGAAAACTTGTAAGAAAGTTAAAGAGAGCGTCTCAGAAGACTCTTTATTAGAAGAGCATACGGTATGGTCTGGTTTTTGAAGTAGAGGAATGGAAACTTTTGATGATAGGGAAGATCGTATATATTTGAAAACCTTTTTACTGTTACCACTGGCAATGATGTTTTCTTCAAAATTTTGTCTTAAAGTTTTGAGAGATAGTTGTAGAGTATTAGAAAATCTGCGGTGGTTCAGGAAATCACTCGGAAGCTGTGTGCGCTGATATTTACGCCAGAGGCGCCGTTTGTGCTTAATACGTTGTAGTGCCGCGTGGTTTATCCAGGGTTTGAGATTGTTTTTATAAATCTCGCGGACAGTAGTATGTGCAGAGATTATCCTGAGAGTAGTATCATGAAACGAGGGATCGGGTAAATTTGTGAAAATTAAGACCCAATCAAGTCGGGAAAGCTGTGAATCAACTTCAGAAAAATCAGTAGTTGCATAAGTTGTGATTTTATTTTTGCCCGGTAATGTCTGGATAAACTGAACGTGAGCAGTTATGACTGCATGGTCTGATTTTCCAACAGGAGAGCTTATTTCAAGAGATGAGATTAGCTGTTCATCATTAGTGAGTATGAGATCAAGAATGGAAGGTAGATTATTAATTCTGAATCTTGTGGGTTCTGTAATAAGTTGAGTGAGGTTCGAATTTGCAACAAAGTTTTTAAATAAGTTGTGTGAATTTACAACATCTGATAGTGAAGTTATCGGCCAGGATATTTCTGGGAAGTTAAAATCTCCAGCAATGATGAGATTATCAAGAAGTGATAACTCTTCGTGTTTTTCAAACAATATGTTGTCCATCGCAAGTTGTGTATCAGGGGGGCGATATATGCATACCAGGTTAAGAGAGAATAGATTTTTAATAATATTTACGTGTATAATATCTATCCCGGGTATGTCTAATAGTTTAATTTTAGTAGATAAAGTTGTGGTAATATCGTCGGATAAATAAATGCATACACCTCCACCGACTCGATTTTCTCTATCTTTACGATAAATTGTATAGCCAGTAATGTTAATTAAGGAGTCTGGAGTTGATGGTTTAAGCCAGGTTTCGGTAATAAAAATAATTTGTGGTTTAAGAAGTTGCACTTTGTCTACATTTAGTTTCAATATCAATACTCTCAGATTTAACACTTTACAAAATATCATAATCAAAGTTATTATCCATTGGTGTACTTATGTGTTTACAATGAAACATACCAAATTTTGAAAGAACATTCTCCAAGTATTGTTTTTGACTTAACACAATAGTATTATTTTTTATATCTTGTTCTACAGAAATGCCTAAAAAATAGCTTAAGAAACCTAAATCCTTCATTTTAAAACAGTTATTTAAGTTTAATTTTAAAAACAGTTATTTAAGTTTAATTTTAAATTATCAATTTTCTTATCACAAGAACCACTAATCAAAATATCGTCAACAAAAATAATCACATATATAATAATATCTTCAGTCATTTTCATATATAAACAATTGTCACACTTATTCTTAATAAAACCCTCACTTGACATGAAGTTATCAAATTTTTCGTACCAATACAATGGTGCCTTTTTGAGTCCATAAATTGCCTTATTTAATTTACATACTCTACCATTTGTTTTATAACCTTGTGGCAGATACATAAGCAGATTTTCTTCCATTTCTCCATGCAAGAAAGCATTACAAACATCCATTTGATATATAGGCCAGCCCTTCCGAACACACACAGCTAGAACTGTCCTTATATTGGTTAGCCTCACTACGGGACTATAAACATTTTCAAAAATACTTTGCTTAAATCCCCTTGCCACTAATCTACATTTAGACTTATTTATCTTACCGTCTTTTTATTTTAAAAACCCATTTGCTGTCTATTATTTCACATTTAACTGGCTTTTTTACTAAGTCCCAAGTTTTGTTCTCTAATAGGGCATTCATTTCTTCATCAATTGCTTCCTTCCAACTACTTGAGTATTCACTCTCCATTGCCTCCTCATAGGTCTTGGGTTCATCAACATCTAGACTGAAAAAACTTAAGTCATAATCACGGTACATATGTTGAGGCATTTTTAATACTTCGGGTGACCGTAATTTTTCATTTCTTTTTCTTGTGGATACTTGATCTGGTACAGTTTCCATATTTTCTTAATTTTCTCAATTTTGTTCCTCTAAATATGGTTCATCAGGTTATTCCTCCGTTGAGTTCATTACATTATTTTCTTCGTTGCTCTCTGAGCTAATTTCTGTTCTATCCAGGTCCAAGTCTTCTAAATTTCCTTCCATTATAAAACTTATCTCTCTTTCTATGGTCACTTTATTTTCTTTTTCATAAAACACTCTGTATCCTTTTACATTTTCAGAATATCCGATGAAAATACCCTGTTTACTTTTAATATCTAGCTTCCTCCTTTTTTCTTTAGGTATATATGCCCAAACTTTACTTCCAAATATGCCTTTTACCATTTTTATGTTAAATGTTTTATTAAATAACTGCTCAGAAGGAGTTCTACCTTCAACTGGACTTGTACCAGTTCTATTTAATAAAAACACAGCAGTATTTGCTGCTTCTGCTCAGAATCTTTTTGATAATTCATTTTCAGCAATAATAGCTCTTACTACTTCTATTATTGTGCGAAATTCCCTTTAAGCTCTCCCATTTTGTTGTGGAAAGTACGGCACTGTACACTCATGCTTTATACCATTATTTCTTAGAAGTTTCTTAACAGAGGAATTTTCAAATTCTGTGCCATCATCACTCCTTATGACTTTTTCCCGTTTGATTTTCAAAATAAGTTAAAAACTCCTTTAATTTTTCATATACATCAGATTTATTTTTAATGAAATAAACAAACTTATAATCTTCTAACAAAAAAATATAACGGGAGTTATTTAAAGAGGGTTCCTCCATAGGACCACATAAATCTACATGTATTATTCCTCCAGGTTCATTTGCCCTACTTTCATTTACTTTAAAAAGTTCCCTACACTGTTTTGCTTGTACGCAAGAATTACACATTTGATTTGTTTGTTTTACTTCAATGTTATTACGTTTTAAAATATTACTTACATATCTGACATAAAGCTTTATGCCACCATTTAATATCCTGTTCACCTGTCACAAAATAACAATTTTCATTTTCAGAATTACTACATTTAACGTGTTGACATGAGTGCTCAGAAAAACTAGCCCCCTCAAACATCATTTTGAAAAGTTTATCTGTAAGAGTTGCCACTACTACAGTGATGTTGTCTTTGTTTACAAACTGTGCCTTTGTAGCATCCGGAACCAATGATAGGCCCTTATCTAAAGCCTTTCCTTGTGAAAATAAATTAACTTTAAGTTGTGGTACAAAGAGAACATCATGTAATGTGACACAATGAAAGGTTTTACCATTATATGCTAAAATACAGATATTACCCTGTCCTTCGGCTTGTAAAGCTGTACCATTACCAATTTTCACCCATTTAGGTACTTTTAACTGCTCAAAACTGCAAAACATATCTTTTTCTTTACACATATGCTGTGAAGCCCCATTGGCCAAAACTATTCCATATTCACTTGGAACTGAATATCACTTGAAACAACAAGTGCAGAAATATCACTTCTATTTGCACTATGACTGGCTTTTTATCCCTTTCTTCTTTATTCTTCCTAACAAAACAGTCTTCAAGTAAATGCCCTTTTCTTTTGCAATAGTTGCACTCAATATTTCGGCATTGTTTTTTTAAATGACCTTCTTCTCCACAAACAAAACATTTTTTTCTATTTCTATTTACATCTTGATTTTTTTGTCTTGATACATGACTGGCCTCAGCTGTTCGAAATGCCATTAAAGCCACGGATTCTTCTTCTTTTTTTTAAATCTTTCTTCCTCAATCAAAAGTCGGGCTGTTAAATTATTTAGAGTTTGGTTATCTGAACTGACACTATCCCATGATGAACGAAAATGCCTGAATTTGTCAGGAAGTGCCATTATGATTTTAGTTAAGATCATTTTTTCTGGAATATCTTTTCCTAAATGCTTGAGTTATGCTTGTAAATTTGTAACTTTTGATATGAAACTGTTTCATTTTGATACTTCAGATCATAAAATTGTTCATTTAATAGATGCGTACTAACCTCAGATTTTCGCTCAAAAATGCTTTCCATTTGTTTTGCGGTTTCACACTGCATTACATATGAAATAATTTCATCTTCCATTCTCAAAACTAGTACTTCTTGTGCACGAGCATCTTTTATTTTTCACTTCGTAATTTTTTTTTCATCGTCAACAGGAATAGATCTATTTCCGCAGGTAATTTCAAAAAGCCCCTTCGCTAACAACACAACTTTGACTTTTATGGAATTACAAACTTAATAATTAACAGATTAATATGGACATTAACATAGTCCGCCATTACATACACACGACAACCAACTTGTCATATGTCAATACATTGTACCAACCTACAATACAATTTTGAGTGTTACTACTACACTTACTTATAAACATGAAAGTTTGTGAGGATGTATGGGAAGTCCATTGGCCACCTACTCCTAGAGCCGCCACTTTGTGTCCACCATTCCATGAATTTGTGAGCTACCTACTTTTCTGTAGTCCTTTTTTTTACTTTTTTTTTTAATTAAACTAACTGTTTCTAATTAATTCCACTATTTAATGAAAAAACTAAGATATTATTGATAATTATAGTAATATGAGCAGATTCCACAAAGGGTCGAAATATTAAATTCATTTTTGTTTTGTTTGGCAAACCATCAGAAGGGCTCTGGTTCAACAAATGACATCGATGACCCTCTGGCTATTTCATGTGCTTTTTCGTTGCTCTTATGGCCCTTGTGCACTGGTACCGAAGCCATAACTGGTAACATAACTGGTAACCTTGCAACGGCTACTCAGTACATCCAGAACATGCACACAATCCCATACAAACTTAGAATTGTAAGTACTAACATGAGATTTGCCGTATTACCCTCATAAACCAAAATCGTGCAAGCCGTTTCCGAGAAAGCTGAGGCATTGCATGTTTGAAACTCATACAGTTATCGGATGGGCGGCGTCAATAGCTCCCTAGAAAGCATTTAGGACATCAAGCTAGCTGGCGAATACTGTATCTAAGTTAACTAAAACCCAATCATTTTTAGACTTAATAAATAGCCACAAAGATTTAGCCCGCACACGTTGGAAAAAGTATTATCGTGATATCGCAAAAACAAACAGCAATCAGTATTTCCATTTATATCCCCAACTCCCCAGTAAAAGTAACTTCTCAAATTTAGATTTTAGCAAAAGACATCAGGTAATTCTCACACGATTAAAGGTAAATCATGGACGTTTTCGGGCTCACCTTCACTAAATAGGTATTTCCAACACACCTCTTTGTACTTATGATAACACATCAATAGCGGACCTTAACCACATTTTTTGCATATGAGGATCGACTGGTAGAAAGAATAGAACTTTATAATTCACTCACTTCCTACAACTTTCCCATGTCTGTTAATTTATGTTCACTTCTGGCGAAAAACGAAAATGCTATTTTTGATTCTAAATTGGAAATACAGACTTTTCCGTCTAGCCCTTATACACTCCCTATGGTTGATGGACACCATCCGAGACCATCTTCTCTATCACACACAAACATCACTCTGTATAAATTTTTTTTATATTTTCTATAAATTTAATCACTCTTTAGTCATTTTTCTGCGTAGTATAAATATGTATTAGTTTTAAACTGCTCTAAAATTACCGAGAGCAACAGCTCAATAATTCAAAGTGCTTAAAACATCGTCAAACGCAATATTATCTCAATAGATTAGCTTGTTTCATTGGAAGCGGGCAGTTTAAAATAGTTATCCTAATCTGCTTACCGATTCATTTCAACACAACTGTTGGGATAATTCTAAATTACCAGATATTTTCATTCCAGTGGTTGTTTCTATACACTGTGTTCATTTAAAAAGGACCCACCCTTAATATTTCAGAAATGGGACATATTAGAAGGAAATGCCGAAACACGTCAACTTTTAACTTAAGGAGGACACTTTTTGGCGCTAATTTCATAAACGTCAGATTCACCCCCTCCCTACTGGAGACACCCCTTACATTTTTTCAAATGGCATTAGGTATCAAGTCACACCTCATTTAAAAGGTCTGGTAAATCTCTATTCAATCATTTTGTTTTGCCTTTGATTCCAGCCTTCCATTGTTATTTAATCGTTGTTTAAAATTGGCTCTTTTTCAACTTTTCGTATGCCCCCGTATTAGGTTATGACCGAAAGACTCTTTAAAGAATAAAAAATTTACAAATAGTGAAAAGACAACTGTTAACAAGACATAATTGTTATTAAATCATGTGTCAAAGTGACCACCGTTAACATTCAGGCAATAAAAGTTGAAAGAGAGCCATTTTTAAACAACGATTGAATAACAATGGAAGGCTGGTTCAAAGGCAAAACAAAATGATTGGATAGAGCTTCACCAGACCTTTCAAATGAGGTATGACTTGATACCTAATACCATTTGAAAAAATGTAAGGGGTACCTCCAGAAGGGAGGGGGAGAATCTGACGTTTATGACATTAGCGCCAAAAAGTGTCCCCCTCAAGTTAAAAGTTGACGTGTTTCGGCATTTCTTTCTAATATGTCGCATTTTTGAAATATTAAAGGTGGGTCCTTTTCAAATGAACACAGTGTATATTTTATTTCATTATAACGTTTACAAAAACCAACGAATCTTACATTATATAAAACATTATGTCATGTCGACATTTAAGCAAAAAAAAGACAACCTTGATCTCCTTCTGTCTAGTCAATAAGTGCATAACCAAAACACTCGATATGTGCACTTCGAACAAAGAACCCAAAATATTCATTAATTATTAACATATACCCCCCACCTTGAAATATTATTTCAAAAGTCTTTAAAGTTATCCACGCCTAGTTTTTAGGTTTCACTTAATCTTGTAAGGGTAGTGGACACAGTTTTGTTATGGGTCTTTTGAAAATTCCCGTACTCGTCTTCACACAGACAACACGAATTTTATTGTCTGGTCCTGGAAATAGTTCAATGACTCTGCCAAGTTTCCATTCTAACGTAAGAAATTGTCTTCTTTTATAATTATCAACTCATCTAATGCCAAAGAACGACTTTCTGTATTCCATTTTGCTTTCTTTTGAAGTTCTACTATGTAGTCTGATGACCAACTTGACAAAAAGTGTTGTTGAAGCATTTGTAAATGTTGGTATTTTGACAATCTATTTTCTGAAATATGACGAACATCTGGATGTGGGAGTGAGGTGAGGCGTCTTCCAATTAAAAAATGAGCCGGTGTTAAAACATCCATATCATCTGGACTTGATGATAATGGGTATAACGGACGCGAATTGAGAACGGCTTCAATTTGTGCAAATACAGTGGTGAGACCTTCAAAAGTTAATGTAGAATTACCTAAAATACGTTTCATGTGAAACTTGCACGATTTCACCACCGCTTCCCAAAGCCCTCCAAAATTAGGTGATTTTGCCGGAATGAATTCCCAGAGAACCCCTTCATTTCCAATTTTCTCACTAAGGGATTCTGCATGAATTTCTAAGAATTTTTTAAATTGATTGTTTGCACCAACAAAGGTAGTTCCATTATCAGAGAGAATTTTGAAAGGTTCTCCCCTTCGTGCAATAAATCTATGAAAACTGGCTATAAAAGCATCACTAGTTAGGTCTGAAACTACCTCTATATGTACAGCTTTGGTAGAAAAACATACAAATAAACATATATAACATTTATTAATTTGTGCACCCCTACCATACTTGCTCTTTATATGAAATGGACCTGCGTAGTCCAGTCCAACTATATAAAACTCGTATAAACGGCGGGGATGGTCTAACCCGCTCTTTTGGAAGCAATCGCATTACCTGCTCACAAGGTTTAGGGTTTCCTCTAAAACATTTAATACATTTCTGGAACACTTGTTTAGCCAAATTACGTCCACCCAAAACCCAAAAATGTTCTCTAATACTACATAAAATCAATTGGGGACCTGCATGGAGTAATTCGGTATGTGTAAATTCAAAAAACAATTTTACCAACCGATGTTTGGCAACAAGATAGGTTGTTTTTTCGAGTTATTCGAATTAGACAATTGCAACCTATCCCCCACCCTAAGGAATCCATTTTGGTCTAGAAAAGGACTTCACTTGTGTAAGTTTTTATTAGATAATGACTTTCCCATTTGTAGTTCATTTATCTCCAGAAAAAAATGTTTCTTTTTGACACATACTAATCAATTTATCCAATGAGTTATTCAATTCCATAGGTTTTGGACATCCAATCTCAACTTTCTCTTTTTTTATCCTACCTATAAACCGGAGGCAATACGCAAAAGATCTTTTTAATTTATCAAAACAATTAAAATTCTTAAGACAAAAAGTATCCAGCTTGGTTGTACAATTTAAAATATTAACCTTGGTGTCAGGAAGTGTTGAAGGTTTTTGAAACACACGAGACACTGGCCAGTAAGTGTCATCTAAGTGTAGCCATTCTGGACCATTCCACCCCATTGAATTGACTACAAGATTTGAAGCAAATTGTCCCCGAGATATTATATCTGCAGGGTTGTGTTCTGATCTCACATGCATCCAATAATTTGTATTAGTCAATTGTTGTATTTCGGCTACCCTATTTCCAACAAAACTTTGTAAATTACTGGAATTCATCTCTAACCAACCTAATACGACAGTTGAATGACAAAAATCAGTTTTGCCAACAACAATGCCACACAAAGTTCAATTCTTGGAATAGTCAAGACTTCAAGTGGAGCCACTTTAGTCTTAGAACATAGGAGATTCACAAATATTTTACCACTCTGGTCTTCACTTCTAAGATAAATATTTGCCCCATAAGCTTGAGAGGATGCATCACAGAAACCTATCAAATCAAGCTTTCTAAAATTAGTACATATTGCATATCTAGAATTTAAAGTAGATAAATCGTCTCTTAGTTTAAACCATTGACTTTCTGATTCTAAAAGCAAAAATTCATCCCATCCTATTTTTTCCAACCAGAGCTTTTATAGTAAAAATTTTTTCAATATGACACAAGGTCCAACCAATCCAAGAGGGTCAAAAATTTTTGTTACTCTCGTTACTCTCTTGCGGTCAATGGAAAGTTTAGTAGAAAACTTCAAGATATCCTGTTTAAATTGCCAAAACAATCCAAGTGTCTTTTTTCAGTTTTCTCTCCAAAACAAACTTGATCCCCAACTTCTATTCCATCCAATACATTAAGTAGATTTGAATCATTTGATACCCACTTACGAAGTTCCATCCCTCCAGCTTTCAAAATTAGAGAAATTTGGCAACACAGCTCTATAGCCTCCTCAGCTGACTGAGCCCCAGTCAGCACGTCATCTATGTAAAAATCTCTCAGTATAGCCTGTGAAGCCTTAGAATATGTGGCACAAGCCACAATACCCAACTGTTGCAAACACCTCACCTCCTCACCTCCTAAAAAACCCGATAATGTCCTAAAAACCCCGATGATGTCCTAAAACAACCCGATGATGTCCAGTAAAATAACCACTTATGTGCACATATCACGTACAAGCTGTAAGAAGCGTCCAGCTCCTTACAACTTCAGTGATTTTGTTTGTTTGTTTACATTTTTTTATCTATATATTGTACTTTTTTATATTTCGTAAATAAACATTATTATTATTATTATTATTATTACTAAGTATGGAGCAGATCGTGTTCCATATGTAACCATGTTAAGGGTATACTCTACTAATGGGTCTGTTGGTGAAGATCTCTGAATTATCTTATGCAATGACCTCTGAGATGGATCCACCCATATCACTCTGTACATCTTAGCTACATCACCACATACAGTCACTACGTGTTCTCTAAATCTAAGAAGACCTAAAAATAAATCACCCTGTTCTCTCGGGCCAATATACTGGATGCCATTGAATAATATTCCAGAATCTGTTTTTGCCGAACCATCAAAAACAACTCTAAGTTTGGTAGTTTCAGAATTTTCATTCAAAACACCATGATGTGAAAAATAGTAATTTATCTCTTCATCACCTGCTGCATCAACCGCAGACATATGTTCTAAATCTAAATATTCCTGCATAAATTGAATGTACCGGTCTCTCAACTGAGGATTTTTCTCCAACCTTTTCTCTAATGCAAAAAATCTCCGTAGTGCTGCGCCTCTGGAATTCCCCAATTTTGACAAAGGTTCCTTTAGTGGAATTGTAACAACAAATTTCCCATCATTAGCCCTCCTGGTCGTTTCTTTAAAAATATTTTCACACTCCAAATCCTCCTTAGACACTATCTGTCTCTCATCAGAAACCTCTTCTAATTTTCAAAATCTTTCTACTTGATCCATAAGATTTATATTACATTGTACCCTATTTTTAACTTTTTCCTTAGACCATATTGAGCCAGTTACAATCCAACCCAATCTAGTTTTTTGCAAAGTAGGTAAATAGTTACCTAATTTTATTTGGCCCACACAAAGTAATCCATAAAACAGATCTACACCAAGAAGCAGATCAACTTTATTTGATTTAAAGAAACCAGGATCAGCTAATACTATATTGTCAGGAATATTCAAATGGGTTATTTCAATTTTATGACTAGGTATATTTCCACAAATGTTTGGTACTACAAGACAAGAAATCTTTTTACTAAAATTAACTAACAGTGACTTAATTTCCACAAAACATCTATTCATGATGTTTGCAGATTGTTGATTTATTCCAACTATTTCTGTATTAACTTTTTTCAGCTCTATACCTAAAAATTCTACTAATTCAGTGGTAATAAGGTTGGGTTGACTGCCATTATCCGATAAAACTCTACAAACATGTAACGAACCATCTTTAGCTACTGCCTGAAGTAATGCAGAGGACAACAGTATATCTCCTGTCACTTCATCACCATTATCTAAAAATAAAGGTGTTACCTGAACCTGTGAACTTAAAGCCTGAGAAACTTGCGCATTATTATCAGAATTATTTTGAATGCAATTTGCCTCAGTTCTTTCATTTCTTAATGCGGTTCCATTTGCACTAAAATCTTTCTTCTCATTTTGTTCATGATGAAGAAGGGTGTGATGTTTAGATCCACATTTCAAACAGTTGCTGTGACTGAATTGCCTACTAGTATGACTTCTACCAAAACAATTTAAATATAAACCCAATTGTTTCACCACTTTTACAATAAAGACAACTATCATAATTTTCAATTGAAACAAATGATTTTTGAGTTTTATTTTTATTTCCAAATTTATTAACATTTTCATTTTCTTTTCTGTTGCGTTCTAAAGTTTTCAAAGAAGATACCCTGTTAATTAAGAACGAATTAAAGTCATCCAAGGATGACAATAATCCACGAGGTTTAGCCTCTTCCCATTTGATAAAAGTGGCTTGATCTAATTTTTTACTCATCAAATGAATTATTAGAGGGTCCCAGTTTTCAGTAGAAACGTTAAGATTGTCTAATGCTACCAGTGTTGCTAAAATGACATCATTGTACACCTTGCACACCTCCATCTGCTATTATCTCTAAAATTTGAAAATGTATATCGTCAAATTCATCTAATAATTTTCCAGCTTTAATTAACCTTTCTTTTAACTCGATAGTTTTCGATTTATCAAAAGTATCTAAGTATCTCCCAAAATGAGTTAATTTACCTTTAATGGAACCTTTCTTTCTATTTAAATCTTTTAATTCAGCATCCATGTTAATTTTTTAGATGCTCACCCAGTACTCACACAAATTAAGTTGATAGAGATATAAAACCACGCAATAAATGACAAACAGTAAACAAAGACACCTCACGAAGCTTAGGACTTCTTCAGTTTGATAAATCAGCCTATTGAAATAGGATTCGGGACAAAATCAGCAAACAATAATCCAAATTTTAACCTTTTCTTTACACTGTATGCAATCAACAACAATTAACTTCCAATTAAATTCCAGTAATGCAAATCTACGCAGAACATGTAATACATAAGATTCTTTCAATATCTGTTACCAGTTTGATATTCCAATTCATCAAATGTAACACAGGACAAATTGAAAGCCTAATGTTCCAATATTTGAAATTTCCAAAATTCCAAATTGAAGATTACTATCCGGCTCGAAGGACCACTATGTTGGGATAATTCTAAATTCCTAGATATTTTCATTCCAGAACTAAAGCGGTTGTTTCTATGTATTTTATTTCATTATAACGTTTACAGAAACCAACGAATCTTACATTATTATAAATAATTATGTCATGTCGACATTTAAGCAAAAAAATACAACCTTGATCTCCCTCTGTCTTGTCAATAAGTACATAACCAAAACACTCGTTATGTGCACTTCGAACAAAGAACCCAAAATATTCATTAATTATTAACAACAACTGATTATATTATCCAACACAATTTGATGTTTAGTTTCTGAAATGAATGTTGGAAACATTTTTTTCTGAGTGACGCACTATACACGTTGTGACTATAAAATTTTGGATATTGAATATAGTATGATACAAAATATATTTATATGAATAATATGATAAAATTGGAACTGTGGCATGTCGGTCGGTGGCCTGGCGTTTCTAAAAATCGCCTGAGATGAATACAAGCGGGGCGAATATAAGGCAATAAAAAATGCCACATAATGGGCCATCGTTGGACATTCATAAGTCAGTTGAGAGGATAAAAAGCGGCTGTGGCGGTGAGAGATGAATGTGTATTCGTATGCGATCGGCGATTTGTGTTTTAGCGCTGGTGAAGCGACGCATTCTGCACGGGGCGTTTTCACCGGGCAGATCCGCGCGCGCCTCAGACCGCTTTTTGCGACAAAACGATCATTTTTCTTTATGCAGAGACGGATTTATTAATGCCAACCAAAATTTTGATTTTGAAACATTTGCTCCTTGAACTTTGCTTTACAAATAATTTTAAGTTTTATTTTCATCTAGAAAGGACTCAAAATGATGATAAGTGATTTGTTTGCTACCGAAAATGAGTCATACTACCACCAACACTGACACTATAAAATTCATGATGCATGTTTCGTTGGTTATCCAAAACGCGCATCAGATAGTGTAAAGTGTATAGTGGTAGTGTAGCTTGTGTTCGGTATCGAATATCGCCAACGGTTCCAGAATACCCAACTTAATTTGTTTGTATAAAACGGAAAACAAACAGTATTTGCGTTTATGGTAAATATTGATTGACCTCAAGAAGATGTTACAGGTCAAAAGTTAAATCTAGTTTAAATTGACATCTGTCAGACCAAGAAAACAAAATTAATTGATTGATAATCAGATATGACTGATAATCGATCATTCATTAACAAAGTGGTAATTTTACAAATTCAGTACATTCTTTATCCTTTTAAATCTTTGTAAATTCACATATTATAGCATATCTTTTGAACTCTTAGAAGCTACTGGTAAAAGAAAAGAACCAACCATTCCCGACAGGTTGTGAACAAGGGAAGAGAGATATCGTCTTATTTTGCTTTTTGGATGCTAGCTAAGAGCACATCACGTTAAAGTAACGGATTTTTTGTAATTTACAAAAAGTTTAGAAAGGAAAAGTTTCCAAGGTTCCTTAGAACTGGAAACTCAACTAGTGGGTTGGATTTATTCTTTTAAAACAAATTGTAATTACCTCAACTTGTCTTGTTTTACTTAAAGGACACCCACCATCAACGGTAAGTTTGTCGACCACTCACTTTTACGTGATTATATTCCGAATACTGGCTCAATATCATTCACTTACGTTTATTTCTATTTCAGGCCTTCAATTTCATCTCATCTTTCAACTTTCCACTTCCAACTTTCACCTTCATTTCAATTTTCACTCTTCTGACATCTCACATCGTTGAAGTCTATTCAAGATCCACCTTCTCATTTGGCCACCCCATATCGGCTTGAGGGTGATCGGAACCTTCTAAGGACCTGTGTGGCCCTCTGGATCATCAGAGAACGATTGTTACCCCGATCTACACGTGCGAGGACTATACTTTTGGTATTCAACCCCTACACGTCCTCAGCTTTTGCAAGTGGTTATCCCAGGTAACATAGGTTTAAGTAAATCCCTAGGACTCCTCTCCGACAACTTCGTATTCTACCAAGAATAAATTTATAAGGTTTTTTTAAATTGTACATTCATACCTTTTTATATATTTATCTTCAGTAATCGTTGTATATTAATTCTAAGAAAATCATAAATACTGTGAGTCCTAGGTATGCATACCTTGGGTGATTTTCAATAAATTCATATATATTATAATTATATCCATCTAAACTTTACTCAAATTTGCATGTGGTTATAATTTTAGACATCAGTCTCATCAATCTCTTCAAGATTGATGTAAAAATTAGATTAGTAGAATGTAGTGCTGTTGTTGGGATTAATGGCTCTGGAAATAGTTGTTTCTTCTTCGGAAAAAGTTCTTAATAAACACTAATATACTTGACGCTCGTATTATTAATCTCACGGTTTCTTTTTCTTCCGTTTTTTTACCTTTTTGTTCTTCCATACTTTCACTAACGATTAAGAAATTATCAAATCACAGAAACTAACAAATATATTAATTGGAATAGTTGATATTTATGGATTTACATCTTATATCATTTGTGCTTTTTGTCTTTTGTACTTAATCTTTTCTATCATGCAATGCGTGAAGGTATAAAACAAACAATAAAACTCAAAAATCTGCTTTATCGTATTTTTGTGAGAATTTGTAAGTATTTTGCTACTGTGCGTCTGTTATTGATTATGTAGTTTCAATCTTTAAATCCGACTCTGTTTGCGTAGTGAATTTTTATCGTAGGTGGCCTGTTTTTTGTGTTCCCGATGCGCCACTTTGATATTTTTCGACATGGATAGGAATCTATTATTAGCGATCGTTGAATCTGATTGCTGATTGCATTAAAATTGTTGAAATTTATTGAAATATTCATTAGAACATGAACCGAGAATGCTCGAACATAGTTCTTCTGCAATTCTTCGAAGTCTCTCGATGGAGAAAAAACATTTTGAAGGTGATGTATTTATATTTCACACAAGCATTCGTCTAATGACAGGGCCACTTTTTCGGGCTTCCGTATAGGTATGTCAAGTTTTTCAAAATGTTTGCTTAACAGTTCGATATAAAGGCGTCACTTTTGTTACAGGATTATTTGTCAGAGCAATTCCAAACTTCATATTGGAAAAAGTTTAAATATGAATCCATATTAATTCTATTTACGTTCAAGCATAATTTTTTACAATCGTTTACTACAATGCATGTTGTTATATTATCATTACCAATAACATTTAGGCCCAGTTGTATGGAGCAAAGTTAACCTAGTCTTTAGGGTTAACCCATGATCAAGCTATTTGAGTGTTGTACGAAGAATTATTTTGGTTAACCCATGAGTTAACTATGCAATTTTCTGAACGACCAAAAGTTATGGTTTAACCAAAGTTCATGGAGTTAACGTCAAATCCTGATATGACATACATACTTCTGGTCTATAACCTATAATTTTACAATGGAAAACATGGAATATTTTCCTTTTTGTTAATTATTTTGGGAAATTAAACCACAATCTTTTTTATAGTACAACGTTTCGGTAGCGGCCGAGTAAGTTTTCTTGCACTCAATAATGTTTTTATGTTTGGAAACTAGTGCAATCAACGTTGATTCTTCAAACGAACTAAAATTTGG
The DNA here is from genome assembly GCA_947563755.1 of Lochmaea crataegi. Classification (NCBI taxonomy): domain Eukaryota; kingdom Metazoa; phylum Arthropoda; class Insecta; order Coleoptera; family Chrysomelidae; genus Lochmaea; species Lochmaea crataegi. The sequence continues at coordinate 16,097,342 of OX387433.1, forward strand.
GGTTCGCTCATTTTCTTTATCTGCTATGCTTTCGTTTCGAAGAGAATACACAAAATAAGATACACTCCACAAATTACGCGCTGCTTTAGGTTAACTTGACATTAATTCAAGTTAGTACCAATAATTTTGATAAAATGCATAAATGTTACTAGAGAGTCGTATTACCATCATACTTTGAATGTGGTTCACCTGGTCACATCCTGAACTTCTTTCGTACAACGATTGATTGATTTGACTATGGTCAGCATGTGAACCTGATTCAGTTCACCAATTGGCTAACTGCGTTACATACAACTAGCCCTTAGGTAGGGTTTTTTAAAAACAATTGGAGGTCCTTACTCCAAACAGAAGTTAATCTTGAATATTTAACAATCTCACCGCGGTGGACCGTCGTTTCACAAAACGCCTAGGCATTTTATAATAGGACTGGGAAGATAGTGAAATAATAAAAGATAAGCAAAAATTTGACAATCTGGACGTTATTTTTAAAACGCCTGAGCAATTTTTAAATCTGGCTACGACAGCAGATCAAAACAAATGGACAAGAGGAAGGCAAAGCCTTTGAACCACTGAAATTTGGAACGCAAGATCTTATATCGATTGTCACTTTTTCTAAACATGTCTTAGGTCCGGTTGTACGAATGCCCGTTGATCTCAAGATCTACTGAACCTGCAGTCACTGGTGAACCTCGTTCAAGGTAACGTCTGTTGTTCTATACTGATTTTGACTTGGTTCAACTGAACGACGTTCACTAATATTATGGTAGGTTTAAAAATTGGCAACAGTGCAAATCCTAAAAGCTGGATTAAATTAGTAGAAGCATAGAAAAGTAAGAAGAAGTTTGACATTTTGGTTAACTCTACTTTACCTTAGATCTCGTATATTTTCGTTTTCTGCTTTATTTTGAATTGTATTCGTGAACGTTTATTTGTGGAGTTAGAGAGCTCGCCAGTAGTTAGTAAAAAGTTTGCAAGATCCACGAACTTTTCTTTTAAAGAAGAAGGCATTTTGTTATTTTCAGTTAAAAAATATAAAGATACTATTGAATGCAAGAAGAGCGATACCAACACGAACAAAACCAAATTTAACGCGTGGCTACAACTTTCCAAAGAATTTAATGCCATTTGCGGGAATGTTAAGATTTCAAAAAATAAGTATGAAAATATTAAGAAGAGAACAAAACAAAAGTTTGCTGATCAAAAAAAGTACATTACAGGAACAGGAGGTGGTCCTGAAATGAATATTCTAGTTACAAGAACTGATAATGAAATTGTAGATATAATTGGCCGTAGCAGGTAATCTATTTTTTGTAAAAAATTGACATTGATGTTATAAATGACATGTTATGATTCTAGTGGTTATAGAACTATCAACACCGTCAGTGAGCTTCCTTGAGTCAAATGAAAGTGTTGTTGGGAATATGGACTCAATTTTACATGAAAATGAGGAGACAGAAAATGAAATTCCATTGTTGGATGCAAAATCAGTGCATTCTACATCTGATTAGAGTAAAGCAACCATCAATATAATTAAAAATAGAAATAATAATTTAGTAACTAAATCTTTCAAAGACAGTCATTGGGAGAAATAATTTTAAAATAAAATCTAAGAGCGTTTGTTGGAAAAACGAAGGAAAAAATCAACAACGGGTTGAGATTTTGGGAAGGAAGGAGGAGATTTTGCTAAGTGAGAAACTAAAATTGAAATTCATGCAGAAATATTCAAAAAGAAATAAAAAGTTGTAAATATAAAGTTAACTAAACTAATATAAAGTGATTATAACAATAAATAAGTAAGTGAAAGGTAATACTTACCATAAAGTTTTTGTTGCTATAAGTGAACACTGGTATAAATAAACCATATAATATACCCATATCCAAGGCATATTATCAATAAATCACAAGTGAGAAGCATAAAAATATTGAAATCGTTTATGCAGCACAGATAAAACTTTCCAAGCAGCCCAGAATTTCTGTTCATGGCCACCGAACAGTGAAATTCAGTGTGACCCTCAAGAGGAGAAAATAAATGAATACTTTAATTACGAAAGACAATCAGGTATCATTTATCTATATAATTTAATGTTGAATTTATTGATGTCTAAAATTTGAATTGTTCATATTTGAAAAAAAAAGGTATTACATAAGATTATACCCACTGACAAAAATTTTCAAAAGAATCAAAGAGGCATTGACCATCATTGATTTTGATTTCATTTTATTCTAGAACGTTGTCAAATGTCACTTCTTCACGTATAAAATTAATCATATTTTCTTTCTGACCTTTAAAACCATAGAAATATAAAACCATAGACTCTCATAAGTATAATCTTAATTTTGTTGTGAATGAGAGAGTGAATGAATTTTAGATAAGAAATAAATAGTGTTAATGATTTTTTGAATATTTTTGAAGTTAATTAAGCAGTTAAGCAAAGTTAAACAATAAACCAAACGTTTCATTTGTTGAACATTTATTTAAAATTGAATGTGTTTGTTTTTGTATCTATGATATATTTTACAATCAATACAGGCTATCAACGTTGGAACTTTTTGAAAGACAAAGGACAGGGTTGGCCTCACAAAATTTTAACTCACAATCAAAAATATAATTCCCTGAGACAGTTTAAATAAATATTCAAATGATAATAGAGTCTCATAATAATCATAATAAAAAAAATTATAAAATAAAAAATAAATATTTTGATAATTTCCGACTGAGCTGGATTGATATAAATAAAGATAAGTATTATAATAAGGTATGGAATTGATATAGATCTACAATTCAAAACCATATCAATATATATATAATATGGTTATTGTTATAGCATCTCGGAAATTAACGGACTGGACAGAGTCTAATGTAAAAACACTTGAAACTCAACAGAACTGTTTAATCGAACAACACAATTTGAAAGTACATGAAAGAGATCCACCAGCAACAAATGATTTCTAGTGATGGAGAACTTTGGAAAAGCAAGTGATGTTTGAAAAATTAAATCAGAAACTTAAATAACTTTCATGGTGTTTCACAATTATTACCCAATATTTTAGGGGCCAATTGTATATTGAAGAATAATGGTAGTTTTCTAAACTGTTTGGTGTGGTTAATGAGGTGAACTAACATTAGTTTTCAATATAGTAGTTCCTAGAATATGGTGTAATATTTGTAAAGCACACTGTGTTATTGTATTATAATGTGTAAACTTTTAAAAAATACATGTGTTTAATAATTTTAGTTTATATCAAATACATTATTTTTAAGAAACATTGTTTTATTGTGGAAAAGTGCTGCAGAGTCGCAAATAAACTGAGCTAGTGTTAATTAAACTATTTTTTATGAACTATTCACAGTAAATTGTTAAAATATTATTAACTCCGTTATTATATTCATTTATTTCATTGTCAATTTGATTTACTGCTAATATAGCAGCTTCTATTTCTTCATCATTATTTGGCATATCATCACCTGATTGTAGTGCTATATTGTGCAGTACTGCACAAGCAACAATCACGGCCTCTACTCTTTCAAGTTTTAAACGAATTCATAGGGCAAGTATTGGGAAATGCCTCTTCCAAATTCCAAATAATCTTTCGATTAGATTGCTTGTCCTAATCTGCGCCTCGTTAAATAAATGTTCTGCTGGTGTTTGGGGATTCAAAAGAGGGGTAATTAACAAGTAAGTTGCCTGCATACCTGTTATTTTCGAAATAAAATCTAATTCTAGAGTTTCTGAAAATATTTGAATCGTGCGAAGATCCAGGCCATCTACACACTATACTTTGAATTCTACAATTTGCATCATCAAAAACCTGCACAATTAATGAAAAAAAGCCCTTTCTGTTACGGTATATCCTGCATCTTGTCCCCCTTGGCTTTGTAATTTAATATGTGTGCAATCTATCCTATACACTTGGGAAATCTGACAATGTTATAAAATTCCTTTCGTGTTCTATTTATTTCTTCCTGTAACCTGGGCATTTTTATATAATGTCTTTTCAAACCAGCTACACATCTCAACACTTTGTGCACAGTTCTACTGGCTGTTGATTTATCAACACCAGAGAAGTCACCCACTACTTGCCAAAATGAGCATGTGGCAAAAAATCGCAGCGTCGGAAGTACCATATCTTCAGCCGAGAAAGCGTGGCTTCTAAAAAACATATTAAGTCTTGCTGACTGAGGATCAATATTTTCTCAATAACAAGCCGAGCAACTTGTTTGGAAAGGCTAAACCGACATTTAAATTCATCTTCTGACCACTATGTGAAATGATTTGGTCGTTCTCGGTAAACTTTTGGGGCTCGCCTAATATTTTCCATCACATTAATGAATTCTAAAAAGTCTTCATCATCGCTAATTACATCCATAACTTCCATTTTACAAATTTTAAAACAAAACAAACTGAAAAAAGTGACAGATGCTTAACCTCAAAACAATTCGTTGAACTCTTGTTGAACGCGCCAAACTGGACGTTCAGTTGACCTGAATCATGAACGACAGTTCAACACAAAACGAGTTCTGTACAACCCAATTTCACAGTAGAACTTCGGTTCAGGCTGAACTTCAATTGAACTGGCTTCTTCGTTCAACAGGGCCTTATAGTCTGTGTCACGTGGGTGTTGTGCTGTCTACACCGTTTCTATTTATTACTTTTTGAAAGCTTGTGAAAAGTTATTTCTATGTCTAAAAATGCAGTTAGGATAGTTTATAGGTTGTCTAATGCACCTTGGACGTTTTGTGACATCGTACTGTGGTATTACAAATTTTAATCTTGTTAGTTATAGTAAGTGTTTGTCATTATTATTGTCACGACGTTATTAATAAGTGTCATTTTTAAAAGCTGAATAGAACCAATTTTATAACTTGGTTTTTACTCATTCTCTAACCATTTATTCATTTTTTAAAAATTTCTTAGTCAAGTAATAATCTCCAGGAAGATGAGTACACCCTCCATAGCTACTAGTGCGGGCATAAAGAGAAATAATTCTAACTTTGACACATATAAAAATTATTGTGATTTTATGACATTTACGTTTGTCAACATTCACGCGATAGTGTCTACTATGATAAAATGGCACTGTTATTAATTCAAACCTGATTTGTATTGAGATTGGATTGCAATAACGAACTAGTATGACATAAATGTTTGTATGTACCGCGGGCATAAATAGATGTTTATGCCCTGAGGGCGACGTCTTACGAACCCGAGGGCCTCTGGCCCTCGGGTTTGTGAGTCGACCGAGGGTACATAAATAACTATTAAAATAAAATAAATACGAAGTATTGAATACAGTTAATGATCTTTTTATTTCTTTATATAATTCCATTTATTAAAATTTTATTAAATTTACCTGACCTTTCTTTCTCAGTACAACCCTGTAACTTACTCTGATAAAGCACAAAACTATCCATCTCAGTCGGATTGGTTAGTTGTGTTTGGAGTCGACGCTCTACTCACTCTTATTAATTATCTCCAAAATGGCTGTTCAATAATAGACAAGTTGTTGAATTAAACGAAGAAATATCATATTTTTTATTGAGAAACAAAATCTAACACAGTGGTAAATTATGTATGATGTATTACCATCCCTTCCACACTTTAAGAATAGTAAAAATAATTGCTAAATTCAAGAAATCAGTTTGCAAATGAGAAGTGTTTACAAAAACAATGGTTATCATATAAGTACAAAATCAATGATGAAAATTGCTTATAGACCAACAAGGTAAGTGGAAATTAATTTTAGTAAAGTATTTATTCATAAAGGAAAATTAGAAACTTGTTTAGTCGATAAGCAAAAGATAAGAATAGACAGATGTTTACAATCTAATAATAATACATAAAAATATAAATACTACAGTAAATAATGAATATGTCAAATCTTCTTTAATTGCTTTTTTTAGTTTAAATGCATTTATTGTTTTTGTTTGTCTTTTTCATTATTATTATGGCCCTTAAGTCTCTATCTAGAGTTATTTTTTTAGCTATAGCAAATCTGTTTAGAATATTATTGTTATTATTTAATAATTAACTTTCTTTTTCTTTTATATTGTAAGAAGAAAGAATTTAGGAACCTCATTTTTTTGTGTTAGTCCTTCTTCTTTAGATGCTCAGGGAAATAGCATCGGATTCCAATCTATTTTCTTTCCTTCTCACTTCAGGAAGAAAAATTTGTCGTCCATAAAGAAATTGGTGAGATTTTTAAAAGAAATCTTGTCGATTTCTCAGCACGTGAAGAATTTTAAATTTACCACACTTTCAAACTTCAAAATGTCCTCCTGTCAAAAGTCAAGGTAAGTTGACTCCCTACTTTATCGATATTGGAACTACTTTTTCTTAGACTTTATTGTGTTTATTGTGAAAAAACTGGAATGAGCCATCCTCTTGGAGTTTTTACTTTTATTAAACACACAAGTCACTGGTCACTATGTTGAATTTTTCAATAAAATTTGTGTCAAAACTGATATACGAGGATGGTCAAAAGTTATTTTGGTATTTTTGATTTTCTTACATACACCTTTTTTACACATATAATTATAATCTACATAAAACATAATATTGAATGTACAAATCTCACATCTTAAAACCTCTTCCAGACATAGAAATCACACTTTAAAAATTTCTCATTGTCAAAATGATTTTTTTTAAATTTTCGAAAATTAAAGCATTTTGGTTATTCAAGACCTTTTATAACATGTCCTTGCACTCTTTAGTTGCAGTTTATGTGTTTCTTTTTTATTTACAAGTGTTACTATAGTTTATTTTTTTAGGTTCACAACTGAAGTCTTCTAATGGATAAGATTTTTCGATTCTAGTGTTGGAGGTAGGACTTCTTAGACTTTGAATTGTTTCAGTAATTCAAGAGAAGACTCCAAATAATATGTTTCCACCCTTTTTTCTTACTATTCTCATCAATTAATATTTTTAAAAAATGACAGCTTCTGTTTAAAAATGAAAAAAATACTCTATGCTTACGAAAGCACAGGATCATTATTGAATAACGTTTTAAACGGTCATGAACCGGACCCGCCATTTGATGCCCCCATGGTCTATTTCCTTCTGTTAGTTTCCTACCAAAGTCCAAATCTGGTTACACCACTGACAGATTTATAACCTATGAAGAAGGTTTGTGATTTTTTATATATGAAAAAATTTAGTCTCTTTTTTAAAACAATTAATGTTCAAATTTATCTCATATCTATTTGAGATTAAATGGTACCATGACTCTGCGGTATTTATTGCCTAACTGCCATAGATAATATAATTTGTAACCATAATAGCATCTATTACAAACTGTATTTATTAAATATTTCTTAGTTAAAATTTGTCATTAATTCTTCAGTATAAATATAATAAAGAAATCGAATATGTTTTCATATCTAACTAATTATTATTAGTAGCTAATCATAATACCACTCACTCACTTTCTGAACAACTAACAATGATTCAACAAAAACTGAGCATTCTCTTAATTAGCATCACAATCACTTCGTAAGAAAAGAAATATACTGGATAGAACCGCAAGCTCCAATCAATAATTTGGTTAAGTATGAAAAATTACCTCGGGAAAAATTATTGTGGCATTCTCATAGTTGGTTCATGAGCGTATCCATCTGTGGGTAAAACATTCGTCAGCAATGTTGAGGCTTGAAGTTTGGGTATAAAAATGTTATTTGAAAGATAGTGAATTTATTAATCAGAATGAAATACAAAGTATCTTCAATATAATGTCATATTTGTATTTATAACCAAAAAACCACCATAGAAAAAGCAATAGGCTGGAAACTTATCGAAGCTGTAGTAGGTTGAACGTTCAATATGGATGAACCAAATTCACAAATAGACGATAATCATTTACTAAAAGCTTATCAATGAGGCAAAAAGCCCAACAGATTGGATCTGTACAGAGTTTTGTAGAAAATGTTTTATTGGTTTTTGAAGGTAAAAATACTGGATAATGCTTCGTATTTCGTTTTTTCATTTCTCCGAGCCTATCTGAAGTCTCCTATAACTCTGTATCCAAGTTACTTTTTGCTTTGCACCAGTTTGTAGAAGTTCTTAGCTGGGTATTTGCTATGTACTCTCGGTTTCACTGTCTCTCTCACCTTGCCACATAATCTGTACAGGTGTTTCTTTATTGGATGATGACCAATCATGAAACCTGTTATAATTCTCAGATGATTCTTACTTAGTGTGAGCAGTGAGACTATTGGGGGGAAGAGGAACATCTACCTAAACTGAAGCCTGAAACACATGCATACAATTGGCATATATAGGGATGAACCTATCTGACGGTTGCGCATGGAAGAGGAGGAAACAGCCTCACATTATCTTTGAATGTGAACCAAAGAAAAGAAGATGATCACTTTATTCCAAGAATAAATACAAACGAATCAACAATGATGAAATAAATCAAGTGAATAGTTTACAAACTGACATTGGAGATCCAGTGAGTTTTAAAATTCCGTTAATACTTTCAAAAGCTTAACATTCAACTTAAAATTTAATAAAAATAAGATGCAAAAATCCATTCTGTTTAAGTTGAGAATAAACTGACTACTGTTATGACAATTGTGTATGTTTTTCAGATTTTTGTTTGTTTTTAAAGTAAATTTGTGTTTCAAGCCTCTTTTTAACCCTAGTAAAAAATTTTTTGTAGCTGCCCTGTCATATATTTCATTGCTCGAACGTAATCCGTTAGATCGTATAGAAATCACAGTGTCATGGTAATAATCACCATTGTATAAGAGCTCGAAATATTACATAGTAGGCACCCGCTGCTTGAGTGAAAGCTAAAGTTCCACTTCAAAGTAAACGCTTTTGATAATTTTTTTCATTTATTTATTTTTTATACATCAATTGTGAGATTTTCTACTGAGGTTTTTTCTATTCTTCAATACTTATGTCACTTACAGTATCGTGATGTGATAAAAAAGATATGTTCGTATATAAAAAACTGAATTAGAGGACACGAAACGTGGAAATTACCATGGGAGAGACATATTATTTTCAACAAATAGTATCAATAAAAAAAATTTGACTATTGAGGTGATTACTTAATTACAGTTACCTCCCATCAGGACACCTATTAAAACTCTTAGTGCAGTTTTACTCAGGCTTATGCGTTCATTTACTCTCACCTGGTTGTAGTCTTCCAGGTGTCTATAAGCCCCACTAGATCATTCCAATGTTTAGATCTTCTCCTCTTTTCGGCGTTGTCTATTTCTACAAATATTACATTGGAGCTGATACCGCAAAAGGGATCCGGACCCCAAAAGTGTGTTTCAGCCCCTCTCTTTGCTATTTAAATTCTTTTTATTCCAGTGTATCCTGGGATCCACAGTAAGGTAAGTTTCCTCAGCCATTCTCATACTATTTTAGAACTGATTAAGTAAGAACTCAGTGCTTGTCTATCCGACATGATGATAAAATCCTTTGCCTTCTATATCATTTATCAATATTGAACTGGGTACACTTTCCTATGGCGTGAATATCCGCTCAAAAGATAATTGGATTTTTTCCCAAACTTTCTTAGTGTTTGATACCTGGCCCGTTCACTCCTATCCCAGTCCCTTCAATTATTTTTGAGCCGTCTGTATACCATTAAATGGCATTGTTTGGGATCTCATTCCTTCTTGTTACTGAACTACGTATCGAATTTTTCTGAAAAGTTTTACTTTTTCATCTTGCCATCCTGTGAAGTGTCCCAGAATTTCTGATTTATAAAAAGCGAGGAGGGTTGTTTTTTAATCATTCCCTTTCTGGGGGCCATCCGCCATTTTTCATGATCACGTCACTGAGGCCCGGTTTATCAATAGCCAATATTATCCATCAGTTAAGTATCCGTCGGATAAAAGTAACTAGCAGATAAAGTTCCAGTTTGTTTGGAAGCGGTTTATCAACTCGTTTTTATTCTCTAGTTTGTTAACTGACAGATAATGAAAGTTGGCAATGCTGACGAATGAATGTAAGCAATCTCATTGGTTGTTACAAGAACAAGGTCATGTCACATCAATTGATATTTTTGTTAGGTTATTGGTGAATGTTTATCAAAAGGTTTATGTGTTTTTATTTTTTCTTTCTTGAAGAGTTTTTGATTGTGGATAAATATGAATTTTCTGAATGATTATATTCTGGATAGCGACGAGGACGAGGATATTGTGCAAGTTCTTGAGTACGAAAGAAGGCCTTATACAGTTAGGGAAAGAGTGGACAACTTCGAAAAGTGGGATGACCAGGATTTTCATGCAAGATTTAGGATGACAAAAGAGACTGTTCTGTCAATATTAGAACTGATTGAGGATTCACTTGAGTGACGAACTGATAGGTAGGCGATTTTATTATTTTCATGCCATTTTATATTCCTTAACTTTTTACATTTTCAGGAATAACAGTATAAGGCCAATAGACCAGCTCCTTCTCACACTCAGGTTTTATGCAACAGGAAAATTCTTGATATCATCTGGAGACTTCTGTAATGTGAGCAAAAGTTCTGCATCAAAGATAATCAAAAAGGTGTCTTATGCAATTGCATCTTTGTCACAAAGGTATATACAAATGCCACAAGGAGAACAAATTGCCATAGCCCAGAGGGACTTTTACTCAATAGCAAAACTTCCAAGAATTATTGGGAGTATTGATTGCACACATGTTGGTATTTTATCACCAGGTTGGTATATAATATCTGATTGCCTGTATATTTTGTTTTTATATAGTTGAAATGCAGATCTTGAATTAGTTGCAGATTTGATCCCATTGAAATTTTTCAGGTGGACGACATGCAGAAAATTTTAGAAATAGAAAAGGATTCTTTTCATTGAATGTCCAGACTGTCTCTTCTGTGAATCTGAAGATACTAGATATAGTTGCACGTTGGCCTGGTGCATCCCATGACCAACATGTATTCGACAACACCAATTTAAAAGCTAAATTCGAAAATAATGAATTTGGTAATGCACTTTTAGTTGGAGACAGTGGCTATGCGAATACCAGATACCTGATAACTCCTTTAATAAATACCCATAATGAATATGAAGAGTTATATAACGAATCAGTTTGCAGAACAAGAAATCCTGTGGAACGACAATATGGAGTTTGGAAAAGAAGATTTCCTGTTCTTGCATTAAAACTTTGACTCAAACTAGACACTGCAATGGTTGTAATAATAGGAACTGCAGTGTTGCACAATATCTGCATTGACAAGAAAGAAGCAGCAGTTCCACCAGTTTATCCTGGGTTAAACGCAAATGAAATCGATTTTGAATTGGATTGGGATATTGCGCCAAATCCCGATCAACATTTTGTCAATGTTAGGGCTCAACTCCTGGCAGGATACTTCCCAGGATTACTGCATGGAAACAATAATCAATAATTCTCGTTCCCATTTTCAATAAATCATTGTTGTAGTAACTGAATATACTAAATGAATTATCAGATGCAAAAGTGATTTTATTTTTGTTTCACCAATTTCCCACATAAAAAATGCCCACTTTCTTGTAAAATAGTATATTGAAATCATAAGGCAATGTGGTTTTCAAAATGTACAAAAGCAAAACTATTTAATACAACCCTCTTCATTACTAAATTGATTAATCAACAAAAACAGGCAATAAACTAAATAATAATCATCATCATTAACAAACACCTACGATGATTAACAAAATCCAATAAACTTCATGAAAATAACAACACTCATCAAAATATAAAATAAAAAACATAAAAGTCGACCTTATAGGTAAAAACTGAAAAAGAAAAACTAGAAAACTAAAAAATACATAGTTTCACCTTTTTTTCTTAAAAACTAGAAAAATATAAAAAATCACATAAAAATCAGACTGAAAAAAATCACATAAGAGTAGAAAACTGTAAAAATCATATAAAACTATAAAACTGAAAGAATAAAATAAAATCAATCACGTTTGAACTACTACTGGGGTTTTTGTTTTCTAATGAATTGAATTTGAATTGGGCAATCTACAATTCAAATTTCAAAATATTTTTTTTTATTTGCTCAGCTTCCTCTTGGTACTCTAAAATCCTCATCCTAGTTTGATGCTCAACCTTTTCATTTGCAGCATTTTCCAATAGAGAATCTATCAGCTTCTGTTTTTTTATTGCCAGTTCTTCAAATTTCCCAGCTACCGATTTCTGGCATTTTTTCTTCAAGACTGGTCTCCTGCGACTTGACCAATCTTTCTCTAAAAATAAAAAAAATCGAGTTGGAATATTTTATTTAGATATAACTATACTACTTAGATATTGAATACTCACTTTTATCATCCTGAACTGGCATTCGATTTTCTTTTTGCTCTTCAGCACACTGCAATTGATATTCAATCTCACGAAGATTTTCACCGTCAACTTCATCAATAGTGATGTTATCTGCAGTCAGTAGTGAAGTGTGCAGTGGTGTCTGTAGCATTCTGCAGTTGAATGCAGGTGCAGCCCAATTAGTTGCAATTTCTTCATTATCTGACACTACCTTTATTTCATCAGATATAGCAATATTTGTTGTTCTGAAATTATTTAGTAAAATATCAATTTACAGAAGTGTAAGGATGAGATTATTATTATATTTAAAACATCCTATTAAGCTTATTAGCATATATATTATTATACTAGCAAGTATAGCAAGTAAGAGAGGAGAGTCATATGTAGGTATTTTTTACTTTGTGTATTATCACAGTCGAATGGTTTCTGCAAACCATGTAGGGAAATTGCTATTATTTCCATCAATTCCTTCTCCTCTTCATTTGGTGTTTGAGAAGGAGGAACATATTGTCCTCCTCCAGTTCCTCTGAGGTAAGTTTTGTTTGCAGCACATTTTTTCCTCATATCTTTCTTGATCGATCCATACTTCATTCTGAGTTGCTTGGAGTTACGAGGCTATGAAAAATCAACTATTATTTACTGCATAGAAAACTTAACCTTACCTACGTTGCTACTACTGCAGCTATTGAAGGCTCCTTCAACCTGCATCCAAGCCTACTCTTTTGATTTCCAGGTTGCCCCATCCGTTTTTTATTTTCTATTACATTTTTATGTTTATTTGCAATTTTTAGAAGCAAATTTCTCTCCTCTGCTGTGAAATTGCATCCTCTCTTCTTAGTAGTACTAGTACTTTCCATTTTTTACTTTACTCAAAACCCAAGTAAATTTGACACAACACCACAACGAAATCAAAACAAAGCAATTCTACAGAATAAAGTGAGGTTATGTAATAGACCTCAACCTCCAGATATCGACCTATCCGCCAGTTGAAACTGACAGATAAATATTTGACATTTTATCTGCCGGATAAAGTTATCCTGTTGTTGATAAACCGACCTTTCCAAAATAACTGGTAGTTAAGCATTAACTGACGGATAAATTGCTATTGATAAACTGGGCCTCAATAGTAAAAATAACGTTCAGGTCACTTGCCTAAAACCTTAGTGATGAATGTTTTATGAAATAATGTGGGGGAGGAGACTTCAGACTCGTACTGTATCTCAACGATTCAATGCACCGAACTCGCATATCTACATTTTTTTTTATTTCTCTTACGAACTCATCAACGTATTGAATTAATTCGACATTGTCCTCACTAAAATATGTTGAAATGGTAGTAAATCTATTTGATGTTCAGAAATTATCATACAGTGTGACTATTTCGGTTGGAATCCTCAAATTTTCTTCGTTAGGGAACGTTTAGGCAAAAAATACCGAGACAGGTCGAACTGTAAATTCAGTTCTGCACTTATTGCGAACAACCATAGTTATAAAGTTATATTGACGTCATAAATACGCCGTGACGACGTCATCCAATGTTTTTTAAGTGGAAACCTTTATTTTTGATAGCAAATTAAAATACGCTGATAGCTTCTAAAAACGACAATATGTATCAATTTTACCCAATAGATCATAGTTTAAAACAAAATTAAAACAGTCTCAAATGACGTTTAATTTTTAATAACAGGAACAAAAGTAAAACCTAGTTATTTAAAAAAAGTTTAAATGAGGTGCTCAAATTGAGACCCTCCCATTTCTTGACAATAACAATCTATATTGGAATTCTTGCAACACTTTTTCAAGCGTATCATGTCGAATGGTATTGACTTCCTCACGAATCCTATCTTTTGATTCCTGAATATTATTGGGTCGATTGGCGTATACCTTTGACTTTAAGTAACCCCGCAAAAAGAAATCTAGTGGAGTAAGGTCTGGTGACCTGGCCGGCCATTCGATAAACCCCCTCCTTCCAATCCAATGATTTGGAAATATCCAATTTAATTAATTACGAACGTTCAGATCTTAATGAGGGGTAGCGCACCGTCTTGCTGGTACTATATTTCTCCATTTGGCAGATTTGGGCTATTACCATTTATAAATAGACGCATTAATTCTGGTACTATTTGTTGCCTTAACAATTCTAAATAAATTGCACCAGTAAGATTGCCGTCTATAAAAAACGGACCGATAATACTGTTGCCAATAATTCCCCCCAGACGTTAACCTTTTGAGGGAACTGAGAACTTTGCGTCCAGACCTGGAAGTAACGCATTTTTGTGACTTGTTAATAACTGAATCAATAGGTGTATTTCTGTACTCAATTAAAGCCATAAATAAATCTGTTCCTAAATGTTTAGCTTTTTTTATCAAATTTTTGAGGGTTTGCACATATCAACAATTTCCCATGGTAAATTAGAAACTTCTCGCAACAACATTTTCCCCCTTATGAGTCTTTTGGAATTTTAGACATGTAAGACAATTTCTGATTTTATATTCAATTTCCTTAATCATAAATGGCGAAAATAAAATACGCCTGTCTCTATTTTTACTTTTAGGAACCAGAACAAAAGAATTTTTAAAAATCAAACCATTAGTGAAATACAGATCCTCTTTGATTGAAAAATAGAATTTTAGCTCATTGAGTATTTTATCAATATTACCAGTCCAACCGTTCTGAATATTGTTTTTCAAAGCACTCATTTCTGAATCTTTTGCGGTTTCTTTTCGAAAAAGCTCCAACTTCTCATTAGAGAATGGCAAATTTGACATAATCATGTTAATATGCAATCCAACATCCTGATCAATATCAGTTAAATCATTTGAGTGTCTGTTAAATGATCTTGACAGTGCATCCGCCAGAAAAAGTTCTTTTCCAGGTTTATATTTAATGACGATAATCTTTGAAGTCTTAAAGGGGTTTCATTTAATGATTTTTTAAAAATTTGTTCCAAGGGCTTATGATCACTTTCAACAATCACGGTTTTTCCAAAAATATATTGATGAAAGCGCTCACATCCGTGGCAAATAGCAAGTAGCTCCTTCTCTATTTGGGCCCACATTTTTTGACTGGCAGTAAGACTTTTTGAAGCATATGCTACTGGCAAGTTGTCTTGCAGTAGAACTGCACCTAATCCAACACTATTACTATCTACCGATAATACTACTGGTTTTTTATTATCATAATACCTTAAGACAGGAGCATTTTGTAACATTTCTTTTATTTTTAAAAAATTACGTGTGTGGTTTTCATTCCACATAAATTAAATATTTTTCTTTAAGAGCTGTCTTAAGGAATCAGTTACTTGAGAAATGTTTGGTAAAAATTTTGAGTATGTAAAAATTTGTTGGTACCTCTAAATCCAATATTCCTTGAATTTTGTCATCATCAACTTTTAGTCCTTCTTCACTCAACACATGTCCTAAATATTTTACCTCTTCCACACCAAACTGACATTTTTTGAAATAGAACCTCACATTTGCATCTATTGCTCTCTTAAACACTTCTCTTAATGCGTTTAGATGCTCTTCTTCACTTTCACTATAAACTAAGATGTCATCTATGTACACTTGAATACCAGGCACATCTCCAAAAATATCAACAAAGGTACGTTGAAATACCTCCGGAGCGGAACACAAACCAAAAGGTACTCTTTTATAGCAGTATCTTCCATATTTTCCAGCATTGAATGTTGTTAATAACTGACTTTTTTCATCAAGTTTAATCTGATAGAATCCCTTGTTAGCATCAAGTGTAGAAAATATCTTTGGCTCTCCCATTTTTGACACTGTTTCCTCAAATACTGGCAACTGGTAACTTTCTCTAATAATGTTTTTGTTTAAGTTCTGTGGATCTAAACAAACTCGCAATGAATCATCAGATTTTTTCACAACGACCATCGAATTGACCCATTCTGTCGGTTTAGTTACTTTTTTAATTACATTTATTTTTTCCAACATATCTAATTCTGCTTTTCTTCAATCCCTATTGGCATTTTTTAGGAGCTTCTGCAATAGGCTCGGCACCAGGTTCAAGTTTAATTTTGTGAGTAATATCTTTTATTTCACCAATAGATTCAAATAAGTCTTCATTTGCCTATGTTAAGTTATCTATTTTTCTGTTTTGAATCATATTTATGTTAGCGCGTTTAATCAGCTTATATTTCTGTATGAATTCCAAATTTATAATACATGGTGAGTCAAGTTCCATAACTTGAAACGTCTCAGTATCTTCTATATTATTTACGTTGCATGGTACTCGAATTTCTCCCTCTATATTGTCGATAGAGCTTCCATCATAGTTTATTAGCTTTATTTTTGATTTATGTATACCAATCTTTGAGGCAACTTCTTTGGTCAAAATGTTGGTCTCTGCACCAGTGTAAATTTTATAGCTAACTTCATGATTATTTATTAAAACTTTCTGTATCCAACTATTTCTGTTTATTGATCCAACTTGTTATTTATTATTTTCCATTTGTAATTTTATTTGTCCAATAAATAACTCTTCTTCTTTATCCTCATCTTCTGAGTCACTTTCTTTTTTTATTACATGCGTTTTCCTTGCCTTTTTGCCTTTTTCTTTGTTATTGAAACACTTTTTCTCAAAATGGTTAAACATTTTACAATTTCCGCATGTTTTGCCATATGCAGGACATTTTCGAAAATCATGCCTTGTACCACATTTTTGGCAAATACGCTTTTTCTGCGTATTCTCGTCGTACTGTTTTTTATTCTCTGTTTGATACATTTTTTTCTGTATTGCATTTACGCCCTTTTCGTCTTCTTCAAGCTTCTTACTTTGTGCTTCTGCTAGTTCAGTCGCTTTGCAAATGTCTTAAATCTAGGTTAGATTCTCGCAACAATCTATCTCTGACTCTGTGATCTCGAATTCCACATACAATTCTATCCCGAATTAGACTGTCACATAAAGTTTCAAAATTACAATTGTTACTCAATTTTTTAAGTCCTGTAAAGAACGTGTCAAATGTTTCACCTCCTAGTTGAACACGAGTATTAAATATGTGTCTGCTCACCGTTTCATTTGATTTAGGAGCAAAGTGGAGTTCTAGTATATTTATTATTTCTTTCCAGTCCTTTTTCGGAGTATCTCTAACCTACAAAGTCTCAAAAATATCATGAGCTTCTGTCCCAATAGTGTGAAGCAAACTTGCTACTTTTCTTTCTTCACTAATATCTTTATTTGAACTGATACCTGAGGCTTCCATATATATTAGGAATCTTTGTTTCCATTTTCTGAAATTTACTGCTACATCACTCGGAGTCTTTAAGTTTTCCATTTTTCGTTTCATTTTTGTACCGACCGGCTTTTTATTAGAAAGGTTAACTTTTTCACGTCGGCTATTATTTTTTTTTCTAAAGCACACAAGTTCTTAAACACGATTATCGCAGCGCCATGTCATGTTTTGAGTAATATAAATAAAATATATTGTATTGTTTTATTTGTATTTTATATTTAATTTTTAAATTTTGAATTTTTATTACAATTTTTAATATTTTTATACTTGCCCTTTTTCCAGCTAGCTCAAATGAAAACCGGGAACAAGAAAACTCTGAGTCTCTTTGAGTTCTGGCGCTAGTAAATTATCTACTGAGTTTATTCACAGATATATGTGACTTGAATCAATTCCTATTTTTAAAATTTATTAAGATTGTTTATGAACTTTTTATAAATTAAATCTTCCAATATAATATTTAAATAAATGTGTATTATTAAAATTTTGTGACGCCTATGGACAAACCTTTCTTATTATTTTAAAATCACCCTGAAATAGGAAGCAGATGTCTCTGTCGATGTGTATGTTGAGTGTGGAGAGTTGCAAACAGTTCAGTTTACAGCAAATGAATATCTATTGGCACAGATATAAAAAAAATTGTTGTTTATACCTAATAAAATGGAAATCAATTCAACAAAACAGTTTAATAATAATAATTGTGATTGCCTTTATATGATATTTACATGAATATCAATTCAAATTTAACTAGTACTACAAAAGAAACCATACAATTACACATATACAGTTACTTAACCTATAATTCAATGAAGAAAAATTTTAAATCCAAGGTGAGCTCTTGTTTAAGTTTTATCAAAGCCAATTATTAATTATTTATGAAATTTATTTTAGATGTACATCAGATATATTTAGAATGCATATGCTTTTTATAAAATTTTAATTGGTACCAATGAATATGACTAACCTTTTTCGACATTAATTTGTCAAACTGGTTGCACGAGGATTTGCAAATTTGATGATGTAGACGGGATTGAGCAGATTGAGGATTCTGAATAAACGTTTTAAAATGTTATTATACTACTCCAATCACAACACATAATTCCTTATTTCCTTAACAACCATTTCTGATATTATTATTCTTTGATTCTGTCTGACCGTTTTGTCTTCCCCAAAGCATAAAATTTCTTGACAGTGACATTCAATTATAATTTAGGTTAGAATTCCGCCAAAATATAATTTCTATTGATTATTAAATATTATGTATACTAATGATTTTAATTTCAGGTGTAGGTAATACATATCTGGGAAAAAATCTAGTTTAGTGAACCAACGCGGATTTTGATGAAATATTTTTTTTTAATTAATTCGAGGTCGCTGAACACGAAAATGAAAAAAGAAATCGGCGCTCTCTTACCAAAAACGAGTTATGAATTTTTGAAGATGAGTTCAGATCAGCACTGCACTGGTTTTATTGTCATATAATAACTGATTTAAATGATGCATTATAAAGTCTACACAATGTTAATTACACTATAATTACTTTTTACGATATTCCTCTCACACACACATTTAAAAAACACTGATATTGATATTCATTTCTTGTAAATTCTTTTTTTAATTCCTCAATTATTATATATTTTGACATTTTCATGTAACATGACTGACATATAAGTTTTGGTCTGTTTCTTCTTAGTCGTACAGCTTGTACCTAATAGCATATTCAGCCATAAAAGATATTTAGCCACTTGAATTAGTTGCTGAGTATATCCGTTTTCATGATCGTGACCATATCGTGACATAGAAGATATAAACAAGATGAACATCATGAACATACACCTATTTTTCCGATAGCTAGCGCCGTATTACAGCTGAAACATTTTTTTTCAAATTTTGAGAGATGTTGATTTTAGGAAGATGGTTAGTTTTGAGATAAGTTTGGTTGATATTTATCATTTATTTGAAGGATAATGAACCATTCAATTTGATCATTGAGGATGCTGAACAATTTTTTTTCTCTGAATTGCACTCATCAATTAATTCTTTAAAAAAATCACCTCCTCAGTTGTTCGGCCTCTATAAACACTGCTGACAACGAAAATAGTTGCTGCAGGTGTAATTCCAAATCAAATTTTTAACATACTGCTAATATTATAAGACTTTGGTTATCAGAAGCTGTTTCCCCTTTTTAGAAAATTTGAAAATTCTACTAATATCGCTTCCCGACCAACTAACACCGATCAAAGTGAAATCGCAATCGCCTCTTATCATCTTGATACATTTATAAGATTGGATTTCCGTTTGAAATAATGAAGTAGATTGATTATCGCGAGCGAAGCGAGCGCGCCGGATCGACGTTTCGCAATTCGCGCGCGCGAATTGCGAAACGTCGATCCGGCGCGCCTTTCTCACAGTATGTAGATGGCTGTTCATATAATTTTTCCATAACTGATTTCAGTTAAACGAAAGTTGAGCCAAATACAGCGCCAGCTATCGGAAAAATAGGTGTATGTTCATGATGTTCATCTTGTTTATATCTTCTATGTCACGATCATGAAATCGAAAATATTCAGCAACTAATTCAAGTGGCTAAATATCTAATGGCTGGATTTGCTATTAGGTACAAGTTGTGCGACTGAGCGGAAACAGACCAAAACTTATATGTCAGTCATGTTACATGAAAATGTCAAAAGATATAATAATTGTGGAATTAAAAAACGAATTTGCAAGAAATGAATATCAATATCAGTGTTTTTTAAATGTGTGTGTGAGAGGAATATCGTAAAAAGTAATTATAGTGTAATTAACATTGTGTAGACTTTATAATGCATCATTTAAATCAGTTGTTATATGACAATAAAACCAGTGCAGTGCTGATCTGAACTCATCTTCAAAAATTCATAACTCGTTTTTGGTAAGAGAGCGCCGATTTCTTTTTTCATTTTCGTGTTCAGCCACCTCGAATTAATTAAAAAAAAAATATTTCGTCAAAATCCGCGTTGGTTCACTAAACTAGACTTTTACCCATATCTGGTATGAAAAACAAGCTTTTCTTATTCAAAATACTTTAAATGAAGAATTATAAATTTAATTTGATTGTTACTCGATATGATTATGTGAAAAATATCATATTTTGTTTAACTCAAGGTAAGTCTTTCTGTTTTAATTTCTAAACTTCTATTTAATATGATTTCTTATAAAGGTTTAATTCTTGCATTCTGTTTTATTATAATCCTTTTTATAACAAGAAATAGAGTTGATTCAAGTCTCATAATCATTGACTGATACTTTTCAACTATTTTCTTTCCCAATTTTCATATTTTTACTATTAAAGTAGTTTTAATTGTTTAATACCATTATATATTCATTAATTGAAAATACTATTTACTTATTAAAAGTTAAAGAACCAAACATTACACTTTTCATTATTCATTAACTGTCACTGTATCTACAACTGTCACCACCTGGCCTTCAACCCAGGCCCTGCCAGTCACATAAATACTACTTCTGGACAGCTCTGCATTTAGATATTTGTTATTGAATATATTCATCATTTCGGAAAATGTTCGCCATCACACCCTCTCATAATTAATATTTCAATTTTCTGTTTTCACTCAATTTCCGCACCATATTGAACCCACCACGTTGATTTAAAAAAAAATACTTAATTAAATTAAGCTTGTCATTCAGCCCAATGACAACTGTCAATATTGCAAGGACACTATGTTATAAGCTGAAATTGAATTACGTTGTGTTAATGGCTACTTACTTGAGACAATATTCAATATAGCCATGCCAAGTTGACAGTCCATTTTTCTTTACTTATTGACTAATGCAATTTAATAATTATTATTAGATTTAATTCCAATGCGGCTTGGAAAAGGAAATGTAACATTGAAGCAGTTTAGACATAATAAAACTAGATGTAGATTGTATTTCTTTTTGTGGGGTTATTCAAAGTAGAGAGCATACGTCATTCGGCTCAATAATATTGAAGAAGTTACAGCCGTTTGACGTGATACTGTTAGGCAATTCATTTAAACCTTTATTTTTAAAATAACTAGATGTTGGTTTTATTTTATTTTTAAATGTTTGAGACTTTGAAGACCTTATCTCAAAAACTATGACCTATTGGGTAATAGTGATACATATTGTCGTTTTTAGGATCTATCAGCGTACAGAGTGTCCCAGACTAATTTATCCAGGCTATTTCTCTTAAACGAATAGAGATTTTCGAATGGGACAAAAACTGATCTATTCCATTTCTAATACACTTTAATATGGCGTTGAAAAGATCATCCATTAAATATTCATCCCTTAGTTACAACCCCTAACTTTAAATTTTTTAATAGCACCCTGTACATTTTTTCATAATTTTGGATGTGGTCTTCCATCGTCTATTCAAGAAATTTTTCAAAAATAAAATGGGTTCATAAGTAATCAAGAAAATATCAGTTTATTTTTTATTTTTGTAAAATTAATCAAGAAAGCCTTAAAGCTTAAAGGAACAATAAAAATAAATGTAATAAATATTACATGGCTTGAATCATTGCAGGAGTAATTTGGCGACATGCTTGTCTTATGTTTTCTTTTAATTCGTCTACATTTTGAGGTTTTCATTGATAAACAATATCTTTTATCACTGGCCCTGACCAGGTGAACCCTTTTCCAAAAAGGATCCAGTACTCAAAATCTTCCTCTTACTGGATGGCAACCAACAAATAATGAGCCAACATCAACAACATGTGGTACACCTCCAATGCCAAAACGTCAACGTTGGCGCTTTCAATCGTTTGAGTGCAATATATCCCCTTGTGAAAACGGCTTCCAGAACAGGGCGGAATTCTCCAACAATACGAACTCCTGTAGAACAGAATACTATACCGTATATTCCACAACTAATTCAGAACGAGAACCTATAAAACCCAGCAGGGGATGACTTCCCAGTCATTAACAAAATTCAGATTCTCGTTCGATGCACTTTTGGAAACCAAGCCATCTAGTAGAAAGCACACAGCGGAAAAAAGTGACTGACACTTCCTCAACTTCAGTACAGAATACTACCATAGAGAAACCTACCCGAAACATACATCCGAACTACACTGCTCACTATACCGAGCGTGTTCCGCACAGATCAAGTCATAAAGTGCTACACTTCCCTCTATGTAAGCCACGGCATGACAAACGAACGCTTTTATCCAAGACACGACTGTCAAGGCCAATTGTCAATGTCATCCAACAAATAATTCCAATTTGTAAACAATGAACAGAAATAATAAAGTCTGTATTAAGGATTATTCAATTAAATTTGAGCAATAGATAGTACCACAATACCCCCCTAGAAACGTAAACCCCCTGCCCAAAATAAAGAGTCAAGAGTTGACAAATCAGGTGAACGTGCCGCCCACATAATTTCTGGAGAGTTGTTGACTATCCAGTGGTTATCGAAACGGTTTTGTAGGTGGTCGCTAACGATTCTCGCATTGTGTGGACGAGCTCCGTCTTGTTGCTTGTTTCTTGATTACTCACGAACCCTTTATATTTTTGAAAAATTTCTTGAATAGACGATGGAAGACCACATCCAAAATTAGAAAAAAATGTACAGGGTGCTATTAAAAAATTATTAAAAAGTTAGGGGTTGTTACTAAGGGATGAATATTTAGGGGATGATTTTTCTACGCCATATTGAAGTGTATTAGTATTGTTATTATATTAAACAACACTTCGTTACTTGAGGATATATTTGTATTACTTAGCGTGGCATCATTACTCATACATATGGGTATAATATAGTTATAATTACAACGAGTACATATTTGAATCATGCTTCTTATACCGCCATTTCTTAACCCACTTAACCTAACAAAAATCTCTTCTTCTCTTTTATATATAGAGGAAGAAAGGATAAAGGAAGCATTACAGGTAAGGATCACTGATCTAAGATCACAACAATTAGAAATGGAATAGATCAGTTTTTCTCCCATTCGAAAATCTCTATTCGTTTAAGAGATATAGCCTGGATAAATTAGTCTGGGACACCCTGTATTTTAAGTTGCTATAAAAAATAAAGGTTTCCATTTAAAAAAACATTGGATGACGTCATCACGGCGTACTCATTACGTCATTATAGCTTTGGTTGTTCGCAATAAAAGCAAAACTGAATTTACAGTTTGACGGGTTTCGGCATTTTTTGCCTAAACGTTCCCTAACGATGAAAATTTGAGGTTTCCAACCCAAATAGTCACACTATATAAATAGGTTGTGAATCGTTTTACAAGTGAAAAGAATAAATATAATGTACATAGCATTAATTTGTTTTAATCATAGTTCATACAAAATATGCTTTGTGTATAATTGCGTACGTTTGGTAGTGGTGGTTTTACTTTCCCTAAAATTCATGAAGATGCAAGGAATAGTCGTATTGGTCGATGATTTTATTAGACAAGTTTTTCTTTGCGTAGTTAAAATATATGTCACAAATAAATATATTTGTTCTTTTAAGGAATTAATACCAGCAATCAAGCCCAAGGAAAAAATAACATTCAATAAACCTAGTTTTCCCCTTTATCACAAAAACAACTGCTTTAATACGAACAATTTGTCATCTATTTTTTACTTGATCTTTCCACACCGCCTTTTAACGATCTATATATGGGAGCAAAATTATCCACGTAAACCCATAAAAATCCTTATCTGCTTTATGGACACGATGGCCAGTCAAGATTTTCGCAGTGTGCAGTGATTCTCACACTAAACAAAAGAGTATCTCTCGTTGGCGCGTATACATACTTCAGATCACGTAGACTTAACGTCTGTCATTTGTCCGCATAACATCATGCCACGACAGATCATAGAGAGCCGCGTATCTCACCCCCGCATCTTTTCTACTAAATGTCGTCCACCTTCATTTCGATGGAGATTTTCCAAATTCCTGGTGAACCGAAAGAAATTTCATTTCTTCAATTTCTGTAGGAAAGTTATTCATATATTTATACAGGGTGTTTCGTGATTAATGAAATATTATCTTAATGATTTTCAAAACGTCTATTGTCATCCCAATTTTGTAACCAAATGAATGACTACTATTACTAACCAATGTCATATGAGATATTTCAGAAAATAATGATCCCACGGTTGTATTTTCATTTCAATCGAACTATAAACAACCTGCTAGACTGAGAAAAATGTATCTATAAGTATTGTAAATAATAAAGACTTCGCTAAAGCCTACGATAGAGTTAACGCAGATAGAAAACAGTACAGGCACGTCATCAATCTATGCGATAGTTTCCATCCGAATCTCGTTCCAGTGTCGTACCCCATTTGAACTTATTGAAAATACCTACAATTTGAATTCTTAAAATATCCACCTGAAAGTCCAAGTCGCACTATAACAATCTTATCACAAAATTATTGAACATAGTGTAATATTATTCATTCACATAGCAACAATGCGTCACTCAACAACGAACGAAACAAGAATAACGTTTTGTTTAGAAACGATGTTTACTGGACGCCTCTGAGACTTAAACATGTGATCAGTTGCCAAGCAACCGGCCGTTTTCGATGATGACGGCCCCATTCTTGACCGTTCGCAACACTCGCAGTCTTCTCGCTTCCTAACGAATTCGTTCAAATACTATTCTTGAGCGCTCTCTGCTTTGCGCATTCGCTTGATAGTGTTCGTTATGCAGCGAGTCCATTTTTGTACGTAATAATCATAGATAATTTTTATATTTATACTGAAAGTGATAAGTGATAGCGAGCGTATAGTTAATGGAAAATTTAGAGTTGGTGGAAATAGATACAAATTTCCGGGTTTCGCGCAATCCCTTCACGACAATGAATGATTTTCTCCGTCTGCAATACTATTTAAAATATTTGCCAATTTAGTCCACTTTTCCATGGAAGTTATTTGTGAAGTTACCACCTATTATTTGAGGAAAGGCAATGCAAATTGTGATGTTGTTATGGAAAGGCCTCTTTAATTGGTGGTCTTCCAGGCTACTCGGAGGGTCATCTGACTTTAATAAAACTACCACTTCTTGCACTGGGATAAGTTATGTTTATTACCATACTTTAATATTACACACTACAACTAATTAAGATTACTAGATCTATTATAAGTAGCTATCATTATAGCATACTTATAGTATAACTGAATAGCATATCTTTAATATAATCTAATTAATTAGAATTAATCAGTATGAATATGAATTGCATCTGAATATGTTATCGTCTGCTTTTATGATATTTATATATTGTGGTTCAAGTTCAGGCTGATATTTACTATTTAATGTTATTTACGTGATGAACCTCGATACCTGTCAGCCTCGTTAGTTTTATTTGTGCATACTTTAACGTTCAATGATTTATTGAAAATAGTTCCAAGGGAATTTATTTCTTATTTTATTTTATGCCAAAAGGCATCACGAAATATTCCAACATCATTTTTTTGCTTTCCAAAACTTTTCCTTCGCGTCCGCGTAATTCATTATTAATAATGTTTCGATCCATTTCTTACAGACATATAGCTCGTTCAGTATTAAAACCGTTGCACGTCACATCTGTCATAACTGTACTATGTTGTCAAGCCATTGAAATAATATGAGAATCTAGTATATTTATGTCAAATGAAGTTTATCAAATATTCTAGGTTAGGTTTAGTTATTGATGGTTATTGCGTGCAAAGAAACTTCGACTTATTTCAGTTACATACAGAGATGTTACATATAAAACTTTAATTTGTATGTTAACCGTACAGCACTAAGAAATTCTTATTTTAAAAACTATGGAATTATTTTTAGCACTAAAAAGGTATGTATGGAATAGTTAACATTTTTATTTGTATGTTTATACCACACACTTAATGAGTTAGAAGTTATGGAACTATTCTAGTATTTAAAATGCATGTATATATAGTATCAAGGAAAAAATATTATCTAATATAATTTTTAGGTTACAATTACCTAAGTACATGTTGGCTTCTAAAATTTTGTCACTACAATATGAAAGATTGATGTAAGGTTTACAGACAAATTATAAATAAAAAAGTTCTGATAACCTGGATCTACCTCCTTTTTAAAGGTAGGCAATTTTATTTTATATTTTGTTGAAATAAATCTTAAATTTTTTTTAGAAAAGCCGGGATGTGAAGCTTTAGTGTGTAGGTCATTCTCAACAAGAAAAATCATCCTGAGATATATGATCATAGCAAAAGAAAATTGTGCAGCAAGCACCACCACAGCTCAGAAAAGGAGAGCAAATCCATTCTATTCTCCGAGTGAAGGTATATGCAAATGATTGACTAAATCGTAGCACTGAAATCAATACATATTATAATTATCAGTATATTGGTGAATTATTTATCACTCCATCATCTTCTAATCAATCCAAATTTATATTTACCATTTTGTTTTAGCTCTCCAGCACCTACCGCAACTGAAAGTATTGCTAATAAATGATTGATCGCAATGAGACCTTTCAATTCAATAAAAAACTATTAAATTAATTCTTTGTAGTTTTTATAAAACTTTGTGATATACATATGTACCTTTAGAAAATGCTGCCTGAATTACTTATTTTGAATATCATGATTAAAATAAAATGATAAATAATGCCACCCCAATTTTTATGGAATTGTTTTATTAAAAAGAAACATTGCAAATTTATGAATTAGTTACTACACCGAAAAGTTTGTAATACTATTTTTTTAAATAAGGTAGAACAATAATTGTCAAATAGAAATCTTTCAAATTTGAGAGGTTCACGTACAAACCAATTCCAACCCGCAACTTCTGGAATGCATCTATCGGCTTGCTTGGCAGTAGCCAGTATTAACTCAATAGGATTTTTAAAAAGATGGTAGGTAATACTTTGTGACTATACTGTTCTATCAAATCCACAATCTATTTTGTTGGGGGGGTTTGTTTCTGAAAAAAACATTTATTGAAAGGGCAGTATTCAAATAACCTATATTATTATTTTTGTAAAAATAAAAGTAAAACAGCATTTATTGTCTATTAGGTATAATTTGAAGTAAGAATTTTGAATGTATTAAACTAGTTGTGTAGTCTTCTGAATTCTAACATATAATTTGCTATATCACTGTTCAAATACAGTTTGTATCTACTTACTAGGCTGTAATATAAATAAGCTCAGCTTCAACATTTGTTGATTGAATTCTATATTGTGTCATTAACCTAATATTATCGAAAAGCATTATCCATAATTTATTAAAGGTTCAGAAAGATTCAATAGTAAGTAATTGGTTTTCAAACCATTTAAAAACAAGTTCTTCATTCATTTCCCCATGATAATAACTCAACTGAGATTCATATAAAAATATACTTTCTGCTCCATCAATATAAC
Organism: Lochmaea crataegi; assembly: GCA_947563755.1. Taxonomy (NCBI): domain Eukaryota; kingdom Metazoa; phylum Arthropoda; class Insecta; order Coleoptera; family Chrysomelidae; genus Lochmaea; species Lochmaea crataegi. The sequence continues at coordinate 16,125,231 of OX387433.1, forward strand.
CATTTTCATTCTCAGCATGTAATACAAAATATCTAGAATAAAAACAATTTTGCATTCTAAAATTTTACATTATCATTGTAACATATCTTTTGACATGAACAGCCTACAGCACCATTTTGGAAAATTCAGGATTCATTAATAAAAACAAATTTATACAGTGGTTTATTTTTGTTGAAAGTTCCATAAGTCCTCTTTGTGGATGTATCATATTTTAGTAAACTACTCAGGAACATTCTACATTTAATAATTATTGTTCTTCCTCCAATTACTGCAGTAACATTCCTAAAGTGACATGATTATCTATAAAAAAAATGTCCATGTATAATTGCCAAGTATTAAGAATAATGTAACAGAATATAATAAATACAGTTGATTGGGTATAATATTGAACTTATACATACTTGCTTCATAAACGCTGTAAATAGTATCAGGAGTAAATGCATCAACTATTGCAGTATTATTAAGTTTCATTTATACGTTTTTTTTTGGATGTGACTTTAACTTTGATAACTCATTACTGCTTGTGAAAAATTACTCACAGTTCTTTGCAGTTTTTGTCACAACATAATCCCAAAAATGTCAAAACGTCAACTGAACCTGAAATAAACCATTTTAATTAACCTACGAGCTGTATTTGATATGAAATTAATTACGAAACCTTTCTTTAAACATATATTTATATTCTTTAATACAATGCGACCTACAAATTTCAATATTTATTGAGTTTAGAGAGGCTTAACATAGTGATTGACAGGGGATTGACAGCAGCAATCGAATGGCATGATATAAACCAAAGTCTCTTTTTCGACACTTTGATGACGTGCAACGGTTTTTGTACTGAACGGGCTATACATGAAACATAACCATAAAATTGGAATCATTTGACAGCGTCAAGAAGAGAGAACACTTTATTTACGGTATTGCCAAATTTCTCTTTTCGCTTACATATTAGTAAAGTCTTCGATAACCACTGCTCGTTTTGCTGGGAATTCGCTCGATAGCGAGTGATGTCAAGAATTGGGCTCCAGTACTGTTCTCTATTTGCGATAACTCTACAGAGGATTATGAACTGATTTAAATGATTCCCATTTTCAATTTGTGTTGGGTTCAGTAGGTATAGCTCCAAGGTGGTCTTATCCCAATTCCATTGTTAAAGTAGAGTCAACTTCGAAAATATACCATTAAATCAAAAAGGAAATACTATAGTGATTGAGGTATTGTTAGGTTTATGACAATTCTAAACCTACCCATTCGCTTAAAATTCTAAAATATTCAACAAAACCGACTTAAAAAAACATTATTTTTTACACTCATTTAATACTGTTTTATTGTTACGTTCAATGTTATCAAGAAATTATTGTCGCTGCCTTCTCTCGTCTGCCCGTGTTTAGGTCGCGCCCAGCCATCACGCCTCATCTTCCGCACGGCGGACTTCGTCGCATAATCCGTCGCACTCGGCAACTTCAGATGTAAACTCGTTGTTGCAAGTTTGCTTTTGGGTTGTATTCAATCGAGTATCAAAGTAATATTGATATGGTCACCAAACATTTATTTTGTGCCACCAAAAACCATAATTGAGCACCAAAAAAGTGTATTTAATTATTTCAGCGGACTTATGATACCCTTGCTGCTCGTGATAACCATTAAAACCCCGATCATCAGGTAAACTCAGGAAGAAATGGGGATTGGAGTCATTCCCTCTCCCGTATCACGTCTTTCTATAGAGAATCAAGGAAAGTCCGCCGGGACTTCTCATGGGCTTCAGATTGGGGAAACTAGCTTGGGCAACGCTACCTCGTTAACTTGAGTCTGCATAGATCAAGATAGGCCGGCGCGGCACGCTGTGATGCCTTTTGGCCTAATATAATAATAATATTAAATAAGAAATAAATGCCCGTGAAACTAATTTTAATAAATCATCAAACATTGGAATATTACATAAATATAAGTAACGAGGTCGACAAGTACGGAGTCAAGTTCATAACGTAAATAAACATTTAATATTTACTATGAATAGAACTTATCCCAGTGCCAGAAGTGGTTGTTTTATTCAAGTAAGATGACCTTCCGAGTGACCAGCAATACCACCAATTAAAGAGGGCCCATCTACACCTTACGCCCAACATTACAACGCAAGCTCCTGAGCGGACCAAGCAAGAGCTGAATCGAATATGAAGCGGCCTTTAAAGGATAGGGGGCTTCAAACAGTTAAGGTCAGACGATAGTACCTGTGATATATCTGTGAAAAAGTCTCGCAGCGAAGAAGTACGACCTGTCCACCAGCCTAGTTAGCACTACAGTCAAGCTGTTGGGGGAGTTGAGGTGGGAATTATTCCTGCAACTTCTCAATACTGAGATCCTTGGAGCTATGTTTTTGCGCCCCGTTGTAGATAGACTTATATATTATTAACTTTCTTGGTTGAACCTTAGGGGGTAGACAGTATTGTCGCAGTGGCTTTTAAACTATTTGTATGTTCCTTATTGTGATATGTCATTAATCAAAAAAATTTCCGAAAAAGCCCAGGAAAAAATTGTGAATTATTAGAGCCTTGTTGTTGTCGTGGAGATCGAAAAAATAATAATAAAAGTATGATATCTTTCGAAAAACCAGCTCTTGAATTACAATAGGAACTGAAATTATAAAATATCAAGATTGTTTCTTGTTTATCAACACTCACCTACAAAAAATAATTTTGTGATTAATTTCAACTAATTCTAAGTACACAAATATAAACAAACAAGTGTACCCAGTCGCGTTTTCACGAAAATTATTAATCGCCATTCAAATGAAATTCAATTGGAATTTAAATGGAATAAAACTGGTACTATATATATAATCGGAACCCTATTTACCAAATAATTGGTGTCAGGGTATGAGTCTTTAGCTAAATTCTTATAAAAGTTTTCCAATTTTTTCGGCTTTTTGCCATTTTCTTTGCGTCCTGCCATGTTTTCCCTTTATTTTTTCATATTTTTGCTTTCCATATTCTCTTGGTCTGTCTTGTATTTTCCATTCTTTGTTAACGCCCCCACCATCCCAAGTGTCTGTATTCTAGAAATTCCAGGATTGATTCTATTTTTAGATGACTTCTTATATCGGTGTTCCTAATTTTGTCTTTTTTTGTAACGCCCTGGACTCTTCTTAAGTATTTTATTTCAACTGCCTGTATTTTGCTCTTCTGTGTTTAATTTAGCACCCACGTTTCACAGCCATAAATTAATATTGGCCTATATATTGCTTTAAATATTTTTATCTTGGTATTTTTTGATATTCTTTTATTGTTTATGAATGTTTTGTTCATCATATGGTAGAGTTTCATTGTTTTTTCTATTATTTTATTAATTTCTGCTTCTTGTGTTCCTTGTTGATCAATCGTTATAACCAAATATTGAAATGTTGTCACTTGTTCTACCACTTGTCCTTCAATTTCTATAACTACCTCTTCTTATCCTTCTCCTATAACCATAACCTTCGTTTTGTTTTTATTCATAACCATCGCGTTTTCTTTCAAGATATAGTCTTCAGTTTTTTGTCTATTATTTGTTCAAATATTTTCATGGCAGTACATAGTAATGTAATTCCTCTAAAGTTATTGCAGTCCTTTTTACTGCCTTTGCCTTTATATATCGGAACTATGAGAGATGTGGTCCAGTCTTGTGGCATTTCCTCCTATTCCCATATTTTTCTATAAATATTCAGCATAATTTGTTTTCCTTGTTATCCTATATTTTTGAGCATTAATTTGTCATATTCTGTCGCCTTCCCATTTTCTTGTTTTTGTAAGGTTTCTTCTACATCAGTTATACTTATTTGTTCTTCTTGTCGCTCTTTTTCTTGTTCTTCTTCTCCTTGCTGATGTCGTATATCTTTGTCGTTGCTTTTTTCCGTCAGCAGATCTTCAAAGTATTCTTTCCATCTGTTGGCAATTTCTATTCCATCAGTTAGTAATTCTCCTTCTTTATTTTGTATGTAGTTATTTATATTTTGTGAGCTATCTTTTCTTAGTGATTTCAGGACTCTATAGAATAGTTTCTGGTTCCATCTTTTCTCCAAATTTATCCCATGTGTCTTTTTTGGAGTCTCTAACAATAATTTTTACTTTCTTTCTTTCTTTTTTATATTCATCGTAGTTTTTTATTGTTTGTTCTGAAAGATAGCGTTTCCATGCTTCTTTCTTCTTCTTAACTTGCTTCTTTTTGCAACTGTCCACCAGGCTGTTTGTTTTCTATGTGTTTGTTTGTTAGTTCCACATAATATCTCTTTAACTGTAGTAAGTATCATATTCTTAAATATATTCCATGCTTTTTCAATATTTTCTTCATTCTCTATTTTTATTTCCTCTAGTTTTTTTTTTGTTATTCGTCTTTCATATTTTTCCGCAGTAACTGGTTCTCTAAGTTTATACGATCTTATAATTTCTGTTTTACAAGTATTTACATTTTCCTTTTTAATATCTACTTCGTTATAGCTTTGTTATTTTATGTGAGTTATTACTACAAAGTGGTCACTTCCGATCTCTGGCCTTCTTCGTACTTTCGTATCTATTATGTTTCTTCTATTACTTTTCTCCACTAGTACATAGTCGATTATTCATTTTTTATTCCTACTTTTCACTTCTCTCGTGAACTTGTGAATATCTTTATGTTGGAAAAATGTATCGGTAATCAATAGATTGTGCATGACGCAAAAGTCTAACATTCTCTTGCCATTGTTATTTCTGCTGTTCTCTCCATATATTCCTATTTCTTCTGCGTACAGTTTGTAATTTTTACCTACTCTGCTATTGAAAAATCCTAGTACGTAAATTTCGCCTTTGGATTCCTTGGTTCTCCTAGTTAATACTTCCCCGAATTTATCTTTATTTTCTTTCTTATCATCTTCGGTTGGTCCATACACAACTACTATTGTTTTATTTATCTATTGTTAATATTTTTTCCGACCATCCTTTCCAGCTATATATCTCTTTATCTAATTTCTTGTGTATTATGCAACCTACTTCTCCTGCTGCTCTTTGATTTTCTTCCACGCCACTATATATCAACAGATGCTTGTGGTCCATTTCTAAAACCCCTTGACCTTTTTTCTTAGTTTCTGTAATTGCTAATACGTCCACTCCCATTTTTTCGAATTCATCTTCTAGTTCTTTCTCTTTTCCTGCTAAGCTTCTGATGACCAAGTCCCTATTCTCCATATTATATTTGTGTTATCATTACTTTGCTTATTCTTGTTTTTGTGCTTCTCGTTGTTTTGTCCTTTGTTTTTGTTATTTATTTCGTCTTCGTTTGTATTACTGTTTTTATTTTGTTTGTCTCTACTGTTTATTTTATCTCTGAAATTGTATGCTACCTGTGAGATACTATAAGTTTTTACTTTACTGTTATGTTTACTATTTATCTTACTATTACTATCATTTGTACTACCATTACTCCCATAATTGATTAATACAACTTAAACTATTTTTACAACTAAATTGATGATCTATGTTTTTAGTACTAGCATTTTTATTTTCTTCTTGTTTCTTGTTGTCATATTCTTTGTCGACTAGTTTTTTGAAAACTTGTCTCTTTCTTTGTATTGTGATTTCTGCAGTTCACCTTTTTGGTTATTCCAATGAAATGCTTCCCCATCTATGATAAATTTCCTAAAGCCTATTTTCACATCTTTTCCGTTCTTCTCTTCTTCTTTAGCTTGCATTCTTATTTTGTGTTGGATTTCTCTCTGTTCTTCCGACATATCATCGTTTATATAAATTCTTTGGTTCTTCACATTCTTTAGTTTACTTTTGTTTCTCATTATTTGTTTTTTATCGTTTTCTTCTTTCATTTCAACTATATACCCTTTATTGCCTATTTTCTTGGTTCTTTTTATTTTTATTTCGATGTCTAATTTTTCTTTAATAAAATTTTCCATCTCATTTTTCAGAGTTTCTTCTTCCTTGGTGTTTATTTCCAATCCTTGTTTACTATATTCTTCTTTCTTCTTTCGTTGTCCAATATTTCTATTGAGCTTTTTATTTGTTGTATTTCTTTCTTGAGTTCCAAGTTTTCTTTCTAAATTTGTCTGTTTTCTTTCATTTCTTCTCTTTATGCTTCTTCTTCTTTTAGCTCTTGAGTTATTTCAGTTTTTAGATCCATTATTGCATTAAAAAGTAATATTCCATTCTAATGCAATTCAAACATTTACTTTTTCAAAACGAAAAACTGAAGAATAAGGAAAATTTTCAACAGAAAACATAATCTTGCATTACTAACTTTTTTTCATGTCTAACCAAAATCAGTTTAATAATAGCTGAACATATGATTTGCCTCTTTGGGAAGATCTGTCGTTTCCGAAATACATGTATGAAATACTTTATGGCCGAGCTATATAATAAATTAAAACTTTATTATTTAATTAAATGCTTTATAGTAGTCAATACTCATTACAAAAAAAAACGAACGAGAATTCCACAACTGCAACCCAATCCACATACATGTATAAAAGAAACGAACAGCCAAAAAAAATATATATAAAAAAATGTCATGAGTCCAGATGTTACCGTACAACTAACCAACCCAACTGGTTAACTGGTTTGTCTAGTACCATCTACATTCTACATCCTCTGTGGACATTTCGATGGAACCATGCTGGCTGGTCACGACGACAGAAAGAAATACCCTTTTTACATGGTGCATGCCACTCTTTATCTTTAACGTATTGTTATTAGGTTTCGATTTATTATCAAAAAAGGACATCATTAAGGACAAATAACCGAAATTTATTTCTAAGTATATATAGTTGTGAATAAGGGAATGACAAAATAATGGTTGCGAGTATTATTAAATTTGTTAAATTGTATTAATATGTAGATATCAATATAAGTGATATAACCTTAAACCAGAAATTCAACGTACTGCTTACTGAAGTGTGAACAAGTGACATCATAATCAAAAATACATTGCCTGCTAATTATATATATTGTAACGGATTGAAAATACAACAGCATTCAAAATAAATTTTAAATCTATTAAAAAACTTAGCAGCAACTGAATTTGATTATTATAAGCATTAAGGATTGTTATCATGAAATAATATAATCGTAAAATACCTATGTATGATTTATTATAAAGTAACTGATAATATCTTACAGTTTATACTAGGTACAATTGTCAAAATTATCTTTTCATATTTTTTAAAAATATTAATTGATGAGAATAGTAAGAAAAAAAGGGTGGAAACACATTGTTTAGAGTCTTCTCATAAATTACTGAAACAATTCAAAGTCTAAGAAGTCCTACCTCCAACACTAGAATCGAAAAATCTTATCCATTAGAAGACTTCAGTTGTGAACCTAAAAAAATAAACTATAGTAACACTTGTAAATAAAAAAGAAACACATAAACTGCAACTAAAGGGTGCAAGGACATGTTATAAAAGGTTTTGAATAACCAAAATGCTTTAATTTTAGAAAATTTAAAAGAAATCATTTTGACAATGAGGAAATTTTTAAGGTGTGATTTCTATGTCAAGAAGAGGTTTTAAGATGTAAGATTTGTACATTTAATATTATGTTTTATGTAGATTATAATTATATGTGTAAAAAAGGTGTGTGTAAGAAAATCAAAAATACCAAAATAACTTTTGACCATCCTCGTATATCAGTTTTGACACAAATTTTATTAAAAAATTTAACATGGTGACCTGTGACTTGTGTGGTTAATAAAAGTAAAAACTCCAAGAGGATGGCTCATTCCAGTTTTTTCACTTGCACAATAAAGTCTAAGAAATCCAATATTGATAAAGTAGGAAGTCAACTTACCTTGACTTTTGACAGGAGGACATTTTGAAGTTTAAAAGTGTGGTAAATTTAAAATTCTTCACGTGCTGAGAAATCAACAAGATTTCTTTTAAAAATCTCACCAATTTGTTTATGGACGACAAATTTTTCTTCCTGAAGTGAGAAGGAAACAAAATAGATTGGAATCCGATGCTATTTCCCTGAGCATCTAAAGAAGAAGGACTAACAAAAAAAATAAGGTACCTAAATTCTTTCTTCCTACAATATAAAAGAAAAAGAAAGTTAATTATTAAATAATAACAATAATATTGTAAACAGATTTGCTATAGCTAAAAAAATAACTCTAGATAGAGACTTAAAGGCCATAATAATAATAAAAAAGACAAGCAAAAACAATAAATGCATTTAAACTAAGAAAAGCAATTGAAGAAAATTTGACATATCATTATTTACTGTAGTATTTATATTTTTATGTATTATTATTAGTTTGTAAACATCTATCTATTTTTACCTTTTGCTTATAGACTAAACAAGTTTCTGATTTTCCTTTATGAATAAATACTTTACTAAAATTAATTTCCACTTACCTTGTTGGTCGATAAGCAATTTTCATCATTGATTTTGTACTTATATGATAACCATTGTTTTTGTAAACACTTCTCATTTGCAAACTGATTTCTTGAATTTAGCAATTACTTTTACTATTCTTCAAGTGTGGAAGGGATGGTAATACATCATACATAATTTGCCACTGTGTTAAATTTAGTTTTTCAATAAAAATATGATATTTCTTCGTTTAATTCAACAACTTGTCTATTATTGAACAGCCATTTTGGAGATAATTAATAAGAGTGCGTAGAGCGTCGACTCCAAACACAACTAACGAATCCGACTGAGTTAGGTAGATTCGTGCTTTATCAGAGTATGTTACAGGGTTGTACTGAGCAAGAAAGGTCAGGTAAATTTAATAAAATTTTAATAGGTGGAATTATATAAAAAAATAAAAATAAAAAGATCATTAACTGGATTCAATACTTCATATTTATTTTATTTTTAAATAAATATTGGCGCCCAACTATACAATACAATAAAATCACAATTTCAATAATCAATTTAATAAAAAAATAATAAACCCCATTCCCCATAAACACATTACAATATCTATTATACTCTATTTGAAAAAGGCAGAGAGGAATGGCTACATGTGACTTGCGCCAATCTACCTGAGTTAATCCTCTGGACTGAAGGGACAGGGATTAAAGCGAGGGTGAGTTGCGCCAAAATAACCTAATGGGGTTTTCCAAAATACTTATGAGACATTTGTAAATATTTTGATTTGAAACCATTACAGGTAGACAGGACCTTATTATTATATCGTTTGTCATAGATATCGGTTGTTCTTTATTGTACAATAACCTAACCACTTAATAGAATTTCAAACGGATGAAGGTATATATTAAAATTAATAGTGCGAATAAATACTTTAAACCATTAAAAACTAACATTAAAAAAGCGAATTTTGTAAATACATTAAGAAATAAATTAGACAATGGAAAAATAACTGTTGAGTATTTTTCAAGATGAGTATCGTACAAATTTTTACCTACGTGTATATAATGTTAGAAATGAATCTTTTCGGAAAAATTGTATTTTTTACATATTCACATAATTATTGCAGTAGAAATAAAATTTAAGCAGTAAATTCAGCGAAAATGGTTGTTAATCCCCGTGGTCACTTTTCGTTGGCGCAAATCACCCTACGGATTAGGACCGCGCAGGAAAATTGGCGCAAGTCACATTCACCGAGAGGAATAAACTCTTGTGAAATGACCATTCCAAGGGCGCACCTGCTTGTGATTCTAAAAATCTCAATAATTATGAATTTTATATTTAAGCAATATCCTAAAATCATGTGAAGTTCTTAGCTTATTTGTGTTTCGCCATTAGAAAGCCGTTGCTTAGCATCTTCATTTATATGTAGTTCTAGATCATCGTTTCTCAACCATTTTTAAGTGGCGACCCACGAAAGAGCAAAAAAGTTAAGTAAAAAGTCTTGCGACCCCGTCACTATTTTGTTGGGAATAGATTAATAATAATAAAAATCGAACTGGCAACCCTAGCGAGGCCAAGCTTCATTTTTAGGGAAGTAGTATAGGCCAGGGAAGCAAGTAGGTACATACTAGTGATGAGCGATATCGTGATTTTTTAATCACGTTGTGAAATGATAATATATAATAATGTCTTTTTCCACCCCCCAAAAAAGTGTTTTTTACTGAAAAAACTTCCAATATATTGATTAGAAATTTTTTTTCGTGGTTTGTGACTACGAAAACTACCTTTTACCAAATTTTCATCAAAATCGAACATTTTTTAACGAAACTAAAGATAAAAAACGGAAAACGCAGTTTTTTGCGTTTTTCGAGCTAACTTTGAGGTTATGTGAAAAAGTCAGTGATAAAAAGTTGCAGTTTTTTCCAAGTTCTACAACTTTTATATTAGTTTTTTTTTCTCTAGGACTTCAACTTTAGCCGGAAATCGCAATAATGTATTTTTCCACCCCCCAAAAAGTGTTCTTTACCGAAAAAACGTTATAACTCGAAAAACTTCCAATATATTGATTTGGAATTTTTTTTTATAGTTTGTGACTATGAAAGCCACCTTTCCCCAAATTTTCATCGAAATCGAACAATTTTTGACGAAACTAAAAAGAAAAAACGAAAAATGCAGTTTTTGGTGTTTTTTGTTAAACTTTCGTCCCTGCTGCTAGGGACGAAAGTACGTATACTTTCGACCGAGGTATGAAGAAAAAATCTTTCCATCTTATTTTCAAATGTACATTTAGGAATAAACAACGGAGGAAACACTTGACAAATGGACACGTAGTATGAATTTAGTTTTTTTATTTCAAAAGTACTAAATTACTTACATTGTTACTTTGTAGGAGACGCACAGCTGTGTATTTTACGTACGTTCAATTTTATTAGAAAAAATGTAAATGAGAACCCTTTTTATGTTCCTATTACACTTATGAAAAAAAGAAAAGTTTATAATGTGATTATCGATATCGTTCAAAGAATACATCCCTCACCCTTTTCGAAGTACCTAAAGAATATAACCATGTTCGATAAAAACTTTAACCATATAATTATGTATGTATATACACTTATTTAGCCATAAGCATTTTGATACTCGTTTATCTTCAATGTATAATAATTGATAGCTCTACCCGCGATAGAATGTTAAAAATGTATATATATATATTCTAATATTATATATAAAACAGCTTTACGAAGCGCGGCCGCCGAGGGGCTAGTTTTATTTTGTGCATTCACCTTTTTTTGTTCCACCGATCGTGATCATATATATTATGGTAAATAACAGCTTTTAAGGAGGACCCTCGATAATTTATTTAATTAAGTCAACGTGTTTTTTTTTGGAAATTTATAAGAAATTAAATTTAGTTCTACAGAATTTTTTGTGGTATAATGATGATATTATAGTTTTAATTCAATTCATCCTACATTTTTCACTTTTTCATTTGTAGTAGTATGACTGTACTAGAGTGAACACCACGTTTTTAGTGAGCTCCTAAATTGGCAAGAAGTCAGTGCTTTTTCTTTAGAAAACATAATTTTGATCAGTGATAAACTTTTACAGTGCCATATTGTGTGATATTAGTGAATATTTAGGCAAAAAACTGCATTTAACGAGGTATATTTTCAAATTCATTTAATTCAATACAATATACATATCGCTGTTGACATATCTCCAAGATCTAATATGAGCACCGCAAAAACACGTAGCAACAGTACATCTTATGATCTGTTTGATGAAGCTCACTTGGATGCTATGATTTCCAAAATAACTTAAAAGTTACTTACCAAAATAAATGAAAACTTAAAGTCCCTTGATGTGAAGTTAGAAGAGGTAGACTCCATTTCACATAAGAAGAAGCCAGTTGAAGTTCGCATTTCCTGTTGCGCAGGAATCAAAATCGGCCTTGAAACCTTGTAACGACCATTTCATGCCATTGGCGTTTCCAACGATTTTCATGCCGACAGCCATTTTACATTTTATTATTGACATTTGAGGTTGTGTTTGAAGCAATCATTTACTGTCGAATATTTTTGATTTTTCAATATTTTAAAACGTTTAGCTAGTTTATCTGTGAGTGTTGTGTGTTTTATTTGATCTAAAACCATGCCTCCTAAAAAAGTTGTTGGCGTTAAAGGAAAAATTATCCACAGTCAAGGCCGACAGATTCTTAAAAACGTTGCAGCTTTTATGGAGTCCGAAGCCGAACATGGAATTCAGATTCCTTTAAAAAATCATCGGTAAGTAAAATAAAAAAGTATAATAATCTAATGTATTACTCCTGGCATTCAGATTGTTATAAAATATATGAAAAAGTATACATTACTTCAAAAATGAATGAATTCTGCTAAGTAATTTATATGGGTCTGTTGCACTTAACAGTGATTTATATGGTTCTAATACTAATGCCTATTAATAAATAATTATCTCATACACAGAAAAATAATATGTCTTTGTATATTTACAGCACGACTAAATTTTATATAGCTAATATACATTTCTTTGATTTATAAAATATATATCTTGATCTGGATTTCATTTGTTGGAAAAGCCAAATAAATACATTTAGTTTTACAGTGAAAATATGTACCTATTGCTGATTTTTAATAATAATTATATTTTTAAATTGCAGAGAGCCAACTTCAAAAGCTACTGGGGTGAGTAGAAGTACTTACACCAGAATTAAAAATGAATCATCAGCTATTGAAAATGGAGCATCTACATCCCTTAGATCTCCTCGAATAAATAGATCTAGGAAAAAAAGGTACTGGAAGCACTAAATTTTGGAGAATTGCAAAGGATTCGGGATATCATCTATAATTTTTACATCCTGGAGAAAAGAGCTCCTACTTTAACTTGTAAGTATAATAGAGGTACTGAAATTAATTTCAAGAAACTTTTGTCAGTTTACTTTTAGTATGAGTTTTTACGCTAGGGCTAGAATTACTTTTAATAATTTTATAGATAAATAATTTTTTATTAAAATATACATATTTATTTTTTCTAGGCATTCTGCAGAAAGTTCACATTGTTTTACCCGAGTTCACTATAAGTAAAACTTCTTTGTGGCGGCTGTTAAAAAGTATGGGCTTTAGGTAAGAAGTTTTTATTAGTTATTGGAGTGTTTGAAGGGAAAATAATGTTGAGAATGAGGAAAATTGTGAAATGGGTAGAACAAATTCAGAACAAAAATTAAAATAAAGCTGCAATAGGCATTGTAAAATTGAAAATATTAAAAGGTAACATGGATAACTATTTATTTGGAAATATTTTATCTGTTGTAGATGGCAGTGCACAAAAAATAACAGGAAGGTGATTACGGAATCGCATGATATTCGCCATAAGAGAGTTACTTTCTTAGAAAATATTATTAAATATAGAACCGAAGGATGGAATATTGTGTATACCGATGAAACATATTTTCACAGCTTCCATGTGCAATCCAAGGGATGGTACGATATATCAGAGAAAGGTTTGAAAAAGCCAATCTCCAAAGGGAGGAGACTTTTGATTGTGCATGCAGGTGGAGAAAAGGGATTTATTCCTAATGCCCTATTAATTTTTCGTTCAGGTTTGTAATAATTATATATACTTATAGAAAAGTGATATTTTGTAAGTAACTGTTGTCCCATATATTTGTAAAGACTTCACTTATATCAGATATAACCTGTTTCAACTTAATTTAGAGAAATATAATTTTTAAACGTGGTGATCTTAATTCTATAAAAGGAAATTTATACTATTGTCACTTACAAACAAGTAATGTAACATTGGGTTTTAAAACAATATCTAACAAAAGATAATTCCAACAGTCAAATAAGACATACACAATTAACTATTTCTCAAAGGACATATTGTTAACGTAAGCCTCGATGAAATTTATTATTTTTTTTTAGGTTCTAAAAGTGGAGATTACCGTGATGACATGAACCATTCAAACTTTATGAGGTGGGTTCAGGAACAAATATTACCCAATATGCCTCAGAAATCAGTTCTGGCTGTGGATAATGCTTCTTACCATCATGTGAAAGCAATGACAGTATAATGCAGTATAGTTATTTGAGTCAACCATATAACCAAGATGTCACCACTATTTTTCATAAATAAAAAAATTTTCAAGTTCCTATTTTGTGTTTTTTTTTACCTTCTTTAATAATATAAGAAAGTAATTGAGACTTAATTTTTGGCCGATTTCATCGAACATCGCCAATCGTTAATTGAAAGTATAAATATTTCAACGATACCAAGTATTTTCATATACCAGTGTCTATTGTATGTGAGAATATCTCGAAAAGCTTCAAAGAATTCCCAAATATGTTTTATTTAAACTATACGTATATGATAAAAGTTATTTGTGCAATTAGTGCATAAAGTGGTGCTTTTTTTCACGAGTGGAAAAGTTGACGCATGAGCCGCAGGCGAATGCTTCAATTCCATGAGTCTAAATGGACTAAAAATGGCGTCGATTTGAATGTCTACGTTTGTCATGATGACAAAACGCTAAGTAAAATGTCACTTTTAGCACTAGTGCTAAAAGTATTTTACATCTAACACCAGTGTCATAAAATGGCATTTTAGACACTGGCAGCATGCCTTAAAAATTATACTTTTATTGACGTTTGTAGAAACTAGCTATTTATGATATTGAATTCACTGTTTGGACCCTTACTTTGTGGAATCTACTCTAATCTTCTGTCATTCTGACGATGATATGTCAATATCGAAATAATTATCAATATCCTTTCATAATTTTTTCATTAAATAGTGGAATTAATTAGAAACAGTTATATAGTTTCATTTATAATTTATGATATAAGTTAATTATTTATTTGACGTTTTAACAATAATTCTCAATGATTATGTCTCTTTTAATACTAGTGTTAAAAGTACTTTGTAAACGTCTTCTTTTAACACGTTGGATAGGCATTAAAAATGTCACTTTTAATGGCAGTTGTACAAAAATACATTTTTAATATTCAAATTTTGTGTTAACCTAAAAAATGTGAAAACGCTACGCTACTGTTTTACAATTTTACAATATGGCGCTGGTTTTGACAACAAGTTCGCGCAGACGACTGCAACTTCAAGTGGCTTCTTCTTATGTGAAACGGAGTCTAGGACAAAATAATGACAAACAAATTAAAGAAGTTAAGGAAAAATTAGATGAGTTGTACTAAAAATCCAGATCAAATAGTCTTGGACTAGTTGGTATAAATGAAGAAATGAATGAAAATATACTTAGTAAAGTACTAAATTTAATCAACGATGGGATTAAAATCAAATGCAACTCTTTCGAAATTTACAAAGTATTTAGAATTGGCAAATTTTCAAAAAATCATGCCAAACCTCGCTCAGTACTAGTAGATTTTGTTTCCAATATCAAGCGAAACGAGGTTTACAAAGCCAAAACAAACCTTAAAGGAACAGGTGTTTTCTTTAATGAAGATTTGACGAATTTACGTTCCAAGCTGCTACAATCAGCAAGGAAAAAATTTGGAGTTAAAGATGCTTGGTCACAGAACTGCAGAATAGATGTGAAACGTGGCAATATCGCTGAAGTTATTAATCAAGAAACTGATCTAAATTGAGGAAGAAATATTAAACTTGTTGTAAATAGACAAAAACATGAAAGATAAGCAGTATTTAGTTTTTAGTTTGTGCTACCATAAAATTCTTTACATTAAGCCTGGTTTACATTTGAGCACTATTTAAATTTATTTTTATATTATCATTGAACAATAAATTACATGGTAACTTTTTACTGTGATTTTTCAGATACATCATTTACTTATATTAGGCATGTTTTGCATTGAATACCTATTTAAATTAATTTGCATTATTTTTATTGTATGCATAAATATATTTATAAGTTTATTTAATTTTCATTGAACACTACTTCAATTTCATCAAATTATAGTCAACTGAACTTACTAAAGAAGCGTGATGTAATAACGGATGAATAATATTAATGTGTACTTTCAGAATTGTAGAGGTTTAAACAGTAAAACCAATGATTTCCACAGAAGTTCTCTAGAAAATAACTTCGATATCATTTTAGCTGTGGAAACATGGTTACAGCAAGAAGTAAATGATGGAGAAATTTCAGATACAAGTATGTATCAACTAGTAAGAGCTAATAGAAATTTAGAATTAACTAATAAGGTAAGAGGTGGGGGAGTATTTATTGAAATAACCAAAAAGTATAAGTTAATTAAAAGTGTTCAAAAATGCAGTAAGTATGGAGCATTTCAAAATTAGCAACAAAAAATTTACTTTTATAGTTTTGTATATTCCTCCAAATAGTTCTAATAATGTGTATGAATCAGTATTTAATTTTGTACAGGAACAAATAGTCGATGTTGAAAGTACCTACATATTTGGGGATTTCAATATTAGTGAAATTACAGGGGCTGACTTCAGTTTTAATGGAGTTTTAAATAATAAATTGAGCATAATATATGAATTTTTAAATTTTAATTCCTTTACGCTCTATAACGATGTTAAAAATTTCAAAGACAAAACACTTGATTTAGTAATTAGTTCAAAAAATAACCAACAATACTGTAATGTGTTAAAAGATTTGGCTCCGTTTGTAAAAGAAGATCTATATCATCCCAGCCTAGATATTACAATTAAATTCAATAAAAAAGAAAATTCCAATCAATTCCAGTCTACTAACGAAAATCGCTATAACTTTAAAAAAGCAAATTTTTAAAGTCTTACAATTAAAGTGAGAGATACCGATTGGTCAGCGGTTTTACTGAAATCCGATGTAAATACGGCTCTAGATAACTTGGAATCATATTTTATCGGAGTATGTTCCCAAGTTCATAGAATGTGAATATAATAATAACTTTCCAATCTGGTTTACCAAAGAAATAAAGGAAGCGTTGATAGAAAAAAATAAATACAGAAAGCTACAATGTATATCAAATTTTTACAAAGAAAAATATTTAGGAATCAAAAGGCAGGTTAAAGCGCTTATAAAAAAAGAAGAAAGTATGTACCTCAAAGATATGCAAAAGAATGTATCAGATAATATTAATTGTTTTTGGAATTATGTTAACAATAAAAGGAAAAAATTGCTCAGAAACCGGTAATTTCATATATCAAGGAAATATAGTGGAAAATGACAGAACCGCTGACGCTTTTGCAAATTTTTTCTCTTCTATTTATGATGAAAACAAAGCTAATTACAAGCTGGATTTCGATAATGACGTTACCAATATTTGTGACTCTTTTTCAGTTAGTTATATCTCTGATCTTGATTTTGATACCGCGGTCAGAAAATTAAAGCCAAAAAAAGCTGAGGGTATCGATGGTATTCCACCATATGTATTGAAAGGTTGTAGTGAATGGCTTAGAACACCTCTCAATTATATTTTCAACTTATTGAGTGGTATTTATGAAATTAGTTGTAATGATTGTGATATGAAACATGTTGGGCAGACTAAGAGGTCTGTAAAAGTTCGCTATAAAGAGCATGTAGCTCATTTAAAATATGGGAGTACAGAGAAATAGAGTGTTGCTGAAAATGTTTTAGATTATAATTATTCAATAAGTTTAGTTAGTGTAAAATTGTTAAAAAATGTATCTAACAATAGAATGTTGGATGCATTCGAAAGCATAGAAATAGTTAAATGTAATAATAGTTTTGATAAAGACAAAGGACCTGTACCTTATAGTCCGTTGTATAGTTTATTGGGAAAAAAACAATTGTAAACATTTTTTTTTCTCGCGCCAGAATGGTTTGTTCCCGTTCCCGTTTGTTATCAAAACGCGCGTAAGATAGGGTAAAGTGTTAGTGTAGTGGTAGTGTAAACAGTGTTCAGTATCAAGTATCGCCAACGGTTCCAGAATTCCCAACTTAGTTTTCGAAGTTGATTTTGGTATCCTCGAGATAATAGCTTCCCGAGATGCTTTACACTCGATCTGATCATTTCCACGACATAAAGAATTTGTATCTTATCAAAGATTTCGAGTGATGAAGCAATGCTGTTTACGGGTCTTAGGATTGATAGATGAAACTCGAAAATTTCGAAATTATTTTGAAGTAAAATATTACCTAATAAGGTAACCTACAAAACCAAATCATCAACTATTATTACAGAAACAGAATCGTGTCTCCCATGAATCAGTTCCTAGCTGCACTTCGATTTTATGTCTGCACCGGGCATTTGATATCTGAAGTTTGTTGTTTTCTTTGTATTTGTAGGTTAACTATTCACATTTTACGCGGGAGAAGGCTTACTTTTACTCGATACAAAACCAAATCTGAAAAGTCACTAATAAGTTACTAGATTCCCTCAGTGTTGCCTTGCCATGTACGCAATGCGTTAAGTGGTTCTTTACTAAGTAATGCTTAAGCTGCAGCGATGCAACAAGCGAGACAGTTAAGTGCTTCTTAAAACTGATAAGATGGACAGACGAACCCATGTGCACATTCTATCAATTGGAGAGAAAAACGGCAGAGCACATTATATTCCAGATGGCAAATGTGTAGGACGACTAAAGGCTACTGGCAAAAACACATATGGAAAATTCGGTCTCAAATCTGGTGGACATCATTAAGAGAGTTGCACTGAGAAAAGTAATCTGTACTTCTGCTTTATTGTTACACCCTGTATAAGTATGACTTAGACCGTTAGAAAGCATTTTCTACGGGCTTTCTAACGACGTATCACAAGTAGAATGTCCGATTAAATTTTTGTAGGTGGGGCATAGGGGGTTGATGGGGGTGCGTTCTCTCTAATGTAATTTTAGTTCTTCCTCTCTACCCTAGAAACGGTTTTAAAATTTTTTAAAAATCTCTCTTCGTTGACGAGGTACAGCCCATTGTAAGTTTTAAAATTGACATCCTGTATAACAAAACATACTTAGTTGGAGTGTAAAGGATCGGGTTGTTGTCAATCGAAACTCTCATTAATACGACACTTGCATATCTTTATAATTATTTTACATAATATATAAATTTATATTTGAATTCCGATTAGCCCTCCTGACCTTAGTGAAGTTTGAGTTGAAATTAACTATTTTTCTAATCATAATATGAGGGGCCTAGTTCCAAAGTGTACAATCTCCAGTTTAAACATTTGTTCAGTTGAATCTAAAGGATTTTTTTTAGAAATTTGATTATTTTATTGGAAAATAGGCAAGATAAGGAGATATTTCACAAAATTGTGGGAAAAAAATGATTGTCTTTGCAAAGATATTTCCAAAAAAATTATGGAGATTGTACGTTATGAAATTGAGTGATGGAGATTGTTCACTTTGAAAGTGAAACAATATTTTTCAATTCAAATAGTTATTTTTATTTGGATTTAATTAAAATACGTTCAATCCATATTATTACTAAAAATGAGTATAATAAAAAAGTTTTTTTCTTTAAAAATTCAAAAACTACAACCGGAACCTGGTACCTGGAATCTTACAAAAAGTTAGATTGTCAACGTAGAATCATCTTCTTCCTGTTTTGCTTCACATAGTACCATGTCCTCATTAGATTCATTTTAGCTCTCTCCTTCCAGCACAAATTTATAAAATGTTAATCTAGGGTCACATTTCTAGTCTTCTCCATAATGTGAACTCAGAAGGTTATTAACATCAACTTTTTTATTTTCAGCTGTTTTATTCTTCGTTATGATGATCCATATTAAGGATGCTTTTTCCTCTTTTTGCAATTGATTTTGCCCCGCCCAGATCTACTCTAAATTACTTCCTCCCCGGACTCCTACTACCCCATTTAAATTCTTCGTTAATATCATTCGCTTCATTTTGGAATGAGCAGAATGCCATTGACCTGGCAACCTTATGAATTTGCTTGTTTCTTCCTTCCCGTTTTTAACTTCAACGTCTTTTCCTACCTTGAGCACAGTTGCGTACTTGATATATTCCTCTGACTCTAGAATTACATCCTTCTGGCGAATATCTCCTTCAATGTGACCAAACACTCTGCTTGGTGGTATAAATGAATGTCCTCTTACAGCAAAAATCACTTCAATACTCGTTATTACGTTCTGTTTGGGAAGCGATAAGAGTTGTAAAGAGTAAGCATAATAATTGCGAGTTATTTCGTTCAAACAACACATACAGTTGGTCCGGTGAATCTTTTCCCATGTATGAAATTATTCACATACTACTTCTTGTAGTACGTCTCTTTTCTACTCACAGAATCTAAACCCCCGAAATGAAACCGTTTGTTCCATTACAACATAATCTAACAGACAGAGATAGCCATATGATGAATGTGGGTGATTAGGTGTAACCCATACAACAGAAGTCTGTGGTTTAACCGCGAATTTGTATATTGACAGACCAAAGACTTTGTTTACATTTTTATTTTACATTTTTATCCATTTTTTTGCCCCTTGCATATACATTTATTTCAAAAACAGTTGTTATAACGACTAACTTATACCTGAGTGTTCGAATTATTGTGGTAAGTAAATATTATTTATCTACTTTTTATTTATTTACTTCACAATGAAAACTAACCTTAAATTGACATTTCATTATGATTCTGGATAGAACTCCATCAAACTGAATTATATGAAACATATTTTGCTTCCACCAATGTAGAAAATATTGACCTAATTTTCCGAAAGACCAGAACTATTTATGAATGGTTTTTATTTTTAGAATATGCCTGGAAAAACGTTGAATTCGCAAGCACAGGAGCTGGTCCTAAATGTGTTGGAGTATTTTGAGTTAGAAAAAACCTTTGGAACCTTTGGACCTTTGGAACCACTTTCATGTGTTCAAGAGGTAACATACATATTTAAGTGCATGCTTGTTCAGCAATATACTTATTAATAATCAATTTTTTTATGTTAGAGGGTAGCTGCAGCTTTGAAAATATCTCGACGGACAGTATATGCTATAAACTAAAACTAAAACTTAAACTAAAACAACTGATCTACCTGAGGGAGCTAAGATGGCAGTACGGAACATATTATATGATATGTACCAACTGAGTAAATATCAATCTATTCAATTAGAATTTTTTGGTAAAATGTAGATGTAGGTATTTTGTGATGAGTATTCAAATCATGGTATATTCAAGAAAAATTTAGGAAGGTATTTATATAGATTTTAGTAGTTTTGTGACTACATTACAATTTAATTCAACTATTAAATTTACCTTATTTTTGAACAGTCAAGGTTAAAACATTAATGAAATGAACAAACATAATATCATTAAAAATATAGTATTTGTTCAAATTGAATCTGTACTATAATTTTTGTTTTTGTTTTAGAGAAGCATGTTACTTTGACTACCTTAAATTGTAAATTGAGGGAAAGAGAAATTGTATCTATTAGCAAAACATCTCTGAGCACTTTGTTAAAAACATTGGGATTCAAATATAACAAAGATGACAATCGGAGAGCTTTAATGGAGCGGACCAGTATTGCAGCCTTGAGAGCCAATTTTCTGCGTAACTATATGGAAAACCTTTCAAGTACTCACCCAAGAGAACTTGTATTTTTGGATGAAACATGGATCTATTCGAAGGGAAATAAAACAAAATCTTGGCAAGACAACAGCACTAAAAGTGTACGTAAACCAGATGGTTATGATGGTAAACGTTTTATAATTGTCCATGCTGGTTCTACCAAAGGATTTGTCTCTGAAGCAAGTTTATTATTCTGTTCAAAATCTAAAGTAGCTGATTACCATGGAGAAATGAACAATGAAATATTTATGAAATGGATAAGTACTCAATTAATTCCCAACTTAGAAGAGCCATCTCTTATTGTTATGGATTAAGCCTTTCAGAAAAGCAACCTTCTACTAATTCGACAAAAAATGAGATTGTTACATGGTTGATAACAAACAACATTAAGATTGATACAAAACTTACAAAACCTGAATTGCTACAAATTGCAAACATGAATAGAAAAGAAAACGTGTATATAATTGATGAGTTACTACGAGAACATGGTCATGAAGTGCTGAGACTACCACCATATCATTGTGAATTCAACGCTATTGAATTAATTTATATATATAAAGATATGTATTCAGATAGTTCTGTTATAAATATGTGGAAAGAGGCACTGGGACAATGTAATCAACAAATTTGGGAAAAATGTGTTAGGCATACCCATGAAATTATTCAAAAGTGGCATGCCCGAGAGCAGAATATAGTTGATATTAGCATTCAACCAATTAGAATAGATATAAATACTGGTGATAGCTTTGATTCTGACTATGAGGAAAATTAAATAAAATCTATTGTATATTATATGAGTCTTAAATATACATATTTAAAATATTGATTATTTATTTTTACAACCCAAAAGATTTTTATTTTTCATTGTTGAACTGTATGGGTGAGACGGCCCAATAGTAATGGTTGCCAGCCATAACCCTAACAGGGCAATACTGATTTGCAAAGTTTCTGCTGAGGAAGTTGTTATTAATACTAAGTCTTATGCAAGTAAATTTGCTTAATAGTAAGTTTGCAGAATAGCCCCATAAAACTCTGGAATACTAACAGTTTTTCCAAACTTAAGGTTTAGGTAGTATATTGCTAAATGGATGTAAAATATTTACAAATATCTATTACACCAGCTTCAATACAATAATAAATAACGTTTACCGTCATTTTAGCCACATCCTAATTAAACCATCAATCTACGACCTATGTGTTACTTAATGTATTGATTTATTGCGTTTGTATATGAATGATAACGCATGGGAAAAGATTCACCGGACCAACTGTATGCACTGCTCAATTGGCGTGAACAAAATAATGTTCACTTTGTATATAATCTGGAATAATGTGTATCAATATATATATTGGAGATTGTACACTTTGCTTTGGTTGAAAAATTAGGAGTTTGTACGGTTTGGAACTCAATTGTAATTGGAGATTGTACGTTATGGAAATAAGCGTCATTTTCTAGACTAAAAGTAGACTGTAGTTTGACCGCTTTGGAACAAAATGATGGTATATTGAGATAAGCATTAAAAATTACATCAGAAACGCCATCTACCTAAATTTTTTTTTAATTGGAGATTGTACACTTTGGAACTAGGCCCCTCATATGTATTGTAATATCATCAATATCAGAACTATTTCAAAAATAATATCTGACTCTAGGATTTCATTAATAACCTGCATTCACTTTAATTATACGAGGGGCACTACAGGACCTTTCAGTTTAATAGTATATTTACGAATAATAAATCAATTCCAACTTTATTTAACCAAATTTATTTTATACAGTACAGAACTCATTCTATTAATGAACTTCCTTTTTTGGGTGGTTGTCCCCGACATTCAAGATACTTTATTAACAGTTATAAATGATTGTAAGTACTTTTTCGAAATTATCATCTGATAATAATAGAGATCACACTATTAGCAGCCTTTGTATTGAAAGCCGTACGAAATTTTCCAGCATGCGCTTATATTGTACCGTGTAAAAGTATATTCCAAATTATTGACATGGATGAACCAAATTATCTTCGATACTTTGGATTCTGCATAAAACAAATCTTTCGCACAGTAAATCAAAAGTGTCGGGGACACGTTCACGATTAATGTAGAGAATAACAAAATCATTAAGTTCTAAGAAATATGTCTGGGGTTCCTTTTCTTCAACTTCTCTTTAAGAATAGAACGAATACGGGTGGCGCTTATTGATATGACTAACGTGTATCGACTCTTGACAGCCGGAGATTTATAATCACTATTTGAATTATAAAAAGCACCTTAACAATCATAAATATCGGTCTGTGGATATAATCGTAAGGGAACAGAATGCTTAACTTAATGCTAATAGGTAATACTGAAGGTTTACGAGTGTATGTGTCAGTTGTTTACATATAATTACATCATTATTGAGTTTATTACAATTTTATGTTATTGTTTTTAACAAGGAAACATTTTCACAATGAATTGTTAGATTTGGGATATAAACTTTTTTGTTTTAAATATAATTTTCGTCATCTTAATGAAAAGCTGAAAGCTGAAATACCTTCAAACATCAATCTAGAGACATCATAATATGGTCTACTGATTTGTTTAAAATGTCCGCTAGAAAATGTCGCTCATTTATTGTGTTCAGTGGATGATAAATGATATTATTGGAATACCACATGTATTTAGCAAGAATTAATAACAGTAAATGAAATGTCAAAACATAATCATCTATCAAAAGGTAACTCTTTTTTTAAATAAATAATTAAACGGAATGAAAGTATTAGAGGAAGTGGTAGGAAGGACAAATGCAAAAGGCAATATCTGTTACATGTATTAGATACAATATATGTATTTCATTGTAACCTGTGAACATGGTCTTAATACGAAGTTGGCATCATTGGTGTGACGGCTGACAGGCGTCAGGACCTGGTTGACAGGGAACTGTACTGGGACTCTGCACACTATATATGGAGGGGTAGAAGGAAGGAGCACCATCTGAATGTATTAAAAAGTGTCCATCGAAAGGAAGCAAATTAAGGTGGCCCCATAGTAGCAAGTGGAAAGATTTTAAAAACAGAGCCATGAATTATTAGAGTAAGATACAAAATTAAAAAAGGAAATACTACGTAAATAATTGAGATTTTAAATACTGCATATTTCTCAATTACACAAGTCACGAAAAATACTAAATTTTTCAACCCAGCACACTTCACTCGGTTTATAACCCTAAATTCACATCATTTCCATTAGCTACACGAGCGCCATTTCGGTGAATTTGCTGTTTACAGGAGGACACTTTTTCAACTTGTCACCCATATAAGATGGTGCTCCGTCCTTCTACCCTCCATAACACTATAGAATTCTACCGGTCGCTTTCTACAGTAGCTTACCATTATTCCAGTCGAAAGTCTCACTGCAATGACTAAATTCTCACTGTGTATTCTGTCGACAACTCTTCTTTTATTCCTGATTTATTACTATCCGTTTGGAAGATATTGAAGTTTTTATGACGAAATTGTCGACTTATGAATAGAGTCGATAGTAGAATTCTATAGTGTGCAGAGTCCCACTCCTGGAGAGAGTATCTCAACTTGCCAGTTAAACATTTAATGAAACTTTACTTAAAATTAAAATCAACCTAAAACAATATCAACTTTTGGAAATCGATAATCCGTTTATCCGGCAAGTGAGAAGTTTGAAATTTTCAAAGGTACTCTGAGAGATTACTTAAAGAAAGGACTTACCTAAAAATGTTATATGGGACGAATATCTGTTCTCGCAAAGGAACAAGAAGAAAATTTGTGCAATGAAGTAATTCGATTGGTCTATAGGCTGAACTAACATCCAAATTTTGTGGCATTTCGTTTTCTATTTTTATGACACTAACAATATTGAAAGCCCTTTTAACAAAGATCTTAAGGTAGCTGGGTATTTTGGCCTAGAAGATTCCTAATTAGACATCAACAAATAGGAAATAGACAGCAAGGGCACAAACGATGAACAAATTCTAGAATATAATGAACAGCTTGGATAATTTCAACCATTTAAATCCCCAGGGACAGATGGTATATATCCCATTCAACTACAAAATGGAATCGATGTGTTAATAACACACCTAACTAAGATCCTCAAAGCTAGTCTTACCGGCATGAAGTCATTTACATACCCAAGGTAGGTAAAGTGTCTGACTTAACGCCAAAGTCATACAGGCCAATAATCCTATCCTCCTTTCTACTATAAACATTAGAAAGGTTACGGAACAGGTACATAAGAGACGAAGTGTTAAAGGATGAACCCCTGAACAATCGTCAATATGCCTATCAACCAGGCAAATCTACGGATCTAGCGCTGGATGATCTAAACAGGCTTATCTCAAAGTCAAAATAGAAGACAAAGAGATAGCGATGGCCACTTTCTTAGACATCGAGGGAGCATTTAACAATGTTACCACGAATTCATTGGTTAATGCAATGAATAGACGGGGAACATCCACAACAATATGCCAATGGATAAAGACAGCTCTGGAGGATAGGATAATAAGCAAGTTACCATCAAGGCAAAGACGGGTCGACAATAAATATGGCCACAAGGAAGTGGGTGGCACAGAAATCTCTAGAATGGTGGGTAACCTCATCAGGACAGAGTCAGGCGAAACAGTTAATTAGAGGACATTCGCCAACTTTTACGGCAGACCTAATGAGCAAAGATAGGAAAACTGTCAAAGTCGTAGTGGGTGTGTTGACGGGGCACTGTAAGCTTAACAGACACGCAGAGCTAATGGGGTTGGCAGACGAAGCTATGTGCAGATTCTGTCACCTAGGAGAGGAAACTGCAGAGCACATCCTATACCAGTGCGATTGCCTGGCGAATGTGCGGTTCCTTGTACTAGGTGATCAGAAGCCACCGGCAAGAAATTACATGAAAGGTTCAGTCCCGTGGCTGATTGGCTATATAAAAAGAGTCGGACTGGAGAATGTAATCTAGATTCAGAGGACCACAATAGATCTGAAAAGGTCGCAGTGGAATGGACCGATCAGCCAACTCATCAAATCTAATCTAATCCAGATATTATGGGGTGCATTTATAATATGAACGAAAAGGCTCCAAATTGTCCCAGCAATCTGATTTGGATGAACAAGGGGCCAAGTGGGTGCACAGGGAAAACGTCTCATGTGGTAATGCTTTGGGTGCAGCCATTCCTTCTTTGGTGTCATTCAAAAGGGAGAGAATGAAGTAGAATATGGGATTCACTGCTACCGAGTAGTATGGATCTAATGACAGAATAGAGAAATATTATAATAGGGACCATTGAGCAATGGTTACAGAATTTTTCCAAAAATCGAACACTTCGACATTGCCTTTCAATATTCGATGGCGCAGAGTGCATTTAAACTATTTCATTGTGGCTGTCCAAATGAAATCGGTGTCACGTTGTATTACTTATCAAAAATGTTGAAGACCTCAGGCTACATGATACTTTTCCAAAAAAACAAATACAACCAATTAGTGTCACCAGGACCATCGATTGTTACTAAAAGATGTCGGGTAACTGAGCTAAGTGACGGTGATTCAAAGGACGATGGTGAGGATGGAGATGAGAATGATGAGCCAACTGATGAAGTATCCTTCAGTGATATGTTTCACAAGTATGGCAAAAGATAGAAGAAGCGCTAAACAGTCGCGCACAAACTGTCACAAAAAATCTCTTCAATAGGATACCTTATTTGGTGCCAGAAAAAAATTTTACAACAAAAATATCTGTGAAAAATTCTATGCCTACAAAAGCCGGTATTAAAAGAAAAGAAATATAAGAAATGGTGAAACATGGTATTGTGAGGCTTGCAAGGAAGATAGAATTGCTGACATTCGTATTTGCGTCGTGTGCAAATGCTACCTCTATATTCTGTCCATCCAAGCAACGGAGTGACCCAAAACAGTATCATGCATAGTGCACGTGATCTCTCGGACTCTGTACCAATGTACCAAAGGCAATGAATTCTGCCGGCCGATTGCATATTTATTTTAGCCAATAGATGCAAAGGCGCATGGTGATCATACTTCGATCACGCATCTATCGTTGTTTGGGTCGCTCTGTTTGTTCGATGGATATACTTTATAATGAATGTTTGGGACGAACCAAAAGAATACCATTAAATGGTATAACGACGGCTCAAGAGCAAGAAGGGACTGAGATAGGAATGTACGGGCCAGGAACCAAACACTCCGAAAGCTTGGGAAAACTACAATTATCTTTCAAGAGGAAATCTACGCCTTAGGAAAGTGAGCCTAGTTCAATATTGATAAAATATGCAAAAGGCAAAGCATTATTATCATGTCGGATAGTCAAGCAGCCACTAGGGCACTGAGTAATCAGTTCTAAAATGGTATGGGAATGCCTAAGGAAACTCAATGAGCTAGGCGAGAACAGTATCGTCATCTCATTATTAAAACAAAGATACATATCAATGATTAATCACGAAGGGCTGTAGAGCTTTGGAATCGTTACAAAAAAATAGCTGTCTTGATTCCCTTGGAGTAGGTAACTATTATCAATAATCTTCCTTACTGCATTGCTTTACCACTGCCAAACGAGCAGCAAGCGATCGCTGAGCTCAAGTTTAATTTTAGGAAACAAACTTCGTACTTATCCCAATAACAATAAATAAACAATATTTTCGTTTAAAAAGTAATTAAATATTCACAAGAAGCGCAGGTTCACGAAAGAATAATTTTCAAAATACGAGGCCAGCCTAAGTTAATTCTCATGAATAATACAACATTTTTAGCGATTTTTCATTTAAATTAACTAAGAACACAATACAATGCATTTTCTGCGTATGAAGAAATATTTGAAAGATTCCATTATCAGTGAGGTACCTAGACATTTTAACGAAGGTTTAATACATTTTTTTTAAATAACTTGCACAATCCATTTGTGGTTAAATATGTAAAGTGAAAATTAATTTTGATAAACCTGCTACTGGTAAAAATTGCGATATTTAGTCTAAGCCTGAGGAATTTACAAAACACGGAAATCAGTCTCCTCTACGGAACCGATATGAGTTGGAGCTGCAAGTTTATCCTTGTCATCCTCACTACGTCTAAAAGGGTAGCCTCTATTATTGTTCAAAATATATGATGTAACTCCAGCAAAATTGACATCGTACCCTTCACCAGAAATGAAAATCTCAATAAATTTTTGAAGCTTGCTTCTTATTGTACGACATAGGACTTTTGGGAAGGCTAGTTAACTCGTGAAACGTGTGATGTTACGAAAAAGCGTTTGTCACGCGATAACTCATTCTAGCGCACTCTTGCCGCACTGAGCTCGCACACCTATAGGTGTGAAAAATTGTCAAAAATTGACAAAAATTGTCAAAAATTGTCAAAAATTGTCAAAAATTGTCAAAAATTGTCAAAATTTTGAAAAAATGGTTAATAATTGCCAAATATGTTAAAATTTTTGAAAAATTGTCAAAAATTTGGAAAAAATGATCAAAAATTGTCAAAAACTGTCAAAAATTGTCAAAAACTTTGAAAAATGGTTAAAATTTTTTGAAAAATTGTCAAAAGTGGTCAAAAATGGTCAAAAATGATCAATAATTGTTAAAATTTTGAAAAATGGTCAAAAATTCTCAAAATTTTGAAAAAATGATCAATAATTGCCAAATATGTTAAAATTTT
Source organism: Lochmaea crataegi (assembly GCA_947563755.1). Taxonomy (NCBI): domain Eukaryota; kingdom Metazoa; phylum Arthropoda; class Insecta; order Coleoptera; family Chrysomelidae; genus Lochmaea; species Lochmaea crataegi. The sequence continues at coordinate 16,154,218 of OX387433.1, forward strand.
TGAAAAATTGTCAAAAATGATCAATAATTGTCAAAGACGGTCAATAATTGTCAAAATTTTTGAAAAACTGTCAAACATTTTTAAATATGGTCAAAAATTGTCAAAAATTTGGGAAAATCGTCAGAAACTGTCAATATTTTGAAAAAATTGTTAATAATTGCCAAATATTTTCAAAAATTTGGAAAAATGGTAAATAATTGTCAGAATTTTTGAAAAGTGGTCAAATTTCTCGAAAAATGGTCAAAAATTATCAAAATTTTGAAAAAATGGTCAATAATTATTAAAAATTGTCAGAACCTGTCAAAAATGGTCAATAATTGTTAAAATTTGAAAAAAATTATCAAAAATTGTCAAAATTTTGAAAAAATGGTCAATTATTGCCAAATATGTAAAAATTTTTGAAAAATTGTCAAAAATGGTCAATAATTGTCAAAGACGGTCAATAATTGTCAAAATTCGTCAAAAATGGTCAAGAATTGTCAAAATTTCTGAAAAATGGTGAAAAATTCACGAAAAGTGGTCATTCCATTGTGCATAAGAAGCAACTCGTGAAACGTGTGATGTTACGAAAAAGCGTTCGTCACGCGATAACTCATTCAAGCGACTGTGCGCAATCTCTCTTGCCGCACTGAGCATAGGTGTGAAAAATTGTCAAAAGTTGACAAAAATTGTCAAAATTTTGAAAAAATGGTTAATAATTGCCAAATATGTTAAAATTTTTGGAAAATTGTCAAAAAAATTTAAATATGGTCAAAAATTGTCAAAAATTTTGAAAAATGATCAAAAATTTTCAAAAACTGTCAAAAATTGTCAAAAACTTTGAAAAATGGTTAAAATTTTTGAAAAATTGTCAAAAATGGTCAATAATTGTCAAAACCAATCAAAATTCTTCAAAAATGGTCAAAAATGATCAATAATTGTTAAAATTTTGAAAAATGGTCAAAAATTCTCAAAATTTTGAAAAAATGGTCAATAATTGCCAAATATGTTAAAATTTTTGAAAAATTGTCAAAAATGGTCAATAATTGTCAAAGACGGTCAATAATTGTCAAAATTCGTCACAAACTGTCAAAAATGCTCAATAATTGTTAAAATTTTTGAAAAACTGTCAAACATTTTTAAATATGGTCAAAAATTGTCAAGAATTTGGAAAAATCGTCAAAAATTGTCAAAAACTGTCAATATTTTGAAAAAATTGTTAATAATTGCCAAATATTTTCAAAAATTTGGAAAAATGGTCAACAATTGTCAAAATTTCTGAAAAATGGTGAAAAATTCACGAAAAATGGTCATTCTATTGTGCATAAGAAGCAAGCTTCTGTCGGCGGCCCGACGACCGCTCACCTTTTTTTTAGATTAATGGTTATTTTATTTGTAGCGGAACTGGAACATTTGGGGATTACACTCGACAAAATACACACTTGGCAAAGGCTCTTCAAAAGTAGAAACTATCCTTATAGACGTGTCAAGGGACCTGCGAAAAATACTGTTGCTCAGGACCTAAGCAAATCCACTGAATTATTATTATTCTCAGACCAATCATCACATATGGAACTATTTCTTGTCGACCAAAGGCTTCATGAAGTTTGACTGACCTCGGAATATCCTGCCAAGGATATACCGATGACATTGTCATAACAGCCAGGAGGAAAAAATTTGAATGTACCCTAAGAGAAATCGTGCAGATGGGACTCAACTTTACGCACAGCTGGTGTGGGCAGGACGGACTCAACATCAACCCCACCAAAACCTTCCCCTTTAGGTACTGAGGACATCAAACTCGATTATGTTATGTTAAACAAGAGACAATCTCTCCAGAGTTCAAAAGCTACCGTGTACATGCATTACAGGTGCAATGAAAACATTCCCAACGGTGGGTATGGTTCTTAACTTCACGCCAATACAAATAGAGGTATTGGTAGTGGTGAAAAGTGTTGCAGAAAGAACAAGATATATACTAAGTGGAAAGGGAATCATCGACCAAAGTATTCCTCCTAGCTTTTCAAACATAAATCCTGGGACAAGAATAAATTTTTCAAGGAAATCCAGCACATATCACAGTATCAAGAAGGTATTGAATCGCAACACTTACCAGAATTGGAAAGAACGCCATTCAATCGTATATAGATGGCCCTGAAGCAATAGATGAAACTGGGAGTGGAGTGAACTCTCTGAACGTTCGGAAAACCCCCAAGCTCCTTTCAAGGGGAAACTAATGCCATAGCAGTCCAGTTTAATATTGATAAAAGATATTGAAGGCAAAGGATTATCATCATGTCTTATGTAATCAGTTCTAAATGGTATCCGATGCTTATAAAACCCCAATGAACTAGGCAAGAACAGCATCGGTACCCTACTGTGTGCCCCAGAACACGCTGGAAGAAGACGAAATCAGATTAGCAAGCATAGAGTGGGGCTAAGACCCTTGTGGCGACCAGTACCTTTTTGTGGTGTCAAGACATATCGTCAGAGAAAAAAGAGAGGATCGGACTCAATAAAAATGTTTATATGCAACGTTGCAGATTACTGGTAGACAGCAAATACTCAGTTGGCTCACAGATGTTTCAAAAGCACCCTCATGATTTGGTGTAGGTGATGAACCTGGTACAAAAATATTTTTGAATGTAGCTTAAAATTTACATTATAGTGAAAGCACCAATTACTAACGATTATCGACGAGAATCGTTTGAATGAAACCAACCACCCATCTGCGATAGCATGCAGCGTTTACACCTCGGTGGCCGCATGAGGCCGTCGCATGGAAGGAATCGTACCTTTAAAATACATCTATTCTCACCGTTGAAGTTGTTTTAAATTCAATTAAAAATTAACTCATTATGTCAAATTGCAGTTTAAATGAACACGCTGAGTATGATGTGAGTACATCAGTATTTATGAATGAAATTCGAAAATGTTTATGGAGAATACTAGTTACTATTGTCTCAATTTAAGTTATGTGGGTATTGTTTGAGGTCCATATTTCACAAATTACTTCTCGAAAGCGGCAATTTTACTTTTCGCTCGAAAAACAAACATAATTTTTTCTACAGTCGCCCTTTTAATAATTAAAACAGTTTTTTATATTATCTTAGGTTATAATAGGAGTGCTAGAATAATCGTCATTATCGCTATTCATCATGATTAACCTTAATAGATCTACTGACTAGGGATGTTAAAAAATAATCGATTTTTAAAAATTGAATAGATGAGGCTTTTACTTGATGAAGATCCATACTTAAATTATGAAATAAAACAATCTAATTTGTTTAAATCTCCATTTTATTTTGAAAAAGCACTGTGTAGCGAAACGCGTCACTAATTTTAAATTGAACGTAAGTTCAAAATAAAATGGAGATTTAAACAAATTAAATTGTTTTATTTCATCAATCGATTTTTATATAAATTTATTATTATTTTCTTATAATCGATTTTTAGTTATCGATTTTTATAGTAGATAATATTAATCGATTTTTAGTTATCAATTTTTAAAGTAGATAATATTAATCGATTTTTAGTAAATCAATTTATTAATTACGTGTTTAAATCGATTTTCGGAAACGGCTCGTATTATTTATTGACTGGTTTTCAAAATTTTAACAATTATTGGCCATTTTTGTCAATTATTGACCATTTTGACTGTTTTTCAAAATTATTGACCATTTTTCCAAATTTTTGACCATTTTTCGAAATGATGAGAATTTTCAACCATTTTTGACAGTTTTTGACAATAATTGTCCATTTTTAACAGTTTTTGACAATAATTGTCCATTTTTAACAGTTTTTAACAATAATTGACAATTGTTCACCATTTTTGATAGATTTTGACAATTTTTCAAAATCTTAGACCATTTCTCAAAATTTTAAACCATTTTTCAAAATTATTGACCATTTTTGACAATTATTGACCATATTTCAAAATTTTTGACAATTTTTCAGTAACTTCAATAATTTTTGACAATTATCAACTATTTTTGAAAATTTTGACAATTTTTGAAAATAATAGTCCATTTCTAACAATTTTTGGCCATCTTTGATAGTTTTTGACAATTATTGGCCATTTTTGACAACTTTTGACAATTTTCCAAAATTTTTGACCATTTTTCAAGATTATTGACCATTTTTGATAGTTTTTGACAATTATCGACCATTTTCCAAAGTTTTAACAATTTTTGACAATTATTGACCAATTTTGACAGTTTTTGACCATTTTTCAAATTTTTCTCAAAATTTTTGATAATTGACCATTTTTGACAATTTTTGAAAATTTCTGACCATTTTTCAAATTTTTTAAAAGTTTTTGACAATTATCGACCGTTTTTGACAATAATTGACCAATTTTGACAATTTTTGAAAATTTTTGACCAATTTCCAAATTTTTTTTTGACAATTATCGACCATTTTTCAAAATTTTAACAATTATCGACAATTTTTGACCATATTTCAAAATTTTCGACAATTTTCATATAATTTTATTTGATTTTTAATCTGATAAATTGTTAATGAATGAATCTCTTAGGTTTATTGTCGGAATATGAAAAGCATGTACCTGTTAAAATAATACAAAAAAATCGATTTTTTCGCGGAAATCGATTTATTTTTTATTGAAATCGATTTTTGACAAATCGATTAATTTTGAATAAATAAAAATCAATTTTTATTTAATCGATTCTTTTCCATTAATCTCACATCCCTACTACTGACTTGTTATCAGACTTGTCAGAATTCTAATCAGAATAACAGTCAATAGTCGAAGTGAGAGGAAAGAACACATGCACGCGCTTGCCAATAGGAAGTCAGGTCAGAAGTCAGAAGGGCGGTTACATAAATATTCACCAATTGAGTTAATTCGGAGTGCGTGGTTTGATTAAATAAGCGAGCGAAAAAGATTCATTTTTTGCGCTAGAGCGTAAAGTAACAATCCTCGGCATTTGTCGACTTTACGATTTCATTTGAATATCGTAATTAGTCATTTTACGCGCGACTGTAGGAAAAAGGAGTTAGACTTTCTTGTTTGCATCTAATTATGACATATGAAGGAATTCCACAAAATATACTCGAAGCTGTTCAATTAAAAACAATTTAAAGTTTATTTATAATGGTCATATTCCGCTTAACTAGCAGAACTATTTTGCAGATTCTTTAGTTTAAAGATGCGTAAAATGTTTAGAGTTCTAGACCCAAATAGCACATCAATCCAAACTTAGAAGCTTCCTACTACCAAGGTGTTATGAGATCTTAAAGAGATGATAGTTGGTGAAACGATAGTCCTCTAGTTACTGAACGGAACTGAAAAATTGCGATTGTCAAAAATCTAAACTTTCGTATTGGAGAGAACAAATTAAATCTTCATCAGAGTGTTTATATTGCAGTATTTTACAAAAACATCTTGATTTCTAAGACAGTTCAGTTTAGAATGTATCAATGCACATTTTCCCAACAGATGCCAAATTGTGTTGTAGAATGTCATTAAAAAGAGAAAACTTATTACTAAATTCATGTCTGTATAACAAGAATTCGATAAAGTACAAACACTTGCTTGTCTGATCATCACAAAGGTCATAAGGAATACTCTTACAGCAGCAATGGAAGTACTATTAGAACTATATCCCTAACACTTTGTAGTACAGGTGGAGGCAAAAATAGGTTTCAATAAACTGAAAAACTCGCTGAGTAACCTAAACACAAGATCAGGGTACATGCATTTTGTGAGAGTTGTGATTATTTCATTGGGGGGAATCAGGAAGTATTACAGGACTTTCCAGATAATTGCAAGGAAACAGTTTTGGAAAACGACGAACTAGATGTAGAGCGACTAGTTCCAGAAAACCTTCCGCAAAATCAGAAACTAGAACAAACATGCACTTCTGTTAAGAAGGCCCTTTTAACGGCCCGGGCCCGACCTTGGGCCTTACAAAATATCCGTAAGGAGACGAGGAACTGGTTGCGAAATCAGCACCTCGCTCACTGGAGGACTCTACAGGGTCTCAGGCAGTCCAAGCTCCTATTGAGGGGATGGACTGATGGGCATGCTAGAGCTGCTCTAGAACTACCAAGGAGTAGGTTAAAGAAGATAGCAGGACTCCTAACAGGGCACTGCTGTCTGAGGAAACACCTCAGTAACCTAGGTTTGGAGGAAAGTCCCCTATGTAGGGGTTGCGGCATGGCTGACGAAACGTCGGACCATGTTCTCCTCTTATGTCCACATTGGGCTGTGCGCAGGCGAATCTTCGGAGTGCCTGTTATGGCCCCCGGGGACATAAGCAGGCATCCACTGAAGAGGATTGGGTCCTTCATCGAGGGACTCGGCTTCATGGATGCATAAATAGCACGAATGGCACAATGGGCCCGCCAGTGTCCTCAGTGCCGGAACGTTGGCTTGAGTTTTCCTTGACCAAGGTTCGCATGACTAAATTAGTAGTAGTAGTAGTAAGAAGGACAACAGCAGTTCACTCCTGGGAATAAAATTCCGTAAGATATTCAACACAACCCAGAAGGTGTCCAGCTTATCAAAATGATTTTCAAGGAGAAAAAAATATATATAAAGGGGGGGAATGTGGTATTTACATACACATTTTTATCTTGTTAGTTGAGTGAGCGTTTTTTTAACTGGAGAAATCCAATTATCTGGGTACCAGTTCAACAGGGTATCGTGGGCAATGCTGACCAGCTTTCAAAAAGAGGACAGAGTACCTACAGCCTGACCCAGGACAGATTGGTATCAGTATACCAAAGAACCGTAGTACAATGTAAACAGCTGAGAACGATGAATTGTTTCATGAATGTCATGCACCAGTGAAAGAACAGATGAAGAAATTAAAACTATACATTACATGCAGATTATGCCATAAGGAAACGGGTACATAGAAACACATACTCTATCCATACAAGAGACTTGATCTTAAAAAAAAAACTTTTTCTCCTTCACAAGCTCTTTTATAGAGCGCTTTTTCGGTACAGATCCTCCCTGAAAAAAGTCACAAAAGCAATAACAACGTATTCCATTTTTGTTGTTGTATTTATCTGAAACATTCTACTTATTCTGGTCAACAGCATCCAGCTATTTAATCAATAACTACTAAAGTTATCTATCGTAATTTTAAATTAGCATGCGTAGTTAAATGTGTGTGTGGGTAATGTGTGCTAGAGATAAGGTGGTCGCTCTTGATTCTTCCGATGACAAACTGAATATAGATACTAAGATAGATTATTGTTTCCAAACTCCACAAAAAACCTATTAAAAGCAACCTCCCAGTTATATGGGGTTATGTATTCAGGTTTTGTCCAATATATGTATTTGAATTTAGAAAATCTAACATTCGATTCGAAGAAACGCATGTATTAAAAATTACCTTGACCTACCACAGATTTAAACCAACTGACATAAAAAAATAGATAAGATCTCTCAGGAACTTGAATTTAAGCATTTCCGGCAAGGGTGGTCGCCATAAATATCCATTTATATCTTTTTTGTACACAATGGTGTTGGTTGAGACAAGAAATTAAAATTAAGGGAGTCATTCATGAATTAAACATTACCAGAGGTGATTTTTAGATTGGTGTAACTATTTGTTGTCAGTATTTCAGCTTAACGTGGAATCAACTTTTCATTTCATAAATTTAATATAACTTGTGTAACTGAATTTACTGAGTGTGTTATATTTTATTCCTTTGACTGTCAAAAATGTTGTTTGTAAGTCAGAAAATGAATCATGTGATATTTTCATCTATCAAATGAGACAACTTCACATGTTTAAATTACGCACAAAAGAGCCCATTTATGAGACTAGAAGTAGTGGAATAGCCCATAAATATTTTAACAAGATAAAAATTAAGAAGAAATCTGCAGGATTTATCTCCAGAATAAAAAGCATTTTCAGCTACATACTTCGACTTAAAAACATTATAGTTACTATTTCCTAAAAGTAAAAAAAAAAGTATTGGAATAGCCCATAAATATTTTAACAAGATAAAAATTAAGAAGAAATCTGCAGGATTTATCTCCAGAATAAAAAGCATTTTCAGCTAGGTACTTAGAAAGTTTTGACTTAAAAACATTATAGTTACTATTTCCTAAAAGTAAAAAAGAAGTAGTGGAATAGCCCATAAATATTTTAACAAGATAAAAATTAAGAAGAAATCTGCAGGATTTATCTCCAGAATGCAAAGCATTTTCAGCTAGGTACTTAGAAAGTTTTGACTTAAAAACATTATAGTTACTATTTCCTAAAAGTAAAAAAAGAAGTAGTGGAATAGCCCATAAATATTTTAACAAGATAAAAATTAAGAAGATATCTGCAGGATTTATCTCCAGAATAAAAAGCATTTTCAGCTAGGTACTTAGAAAGTTTTGACTTAAAAACATTATAGTTACTATTTCCTAAAAGTAAAAAATAAGTAGTGGAATAGCCCATAAATATTTTAACAAGATAAAAATTAAGAAGATACCTGCAGGATTTATCTCCAGAATAAAAAGCATTTTCAGCTAGGTACTTAGAAAGTTTTGACTTAAAAACATTATAGTTACTATTTCCTAAAAGTAAAAAAAAAGTAGTGGAATAACCCATAAATATTTCAACAAGATAAAAATTAAGAAGATACCTGCAGGATTTATCTCCAGAATAAAAAGCATTTTCAGCTAGGTACTTAGAAAGTTTTGACTTGAAAACATTATAGTTACTATTTCCTAAAACTAAAAAAGAAGTAGTGGAATAGCCCATAAATATTTTAACAAGATAAAAATTAAGAAGATATCTGCAGGATTTATCTCCAGAATAAAAAGCATTTTCAGCTAGGTACTTAGAAAGTTTTGACTTAAAAACATTATAGTTACTATTTCCTAAAAGTAAAAAAAAAGTAGTGGAGTAGCCCATAAATATTTTAACAAGATAAAAGTTAAGAAGATATCTGCAGGATTTATCTCCAGAATAAAAAGCATTTTCAGCTAGGTACTTAGAAAGTTTTGACTTAAAAACATTATAGTTACTATTTCCTAAAAGTCTAATTGTATGATTGTAGAAGATGATTCCCTGATAACCAGCAGAATCCTGTCCAATAGTCAACCGGGAATATGGTAATCTCAAATAATTACCTCTTCGCGTGTTATGTTCATGAATCGTGTTATTGCTTACTTGTTGAGCTTTTTTTTCAATTTCTAATGTAGTCAGGAATATATAGAGACATGGCAGTGTTAAAATTTCTAAGGACTTGAATGAACTTTTACAAGATGCTCTATGGTGTGAGCCAGTTATACATCTCACTATTTTTTTCTGCTTTCTTAATACTTTGACCCTATGTGAATATTTTCCCCAAAAAGTTAGCCCGTAAGTAAGTAATTACTGCACCAGTCCAAAATAGGCTAATTTTAATACCTACAGGAAAGTTGTATTATATAGTAAGGTTGTATAAAGATCGAGCACTTTGTCAATATGTACTTACCATGTAAGCTTCTGGACTAAGGTTACCCCCAGATATTTCAAGTTAGTCATTTGTTCTATCGATTTATGATCAAGCCTAATTAATGAGCAGAAGTCTAAAATTCACATGAGTTTCAAGAGTTGATATTTCAACAAGCCTCACTATTTTAGGCAAGTCAGAAATTACCTTGATGACAATTATCAAGATAGGTGGATTGGTCGTCGGGGTCTTACAGAATGGCCTGCTTGATCGCCATACCTCACGAGCCTAGATTTTTTTCTTTGGGGATATGTTAAATCCGAAGTGATAAAGGGGCTCCCGGATCACTGAATAAACTTAGACAACGAATTACGGATGTTTGTTTAAAAAAAACGCGACAGATGCTTCACAATGTCAGAGAAGAATTTACTCGTAGAATATTTATTTGTCAGGAAGTTCTTGGTGGTCATTTACAACATCTTCTGAAGTAACAAGTGTTTTCTAAATCAAATTGGGTTTTTACGTTTAATTTAAATTATTTCATAATTTTTTAGCTGAGGTTATTTTAGGTTAGGGTTGGTTCATTGTTATTTGTTTACTTTCACATTATGTTTTGTTTTGAAACTAATAAATAATTTACAATAATTATGTAATAATGTTATTACTGGTTTTTTTAATTTGAAACTATTCAACCTCATGTTTTCAAATCTGGGGATGTATTGATCATAAAAAGACGTTCAAAATGATGTATTACTCGACCCCCATTTCCATTTAAAAAAATATTCCAAATGCCTGCCCAGCTGTCACTTTGACATACAGAGCTGTCATTGATATGTTAAAAAATGCAGAATGGGGTCATATACTATCGTTCCAAATTTCATCAGTATATACACCACGGTTCAAAAGTTACAAAGGGGGGGGACTTTATGTCCTCACTGTATGTGGGATTGCAGGAGCTTGTCGAATTGGTGAAATCCAGGTAATATTAAATGATATTGAAGATTCAGGAATGTTATCAATTGTGAAACTTAAGCATACGAAGAATCATGTAAATCTTGGTTTTTCATAGTTATTTGATTTTAAGTTTTTATTTTATTTTTATACAGGATACACAGTTTTGCTTTATTTTTTCTTCTTCTCTCTTTTTTAGTAAAGTTACAAATCAAGTCTTCTTCTTTTTTATATAGAACAGCAATTTCACACTATGATATAATAAGATCACTATCTTGAATTTTTTATAACCTATTACTTTTTTCTCAACGCCCTGTCCTAATATTTATAAAAAAATTATATAAAGAAAAACATAAACTTATAAGTCTGATTTAACTGACAAATTTCTATGTTCAGCAAACTTGAAAGTATTTCATGCTTTTGTAAAAATATTGGCAATATTATTCTGAGTACACAAATATTTTACAAAAATTAAGCCATCTCTTATTTTCTCATGAATAAAGTGAAACCTAACGTCAATATGTTTAGATCTTTTGTTGAACTGAGCGTTTTTTATTAAACTTATTGCACTTTGATTGTCAATATTTAAAATGACATTTGAGTCCTGAAAAATCAAAGTTTTCAATAGTACCTTCAAAAACAATAATTCTTTAGCACATTCAGCGGCTGCTATGAATTCAGCTTCAGTCGAACTCAATGCTACTATGGGTAGTTTTCTAGAACACCAGCTTATTGGTCCACTAGCATAAAAAACAAAATACCCTGTAGTACTCTTCCTCGTAGTTTTGTCCCCAGCAAAATCACTATCGCTGTATGCCTCTAGTTTTGCTTTTTTGGCATCTTTCTTGTAAACTATACAATTATGCTTTGTAGCTCCAAGATATCTTAAAATTCTTTTGGCGTTATTTATGTCTGACATTGTTGGATTTTTCAAATTTCTGCTACAAAACCCAACTGCATATGCTATGTCCGGTCTGGTTTTATTGGATAAGTAATAAAAGGCTCCCAACTGCCTCACGATAAGGGAATTTTATTTCTTGTTTTGACTCTGCGGATTTTTCATCATATTCTGTAATTGGTGTAGATACAGCTTTTGCATTTGTCATTTCAAATCTGTCTAGAACACATTCAATGAAGTTCTCTTGATCCATCTTAATCCAATTGTCACCTTTTGTTATTCTTATGCCCAAGAAAGTTTCAACGTTGTTAAACATTTCTACTTCAAACTGTTCCGTTAATCTTTCCAGTAATTCATCTATTTCTCCAGAGCTTTGACCCGCCATCAATCCATCGTCTACATAGATTGCTAAAAATAGAGTTCCTTTTCTGTTTCTAAAAATGCATTGATCAACACTTAAAGGTTCCATACTATTTTCTTTCAAGAACTTCGTGAAATGTTCGTTCCATCTCATAGGTGCTTGTTTTAGCCCATATAAAGATTTCTTCAATTTACAAACTTTGTCATCTTGCCTCTCATAACCTTCAGGTATCTGCATGTAAATGTCTTCATTTATTGTACCTTAGAGGAAAGCTATCTTTTTGTCAAATTTCTTTATTTCATATTCTTTTTGCACTGAAATCGCTAGCATCAATCGCAGTGTGCTTACTTGTACAACTGGACTAAATACCTCTTCGTAATCTATACCTTTCTGTTGTTGACAACCTTTTACGACAAGTCTGGCTTGGCCTTTATTTTGAATACCCATTTGTTTGTCAAGATTTTTTTCCCATATGCTTGATCTTTGTCTACATACTCCCAGGTTTTGTTTTTCTTTAAGGATTCTATTTCTTCTTCTATAGCATGTTTCCATAAATCATTCTCTTGTCATTCTATTGCTTCATTGTACGTTAATAAAACATAATCTTCAAAATGCTTTGGTTTGTTTATTTTTCTTCCCCTTTTTGTAACTGTTTTGCCTTGTTCCAAATTTACATCTTCACCGTTGCTATTTTCAAAAATGTATTCTATTTCGTTTTGTGTCATTTTCATTGTTTTCTGTTTCATTTACTTGCTGTATATTATTCTGTATCTGAATTTCTTGCTGTTGCCTTTTCTGTATTTGATCTTCTTGTTCTTCACTGTTATCTGTCTCATTTTCTGATTCTATTTCATTTTCATCATTCAATTTTATTTTAATCAACGTTTTATTTTCAATTTTCTCTTCTTATTATTATATCTTGTTTACTTTCACTCCATAAGCAGTATACAGTTGGTGCATATCCCATAAATAAGTGTTTTTCAGATCGGCTGTCCAATTTTTTTAAATACCCAAGATTTTTTGAGTAAACTTCTGATCCAAAAATTTGTAGTCTTTTTAAGTTTGGATTTTTGCCTGACCACAGTTCATACGGTGTCATGTTTATGGCTAGAGATTCTGCAATGCTTCTGTTCAAAATGTACGTACCGACTCCTGCTGCTTCTCCCCAAAACCTTTTAGTCTAGTCTATAAGCTTATATGGTGTTAATTCTACATACTGATATTAAAATTATGTGGTTTAGCTCATTCGATCCGGAATAATGTCTAGATCATTATGCCAAATAATTAAATTAGCCCATAAAAAATTCCCAGAGTTATAAACAAATAAACACCAGTGTTTGGTTTGTAGCTTATTGTTCGTAAATTATGAATATTTTCGAAATTTTAAAAAAAGATCCTTAAAGAGAAGGAAATTTAGTAAAAAAAAGTTCGAACTCCCGGAACTGTACCTCCATTATTTATAATTTTAATTTAACGCTGAAAATAGCCCTCCGCGCGCCAATTTCAGGTTGCGCGCACGGCCTCGAAAGCGAGTAGGTACGTCACTTTAAAAAATTCTTTTTAAGTACTTAAAGTTAATTGAAAAATCTAAAAAAATTATAGTACAATCTAAACACTTTAAAGAATTGATTCCCGTTGGAATTTTTCATAAAAACAAATTTTTCAATATGCTAGACGATTGTTAATTAACAAAATTTTTTCAAACTTCCTTCATCGTTCTAAACTAAAAAAAATGTTTAAATAATTGCCGTAAAATTATTTCGCTTCGTGGAGCTCTTCTTTTATACATACAAAACAAGATTGCGTCATCAAAGTTTTAAAAATGTTAATACTTTGTTTATAATAATTTTTTCAAGTTAACAATAAATGACTGATTTGCCATTTTTTGCTAACTTACATTACTTATTATAAACAAAGTATAACATTTTTAAAACTTTTATGACGCAATCTTGTTTTGTATGTCTATAAGAAGCTAAATAAAAAACTATCAAAAATGGACAATTATTGTCAAAATTTGTCAATAATTGTTAAAATTTTGAAATATGGTCGATAATTGTCAAAAACTATCAAAAATGGTGAAAAATTTTGAAAAATGGTCAAAAATTTTTATAGAATTGTCAAAAATGATCAATAATTGTCAAAAACTATCAAAAACTGTCAAAAATGGACAATTATTGTTAAAAATTGTCAAAATTTTGAAAAATAGTTGATAATTGTCAAAAATTTTGAAATATGGTCAAAAATGATCAATAATTTTCAAAAAGTTGGAAAAATGGTCCATAATTGTCAACAATTGTCAATAATTATCAAATATGGTCAAAAACTTTGAAAAATGGTCTAAAATTTTGAAAAATTGTTAAAAATGGTTAAAACTGGTCAAAAACTATCAAAAATGGTTAAAAATGGACAATTATTGTCAAAAACTGTCGAAAATGCTTGAAAATTGTCATCATTTCGAAAAATGGTCAAAAATTATCAAAAATTTGGAAAAATGGTTACTAATTTTGAAAAATGGGGTCAATAATTGTAAAAATTTTGAAAAATGGTCAATAATTGTCAACAATTGTCAATAATTATCAAAAAAACTTTGAAAAATGGTCTAAAATTTTGAGAAATTCTTAAAAATGGTTAAAACTGGAGAAAAACTATCAAAAATGGTTAAAAATTGTCAATTATTGTTACAAACTGTTAAAAATGGACAATTATTGTCAATAATTGTCAAAAATGGTCAATAGTTGTTAAATTTTTAGAACATGGTCAATAATTGTTAAAATTTTGAAAATTAGTTGATAATTGCCAAAAATTGTTTAAGTTTTTGAAAAATTGTCAAAAATTTTGAAATATGGTCAAAAATGGTCAAAAATTTGGAAGAATGGTCCATAATTGTCAACAATTGTCAACAATTGTCAATAATTATCAAAAATGGTCAAAAACTTTGAAAAATGGCCTAAAATTTTGGAAAATTCTTAAAAATGGTTAAAAATGGTCATTTATTGTTAAAAATGGACAACTATTGTCAAAAACTGTCAAAATGGTTAAAAATTGTCATCATTTTAAAAAATGGTTAAAAGTTATCAAAAATTTGGAAAAATGGTCAGAAGTTATCAAAAATTTGGAAAAATGGTCACTAATTTTGAAAAACAGTCAAAATGGTCAATATTTGTTAAAATTTTGAAAAATGGTCAATAATGCTCAAAACTTTGAGAAATGGTCAATAATCGTCAAAATTTTGAAAAATAGTCAATAAATAAAACGAGCCGTTTCCGAAAATCGATTTAAACACGTAATTTATAAAATCGATTTACTAAAGATCGATTAATATCACTATAAAAATCGATAACTAAAAATCGATTATAAGAAAATAATAATCGATTTATATGAAAATCGATTTTTTTAACATCCCTAGTCAGTAGATCTTTCTAAGGTTAATCATGATGAATAGCGAAAATGACGATTATTCTAGCACTCCTATTATAACCTAAGGTAATATAAGTTAATTATTAAAAGGGCGACTGTGGAAAAAATTATGTTTTTCGAGCGTAAAATAAAATTGCCGCTTTCGAAAGATCGCCGCACTCCGCTCCGCGTCGCGCGGCAACATTCTTTCTCAAGCGGCAATCTGTTACTTTACGCTCTAAATACACAAATAACTATTTGTCAACAGTAGAAATTATTATTTTTTGAGCATTTGCGTATCTTTGTATCCAACTCTTTTTTTCTTTTTCTTCAGTCAACCTCTCAAACCTTTCTTCATGATTCACTATTGCATATAATCCACTAGCTTTAAAATACACAGATGTTTGAAAATTCCACGTTTCAAAAGATTCAGAATTTATCAGTTTTTCAATATTTCCAATATCGTATGTTTCATTTCCCATTTTTGTTGTTGTTATTTAGATTATTCGTGCTTCTTTTTTTTTCACCGGAATTTTCACTCAGTTTTATTTTATTTTATACCCAGTTCCACTTTATTATTTATTAGCAATGAAATTGTGCAATGAAACTGGACAATGTGGAGGCATGAAGTCATAATTGTTACTATTCCCGATTCCAAAAATGGAATGGCACGTAAATTTACAGTAACTAAAAGTGACGATGAGGAGGTTTGTTATTTCAAAATAGTTCAAAATTACATTATTACGAATTTCAATCCTCGCTTCTTCGTGCGATATCAAACTGGAAAGTGCTCAAACTAGCCTGTCGGGAAAAACTCGATTTCTTCAATTCCCAGTAAAATTGCTAAATTTCTGAACTTTAAGAACTTTAAGGAGTATACTGGACACTCCCTTAGAAGAACGTCTGCCACTTTATTAGCGAATACTGGAGTTGACGTCTTAGCTCTCAAGCGACTTGGCCGATGGAAATTGCGGAAAATTATGTAGCGGAGAACAATAAAGAGGAAGTTGCAAATTTTATACAATATAACGAAGCCAGAAGTCTCCTGCAGAACTTCAAGAGAGACATAAAACTTGGTTAGAGATGGAGAAATTATGGAGTCAGAACATTTCACACAAATTGAGAAAAAACGAGAAAACATTTATCCAAATTTTGTGAATAATGTTCATAATTGTACTATTAATATTCATATAAATAAATGGCATAAACTATTACCACCCGAGGGTGGTAAGTTGATTTCCAACCCGTCGTCAAGGGCAATCGATACCTTTTTAGAAATTGTTACTTACGTCCATCAAAACAGTGTCAAAATGCGTTGTTTGCAACGTAGGGAGAAGAAAAAATAATTTGTTTTATTTAAATGGGTCATTAGTAATGTGAAAAATTTAAAACGATCAATCTCAACCAAGTAGTAGTAATTCTAAACACATACGTTAAATTTCACGTACTTTCAAGTAAGTACCATAATGTCTAGTGTGTATACCCTGTATGTCACATGTTGACCCATAAATAGAATGGTTAAAGTAAATAAACAGTTTGTATATTCAAGATAAAATCTGTATGGAACGTGTCCAGAATATACTCTAGATGTCCCACACATGAGGAATACACAGTGGTTTTGTTCCGGCCGTAGACCAAGCGGTTCCTTTGAAGTTCTTCAGTACATACAGTGATACTTTAGTATTTTTAATAAAAGAATAAAGCACAATTTTAGGTTTGCTTAAAAAGATTGTCATCTTCGAGATCGCGGATGTTACAAATATAAGCTCTTGTTTTCGGTTTTATGTTTTAAGAGGTAGGATGTTAAGAATGAAAATTTGAAATAATTTTATCTCTACGAGATGATGTGGTCACGTTGGGGTTAAAGGTTAGTGTATTTTTTTGAATGAACGTGCTTAACACTGAGCTAAAAGTTTCTTTAGTTGAAATAAAAACACTGGTCCATGTTAGTCGGAACACAAAAGAAGTAGTACAAATATCTATTTCACATGAATATGTATACGGTGTTAGTATGAAGTATAGAAGTATCTTCTCTACTTGATCAGCATTTGGTGATCTTATCTGATAAGTTTGAGGGTAGGGCAACCCCACAGCACCTAGGCCTTATAAGGTCATTTGTGCATCCTTCTGGAAGCCCCTTTCAGTATGTCTCCAAGAGTTATTGCTGTTAGCAATAACTCACGGAGCACGGAGCTCTACTGTCCCATTTTTCTGTTCACAGCTTCGACATAAGGATGTGTTTTGATATCCTCATCATATGAAGATGTTTCTTTAGTGCACCGTGTCCGGTCAGAATCCCTGTTGCAAAACGTAGGTTAAGCCGAGTCATTGTCAAGAATATTTTTCCTGCTCCCTATCCTTTAGAAGTTACCTTTGGTCCACGACAGTGTGACTACATTGTTATTTGTCTTGTCCCAATATATTTTCAACGGAACTCTCTTTTACAGCTATGTAGATGCCATTCAGTTCAGTTTAACGTTGGTATATTTGCCCATAGCCTATTTTATGTTTAGGTTTAAAGAATTGCATGCAGAACCTTGTTCAGTTTTTGAGCGATCAGTGTAGATGTTGATAGTGCCTGCCAGTGGCGATCATCTTCATACTTGTTTTGTAGGGCTTATTTACTTAAGTTAGAAATAACAGAACGATAACTGTAAGCGGTAGGATCGGCTCTTAGTTAGTTAAGTCATTTTCACCTACCAATATACAAAGCTTCATAACATTCTAAGCAGTAACCGAAAATAATATCTGAAAAAAATGGAAATGTCATTATTTTTTTTGTTTATTTGAAATCAATAATAAAAAACTGGATATAAGGTAAGCCCAAGCAAAATTAGGGAAGGGTGAAAGTTGACAAACAAAAACTATTTCATATCAATATTTTTCTATAAACAGCATTAACAATATGTATTGAAAATATTGCTCAAGATGAATATCAACACCTTCACGACCTACTCATTTAATCGAACCATCAAATAGCATTTCACTTTGAGATGTAAGGATTAGACAAACTACAAATTATATCATTTATTACCTTTATTGTTGATAATAATCTTCTGTTTATACTTTTATTGATTTTTTGCTTTATCTCAAACAGTAGCGTACCGTTCAACTTGAACAAAATGATCTCCCTGAACTACTTGACGACATCCCACTCAATATTAGACAAAACATGTGGTTCATGCACAATGGTGCTCCAGTACATTTTAGTCAGATTTCTAGAGAATACTTATCCCAACTGTTCGATTGGTCGAGGAGAGCCGGAACACTGACCTCCTCGATCTCCAGTATTAAATCCATGTTATTTTTTTGGTTATGAGGTTACCTTAATTTACAACACACTGATGTATGTATTGGGGTGACATTCACTGAGACCTAAAAGATCTATTATGCCCCCTTCCTTACTTCTACTTAGTTCCTTAGGAAAGTCTCAGAGACTAATAGCTCCTTTAGACCTATTTCCCGGAGGAATTTTAGGATGTCTGCAGGCTTTAGTTTGGGTAAGTGTTCCTCTTCTCTCCAGTAGTCTTCTAGGTGTGCTGATGTCTATTGCTATGCAATTCGCTAAATTCTTCTTGCTCCACTATTTTGAACTTTTTAAGGTGCCCGTCAGTAAACCTGTTGAAACTCAGTACAGTTTTACTCTGGCTTGGACATTCATTAGTTCTCACCTGGTTGTAGTCTCCCAGGAGTATATTTGATTTGTCTAAGCTCCACTAGGATTCTGAATTGCTGTTGAATCCGTAAATATGTGAATGGAGGTTCCTTTTTCCATTCCACAGGATCTACATTTTTCTTGCTCCAGTAGTTTGAGCTTTTTCGGTCCCGTTAGGACACCTGTTAAAACTCTTAGTGCAGTTTTACTCTGACTTAGGCATTAATTTGTTCTCAACAGGCTGTAGTTATCCAGAAGTATCTTTGATTGTCTAAGCCCTACTAGATATTTCCAATGGTCAGAGTATTGCAGTTCCCCTTTTTGCTAGTTCATCTGCTATTTAATTTCCTCCTATTTCAGTGTGTCCTGGAATCCACAGTAAGGTGACTATATTGTTCTCGCCTAGTTCATTGAGTTTGCCTAGGCATTACAACACACCGATACTTCAACGATTTGAAAAATCGTATTCGAATAGTATGTGATAGAATAAGAAATACACCTCAAATATTTGAGCGTGTTCAACGATCGATGAGACATGGACTACGAGCATTTATTTTGTCTGGAGGCGATCATTTTCCTCATTTATCGTGAATTGTATTTTGTTCTGACATTTTCCATATTTGCTAATTTTCACTCTCAATTCGTAGTTTATTATTTAATAAATAATAAAATCATAATATTCTATCTAATTTTTTTCTCCGAATCTATTAGTTCTAGGAAAAAACGTTTTTCAAGACAACAGACATTTAAATACGGAATTCTATGAATATTACAAAGGTATTGAAGCGAAACGCGTAATTAATTTAATTTGAACGTCAGTTCAAAATAAAATGAAGATTTAAACAAATTAAATTGTTTTATTTCATCATAAATTTACCTTGATTGGAGAGTATAAAATGTTTTACTTCTTTCTTAAAAGTACGATATTTCTTTAATTCTTTTAGATATTTTGGCAGAATGTTAAAAAATTTTGGACCTTGGAAAGTGAAAGAATGCCGAGTTGTAGTTTTGTAAAAAAAACTGACTCTAACATCCAAGTTCAGGACAGAACGAGTCTGATTTTGTACTGAGTTTACGACAAATTTTTGTTCATTAAACATTCTTTTTAAGCTATTATAAATATATATTAAATGAATGTTGAATATTTTAGTCTCTTTATACAAGATATCAGTCGGGTGGTACACTTATATTACAATAGTTTCCATCTTTACTTAAATTTGGGAGAAAAAATTAAATTTAGGCACAAAAACTTCAAACTTATAAACTTAGCAAAAGTGTGATGGAAACGGTTTGAGTGTCTCACATAAGTGGAAAAACGATATAATTCCATAAAATAGCATTCAGTACAAGAGGAAGCTTCACTGGGCACGATTTGCGAATAGATTCTGCGGAAAAAGATCAAGTTTCGTAAAATATAAGCTTATTCAAATATCACCAAACAACTTCTTTCAGATCTTCTGCTGCAACTTTTAGGTTAAGGTAAATACTTTTTCCTCCTAACCCTAAAGAAAGTACACACTTTTCTCTCTCATATCAGGAAGAAAACTATTTTCCTGTACTTTTCCTTCCTCTTATTTTAACTAAGTTGTAAATGATGAAACTTGTAAATCTATTACATTCAAATTGTTCCTGTAATTTCAACATCTTGTATTCTGGTGAAAATTGATTATGAATGTTACTTCAACGTTAGGTTTACAAATAAAATTTCAACTTTAGGATTGTTAGATACGTTTTTTGACTTATAAATAAAACTAACATACTATGCTGAGGCTCACTGACAGTAAACATTGCCATTGACTTAGACTCAGGGTGCAAAGTTGTAACGTTTATTAAACTTTATTGACATTTTGAGAAATGGAGAGCGATACAAGTGGTTTTTGATTTATAAATACGCCACCTAATATTAGGGAACAAGCCAACATAACCTCATTAACCTTAATACCACTAAAATCTAAAGACAGGTATGAAAAACAATACAATATAAGCAATGGGCTGTAGGTTTAATAAGTGGGTAGGAGGAAAAATTATATGTATTATTCAGGAGTAAAGTGCCTCTACCTCCCTTGGATTATTACTACATCCTCCCTAGTAATATAAATAGCTATGTTTATGATTTAATTTTGTACGCCACTGACCTACCACAAATACCGTAATCTAATAAATTACGTTAATTGGTACACTGGACACTAGGATATAACTTTTTAATCGGATTTGATCATCTCGCAAATTGCTAATATTGTTTTTTTGTTAACCAATCGATAACGCTTTTTAAATGAATTACAAGTTTCAAGTTATTAAAGACTCGTTTTGTAAAGTGTTAATCATATTGTTAAATAGAAGAAAGTTGTTTATTAAATGAGAACCGAAGATTAGTGCTACATGAATTTATCGTATAATTGAGGATAGTTGTAAAAGGTGAAATAGAAGTAGATAGATAGTGTGTAACAAAACGGTAAAAGTTAATTGAAACTAAAAATCCCACTTTTAATGGGTGACTGATCAAAACGAAAGATATAAATGTAAAGTCAAAGAGTGCAGCTTTAGTAATTTTAAGGTGTATTAAAAAATGTTATGTTGACATTACTTATAGTGTTTTCCTCTAAGACATTAGATTAGATTAGATTACTAGGAGGTCGATTGGCCTGGTTGGCGTTACAACACTACGACCTATAAGATCTTTTGTATATAGCCTACATCTATGTATTATTCCAAGAGATCTAGGCTTCTGAGAAAGCACATTATTCGATTTGGAGCTAGGTCTGAAACCTGATCAGACTTCAAGTAGACCTGTTCCGTGTTCCCCTTTCCACTTTGTATATCTTGCAGAGATGGTATCTGAGCGATCAGTGCCCAGTGAGAATTCCTGTGATTACTCTGAGATCAGATTTCTGAAGCTCCAAGAGCAATTAAGACATACAATAAAATAGGCCACGGACCACGGATGTCTTGATCATGCTTTCGGAATCCATTCCCACAAAAAATACTCATCAACTGACCTTCAAGTACATTCTTCCAGCATTGGAAGAATCCCTACTTGTAGCGGGCATGAGCTGGTGCACAGACGGATCCAAAATGAACGTTCAAGCTGGATCCGCTGCCTGGTGTAGCCTACCAAAGACTGAACTTGGTGAGAGTCTTTAACAGCAAGTAATGGTCTCTCAAGCGAAGTTTTCTACATTAATATATGGATTGGGTTTATGCTATTCTAAAGGTGCGTCCTCACTGATACTCTGCAACGCACCATGTCGAACATCGAACTTTTTAGTTCGACGCGAACGCGCACAATCAAACACTCTCCATCAGAAGTCGGTACATCAAACACGAACTTTATTAAGTTTGGACGTCTATTTACTTAGGCGTACTTTACTTTCATGCGCGGACTAAACTGTATTCCTCACGAACATGAACAAACCACCAAGTGCTGCTGTAATTTGGACGTTCTGCGACCAGCTTGTTTGGGAACATTCGCGAACGTTTTATGTCTCGTGGCGCGGCATCAGTATCGGTAACTGAGAACCTTAACAGGTCAATAAAAATATATCCTGACAGCCTGTTTACCTAAATTTTAACGGTTAAAATGTACCCCAAAAAAATATTAAAAAAGAAAACAAAACAAATAAATTCTCATAGAAAAGTTTTTTTATCGAATCTAAATAGTTTTTAAAAATCCATGGCAACATGTATAGACATTGAGAGTGATTTTAATAATACATTAACAAGGTCAATTACCAAAGCTCTAGAAAAAAAAGGGGTCCCTCTCCTCCCGTGTCAGTGGATATGCGTTAGCTTGGAGAAAAGAATCCGGATAGTTTTTAATCATCAATGGCAACATTTATAGACAGGGAGACTGCTTTTACCAATGCATTAACAAGGTCAATTACCAAAGCTCCAGAAAGAAAAGGGGTCCCTCTCCTCCTGTGTCAGTGGATATGCGTTAGCTTGGAGAAAAGAATCTGAATAGTTTTTAAAAATCTATGGCAAGATTTATAGACATTTAGACTGCTTTTAACAATGCATTAACAAGGTCAATCACCAAAACTCTAGAAAGAAAAGGGGTCCCTCTCCACCTGTGTCCGTGGACATGCGTTAGCTTGGGAAAAAGAATCTGAATAGTTTTTAAACATCCATGGCAACATTTATAAACATTGAGACTGATTTTAACAATGCATCAACAAGGTCAATTACCAAAACTCTAGTAATAAAAGGGGTCCCACTCCTCCTGTGTCAGTGGATATGCGTTAGCTTGGAGACAAGAATGTGATTAGTTTTTAAAAATCCATGGCAACATTTATAAACATGAAGACTGCCTTTAACAATGCATTAACAAGATCAATTACCGAAGCTCTTGGAAGAAAAGGGGACCCTCTTCTCAGTGTCAGTGGATATGCGTTAGCTTGGAGAAAAAAATCTGAATAGTTTTTAAAAATCTATGGCAAGATTTATAGACATTTAGACTGCTTTTAACAATGCATTAACAAAGGTCAATTACCAAAACTCTAGAAAGAAAAGGGGTCCCTCTCCACCTGTGTCCGTGGACATGCGT
Source organism: Lochmaea crataegi (assembly GCA_947563755.1). Lineage (NCBI taxonomy): Eukaryota > Metazoa > Arthropoda > Insecta > Coleoptera > Chrysomelidae > Lochmaea > Lochmaea crataegi. Next base: position 16,177,415 of record OX387433.1, read on the forward strand.
TAGCTTGGGAAAAAGAATCTGAATAGTTTTTAAAAATCCATGGCAACATTTATAGACATTGAGACTGCTGATAACAATGCATTAACAATGTCAATTACCAAAACCCTAGAAATAAAAGGGGTCCCTCTCCTGCTGTGTCACTGGATATGCGTTAGCTTGGAGAAAACAATCAGAATAGTTTTTAAACATCCATGGCAACATTTATAGACATTGAGACTGCTTTGACCAATGCAGTAATAAGGTCAATTACAAAAACTCTATAAAGAAAAGGGGCCCCTCTCATCCTGTGTCAGTGGATATGCGTTAGCTTGGAGAAAAGAATCTGAATGGTTTTTAAACATCCTTGGCAACATTTATAGACATTGAGACTGCTTTTAACATTGCATTAACAAGGTTAATTACCAAAGCTCTATAAAGAAAAGGGGTCCCTCTCCACCTGTGTCCGTGGACATGCGTTAGCTTGGGAAAAAGAATCTGAATAGTTTTTAAAATCCATGGCAACATTTATAGACATTGAGACTGCTGTTAACAATGCATTAACAAGGTCAATTACCAAAACTCTAGAAATAAAAGGGGTCCCTCTCCTGCTGTGTCACTGGATATGCGTTATCTTGGAGAAAACAATTAGAATAGTTTTTAACTATCCATGGCAACATTTATAGACATTGAGACTGCTTTCAACAATGCATTAACAAGGTCAATTACCAAAGCTCTAGAAAGAAAAGGGGTCCCTCTCCTCCTGTGTCAGTGGGTATGCGTTAGATTGGAGGAAAGAATCTGAATAGTTTTTAAACATCCATGGCAACATTTGTAGACATTGAGACTGCTTTTAACATTGCATTAACAAGGTCAATTACAAAAGCTCTAGAAAGAAAAGGGGTCCCTCTCCTCCTATGTCAGTGGATATGCGTTAGCTTGGAGAAAAGAATCCGAATAGTTTTTAATCATCCATGGCAACACTTATAGACATTGAGACTGCTTTCAACAATGCATTAACAAGGTCAATTACCAAAGCTCTGGAAAGAAAAGGGGTCCCTCTCCTCCTGTGTCAGTAGGTATGCGTTGAATTGGAGAAAAGAATCTGAATAGTTTTTAAAAATCCATGGCAACATTTATAGACATTGCTTTTAACAATTCATTAACAAGGTCAATTACCAAATAAAATCGTCCTGTATCAGTGGATATGCATTAGCTTGGAGAAAATAGTGATTGGCAAGCCGACTGTGGGCTAGAGCAGAGGTTATTCGCAAGTAGGGGTGTTATCACCTCTTTTGTGGACTGCCTTAGTAGACGATTTACTGGAGAGGCTTACTTCCAAAAGGTAAATTCGCCGAAACAATCCCGGAGCAGACAGAGACTGCCCTAAACATAATCAACAAGTGGTACCAAGGAGAGAGACTATTCGTAAACCCTCCAGAAACTACGATGGTAGTTTTTTCTAAGAATAAAGTACTGGGAGAATTGAAGTAAACAGTTTTTAATAGGATGAAAATTTCAATTGCACAAGAGGCAACATACTTAAGTCTTATTTGACAACAAGTTGACATGGAATCAACACCTACATAAAATAGTCTAAAAAAGTACGATAGCCTCCAGCCTGTGAAGAAGAATGTACGGGAAAACTAGGGGCTACACCTAAAAATGAGTATATGGTTATATTGGTTTGTACATATATGATGGCAAATGATTCGATGGTATGGTGGCCAAAGACTCAGCTGGCTGGGGCGATCCAAAAGCATCTAAAGGCCAGCTTGCATAACAGCTGCGGGAGCTATGATGACAGCCGCATTAGAAGCCTTGCAGAATCTACCACCACGTCATGTCTACATACGCGGCGATGCCAGATCAATCACCAATAGATCGACCAGCATATTACTCGGTAAGATGTATGCTGAGCTATACAAAGACCTCGAAACCGACCCCATAATGCCATAGGATGAGGTGGTTCCCAAGTATAGCAACGGGAAAAATTTTTAAAAAAATGGAAAACTTATTGGTGACGTTACCCAAGCGTTGGTGATAAAAATGTTAAAAAAAAACAATTGTCCATCAAAAACAAAAATAAATTCTACCTCCTTATCTATACACTATTAAAAACATTTAGATAAAATAGGTCGATGCCAATCTTAGCCTTGCTAATTCTGACCCAAGCTTTAAGCGCATTGAAGATTATACTCAAAACGCATAATAGTTATTTATTGTATAAGTGTATTAGATAGTGTCTTATCCACACAATAAAGTTTAATTTTTATGTGTGGATAAAACGCAACTAAAACGAATGCAACGTTTTATCCACAATCACAGTAATTCAGAATCAGATTTCATCAAAAAGTAATTTGACATTTCGCTCTGACAGCAGCTGTAACGTCGAAAACTATTGAAATTAATTTAAAAAATTTTGGGAGGTGTTGGATGGTCACTTTTTAGTTTCGATTGTTTATTGACTCCATTCGTGAAAATTTGTGAAGTTCGTGAAAAATACAAGTGTAACATGCTGTTCAGCTTGTTACGTTTTTTGTTTTCAAACTATTTTATTTAGTTGATTTTTGTGGTTCATTAGTCACTTCCTCCCAAATTTCTATGACATTTCTTAACATGCCGTTTCCTTGTCGAATTAGCCACTCCAAAATAAAATATTCATTTTTATCAAATTTCCCTTCCGATATTCGAAATTTCAAATTGTCGATTGGAAAGCTTCGCTAAAGCAGAAAGTTATATCGAGGATTATATATCTAATAAGCTTGATATCGGAAGAAAGATCCAAGGTACTCCTGGTACTAGTAGTTCCTTACTAGAGGAGCCATCCACTGTTTCTACATATTTATCAAAAACTTCGACACGCTCTTTGCGTTCAGAAACCGATGACAACTAGAAGTTTGTTATTAATGAAAACGAAGTGAAATATGGTAAAACAAAAAAGGAAATGCTTATTAATATTGTTGCGAGGTCACCAACTCACAGCCGGCCCTGCCTCTCGACTGTAAATTTTCGTGGCTGCGCTCCTTTCGAGAACATTCTGGAATAAGGTTTTGTTTACGCATACGACGAGCGTAGAAAACTGTAGAATTTTCGAGAGTTGATAAAGACTATATATACGCGGGTTTTTGAGTGAATTCAGAGTTTGTGAAACAAAGACAAAGAGTTAGTTCACAGAAGTTCTTAGTGACCGGACGGTGAATGAAATAGTGAAGATAAATAGTGTAATATTCAAGTGGTAAAAATAAATTTTAACTATTATACCGAGAGTAAATAAATTAGTAGGCATTAAGTAGAGTTTGTATATAAATTAAGTTTAATAAATAAATCAATAGATAGTAATTAGCCATAGTGTGTATAATTTTATCCCACAAGTAAAAACTATTTAAATAAATAACAAATAACATAACAATATAAACGTTAAGGTTATTACTATTAATGAATAACTAAAATGTAATTGATTTAATATTGTATTTTTCATTATTCCACTGGTGGATAAAGTGGTACTTTATATATTTCATAAGTGTGGATAAAACTCCAATTATAATGTGATTATGTATAAACAATATTAATCAAAAATTCAATCGTTTTGAGACCTTTTAGGCATTGAATAACTAAAATGTAATTGATTTTATATTGTATTTTTCATTATTCCGCTAGTGGATAAAGTGGTACTTTATATATTTCATAAGTGTGGATAAAACTCCAATTATAATGTGATTATGTATAAACAATATTAATCAAAAATTCAATCGTTTTGAGACCTTTTAGGCATTGAATGACTAAAATGTAATTGATTTAATATTGTATTTTTCATTATGCCACTAGTGGATAAAGTGGTACTTTATATATTTCATAAGTGTGGATAAAAATCCAATTATAATGTTATTATGTATAAACAATATTAATCAAAAATTCAATCGTTTTGAGACCTTTTAGGCATTGAATAACTAAAATGTAATTGATTTAATATTGTATTTTTCATTATTCCGCTAGTGGATAAAGTGGTACTTTATATATTTCATAAGTGTGGATAAAACTCCAATTATAATGTGATTATGTATAAACAATATTAATCAAAAATTCAATCGTTTTGAGACCTTTTAGACATTGAATAACTAAAATGTAATTGATTTAATATTGTATTTTTCATTATGCCACTAGTGGATAAAGTGGTACTTTATATATTTCATAAGTGTGGATAAAACTCCAATTATAATGTGATTATGTATAAACAATATTAATCAAAATCCAATCGTTTTGAAACCTTTTAGGCATTGAAACGTTATGATTTTATTGAAGAGTGTACCTATTCAACGGCACGGATTCACACATAATTTAATAATACCTGTCAATAAACTCATCACAATTCTTTTGTAAATTAAAAATATAAATTATGCATGTTATTTATACTGTCTCTGTTATTAACTGTTGTCTGTTATGTAACAACAACCTGTCGTAGTCTCTTGTCGCTGTTGAAAATTTGACAATAAATCATGGCTCTGTTACATTCAACATTCTACTGCTATTTAACAACGTCAGATCGTTGGTAATAATAAGACTTTTTGGCCATTGTGTTGTCACATCAAAAAAATTATAATGGATACGTAATTGGTTAAAATAAATAAGTGATAAGATGCGATTTGTTTGGTACATACTGACAGATGATAATTTAAAAAAAACTACCTAATATTAGTTGCAGGGAGTTTCCTGGATGATTGGTGGGAGAATGTTTCCTCGTTATAAAGGCAAAAATGCGAGCACGAGCAAACAACAGCAAACATGCTCCTAATACTTGTTCTTGCTCGAGTATTGGTACGTCACTCTAAAGCGATTTTATTTATATTCGGCGATGATTCACAAAGAGCCACTTTTAATGTAATCTCAGGATCAATGGATTTCTTGAAATTTTAATATGGTATTTCGCGAGTAAAAGTGAGTATTTTCTACCATTGCGCCAATCCTGTAAGTATACTGGGTGTAACAGAAAATGGGATCAAACGAATTTATATGATATACCATAAAACTATTTTACAGAGTGTTTCATGTGTGGTTAGAAATACTTTTTCCTATAATAAGTTCAAATCTGCGAAGTAATAGTAGGTTAGGTTAGGTTTGTGGTGAGTGGGACTACAAGGCTCTCCATTGCGACTCGCAAGAGTCTATTGTGGCTCATACCTAAGAAGCTGCATTTCAGGTCCGAGGGAGAGAGAGAGAGACTCTGCCCAACATCAGATACCCGAATCGAGCCGCTAAGGGGCAGGCACAAATTATATGCTCTGCTGTTTCATCATCTTCCAGACAAAGACGACAAGTCGTATCTTCCGACAGTCCAAGTCTTAGCATATGGTGATTCAGATGACAGTGGCCTGTTAAACAACGTAGGTCATGCCTGCTATAGTCTAACATTTGTTTGGAGACATTTTTCAAAGGATGTATAAAAGCCTTGGAATGAACCAATCCTGGTATATTATGCTAGAAGTCTAAAGTTCTTCTTGCTTTCCAGGAATTTCGTGTTTGTTTGGCAAAACTTATTGCGATGCCAATTGTAGGTTCTGGTCCAATAAAAACACCCTCCCTCGCAAGAGAGTCTTCCTTCTCATTGCCAGCCATGCCATAATGGCCAGGGTTCTAGACCAGCGATACTCTATTGAGTTCTTCTATTGAGGAGAGTCTTTTTTGGCTATCTTATACGAATTTCGACGTTACACATTAAGAGCCAAGTGCTTTAAAAGCCGCTTGGCTGTCTGAGAAAATTTGTATTGTACTATGTGTGAGATTGGTTTGCTCCAATCTCTCCACACATGAAGCAATGGCGTAAATTTCCGCCTTAAATACGGTTGCATAGGATCCTAGAGAGGTTGAAACAGCTGTCTGCTCTTAATAGATCATCCTTACGGAGGACCCATTCATCTCTATTTGGAATTAGGACGGTATAAGACAGGTCGTAGTTTACTGTTGGAGGCATTATGTCAGAGGTCATTCCCAGAATACTGTGACTTTCAGTGTCCACTAGCATTCTGTTTTGCTCTGTATAAGCCTGTTTTGTGCATTTAGAAATATGCGCAATTCTATATGTTGTCCATCTAGCCTCCCTTTCCAGAAATATATGGATAGGAGGTAGGTCTAGAAGGATTTTCATGGCTGCTGATGGTGTGGTACTGATGGCACCAGTAATTGCTAGACAAGCCTGTCTCTGTATGCCAGAGAGCTTTGCTTCGGCCGTTCGCTGTAAAGCTTTTGTCCATCAAGCATGTGATCATTGGTATAACAATCATCACATACAGATACATTCAAATACAAACGGACCATAGGGATTTAGTGTCTTGTCCGATCTAAATAGTCCACCAACAAAACATTTCTATAAGTTCACTTCAACGAATATCAAGTATTGATCTGGGAGCTGGATTCAGAATCACTGTAAAAAAGCTCGCCTCTTCTCCTTCCAAAATTTGTTAGTTATGTGCGAGGTGTGTGCGAGCTGCGATTTAGTATTGAATAATTATTTGATGGGGGCAGTAAACGTCGCTACATATTGAAACAATATGCTTACGTTTTATGTTGTTAAAATCGAAAATTAATTGTTCAATTCTCTTTAACTGTTCCATACTTACATTTCTTTTGGGTAAGCAATGATCAACAAAACAAGATAACACATCATCTAGTCTTGAAGTTTTTGTTGTTTCAAATGTATTATAGATATCCAAGCATGCTTCTCCAAGAATATTCAACAGTAGAGCTACCTTTATCTTTTCGTCGGCTGTACTTTTTCCTGAAGCTAACAAGAATATTTCAAATCTTTGCTTCCATTTTGGCCATCCATGCGGCTCCTGTACATTAAACGCTTCCGGGGGCTTAAAGTATTCCATCTTTCACTACACTTTGATACTTTGGCACGATTTTCTTCACAAATAATATTTTTTATTCTAATTTTCCTTATTATATTTATTGGAGGGAAAATGGCTTCTGTCCAACTTTTATTCCGCTCTTATAAGCTTATAAGCTCATAAGCTTATAAGCTCTTATAAGCTTTCTGCGATTTTCGACTACACTTCTGACACCATGTTTTGTTGTTTGTTTCTCTATTTATGTTTTAGTAAAACTATTGTTATTTTAGTAGTTGTTTTATTAGATACAACTTTTACTGCGGTTTACAAGCTACCATCTTATTTTTGTACTCCCCTCTCTTCTTCTTTTTTTATCTTCTTTCTACCAAAACTAAATAACTAAAAACACATAACTTAAACTATGGAACATTAACAATTAATGTTTCGAGTTAAGATAATATGTTTTGATTTCTTTTGGCCATAACGGCTTTCAAAATAAAAATAAATTCGTAAATAAAACAAAATAGGATTCTTTAAATTGAAACAAAGTTATGGGCTTGGACACTCTCACCGATCGACTGACTGTCTGACGCTAATTAAGGACCGCCCACAGTTGAGAATACGGAGTGGTGGGAATTGTACGATATGTTATAGGTGTCCAAATAAACGATTGTAATAATCGTGTTTTTAATCTGTTGAAGCTGGATGTTGGTCGACTAGTTCAAAATCAGTTCTGATACAATGCTTAAAATCCCTATGTTCCGTTTGTGTTTGAATGTAACTGTATATCCAATAGATTTGTTTGGTTCCCATACCCCAAGATTTTCCACAGTTCCTGCGACATGTCCACAAGGATAGTCTGGCCTTATGGATAACTTTTTCCATGTAAGTTTTGTTTCTAGGATAATCCCCAAATATAATAAGTAATGGTAACAATATAATTGGGTTATACTGAAACGTATAGGCAGGATACACCAACGTAGTACAATCAACAAAAGGTTTGTTCCAACTGGCGATAGAACCGTTCTAGGTATCGTTCGCGCAAGTGCTGTATTTCTTTCGCGTTCCAACTGATTATAGTATCGTTCTTGGGACGGTACAAAAACTACCTTCTGGAAGGGGTGAGAAAGTTGATGTGTCCATCCCTAATTCGAGTTTGCGCACTATACAGTGCTCGATACGATTCCAGAACGGTTCCAAAATGCCAGTTGGAACAAACCTATTGATTTTATTGTGTTATGTTTTAGCTACATCTAATCTTAAGTGGTGATATATGAGCCCATTTAGTTTCTAATAATACAGAGTTAGTTATTAAAAAAATTTATGTCGATAAAAAGTAATGCTCATATCGTTTTTCAAGTAAAAAGGATTTACTTTGATTCAGGAATATTTGAATTTAGTAAATGTGATATCGTCCACAGGAAAAAACTATTTGTTCAATCTGCTTTTTGATGGCATCAAATAAAATTTGTTTTAAATTATGCAATATACAGTATGTCTGAAAAAGTTGGCAATATATGAGAAACTTTTTTGTTTGTAATGTTACGAAAAAAAGGTATTCTTTATAAAAAATTCCGCATGGCCCATAAAGTAAAACGCAAATGTCAGATGAGTAAAGTACCTTTATGTTTTACAATAACAAAAATTTTAATTATGAAAAGTTGTTCGAAATAGGAAATTATGTTTTAATTTGCAATTAGATCATACTACTTCTCAAAATATTGAATGTAATTTTAAGGTGTCGATAGGAATTGAAAGTTACGTTTAAGTGCAATTATTACTGATTACTTCACTCATTACCTCATTGCAAAATTTTTAAACTTTGACTTTATCTGTCAAGAATTATCCCAAATAGATAAATAACTTTTTCATCACTAAATATGCATCTCAACTTGTCCACCGTTTCTTTCTAAGCATTTAATTGTTCTTTTAGAAAATGCTTTTATCACATTTCTAATAACAGCCGGTGTAATATCTTCACATGCTTGCTGAATTGTTCCTTCCAAATGATCGATATTGTCGAATGGTCTTTTAAGGTACACTTTTTGCTTTAGGTATCCCCGCAAAAAGAAGTCTGGTGGGTCCAGGTCTGGAGATTCTGCAGGCCAAGGAAATTCCTCAAATCTTCCTATTACTCGTCCATTAAAAGTTTGCAGTAGATATTCTCGAACATTTCTGGTACTATGACATGGTACCCCATCATGTTGGTACCATATGCGTTGTCTTTCTATTATTGGTAGGCTATCGATAAAATCGGAAATTTTATCATTCAAAAATTCTAAGTAACGTTCAGAATTTGTGTATTACAGTAGTAAATACATTATTCTGTTGGGTAATACTGATTTAAGTTCATTGCTAGAATACTGGGTGTCCCAGAAGTTTCTGACCCATTTTAACTGCAAAAATCTCGGAAATCAGAAACGATAGGGAGGTTGAACAATTTCTTTTTATATAAAGTTTTTTCGCTATAAATATTTAATTAGTGAAATCTTATATAGGGTGTCTCAAAAAAATGGAAAAATACCATCGTCTTTTTTTTAATGAAACACCGTATATATTTTCATTCTATCTTAAAGCTAAACTCTTCCCCTTTCTGAAAATGTATATGTAAATGTATAGTTTGTTGAAGTTTAGATGAAAAATGAATGAGTTATTTGATTTTTAATGATAGGCTGTTATGTACGCATCTAGAGGCGTATGCTTTGACTTGACGATTCCAGACTTTTTTATATGGTTTTCTATCGAAGGTAGATGTGATAATCCTATTCCAGAGACTCTGGAATAACTGCGGGGTAACATTGTCCGAACATTTCCAGAAATTACCCCGGAAATTACCCCGGAAATGTTACGCAATTCTTTTGATCACTTTTTGTTCAGGTTGCAAAAAAGTATGGATCAAAATGGACAACACTTGGAACATCTTAAATATTTTTATTAAATTATATAATTTATAATACATTTTTTCTATTCTTTGGTATTAGTAAGCAGGCAAATTTTGTAATTGTTTTTTATTTAAAACGAATGTGTCAGACACCTTTATCTAATAAACAATACCTAATCATTAAAAACCAAATAACTCACTCATTTTTCATCTAAACTTCAAAAATTATACATTTTCGGAACGGGAAAGAGTTCAGCTTTCAGATAGAATAACAATATATAGGGTGTTTCATTAAAAAAATGGACGATATTTGCAATTAAAAAATACCATTTTTTGTTAAACACCCTATTAAAATTTGTATATTAACATTTGTACTGAAAAAACTTCATAAAAAAAGAAATTGTTCAACGAAAACCGTACCTCCCTATCGTTTCTGAGTTCCGAGATTTTTGCAGTTAAAATGGGTCTGAAACTTCTGGGACACCCAGTATTTCAAATCAACAAATAAACATTTGGGGTTAATTGACTTGTTAAATAAGATAAAAGTTGACGTGTTTCACAAGTAAAATTTTCAAAATTTAAGTTGAAATTGAAGTGGTCAAAATATTCCTATCAATCTTTTGCAATTTGTGGACACCCTGTACATCTAATATCAAATGTAAATACCTGAATATTATTATTTTCGAAAGCAGAGATTTTCATAAGGAATAACTTTTTTCGTAAAACTTACAATAAAAAAGTTTCCCATATGTTGCCAACTTTTTCAGACATACTGTATATCCATTTTTTTTTCGATGCTTTGATGCTTATTAAACTACAATTTTATTCATGAACATATTCAACCCATTGCTTTTCAAGTCTTACCATTGTTTTTGCCTGTGTCCATGTTTTTCCTTTTCCTTATAGTATGCTTACCATAATTCCATCCCATGTTTGTTTTGGTCTTCCCCTTTTTGTATTTTGATTACTATATTTTTTCAACTGGTCTTTTGTCGTTCAGTCTCAACTCTTCAATTTTCTCAAGTATTGATTCAGGGTCAAGATCTTCTCTTATTTTAATATTTCTCAATTTGTCATTCTTTGTGAATCCTTTAACTCGTCTAAGATACTTCTATTTCTACTCCCAAATATTTATATCTTGTTACTTGTTCAATTTTTATTCCATCTATTTGTATGTTCATTTGCTTTTGTTTCGGTCCTATAACTATCACTTTGGTTCCACTATAATTTACTGCCACTCCAAATAATTTAGATCCTTTGCTCCTTCTTGAGGGCTTTCTTCAAAAATTTATTTTACAAAAGAGTGACCGTTCTAGTGAAGTTTCAACGAACGATATCCTACTGCGAAAGTGTCTTCTTCAGTCTGGCTTGGCACCTGCTGATTTTGCTGGAAGAGGGTCATATACTTTACACTGAAGATGGCTTACCTACACTGAAACCGGTATGTGGGTGATAACACTCCTTTTGATTCCAAACTAAAGCAGATAAAATGCTTATCGGGGCTTATAACCTGGAGAGTAGTTGTTTCTTTGAAGACGAAAACTTGTTTATCGAAGCGCGCGTCAGATACCCAGTGAAGAATTTTTTTTACTGTCAGCAAACCGTCCACAATCAAATTTCTTTTTCTACTTGAACACACAATTTGAAATCCGTAATTGCACTGCATGAACGGTGAAAATCTAATGCGCACGCGTCTTATAGTTCTGATTTATGTTAGAACAAACCTATTGTATTTTTTGCCTAGCCTAATTGTGCTTACTACATATATGCTATAGTATTTATTACTTGAACTAAGCTGCAAATAATTTAACATAAATGGTTATGTAAATGAACAATTAGCTGAACAATGGTATATCGTTTTTGTAAATAAATATAATCTGCCTAAAATAAACAAGCAAAGAAGCGTGCTTGCAATTGTTTGTAGATACGATTTTCATAAGTCACCTGTGATCTCAGAATTCGAATCGTGAGATAGAAACGAACAAGGAACATTGGTGGAGAGTGAGAAGATTTGCTGGGTTTTATTTTCGTGTAATTAAATTTATAGATGTCATGAAATACGAAAAATGTAAATATTAAACTTGGGTATTTAACGTGACATATAGTAATCAGTCGGTATTTTTCATTTATATCATAATTTTAGAAAAAGATCTGTACAACTGTATCGATTGATTTGTTTAGGACGCTTAAAATTATATCTAAAACTAAACTAAAACTAATTTAAGATTAAGATTAGGTTTAAACCAGAGACAACCCTGAGACGCCCAAGTGCATGCAAAATTTTAGTTCGCAATACTCCACTGGTCCATTTTGTTGCAAGGTGTGGGTAGGTGGCGCGCATGTTGAGACAGAGGTAAGGATGGTTCCTAGATCTCGGAACTGTTTAAAAAAGAGCGCGAACTACGAAGCGGTTTAAAAATGCGTTCGTACTACAGAGTTGTTTGAAAAATAATAAGACAAATCAACACAAAGAATTGTTTATTGATAAATATAGCGACGTGTAATCAAATTCAGGTAACTATCTTGGGAGGAATGACGGCTACAAATAAAATGGTTACGAAGAGAAATGCCAGGCATGTACTTCATTCCCATCGCTTCTTGCCACAATTTTGACCTATAAACGCATTAGAATTATTATTTTTCACTTTAAAAAGACCAAAAATATTCATACTTTTTATCATTGGATGGAAAATAATGTATTTTCTCAACCTCCTCTTCACTATTTCCACAAAGCAAACATCTTAACTTCTAAGCACTTCAAACTAAATAAAATTAAATAACTCCAGCAAAACAAAAAGTAACAAATAACGAGAAAAATAAAAATCAGATACAGAGCAACACAAACATAAACCAAATATGGCGACAGGCAATACAGCAAATGTCAGATGTCAGCGAATATACGATCACGATACAAGAAATGCACGGAATGAGAATGGCCAGAACACTCAATGGAATTGCAGCGCTGCTACCGCTACCTGCCTACACCTTGCGAGCTTTTAAACAAAGACATATTTATGCAGTTCCAATGTATCAGACAAAGAATTCTTCTCATGTTCTCACCGAACTAATTTTCCTATGGACTTGCGCGTCTCAGGGTTGTCTCTGTTTAAACTAAGAATATTCAGCAGTTCATGTAACATAAATTGATAAACCAACCGGAGATGCGCACTCTTTTCAATCATTTGTCAAAACTTCCAATAGTAATCGGGCTGACAGATAACTGAAGGTAAATATTAAACGTAAACCAACTTGTTTACGAGAAATAAAGTTGTAAATTATAAAAAATTTTAAACATAAAACACAAGCTTATTTTTACAATATTTTAACAAAAATAGTATGTTCAGAACCTTTGGGTAAATTATCTCTCAGGATATAGCCCATAAAAGGAAGAAGAAGTTCAGAACCAGTAGGTGATCTATGGTCAGGGTTTGACGCATGCGTTGTGTCGAATTAACGGAAGACATTAATTTCTTAGTTGAAAGTTGGGCAACTTTTTAATTTCTTGCATGAAAATCTACATTACATTAGGTACATGGTTTTAGTTTGAAATTAATCTAATTGTTAATTTTGCTCGCTTGAATCCTCCTTTGATGTTAAAAATGTTTTATAGGAAAAATTTAGAAATGTCTGCCAATTCACACAATATATTTTGCATGAAAACACAAAATATTCTAGATATACAAAGTGCATGTTTGCTTAAGTTTATTTCTATGACTAAGAATCACAAACAAGAAGAATTTTTCACCAACAAAAATTTACTTTTAAATAGGTACTTTTGTTTACTTCTATAATGGTATTTCAACAGCATTATTCGAGTATTAATAAACCTTATCTTGTTTTATTTTCTAGAATTAAATACTTGGCACGCCTCTGCATGCATACCTGCACCGGTTGACATTTTTTGTGTGACTTTTTGGTTCGTTGTTAAAACATATAGGCAGCGTCAGCAATAGATTTTGTTTCGTGTTCAAAACATTTTCAACTGTTTGGGAGGGAATATGGGATTCTTGGAATTGAAACTACTTGTTAGCGATTGTTTTATGACACAAAATGCAAGGACGATAAATTATCCTGGATGGTTGTGCCTGCTTGTTTTATTTAGACCGTCCCCTGTCTTCTGCTTTTTTTGTTTTATTTTAAAGTTGACAAAACGATTTAATTAAAGAGTTTACCAGTAGTATATTGTTTAATTATGGGAGTCTTATACAGGGTGTTGATATGTAGGATATTATTTATTGGTAATTTCTTTTTAATAAAACGCAGTTATATAATTAAAACTAACCTCAAGATTCAATAATTAATGTTTGTTTTATGGCCAGGGCCTATTTTCAACAGAGTTGGGCCCTAGGCACCATCAAATTTTCGGGCCTTGTCTTGCTCCGTATATTGGAATGTAACCAATAGGCTTAAAGATTCTGTTTTAATTCTTGTTATGAGGGCGAATTTTTTTGCTAAGCTGTTCGGATAAAAAGGCGACCGTCGATATGGCGAACTTTGACTGGGGGTCAGGTGTAGGGCCTATTTGATATGTTTTTATAGCTTCTTGTATTGCTCGTGCCGCTACGGTTTGCAAATTAAGACTGTGAAATAAAAAAAAGCTCTTATTGTATATTATTAAATCACATTTCTTACAGTAGTACTAGAAAACCCGACAGACGGTGTCCTGTCCTATCATTGTCTTATCACTGAACACTGTTTACACTACCACTACACCAACACTAACACTTTACACTATCTTACGCGGGTTTCGAAAACCAAGTTATCTTCTTCAGAGACTGAAGCATCGCCAACGGTTCCAGAATTCCCAACTTAATTGTCTTATCAATAAGATATTATGCAAGTGGTCGTTTTCTGCCCGCTGAGTAGAGTGTCAGAGTAGCTTTTGTTTATTTCAAACTTCTATAAATGCCATCCTTACAATTAGCTAATACCTATATGAAAATTTTAAATTTTAATTCACCGCCATTTTTTTTCCAAAGTCCGTCTCCTGGTTCTAAGCTACCTCTCCACCAATTTTCAGCCAAATCGGTTTAGCCGAGTGATAAATAGTGTAACTAACACGACTTTCTTTTATACAGGGTGTCAATTTTAAAACTTACAATGGGCTGTACCTTGTGAACGCAAAGAGATTTCAAAAAAATTTCAATATCATTTCTAGGGTAGAGAGGGGGAACTAAAATGACATGAGAGAGAACGCACCCCCATCAACCACCCATCGAAAACTGTATAGTGGGTAAGTGAGACAGGAGACCGGCTTCGTTCTCATCCCTACTCCGTGATGTTTGCTGGATGAGAGGTGACAACGGTAGACACCTGGCGGGGATAACTGATCGATTGATAGTTGATTAGTTATCGACCGGCGAGGGCGGAAGATCAAATTGAATTGAGAAAAAAAATAATAATTGAAGGAAATTGAAATTATAAACTCTGAATAAGAATTTATCGTACTACAATTACTGTATTCGATTGCCATCCTGCAAAAATAAAAATCGCGATGGAAAAATAGGGGTTGATCGTATAAGGGTGAATATTAAGAGTAATATGAAATTTTTTATTCTAAGACATGACAAAATTAAAGTTTATAATTAACAAATGAAAAATATGGGTTGATCGTAGAAGGGTGATAATTTAGGGTTGTACTTTTTGAATGCTGTATCATAAAAAAAGAAAAAGAAAAAATTTTGTCTGAAAAATAAAAAATAAACTAAGGGGTGGACCACCCTTAACATTTAGGGGGATGAAAAATAGATGTTGACCGATTCGCAGACCTACCCGATATGCACAGAAAATTTCATGAGAATCGGTCGAGCCATTTCGGAGAAGTTTAATTACAAACACCGTGACACGAGAATTTTATATGTTAGATTATTGTTTTTGCATTTTTTTATGATTTTATGCTCGCCGTTTCGGGCCCTCTGATCATTGGACCCTAGGCACGGGCCTAGTGGCAAAATAGGCCCTGTTCATGGCCCGTACATTCCCATCCTAATTCGTTCTATTACTTTAGAGCCATATGCATATCATTTGATGGCATTCTTTCCAAGTATGATAATGGTGTTGGGATCCCATTCCTTCTTGTTACTTTTCCATCCTGTGGTATCTCCCAGGATTTCTGTTTTCTAAAAATCGACCCTCTCTACTCAGTCTGTATATTGTTATTTCTGCAACACTTTCCAACACAATATGTAGTAACGTGGAGTGAAGAACCACTTCCATGTTTTCATCACTTCTGTTATGCATATACAGGCTAGTCTATGAATTTTGAAGAGGTTGTCTCTCGTCGACATGCAGTAGGCTAGTGCTAGTTCTACTACTCCACGTAATGACTCCATAAGTGATCATTGTTCTCACTATGAATATGTACATCCAGCTCTGGATCCTTGGACTACAACCCCAATTTTCATCATCCAGGTTTCTGCACACCACTAGAGCCGTTTTGATTTGAATGTAATCTCTTTTTCGTCTTTGATCCACATGAGTTTACTGTACCTAGATATTTAACTTCTTGTATCCATTTAACCTTGCTTCCATCAACTTAAACGGTTTCAAGGTTACGTTTCATTTTGTAATGAAGGCTATTAAGATGGTTTTGGTGGGATTGATGGTTAGTCCCACCTGCCCACACCAGCTATTTGTATATCACATTTGTGGATATCCCCCGGCTGTGCATATGGAGACGATGTCTTTACTCGTCTGTGCTACTCTAGTGGTGAGCAGTTCCAATATTCATTTGGATGTTGTGCTCTCTACATCTCTTTTATATAATGCTCTTTTGGCAGCCTCATGTGGAGTATTATCACGCCATAAGAAAGTGTGCCCAGTTCAATATTGATAAAGGATATAGAAGGCAAAGCAGGATTATCATAATATCGGATAGTCAAGCAGCCATTAAAGCACTGAGCTCTTGTGTAATCAGACCAAAATGGTGTGGGAATGCCTAAGCAAACTCAATTAACTAGGCGAGAACAATATAGTCACCTTTCTGTGGATTCCAGGACACATAGGGATAGAAGGAAATGAAATAGCAGATGAACTAGCAGAGAGGGACTGAAATACTCTTTTGGGGGCCGGAACCCTTTTGCGGTATACGCTCCAATGTAATATTGGAAGAAATAGGCAAAGTCGAAAAAAGAGAAGATCTGATCATTGAAAAGATTTAGTAGGGCTTAGATAATCAAAGATACTTCTCAGTGACTAGGTGAGATTAAATGAATGCCCCAGTCAAAGTGAATTGCACTAAGAGTTTTAACAGGGATTCTAACAAGACATTGTCGCCTGAATGGGCACTTGAAAAATCTCAAAATATTGGAGGAATGTAGATTCTGTGGCATGGAGGAAAAACCTCCATCCACATGCTGGCGAATTGCACAGCAATTCAGAATCTTAGAGACAAGACCTAGGAGACTACTGGATAGAAGAGGAACACTTACCTAAGTTATGACCTATAATTACTCCGGGAAATAGGTCTAAAGGAGCTACTAGTCTCTGAGACTTTCCTCATTAACCAAGTAGAAGTAAGGGGGCACAATAGATCTTTTCTCTGTATCTTATTACAGGGTGTTATTAAAATTCCAGTTGGTGTTTCTTCATCATGTTCTGTTTCAAGAATGGCTGTATCATCTGCAAAAGGATCAGGGATTTTAGTAGCATTACCAAACCGTTACATCGATTCATCAAAGACAATGCTTAGGAAGACCAGCGAGCTTTTGATAAATTGAAAAAAATACCTTAACTGAACTTGTTTTGGTATATCATAAAAAAGGAATATTCATATTAGACTGCAGTGTCTACCTCCCGGTATAGTCTTCGATCTATTGAGCATCTCTCCAAGAATTCCAAGAAACTGAAGAGGTATGACTTGATGTCGTTTGAAGCTGGTTCAAAATTAAAATTGAGCCCGAATACTGAATTAACACCAATTTTAAATAAAACTGGATTCAGTGGGACTCTTCACGCTTTGAGGTAATCTTTTGAAGTAGAAGAGTCCTGGTGAAATATCACTTGTGTATCAGCTAGCCTTGCAAATGGAAAATATATTTTACAGAGCTCTACTGCACGGGGTAATGAATTATTGATAATGTGAAAGATCTTTAGTTTTTTCTTGTCTATTTAAAACTCTAACAATATTTTGATAATTATGGTTTGTAACTTTACAATACAATTTACACATTTTCAGTTATAATAAATATTCAATATACACGAATCTTGTGGCAACAATGTTATAATGTCTATAAAAAAAGAGTACAGTAATATTATGTTTGGTGTGAATTTGATTTTTTTTATTTTGGCAATTTTGGCTAGTGTCTCCGATCTAATATCCCCCGAGCTGCGCGGTCTGATCATAAGTATAATAAGTTTAAGTGTTATAGGTATATAAAAAAAAAGAATAAATATTTAATTGTCTTTATCAGAATTGCACGCTACTGAGTGTTTTACACTGGCTGGGCGTTTGCTCGAATATGCTTAACCAATAGCCGTTGATATTAAACAATTGATATCGCTATCTCACTTGTCTTGTATACATCATAATTAATCGCCTTGTATTTCAGAGTCTATTTGAGCAGTAGAATTGAAATGATTTTTTTACAAACATAAAAATTTGTTTTTTTTTTCTTAAATTTCCCCAATGTTTAGTTCCTCTCTATATTATAAGTTATGTAACCTGACAGAAATACTAAAAATTAATGTGCATAATTTTCTTATAATTGGCATTTATTACACAGAAGCCCTTTTCAGTGTAAATAACCATCGTCAAAAAGAAGTCAAAAAAGGCTATATAAGCGTTGAAAGTTTCGGGTTCAGGTTATCAAATCCACTATTTTACGACACCACTTAAATCTAATTCGAGTCTTGATAAGATCAAGCGTGCTGGGAGTGATCGTTTGTGTGCGAGAATGTTGCCACTGTTGGGCCAATGCCGGCACAAAACGGAATTAATATTTTTGTTTGAGTGTTATCTCCACTTATCTTGTATCCAGCATACCTTTCTAGTTTTTACAGCTTTTTATCTCTTTTTGATTAAAAATATGTAGCGTATATGTATAGTAACAAATCTTGCAGAAGTCTAATAAACTAGACATTTAGGCGTTTTTTATTGATACATAATATCTAATATAATATACTGGATATATAAAAAAATCGACAGATACCATAACATTAACTTTTAGTATGAATCAATTAAACAAGATTTTTGGTTTTAAGAATTCGCAATGTAATAATATTTTTCTTCTATCTTACTAGAAATTTGAATATTTTACGTACTATTTGGATGCTTAGTAAATATATCGTAGGTTCTGACACGTAATAAATATAGTATATTATGCAACGATCATGTAGTGATGGTTATTAATACACCAGTATTAACGGGGATACGAAGCGAGCCGAAGGCGAGTTTCGTATGGTTTATGCGAGTCTATTAATAACCATTACATGAGAGTTGCACACGCTATTTTTTCTACACCCGATAAATATTGAAGACCAATAAATATTATATGCATATTTATATTGAACACAATAACAGTAATTAGGTACTCGTATTTCTATAAGAAATTCTACAAAATTGTAATCAATGGTATTACGTCGGGTATTTCTTAAAAATATTAAGATTATTTATTGTGCAGTTTGAAAAGTTTATTCCAGGTCCCACTGATCTGGAAGTGGAAGGAATATTTACTTTCATTTCATTCTTGAAAATAAGCAAACAAAACATTTTCGGAGAATGTCGAAATATTATTTGTATTTCTCCAGTACATAAACCGTTGATATAGTTTTTCGTACACTTTCTTAGATTTTTGGGGCAAAATATTTAGTAGGAGAGGGTGGGGTACAATGGAACAGTTCGTGTACCGGACGTACAGAAAGTTCTAATGCAACGAAATTCCGCCAGGAAGCGCTGCGTGCCACTTCCAACAAAGCCAGCTAATTGTTTCCTCCTCACCAGTTGCGTGCCAGACTTGACGAGGTGAGGTGCTGTTTTTCTTAGTGAAAGTAAAAAATTTCCGGCAACGGATTTTCGCCTCCAGGAAAGAATGATTTTTTTATTCAATCGGCTCTTATGGCATTTCATTGTACTGTGCCAAGCTACAAGTGGAGAAGAAGGCAGTAACGTCACCACAGTGTCCATAATTTCTGCGTCTGGCAACACTATTCCGCCAGTCATGATTTTTTCACGAGCTCATGTCAAAGACCACATGACTCAAGGAGCACCTCCAGGCACTGGGCTTAGCCACTCCTAGCGGTTGGATGACATCAGAACTTTTTGTGGAAGTTATTAAGCATTTCATTCGCCACACTTGCAGTTCTAGAAAGAACCCCACTATATTAATCTCTGACAATGAAGAAAGTCATTTGTCCATGGAAGCTCTTATAATGTGCAAGAAGAATGGTGTCTCAGTTTTGACTTTACCTCCCCATTTATCCAACAAAATGCCACCCCTAGATGTTGCAGTTTTCGGGCCGTTTAAAACTTATAATAATGCAGCTCTTGACTCTTGGATGATGCAAAATCCTGGCAAAACTGCGTCAATTTATAATACAGCTTCCTTCGTGAACATAACTCATCAGAAAAGCATGACACCTTCCAACATAATTGCAGGTTTTAAAAAAGGTGAGATACATCCATTTGATTGAGATGTTTTTACCGAAGCAGACTTCTTATGCAACTATGTGACTGATCGACCGCCTCCTACCGTTGTGGATGATCAACCACCCAAGACCAATAGTTATGCTGTGCCAAGTGATTCGCTCAACGGTTTTCTCCTTCAAGTAGAAGAAGGAGGAGCTTTCCTAGAAGAAGGAGCATCTTTCCTAGAAGAAGGAGCAGCTCCCTAGAAGAAGGTGTAGTTTCTTTAGAAGAAGGAGCAGCTGCAAACCATACAGTCATCGGTGTCCTCGATCCAGGAGCTGGTTCAAGTCATGCCTTCCTATCTCCTGAAGATTTTCGTGGTTATCCAAAAGCAGGAGAACGAAAAACTGATCGAAAGCAGAGGAAAAAAGGGAAGAGTATGATAGCCACAAGCACTCCAGAAATGAAAGCCATTGCAGAGAAGAAGAAGCCGATTCAAACTTCCAGAATATTGTCAGTCAAAAGGAAGGTGTTCGTAAATTAACCGAAACCGAAGAAGAGAAAATCTAGTGAATAAGCTCCAATTCATTCATCATTGGAGTGTAGACACCCTGTAGATCATTGTACTAATTTCAATAGTTAGCTGACTCAACAATTAAATTAAAATATATTTAGATTATTCAATAAACATAGACACGAGTTTTATCGGTACGTGACTTTATTCAAAACTATAATCTTCCGAAAATATTGGTTGAATATAATTAGACTTTGTGCTTAAACATCAACTCGACGTTTATGATAAAATATATATTCATACTGACATTGCATTCTTATTACTAATGAAGGTATTTGTAAAAGTGTGGTTTTACAAGAAGAGTTTTAAAAATAAATAGTGAAAGTACAAAAGGACTTTTAATCCACCATAGGAGGACGATGAAGAAGATGATGGAGACGTTGAATATGCAGACATGGATATAGATGAGGGGATTTTTGCTTTTGAACCCGACCATTTCGCAGAATTGAACCGTCTTCCTGTTTTAGAAGACTATGTTTTGATATAGTTCGAGCTTAGAAGCCAATCCAAATTCTATGTTGGTCAAATCACCAAGATGAACGACGATGAGGGCCATTATGAGGTTAAATTCCTACGATACCGAAAATGCAACACCTTTGTCGAACCTCTTGTGGATGATAGAGCCACGGTTGATGACAAAGACATAAAGATGATACTGGAAAATCCTTCTGTGGTTCATGGTACTAAAAGACAAAAAGGATTCATCTCATTCAAGGTTGATTTTGGCAGTTTGAACGTTGGCTAAACGTAAAAGGATTTCGTGTCTGTGCCTTCTTAAAATCAATATTGAACTTATTTCACATTCCAGATACCTCTTTTTTTTTAATTCCTTTACTTACCATTTTTAATTCAAGAAGTAAAGTTTTTGTACAAATTTTGGCGTTTTTTCAGCTGTTTCAAGGTACTTCAGTCCCGTTATCATTGGGGCACAATGACACAAAATTAGTTTTTTGGAAAATGGCCACTTACGGTCACATATGTTTTATATAATAACGGTCGATGCATTTCTCTCATATTTTAGATCCTCAGGACACAGGAAAAAATTAAAATGTGAAAAAAAACTCAGGTCAAAACCAACTTTTGCGTTCCATTGTGCCCCACCCTCCCCTACTGCATTTTCTGCTCTTTCCTTGTTCTATATCGCTGCTATCAGACATTTTGATAATATAATTATCGAAGCTCAGCTGAATTCTACGAAAATTTAAAACCTACAGATTTTGACAAATAAAACAATTAGATAGGAATCTAGGACGAACGTCAAATGCTTATTGAAAAATTATGGGTTTCTATTGTTTAAAAATCTGTATCGTTATGAAAAATATGTATCATATTGGATCTCATTATGAAACGGATTATGGGCATATGAGTGTATTGTTATAGTACGGGTGTAGAAAAAAAATTACGCTTCACTTCTATAAAAATGTGTAATTATATCATATAAGCCTTGTCAGTCAGTTGACTCTCGTTATGTCATAAATGTAGGTTTACTGATACCAAAATGACAAGAATTAGATAAGTACTTAAAGTAATTTGAGAAATTTTTTTTAAATAAGTAATTTATTATTTATTAATTTTTTTTATTCAGATTAACGTACTTTTGTGGCAGCTTTGGCCATTAGCACTAGGTACCATATATTACATTACTTTCATATAATATGTAAGCTTATTAAATACATTTATAAGCAATAAA
Source organism: Lochmaea crataegi (assembly GCA_947563755.1). Taxonomy (NCBI): domain Eukaryota; kingdom Metazoa; phylum Arthropoda; class Insecta; order Coleoptera; family Chrysomelidae; genus Lochmaea; species Lochmaea crataegi. Next base: position 16,199,927 of record OX387433.1, read on the forward strand.
TACAAAAAGAAAATAATTAAATGTTGTTTAGTAGATTTTCTTCTCTTAATAATTGGATGGTTAAAGTTATTTGGCTCGGGCAGTTTGAAATTTCTTTTATAGTTGCTGTTGACGACGCTTGGAATAAAAGGGGCGGTCTACTAGGATGTGCTCGACTTTTAATGGGGACTGGCAATTTAAATCTTCTAAAAAGAAGAAAATAAACTTTAAATTCAATCAAACCAGACTGAAGGTAAAACTCTCTGAAGAAGATAACTTGGTTATCGAAGCGAGTGAATATGGTATATTCAAAGTGTTAGTGTTGGTGTTACGTTAGTGTAAACTGTGTTCAGTGAAGAAGAATGCAGATTCTGTGGAATGGAAGAAGAAACCTCCATTTACATGCATAGCAATTCAGAATCCTAGGGCACAACACTTAGAAGCCTACTGGATAGAAGAGGTAGTGGCGTAGCGTGGGTTTTCGCCCCCCCTCTCCCCCCCTTATTTCAATTATTAGTTTAAAGTTTAAATATTATTTTATTCAACGGACCTAAAATACATCGTACAAGTTATTGAAAGTCAAGATAAACTACCACTGTTTTGGATGGAGCATACATCTATGGGAAGAAATGCCTAAGGAAATTCTGAAATAAGTCTTCGCCTGAATAAAATAGGAAGTGTTATCGTTTTGTTTGATTGAATAACTGAGTAGTCGCTGTCTCTTTTTAGTTTGTTCGCGTTCAGGAAAACTCGGTGCCGCCTGCCGGGCTCTTGGCAGTTATCACTAGTCACTAGTATTTCGGCAGCACGACATCATCTCGAATCCTCTCTTCCGCACCTTTGCGGTTTCAATTGTCAAATAACATTGCGGGCGCGATTTGGAGTTATTTTTTTAAATTTACAATCGAAAAAAATCGTGACTCTTGCCGTCGCCCTCTTTCGTATGCCGCCCGAGATCATTGCCCCTGCTGCCCACTCCACGCTACGCCACTGAGAAGAGGGACACTATAACTCGCACAGTTCAAGTTGGCACTTGGACTTTGGAATTCTGGGATGCGCGGTAGAACATCCGATCGCTCGAGGCTCACCGAAATGGAGGACCCCAGTCTCTGTTTTGACCGCAAACGGTTAATATCACAGTCATTCCAGTGGCGTAGTAGTATTATAGTAGTTTTTAGTTAAGGTAATTATTATCAGCAGTTAGTTTATAGGTGTGGTTTTAGTTTATAGTTTAGTTATAATTATTAGAATGGAGTTTAAAAGTAAATTGAAAATAAAACTTTGAGTGGCCAATGCCGTGAACTAGTGTCCAATCTATTGAAGTTTATGAAGGAAGAAGCTACACGACAGGAACTCATTATCTGATTTTGAGTTTGATTTTTCTGAAGACAGTCATGCTGAAGGTGGTAGTTTAACCAGAATTTTGAATTTTGAAGACAGCGATGGAACTTAACTAATTAGCTTAGTGAATAATCTTTTTTTTTATCTTTTAGAGATTTTCAATTTTCATTTTATTTAGTAATTTATTGTAAGCGTTAATATCTTATTTAAAAATATTTAAGTAAAGTCCGCCCGGAAATATCCTAACTTTGTAATCTCCTATTAAGATGAATAAATATTTGTAAACACCATATTGTTAAGTGATTATTTATAAACCCACAATTCAGGTAATATACCAATAATTATAACAAAGCATTAAATATTATTATAAATATTTCTCATAGCTAAAAATAGATTTCTTGCAGTTACAGTATTTTCAGTAATAAAATTAAAAAGTATTTTTTGATGCCCCAGCAGCCGGCATGTACCTACGACTATGTTGAAGCAAAGTGCGAGGGTCGTACTAGAGTAGTCTGCTCAATATATATCTATATTTATTCAAGCAGTGTCTGTTACTTTTTGTTCTCGTATATATCAAGTGCCAACTTACACTGGACTGAATCCTCCAGATATCCTAATCTTCCTAGAGGAAATAGGTCTAAAGGAACTACTAGTTTCTGAGACTTACTAAGTAGAAGAATGGGGACACAATAGATCTTTCCTATCAATCCTATTATTGCATTTAATTTTTTAGAGAATTTTGAAATTTTCTCTTATTATATAAAAAACGCGCTCTAGTGGCATCACTGGAAATCGGATATATTAGGATTTGATTAAGCAATACATTTTTTTAACTAGACCAAGTATTTCGTTTAGAAGTTACTGCTGTTTATTTAAAAAGTGTATTTCAGTGAAAAACCACTTAAAAAGTTTTAGATGGCGGTTACGTCCCCTGGAGACTTGAAAATTATTTCCATAATATTGGCCACTTTAGACATTACGTTTTTCACGACAAATAGTTTCCGATATACAGCACTTTGCATTCTTATCTGGCCACCACTAAACTAAAAAATATAAGTGAACATAAGAATGTCCTCCCCCGCTCCATGTTGGCAACAAGTTAAATTATACTCTGGAAATCAGATTTAATGTATTTAACGATAAATCTGTCTCGTAAACCATAAGATTATATTGGTCTTGTTAGTTCGTAGGAAACTGAAAAGTTTACTTCTTTTTTTTTGAATTTTTTAAGTTTCAGTTGCTTGTGACTTAACGATGTGATAATTTTCTTCCATACGGTTTGTTTATTTTTATATATTTTATGTTAATTAAACAATTAATGAGATTCTTTTGGTTTCATTTCTACCTGTTTTTATTTGGGATTCTCGGAATCGGCATAAGAAATACTCGGTGTCCGGTCTTGAAACACTTATTCGTAATGATGTCTCCAGAAGATTTTGAAAAATATTTATTGCTTAAGTGGCAAGATTGTTTATGTAGGTGATAAATATGTCCTTAAAACACGATGATAAATGGTTATGTAGCTTCCTCCAATAATTAATAAAGGAGCAAATACTTATTTATTCGGGTGACTTAAAAACTAATTAAATTTGTATTATAAATGAAGAGATAATAATAAAAAACTATCTCTGAGGGTGGTTAATGGACAAGGTAACAGTAATGCCATGTAATACTTAAGCCAGAAGATATATCTCTGAAGATACATTAGATTAGATTTGATGAGGTGGCTAATCAGCATAATTCAGATCTATTGTGGTCCTCTGAATCTAGAGTACATTCTCCAGCCCGACTCTTTTTAATTAGCCAATCAGTCTCGAGACTGAATATTTCATGTAGCTTCTTGTCTGTTGCTTCTCATGGTCTAGTACAAGGAGCCGCACATTCGCCAGGCAGTTGCACTGGCTTAGGATGTGCTCTGCAGTTTTCTCCTCTAGGTGACAGAATCTGTACATGGCTTCCTCTGTCAACCCCATTTGCTTTGCGTGCCTGTTAAGCTTACAGTGTCCTATTAACATTCCTACTACAGCTTTGCTTATTGGGTCAGCCGTGAATGTCCTCTAATGAACTGTTTCGCCTGTCTCTGTCCTGGCAAGATTACCCACCATTCTACAAATTTCTGTGCCACCCACTTCCTTCTTCCTTGTGGCCGTATTCATTGTCAACTTTGCGACGCCGTAGAAGAGTTCTGGTCAAATGAATTGCATTGATGAGCTTTGTCTGACCGTTTCATCCACCAGTTCGTTGACCATATGACCCTCGTACCCTGGTACCCAGGATACCCTGACCTTGCAATGGACTTCCAGTGCGTTTAAGTCACATCTGAAAATACTTTCCACCAAACAATCCCTTTTTCAGTAACGCTTTATTCTTCAGCTGTATTTTCCTTCACGCTCTCATAAGTTCATAATAAGTTCTCACATTCCCAAGTTAATAGATATCTGAATAATATACATCTTAAAATAAATCAATTTGGAAGAAATGGAAATATATTTATAGGTTTTTTTGGTGTTTAAACCACAATCTTCAATGATGATTATACCACAAGGAACATACAGAAGATATTTATTAGGATGAAGCTGAAGAAAAAATTACAACAACAAAATAGCCCAGTCGTCAGAGCAATAAAAGGGGCTCTACCTAAAAATAATTCAAGGAGTTTTGATTTCTTGTGTATGGTGTAAGATCAAGTGTCAAAAACAACATATTCATTTTGCGACCTCGAAATCCCTGTGGAAATTTAAAAAAAATCGTGTTTTGTTAAAAAAATTGATTTTTGCCAAATATTTCGGTACTCGCGCGTTTTATGAAAAATATGCACCCGTATAAAAATTAAGGGCACTAAATTCTCTTTAAATTTTGCTGTAAACTTGATAGTTTCGATGCAGCGGGTCTGTAAGTGTAAGTACTTTTTATCGCAACTGCACAAATTCCTAATTCGTTGGTTTTCTGTGGACATTTAGAGACTTTTTGTCATTAACAGGCATGCAGGTCCTTCCCACAAGCATTTGTGCTATTTGCCACTCATTTCCACACCACCTTGCGGTAGAGTAAACGGCGCGTTTTTTTTCTGCGGTTTCCCCATTAGGCCTAATCCTCGAAGCGAATTTAATAGAGTTTCACTCGCTTTGTCTTTCTCGGTGGTCCTGGTTTTTCAAGATCTTCAGGTTCTGATTCATCACTTCTCTCCTCATTAGATTCAAATTCTTGGTCGTCATCCAATTCTTCTATTATTTGGCCCATAATAGTTAGCGGAGCTGCATCTTCTTCATCATCATTTTCAGGAAGCATTGCTCATTATCGCAGGAGTCACCGTTGATGCATCCACATATGTTACTGCATTTTAATCCAGTTTTCCTGCAGCCGCAGGCCGGTCCACAGCCTTTTTTGCATTTACACGAAATGCATTTTAGCAATTTTTCTGGCGCGGGGTCCTGCAAAATCGTAACTGGAACAAATAGTCCACTTTCATTTATTTTTCATCCCCAGTTTGCAGGTGGTTTTTCATTACCACGCCAAAGTTGCACTTGGTGGTAAGTTTTCAAAGAATGATGACGCGCTGCTACTTCGGTCGGTGGTATAAAGGCGAGATAGGTTTTGATTTTAGTTATTGATTGCAAAAAGCAACGGTAACGGTGAAAGTTCAAGGATGTGTCCGAAGGTTTAGCGCCGTACAATGATAGAAGAAAACGCTGCTCTGCTTCAACGACAGCTTCAGGCTCAGTATTTTCGTCATTAAAAACTTGGACGTACTGCTTTAAGTGCTTATCCTTGTTTGAAGATCGCAGCCGCTGATCGCATGAAGAACAAGTAGATTCTGTCGCACTTTTATGTCTTGTGGTCGTAGGCTTTGCACAGAGTACATTTTCTGCACAATTTTGCTTTTTCCGGGTTTAAGAAAGTAAATGTTGTTGCAGTATAACGTCAGTATAACCAGCAAATCTATGTCTTATCCAACTATGACTACAGAATCAAATGTGGATGAGTGGTTAATTGCTGTATTGACTATTTTGGAGTCCGCATTTGCAATGGCCTGCTGGGCGGTAATGTTGGTATTCTCCACTTTTTCTTTTAGCATCGAGATGAAGCGACTTTTGTTCGCCTCATTGGACAAAACCTGTCATGTGGCCGTCAAAAATCACATCAGGTGCTTTCTTGTTCGTCGAGGTTCATTTACAGGGCTGCAACGTCGAAACAATTAACTTCAGAGGAAAAATGAATGGGACATAAATTGTGGAGAATTTTGTTCCCTTCATTTTTGTAGAAGTGAATATTTTTCCTAAAACGCACAAAACACGAAATATTTGGCAAAAATCAATCTTTTCAACAAAACACGATTTTTTTTAAATTTCCACAGGGATTTCGAGGTCGCAAAATGAATATTATGTTTTTTTTGACACTTGACCTTACCACCATAAGTCAAAACTCCTTGAATTATTTTTAGGTTAAAAGTACCGGACGATTGGGCTAAAAACCTCGAAGCTAATATCCATCGTCATTTCATGTTACCATATAAGTTAAGGGCAAGAAAAGTGTAGACAGAAATAGCTGTTTGTGTATCAAGAGCAGAAAGTAGTACTTTGACATCTGTCGAGACTACCAAAGGACTTTCTGCTCGACATACACATAAAATTTTTTCTACGATCACACCAAAATAAAATTATTTTTTTATTAAAAACGTGTTACTTTCATTACAATATTGGAAGTTTATTTGACATATTAAGCCTACTATTTGAAGACAAGAGATTAATTGTGTATGTTGTGTTGCCTACTTATGACAATAGACTTTATGATTTAAAGATTTATGATTTTATGGTTGTATGATTATTATAGTTCATTAAATAAATTACAACTTTTTTAAATTTTATTTGAACGGAATACAGAACGATAATAAACAAACATACCTTTTACCTATTAACTAAATTAAAATTAAAGGTACAATTTTGGCAATTTTTCATGTTTATGCCTGAGGTATATTTATTTTCAATGTTTGCCTTAGCATTGAATATTTGGACCACAGGGTTGATGACTTTAATGATGCTGCTTTTTCCCCAAAATATGTTAATAACACATTTTCTGAATATCTTTTAATTTTTTTGGATCTGCACCAACTTATAAATAGACTATATTCATTTTCGTACTTTAATTTGGATTTCTCCGGAAGTAGATTTAAAGTGACTTTTTTGGCCGCCTCGACAATATCTGGCGGTGTATTTGAAAAATCAGCATCACTTGTATCCATTTTTCTTGTTTTTTTAAGAACTTACTGACTTATAGTAAAATATTAATACAATTACACAGCACAGAACTATCTCAAAAAATATTTCAGTGACAATGCACTTGGTTCTTTCTTTGACATAGACATACTTGATTCTTATAATCCGTAAGTTATTTGCAAGTATGTTGTGTTGCCCACCTATTGACATTGTTTGTACTTAGCAGTTTCCAGATTGTAGTTTCGTGTACCTAAGTACGTAGGCAACACTTATTACATTAATGTCAGATATTTTTTAGATTTCCCTATTTCTCATAAAATTATTACGGAAAATACTGTTGGATGCTTTAACATATTAGAAAATCAACTAAAATATTTATTTATTCTACAGTTTATATTAAAATAACTACTAGCTCTCTTTTATCTATAAATAAAATTAGGCGTGCGCCAAAGTTACTTTCTGCTTAAGAGCGCCAATAATGTCAAATTATGACAGCTCGCGGAAAACATCAACTTTGTGGTTAGATTTGAGTGTGCAAAAGCCTACTTTGGGTAGTGATCGTAGGAAAAATATATTATGGTTGCTAGCTTGTTGATGATTAGCCTACTTCAAAGTCATACAAGTTTTAAGGGTAATGAAGAGGTTAAATGTATACTCAAATTATGTTATTTGTTGCCTAATACTTGAACTTTCTACATACAATTTGTTGATAAATATCTGAAAAAAAGGATTTTAAGAAGCAATAAACATAAATTTTAAAAAATCGTGTGTGGAAAGTACCAAACAAATTAGTGTTTTCCTATTTATCAATCTCCATTCCTTTTCCATGTTACCTGATACAGATTCCTGTAAAATGATAAGCTCTGACGGTATTCATGCAACTTGTGGGCCGTGATCTTGGTGGAAGTTTTTAGAGGTTTTTTTTCATTGAGATACATTCTCCAGTGGTGTAGGAATAATATTTTCTTTTAAAATTGCTTTCAGATGATCTATCAAGTCATGTCTAGGGTTGGTGAAATAAAAACATTTTTAAAAATAATATTTACCATATTGCGCCGCGGCTTTCAACTGAAAATAGATGAATTACTGAAACATTATTAAAATTCCATCCAGTACCTTGAACTACACAGCATCACTACACTGAAAGCTATATTTCCCAGCAAACACTTTAGCCAGATTTCTTTTTATTTGGAATTGTTTTATATAAAAACCTGAGTAACTCTTAAGTGATTCCCGGGGCACAAGGGTATTGTAGGCAATGAAAAGGCAGACACCCTAGCAAAGCTAGGGTCTGAAACTGCATTCACTGGTCCTGAACCAGTATTTGGAATATCAAAATCTTCTGCACGTGGTTGTACATCTCGGTGGATTCAAACTAAACATCAGAAGTACTGGAGACACGTGTCAAAACAGGAAAACAGCAAACTTTTGGTCAAAAAGCCCTCTGAGTCGCTGACTAACGAAATATTAAACCTCAGCAGGGGCCAGATAAGAAAAGTGACGGGATTACTCACCGGTCACTGTACCCTAACAATAGGGAGGAGCCTATCTGTCGGTTGTGCATGGAAGAGGAGGAAACAGCCTCTCACATTATCTTCGAATATGAAGCACTGTCTCATTGGAGATATATACTACTAGGACTAGAGGATTTCTCCAAGAAGGACCTAGTGAAAACACTGTTGAGCCTGATAAGGACTACTGGTATCTTCACATAAAGGATATAACCAAGAGCACCAAAAACTTTAAGGCTAAGGTGCCGAGGTCTCTAAGCCTCTGACTGGTGGTGCCGAACCATTCAATCAATCAATATATAGACATTTGATTTAGTTAAGCTTTTAGTACACAACAGCCACTGAAGGTGGGGTTCATGCAACATCAACTGAACTAAAACTAATTTAAGATTAAGATTACATTTAAACTAAGAATACTCAGCTCTGCATGCAACATAAATTAAGAAATTAATCAACCAACTGGACATTCAATCATTTGTCACAACTCCAATAGTACCAGAACCAGTAGGTGATCTGTGATCTGTGATCACGCATGCGTTGTTTCGAATTCATGGAAGAAATCAACTTATTAAAATTTAAATTTCTTAGTTTCTTGCATGAATATCTACATTACATGCTTTTATGATCTTAGTTTTAGTTTTAAATTCTCTTAAGTTTTAATGTTTGCTTGCATGAATCTACCTTAAGAATTATTGAGATAATGATTAGATAGCATATACGATATCGGGTACAGAGGATCTAAAGAAATCACCTATTTTCACATTACTTATGCTGACAACTTTAAGTTGGATTCCAGTCAGACAAAGATTTTATTATTTAGCAATGACTTTTGTTTACAAATCTAAAAATAAAAAACTTCCTGAGTAGGTACTTCGATGATTTTATCATCTATAATAATGAAATACATAACTACAATACTAGATCTGTTAATAATTTCTATATACCACAAGCAAGATTAGCCATAGCAACAAAATCTATTTTTATTTGCGGATTACGTGAATTTAATGCTTTGCCTACTGAAATTAAAACGAGTACCTCTCTACCTCAGTTTAAAAAATATTTGCTACAATTTATTTCCAGACCGTAAATTAACTTTGTAATTTTGTATGTTCATTTTAATATGTATTTATTTTAACTTTAATACTAAAACTTCTTACTTTTATTACTAATTTTATCAAGATTTTATTTTATTTTATTTTATTTATTCAACTGAATTTGTGCGTACTGACTACAATACAATATGTGATATTTACTACTATGTATTAGGACCTCCTATAATTAAGAAAGATTATTATCATATTTATTTTTATGATTATTTCACTAGTGTGTTTTTCCCTGGCAAAGTACCATAGCCACGGCATCTTTTCTACTGACAAAAAAAGGTGAGCGGTCGTCGGACCGCCGACAGATGCTTGCTTCTTATGCACAATAGAATGACCATTTTTCGAAAATTTTGACCATATTTTCAAAAATTTTGACAATTTTTTCAAATTTTACCAATGGCCATTTTTGACAATTATTGACCAATTTTGACAGTTTTGACAATTATTGATCATTTTTGACAATTATTGATCATTTTTGACAATTTTTCAAAAATTTTGACAATTTTTAACAATTATTGACAATTTTTCAAATTTTTTGACCATATTTCAAAAATTTTGACAATTTTTAACAACTATTGACCATTTTTGACAGTTTTTTATAATTATTGACCATTTTTCCAAAATTTTGACAATTTTTGACCATTTTTGACCATTTTTGACCATTTTTGACCATTTTTGACCATTTTTGACCATTTTTGACAATTTTTCGAAAATTTTGACCATTTTTAAAAAAAAATTTGATAATTTTTGACAATTATTGACCAATTTTGACAGTTTTGACAATTATTCGAAAATTTTGACAATTTTTGACCATTTTAGACCATTTTTCCAATTTTTTGAGCATTTTTGACATGTTCTGACAATTATTGACCATTTTTGACAATTTTTCAAATTTTTTGACCATATTTTAAAAATTTGACAATTTTTGACAATTATTGACCATTTTTGACAATTATTTACCAATTTTGACAATTATTGACAATTATTATTAATTCAAAAATTTTGATCATTTTAGACCATGATTCCAAATTTTAACAGTAATTTGACCATTTTTGATATATTTTGAGCATTTTTGACAGGTTCTGACAATTATTGAGCATTTTTGACAATTTTTCAAAAATTTTGACAATTTTTAACCATTATTGACCATTTTTGACAGTTTTTTATAATCATTGACCATTTTTCAAAATTTTAACAATTATTTGACCTTTTTTGACAGTTTCCGACAATTATTGACCATTTTTGACAATTTTCAACAAATGTTGACCATTTTTGACAGTTTTTTATAATTATTCACCATTTTTTCAAAATTTTAACAATATTTGACCATTTTTCAAAAGTCTAACAATTATTGACCTTTTTTGACAGTTTCTGATAATTATTGACCATTTTTGACAACTTTCAAAAATGTTGACAATTTTTGACCATTTTTGAACAATGCAAATTTTGTTACCATAGTTCTGATATGTTTTTAAAATTTCATTGTGTTATTTCTTTTTAGAAAACGTCAGATTAGTTCAGTTCAAAAATGAATGTTTCTGAAGAAAAAATAGATTTGGAACACAATCCATTTCAGAAATTATAAAGGCAGTGTCAGAAAATGTATCTCCAAATAAGTGTGTCTCCAAAGCTTCCTGATGGCGAAAGTTTTCGCAGTTTTTATTGAGATATGGATAAGAGATTGATAAGCTTGAAAATCATACTCCAGCCGAAGAATTACCAAAAATTATGGAAGATTATGCTTACAATATGTAAAAAACGGAGAGGACTACAAAAAGTCAAGTATCAAAAGCATATGGAACACCACGGCGCAGATTCTACAAGAAAATTACTATCAAGAATTTAATATAAAAATAGACCCATTCACCGACATTGTTTTTAAATCAGCCAGTTTGGCAAAGGACTCAAAACGAAACAACTTCAAGGTAACCAAGAGAAAAGAAAATAAAGTTCGAGGGCTACAACACAAGTATTATTGGAAATGAAAAAATTCATGACGAAGACACAAGACTCCCTACAAGAAAAATATTTCATTCATTCTCTTTTGAACTTGCCTGGCGAGGCAACGAAGCAGTGAACTGCAAAGTACATCATTTCCAACAAGAATTAGACCTAAAAGGAGAATTTACGGGACGTATCGAATACAATCACATATTTTCAAAGACCACAAAAGGAGGTGCAAGTGATGAAATTAACAGGACATTCCCATGCCAACTCTTTGAAACCTTATTTGCAGTTGGACTCTGAATATCACTAAAAATTGATTGGAAACTTAAGAGAAAAAGCACCAGATCAAGTAAATTTTCCTAGTTCGAGTCCAAACATACCGCAATCACATTCTACAATCACATCATAAAAGTTCTATAATTTTATTGTTTTTTTCTTCTTTTTTTCGTGAAATAGTCATGTCGAATACCACTCAAGAAAAAATTGTGTAGGCAAAATTGTTTTATTCAAGTTTGTTGCTTTTCGGCTATTTCGCTCATGAAATTTTTGATAAAATGTCATTCGCGAAATTGCCAAGCAGCAAACTTTCATACCTTTCGAAATTTTGCCGACAAAATGTTTCGTCTAGCAATGACTTTTGAATTTCGAAATGTTAAAAGTTCCATGTAAGTATGGCATATATTCGTAGTTAAGAAATCTAGAACTCAAATCATAATCATAAAATACAGTTATTGGGTCCTTCCTTGCAAGATTTAGCCATACATTCCTAACTGTTTTTTCATTGAAACCATGGAGGCTATATTGAAACGTTTACATATATTATATTGTTCGAAGTATAGTAATATAACTAGAAAAAACCATGAAACTGGTGACACGATATATGTCAAATATTTATTTAGCCTATAATTATTAGTTATATAATTATATTTTCTTTTTGATATTTTTTGCATTACCTCCAAACAATATAGGGGAGAGGGGGGTACATTGGGACACGGGGCACATACGCACATTTCAAATTTTAGCGCCACTAAGCATAAAGTTTATTTGTACTGGTTATCGTTAGAGCGCCCCACGTACCCATTTTATTGTAGAAAAGTTTCGACAGCGTCAAGCGACTCAGTAGCTACAGTTTGTCACGTGCACGTGACCGGCGTGGTAAAGAAATCAGAAATCCTTTAAGATCGAATATTTTCCAAATGGATGCTAGGATTAACTCAGTTGAAATTCTAAAGGTAAGTGGACTTGTTTATGCTTACTATGTCTGTATGTGCTGCTTATTGTTTATTTTAGTTATTTATATAACCCCACTTTGTTTATAAGAATGATTGGGGTAGATTGGGACATCTAGTCGGGAGCACATATATGGACACTGTCCCAATCTGCCCCAGAGAAAAATGAGGGAATTGAATTTTTTTCAGGCATTAACATGGTAAGGACTCACAAGAGGAAGACCACTCGTTCTGCTATATCGGAGGAAAAAATAATTGCCGCTGTTGAAGATATTTTGCAAGGAAGACATTCAATAAGAACTGCAGCCACAGCCTACAACTTGACAAAATCGACCGTGGGTAACAGAGTGAAAAAAATGAAGAGACGACGTCTTGATGATCCTCACCGAGACCATGACGCTCCTGACAGACAAGATCCAGATGATCAAATATCATTTGCATCACCATTCCAGTCAAAGTATTCGTCTCAACAATGTTTTCACAACTACTCAATAAGAACAACTGGCCAAATATTTTATCCAAAGTTCGAAAATAAATTATGGTCTCACATATACACAAGCTCAAAAAGTGGCATATGATTATTGCCAAAAAACTAAATGTAAAGTATCCGCCGAGCTGGAATAACTCGTTATCCGCTGGAAAGGATTGGATGAAATTATTCATGAAGAGGTATCCAATTTTGTCAACTGGAAGGCAGAAAAAACCAGTATGGCAAGAGTCTCCGCATTTAATGAAACAAATGTGAAGGAGTTTTTCCATAATTTACAGAGATCTTTAGAAAAGTATAAGATACCACCAGATCGAACCTACAATTTGGATGAAACAGGCCTTGCAACTGTTTTAGATGCACCGAAAGTTATTGCCAAAACTGGCACAAAACAAGTTGGTCAGGAAGTATCCGCCGAACGGGGAGAGCTACATTTTGCGCTATTATAAGTTGATTTGGAAACACAATTCCTCCTGTCTATATGTTCACAAAAGCAAAATTTAAGGATGTTTTCATGAAAGGATTGCCCACAGGAGGTCTTAGATTAGCCAACAAGTCAGGGTCAGGATGGATGACATCTATATTATTCTTGGATCTAATTAAACACATACAGAAGCATACGAAATGTACGAAAAATGTTGTTTTGGACAACCATGAGTCCCACACAAGTCTAGAAACTATTTATATTGTAGAGAGAACGGAATTATTTTCGTTTCGTTTCCCCCACATTTAACGCACCGCCTTCAACCTCTTGACGTTGCGCTATATGGCCTATTTGAAGCAAGCTTTCAATGATTGGTTAGTAAACCATCCTGGCATTTATGAAATCGCAGAATTCACAGAAAAGCTTTTACTCTGGCCAACATATATTCTGAGCTTTAGAAGCACCGGTATTGTGCCTTTTGATAGAGGTATTTTTAAGGAAGATGATTTCGCAGCTGCATCTGTAACAGACTCGAGGGATGCAGTAGCAACATACGCACCATCAACATCTGCGTTAGTCAGTAGCACTTCATCAACTTCATTATAGTCGGATATACTATCTTCAGACATAATACGGCCCTACCCCAAAGCAGATAAAATGAAATCATATTTAAAAGTAAGAGAGCCTGGAAAATCACGAATTCTAACAGATACGCCAGAAAAAGATAGACTAGAAGAAAAAAAATAGCCAAGCAAGTTAAACATAACCTGTTTGATAATGTAGAGCAACAAGCGAATGATTCAGATGATTCCGGGAGAAAGAGAGCTACGCTGATGATGAATCTGACTGTTTAAGTGAAATGGACCGTGAAAATCCCGACGAAGAATTCGTGCAATATGTAGACGCTATCATAGATCCTGAATCTGGTATGACGAATATCAAAATCGGTGACTTTTACCTGGTTAAGTATTGCACGAAGAAAACCCAAAAATATTATGTTGGGGAAGAGAAAGAAATGGTCGACGGAAAATATTTGATAAATTTTCTTAGAAAGAAAGGAACTGGATTTACCTTACCCCAAGTACCTGATAAGGACCTAATAAAATTGGAACAAGCGGAACTAAAACTACCTAAGCCAAGAACGTCTGAAACAACTGCAAGGTCTAGTTCAATAAAGCGGTTTCAAGTTGACTCCCGTGCTTATAATATCAACTAAATTAAATGAAAATGTTGTGTTTAATGTATTTTTTTAATGTTTATATTCACGAAATGAATATGACTTAAACTTTTTGAATGAAGAAATTTGTTTTTGTCCACATCTGCCCCTACACTGTCCAAATCTACCCCAGCCAATGGGCACATTGGGACAATTTGGATACTTGAGAAAATATCAAAATCTGATTCATCTATTAGTGGATAAGCGCTAAGCCTATGGTGATAGATAGTACACTTACCAATGTCAACAACATAACAATATATTGAAAGCCAAGCTATACACAGCTAATTATATTTGTAGCGTCCCAATGTCCCCCCCTCACCCCTACACGTACGACCTCGTATTCTAGGTGCCTTGCTTCGGAATGTTGAAAGAATTTGAAATAAACGGTGGTCACTTATAAATATGTCAAAAACACTGTTAAAAATTTGTTAATTGTATAAACACTTTTGCCGCGGATAGATATTCAGCCAAAAAAATGAGAAAAAAGATCACTCAGATATTTCATAGCAAGCGAAGTATATAAAGTTGACATTCTCAAGATGCTTCAATTTTTTAATAATAATAATAATAATAATGTTTATTGCTTCTAAAGTAGGGTTCATAGCAATGAATACAAGCGAGAAATATTTACATTTTCCGAAATTAACATTTTTGTATGTATACATAGAAATAATTTTAATTAAGATAAATGAACGGAGCTTAAGAATGTTCCATATAGGTATAAGCACAAATGGTTTTAGCTTCAAAAATAGTAATGTTCTTTAGGGTAGCAATTAATGAGTCAACATTCTGAAGACAGACAATACTTTGTTTCATGACGGTGTAAATAGGACACTCAAGGAGAATATGAATAAGTGTTTCTTTTTGGTTCATATTACATACGGTGCATATTAAGTTTGTGTCCATTTTATAGACAATTCCATTAAATGTAAATTTTAACATATATTTGTTCGACATGCGCAATTGTGCAGGAGTGCGGGTGATCTTAATTGGCAATTTTAATAGCAGATAAGTACTTGGTGTATTTGACATTTCTAGTTCGTTATATAAACATAAGAAATTAAGACGAGAAGCCATAGCAACATCTGCGTTATGTAAATATGTTTTATATTTGGCCAACAATTGTTTTCTACAGTTTATGTTGATCTTGTCTATATTATTCCAATCATCAAGGCTATCTAAGTTAGTAAAAAACTGTTCCAGTTGTAGTAACCAATTGTACTTGGACTCACCACTGTTAGCTAAACGTAGTTGTTGGAGCAAGCATAGCTTTGGATACCGGTTATTTTCCATTGACAATATTTTATAGATCCAATGAAGGGTCATTTTAAATATGTTGTAGGAAAATTTGACCCTCCCTGTTTCTAGGCGGATATGAATGGCGAATTAATGGGAACTAAAAGTACTCTTTTCAAGAAATGTAAGTACCTAAGTTCCCATACAGGAATACAATGAAATAAAACACTAAGCGCTAATGAATCAAATAATTTAATTCGTGGCTGCCAAGTATCAACTTTTGCTTTAGACAAAATAGGTATTAAGTATCCCACAGCTTGCTTTCCTCTGGTAGCCGTTAGAGTGGCCATCTCATGAAAGAGACCTGATGGTGTATACGTTACTCCTAAGTATCTATATCGATTAGTTACCGTTAGCTTTTGGTTATTTTAATAAAAGTCAAACTTAGGTTTCTCTCGAAAACTGAAAAATTTTTGTCTTCTCTAAGTTAACAACCATGTCATTAGTGACACAATATTTTTATTAAATTTTCAGCTTTTTAACAGCATCGATTTCGGATTGTGCGATGATAACAAGATCGTCAAGCTCTCTACAATCGCCTCTTAAAAGGTGCTCTGCGGGAAACAGAGGTCCTGACTCCTGGCAATAATGAGGTACTGGAAAGGTACACAGTATCTATTAACAACAAAAAAGACATTGCCTATAAGGAATCCTGTCCGATGAGGATGGTCTAGGCAGATGGCAAAACCAATACTTGGTGGTGCCCTGAACTGGAACACCTTAGAAAGACAGCAAGAACGACCTTTAACAAGGCAAAAGGAACAAAACTCAAAGAGGACTGGGGAGTATACCAAGCCAAGCATCCTGACGAGGGAAAATGGCGACAAAGCCGCCGAACTGCAAGAGAGCGCTGAGATTCTTATGGAAACTCACTTCCCAGGATCTGTCTTTCCTGGAACGGCGAACTGGGCGGAAGTACCAACAACACCCTCACAATACGACTGGCAGTTTGCTAGTGCAGTGATTGATGAGGACAAGATAAGGTGGGCCATTTCGGGCTTCTCCCCTTTCAAGTCACAAGAACCTGGCGGTATAAAAGACCACCCCTACTTCAGTGGGGAATGGATATCCTTATACCGCACCTGGTTGGAATATTCAGAGCCTCTTTAGCTCTGAGGTATGTTTCCAGAAAGTGGAGAGAAGTACGAGTGGTATTTATACTCAAACCAGGAAGGATGGACTACACCTTACCAAAAGCATTCCGACCTATTAGCCTCACATCGTTCTTTTTAAAAACAATGGAGAGGCTATATGAGAGGTATATAAGAGATGAAGTGCTAGTTCATAACCCACTTCATCCAAATCAGCATGCATATACTCCGGGAAGATCCACTGATTCGGCCCTTCACCCATTGGACAATAAAGAATGCACCCTGGGTATATTCATAGATATTGAGGGAGCGTTTGATAAAACAACCTTTCCAACAATTACCCAGCAACTCAACTCCAGGAATATACCCCTGGTAGTGGGAGAATGGATACTCAAAATGATCTCTAGTAGAGCAATAAGTATCAATGTAGAAGACATCATAGTGAGAGGACTGGTCATGAGGGGATGTCCGCAGGGAGGGGTCTTATCACCCCTTCTTTGGAACATAGTCCTGATTAATCACCTCAACAATAATGGATTCTACACAATCACATACGTAAATGACAGTAGAAACGCTGAAGCTTTTCCATTACGTGACTGTTACGTCAGCAATATTGTTCATATGAATTAAATCAAAACTTGTGTCAAGTGAATAGGAATAATCGTTATGACTAATATTCCAAAGGTCGGCGTTTTACGAATTGGTAATTAAACAAGAAATTTAACTTTTTTATTTGTATTTATTTTATTTATATGGTTAACATCGACATATTTATTAAAACTATCGATATACTGGGCGAATAAGTTACAAAATCCAAAATTAATATTAACCATGCTGGCTTATTAGTGGAGAGCTGATTTTTTGTAGGATATCTTGTATTTTATATAAGTACATACAATTTATGAAGTTCATGAAACTGACGTAATGTTTAGTCTACTGACAGGGTGTCCTCTAAAACTTTTAAAATAACACTTTCTAAACTGATTATATTAGAACAATTTTTTTTTGGATGGGCTATAGATTGTAAATAGAATAAGATTCCCACACAGCTTGAAGGTGGACGTTTCGATAAATATATTACCATCATCAGGGCAACACATCAAATGGAAACCCTCATATTAAAAGTAAAAAACAGAAATATCCGCAAAAGACATCAAAAATAAAATGTAAACACATATAGGTACTAGAAACGAAAAAACACATCAAATATGACAAATCTTGCTTTATAGTTCATCCATTTCGGAATCTGAGCTGTCTTCACCAGTATTTATTATCACTGGTTCAATATGTATGTTCACCAAATTTCGTTCTCGAGTAAACCAGTCTTCGATTATTTTTTCGGTATGCCTAACACAATTATCCCAAACATTTGCACTAAAATTTTCCAATGCTTCTTTCCACATAATCAAGACCCTTTCATCGCCGTATCCGTGTCTGCCAATATACTTATTATAATATGTTTTGCAGTGGGCCCAAATAAGCTCAATGGCATTAAATTCGCAATGGTAGGGCGGTAGCCTTAAGACTTCATGACCATGTTTTCGGAACAATTCATCCAGAACATAAACATTTTCTTTCCGGTTCATTTTAGCAGTTTGTAATAGTTCAGGTCTTGAGAGGTTTTCATTAAAGTCAATATTGTTGGCTTTTAACCAAGTGATAATTTCATGTTTTTTTGACGAAGTGGAAGGTTGCTTTTCTGCTAGTATACTATGATAAGGCGCATTGTCCATTACCACTAACGACGGTTCTTCTAAATTCGGAATTAACTTTGTAAATATTTCACCGTTCATTTCACCGTGGTAATCTGACGACGATGATTTAGAGGAAAACGCTAAGCTAGCATCTTCCACAAATCCTTTGGATGAACCAGCGTGAACAATAATAAAAAACGTTTACCGTCATAACCTCCTGGTTTACGTACACTTTTAACATTACTGTCCTGCCAAGAACTTAATTTAGTTCCTTTTGCATAGATCCATGTTTCATCTAAAAATATAATTTGTCTTGAAAAAACACTATCACTATTTTCTCTATATTTTCGAAGGAAGCATGCTCTTTGGCTAGCAATATTTGTTCGTTCTATTAATGCTCTTCTGTTATCTTCCTTTTTATATTGAAATCCCAAATGTTTCAATAATACCAATAAAGAGGTATTTCCAACAGAAATAATTTCCTTATTTTTTAGTTCATCATTTATGGTTTTAACAGTAACATGTTTCCCTGAAAAAATAAGAAAATTTAAATTATCATTATCTCAAACAAAAAAAAGATTTTTTTATATTTACTTCATACTAAAGTTGAACACAAATTTTTGATATTCAGATTTTTTTATTATTTGTACCAAATAATGTATAGAACAACTCCGTATGTGACATCAAAAAATTTAAATTAGAAAACTAAATTGTGAAACACAATCTACACTCAGAACATTCAAATTGGTAAACATTTATGGACAGTACTCAACTTAGAAATCAGCACATGTAGAAACACATTCAAATTAAAAATATGCACAACTTTCTGTATTCTAAAGCTTTCATTACTCATAACTTCTATAATCGAACTTACGTTAAATTACCTACTAGTTTTCTAAGATTTTCATATACCACACTATAAGCTGCTGGTGAAAAATCTCACTGTATGGATAATACTACATGCACTATGATGTGTAATCTTAATTATTAAGGTACTATGATTTCACTTCTCTTTTATTTAAAGTGTAAGCTGACTGTAATGTAAGGCTTAAGAACTCCCATGTTCTTGTATTATTGTTTCACATGTTTGTTTACTTACTTTGTTCATACATATTATATAAGGTATTCCGTACTGCCATTTTGGTTCCCTCGGGTAAATCCTCTGTTTTTAGTTTTAATCGAGGTGTTTGACTGAGTGACGTTGGGAAAGTTGGAATATTTTCCTTACTTTTTTTAAGGGAACATACCGTTTTCACAGATATTTTCAATGCAGTTGCCACTCTCTGAAATATAATATTAAATAGAAATGTCCTTAAATAGATGTTAACTTTAGTATAATACCTCCTGAACAGATGAAATAGGTTGAAAGGGTCCGCCGTTGTTTTTTTCCATCTCAAAATATTCAATCAAGTTCATAACAAACTCCTGTGCTCGTGAATTAAGCCACTTTCCAGGCATTTTCTGAAAATAACTGTTGGTTAATTTTCCCTTACAAGTACAATCAGACACTTGATTCACTTGATGAGTAAAATAAGCATTGTAATATCCCCGTCTCACGGCATTTTAGGTGTTATGAAATGTCAAAAGTTTACAAGTTGTTAATGTAATAAATTAGTACTTACCAATGTTAAATGGAATAAAAAGTCAAATTAGTTCCCACAAGAACTGATTTTAACAATTGATACACTTTGAATCCAAAAAATCGCTGAAAACAAGTCAGTAAACTAACCTCAAATGCGGTAGTGTCAAATTCAATTTTTAATACGATCAGTTATTCACGTTACGTCAATTAAATCGTTGTCTCTTTTTACGATTACTACGGCAAATTTATAGAAACTATTACGTATGTCTTGTAGTTGGTCTTGTGTAGAAGACAATCGATCGAACGTTGTTATGTTTGATTTATATTGATAGAAGAAGAGAGAATGTAGAGAATATGTGTTGCATAAATCGTAGATTGGATCACGTGATGGAAAAGCTTCAGCGTTTCTACTGTAGTTATCTTGCAGACCGGATAAGGTGTGAACACACTGTGCGATAGAGCGCAGGATGGGCTCAAACTAATAGAAACATGGTGTAAGGAGCACTCACTGTCGATCAATCCCAAGAAGACTGAAATGGTCCTTTTCACCAGGAAAAGAGGATTATCGGGCTTAAAACTCCCCGAAATTTTCAATAGCAAATTAAACTTCTCTGAAGAGGTGAAATACCTTGGTATTACCCTCGACAAGAAGCTAACATGGAACTCTCACCTACAGAGCAGAGCAAAAAGAAGATATGTGGCTTATGAGCAATGTCGGAGGACAGTGGGACGCACATGGGGTCTTTCGCATCGTGTGGTCACCTGGATCTACTCTGAAATCATGAGACCTATGCTAACGTACGGAGCCATTGCATGGGGACCGAAGGTTCTACAAGCAACGGCCATCCAAAAATTATATCAAATACAGCGAATGGCTTATTGTTTAAACATCACAGGAGCCATAAGAACAACACCAACCGCGGCAATGGAATTAATTACTGGTTTGACGCCTCTGGACTTGTACGTCAAAGAGGTTGCGGTAATGGCCATGTTATGATTGCACACGGCTGGTGTAAGCCCCGAAGTAGGAGTGGGTCAATTGAGGCTGAGCCTATGGCGAGAAGCGCTTACTGCGCTACCTGTGCTAAAGGCAAAAAATGATGCAATTGAGCCCAAGTTTGTGTTTAATAAACCCTACAAAATACAAATAAAACTTACTAAGAATTAAGTGGGAAATGGGAAAAAATACCAGCGTGGTTCAAACAGAACTGGCTGGTATCTCAATTGCCTCAAAAGAACTAACCA
This sequence comes from Lochmaea crataegi, assembly GCA_947563755.1. Lineage (NCBI taxonomy): Eukaryota > Metazoa > Arthropoda > Insecta > Coleoptera > Chrysomelidae > Lochmaea > Lochmaea crataegi. The sequence goes on from OX387433.1 coordinate 16,221,288, forward strand.
GAAAAGGAATTTCTGGCAAAAACATAACAATCTGCACTGAAAGCAGACAAGCCCTATTCCTTGAACAGGCAACGTGTTACTTCAGGGCTAGTATTAGAGTTCCACCAATATTTAGCTAACGCCTCGGTAGATAACAATATTATCCTGAGTTGGGTTAAAGGGCAAGACAGGAGTAAAGGTACTCGCATTGCCGATTCTTTAGCCATGGAAGCGGCTGAACTAAAAATTTTAGGACCCAGTGACTACGGCCTGACGACTTCGACAATTGCGGAACTACCCAAGGGTTACACACATTCTCAATCCCTAAAGAGATGGGATGGAATCAAAGGATGCAGTCTTGCCAGGATCACCTTGGGCGACCCTGGGAAGCTGGCGCCGAAGAAATATTTGGCGATGACCAGGAAAAACCTACGCTTAACGGTAGGATTTCTGACTGGCCACTGTCAACTAAGGAAGCACCTCCATACTATGGGACTAGTGGACACATCTCTATGCAGAATGTGTGAACGAGAAAATAAAACTGTCAAGCATGTCTTATGTGAGTGCCCGGAGTTATCGTCAATAAGAGAGTGTGTGTTCGGTGAGTCTTGGCCTACACCTGCCGATATAAAGGAGATGTACAATGGGTCACATATGGCCTAAGTGCTGTGGGCCTAAACTCGCCCTCCCCATTCTACAGATACAGATAACAAGATCGTCCGCATATATTAACGCCAAAATATAGTTTTTTTCGTCAATGTTTACACCTTGAGCACCATTTTCAAGAAAGAATTTTTCCAAATCTGAAATGAACATGGCGAATAGTAGAAGGTTCAAGGGTTCACCCTGGAGTACCCCAGTAGTTACATTGAAAAGTTTGGACAAACCGTCAGATCCCTTAATCTGTATAGTTGCTTGTGAATACAGTGAAGTTAGAACCCGGAGTATTTTCTTAGACACGCCCAAGTTGAATAATTTTGACCACAACAAAAAGTGATTCACCGAGTCAATCGCCCTTTTAAAATCGATAAATATAGCAAAAATTTTACGTTTTTTCAGCCTAATATGGGAGTTGATAATTGAGCTCAAAGTGTAAACGCCGTCCAAACATCCTCGCCCAGTAGGAAAGCCAGCTTGGCTCTCCTGTAAAATGTCCATGCCCATGAGACTAATCTATTAAATAAAAGGCCACTAAATATTTTGGCAAAACAGTTAACTAAGGCTGGTCCTCTAAAATGTTGTGGGTTGTCTTGTGCTCCCCCTTTATGTAACATAGCTAGTAAAATATTGCACCAAGAAGCTGGAACTGAAGCGCACTCAAATATATGATTAAATAATGATATTAAACATAAAATCCAATTGTTTGGTAGGTTCTTGTAAAATTCATAAGGAATTCCATCGGATCCAAGTGCTTTGTCATTTTTACACTTGTTCAATGCTACATACAGTTCTTCGGTTATGAAAGGAGTATCGAGGAAGGGGTGTCTTACATCAAAAAAATTGTAGATTGAATTTTGTCTGGAGGGGTATAAGTTTTTATAAAATTGTTCCCATTATTTGTACTGGAAATATTTTCTGGTTAGGATTATCACGAAACTTTTTCACCGATGCCCAAAATTTTAGTTCCTCAAATTAGATATTGTTTTTTCTTGTATTTAATGAGTTTCTTTGCACACTTTTAATACTTCCTTCAAACGTCTTTTAGTATGAGTACACTCAGCATCAAACCATGGTATTTTGTCTTGCTTCATGAAAAGAGAATGAGAAGTTTTATCAGTGCGGACTAGCTCTAATTCAGTGGCTATTTCACTTATAGCCGAAATAATATTCATAAACGATTCTTCAGGGCTACGGATATAGTAAGCCCTGTTTGATTTACACATTTTTTGTTTGTAGCTTACCGTGAGAGTATCATTCCTAATGGAACGTTGACTTTTAACTTCAACTATAGAGGCCGATTTCCCAATGAGCATCGTTGGTATGTGAAAATTAATAGGGAAATGATCAGACATAAAATCATCGTTAATAACAGAAAAATATCTGAAAGAAAGATGTTATTTACCCATATCAAGTCTACCACACTCTCACCCAACTTGCTAACATAGGTAAATTTACTTGGTCTATCTGACAGAGATCTGCCATTCAAAACTGAAAAAGCATTGTTATACATAAAATCAATTAACTGTCTACCTCTACTATTGCGTATTATCAAGACTTAGTCTACTCTGAAACAAATTTGTATTGTGCAGTTGACAACAACTGTTGGCGGGATCGGAGAGCCATTTAGCCAGAATTGTTCTTAAAAATTACAGGACATTTTAAACACCAAAAAGTAGATATTGACTCCATTATGCCGAGAAAATACTTTCGAAAGCCTAAATAAACCAAGAGGTCCCTTTACAGAGGAGCAGCTAGCTACTGAAAAAGTACAATCTGGGGAAATTTCTAAGCGTGAGGCAGAAAGAAGATATGGCGTTCCTGCGCGAGCAGAAGAATTAAATCTGGAAAAAGTGGAAAAGGATCGAATTTACTGTTTGGACCCTTACTTTGTGGAATCTACTCATATGAAAAATTATGAAAAAAAAATGAAAAAAATTATGAAAGGATATTGATATCCTTCAATATCCTTTCATAATTTTCATTCATTTTCATTTTCATTGAAGGATATCAATATCCTTTCATAATTTTCATAATTCCAAGGAAGCCAGCAATTGGAACATTACTTATTATGGATGGATATTCATCTCATTGTTCAGATATTGAAATGCTGGAGCGCAAACAAAAATGACATAGTTTTATTATGTTTACCAAGTCATGGTACTCAAGCACTGTAGCCATTGGACAAAACATAGATGCTTAACAATCCCAGCAGAAACTTGTCGAGATACCAAGTAGGAAAAATTTCTGTCATTTCTGGATTTAAAGGTACGGGAATTTATCCACTTGATGAAAATGCTATTCCTGATCATTTCTCTGCGATCGCCGAAGAGGCAAAAGCAAATGCAGACCAAAATAATGTTCCCCATCAGCAAACAGATAAGAACTCAGATGAAATATATTTACCTCCAGTGGAAACAACTCCACGTCGCCAGTCTGGTGATTCAACATATTTGGATCATGAATTCTACCCGTTAGATGTTACGAAGAAGTCGCTAAGAAGAGGGTGGTAGTTTTAAAAACTGAAGATAAATAAGTGAACGAGAATGACCAGAATGTATTCAAGGGGTAGTCTTATTTGGTAAAGAAGAAGAGATCAAGAGATAAACGATATGTTTTGCAAATATACAAGGAGTATCAAGGTGTGGGAATCGGAACTGTAGGGCTAAAACGAAGGGTAGCTTTGTATATCTGAGGTTGTAGTTTAGTGGAACCATTTGGGACTAGGTGACTAGGCACTAGGCACTAGGGACTAGGCACTAGGTGACGTAAGGGTAAAATTTTTTTTTCCAATTTCGCAAATATTGTTTCTTCTATGTGAAAATATGTAGTTATATTAAAAAAATAAGCCTTAGTAAAATTAAAAAGAATCATAACCGAAACTCTATTATTTTGAAAGAGGGTAAACAGTTTTCGTTGTTTCATTCATTCTTCTCGGTCAAATTTTAGAGATACGCAATTGTAATTTTTGTTTATTTTAGAGGTGGTCTTGCACTAAAAGAAGCAATTGATATGGCTTATGACTCCGACAATGAAAATGTGGTTAGTGATATGTATTTCGAGCCACCTGATAGTCATGTTCTCACAGACGAAGACTCAGGTGGAGAAGACGAAGGGGAGTTCGCTGACAATCTAAGTGCCAGACAACTAAACGCTACTGCTGAAGTTGTTTTTACAAATGATAGTCGATTTGTTATAGAAGACGAAGTAGTTTCTGAAAATCGTGCCGATATACAAAATATGGCAAACATGATAACAGCGTCAACTCATCAGCAGGAAAAGGTGCATTCGATGAGATCCTCTCTGACATTAATTACTAAGCCTGGCGAAACCAGATTTTGTAAAGATGGTGATATTCAACCTTCAAACTATTCATTTCCAGCCAGTGATTACTCTTTGTACGCCAGCATGAGCTTTGTGAAAATATTCGAACAATTTTTTACAGACGAACTTCTTGAACTCGCGAAAATATGCTCTATTTAAAAATGCTCCAGATCCAAACATTATATTAGAGGAGCTAAGAGTATTTTGTGGAATCCTAGCCCTCAGTGGGTACAACCAACTTCCGTCAAAAAGAAATTACTGGGAAAACTCACTGGATATACGAAGTGAATTGGTGGCGAACGCCATAAGGCAAGATGCCGACAATAATAATATAGACTCGTCAGACAAAATGTATAAATTGCGCCATGTTTCCGATTTTTTCATATAATGGAATTTTGCCTGTAAACAGCCTAGCGGTCCCATATGGACCCAGGTGTTTTTCCAAAAAGCCAAACTCTCAATCGCATGTAGCTTAACATGTGCCTTAAATATGTCATTTTAATATAGAGTATGTAAATAAAATATTTAAATTTATAAAAAAATAATTTCGGCGCTAATGGATATCTGTGCTTAATGATTTTGTGAAATATTAACGACACATTAACGCATGTCCGGGTTTGTTAATAAAGTGTATAGTCGTGCTATAGAGAAAACTTCAATAGCATTGTTTATAGATGGGCACAAGATGTTCATCTTTAAGAAACTCTTTGAGTATTTTTTCACTAAACTATTAATCGATTCTGGTCGTTAAAATATTGCTTCAAAAATTCAACAGTGTGTGAGACACATCGTCCTACACGCTAAAAACACAAAAGCCACCGTTTTCAATCATGCACAACCCACTCACGTACTCCCCGAACCTCTCTTTCAGTCTAATAGACCCAACGTTCGTCCCGGTTCATATGGATAACAATTCAACGACAAAAATCAAAATTAATTAAAACGTGTCCTGAAATTCCATTGCTAAGTTCGAAATCACGAAGTAAAAAATGCTGTTTGGACCAACATATTAAGCTTAAAATCACATACATAATATTATAGATAATATTTCCGAATAAAAATTGACAAACTTGATTGGAAAATAATATGGTACTGATTTAAAAAGGGCAGAACAGGCTTAGGCTTACGCGTTTATCGGGTAATTGTTAATAATGTTATAAGGTAAACGGACCTGGTTTTGCAAGGGAAGCACTCAGTCATTTGACATTTGCTGACATTTTCAATATAAATATAGATAGACGGATTTGATAAGTTTACTATTGGCCTTTTCCACTGCGATTTTTTCAGATCTATTGAGGTCCTTTGAGTCTAAATTACATTCTCCAGTCCAGCTCGTTCATGTAACCAATCAGCCTCTAGATAATAACTTCTTACTTGTGGGTTTTCTTAGTACAAGAAACCACACTTTCGTCAGGAAGTTGCTCTTGTATAGGATGTGTTATGTAGTTTCCTTCTCTAGGTGACAAAATCTGCACATGGCTTCGTGTATCAACCCCATTAGCTTTGTGTGCCTATTACAGTTGCAATGACCGGTTAGCAGACACATTTTTGGACAAATGTGCTGTAATCAACAGCTTCGTCTGTTCTTTTCCCACCATTCCAAATATTTATTTACCACTTGTGGCCATGTTTATTGTCCTATGAATGGCATTGATGCGTCTTTACTAGCCACTCCCTCCTTCTATTCCCTGTCCATATGTGATCACCGAGTCCGTATCTTAAGGACACACTATGGTGACCTTGCAACGTTTTCCGAGGCACGTAGGGAATCGCATACTAGGATTAACATCTATGGGATCGAATGAACTAGTGTAGCTTTGCTGTCTGTAAAGATGGAAACTGAATGGTACTTTCTTTCCTTAAATAGTAAAAACAGATGTTTGAGTCAATTAGAACTTTGGTTTGCGGCTGGAGGTGAAGATATCGCTGTTATCACATATTCAACATTTCCTTTATTGGAGGATATGTATTGATTGTAATTTCAGTATCATCTTTATTCCGGGATCAAGCTCACAGAGCTCTCGGACGGAGAATATCTACCTTGTACTGATGAGGTGCAAATACGCCGAAACCGGTCCACAAGTGATATTGTTCCTTCAAATTGCCAACCAGAATGGTTGGTTAAATCTTTTGGATCATACCGACCCCGTTTAACTTAGAAGTGTAATTCAATGTCTGTAGGAGTTTATAGCCCGAGAGGTAGTTGTTTCTTCTAAGTGAACGGTCATTGTTTTGAAAATATTTACAAAACTTTGTAGTATAAATCTATTATTTGGTATCTACTTTCTTTCCTGCCTTTAAATTTCGTCCACAAAGTGGTAACTAGTCGTTACGTCCTTAGATCGGCTTGTTGGAATAGCTATCCTTTGTTTAACCGCTACAACACCGGCTTCTACACCTCCCTCTGCTTCACAGCCTTATTCATAACAGGTTGCCTTAACCTCTTTCTTTCAGTCTTCCCTACCGGGTATAGTTCTAATTTGAAATTTATTATTCAAGCTATATGTTGTGACTGTTGCCAATGGGTCGCTCCGTTGGATAATCCGCTTTTAGCTCCTCTATAGTCAGCACCGTGCGTTTGGCTTAACCATCGCAATTGTAGAAGTGGTTTTCACGGCCCCCATAATACAAATCTAAACAAGTCTTTATGTGCTAATTATTAACAGCTTTATCGCTTATACTTGTTGTATCACCATCCACTATCTGTGGCAAAATAATGTCTGCATTTAGTCCAGCGCTGCGAGGCATACGGTACGGTTTGATTTAAGTCCCGAGGTGCGGGTGTTTTTGTTTCTGTGTATTGTAGTGGCATCGCTTTTCTTTTCGGAATACTTTGGAGATTATTGCGGTAAATTTCCCGAGGACAAACTCACTTCCGCATGTTCCTATTACCCACATTTGATTGGGAAAGATTACGAAATGTCTGTTATTTATTCAAGAAATGATTGCAGAACAATGGCGCACTACCTCTCATAAAGTTTTTAATAAAAAACAATCTAGGAGATACGTTGAAGGAGACTAGAAAATTATTAGAAATTGTGATAACTCCCATGACAACATCAGAGGCCGAACGATGTTTTTCAACACTGAAACGTGTAACGCTTTTAGTTGGGCGTCAGACTGCTCAGGAAAAGAGCAACTCAGGCGTAGATTCTAGAGCAGAGCTAATAGTAATGCAAGGAGTAGGTCTTACCGGTTCTCGGGTAACCCTTTTTTTTTCGGGCCGAGATGGGAAACTCATGTTCGAATGGGTCCAGGACCCAAACAGTGTTGGACTCATCCCCAAGGAGATGCCTACCAACCAAACCAAACCCACCTCAAACTCGCCGTTACCCCCGCCTCGGAATCACTACCCTAGCATACTTCGAGACAGGCGGCGGTCCCTCGCACACTCTCCGCTCACACCGTCATCTTCTCCCTCCTATCACTCCTGCCTCTCATGCCATATCGAGTCCTTCTCTCCCCCTTACCATGCTCTCTACTACTCCACTCACCTCCATCCATTCCTCCTCCCCCCTCAACATTATCTCCACCATGTTTTCCCAGTACACCGCCTCCCCTAGTTTCCTCTCCAACTTCTTCAGCACTTCCTCGTTCCTCCAGCATCTAAACACATGCCCCACATCATCCTCCACTTCACACCTCTCGCACACACCAGTCTCTCGTTTCCCAATCTTGTGGAGGTACCCTACTCTCGACCCATGTCCAGTGAGCACTTGTGTCAAGAAGTAGTTCACCTCCCCGAATTTCCGGTCCATCCAATCTCTCCTATTCCCAATCGCTCCTTTTAGCGCGCCCTCATACTCCTCCCACCTTCTCTCCATTTCCTCATCCATCCATTCCCGTACCTCTTCTTTGGTCGCACTCCTCCAGCGTTTGCTCCTAGCTCTAGCCAACACGTCCAAAGAGTAGGACCTTGCCAGCACCGCTGCTGCCAGTCCACCCACTGTCATGTACCCCTGCACCACCCTCAGCAGTATCCCACTCTGCACCCGCAGAAGTGGCTTAACCCTCGCATTCACCCCCGCTCTTTCACCCCACACCTCCGCACCGTACAGCATACTCTGCTCTACCGTCCTACCAATTACCCTCCTCTTCCACTCTTTCACATTACACATCAATCTCCCCAGCCATGCTGCCCTCACTTTACCCTTCTCTGCCGCCTTTACCATATGGGTTTTGAAGGATAATTGGCTATCCAACCACACCCCTAGGTATTTCACAGACTCCTCCATGCGAATTCTCCTTCCCTCAACCATCACCCCCACTTCCCTTGCCCTGCTCCGTCCCTTCACTTGCAACCCCACCGTCTTATCTTCCGCCACTTCCAGTCCGCACCGCTCTATCTTCTCCACAATCTTCCTGCACATTATCTCCGCCTTTCTTTCTATCTCCGCCTCTCCCTTTGCCGTACATACCAGACACACATCATACGCATACACCGTAATCTCACATCCCTCTTCACATACTATCCCACAAACCTCATCAAACACACACTTCCAGAGCGTCGGTCCAAGAACCGAGCCCTGAGGCACTCCAGCCTCCATCTCATATCTCCTCCCTCTGGAGTCTACAATGACACGTCCCGTCAGGTAGTCCTCCACCAGGTTAACCAACCCCTGCTCCACTCCAAGCCTCAGCAACGCGCTCAACACTGCCCGTTTGCTGACACTGTTGAACGCGTTCCCGACGTCAAAGAACACGAGTAGGGCCTATTTCTTCTTCCTCCAGCTGCCCTCCCTAGCTCTTTCCACCCAACCCATCACCTTGCTCAGTGCCGAGATGAAAGATTTCCCCTTCGTGAACCTGTGCTGGTTTACCCTAAAACCCCCATTACTACCAACTTCCTCCTCAATCCTATCCCTTATTATCCCCTCCATCAATTTACCCATACCACACAGCAGGCAGCACCCTGTTGAATAGTTCCCAGAAGTACTCCCTATTGTCATCCAACAGCCTCTTCACCATATCACCACTCAGGCCATCTATCCCTGGGGCTTTTCTCACTTTAATATTTCTCCCCCAATCCTCTACCTCCCACTTCTCTACCGGCCTTATCCCCTTCATTTTCACTACCCTCCTTGTATCTTGGATTTCTGCCACCCGCTCCTCCTTCTCGCCCTTTGAACGGGTAACCCTACTTGAATTTAAGTTACGTTAAGTGAAGCGAAGATAAGTGGGCGCCACCCTGAATACTACCAGTTTTACAGTTTCACATCAACTTTATCAATCGATAAACCCTGGAATCTTGGAAGGTGATAAATACGAACAACGTTATTAAATTTACAATCGTATAATTTAAACAAAGTGTAAATTACGATTTGACAAAAATAATAAATTTAAAAAAATGATATCTAGTTGTTTATGGACAATTTTTTCCTATGTTGATCTGGTAATGGCAATGGAGAGGTACTTTCCTTTTCCTCTTCTACTATCTTGGGATCTCCATGATTGAGAGACTCATATTGTCTTCTTCTCAGGACACCAGGAAACTCTTAAGGTTATTATATAATATGAGATGGTTGACAAAGTGCTTCACAGTTCCAGACAGAACAAAGTTCCAAGTTCAGGACAGAACAAAGTTACAAGTTCGGGACAGAACAAAGTGCATTCACATGAATGAACTTTTTAAAAATAAGATAAAGTTTGGCTTCAGTAGCACATGTTCACAGGAAAGAAGAACGAAACCTCCTTGCCACTGTTTAAATACACGAAATCATATGAGAGATAATAGACTTACGTCTCATAGTCATGTCAAGCTCAGACGCTTTGACCAGGAAAGGAATTTACATTTCAATAGTGAATTCTCAATTCACATTTAATTAATAATTGATAGAAGAAGAGTTAAGAATGATGTCGAAGTGGGACTAACAAATAGCAGTGGATATTTTCACCAAGACGGAACTCGTTCGGCCCGTACTAAAACGTTGATTTCGACTCTTTATCGACAGTAAATGTATTCAGCCTCGAAACATTTTGGGCATTAGAAAGGACTGGCTATTCGCCGCCCATACGATTCTTATCAATCGTTCTAAATTAACGTAACAAACGAATTAAAACATTTCTTAGAAATGCAGTGACCTTAGATCGTTTAACAGCTCTTTCCATGCTATCTATTGAGAAAAAATGTATCTCCGAAATAGACAATTTTAATGACAAAGTGATTACAACATTTGCGAACTGAAAAAAACGTTAAATAGACCTAATTTATAAGAAATAATTTGTTTGAAAAGTAGTGCCTAGAGACTTTTTTGCAGAACACCTTAATAATTTTTACCACGAGCCGCTACTGCATCGATATTTTTTTAAATACGGTCCTGCCTTATTTTTTGTTCAAGATGGTTGGATATCTGTAGTAGGTGTCAAAACAACTTGATCTTTTATGTATCTAGCATTGCACCGCCCATGTTAGAACATTGCTATAACAATTGCTTGCGCATGTGCATTCGTCAATTCGAGCATTTGATGTTTTTAATTACTTATAAATTAAATTATTTTTGTCTTTTTTACTTTTGTATGCTTATTATTGGGTATTATTGGGTCTCTAAAACTATAGAAATTATCCATGAATTGTTATAACTCGAGAATTAAGAGTGTCCCTGTAATTTTTCTTACAACTATAATGTCCATAATAGTTACCTTTTTGTTCATTCAATCGTCTTCGTATCTATTACGGTTTAGAATATAGTAATGTTACTATATGATAAAAGAAACAGCCTGTAAGTATATTGCTTCTATTAATAAAAAACACATGAATACAAAATATAATTTTTTTAATTAGTACTCGCCTAAAAATTTACTAGTTAAAATACTTTATTGGACACACGGTATTCAATTATTAATTTTTCAATAGATTTTCTTATCCATCTTAACCATATATTTAGGATTCTTTTAATTTATTTAAAAACGTAAATTCTTGTCAATAGCACACATGGTCCAAACGACATTTCGTACCGAAACAAGAGAAATGAATGGATTGAAGGAGAGCAGAGAACAATGAATGATCGAGTCCAGTGTGACAATACATGATAGATAGACGCTGATGCCATCTCTGGAGTGAGGCTGCTGCCGGATAGAAGGGGCTCCCTTCTAACAATGGGCCCATTTATTTGTAAGCGGGTTACTCTATCCCCAAGTAACTAATTATCCCACGAATATGAAAGTGTATGTAATATTAAGATAAGAGATGAGAAGAATGATACAAGTTGGGTTGGGGAATGGCGTTCTTTTGTCTTGTCAAATACCAAAAGTGAGATATATTTATTTTTGCGGTTGTTGTTCTTATTATGTCCTCGTTATTCATGTCTAGGAATTAACAGAACAAAAATGACTTACATTTATTTTAACTGTAATTAACTTCATAATATAACAATCAGATAATCTTACTTATTAATTGAATAAGCGGAAAGTCAATTTAACAAAACAGAAGTTTATTAGTGTGGTGGAAAGTGCAGAACAAAAGACAAAATACAAATTAAGTAAACCTGGACATGCCACATGATGGAGAAATTTACATACAGAAATAATGAAAAAAAAAGAAATGAGATCACAACACCATTACCAGACATTGAAGAAATGTCATTAAATAGTATACGGAGGATACCAAGATAATAGAAGGAACTGGGATAGGAGTGAACGAGCCAGGAACCAAAGGACACAACGAGGATCATCGATCCTCGACCATAGCAAAGCACCCTCGACCCTCGCTCCGACCCACGCGCATCAGGGGTCACATCGAGGCTCGGAGCAGTTTGGCGTGCACGACCGTCGCATAAACATGGATTTCTCGATATCCTCTTCATCAGATGAAGAAGATATTATTCTGAGTTGTAGTGCTAAAAAGTTGTACCTATATAAAAGGTATCAAAATACGAAAGACATCCCCTAAACAAAAAACGCATGTCGTATGGAGAATTTCACCATCTATATAAAGATTCACGAAGAGATCCTGTCCGTTTTTTTTTTGACTAAATGAGAATGAAAATAGGAACTTTTGATTATATTTTAAACGAATTTGGAGATAAACTAAACAAAAATTACCAGAATTGCCATCGTCAACAATTGGATCTGAAGAAAAACTCATGGTCGAGGGTGTGAAAAATACTAAGCTCGATTTTTACCCTGGTACGATGTACCAGGCCTTAACTGCGCGGAGCGATGGTCGGCGCTCCGATATTGCCACACAGATCTAATATTGTGTATTTATTTTTTATGGTGAGCGGAGCTATGGTGCGATGCTATGGTCGGAGCGATGGTCGGCGCTCCGTTATGTCCGCCCACTAACGTTTGTGGAAAACCTCAAGCACCTATCACGCCTTAGGAAAGTATGCCCAGTTCAATATTGATAAAATATAAAGAACGCAAAGGATTATCATCAGGTCGTTTTAACAAGCAACCATTAAGTTCTTGTATAATCAGTTTTAAATTGGTATGGGAATTTTTAGAAAAATTTAAAACGAAATAGGTAACACCAGCATCGTCACTCTACTATGGGTTCCAGTGTTTACATTTTCCGGATTAGCCAACAGCTTTTTCTTTCTTAATGTAGCAATAATTAAACAAAATTATGACGGGGTGCGTTGAAATAATAAAGTGTTTATAAAATTCGCCTGCATTTATTTCGATATATCGGAAAGTGCAGCGAAAATTAATCAAATAGAATTTGAATTGTTTCAGGTGCCACCTCGGTTTTCTTTTTAGATTACTTCTTTGTCACCTCTTCCATTTTTGCTTTAGCCTGTTTGGAGGTAATAATTTCTGAACCGGGGGCGATACGCTTACGTTTAGTGATCGGGTCTTTTTTGGATTGTTAAAAAAAGGAGGGTGATGGTTGGAAACTATTTGGTGAATACTGATCAGTTTGCTTTTTTCTTTTCAGGTCCAATAAGAAGAAGGGCAAAAAGGACTACTTATATGAGACGAATTGGTTTGGAGTACTTAAAAGACAAACATCAAAAAGATCTTGTAATTGAAGAAAAACGATTACATCTGGAAGAAAGGAAAATTGCAGTGTCTGAACGAACCATTGCACTAGCAGAAAAAAAGTTTATATTTGAGACTGAACTCTACAAAAACCTGTTCGAATCTCAACAAAAAATGACATACGATGTACTTGACATAATAAAAGATTTAAAAAGCAACGATTGTAAATCTTAAATTAGTAGATAATATATGTTCTGTTGTGATTACTTTTCTCATTATTTATTGTTCAAAATGAAATTTATTGTATAGTGATGGTGCAATATGAGTGAGGAATTAATTTGGTTTTGTTTCTCAATAATTTTATGTGAATGCACATTTGTTTTGGACTATCTTGATAAAAATTAGTACTTTAAACAACATCAGAGTATGGAATTGAAAAGTAATAACTTGAACAAAACTTTGGGAAAGGATAAAAAAACTCATTCTTCTATAACAAACTTTGGATGGTTCAGCCAATACTTGATGCTGTATTGAAGAAATGCTCTGCACTCAAAATCAAAGCATCTCTCCATTGATGAACAGATGATCCCATTTACTGAACTTCGTTAAAAATAAGTCTAATCCCGTGGGATTAAAAAACTTTATATTATCGACTCTAAATGGATTGGTACTGGATTTCTTTATTTATCAAGGAGCACCAACCATCACCCTCCTTTTTTTAACAATTCTTCTATTTATATTTATATGGTCCAAGGCTAAAACAACATTTAAAAAAAGAAAAAATACGAACCTAAAATATTTTTGGAATTGTAGGCATTTTTTTTTGCCGGCAATTTCAGCACCAAATTTTGATTCACTTCTAAAAATCTCAGAGGCTTCATCTTGGGAGCTTCATTCTCACTTTCAGTCAGAACCGATGGATTATTATCAAATATTTCTAGATCATGAGATGGCACTGCAATAAAAAAAGTGACAATATGATAGGACATGAATAAATTGGAAATATATACAATGTCTATTTGTTCCACTGCTAAAGGATGGTAAGACAAATGGAACTAATATAGGTGTTTGTCTAAGAAAGTGGAAATCATTTTATTAGGTATATTCAGGTGAATGAAGTTCAACAATAAGAATTTACCAGTAATACAGTCTTCAATAATAATGTTCTCATTGTAATCATGATCGTTCACAACCGATGCACTATTTTCAAAAAAACCTATGGCAACTTCATTCCGAAAGGTTTTTCCTAGATCTGTTTTTGTATTTTCTAAGACTTTGTTTTTTTGTTTTTTAAATTTTTCCCTTTTCTGTGCTTCTACAAGTTCCTTTACTTCTTGTAAAAGAACATCCTTCTCTGAATAAGGCTCTTCGATGCCTAAACTGAAACATTTCAAAATGTTACTTTGCAATAGGCAATAAAGAATATTTAGGCACCTCTTTTCATTACTTTGCTCTTTCAGTTCCCATAACTCCAATAACAATTGGATGTGCTGCTTTATACTTTTTAGAATAAATTGTTTCTTTGTCAAAGCAAACACACTCCTTTGTATTTCTTCCCAGGCTTCAGCATTGGCAAAAGGGTTCCTAGAAACCACTTCGCGTAACAAAATTACATCATCTTCAAATGTAAATCGTAAATGCCTTTTTCCTTTTTCTTCACTCATTTTTAATTAATATGTATAGACACAAAATAGCTTACGTTATTAGAATATAACAAATTACACAACGACCACAGATCATATATTATAACTACAAAAATAAAGACAACGACAAACAAACAAGTGATAAACACAGAACACGCAGTTTCATTCACAGTTTTGTATTTATGGCACATAAACATCCAATTTAAGGTGACAGATCCGTCAAAATAAAGGAACTTAAATTAAAAAGTTCTTTGCCTTTATTTAACTAAAGTACAGGAATCCTGTATTTGAGATTGGGAATATCCTTAAAGTTGGACTCACTGAGCATGCGTATATGTCAAAATAAAAGAGAGTTTATTAAGGGAACTACAAAACGAACATTGCAATAGCTCTCTATTATAATACTTCGACTTCCTCCTTACCATTGCGAGCTAAACCCTATAGAGTTAATATGGACCCAGGTCAAAGGATTGGTGGCAAGGAAAAATACCACATATAAAATGAAAGATGACCGTGCATATTTTGAAGAAGCTCCGGAATAAGTTAATGCAGAGAGATGGCGAAAATGCATAGAACATGTAGTCAAAGAAGAGCAGCAAATGTGGATAATAGACAATTTAATGGAACAAACCACAGAACCAATAGTTATAAAGTTCGGACCAGATGAAAATTCGTTATATTTTTCATTTCTCGATAACTAATATTTCGTGTTCGAATATTATTAATAACCCTTTGTTGTAAATAAGTTCAATAGTTCTAGTAATTCATATTATTAAAATGAACGTATTATTATTAATTGATATTGTATTATATGGCTAGTCTTTGTCACAATTATGTTTTTCATTTAATATAATACCTACTGACAGCCCTACCTGAAGGTACGGCTATGCCTGCAATTACAAGCGACCCGAACATCGGATTTCTATTGTCTACCGGCGTTGTACAGGGTTTGGTGGGCAAATAAAATAATAAACATTTGAATTATAATGTAAATTGTCTGGAGTTTTAGTTACCACCAGGTAAGGATTTTGCATGTTAAATCAGGTTTTAATACTCTCTGTCTATTTCAAACAGGGATTTGTAAACAATTATATTTTTCTTATTTCCCAACTTAATTATGAATCAATTTTTTCCGACCAATTATCTTACTCTTAGCGAGCGATTAATAAAAATTATAAGTAGCTACTAGTGAAATGTTAGAGTACTTATAACTTATCAGAGCCAGTGGGTCAGTTTTTTTTTCAAGCTCTATCAAATATATTTACTTTTTGATATGGGGTTACATTAAAAATCGTTGCTATAAATCTATTCCACAAAATATGGAGCATCTCAAAAATAACATAAGAAATGTTTTTGGTTTTTGAAACTATCACACAGTTCACCAGATTAATAATTAAAAATGTATTGAAGAACATGGTGGACACAATTAACAATTTAATTTGAAACATAAATATAATTTGTGTAGGTTCATTTTTTATTTTAATTTAATTTGAATTCAAAAATATGTATTGTAATAATAATTGCTTGTTATACAAAAATTATTTTAATTTATTTATCAATTTATTAGTAATTTTAACTCTATATCTCTTGGCACTTGGGGCGGCTCTTTCAAAGATTAAAGAAATAGACAAATAAATTTTATGTTGAATTTCTTATTAACTTTATTTAAACAAATTTACATCCATTTTGCTTGTAAAACAAGAACGATATCTATTTATTTATTTGTCAGATTTTAAAAAAGAAGAAACATGTTTATCTTAATATTCAAATAATATGAAATTGTAATTGGAAACTTCCGCAAATATCTATTTATTCATGAATAATCTTATTATTTTTAAATTTTCTTCAAAACAATAATTATTTAACTCTAAACAATGTAATCAATGAAATAAATTTTGATATTAAATGTCTTAAATGTTTATGTCAACAAATCCTTTTACAATCTAGCCCTAAATACAGCTTGTTCAATAGATATGTTTTTTAAAAGAAATTGTTTGGTACTCTAGAGGATAAATACCACAATGGCGGTTCGCTCTCATAATCGGAGATGAATTTTGAAATCTCCAATATTAAAATACAGCTATGGATCTAGTCTATGTCTTGGTCTGTTATTCCATGTGGATTTTATACAGGGTAATTAAATTGTCTTACCAGGAATATAAATTTACGAGTTATAAATGAACAGGTGTGTTAATTGTCCTCTACTATACTTTCCATGTATATTCTTCTCTTGACTTAATATTTAATTTATTTAATAATCCTCATCTCGCTTTTGTCCTCTCCCTTAGTTACCTGTCTCCAGGAAGCTGCTTGATTTTTCTAAATTTTGTTTCATCCAATTATTTCCCGCTTGCCACTGTCACTTTAACTTTATTCGCGTTAATGATAAACGAACACTTTTCTATGCTAATTTTTACATTTTACATCATTATTCTTCTAATTTATTTTGATATCATTATAGTATATAAGTTTTCATCAATATTATAACAAATCATACATTTTTGGAATGTCGAAGAATACTTACTTCTTTAGAATGATGTGAGAAAGTGCAGGGTGCTCCATTTAAAAATCAGTCTTACTTCTGAATTGAAAATTGGCCATTTTTTTTCAAGGCACTGGAAAAATAACAAAAAGTTGAACAAATGACAGAACAAATGACAGAACAAAACTTTTCCGTATATGAAACAGACCTTCGAAATCCATCTCTTTATACCTTATTTGTTTATTTATAAGCATTTAAAATGCAACACGTTACCTGGGTATTTAAACTTCAACAAAAGGAATACCTCTTAAAAGTATTCCTTTGACTAACTATTATTTAAAATAAATGGAACTGTAGTTAAAATTACGTTAATATGTTTGATTTAAAGCAATTCTCATTAACGTTATGATTATTGTAAAAGGAAAGTATCATCTTCAGGAAGATTTCAAGCAGCTCAAACCAAATTGATTTTTCGGATGATTAATGAAGTGCCAACGAACAATCAATCAATACCTTATTCTCTCAAAGCCAAGGTGGTGAGAAGAAATGTTCGCCAAGTGATTTATTTATTATAGTAAATCAAAAAAATTCCAGTGAAGTGGTGTATTTCATCGAATATTTTCTTAAAATTGTATAATTATTATGATATAAATAAAATCACTGTCCCTATAGTGACTATACAATTATACATGTTAGGTGTTAGGTTAGATGTTATAGTACCTACAGCTTTGACAGTACCTCTATGCTATGAGTTTGTTCACCATTCAAAAAAGTAATTTCTCAACAGATGAAATGGTGTCTGTGGCAATATCCATGTTGGGAAAAGCCAGTCTAACATTTGCTGATGCTGAAGTGAAACTCAATTCACAAACATACCAACAGCAAATTTTGTGGCCACTTTTACCTGTAATTGAAGCTGTTAGTGACAATTCCATTGTCCAATAGGATGGTGCTCCGTCGCACACTTCCCGCAGTACAAGGATGTATTCAAATAAAAAATTGCTCGGATTAAATTGAGCCAGAGATGTGGCCGTCTAGCAGCCCAGCACTAAATCCCTTTGATTATTCAATTTGGGGAATTTTCGAACAAAATGTGTATGATATACAATAATTGGTAACCATCGAGCAGCTCAAAGGAAGATTGCAGTTTGTTTAGAACAATTTCGGGTCTTGGGGAATAGCCTTATTCTGCTTGTTTCACATGAAACTCGATGGTAAGAACGGCTTCCATTCGAAATAATCCTGGTCTATAAGTAGTTTTTTGTATTAAATAATATTGCTTACCTCAAAAGACCTCGTGCTCTAATATACCTTCAAATCCAATATAGAATAAATCTGGAACTCACTTGTATCAGATCACTAATCACACTCGACGCATTTTCATTTGGGAATTTTAATTACTCATTGACTTCTACCATACAACAAGCATTCTTGTTTAAAAAGAGTATCAAAGGTACAAAAACCAATCAACTTCTACATATACATTATTGTAATCTTTATTACAACTAAACACATATTGTACTTGAAATTGAAAAGAAATAAGGCGTTATTGTGACTACAGTTTTGACACCGATTAAAAATTGAAACAACGACATCTAACAAATCAAAATTACAAAAATTTTTTGAAACAGTTTGTATTTATAGTTTTCCTCATACGACTACCATAAAAAATAGCTAAAGTACAGTTACAATAATGATGTATGTATGTACGTACGTATATTGAGGTGACATTCACTGAGACCTGAAAGATCTATTGTGTCCCTTTCTTCTACTTAGTTCCCGAGGAAAGTCTCAGACTAGTAGTTCGCTTAGACCTAGTTCCCGAAGTACTTTTAGGATATCCGCAAGCTATAGTTTAGGTATGTGTCCCTTTTCTATTCAGTAGTTTTCTATCTATCCGCAAGTATATGTGGATGGAGGTTTCTTCTTCCATTCCACAGAATCTACATTCTTCTTGCTCCACTATTTTGAACTTTTTAAGGTGCCCAATCAGGCGACAGTTTCCCGTCAGGAAACCTGTTGAAACTCAGTACAGTATCACTCTGGCTTATACATTCATTCGTTTTCACCTGGTTGAAGTCTCCCAGGAGTGTATTTGATTGTCTAAGCTCCACTAGATCTTTTCAATGGTCAGATATTTTCCTCTTCTCGCCATTGCCTATTTCTTCCAATACTGCATTGGAGCTGATACTCTTGGCATTCCCACATCATTGCTTTAATGGCTGCTTGACTATCTGACATGGTAATAATCCTTTGCCTTCTATTTTTTATCAATATTGAACTGAGTACACTTTCATATGGCGTGAATTTCCACTTAAGAGATTTTTGTGTTTTTTGTTTCTTTCTAGACCGCAGGCTTTTGCAGATTCACGGCGCCACCTCTCGCTGCGACCGAACATTCGCTGATATATTGGCGTATATTATTTGCAGAAATCTGCAGTAAGTCGCCCTGCGACACCTCACTTAATTGCGTCCCAATCTTCGCCCGTCCTAAAAAGCCCGAAAAATTCCGATGATTTTGTTAAACAATAATTAGAAAGAGAATGGTTGAACGTTAGTAGAAGGCTAATTACTGTCGCGGAACCTTATAGTGACCAAATTTTTTTTATTGAACAAATATCTAATGACCCGTAACAGAAAGTTGAATTTACATAAAAAACAGTATTACTATAAAATCAAGAAGTCATAAAATAGATCGACATGAAATTTAAATTGGTAGGATGTTACATGATGATAGATTTGTAGTCAAATCAAATATAATGTAAATTTAATATGGGTCACGACGTTAAACCCATGCTCAATCCCAAAAGAGATGGGATAAATTCAAGGGATGCAGACTTGTCATGATCACCATGGGTGACCCTGGGAAGCTGGCGTCGAAGAAATATTTGGCGATGACTAGGAAAAACCTACGATTAACAGTAGGATTTCTGACTGGTCACTGTCAGCTAAGGAAACACCTCCATACAATGGGGCTAGTGGACACACCTCTATGCTGGATGTGTGGAGTAAGACGAAACTGTCAGGCGAGTGCCCGGAGTTATCCGTCAATGAGAGAGTGTGTGATCAGTGAGTCTTGGCCTACACCTGCCGTTATAGAGGAGATGTCTCCTAGATACAGAATTGGATCAAAAAATTGAGAAATATCGCTTTTGATTTGAAGTTGTATGTAAGAAATGTTTATTGCCTCTCTACTTACTCTGTATCTTGTTCTCTCTGCAACTTTTTCAACCTCCATATATAGTATCACTTCCATGGCTGCCGTTGGGTTTGTTCTCATTGCTCCTGTAATCCACATACAGGCTAGTCTTTGAATTTTTGAGAGGTTTTCTCTCGTCGTCAAAAAGCTAGTTCTACTACCCCACGCAATGGCTCCATAAGTGATAATTGGTCTCATTATGGCAGTGTACATCCAGCTCAGGATTTTTGGGTGATAACCCCAATTTCTCCCTGCCAGATTCCTGCACACCATTAGAGCCATTTTTTGCTTTGTATATAATCTCCTTTCCGTGCTTGTTCCACAGAAGTTCACTGTCTAAAGTCAAACCTAGATACTTGACTTCTTGTCCCCATTCAACCTCGTTTCCATCAAGTTTAATGGTTTTGAGTTTGGTCTTTTGAGAGTTCTCCCCTAAAATTTTAGTTCAATATTCGCAGTTTTGTGGTATTTACAGGACTTTTTAACCAACGTGATGTTGTTATGGAAAGGCCTCTTTAATTGGTGGCCCTCCAGGTCACTTGAAGGGTCATCTGACTTTAATAAAAGTACGACTTCTTGCACTGGGATAAGTTATGTTTATTACCATCTTTAATATTACACACTACAATTATAGTATAACTGAATAGCATATCTTTAATATAATCTAATAGTTAATTAGAATGAATCAGAAAAAATATATTCATTATAACTGAATTAGAATTGAATTGAATATGAATATGTTATCGTCTGCTTCTATGATATTTATATATTGTGGTTCAAGTTCAGGCTGATATTTAGTATTTAATGTTATATGTTCATTTACGTGATGAACTTGACTCTCGCCTGTCGGCCTCGTGAGTTTTATTTATGCATTCCTCAACGTTCATTGATTGATTGAAAATAGTTTCAAGGGAATTTATTTCTTATTTGATTTTATGCCAAAAAGCAACACACCAAAAAATGTGGTTTTTCGGGCATTGCCTTCAATTCTTTTTATAAATATGGGCATAAGTATTGATTAATTGGCATAAGCGATACGACCCCTACCGGACGTTCAGGTAACCGAGCTATGGGCCATGTCATCAGTCATTTGTCGTGTTTTCCATTGTATTTAAGTGCTTTTTAACTGTTGTTACATCGTATTCCAGTTAGTTTTCGTTTTATTTGCTGAAGTTTCATTATTTGAAAATGAATCAATACTGTATTTCATGTAATCTACTATGCACAACTTCATGACTAATTATGTCGATATATGAACACAATCCAAATCAAGTCAATCCACAAGAGATATTTTTCAAAGAAAAAATAACACAAATCCAAAAATAAACACATTAACTAGATCAACACACGCAAACACAGTTAAATAAACAAATATAATGGCTGATAATGGCCCATTGCTAGATTTCAACTGTCACCGTCCGCGGCGCTGCAATCTTAACCCGAATCGCCTATTGTATGGTATTTTTTTTTCTAGGTACAACTTTACGCAAAATATTGCAAGTAGACTTTTTCTCTAAAATAGAAGAATACGAAATCGTCAGTGTAGATGCAACAAAAGAACAACTGCTGCTAGACCAATTTGAAAAAAACAATGGACTAGCATCGATTTCACTGTAAACAAGCACAAAGCATACAACATCCAAATTTTAGAGCAATTAGACGAAAAAATACATATCATAATAGACCACAATACGATTATAAGAAATATGAAAAGTTCTGTCTTTATTACACCACATGAAACAGAAGTAAAAGCCTATTTCTAGAAAATTTTTTTAGTACAGACAACCATAGAAAATTGGTACAAAGTACAAAACGTTTTATTGAAATTATATCCCATCGTTTCTTTAAAAGAACTTAAAATTATTATAGCAAAAGAAACTAAATTGTTGGAAAAAGTGATTTTCAACTACAATGAATCTGTTCATACAATTTTGAAGCTCCCAAATTTTCATAAATAAAATCTGTGAAATTTATTTGTTATTTAAAACCACACTATACGTTTCTGATTTGTATGTAAGTAATGAACGTTCCCCTCGCCTTTTTTTGAGATTTATATGTTAAATATTTTTTTATAATAAAATTGCCAGGATCAGTGTCCTTACTCACCAAAAACCTACTAATACGAGCCGTATATGGTCTTGTATAAGCACTACCGTAAGACGTAACAGCTAGTCAACTCCTAGGGGGCCTCATCATTAGTTTACATATTTAGCCCCCCGGGGGGGCTCATCATCAGCGATTGCTTTCGTTTTAATACGGTTTCATGTCGTGCCACCTAGGTGCTGCCTTTCAGCTTGACTTAATCTAATGACCATTACAATTTTGTTGATTCTTACTGTTCTCTCTTTTGCCGTATTTAATCTCACCCAGAAAGATCATTAAAAAAATGAAACTTTTAAAAATATTAGTCTTTACTAATAAATGTGCAACTAATAAACTTCATTTTAAACATAAAAGCAATCATATCCGCGTGAAAGTTAGTTATAAGATCCACGTTTTTTTAGAATAATATTGATATACTGCATTTATAATACACCAATTGTATGTCGGTAAAGCGGGGTTCCACAGGGACTAGTGCAAACCCGGGTCCTGATGGAATACTCTACTTACGGAAACTACAGTAGTCACTGGGATGAGCTTTATTGTATACTTAACTATTTACACTAGTTTTACATATGGGTTACTTATGATGATCATGATACTGGTATAACATAGGTTTAGATCTGATATCGGTGAACTACATTTCAACATAACTAAATGTATCTGAATGTATGTGAATAGATCGGAATGTCTCTGACTGTTGAATTATCAATTACTCTGAATCGTTCGCTTATCTACTTCATCAGCATACATACGTACTGCCCTAGGTCAACTATCCAGTTACGTGATACTTCTCTGGCCTTTCACTGTCACGTTCGTGACCTCGCGTGATATAACAAATAACTAAATAGATTGTTTTTATTAACATAAATACCTTAAATGAATTAATTAATAATAGATAATTTCAATGAATTTAATTCTTCATGTAATGCCCAAAATACATCACACTTTCTATCATTTCTATTGTTGATAAGAACATAGTACCTAAGCGTTTTTGAAGATGGTAGGCATAACTTTATGGTCGTGATCCTTCGAACATTCATCGGGCTCAATTTCTTACTGAGAAACATAAGGATTGAATAATATGTGATTTTCTGGAAACAATTTTTTTACTGCTAACTTATTGTTATGTAACATTGGATGCTTTTAGATGATACGAGTATGGTATGGAAAACGATCCATATATTCCCAAGGATATTTCTTCGAGTCTAAATGTCCTGGCTGTAAAATAAACGAAGGAAACATTAAAGTATTAAGGGCCAGTTTCATAACCATTGCTTAAATGGGCATTTAACTAAAGGATCCTTTAACTTATCACACTACTACACTACAAACGGCCTTTTACGCTTAAAGGTTCTTTTAAAAAAGCATTATGAAACTGGCCCTAACTTAAATCGTAGACCTAAAACACTTCTGTTTTCTACTAGCTTGCCAGGAAATAAGGCCAGTCCCAGTTAATAGGCCCGAGGACATGACTGGAAATCTGGTAAAGCTATCTCAGATCAGCTGGTCTACTGAAATAAGATAACAAGCTTAAGGCAAGCCGAAGGCTTAATCAAATTACCTGAAAGTAGAAGCCTTGCTGGACATACTCATGAGCATGGAGAAGATCAGGTCCATAACCGGAATCCTTACTGAACTGCAGGTTGAACCATCATCTGGGTAGAATGGGACGGGTCGTAAACACCAAGTGTCGCGTCTGCTTAGAAGAATATAAATCGACGGAACACAATATGTGCTATTGTTTGGCTGCAGGCTGTAGACTACAGACCCTAGGAGACGCACTTGTGTGCCCTGGGGATGTGGATATTATTACTCTTTTGCAGAGTATCAACTTCCATTTGAAGATTTAGGTTAATGTGGACAACTGTTCAATTTCCTTTAGAATTAACACATAATATTACTTTATTAAAGGTAAAATCACTTTGATTTATCATGGATGATATAGGTAAGAGTTGAAACAATCAATGTAACAGAAATAGGGTAATACGAGGATAGATGACCCAGAAGGTAAGATGGCGCAATGGTTTTACAGCGCAACCGCTAGTGCCACAGAGAAGAAGAGACTTTCTGATAGCCTTTAGTTCATATTAAACAAGCCTGTGTTCGTCTGTGTTTACAAGTTACAAGCCTATTCAAAAATTATTTATTTTATGATCCGGTTGGGCTAAAAATATTATTCCGAATTTTTCTTTGGTGCTGGTGAACTTTGAATTTAGCAATAATTTTAGTCAAGTTATCATCTTAGGTAAGTAAAAACATTCTAGTTTTGTTGTATAACCTTAAAATGGCGAATTTGTAGAAACGTGTTCAGTTTATTAGGTGCGCCATCTCCCCTCTCATGACGAGGATAGATGGATCACTTATTTTTGAGGTGAGATGGCTCGATATTATTTTTTTTCCTCAGTGTGCCTACCTATTACAATCGTACTGGAAGTTGTTTCAGGGCTAGTTGGAATGAGCAACAGTTAAGCGAAGCCATTCAAGCCGTTAATGAAAACCGAATGGGAGGTAATGAGGCTGCTAGAAATTTTGGGGTACCGGCCATTACCCTACGAAGAAGGAAATCAACACGAAATATAAAGAAAGGTCCTCTTGGAACCTCCTCTACATTAGGTGCAGCTGCCGAAGGAAAGTTGGTCAAACACATCTTCAAAATTCAAAAAAAAACGGATTTTCTCCTACTCGATTGGAACGTGCGAAGAATAGCATTTAAGTTGGCCGAACAGATGAATATTAAACATCGTTTCAGTAAGGAATCAAGATAAGCTGGTTTTCCGTGGCTTCAGTTATTTCTGCAGAGAAATCCAATGCTGTCAGTAAGAAAAGAAGAAGGAGTGTCCATTAATCGATCCTTGGGAATGAATAAAAAAGACGTTCAGGTTTATTTTGAGCTGCTAGAATATACTTTGACCGAAAACAATCTTATGGGAAAACCTGGACATATCTTTAATATGGACGAGACTGGTCTACAACTAAATAATAGGTCGGGCCACGTAATTGTTTAAAAAGGATCTAAAAATATCGCAAGTATCAGCTCTGGTGAAAATGGAGAAACCATCACGGTTATAGCTTGTTGTAACGCAGAAGGCGTTTTTATTCCCCCTTGCTGTGTAATGAAAGGCAAAAATAAAAAACGAGAGTTTGAGGATGGGATGCCCCCGGGATCTTTAGTGTACATGTCGGAGAAGTCAGCGTATGTCAATAGTGACATATTTTTTCAATGGTTGAAAGATCAATTTGTTCCCAGAAAACCGGCAGGGACAGTTTTGTTATTGCTTGATGGCCATGCTTCACACTGCAGTAACGTGGAGTTGCTAAAATACATTGTTGAACACAACATCATATTGTTTTGTTTGCCAAGTCATACACAATTTTTGCAACATCTAGGTGTTTTTTCAGATCGTTAAAACTAAACTACTACTCAGCTTGTAATTTATACATTAAAAATAACCCAGGTCGAAAGCTCACTAGATTACAGCTTGGAAAGTTACTTGCTGAAGGATGGAACAAGTCTGCGACTGTAAATAATGGAACTACTGGTTTGTGCCATTTAACCCTTCTGCTATTCCAGATGACGCTTATTTGACTAAAAATAGTAAGTTAGCTGATGTCCCTGATGCAGTTCTAAATAAACAAAATTCTGCTGGTAGTTCTCAAAGTTTTCCCAAAGCTTTAGCTGATGATAATCAACAACGTTGCTGTAGTTGGCAGACTGTAGGTGAAACTATACCAGAAAAACAAAACGGACTACCTTCGCCTGTAGGAACCAATGAAACTACTCCTGTGAAATGTACCCCTGGAAAAATACTGGATATCATCTCGCCTGTTCCAGTTGTTTCTGCTGACGTCGATTCCGTTCGACGAAGGAGAAAGCAGCTGGCCGAAGTATTAACCACAAAAACGATAATTGAGGTGAAAAAGAAAAAAGTGGCAAAAAATAAAAGAAAGGAAAGGACAGTAACAAAAAGGAACCAGTTTTGAAGACATCAAAGAAAACCTAACAAAGCTTCCAACTCATCTTCGGATGAGGATCTAGAAGCACCGATTGTGGATGACTCTTCAGATGATATGGAAGACGGTGACGAATCTTGCACTGGTTGTGGCGAGGTGTATTCCCAAACCACAAAATGTGACGACTGGTTTAAATGCTTACGTTGTTCCAAATGGTTTCACGATTCCTGCTCCAAGTTTGTTAACTTTTGTCACGAACGTGGTGTTTTTATGTGCAAAACGAAGTGACTTGTTGGCGAAAATACCTTTTTTTCTAGTAGCGCCATCTCACCTCAGCACTGTGGGGGAGATGGCGTTGGTGAACTATTTTTATTTTTTCCATACATTGTAAGTTTTATTTTTGTATTCACTTTTGTTACTCAATACATGTTCCTAACACAATAAAGTTTATTCTTGAAAAGAAACGGCAATTCTAATTCGGCGCATAAAAATATTAAAATGTAATTTCACAAGCTGGGCCATCTATTCTCGAATTACCCTATTATGGGCAATAAAATGTCAAAATTCTCAACATGGAACGAACTCATACGGGAAAATTGACAAAATCTGCCCTCAATATCTTCCAATTAATCATTTTGTTTTTTCACCGCCGTGGCGCTAGCGATTGTTAAGTACGGCTGTGGAATGCAGATGAAATGTTAACCTTACTTTTTGTTTGAAAGTACTCAAACAGTAAACATTACATAGTAAATATTGAATAATACAAACTATATAGAAAGATTAAAGATGAGCAAGGTGTGTTTAGTTAAAAATTGAAGTTGGTTGGAATTGCAGCTAATTTAAAACTGAGACGTAAGTTGATTTCGAGAAAACCAGGAATTTTTCAGGTACCTACTTACCTACCAAAGGTAATTTAAAATATTCAAAGATAAATAAAGCAGATATCGAATAATGAATATATCATTCTAACGCTTTACAACAAAGTTTTGGAAAATATTTTTCAAAAACAATGACCATTCAACTAAGAAGAAACAACAACTTCCAGGGCTAATGTTAAAGTTGTGACAATAGGGACATCTTCAACTCCAACCGCAAACCAAAATCCTAAAAATTTGACTACAAGCCCATAGGCTCGAAAAAATAAAGTATTATCACAGTTTTCTGTACAAATGTCGCATTTAGTGATGCGTGTTACCAATAGATATCGAAGAATAAATATACAACTTTAACATTTATGTTACTGGAAGACAAGTATTGATTGTGATTTTAGTGTCAAATTCAGTCCGGGATTAGGCTCTTACAGCTCTCGGACGGAGAACGGATACCTTGTACTGATGAGGCGCAAATTCGCCGAAACCGGTCTACAAGTTATGTTGTCCCTTCTAATTGCAAACCAGAATGGTTGGTTAAATCTTGTAGACCATACCGACCCCGTTTGTTTCTTCTTAGTTGAACGGTCACTATTTTTCAAAACTTTGTTGTAAAGCGTTAGAATAATATATTTATTCTTCGATATCTATTGGTAACACGCTTTACTAAATACGACAATTTTACAGGAAACTGTAATTATACTTTATAAATAAAGTAAGAATGAAAATTTGGTATAAGTTTTTTTTTATACTTGTGAGGAATCTTCTAGTAATCTGTGTATTTTACCATCAAACGATCACAATAATTTTAAATACAAAGACAAAAACGGATTTCTCATCCATAAAATTTTCCATTCCTATGACTTACCCTCACTTACCTTATGCGTAAACCGCAAACTGTCAACTGAGCTAGATAACCAATAAAACATTATGAACTCAAAGTGTATTCAACGCTTATGATTGGCTGTTAATGTTTTGTCGTCAGATGTTTGGTATCTATCGATTACACGTGTCCTCCCAATTTGTCAAGAAATGGGAATACATGGAGTTCGGACTCCTTATAATATAGTCTCCAAAGTTCTCAAGATCAAATACAGATGAAGGTAATATAAAGCATTTTAATCAACTAAGATAAAGATATGCAATACTACAATGTCGTACCAATTTTGTATGAAACTATTAAAAATCACTTCATCGGGAAATAATAAGTCGATAAGCATTAAAAATTGTATTTTATTGATTAAAACAATAACATTTCAAAAATTCATTGTCACAGATTTCAAAATACGTATATCCAATATATCTATGTTTTAAAAAACATTTTTCTTTAATTAGAAATCAAGTATTAAAATAAAAATCAACAACAGTTTCATATTTAATAATTAATGAAAATGCCATCCCGGCTTTTTTTATTTTTTTCCTATATTCCAGTAGTATATGGTGTACCTAATGATTTTCATATAAACATATTCTTGAAGGTAACGATTCATCCACTGTATTTTCCGACACGTCGTTCTTACGAAACGTGGAATTATACAAAGAAATCATCTCACTTTCCAAATTAAAATTTTTCTGATTTTTCCAAGAAATTGTTGCAAAAAGCACTACCAACCACCACCAAAGTGAAATAGCTGAAATAATTTTTTTTCTTATTATTAAATCAATACATTTTGTTCTCCCACCAGAGTAGTGTGAAATTTTTAAATAAGTACACTCTGGCGTAAATATTGGAGAAGGTGAGTTAATGAATAATTACGATGCCACATCATTAAATGATGTGTTTTTTGACCAGGAAGTTGCAGTGATTCTGCTTTGGCACGTGGCTCCAGTACGTCTGATGTTTTGTTTGTATCCACCGAGATGTACAACCACGTGCAGCAGATTTTGATATTCCAAATACTGGTTCAGGACCAGTGAATGCAGTTCCAGAAAAAAGCTTTGCCAATTTGTCTGCCGTTTCATTATCTACGATATTCTTGTGTCCCGGAGCCCACTCAAAGGTGACCCTATTCTGGTTTGCAAGGTTAAGATTTTTTGAAGGCAGTCCGAGACCAGTCTAGATCTGATCTGGGGGTGTACTGCCTACTATCTGAGAGTTTAAGGATCTTTTGGAGGAAACGGCTTGCACGGTTATTATAAATTTTTATCCTTAAAATAAACTGAATATTAACTGTTTCTTTTATACTTACCTAAAGTAAAAATAGAACCAACAAAGAAAACCGATCCCAATACGTCCGGATCGTTTATAAATTGGAATATGAAAGAACCAAATTTGGATAGGCAACTTAATGCTTCAAACACCAACCAAGCTAATGCAAAACACCAATCATACTGAAAAAATAATACTAGATAATATAAAAATTTATGTTCCAAGGATATTAAGTAATATGTAGTTAAAGTGGTATCTTAAAGTTAAAGTTGGGTTAAAGTAATATGCAGTTAAAGTGGAATGTCCTGATGGAAAAGGCAAATATACGTCGTTGACTCGCATCGATCTAACTCCCTTCAGAAGAAGCCACCCTACCACCGACTAGAGAGATGGAGGTACTAGTGGATCACTGTCTCAACCATAGAGTGGAGCTTATTTTGGGCTGCGACTCAAACTCTCACCACTTGAGCTGAGGCAACAAGGATATCAACGCCCAAGGTAAGTCTCTATATGAATATATAATTAAGAAATATCTAACAGTCCTAAATAAAGGCACGGAGCCGACATTTATTAACGCCCGAAGCCAAATATTAATAGATATTATGCTGGCGACAGCTAAAATATCAAACAAAATTCAGGACTGGCAAGTGTCAGATCACATTCCTATGTCATATTACCGCTGGCTGAATTATACGGTAAGCCAAGATCTCAGGGCCACTGTAAAATCCCGTGACCCGAAGAGGATGGATATAGCTCTCTACAAACGCTTCTTAAAAGGTGCTCTGCGGGAAACAGAGGTCCTGACTCCTGGCAATAATGAGGAACTGGAAAGGTACACGGTATCTATCCAAAACAAAATAGACATTACCTATAAGGAATCCTGTCCGATGAGGATGGTCCAGACAGACGGCAAAACCAATACTTAGTGGTGCCCTAAACTGGAACATCTCAGAAAGACCGCGAGAACGACCTTTAACAAGGCAAAAAGAACAAAACTCAAAGAGGACTGGGGAGTATACCAAGCCAACCTCACAGAGTTAAGAAAAAATCTGCAGACAAAAACAAAGAGCAACCTGGAGAGCCTACTGTAAGGCAGTCGAAGACTTCCCACAAGTTTCCAAGCTACAGAAGGCACTCTCAAACGACCACCATAAGAGTATCGACATCCTGACGAGGGAAAATGGCGATAAAGCCGCCAACCTCCAAGAGAGCCCTGAGATTCTTAAGGAAACTCACTTCCCAGGTTCTGTCTTTTCTGGAACGACGAACTGGGCGGAAGTACCAACAACACCCTCACAATACGACTGTCAATTTGCTAGTGCAGTAACTGTTGAGGGTAAGATAAGGTGGGCCATTTCGGGCTTTTCCCCTTTCAAGTCACCAGGACCTGACGGTATAAGACCAGCCCTACAACGGTGGGGAATGGATATCCTTATGCCACACCTGGTTGGAATATTCAGAGCCTCTTTAGTTCTGAAGTATATTCCCAGAAAGTGGAGAGAAGTACGAGTGGTATTTATACCCAAACCAGGAAGGTTGGATTACACCTTACCAAAAGCATTCCGACCTATTAGCCTCACATCGTTCTTTTTAAAAACTATGGAGAGGCTATGTAAGAGGTATATAAGTTTACAACGTCGTTTACAACCCACTTCATCCAAATCAGCATGCTTATACTCCGGGAAGGTCCACTGATTCGGCCCTTCACCAAGTGGTTGGCAGAATCGAAAGATCACTGAACGATAAAGAATACACCCTGGGTATATTTATAGATATTGATTGATAAAACAACCTTCCCAACAATTACCCAGCAACTTAACTCACGGAATGTACCCCTGGAAGTGGGAGAATGGATACTCAAAATGCAATTGCATTGTAAAGGGCAATGAACACACGCCTACCGGTTTTGGTAGAGGGGACTGATTTAATTGTGAGCTTCACACAGAGAACAATTCTTGTCTCTCTCTTTCAAGAAGTGTTGTTCAGATTATCCTTGTCGAACTTGTGTAAATCCTATGACCTCTTAAACTTTTTCAGGGTGATTAATTAGTGTGATAACGTTAAGATAAAAAAAAAAAGTAAACTATATAAATTATAGGCAGTTTCAATCTTCATATTTCAAAATTTGTTTGTAGTGCAATCACAAACCACTGGAAACATTTGAGAGATATAGGGTTCAATTCAAAAAGAAAGAAAACAAGGTTTTGTAGGACAGAACTGATGTCGTTTTTGAGAAATTATACCAAGTTTAAAAAAGAGTACTCTTCATTTGTATAAATGGACGAAGGACGAAACCTAGATTTTTTCTAAGAGCAGTGCAAAAAGAAATTGGCAGGACGAAAGTATAGGATCCATAAAACACACTGATGGCGAAGGAGAAAGGCACATTAACGTGCATGCAGGTGAAAAGCATGGTTTTGTTTATGGAGTCAAAATCAAAATCGGCCGGTTAACACGACACTTTGAATCGGAGATATTTGTGAAATGAGTAAAAAATAAACTTTCACCAGTTTTACAACATGATTCATTAAATTGCTACCGAAAATTTATTTTTGTTGCACTCCCTTCCAGTATCATTAAATACTAGCACAGTTCTAAGCAAAAAAATCGATTTTTGTTTATAAAGAGAAATAAATTGTAACATAATATAACCAATTTTTGGGTTTAATATTGGGGGAATTTACAAGTGTATCATCGTACCTTATCCGAAAAAGGCATATGCACTTATTTCGATGTTGATTTCATAACCGGCAGTTCTGAAAGCTTCTTACAAGTTATTTTTTTGTACCAAATTATTAAAATTTTTAACTCACCCTTAAAGTTGCTATAACCAGTAGCAGGTTCACACCAAGTAATGAAAAGGAGTAAAAGATTATGACAATTGATATCATTCGGCCTAAAATCAATGAAATTAGTAAATTAAGGTGTATTTAATCATTTTATTAAAAGATTGGAGTATAATTAACTACACCATTCGAAAAGCTTATTTGTGAATCTTCACTTCAACATTCACTTTTGGGTTGTAATTAACAGTGCAACTCCCGAGTAGTACCGGAAAATATTAACAAATTTCAGTAATTGACTTTAATGAGTCCAAATAAAATAAACTGAATTATTTATTGAATTTACTGTTTGGACCCTTACTTATCTTATACATGAAACTGAAAGCGAGTTCGTAAATTCATCAGCATTTTAGAGTCTGAAAATATAGTGACGTCAATCGATGAACTCGATGGATTATAGATTAGAAACAAACTAGTTATTTTGTTGACAGTTGGAATTAACTTGGTTAATGGTTAGGTTAGGTTTTAAGGGTCGGAAAAAACAACTCCTAGCAGAGGGGGGAGTAAATAAGAAAAAAATATGAAAAATATATAGACCACCAATTTTTGAGTCTGAAACAGTACTTGAAATATTTACCCCTTCCCCTCTCTTCCTCGGCCGTAAAATTGTCAAAAATGGTCAATAATTGTCAAAAACTATCAAAAATGGTCAAAAATTGTCAAAAAATTGAAAAAATGGTTTATAATTGCCAAATATGTTAAAATGTTTGAAAAATTGTCAAAAATTTGGAAAAATGGTCAATAATTGTCTAAAACTGTCAAAATATTGAAAAAATGGTGAATAAATTGCCAAATATTTTCAAAAATTTGGAAAAATGGTCAATATTTATAAAAATTTTGAAAAAATGGTCAATAATTGTAAAATTTTTTGAAAAATGGTTAAAATTGTCAAAGACGGTCAATAATTGTCAAAACCAATCAAAAATCGTCAGGAATTGTTAAATATTTAAAAAAAATGGTCAATGATTGTCAAAATTTTTGAAAAATTGTCAAAAATGGTCAATAATTGTTAAAATTTTGAAAAATGGTCAAAAATTGTCAAAGTTTTGAAAAAATGGTCAATAATTATAAAAAACTGTAAAAAATGGTCAAAATTTTTGAAAAATGGTCCAAAATTTTGAAAAATGGTCCAAAATTTTGAAAAATGGTCAAAATTTTTGAAAGATTGTCAAAAATGGTCAATTATTGTCAGAACTTATCGAAAATGCTCAAAAATTGTTAAATATTTTTAAAAATGGTCAAAAATAGTCAATAATTGTTAAAATTGTGAAAAATGGTCAAAAATTGTTAAATATTTTGAAAAATGTACAATAACTGTCAAAATTTTTGAAAAATTGTCAAAAATGGTCAAGATTGATGCAATGGAAAAAATAAAATAATATTTAACAAATTACAAAATTTCTTTTTATTTTATCAATACACCATACCTATTCACACATTATTTATATTGCATTAAAATTCCTATTGGATAAAAATAGTGAGAACTGTCTTGGTTGCTGCATCGATTGCTGGTAATTTATTCAAACTTAATCTCTGGAGCTCTGCTTTCAACGATTGTCTAGATTCATTACGACAGTGATAAAATTGCAAATCATTATCCTCTGTAACTATGTATAATCCTTGTACAGTCCGCACGCGTGATAACGCCAAGTAGACAAAATGTAATGGCTGATTTTTGCTGTACTTGTAAATAACTTGATCAAAACTATCTCCGTGACATTCATGAATCGTTCGAGCACTATTGGAATTAGCAATATTTTGTATTTCAACTTCTATCTTCTTCTCGAATATTCTAATACCATCACGACACAACCTTCTTGCACAAATTGATGGTTTTTACAGCCTCGCATTCTATTGTGCATAAGAAGCAAGCTTCTGTCGGCGGTCCGACGACGGCCACCTTTTTTTGAAAATATCTCAAAAACTACTTAAGTCTTATGCAAATTGAAAGTTTAGATACCAAATTGATCCCCATAAAAATGCAAATGAAATTTTCTTTTTAACCAGTAATAGCGATATTAAAGCATTTTTATGAAGTAGTGCGTAAAAAGTGAAACTTCACTTTATTTTTATTGGCCACTCAAAACAATCCTCCCTGTTATTTGGCAGTATATGTTGAATTATAAGAACATGCTGAAACAGGTCGATTTTTTATTTGAATTTACTGTTTTTTTAAATAACAACGCAATGGTGAGCTACTATATCGTATGATGACGCCATCACCGTTTTAAATAGAGCACCCTATACATTTTTCTATTTTCTTAATTTCCCTAAAAAGCCGATTTCAGAAATACTACATACATAGAATATTTGCTGAGTTACAGGGTGTTAAAAATCACATTTTATCAGCTTTAAGTCGTTTTTTGAAGCTTGCTTATTATTACACGACATAGGACTTTCGGGAAGGCTAGTTAACTCGTGAAACGTGTGATGTTACGAAAAAGCGTTCGTCACGCGATGACTCATTAGAAAGAGAGAGAGAGAGGCGTGCCGCTGACAAATTTTGAAAAAATGTTCAATAATTATAAAAAACTGTCAAAAATTGTCAAAACTTTGAAAAAATGATCAATAATTATAAAAAACTGTCAAAAATGGTCAATAATTGTTGAAAATTGTCAAATTTTTTGAAAAATGGTCAAAATTTTTGAAAAACTGTCGAAAATGGTCAATACTTGACAGGAACTGTCAAAAATGGTCAATAATTGTTAAAATTTTGAAAAAATGGTCAATAATTATAAAAAAACTGTCAAAAATGATCAATAATTGTTGAAAATTGTCAAAATTTTTGAAAAGTGGTGAAAATCTTTGAAAAATGGTCAAAATTTTTGAAAAATTGTCAAAAATGGTCAATTATTGTCAGAACCTGTAAAAATGGCAATAATTGTTAAAATTTGGAAAAATGGTCAACATTTTTAGAAAATTGTCAAAAATGATCAATAATTGTCAAAACTGTCAAAATTATCAATAATTGTCAAAAATGGTCAATAATTGTTAAAATTTGAAAAAAGGTCATAAGATATCGCAATTACAATATGGCTAATAATTTCAATGAGTATCGACGAGAAATGGTTTTGTTGCACATTCCTTTTAGAAGTGAAGATAATGATGTTCTTGCATTCTATTGCGCGTATTTTTATTGATGGTTTTCCCAACCTCGCATTCTATTGTGCATAAGAAGCAAGCTTCTGTCGGCTGTCCGACGACCGCTCACCTTTTTTCTTATAACTTTGACCAATAGTAATGTGTAATTATATCCAATCAATGTGTATTTACTGATAAAAATACGTGTTCCTCGATAAAACCTTGTTTACAAACAGTTATTTATGCAACAAGTGTGTAAAGTAACCCTTTTTTGACGAAGGCGAATGCGACGATCACATGAGTCGAAAGAGGGACTTTACACACTATTTGCATATAATATTTTTTCTACTACCGAAATTTTATTTAAGATTTATATATATTTTCTTTAACTGTGGCTAATTTGTTGGACACTTAATATAAGAAAAAATAATTTACTTGTCTTAGAAGGAGATAGCATAAAATGGTAATATACAATAAAGAGTTATATTTTGTTGATATCTACAATTCTTAAGAAATTTTATTTTTTTTCACTAGTGAAAAAAGTAAAACTAGACACTCCGTAGCGTGCATAAAGTATATACTTTACGCACGGTAGTAGAAAAAATTTATTTTGACATTTCAAATATTCTGACGATAAAATGAATCCAAAAAGATTCAGTAAAATTGATAAATTATTGACTTTAATAAAATCTTAAGTTCTTGTTATTACAAATTGATGAAAAAAATAATCTTGGCTTACGTGCTTCTATCTTAACTTTTCTTTTCCTGTTCAATCGTAATTAGGAAATAATTATTACAGAGTGAGTGGTCAAAAATTCCTTATTCCTTTTTTCTCTCAAATATATTTTGATAATTAAAAAAAAATTGTTATCTGAAGAAATAGATAAAAATTGGCCTTGACTCAGAAACTACTGAATCAGAAATTAAAGTAAAAAGAAAATATTTTTTATATATTATAGAAAAACCAATAAGAAGTCCGTGGTCTTGAAATAACATTGTCAGATTTTAAAAAACATCATTTACATCGTAGGTACTCGTACATGTAACCATGCGAGCTCAACTCGCACTTGTCCGGTTTCGTTACTTTAAATTTAGAGTGCAGTGTTATAAATTTTCCAGATCTTTAAACAATTCATATTCACCTTCTGGATCATTTTCTTCCTTTATACTGGCATTGTTATGGAAATGTTCCCATTCTAAACCAAGAAATATGGCTGTATTCCTGCTAACTTCGAAGTTAGATTCACCATTTAGGAATTTATCATTTGCAAACGCTATGACCATCCATAAAGAAATCATCTAAAAAGAATTCAAATATTATCCACATAATAAATACAAATTGGATCAATAGTCTGGAAACGGCCAATTACGAGGGTTGTTTTTTAAGTGTTGCATATAACAACTTAGTTGACACCTGTCAACAAATATCAAATGTTACAAATTAACTGTCAAGTCAGTCGAAAAATGGAAGTAAGCCAAGAAAATGTTCACTTATAATATCACAAGAGCTTAAATTATTTCCAGAAATTTTCTTGAGGGCACAAATATTTTGAAAATTTTGATAATTTTCTTAAAATATTCGTGCCCGAAAGAAAATTTCCAGGAATAATTTAAGCTTGCGTGGTATTCGGTAAGAAAATTTTACACCATAATTTGGAAAAAAAATAATAATCGAACCTGACATTTTAAATTAATTTAATTTAATTTACCTTTTCGACTGCCAAAAAAATTCCCACTTAAATATCGTAGCGCCTCGAAAAAGTTCCGGAAATTTTTTTAGTTGTCATGGTAACTAGTCAAAATTAAGGCATCTTATTGGTTAAAAAGTAGAGGTGTGAAATTTTCGCGCAACAATTTTAGAAGACAGTTGTCTCAACAATAATGTCTTGCCGAGTTGGTTTCTGTTTCCGGCAATGAAGAACCACATCAGTGGACAATTTCTCGTTGGTATGGAGAATTTAAACGTGGACGTATTAATCTTAGCGACGATCCAATAACAGATCCATCAACAACGGCAATCACCCAAGAAAAAGTCCATGCTATACGTAAGTTGATCCAAGAAGATCGACATGTGATCGTGGAATTGAAGCTTCATTGGACATTTCAAAGACCACATTTCAAAAAATAAGACATGAAGAATTATTCCTTGAAAAATTAATTTCTCGTTGGATACCGCATCTGCAATGAAAGTTCCAATAACAATTTTAAAGCAAGAAAACATCGAATTGCTGGACCTTCCTCTATACACTCCCGACCTAAGTCCTAACGACTTTTTCGCTTATCCAACAATTAATAAGGAACTGTGTGGTCAAAGACTCCAGTTTCCAGAAGATGCACGCCTCCAAAAACTCTATTTTGAATGTACCAACCAGCGAGTTGAAAAACTGCTCCCAGAATTGGTTCCAAAGGATGCAAAAATGCATTTAACTTCGTGGATAATACTTTGAAAAACAATTTTTCCCTTGTAAAGAAAATTACAACAAATTATTATGTGAGAAAAAATTCATGATTTTTCGGATTTAGAATAAGTTCTAACCATTTCTATAGGGGGAAGGTTGCATTCAAAATTGATGGTTTTGACTTATAATCCAGTAAATGAAGGATGAAAAGTGGGAAAAGTGTAGAAAAATCCTGCCGATCCATGAATTTTCCGTGAAGGGTAGGGATTGACTAGTAATTGAACATCCAGATATTTCACATACCTCATCGCCATTTTGGGGGGGTATTCCCGGCCCCAAAGTTCCAAAAATTGGTTTTTCGCCAATATCTCCTAAAATATGACATTTAGAGAATTTTTATATGGGGGAAAATGAAGAGCAGTTCATTATCTACAAAAATGGTCCTTATGATTTTTTTCGCAACATGAATATTTTTCGCAAAAACCGCAGTTGAAAACTCCATAATTTTGAAGTCCAGAAAAAATGGCTGTTTCTTGCACAACTAAAAAGGAGAAATTCCCAGCTTTAAAATGACGTATCTTGTAAGACAATCCGATAATGTACAAACTTTTAGACAGTGATTGTTCGCAAAATATTCCCAACCTCGAAAAACAGCGAAAATTAGAAATGAAAAATCAGGACAAGAAAGATGGCCAATAAAAATTTCTGAGAGCAATAAAGACCTTTAAAGGACCAGTAATAACAAAAAATTGAGGGTAAATTTCTATTATTAAGAAAAATATGAGTAATTTCCCGACACTCGAAAAAAAAGTTATTATAAAATCTTTGACCCATTTTATAAATATGGTGGAAATATAAAAATGGGCCTTGAATTATCGGATATGATAGCTGTGGATTTCCCCTTCCATCTGAATTTTGAATCGTAAAAAAATGCATTTTTACCCGAGATATTGAATAATTTGTTCGCCCGGTCATGAGTAAGTGCAAAGAACCTGCTCTTTCGTCATAAGGATCCCGCTTGAATTATAAGGACCATTTTTCTAGATAATGATCTGATCTTCATTTTTCCCCTATATAAAAATTCTCTAAATGCCATATTTTAGGAGATATTGGCGGGAAACCAATTTTTAGAACTTTGAGGCCGGAATTACCGCCCTCCCTCCCAAAATGGCGATGAGGTGTGTGAAATTTCTGGATGTTCAATTACCAGTCAAACCCTAACCTTCACGGAAAATTCATGGACCGGCAGGTATAATCGCTTCTGGGACCCTTTATTTACTGGACTATTATTCTTTTTTATTGTTAGAATTAAGTAATCTTAAGAAACTCATAAAAAACAAACTAAATCTGAAATATAAAATTTTTAAATATTTTACTTGTGGCTTGTAGGTGTATCAATTTAATAACAAAACAATTCACAAGAAATTATCTACTTAAAATACAGGTAATAATGTATTAGCTTATTCCATATTTTCGTCGTCACTAGTATAATCATTTAAATCAAGAATTTTATTTCGACAATGGATGCAGATGTGGAATGAAATATTGTTGTTTGCATCAACTATAATCACATTGTTAATACTTACTGGAAATATTAGATAGTTTTTTATTAAGCGACATTTATACCAGAATACGCCGCTCGTTAAATAATGTCTACTATAACTTTACTTTACTTTAACCCTACATTATTATACTTACGATTCCTATGGAGCCAATAATTCTACTGCCTATCGTTAAGTTTATTAAAGAGCAGCATATCCATTTAGACGTTCCTCGACAAATTGATTCTTTTCGACACATTTTGTTGTATTTGTTTACTAGAGATCTCAATTATTGCTCACAATCACACCACTTTAATATATCTACCTTTACCAATCTTCTTTCGAAGTGATATTGATTAAATATCTGGCAAAACAATTTCTTTGGAATACTGGAAAAAATTTATTTTCTCCCAGTGGCGTATCCAACAATCTGGGATGAAACAGCTATATTGTTGAGACATTCTAGATTATTGTAAAAACGCATATTGCAGCTAAATTAGAATAGGGTGTTCAACTTCAAATTTTGCCTCCATATTTTTTTAGGTAATATGAATAAGTGGCATTTGGGTTATCCAAAAATGAAATTTTTTCTGCAGATTAACAAAAAAAATGAAAACAAGAATTTACTGAAAATATGCAACTTATAATGGAGAGATACTAAATATTGAATTATGCCAATGTAACTCAAAAGTCAAGGGTAGATTGTAGAATTGTGCCACTGAATAATAAGGTCTTTCAAGCCTTTGTCAATCTTCGGAACTTATTAAATGTAGGGGAGGGTGGGGCACAATGGAACACGGGGAACAGTGAAACAGTTCTTGTACCGGACATACAGAAGGTTCTAGTACAACGAAATTCCGGCAGGAAGCGCTGCGCGCTACTCCCAACAAAGCCAGCTAATTGTCTCCTCCTCCCCAGTTGCATGCCAGACTTGACGAGGAGAGGTGCTATTTTTCGTAGTGAAAGTAAAACATTTCCGCCAACGGATTTTCGCCTCCAATTCAATCGGCTCTTATGGCATTTCATTGTACATGTATCCCTGAAGTTTTTGCCCGACTTTTGCATTTCTACTGCTTCATGTTCGTGGTAGACAGTGATGGAAACCGAAATGGCGTGTTTGGGGCACAATGAAACATTTCACTGAGCCCCATGAGTGTTTCATTGTGCAGCAAGTATTGTTTTTTCTTTTTGTTTCAAAAATGGTGCGAAATCAACAGCGCAAAACTAGCAAGGGGCTCTTCTTGGAAGATGACATGAAGGCAGCAGTGGCAATGGTCATGAATGGAAACAGTTTAAGACCTGCTGCTGCATTGAATAACGTGAATTATGTCACTTTATCAAGATATGTGAAGAAAAGAAAATAATATGGTGAGGGTGGGGAAAAAAATATGAAATATGCACCTAACTACTCAGCTAGGATGGTCTGCACACTAGAGCAGGAGAAGAAATTGGAAAACTACCTCATTATGTGCTCTAAGATGTTTTGTGGCTTACCAGTTGAAGATTGCAGACGAGTTGCATACGAAATGGCAGTGATGAACAAAATACCATGCCTTATATCACGGGGAAAGAAGAAAATTGCAGGCATTGATTGGTTTTACGGTTTTCTGAAAAGGCACCCCAAATTTAGCCAAAGAACCCCTGAGTCTCGTTCACCAAAGCAAATGTAGATGTGTTCTTCAATAACTTGGAAATACTGTACCAACAGCACCCAGGGTTTGGAGATGGGACAAGAGTGTTCAATTTGGATGAAACAGCCACATCAACTGTACAAAAACCCCAACGAATTGTGGCTGAAAAGGCGTGAAGCAAGTGTGCAAAGCTACAAGCCGAGAAAAAGGTACTAACGTCACCACAGTGTCCATAATTTCTGCGTCTGGCAACACTATTCAGCCAGTCATGATTTTTCTACCTGTTCATATCAAAGACCACATGACTCAAGGAGCACCTCCAGGCATACTGGGTTTATCCACCCCTGGCGGTTGGATGACATCATAACTTTTTTTGAAAGTTATTAAGCATTTCATTCGCCACACTTGCAGTTCTAGAGAGAGCCCCACTCTATTAATCTATGACAATGTAGAAAGTCATTTGTCCCTGGAAGCTCTTATAATGTGAAGGGTGTCTCAGTTTTGACTTTACTTCCCCAATCATCTAACAAAATGCAACCCCTAGATGTAGCGGTTTTCGGGCCGTTTAAAACTTATTATAATGCAGCTCTTGACTCTTAGATGATGCAAAACCCTGGCAAAACTGCGTCAATTTATAATACAGCTTCCTTCGAGAACATAGCTCATCAGGAAAGCATGACACGTTCCAACATAATTGCAGGTTTCAAAAAAAGTGGGATACATCCATTTGATCGAGATGTTTTTACCGAAGCAGACTTCTTATGCAATTATGTGACTGATCGACCGCCTCCTACCGTTGTGGATGATCAACCACCTGAGACCAATAGTTATGCTGTGCCAAGTGATCTGCTCAACGGTTCCCCCCTTCAAGTGGAAGAAGGAGAAGCTTTCCTAGAAGAAGGATCAGCTTCCCTAGAAGAAGGAGCAGTTTCTTTAGAAGAAGGAGCAGCTGCAAACCATACAGTCATCGGTGTCCTCGATCCAGGAGCTGGTCCAAGTCATGCTTTCCTATCTCCTGAAGATTTACGTGGTTATCCAAAGCAGGAGAACGAAAAACTGATCGAAAGCAGAGGAAAAAGGGAAAAGTATGATAGCCACGAGCACTCCAGAAATGAAAGCCATTGCAGAGAAGAAGAAGCCGATTCAAACTTCCAGAATATTGTCAGTCAAAAGGAACGTGTTCGTAAATCAACCGAAACCGAAGAAGAAAAAATCTAGAGAACAAGTCCAATTCCTTCATCATCAGAGGACTACGAAGAAAACGATGGAGACGTTGAATATGCAGACACGGATGACGACATGGATATAGATGAGAATATTTTTGCTGTAGAGCCCGACCATTTCGCAGAATTGAACCGTCTTCCTGTTTTAGGAGACTACGTTTTGATCGAGTTCAAGCTTAGAAGCCAATCCAAATTCTATGTTGGTCAAATCACCAACATGAAAGACCTATGAGGGGGTCTATGAGGTTAAATTCCTACGATACCGAAAATGCAACATCTTTGTCGAACTTCTTGTGGATGACATAGCTACGGTTGATGACAAAGACATAAAGATGTTACTGGAAAATCCTTCTGTTGTTCAGGGTACTAAAAGACAAAAATGATTCATCTCATTCATGGTTGATTTTGACAATTTGAACATTGGCTAAACGAAAAGGACTTCGTGTTTGTGCCTTCTTAAAATCAATATTGAACTTATTTCACATCCCAGATACCTTTTTTTTTAATGCCTTTCCTTACCATTTTTAATTCAAAAAATAAAGTTTTTTTTTGAAAATTTTGGCGTTTTTTCAGCTGTTTCAAGGTACCTCGGTCCCGTTATCATTGTACTCCAGGCATGGGACACAATGACACAAAATTAGTTTTTTGGAATGGCCGCTTACGGTCACATGTGTTTTATATAATAACGGTCGATGCATTTCTCTCATAGTTTAGGTCACAGGAAAAAATTAAAAAGTTGCCACTTTTAATTATAAAGGTAGCTGATTGAATAATTTTTTGGCATTGAAGGTGATGGAATTTTTCACCAGATGAGAGATGGGCATTGTCAAATAACTATCGAAGTTTTTCCTTCTAGTAGGGTAACTATGAACTGGTTTCTCAGTTAAATTGTATTTTAGAACCAAACACAAGGATACCAAAATGAATAGAGCGGGAGGAGTTAAAATTTTATATTTTTTTAAATAGAATTAGCAATGCGTCCTACAACTTAAACCATAAATGTAAAGCTTTTCTTGAAATTTGAAGATAGGGTCGAAGAGGTGCAAACTACAAGACCCCAGAAAGGCAAACCATAGGGAAGCTGCGATTCGAACAAAGAGTAAGTTGTTAAAGCAGTAGAAGAATCAAGCTGTTTAGATAGATTTAATGGCAAAACAAGCAGAAATTGTCAATAGTCTTCGTTTGTTGTTCTGTGTTTTAGCTTGTTCATCTCATATAAAAATTAATGTTTGTCTGAATGTCCTTTATAATAATCGTAAACGGCTTGACCGATTTCGATCATT
Source organism: Lochmaea crataegi (assembly GCA_947563755.1). Lineage (NCBI taxonomy): Eukaryota > Metazoa > Arthropoda > Insecta > Coleoptera > Chrysomelidae > Lochmaea > Lochmaea crataegi. The sequence goes on from OX387433.1 coordinate 16,264,567, forward strand.
TTTGTTTTGTGTTTTTCGTTATAGTTAAGGGATGGTTTAGGAAAAAAAATTGAAAAAATCAAATATTCGAAAATTTGAAAATCGGAATCTTCTTCTATCTTATCTCATGTGACGATCTTCAGCAAAGTGTTGTGCATGAGTCTACGAAGGTTTCTGAGTTGGTACGACCAATCTTTAACAGATGGCACCACTATCATTCCAACGAATTTCATATATTGCCGTGATAGTTGAATTGAAACGAAAACAGCAAACGAATGATGACGTTTCGAGTTGTATGTGATGTAAGAATTTATGTAAATTGTGAAATTCATGTCTGACTTACATGAATACATTGTGAAACTCGGATTGATGATTGACATTTAATAAACTCAAACGCATTTTCCGAGAAGTATACGTACAATTACGCCTCTAAACCGACAAGCAATTGGCCGATCTACACGTCAAGCACGGAAGAAAAGAGCATTACGAACCTCAGAATTAGACGAGCAACGAGCATTAAGGCTGGAAAATCTTAGAGTGCATGCCGCTGAGACCCGTTCGTCTGAATCATCTGAACAACGAGAAGTGGGGATAGAAAACGATCGAATACGTACTACTCAGGCACGTTCGTCTGAGAAAACTGAACAACGGGAAAGAAGGATGTTCGAATAAGCACCGCTCGATCAAGACGAACACTGCACGCTGATTTAAATCTTGGTGCATTCAATTATAACAGTAATAATGATTACAGTCTTCATCCAAGTGTCGTCATTGGAAAAATGGATAAAATGTGTATGTATTGTAGCGCCCTCAAATTTAAGAACGAAATGCCAGGAATGTGTTGCGCCAGAGGAAGAGTTAAACTGCCAGAATTACATCCACCACCCGAACCACTATCAACATTGCCTTCAAGTGTTACACGTGATTCCAAGTATTTCTTGGAGAACATCCGTAAATACAATTCATGTTTTCAAATGACATCATTCGGTGCAACGAGAAAATTACATGCCAACATTCAGAGTCCAAGGACAAATTTATCATCGTGCTGGATCGCTTCTACCATTGCTGGACGCAGATCATAAGTTTCTCCAAATTTATTTCATGGCAATCAGTGATGAACAAATTGAACAACGATGTCATTACAATGCGGGCACTAGACGAGAAATCGTGGCTGCGTTACAAGCCCTTTTCGATCAACACAATGAATTAGTTCAATTGTTTAAAACCGCCAGACGATGACTACGCAGTTGTAATTCTAGCAGACAAAAGACCCGATGGCCAACACGAAAGACAGTTCAATGCACCAGCAATCGATGAAGTGGCGATCGTGATAGTTGGAGAAGAATTCGAATCGCGCGACATAATTCTTCATTGCAGAAGAGGTGGCGTTCAGCTAGTCTCTGAAACTCATCGCTCATACGACGGATTGCAGTATCCGACTCTATTTTGGCGAGGAGAAGATGGATATCATTTCAACATCAAAATGAGAAATCCACAAACAAATGAGGAAACTAATAAGAAAGTCAGTGCAATGAATTATTATTCGTATTGATTGATGATTCGTCAAAACGCTGAGAACTACATTTTGAAATGTCGACAATTGTTCAACAATTGTTGTATCAGTATATTGTCGATATGTACGCGAAGATTTAAACCGAACGACTCCTATATATTCGATTGAATCAAACCGAGTTGCGTTCTGAAGAGTACATCCATTTACGAGACGCAATCGTTAATATTACCGTCATATTACCGTCTACATTCACGGGGAGTCCACGGCACATGCATGAATACGCACAAGATGCGATGACATATGTTAGCGCATATGGTCGTCCAGATTTGTTCATCACATTTACATGCAATCCAACATGGAATGAAATTAAAGAACTTCTGTTAGCTGGAACATCATCTACGAACCGCCATGACATTACCGCACGCGTATTTAAACAAAAATTGAAATCTTTAATGGATTTTATTATCAAGCATCACGTGTTTGGAGAGACACTCTGCTGGATGTATTCCATTGAATGGCAGAAAAGAGGATTGCCACATGCACATATTTTGGTTTGGTTAATCAATAAAATTACGCCAGATCAAATAGACCAAATCATCTCAGCAGAAATACCAGATAAGGACATTGATCCAGACTTATTCGATGTCGTTACCAAAAATATGATTCATGGTCCATGTGGCGCATTCAACAATAATTCACCATGTATGTCTGATGGAAAATGCACGAAACGATACCCATGAAACTTGGTTTCTGGCACTGGCAATGACGGATACCCACTGTATGGTCGACGATCAGTTGAGGATGGCGGAAAATCCATCGTTGTGAAAGTACGAAAAGTTGATGTCGAAGTCGATAATCGTTGGGTTGTGCCATATTCACCGTTGCTTTCAAATACATTCAAAGCACACATTGTTGAGTATTGCAATTCAGTGAAGTTGATCAAATACATTTGCAAATATGTCAATAAAGGAAGCGAATACCAACTTGGACGCTACATTAGCAGCAACGAAGCAGTATGGCGCATCTTATCATTTCCAATCCATGAATGACATCCAACAGTAGTACACTTGGCGGTGCATCTCGAGAATGGACAGCGCGTGTACTTCACAGCAGATAATGTACGTGCAAGAGCATTAGTTCCCCCGGCAACAACTTTAACTGCATTTTACTCATTGTGCCAAGATGATCTTTTTGTAAAGACTCTACTTCATTCTGAAGTACCGAAATTCTACACATGGAATGCATCGGCTAAAATGTAAACAAGGTAAAGCAGTTGAAGGACATCCCAATTTGTATTTCAGTGACGCATTGGGTCGTCTGTACACTGTTCACCCGAATAATACAGAATACTTCTATCTGCGATTGCTGTTAATAAATGTAAGTGGACCGCCGACATCCTTACAAGATTTAAGAACAGTCAACGGTCAACTGTGCGCCACTAATCGTCAAGCTTGCCAGGAATTAAATCTTCTTGAGAATGATGCACATTGGGACACTGCACTCGCTGATGCATCGAGAAATCTTCCGCAGTTGGTTTCAGAACAACGCATTGCGTACGACAAAATTATGCGTGCAATCACAGAACAAAGCGGTGGACTGTTTTTCATAGATGCGCCCGGTGGTGCGGGAAAGACTTTTCTTCTTTCACTCATTTTGGCAACAATACGATCACAAAATAATATTGCACTGGCCATTGCATCATCTGGAATTGCGGCAACTCTTTTGGATGGTGGCCGAACAGCACATTCAGCATTGAAACTACCATTGAATTTGCAAATCACTGAGGTACCAATATGCAACATCAGCAAAAATTCTGGAATGGGAAAAGAACTCCAAACGTCCATATGGGACGAATGTTCAATGTCTCACAAGAAAGCATTGGAAGCGCTTGATCGTACACTGCGAGATTTGAGAGGAAACGCACGGATCTTCGGTGGCGCACTCATTTTATTGTCTGGTGATTTTCGACAAACACTGCCGGTTATACCACGTTCAACACCCGCTGATGAACTTGATGCATGTCTCAAATCATCAGTTTTATGGCGTCATTTACAGAAATTGACTTTAAAAAGCAGCATGCGTGTACAACTACAACGGAATGCATCGGCAGAAAATTTTGCAAAACAATTAATGGATATTGGAAATGGGCGAATGCAAATTGATGAATCTACGCAAGGTGATGCATTACCTTGCCAGAGAACTTCTGTCAGATCACAGAAAGCATAGACGAATTGGTGGAAAAAGTTTTCCCAAACATTGCACAGAACTAAAAAATCATCAGTGGCTCAGTACGCGTGCTATATTAGCGGCAAAAAACATCGATGTCAATATCATCAACTTCACCATTCAGAATGGAATACCCGGCGAAACAACAACATATAAGTCCATCGATACTGTGGTGAATCAAGACGAAGTCGTCAACTATCCAACTGAATTTTTGAATTCGCTTGATTTGCCAGGCATGCCACCGCACGTTCTTTTAGAAACTGGCCTATGGATTTTTATAATTGTGAATAGTTCTGGTTTAGTTGATTTTTCAGGAAAGAATATATTTCTTTCAGCAAGCCACTTCAGCATTGCATCTTTTTTCCATGAAAAATTTGGAATGGGTTCTAGGAGTGTGTTATGATATGAGGCATTGTCTAATATTGAGACGCATTTTTTCGGTGCATTAGGAATGAATTTTTCTTTTAACCATTTGACAAAATTTGTATTATTCATTTCATCATGATAGTCTCCGGTTTTCATTCCCGATTTAAAAATTGTAAGTGCCTCGGGTACGAATCCTGCTTCACCTCCAGCATGTAAAATAATTAGCCGTTTACCTTTAGCTACGGGTGATTTTAAACACTCCTTTGTACCATCGTCCCATGCTTTTGGTACGGTATGTGAACTGTGGATATAGGTTTCATCACAGTATACAATCGGCCGTCCATCTTCTTTGTATTGTTTTAACTTTCTTAAGTATTCAGTTCTTTTAGCTTTAATGTCATATGTCTCCATTAAAACTTTCCTCTTATCTTCAGTTTTTCTCCATTTAAATCCCATTCTTCTAACAAATTTTCTGAAACTATCAATTTTACCAGTAAAGTTCACCCCTTCTTCATTTCTCACTTCTTCAAAAATTCTTTTCATTGTAGGCCTTCTTTTATGAATAGCACTATAAGAATAAATAATTCTTCGAATTATTTCTTCCTCAAATCCATTAACGGATCCTTTGGAAGTTGAAGGTTTGTTGACGCTTCTCCTAGGTGATTTGAAACGTTCACCAGGCGATTTTTTATTAGCTTCGCTCACAATACGTTTCACTGTGGCCTTAGAAACATCACAAGCTTTAGCTACTCTTTCATTCAAATTGAACAGAGGGACATCTAGGTCTCTCTGTTCTTTTTCTGCCTTCATAAATTTATATACACTGTATATTATTTGTCGACCTTGACTATGTATAACTTGTTTGGAACCACTCATGTTTCCAGGTTTATTCTAGAACAAAAGATTTTAAAAATTAATACACAAAATAAAGATATATGAATATAAACTATATTAGTTACAAGTTTTACATACGCATCAATTAAAAAAATTTTCTGCCTAATGTCCCATGGAAAAATAACATTCTTTTTGATTAGGTAATAACATGCCAAAAATCAAACTTTTAATTTTAAACATGTAATAAAATAAATTAATACATACCTTACTGTCAAGTAAATTAATTCACTAAACAAAATATTTTCACAAATTATTGTCTACAAAAATCTTAACTAAACTACAAGGAACTAAAAAGGAAACAAAATGTACTGCACTATTAAAAGATTCGGAGTCGAAACAACCTGAACGGAGGACAGTCAAAGAATGAAATTGAAGCGCTGAACTTATTAGGATGGTTAGTAACATTTTTTTCGAACGCAATCTGGTATACTGCGACGGAATCACGCAGGGCTCATCTCAAAATCCATTACCTCTACTTAATGAAGTTTTTTGTCAATTATTTAAAAAAGAAGATAAAGTCTAATCCAAATTGAGGGGCGTTGCGAGATAAATTTTTCAAAAATATAAATGAAATAAATCAAAATTATAAATAGAAATATGGAATTAGCAATATGGAGAATATAAAATGGTAGAAACCCAATTCAATGTTTAAATATTTTCATCAGAATAAAAAATAAGACTAGGAGCTTCATGGCATGAAGAGTAGATATTTTGGATATTAATAAAATTAAAATTAAAATAATAACTATTGTGGGGGGAATATAAAATAATGATAATAAAAATAACCATGCTTAAGTTAACCTAACTTTTTTGGTCAAATGTTAGAAGAATTTATTGTCCCTTTGTGATTATAATAGAAAAATTTTATACAGGTAAGTTGTACTTGAAAATACAGTTTAGACACTTTTACCATTCCTTACATATTTAAACAAATTAAAAAATTATTTGTAGATGTAGATTCTGAAGATGAAGATTTTCTATAGAATCCAAGACATAATGAAGAAAGAATTCTGCCGCTTTTCGACAGCAGTATACACTGTGTTCATTTGAAAAGGACCCACCCTTAATATTTCAAAAATGGGACATATTAGAAAGAAATGCCGAAACACGTCAACTTTTAACTTGAGGGGGACACTTTTTGGCGCTAATGTCATAAACGTCAGATTCACCACCTCCCTACTGGAGACACCCCTTACATTTTTTCAAATGGCATTAGGTATCAAGTCACACCTCATTTTAAAGGTCTGGTGAATCTCTATTCAATCATTTTGTTTTGCCTTTCATTCCAGCCTTCCATTGTTATTTAATCGTTGTTTAAAATTGGCTCTTTTTCAACTTCTCGTATGCTTCCATATTGTGTTATGATAGAAAGACTCTTCAAAGAATAAAAAATTTACAAATAGTAAAAAGACAACTGTTACCAAAAAGAAACTGCTATTTAATCATGTGTTCAAAGTGACCACCGTTAACATTCAGGCAATAAAAGTTGAAAAGAGCCAATTTTAAACAAAGATTAAATAACAATGGAAGGCTCGTATCAAAGGCAAAACAAAATGATTGAGTAGAGAATTACCAGACCTTTTAAATGAGGTGTGACTTGATACCTAATGCCATTTGAAAAAATGTAAGGGATGTCTCTAGTAGGGAGGGCGTGAATCTGACGTTTATGACATTAGCGCCAAAAAGTTTCCCCCTCAAGTTAAGAGTTGAGGTGTTTCGGAATTTCCTTCTAATATGTCCCATTTTTGAAATATTAAGGGTGGGTCCTTTTCAAATGAACACAGTGTATATAGAGATATTTTAGGAACCACCAAAGATATTTTTTTTTCATAAAGTTGTACTAAAGTTAAATAAGTGTTGTGAGTTGTGATATATTTACAATACATTTTCATGTTCAATGGATCAATATAAAAATTTTATTATTTTTGCATTTTTCTAAATTTATATTATTTTTTTGTTTTTGTTGTTTGTCGACAAATTTTTATCGCTCATTGACAAAAATGTAAGTTTTAAAACACTAGTAGAAATAAAAGTTTTTATATTGTCCTACTGAATATGAAAATGTTCCTTTTTTGCAGCGCTATACGTCCTGCAGTTATTCAGAACAAAAATCTCCTCCGTCAATAAAATTAAGGGTTAGAATCAGCAGAACACCAAAAAAATTGAAAAAAAAGAAATATGAGTGACTATAGCCGTTTACATATTTTACGTTGTTGTCATGTTTATCTTATAAAAACATATTGTTTGTTACATGATTCTTAATATTAAATTATTAATATGATTTGCTTAGCATGCTATAAGTACGCTCTTAGTAACCATTAGTGAGTAAGCTGTTATCGTGTTTATTATTAATAAGGCTGATTGTCCTTTTCCATAAACCAAAACTAAATGCAAACAACTCACTATCACTCTAACCTAAATTTTTTCTTTTCTCCTTCAATTTTGTTGACTACTCTATCTTATGATAATTATGTTCCATGACAAAAGTTCTGCCTATTTATACTAGTGACGTAATAATCTCAAAGGTGGATTTTGAAAATTTTTCAAAATATGACTTTTTAATTATTGGGGATGAAAACAAAACTACATTAAATTTGATTAAATATGGCGCGATGTATTTTGTTTCTTTAGAATCAACAATCTGTTATGCATAAAAATTGTTGTTTTTTTTTCATTAATTTTATCTGCATCAACCACTAATGGTTATTAGCAGCGGTATACATGCGAAAAGTGTCTTTTCCGCACTGGTTAGGAAAATAACTATTATAAATTGTTAGATAAGTATTATAATATAAAAAAAATCTTTTCATATTTTCAAATACTGAGAATGTAACAGTATATATATATATATGTAGTACCACGTGAAATTATCCAAACTCTACGAACTCATCATACTACCTACTTATTTATAATCATAAGCTATAATGCAAGTTGTTATCGGGTAGTAAATATATATGTCTACACATTGCAAAAATCGTGACAAACACTACCCACCGTGTAATGAGGGGACCCAATATCGAACGTCGTAAACTTTACGTTCTCTCACTTCTTCTGACACCATATCTTACTGTGGTTATCAGGGGCGGCTCTGACAAATAGGCGAGTCACGCCCTGGAGCAAATATGACCGAACCAAATTTAAATTTAGTTGAGCAATAAAAGATTTTTTTTCATGTTTTTTTAATAATTAAGTGTACCATTATCTCTTTAAAGAACAAAAGAAATTGAAACAGATTATTTTGATTTTCAAACTGATATCTGTTCATGGTGCGTTGGAATTTGAATATATTTCAAAATTAAGTTCAATATATTGTCATAATCGATGGTTAGGCCATGTGGGTAGAGGATGGATGACGAAAGGTATGTGAAGAAGATTCTTCTTGGACGTGAAGGAGGCAAGAAAAAAGGGGACGACCTAGGAAGAAATGGATGGTTGCTGTTAAATAAGACTTGGAACAGATAGAAATAGAGGACGAATAGGCTTGCAAGGGATCGAGTGTAATGGAGAAATATAACAAAAAAAAAGTAGAAGCTATGGGCCTGTGAAGCCTAAAACGCTGTTTTTTATAGTATGCTATAATATCCTAGACTAGACCCATTTTACTAATTCATTGAATGTTGAGTAGGTGACTATTATTCTCAAAAGCCCATCCATGGAGGCTAGATAAGAAGATCGAACTCATACGGAAAAATTGACAAAACCTGTCGTCAAAATCGTCTATTTTAGCAACATCCAAATACAGTAGTTTTAGTTTTCATAAATGACAGTAGTCAAAATGGAAACATTACTTATGATAGTGGATAATAAAAAATCAAAGTAAGAACTAGAAAAATCAAAATTGAATAGAAGAGGCTTTTACTTGATGAAGATCCATACTGACACGATGGAATAAAATTCTTTAAAATTGAAAATGGGCATAGTGTGCGTTCTTAAAAATTATTGCAATAGTGGTTGTAGTGTAGCTGATTTAAAATGAAGAATTAAATATAAGAAAACCAGAGTGTTTTCAGTTACCAAAGGTGATTAAAAATATTCAAAGACAGGTAAAGAAGGAAATAATATTTATTATGATAAGATTCAAATTATACATTACTTGTGAGAAGTCTAGAAAAAGCTCAATTTCGCTCAAAATACTTTACATTTTAAATTAATAATGTCATTAGTAAGTTGTGCCTATTGATTAGAAACATATTAAATTATTTATTGTTATTAAACAGATTGATTATTTACTGTTTGGACCCTTACTTTGTGGAATCTACTCATATTAATATTATAATTTTCATAAATTTTGTAATTAAATAGTGGAATTAATTAGAAACAGTTAGTTTCATTTATAATATTAATTTTAGATTGATTATTGTGCATTGAGATTTTGAAGCATTGGGCTTCATCCTACACCCATTGAACCATTTCACCATGGAGGCTATACAAGGAGATCGAACTCATACGGGAAAATTGACAAAACCTGTCCTCAAAATCGTCGATCTAAGCAGTTTGTTTTTTCACCGCGGCGTCGCGCATTGTACCTAAGATACCATATTAAAACTGTCACGACAATAACCTTACTTTTTATATTTTACCAATTTGACAGTAGGCAAATAGTAAACATTACTTGTGAATTATAAAAACTAGAAAATTAAAATTGTTAAAAATTGATAATGTTGTTGAAATTTATTGCAATAGTGGTTGGTAGTGCAGATTATTTAAAAGGAAGACGTGATTGAATTTAATTTAAGTAAACCAGAGTTTTTTCAGTTACCAAAAATAATAAGAAATATTCAAAGATAAAAATAAAGTAGGAAAGGAAATATTTATTATGATAGACTTAAATTATATACCTTACTTGTGAGAAGTCTAGAAAAAGCACAATTGCACACAAAATACTTTACTTTTGCTGATGACATTATTATGTTCTATACAAGTACAATTTAAGAGAACTGGAAGAAAAAAGGTGAACAAAGATTTGAAGAAAAACCAGAGATGGTTGATAAGGAATAAGCTGTAATACTAATTTGAAAATATTACTGGCATGTTCTTTATATAAAAAAATATGAATTCAGTTGATATTCAGATAAAAATAGGAAATGAAAATATAAATAAGGTGAGAACATACATTTGAAGGAAATATATACATCAAATAGAATAAAATTTATGTTTGCCAATTATTGGCGCACTTTACCAATGTAGGGATTACTAAAACCATAAGACATTGAAACTAATCGGTGACACTTATTTCTTACCATTCTTCAGCTACCTAATTCCAGTGTAGTATAACATTCATAGATAAAACACAGAGGATTCAAAATAGTGTAGAGAATGTTTTGTGCAAGTTCAGTTACAGAACGTCCACAGTTATATATATTTTGTGTACGTACTTATGGATTTTACTAATTGTGACTTTCCACTGTGTTTGCTTCATTAGAAAATAAACTTTTGTAAATTGCAATTTTTGTATTTTTAAAATAAAGTACTTAAAAAAATTATTTTCATGTATGATACGGAATTATTTAAATATATTTTATATTGAAAATCTGTGCATGAACTAATGTCATTAGTAAGTTGTACCCATTGATTGAAAATATATTGTATTTTTCATTGTTATTGAACAGATTGAAGATTATGCATTGAGTTTTAAGACTTTGGGCTTCATCCTACACATGTTAAACCATTTCAGTATTCTGTTATAAGTTTTTGTAGCTTATTTACTGTTATTTAAGATTATTATGACTGATCAAAGCGATGTCATCTATATACTGCAATATGTATGCAAATTTAAATGTTCTGTTGCTAAATCATAGTTGTAACAAGATAGATAGATTGTAGAGCAAATAGGACAGTGAGGAATACTGGAGAAGTCATTAAATGTTTTGAATAAAACTGTAATTCACTTTTACTTGTGGTGTTCTATCACTAAGGTAGTTTTCAAGATTAAAAGCAAGTATTTAGAACACATCATTTCATATATTTGTAGAATATACCACAGTTCCAAACACCATCAAACGCTTCAGTAATGCCTAGAAAAATAGCAGCACTATGTTTTCATCATAAACTAGAGGTTTGTACTCGTATATTTGATGTCAGGTTCGATAGTGTGCATAGTTGAGCATCTGGTATCAAGATATAGATGTATTTTCTGATATCCTTCAGTTAAATTTTTTTGCAAGAGTACTCCTAATCCTATAAAGCCTATTGGTAAATTGAGCAGTAAATATGAAGTATTCTAATTACAGAATAGATGTCGAAGAATAAAAATATATTATTCTACGCTTCACAACTAGTTTTGAAAAATATTTTTCAAAACTAGTTGTGAAGCGTAGAATAATATATTTTCATTCTTCGACATCTATTGTTAAAACGCTTTACTAAATACGACAATTTTACAGGAAACTGTATTAATTCATTATTCTAATTACCTTATTTTAACTTCAACAGTTCACTTATTACTCATAATACCTAAGCTGGATAAGTATAACAGGCAATAGGATAGGTAGGTATCAAGTTAGAGACAAAATACTGATTGTACCTGAACAATGTTTAATGATCGAAGGATTGTACACTTTATATTTAGGTAAAAGAATTTACATAGTGTGTAGTAAATTACTTCTCGTGCAACTCTCTGTATATTCAATATTTTCATAATTTCTTCTTGTAAAGGCTTGACCAGTTCGGAAGCAATCATCTTTTCGTTCATTTCATAGAAAATAACCTGAAATATTAGATATTATTAATTCTGTAATTGTTTTATTACTTCTTATTGATAGGACCAAATTTGTGTGTTATTAGAGCTTATGACTACTGGCTATTTATCTATACATACTTTCTATGTTTTCAAACTGTATTTCTTCTAGTTGCAATTCTCAATTATTCGAAGGCCATTTAATATAGTACATTTGAAGTGGCACATTTCCTCCAAGCATTTCAAGTTATTTTTCCTTTTTTTCCTCCGTTTTTTCATATTTTTGTGTAGCTAATATTTTTTTACTATTTAGGAAGCCAGATTCTGGAAAACTTTATACATATTGTAAACTTATCTCTTTATTCATCTCCAATTTATTTTTTATAATTGGGCAATCCAACTTGTGAACTTGGTTCTAGAATATACTTACTTGCACATAGAGTGTCTTTTTTATTCTTCAAATTTCTCTTTTAAAGACATACTCATTCCAACTGTGCTGGACCTTTAAGAGTGTTCTAAAATTCCATACTGAAGAGAAGAGATGATAGTAGATATTCATATTTTTTATCACGTAAAAACATAAATAAATTCAGCAGCACAGAGTGGAACTGATTATTTAACCACCAAACGATTACAATTTTCGATATTTTTGAAAACGATGACAAAAAACGGATTTCTTATTCACAATATTTTCCATTTCTGTGACCTAACCTCACTTACCTCACACGTGAACAACGAACTGTCAAAGAAGCTAGCAACCAATAAAACATCATGAACTCGAGTTTTATGATTGGCTGCCGTCAGATTTTTTGGTATCGCAACTTATGTGGTGCCCTCTATAATGACCAGAAATTGGAATACATGGAGTTCGATCTCCTTGTATAGCCTCCATGCATTTCACTATAGAACGTTTCCAAGTGATGTCATCCCACGCCATGTTCTCAGCTGATCACGGACAACCTTCAGAAATATAAATCGAAAAAAAAGTAAATTGGGTTTAATAAATTTGTGTACTAGTGTATATTATTTGGATACTATAATAATGTAAAAGTATAAAAAGCCATTGTTATGAGTTTTATCGTGTTGTATTATTAGGTTTGGGGTTATATTAAAATTTAGGTTGTCCGATGATAGAAATTGGAAAATGTCAATTCTGTTATAAGTTTTTGTAGCTCATTCACTGTTATTTTACCTCACTTACCTTACATACTGACAAATGAGTACTTACTTCGAAGTGAGTTGAGATTTTTTCTCCCCCTTCACCGATGCTGCATGTGCTATGCGGGGATATCAGTTAGACTTGAGTCGAAAATAAAGTGGATGGGATGAAGAAGTATTTGATTTGCTTGGGTTTTAAACAACATATCCTTTATTTAGTATTGAGTGAATGTTATCAATTGTAATTTAACTAGTGCAATGAAAATTATCGAAAATTCACTAGTGCGCGGAGTGCCTTTTTCAGTTTAACTTGCATGAGAGCAGATTTGTCAAAAATTATCGATTCATTTTCATTGCAAGAGTTAAATTTTATAAGAAAATTTTATGAATCAATCAAATCGTATTGTGTCACTGTTAGTTGATGTCACCTGTGGCGACAATAATATTGTATACTTTATACTCATTGCAGGCACGCAGGAGCTGTCTGAAACAATCGTTGCTACGGACATTGAAAAATTTGTTAGTAAACGACGCTTTATAAAAACCCCATTGTAAAATGTAATGTAAAGTAAAGTGCAATGTCGCGATTTGGAAACGCTTCTGCTGTAGATATTGAGAAGAATATCGACAATATTACGCCAACGAATACAAAAAAGTCAAAAACGTCAGTATGGAGACAATTTCAAGAGTTTTGTGCCGAAAGAAATCACTTATTAGAACGAGGAACTTCGGTGGGAAAAATTGCCTTCATTCTAAAGGACTGGGCAAGCAACATGCGCAAGAAGGATGGATCCCTTTATAAATAAAGTGTGGTGAAAGCAATGTGGAACGTGACATCAAAACTTGTTCACGAAAAATACTACTAGGATTTCGGCATTGCAATAGATCCATTTAATGATATAAGATTTAAATCTGCTAGGGGTGCACGAGATGCTGCGCGCAAAATATTACAAATGAACCCGGAAAAGAGAAAAGAAAGCTCATCGGCTTTTACTTACAAAGAATTGCTGCAAATTTTGAAGCTTTACGATGAAAACAAGCCGGAGGGTCCGCAGAAAAATTTTTTTCATCTCATATCTTATGAGCTAGCATACACAATAGATCTGCGAAGGTCGTAGAGGAGAGGCTCTCAGAAGCACTTAAGCCCCATATTTATCTTTTTTATGAGCTAGCATTTCGAGGAGGTGAGGCAGCCAACTGTATGACGGATTTCTTTCATAAGAAAAGTTTAATGATGGAGCAAGCACAAATAGAATAGAATATAATCCAGTGTTTTCAAAAACCTGCCAAGGTGTAGGCCGCAGATTAACAGACAGTAAATGGTTAATCAGAAACACTACTAATGAAGACATTTGCCTCGTTAGGAAGGTCAAATTAACCGTTTTTAATTTAATTTTTCTTATCAAAGCTTTTTTTCTTTAAGATTATACAAAAAACTTTTGTCAAAACGAGGATCTAACGTGAAGACGAACCGTCTGTTTCTTACACTGAATCGAGAATGGCAAAATAATGGTATATGGTTCAAGAACATCCCAGTTGGCAGAAACGAGATCGCAAAATGGACAAAGCTGTCTGTCCAAAAAGCAGGTCTCGATAGCGAAAAGTTCAAATTTACAAACCATTCTCACCGAGCAACTGCCGTAAGCCATCTAGCCAAGGTTGGGGTAAACGAAAACCAGCTAACGAAAATAACGGGACATGGAAATGTCAGTTCAATAAAACCTTATTCACAACTCGATCAAGAGTTTCACGAGGAAATAATAAAGAAAATGAGAAACAGTGAAAACAACGAGTTTAGTGTTTTTTCAGTTTCAACTTCTGCTTCAAGTAACGTTGTTTATGACCAACAAACTTCGACTGGTTCAGTCATAAATTTCAATAATTGCGTTTTTAATTGTAAAAATTTCAATAACTATAGGTTTAACAGTTTTGATGTTACTTTAATAAATAATAAACGTTTATAATTACGTCTTCATTTATTTTAAAGGACCTGATAATATTTTGCACTAGTGCCATTTTATCGCCTAATTGTATGCTCATTGGCTAAAACAACAATAAAAAAATAGTCGGAACATTGTTGAAATGTCAAATTTGACAGATGAAAAAAATTTCGGGGGTAATATCCCTAGTGCATTTAATTTTTCCGGAAAAATTCGGAAATACGAGTTTCTAAGTAATTTGTTTTAACAAATAGCATGAGCGAGAGTGGTTTTAAAAATCCGAGTCGAACACGAGGATTTTTCCACTTTCGCGAAGGATATTTGGAAGGGATATTTGGTAAGATTATTTCCTGAGTTAAATAAACATTTTATTTTAATACAAACATTTTTTTTATTAAAATAATAAGAACAATAATTAATAAGAACAATATAACTTTCAAGCTAGGAAAGCTAATTACTTCAAATTCATTTCAAATGTCAAACTTGCATGACATTTTTTCGATTTTTTTTCCGGAAAAACTGCTGACAGCTAAGTTGACAGTTGTTAAGTAATTTTTCCACTTAAAATTTATATTTGACATACCATAGGAAGGAAATAATCACTTATAATCTCCATAAAGCACGAATTATTTCCGGAAATTTTCTCGAAGTGCGAATTTTCTTAAAAAATTCGGAGATTCGGTGAGAAAATTTTATACCAAAACTTTTTTAAAATAGAAATTAAATTGGTGACATACTTACCTTACTCGCCATTGAGGAGAAAAGATGTGGAAAACGAATTTCTAATACATTTGAAATTTGTAACAGATAATAACATGTACCTATAATTAAGTTATAAATGAATATCTATCAAAAATATTTTACGCCACTGTGTTTATGACAGCTGTCAAGCCAGAGGGAAATTTCCACTTATTAATTTCCCTCTACACAGGTAAATTTCCGAAGAAATTAGGTTATTGTCATAGCAACATGTCAAAATGCAGGCATCTGATTGGCTAAAATTAACTGGTATAAAATTTTCGTAAATAATTGCACCAGTGCATCAAAATTAACGATAATTTTTCATGACAGCGTGTTGTCAAAAAACTGCATTTTTATGCACGAGTGTAATTCGGTGTGATATTTCCCGATTATTTCCTTCCTATTAATTTTGACCAATCGCTATCAAGAATTGGTATGTCAAATATAAATTTTAAGTGGAAAAATTACTTAACAACTGTCAACTTAGCTATCAGCAGTTTTTCCGGAAAAAAAATCGAAAAAATTTCATGCAAGTTTGACAAGTTGCCTTGTAAAAACAAACTTGATGGTTTCTATGCCACAGGGCATTCCAAAGCTGCGTCTATCCAACCGTATCTACAAATGGACAGTCAACATCATTCAAATATCATCACTGCCTTAAGAACCGTCCAAAATAATGTACCATCTACAAGCTTCGAAGCTCCCTTGAAAAGACAGAAAATAGACACTTCTTCGAGCCAACACCATCAATCGTTTGACACTCCTCACAGCAACATAGAGAATCGTGCTACTACAAACATAATTAAAAACAATTTAACCGATATGGCTAACAATACTCTTGTAACCTACAATAATTGTAATTTTTATATTAATTGTAATTTAAAATGAGTTTGGAGTAATTACCTTTCCTAGCTTGAAAGTTATATTGTTCTTATTAATTATTGTTCTTATTATTTTAATTAAAAAAAATGTATTAAAATAAAATGTTTATTTAACTCAGGAAATAATCTTACCAAATATCCCTCGTGCATCTTGGACACATTAAATGCACTAGGGATATTACCCACGAATAAACGATCAACTTGTCAAACTCTAAACCAGAAGCTTTGGCATGTAGAACAGCCCATTTGCTCACTGTATTTCATCCAGCAGGAATATCAATATACCATTTTCTGTTCAACTTCCAAGTGGGATTTACAGTGAGAAAGTCGTCTTGTTTTTATTCCAACACTTCTTCTAGGAATTTTTAGTACATTTGATTTGTACCTACAAAAATCAGGATTGATTTTATTGTTTATTAGCCATTCCAATGTAGCATGGCTTTGCCCCGCCTTGCATCGTCTTAGTAAACACAAGATCGTAAATAATCGTTCCTGTTCTTTCACCTACCTTCTTTAAAGTACGAAATTAAGCACTTGCGTGGCCTTCTCCACCACCCCAAGCTAATTCAAAAGCAAAAAAAAATACCTTCTTCCGCAAACTATCTGGGGTGTTTTAGTCACAACCACGAACCATATTTTGGAATTCATCGTAGGTACCTACTTCAGACAAAATGCACTTTCCTTTCTCTTCTCTGGATCTGTTTGTAGTTGTTTTCTCCTGGCATTTTTCGCATCTCTGGCTGCTTCGAACTGAATATTAGAGAAAGGGTTAAAATTTCCATCAGTAATTTAGCTTTCACGTTCCAAATCGTCTTAACAATAAATTCTTTGTACTCATCGCCATTCCGCTTACGCATATTGAATACCCAGTCCGGTAATATTTTTGCCAGTACATTAATTTGTGTTTTTTCATCCAAAGTATAGTTTTTCTCATCACAGAAGATCGTAAATTGACGCCACACGTATTTTCTGTTCTGTTTTGTGTTATTTGATTCGTTTTCCAACACATTTTCTTTAATAGCTTTAAAGCCCGACCGAAACTAGACTTTTTTAATAAAGGGCATCTAATTTTTCCTGTGAAAAAAATCGAAAAAACACGTTGGTAAGTAGCTAAGTAAGCATTGTGTTTTTTCGATTTTTTTCACTTATAATTACACGAGAGCTTTTTTTTTGTCGAAGTAAAATGGAAGTAAACTTGACATGTATCAATAAGAATTTTGTTGCCTGGCAATTTAACGAAAAAAACTGCCTCTGGAAAAATTACGAGTCCGTAGGACGAGTAATTTTTTCTGGCAGTTTTTTGAGTTGATTTACCTAATGGCAAAAAAATTCGAATTATAAAGGAAAAAATCTAGTTTAGTGAACCAACGCGGATTTTGATGAAATATTTTTTTTTTAATTAATTCGAGGTCGCTGAACACGAAAATGAAAAAAGAAATCGGCGCTCTCTTACCAAAAACGAGTTATGAATTTTTGAAGATGAGTTCAGATCAGCACTGCACTGGTTTTATTGTCATATAATAACTGATTTAAATGATGCATTATAAAGTCTACACAATGTTAATTACACTATAATTACTTTTTACGATATTCCTCTCACACACACATTTAAAAAACACTGATATTGATATTCATTTCTTGTAAATTCTTTTTTTAATTCCTCAATTATTATATATTTTGACATTTTCATGTAACATGACTGACATATAAGTTTTGGTCTGCTTCCTCTTAGTCGTACAACTTGTACCTAATAGCATATTCAGCCATAAAAGATATTTAGCCACTTGAATTAGTTGCTGAGTATATTCGTTTTCATGATCGTGACCATATCGTGACATAGAAGATATAAACAAGATGAACATCATGAACATACACCTATTTTTCCGATAGCTAGCGCCGTATTACAGCTGAAACATTTTTTTTCAAATTTTGAGAGATGTTGATTTTAGGAAGATGGTTAGTTTTGAGATAAGTTTGGTTGATATTTATCATTTATTTGAAGGATAATGAACCATTCAATTTGATCATTGAGGATGCTGAACAATTTTTTTTCTCTGAATTGCACCCATCAATTAATTCTTTAAAAAAATCACCTCCTCAGTTGTTCGGCCTCTATAAACACTGCTGACAACGAAAATAGTTGCTGCAGGTGTAATTCCAAATCAAATTTTTAACATACTGCTAATATTATAAGACTTTGGTTATCAGAAGCTGTTTCCCCTTTTTAGAAAATTTGAAAATTCTACTAATATCGCTTCCCGACCAACTAACACCGATGAAAGTGAAATCGCAATCGCTTCTTATCATCTTGATACATTTATTAGATTGGATTTCCGTTTGAAATAATGAAGTAGATTGATTATCGCGAGCGAAGCGAGCGCGCCGGATCGACGTTTCGCAATTCGCGCGCGCGAATTGCGAAACGTCGATCCGGCGCGCCTTTCTCACAGTATGTAGATGGCTGTTCATATAATTTTTCCATAACCGATTTCAGTTAAACGAAAGTTGAGCCAAATACAGCGCCAGCTATCGGAAAAATAGGTGTATGTTCATGATGTTCATCTTGTTTATATCTTCTATGTCACGATCATGAAATCGAAAATATTCAGCAACTAATTCAAGTGGCTAAATATCTAATGGCTGGATTTGCTATTAGGTACAAGTTGTGCGACTGAGCGGAAACAGACCAAAACTTATATGTCAGTCATGTTACATGAAAATGTCAAAAGATTGTGGAATTGTGGAATTAAAAAACGAATTTGAAAGAAATGAATATCAATATCAGTGTTTTTTAAATGTGTGTGTGAGAGGAATATCGTAAAAAGTAATTATAGTGTAATTAACATTGTGTAGACTTTATAATGCATCATTTAAATCAGTTGTTATATGACAATAAAACCAGTGCAGTGCTGATCTGAACTCATCTTCAAAAATTCATAACTCGTTTTTGGTAAGAGAGCGCCGATTTCTTTTTTCATTTTCGTGTTCAGCGACCTCGAATTAATTTAAAAAAAAATATTTCGTCAAAATCCGCGTTGGTTCACTAAACTAGACTTTTACCATTATAAATGTCAAGAGCTAGAGTGTAATTCGGTAAGACAATTTAATGAATATGTAAATCAATAAATTAAAAAATGAGATGTAAATTTCTTAAACTGTATGTCCGTGAACGGATTAAAAATTCTTTTATAATCTTTAAAGTACTTCTCTTGTAACATTTTTGCTGAAGTGTTCCAGCTCGTCTTGACTGCACTCTCTTTATAATCTTCTCCATTGTTCTTCTTCATGTTGAATGTCCAGTCACATAAAATAGAAGCTAACTCTTCAGTGGAAGTTTCTGCAATGAGTTCATATTTTTTTCCAAACAAAACATCGCAAATTGTCGCCAAATTGATGTAGTTGAATTCACAGTATTGCGAGGCACATTATCATTGATGGCTTTTTCAATTTCTCCACTCGAAGACTCTCCAAATCGCGTCATTTCCACAAATGAAAACTTTTCTGACAACGCAAGTTTGAGAAAAATTGACATAACGTAATCAAAAATTTGTTTACAATGCTGGTTGTCATGCTTTCAAAAGTTAGGTTCCGTTATTGTCGCTGGAAAAGTTAGGGCAAACTTTTTTCGCTGTCATAATGACAAAATCACGCGGCTTATGGGATTTTTTATACATGAATTAAATTGTCACAGGAAAAATTAGATTTTTAGTGACAACAGCTGTCAAGTTTTGCCGTGGGTAAACTCGAAAAAACTGCTGACAGGTGCTGTCATACAGTTTTTTCATATATAATACCACGAGAGTGAAAATTTTGTCGGCAAAATTTTTCGATTGTCATGAAAGTTTGTTGCTTGGCAATTTTGCGAATGACATTTTTAACAAAACCACGAGCCGTGAGGCGAGTGGTTTTGGATTAAATGTCATGAGCAAAATTACCTAAAAGCAACAAACTTGAATACGACAAGAGAAAAATTTTACCTTACAAAATTTTTAATTGAGTGGTATTCGACATGACTATTTCACGAGAGAAAAACTAAAAAATCATATGTTTAAACGTTTTATTTATTGCAAACTTCAATTATACAAAGCCAAAAAAATAATAACATTATGAAAAGAAAATTACTTATTTATGTAAAAAGTACAATTATTATAATTGTACGTTGTAGCATTATTTTGGGGATTGTTTTGCATCATAATCTTCAAGAATTTTTGCTATAACTTGTTCAGAAGTATCCTTTTCTAACGTATAATTACGTGCGTCCAGAAACATTCTAAACTGTTCCCACGCAGACTTTTTTGTCTTCATTGTATTTCGCGGTATACTTTGCTTAATTGTACTCTCTATTTCATTTATTGAATTATTTCCAAATCTTGTATTATTCATGTTAATAATACTTATTTAAATTTTTGAAACAGTTTTAATAAAAATAAACAACTTAGTTTCCTTAGAAACCACTAACAAAGATTTTATATTGAATTTTATCACAGAGTGATAGAATTTTATACACATAGATTTGATATATTAAACGTCAAAAAATTGCCGCGACAAGACAAAAAATTGCCAGTTCAAAACCTTCAAATTTTGTCAGTTATCAATTTACTCTAGTGAAATAGTCATCTAGAAACCATTTGTAATTCAAAATTGCGCGTTTGTGATTGGTGGAAATTAAGACGAGGGAAATAGTCGCTGTAATTTTGCGATAATTGCACTCCACTTACATGGGATTTTTAACAGGAGGGATATATTCTATAGGATTATGAAAAGAACAGCTCGATTAGATGCTGATACGAATCTGTCTTATATTTTGAATCTTTTTTGAATTGAATTTTGATGCGACATCACTTTATCTCAGATCACATTAACTGAAGTGAGCTGAAATCTCAGTCAAAAAGAACGCACCTCATATGATAGTAGTGTGAATGAACAAAGCACAATCAATAATTATTTAAATATATTTTGGACGGGTTAAAACCGAAATCAGAAAGATACGAACGAATTTCATCTGCTGACGATGCAAATGTTATTTGTGAAACCGGTCGAGTAATATATGTTACATGTCTGTTGTGAAATTTGTTGTTTATTGAATTTATTTAATAATTATATAAAGATTTCACGTAGTAAGAATTGAAACAATTAATTTGGTAGAGGATATAATCCAACTTCCATTTTTAATTATATTTATTACTAAATCCCTTCATTTATTTGACTATCAATGTAAACAGAACGTGCTCTCTCAACTATTGTAAGCTATTACTAGTTTGATTTTTTACCACCAGACGGTGTGACTCAAACGGTAAGTTCCCAATAGACTATTTCTCATACAATCGTAGCTCTTAGAATCACGTTACTCCATTAATACCTAGCACTGTCATGACATCTAGCAGTAAATACAGAACAATTTGTAAAACTATATTCAGTAAATCCCATGCTCTGCATGGCGCGTTGTTAAATGTGAACGTATGAAAAACATAAAATTACATTTTAGTTGTTTATTTATTTATTTTAATTATACATACTATACAATTTTCAACTTCTGAATTATGTAAAAAGTAAAAATTAAACAATATAATAGATAAAACGTAAATAAGAATCAATCATGATGATGGTAGTAGCTTTGGTTTAGGTTTCGAAGCAAGTTGAAACATATAAGCCGCTAGCATTTTAGTTCCTTCATAATAGCATCTACTAGAAATCCTTTCATTAGCTTCAGCATGGTTAGAATTTTTCGAGCACAAAGGAACCATCACGATATTTTTTTCTAAAACGCTATCGAAAACTGCTGCAGTTTCTCTACCCCTGTCTTCTCTAATTAAATTAGGATCTTGCTTATAAATCTGGAAATAGGATACAAAAAATACCAAACAGTCTGAAATTTCGTGTTACATGAGGTTTTTTTTGTATAAATGTTTATTAGTTATTAACATAATAAAAATCGACGATATTTACATTGGGAAGGGATAATATTTTTAAAACGTTGTTCTAGTGTTAACACGAGACTTGAAAAGGTGGAGTACTTTCACCACTTTTATGGAACCTTGTGGATGACTGGATCTGCAGGTTAAAAATCAAGGCATACGGACGCAGGACTTTGCGGACGTCATAGATTCTTTCCAATGGAAAATTCCCAGAGGTAGTTAGGAATGTCCCACAAGAAGCACTACGAATTGTGGAGGACTGGTGCCTTAAAGAGGAAGAGTTCATCAAAAAAAACTAAACTAGCTGCTTTTACGAATAGAAGAGTTCTTCCACAGGGTAGAGTACTGCTGTTCGGAGAAGAACTAGTAATATCCGAAGGAGTTAAATATCTGGGAGTGGCCCTTGATTCCAAACTGAAAAAATACTACCAGGGCAATGTAGAAAAGTGGGGCAAAACATGGGGAATACGACCCTAGGTGGTGCACTGGCTTTATACAACTATGAAAAGGTCACCTATGGAACAATAGTCTGGTGGAGAAGGGCAGAAGTGTCCTCCGCAGTGAATATGTTAACTGCATTCCAAAGACAAACCTTCCTTGGTATTACCGGGGCAATGAACAGTACGAGGACGGCATCAATGGAAGCCCTTATTAGCCTTCCTCCTTTGGAACTTTTTGTAAGGGCGAAGACGATGATGGCAATTCTTATGTTGAAATCGGAAGACTTATGGTCCCCGAACAATGTTCGAGAAGGACATACTGACTCAGCAGGGACAATACTAGATGAACCCATATTTCACATGACACCCGAGAACATATTCACTGAGCGAGTAAACTTCATCATTCCATCTAGGAAACAGGTGATGCACCCAGGTAATTCTGGATAAATAATCTGGTTCACCGATGGTTCTAATAGAAACCATGGCACTGGGGCTGGCATAAATGCACCTAGAAAGAGAATGTTCGTTAGCATTGGTCGATATACGTCTGTGTTTCAAGCAGATACGATTGCCGCAATAGCCTGTTTTGATGGAAACATCAGAAGAGGATATACCGGACAAAAAATTGAAATATTCACTGACAGCCAGGCTCTGCTTAAAGCCATCAGTTATCCAACAACTAGGTCTAGACTGGTAAAAAACTGCAAAGAATTCCTTAACAGGCTGGCAAGAGACAACAAAGTGTCTCTAATATGGGTGCCGGCACATGAGGGGATTGCAGGTGATGATATGGCGGACCAGTTAGCAAAAGAAGGCTTGAAAGGAGACTTCCTAGGTCCGGAACCGTTTTGTGGAATCACAAAGGATTGCATAAGAGGGGAAATCGGGAACTGGCTAGATGAGGAACACCAACTCAAGTGGAGGTTGACACAA
This sequence comes from Lochmaea crataegi, assembly GCA_947563755.1. Lineage (NCBI taxonomy): Eukaryota > Metazoa > Arthropoda > Insecta > Coleoptera > Chrysomelidae > Lochmaea > Lochmaea crataegi. Next base: position 16,288,229 of record OX387433.1, read on the forward strand.
AGAGTTTACTGAACAAGGTAGACAAGGAACTCTCAATCAGGCTGTTGAAACTGGGTAAGAGACATGTGAAGACAGTTAGGGGAAAGTGTCCTAAAATGACATAGCTGCTAAAATGACACACTTGCTCTATATAGGAAACTAGAAGCGGCAGCTCTTATTCGGTAACGTTACTAAGTAACAAACACCATGAGTTTACAGATCTCTCCAGGTTTACTTAACGGTTTTATTGTGTAGGTTATGTTTCAGTGGCAAGAGAGTTTTGTATGCGTGGATTTTACATTGCTGTTTTTATATCATTGTCCGTGGTAATAAATATTGTGTTGGCATTAATTGTTATATGTGAACAGTGAACAATTGATTGGTAGGTAGGTTTTTTAATAGCAATTTAAAATGACATATTGTGGTTGTTGTTAAAATGTCATTTTATACGACGCACAGTACAATTTCTTCTTTTTAGTACAATGATTTATATTAATTCTAATTCGATTTTTTATTTTTTTTACAGATGACCATGGTTGGAGAAAGACTAATAGACAGTCCTGGGATGAAGCATCTATGCAGCAAGCTATAAAAGATGTACAAGAAAAGAGAATGGGGAGAATGGGATGGCCAAAAGCATCTAAAGTGTATAACGCTAATAAGAATAAAAGAGTTAAAGGTGGAGAGAAAAGTCTGGGCCGATTTTCAATAACTTTTGATTCCCAAACAGAGAATGAGTTGGTAAAACACCTAAAATATCTTGAATCTAGACTGTTTGGTTTAACCACAACCGAAGTGAGACAATTAGCTTATGAGTTTGCGGAAAAAATAAACTAGATTATAGATTTAATCGTGAAAAATGAATCGCAGGAAGAGTGGCTCAGAGGATTTCGCAAAAGAAATACCAACATATCTCTACGACGGCCAGAATCCACTTCAGCATCCAGGGCACGAGCTTTTAACAAGCCTAAAGTTTCCAAATTTTTTGAGGTTTTAGATTCTGTTCTACAAAAGAAATCTATCACTGTTGAGAAGATTTACAATATGGATAAAAGTGGATTGTCTAATGTCCAGAAACCTCCAAAAATATTGGCAAACAAGTAGGATCTTTTCAAGAAAAAACAAAAAAGATGAACTTTTTGATAAAGCACCTCCTGGAAGTTTAGGTTTGTGCCAAGAGTCTGGTTGGATGAACTCAAACTCTTCGTTCAATGGCTGAAACATTTCTGCTAACATGCTAATCCCTCTCCGGAGAATAAAGTACTCCTTCTGCTTGATGGTTATGTAAGCCATACCTCCTTAGCAGCTGTGTAGTTTTGTAGAGAGAATAACATCATTCTCCCAGCTCACTGCACCCACCCTATGCAGCCGCTTGATGTGAGTTTTTTTGGACCCCTAAAGGCGTTTTACAATCAGGCTTGTACCACATGGATGAAAAAGCATCCAGGTCCAGGTTATTACAGCTTACCAAGTGAGTGAACTCTTTTCTGAAGCGTACGGTAAAGCAGCCACAATCCAAAATGCATTGAGCGGATTTGCTAAAACAGGAATCAGTCCATTTAATTCCAACATTTTCCCGATTACCTTTTTGTACCCGCGGACACAACTGATATTGCACTAGAAGATACTCAGGCTGAAACACCAAATCCGTTGGGGGAGCAGCTTCACGATGACCATCAAACAGAAAACGAAAATCAACCAGATGTTGCTTCTGAACTTCCAGTCAATAGTAATGAAGAAGACAAGACAGTAGTCGCAAAGGTGCCATTTTTAGAAATATCCCCACCTCCAAAAGCAATATACCAATCAAGAAAAAGGAATGATGAATCGAATGATGTCATGAAAATAATTTATGATTTAGGTTTCGAATTACTCGAACACTCCCCGTATTCTCCATATTTAGCTCCCTCTTTACTTCACTGAAAAAAGGGTTTTATCGTCATGGAGACCTGATGGTTTGCAGAGCAAGATCAAATTTATAATAAATGGATCAAATTAAGAGGAGAGTATGCTGAATAATATAATTTGATTTTGTTCGCCTCCATAGTAGGTTAACAATTTTTAAATTTAGCGTAGTATACTATACAATAGAGGCATTAATTTTGCTATAGACCAAATAATTAATTTGAATGGTTTACTTGAATCATAGCTTTCCTGGTAGCTTGAAAATTGTGCGATCCTGGATTTTCCAACCAAGTTCTAGTTGATTGTAGCAGCTTGCAAGTTACTTTATTTTCAATATTAAGGGCTTTTGTCACATTTTTCAGATGACTTTGTATCCTATTTTCAGTTCTGTCTACAATTTGACGTGGCACTATTTTCAGGACAAAATGTCGTTTGACAATATTAGTATCTTTCTTTTCACAAATGCATTCTTCAATTTCATCTACAAATATTTGAGGTAGCCTCCAGAAGCTCATAAGAAGCCTAACTTTGTCCCACGATTTCTTGTGTTGTGGCAAAGCGTTTCTAAAAACAGTATATTTATATTTAATAGAAAAATGTAGGTTTTCATGGTCGGAGTTATGATTAACAATAATTCTTTGGTATAAAGACGATGGTCTTAGAGGGTTGGACTTAGACTGCGGCAGCCATTGTCTATGAAAGTGTGAGGAGAACCTGAGTAATCTTATAAAAAGTCTCGTTGACAGAGCTTCACGAATCTGCGAACCAGAATATCTGGAGTAAGAGATAAAACACATCAACCAATCTCTACAGGTTATCTTGAAAGAGATATTAGGTAAGCGTATTTTACATCCTAGACTACCTAGAGAAAAAGAAGATAACCTAGCAGTATCCAATAGTTATATACCGTATATAGAAGGCATAAGTGATGGTATCGAAAAGGTTCTAAAAAGATGTGATATCAAAACTGTCTACAAACCAACACGAAAGATTCACGAACCAGGATTCAGCCAAAAACCAAAGAAATCCATTATCTGCAGCTGGTGTCTATAGAATACCTTGTTCATGAGGGAAAGTGTACATTGGTACCACAAAACGAAGCATAAATACGTGTCCCTCCGAACACAAGAGGAACTGCCGTTCAAGACAAACCGACAAATCAGCAGTAGCAGAACATGCTCTACGAGATGGAGACATTATAATTCCTGTCGAGAGAACTGATGTAATATCCACAGATAACCATTATTGAAGGATTGAACGTTAACAAAATTTGGCATGGTGTCTTAAAATCCAGTAAGGTAAGACCAATTCCAACCAATCTTAGGAGTCAAAACTACGTCAGTGTCATCTGAAAACCAATTAGGACATCCAGATCACGTAACCTAATATGGCCATCCAGGTCATTCAGTTTGGACAGCTGGTCAGTTTTGTTCTGTCTATCCAATGGTAAACAGTGTTCCAAGAATTTTTTCGTCGATTTTATTAGTGTTTTTAATATATTATGTATATGGTGTGGTTTGACTTTCTGTTTCCTTGAAAACCTTCATTGCATTTTAACCACATTTGAGAAATGGATGAACTCCTAGATATGGATATAGGGTAAGTTCGGGATAGATGGACCACTGGTATAGATGGACCTGTCCAATATTTCGCTGCTCTACCACAGCAGCGCTGCAGTCGGTATCTGGAGTTGTTGTTTTCGAGTAAACAGGTCTACGCTTAGTTTTGCTTGTGAGTTTCATGTGCATTTTAGAGGCAAACTTCGTTTATTGCGTGAGTTAAGAAATATTTTGTATTAGATTTCTGTGTTGTGTGGTTAAGTTGGTTCAAATGATTTCGACGTAAGATCAATGCTATAACTTAAGTGTAAGATCTTAAGGCTACGATCTTAACCAAAAATGGCGTGCCAGTAGCGTTGTTTGTCTGAACTGCGAGGTGGTCCATCTATCCCCTACAATTTGGATAGATGGACTAGTGAAATTTGGGATAGTTGGACCGTACCTCCTATTACGAGTAGGCGTTTGCTTTCTTAAATCTCAAATAAATATAAAGATGCATCTTGATAAGTAGGGTTTTTTCTGTTACAGAAAAATGCCTACATTTTATAAAAGAAAAGGCACGTCTGGGAGAGGAGAATGGTCTGAAGACAGTTTGAAAAATGCAGTCAAAGCTGTTTAGAATAAGGAAATGTGAGTTAATGCTGCAGCAGAAGGACATATTAAGACATTACAATCAAGGGGGTTTACTCCAACTAGAGATTCTGTACGCTCCATGGCCTATTTTTTAGCAGAAAAACTGAAATAAAAACATAATCATAATCATGAAACCAAACAAGCAGGCAATCTGAGGGGGTATCTATTACAAGAGCGAAGGGCCTAAATAGAACAGCTGTCAAAGAGTACTTTAGTCACTAAAAAAATGTTTTGGAAGAAAATGGTCTTATTGATAAACCTCGAAACATTTTTAACATGAATGAAACAGGTTTACAACTAAACAACAAACCTGGAAAAGTAGTTGCCTTGAAAGGTTATAAGAGTGTGACTTCCGTTACTTCGGGAAAAAAGGGTGAAACTATTTCAATATTGGCATGTATACATGGAGAGGGTACATTCTTGTCGCATTTTTGCATAATGGAGGGGAAGAATCTAAAACAGGAGTTCTGTGACGGTATGCCACCTGGTGCTGCAGTAAAAATGTCTCCAAAGTCTGGCTACGTTAATAATGATTTATTTTTTGATTGGCTGAAAACCCATTTCACTCCAAGAAAGCCAGCAGGAAAGGTACTCCTACTTCTAGATGGACACACATCGCACACTAGCTGCATTGAAATGCTAGAGTTCGCAGAAAGGAAAGAAATATTCCTCCCCACACCAGCCATTGGCTTCAACCATTAGACCGTGCTTTCTTCAAGTCTTTAAAAATGAACTACTATTCTGCTTGTTCCAATAATGGAATCAGTGGTTTTAGAACCTGTGGAATCATTCCTTTTAAACCCGAAGTGATACTAGACTATGCTTTTCTGTCAGAATCCACAGACTCTAGACCTTCAGACACATCTCTTGTTTCCCAAAATTATATGACCGATGTTGCTAGTTCTGGTAGTTCCAAAAATGATGTCACTGTTACTGGTCTTAGTAGTTCAAGAAAGGACAGTAATTCAGGTACTTCAAGAAGCTATGATGATGTTCCTGTGCCTGGATCCTCTAAACAATACGAGGATATATCTGAAAATGTAACCCCCTCAAAGATATTGGACAAAATACATTCTGTGCCTTGTGTCAATAAATTTGAGACTCTGAGAAGAAAGGCTCAAACTGCATCAACAGTTTTAAGCTCTCCGGAAAACATAATTGCTCTTAAAAAGAAAAAAGATGAAAAAGAGTCAAAAATTAAAATAAAAGAGGAAAATAAAAAAGAAAGGGAGGAAAAGAAAGGGAGGAAAAAAGGAAGGAAGGGAAGAAAAAAAGAAAGGAAGGGAAGAAAAAAGAAAAGAAGAGAAAAAGATGACAGGGAGGAAAAGGAGGAAGACAGGGAGGAAAAGGAGAAGGACAGAGAGGAAAATAAAAACGGGTGTGAGAAAAAGCAGTTAGGAGGAGAAAGTGATAAGAAGCAAACAACGATGAATGAAAGAAAGAGAACGCAAAAGAAGAAAAACTTCATCATCTTCATCATCTTCAGAATCTGAAGATATTGATATTGATACAATTTGCAACGACGATGACGATAGTGACTGGGATGAAGATTATTGTGTATGGTGTAAAGAGAGCTACAATGAATCAAAACGAGAAGAAGATTGGATTAAGTGTGTGTCATGCTCTCGCTGGACACATGAAAGCTGCACAAGATTCGAAAATAAATGCGATTATTGTGGGAAGCGAGATGATCACAAGAAGATGACTGCAAAGTGAATTATTGTTCTGAATGTTCTTATCCTTTGTTAAATCGTTTACTTAAAAATAAACAATGTTTATACGTTTTATGACCGTTATGTCTTGTGTTACTCCCTGATTTGGTAATGTATATCTATCCCTAGCAGGTGCTCCATCTAACCCATCCCTCCAGGATAGATGGACCACCGAGTAAAAAAAAAAGAAAAATCTAAAAAATATCAAATAATTTGTATTCCACATGACGTTTTTAAAACGGGAAAGGGGAAGGGAATATCACATGAGTGGCCCGGCAATGCGGACTTTGCCTAGGCAAACCTAGGTATGACTTTGTGGGTAACATGTATACCAAAAGACCAAAATTTTTGTTTGCGCTGGGACGCCATACTGAATTTTATCTGACAGTTCGCTTGTTTGCTTAATGGCTGCCGCAGCTGCGAAACTACTGGGTCCAACCCTATTAGGCCATGGTCTTTTAACCCAAAAAATATTGTTAATCAGTATATATTTAATTAAGTATTTGCGGGCACAGTGAGTAAATGCTGTTGTAAATACAAGAATTGGAACAATAGAATGAGTCTTTTTATATTCACTCTAAGCTATTGAGAATAATATGAACGATATGAACGATTACGTCGCAATAATTTAAGTTGGAGGCAAAATCGTATGTAAAGTGCTAAAAATCTGAGAAGCAGCATCTAATCGTGTTTTCTACTGTCTATTTTCTGTGAAATTTTACAAAGACCTAATTACCTTATCTCGTCGATATTAAACTCTTTGATTTTTTCGTACATTTTTTCTTCGTCAGGAGTAATTTGATCAACAATGTCACCGAAGTGTGGAATAATTATATTATTCTTATCATCTACGATGGTTTCAAAAATGTTTTCCATATCTTTTTTTATATCAGTCTTAGAGTCAGGATTTTTTTCGACAACCATCTCAAAGTGTAGAATTCCTAAAGCATGACATACGTTAACATTACCAACAAATACTTATTGAATTAATTCAAATTTAGTGATGGCCAATATAAACGAAACTGTAAGAAGCTGCTTAGGACGTATCCCAAGAATAAGGTATTGAAAACTCAATGAAAGCATTAGAGAATATTTGTTGGTAGCAGCCTGACTAAGGCAATTGAATCTATACTCAATATGGCAATAAATCATGATAACAAACCATACAACATCCAGCTAAACTGGAATGGGTTGGAAATATGCAGTCAGGAAGGAACGTTGGTGTGGTACACTGACGGATCTAGAACTGATAGAGGAACAGGAGCTGGAGTCCATGGTGCTAAACCCGGGTGCAATTTTTATGCATCTTTGCATTAATATTCCAGACAGGAATTCACGCTATAGATACGTGTTTGCAATTGAACATCGAAAGAAAATATAGAGACCAAAATATCCTCATTCTCTTCGATAGTCAGCAGCAGCCACGAAACATGCTCCCATTCCTCGATTCTAGTCTACTGCTGTTCAAAAAACAGAAATGTCCTGGAGTCGCTGACTAGCGAAATATCAAATATAATTAAGGAAAGTGATAGATGCCTCTCGGTCACTGCACTGGAACTATATGAAAAAACCTACACGCAGCTGAAAAATGTATAATGGAAGAAATCCTGATCTTCCTATATCTGGAGAATAAAACAGATCGTCGATATAATGGATACGACAGAAAGAACTAGATGAAAAAGAATTTCAGAAAAACTATAAATAGATGTTGGTGGTTGTAAATTCCACAAAAAGTACCTACATTTAAAGTTAGTAAAAATTGAAATAGAAAAATTTTACCGGCTTAAATTAAAAACGGTTCATCAGCTGACAAAAGCAAAACCAAAATATCATGAATTTGCCTTCCATCTAAATGGGGACCATAACACACAAAATTTAAGTAATGTATATTTGACTAGTATATCTGTATACTGGTAAAACCCATTAACTGCCAAAGTTGCCGTAAATGAGTAATGTGTGTGTCCATGCCACCTCCTGAGAGCACATTTGTTATTCTAATAAAACCCGGTAACTTCTAAGATGCTTCAGTATAGAAATATTACACATTAAATACCCGGTAAATGTGTTGGTAGTAAAATTTTATTCTACAAAAAGCAATTAACCTAACTTAAATAGCTTCTGGAATTTGCAGTTTATTCAATAATCACCTAAACTCCTTCAGCGGATTTTACCTACTTACTCCTGGTTTACATCTGAAAATATCATTATCAAGTAAAACCCAATAATGACAAATAGATGGTTTAACTTGTATACAACAACCATATTGCATACATATTAATTGTTTTAATCCTTAATATAATGGGTTTCACCTGAAAAATTTCTCACGTGGTCATATTCCTAACCTACAAGCTAATTATGCAGATATTGAAAACACGCCATTTTCATGTTAGAACTTGAAGAAGAAAGTCTGTATACACTGTGTAGAGTTGTTATCACTCACCATTTCTCACAAAATCGAAGTAAGAAGGTTAAATTAGCTACTGACGGTTCGACTGAAGTAGGAGGTAAATGCGAAAAGTCACCACCCAACAAAACACCTTCTGCCGTACTGGAAACAATTAGACAACATTTTTCATCTTTTCCAACAATGGAGCCTCATTATATCCGAAAAACATAAAAAAAGTATTGAGACTCACATTTGAATATTAGAAAAATACACTCATTTTATATTCAATACTGTACTGCTAATGGTTTAACAATATTCTTGTCATTGAACAAAATTCCTGGAATCGGGCCATACATATATGGACGCCGATTCCATGCATTCAAGCATTGAAACAGCTCAAAAGTACCTATCTCTCTTTTTCTTCAATGCCACAATGGATAAGAGCTCATGCAAAACGTAGCATTAAAGTAATTATTGAGCCATATACAGTTAAAGAATTTAAATATCATGAGTTTCTTTATCCCAAAAAACTAGCTCCTCTAACATAGTCTCAACTATGTTAGAGGCGAAAAATCTTTTAATTATGATATGTCTGAAACATTTCTCCACATCAACATTTCGGAAAGTAGAAAACTTGAAGTTGCCTAGCAATTGCCGGACATACAATACTCGTAGATCAACAAAACGCAGCGTTAGTTCTGAAGTTCTACATGCTGCAATCTGCGAAGAAACATTTCCTCATAATCTGGATCAATTATACCGTTGACCACTGCCGATAAGTTTAGCAAAAAAAATGATCTAATAAAACTATGCACCAAAGGTGTAATTCCTGAAGAATAACATCCATCCACCTCATATCTGCTCAACGGGTTGATCATGTATCATCTGCATCAATTGAAGACAGTACCGATCAAGTGAAAGGAGAAGAAGAAGACTGACTTTTGTTTTTATTTTTTACTTTTTGTAAAGTTTAATTTTCTTTGTATTAAAACGATTTTTGATAAACTTGTTTATGACTATATTTGTCTTTTTTAGGTTGTATGCGGAGCTAGTCGTTAATAATGAATACATAAATCGTATCATGCTTATCAATTTAATAAATATTGCAATTTTGATATATTTTCTTATACAACTTTAGTATGTACGATGTACATCATGAAGGGATTTTTGTTCAGGTAAAACCCATTAAGTGGGTATTTTTTGGCAAAACTATTTTTTTTTTCTAAAAAACCATCTAACTGTTTTTAAAGTAACCTATCTATAATAAGTATCTAATGAACGGATTTAACAACTAACATTGAAACGATTGTATAAAACATAATTCTAACGACCATCTAAACTCTCAAAATAACAAAAACTTCAAAGCTTTTTTTCCGTTTTAACTTAACTTAACGGCTTTTACCAGTAAACCGACGAATAAACCTTAATTTGAAATTTCCTTACCAACAGTTCCATAAATAATACAAGGGCATTTTTCTCCTAACCATTCTCCGTCGCATTCTATTACATAATCTACACTGTTAAAAAAATCTTGTCTTCTTGTAGCTACAAACCCTGAAAACCCCAAGCTGTTCTGGTGATGCATCATCTCTATAACCAATCTCAGATTAACTGGTAACGTCATCTTGTGAAACCTAAAAGCCTGCAGGTAAAAATAAATTACGTTATTTCTTCTCTTAAAATAGATAAAGCGGTGAATTTTCCAAATTAGTTACAGTAGCTTACAGTATTCGCCAGCTAACTTGATGTCCTAAATGCTTTCTAGGGAGCTATTGACGCCGCCCATCCGATAACTGTAAACAGTGCCGTGCAAGTTCTGACGATACGCTTTCTGTTAGAAATTAACACAACAAAGCAGAAACAATAACTGTGTGACGCTACGCTACTGAAAATCTTAACACCTGATAAGGTTCGATGCAATTGGCGTTTGTCAAAATTTTACCACCAATAGCAGCCGAGTAGGCAGGGCATTATTACTCTGTCTCTCTCAGTTGGTAATTTCTGGGACACCAAGTTAGCTGGCGAATACTGTATTTCAACCAAACTCTTCATTCGTGTTAGTTGATTTAGTCCTTGCCATCTATTGTCGGAGGTCTAAACCAATATTTTCGAAACCAGTTTGTTGATATTTTTGTGAATCTACCTGTACAGTTTTAGTTGCTTTTCTAATAGGAATTAAACGCACGACATAAATAAGAACGATTAGTGTAGGTAGCTTGAGCAAAATTAGGAGCAATTCACATAGAACGGACCTTGGGAGAGGACGTGGTAAGTGCGGCAAACGAAAGTGGTGGACGTGCAATTGCAATGCACACAGAATGGTCATAATAGTCATGACCACCTCTAATACAAGGTAGCAATGATTTCCATTTTTGACAGCCTATGACTTTTTATAACCTTCACTTCCAATACCATTCCAGACCATACCATTCCAGAATGACGTCACCGACAGGTCAGCCATATTGTGGTGGTGGGCACATTTACGGTTAAACAACGGATAATAGTTAGACTTTAATTAACAATTAGTTCTTGAATGCCAACGTTTTGTAGTGTTGATAAGTGTGGAATGCGGGGAGGAAGAGCTGAATTTTTGACAGAGTGCTTGGGTACACCTTTACAAATAGTGTTAAAAATCCCCATGGATCCCATGTGTGCTAAAAAAGTTATTCGAAGTCAAACGGTTTTTTGGATTTTGCTCGTGAACGGTACATTTTATCAAAAAAATAGCTCAAGTACTGCTATTTGTATTTTTGAATAACATGGTACTCCTCCTCGGGCTAGTGTCTCGCATTGCCCTTGTGATTTGAGTGGCCCGGAACCCAGGCAGACAATGTATTTTGACTGCAGTCCCAAATAAGTTTGGAAATTATCTACAAGGAGCTGATTGCTTTTATAAACGCTTGGCTGTCGGAGCATTTGGCCATGGTTTTTTCTTAAACTCTTGCCTCAATAGCTCTCCTGCACAGTGCGCAATATAGCGCTGCAACTTCTACCTGGAACTGATTTAAAAATTTTTCCCGAAGCTATACTTGGGAAACATCTCATCCAACGGCATTCCCACTATCAGATATCTGCTTATGAACGCTTGCCCTCTGGTTAATCCATTGGTGACTGATTTGGCTCTGCCTTGTATGTAAACATGAGGTAGCGGTAGATTTAGCAAGGCTTCTAATGAGGCTGTGGGAACTGTCCTCATAGTTTTCGTGGCTGCTTGTGGCCTTCACCAGGTAACTAGTAGGCATAATCATTTAGATTTCGACATTTTCATACAGGTGCGATAATTTCTGTGAATATTTAAGATGCCTAACTATTGCGACTGATACGTCACTGGCTTCAAGGTAATACTGCAAATCACTATTCCACTTTAATAAAAATATACAATATTCTCAGCATACTGATAATTACATACAGATACTATAAAAATTTAAAAAAAAAACGTATGTAAAAGACTAACTTTGAAGGCATATAACTCGGAAACAAGGGTCTGTGTTGAAAAAGTTTCAATAACATTATTTGGGATAATTCTACTCGGTCCCGACTTTTGTCCATTAATCCCAGGATACCTTGTATAATTCTTTTAGAAAGTCATCTCCACAACTGTTATTGATGACTGCTATGTTCCTATCGACCATCCCTTTTGCAGATCGTAAGCGGATATTTTGGTGTTAGTGAAATATAAAATAATTTACCTCTATAACGTGTAACCAACACATGAGAGGTCCTTTACCACAACCAGCGCCATTACCATAAAAAAATTGATCTACTTCAGTTAAAGTCCACGGATCCGTCTTCCATTGTTTACCCTTGGGATCGGGAACATCTGCATGCATATAAGCAGCCACCTATAATAACACTCAGTTTTTACTTAAATGTATTAGCAACTCCTACATAATTGAGGCGTTCCATACTTAAAACACTATGTATATTCAATAATAATGTGGATTTAGTTCACTTTGTTAAATTGTCTCCGATTCGGTTTTTCCGCTCAAAAGTTAAGAGGTAATGGGAGCAAAAACCACATAAGAGAAACTTGCACTCCTGCGGCAAAGGACATTCTCAAAAGATTGTATTATATTTATTGGAAGGTCATTTGAATACTGGCCATCATATTTATCTCGACAATGATTACAAGAGTTTTGCTTTGGCCAGAACTCTATTGGAGAAGCAGACTCATTGCACTGGAACATTACGATCAAACAGGAAAGAAACACCACATATTGTAATTTTTACCAAACTCAAAAATGGAGAAACTATTGAAAGGTATGCCAAAGGGGTAACTGTAGGTAAATAGAAGGATAAAAGAGACGTCCTCTATATTTCAAATAAATATGAAAATAGAATGGTTGAAGTAGTGAACAAAAGAAAGCAAAGAGTTTCGAAGCCGTTGCCTATAGCGGAGTATAATAAATAAATCGCTGCTGGGCGGGTAAAAAGGGTTAAATCAAATTTTAGTGAAACTGAGTTCAAGACAGTATAGTTTATAATTTTGAAGTTTCTGTTATTGCGCAGAGAGAGCTAAGTCATTTGATGTGAAACTGGTTGTCTATCTAATTGTGCTCAAAAATGTGAGTCAAGTTCATGTGCATACTGAGTTATGTTGAATTATCCTTTTTTACACTAATATATGATGTAAATAAAGTTAAGTCGATTTAACTCCTTGTGCACGCTTTTTAGTAATAAAAATGTAAATGTAACTCCTTTTACACGTACATAACCTTAAAATTTATGCAGATGATCTGTTGTTTTCGTATTGTAAAAATATGTTCAAAGGGCAAAAGAATAGTGAATATGGTGGCAAGTGTACGAGATATCGAAGTTGAAGATTCAGCGTCAGAAGAAAGTAAGTACTTCAGGAATAATTAATATTTTGTTGTTTTTAAAACTAGTCAAATAGTTTTACATGAACATATCTCTTAATTTTTTATTCTTTTAGATTCTGACTGTCCTGGGGGGAGGATAATTTTATTGAAGATTCTGACGACAATGTCAGGGATCCTGATTTTCGACGTATGCCAAGCGAGGAAGAGGTTGAGGAAGAGCAGGCTCGAGAAGAACATAATAATAATCAAGAGGCTGACTTAGAAATGGGGAGAAGAGTAAGTGGTCGTGTAATCAAAGGAGATACCAGAAAAAAAGAAATGAAAGAAAACAGGAAATAAACTCAGGTAAGAGTTATGAAACAATAAAAGGGAAACTTATCCGAGAAAAAACTCTTAAACCACTGGCAATGTGTAGGAATCGTTGCATCGAAAAAATCCCTGAGGAAACAAGGCAAAATATTTTTACCAGTTTTTGGGCAATGAATAGTTGCAACCGGAGAATACAATACATTTCGGATCTGATAGATCCGAAAACAAAAAGACAAAAAGACTATGCGTATACGATCTAATGACGCGGATAAACAAAGATATCGCCAATCAACTTTGTTTTACTTCTTACAAGCTCATGGTTCAAATGTTAGAGTTTATAAAAATTGTTTTGTTAAGACATATTTCATGTCAGCAATAAGTTTATTGAAACTGTGACAAACAAAAAACGGGCTGTCATTTCCGGTATAATAACTTTGGATCAAAGAGGTAATCACAGTAATAAAATGAAAACCTCGGATAAAGATATTGAGAATGCTCGTAGTCATATACTTTCTATACCGTCATACGAAAGTCATTACTCCAGGACAGATTCGAGTAAAAAATATCTACCATCTCATTACACCCTAGAATCTCTCTACAATGCCTATAAAGTTGCATATTTTCAAAAACCAGTAAATCGGAAAATTTATGAAAAAATATTTCACGAACTAAATTTAAGCATTAAAAAACCAACCACATGTGACAAATTAGCAATGCAAATACAAATGGCAGAAGATAAAACTTCATTACAGGAAGAATTGTCTAAACATCACATTGAAGCTGATCTAGGTTACAAGTCTAAATCTGCAAAGGATTAACAAAGAATGATCCAAGCAAGATCACTTTAACGTTCGATCTTCAACAGTGCCTTCCTACACCCGATGTGAAAAACTCAGTTGCATTCTACAACCGACAACTTTGGACATTTGACTGAACAATCCATGTTTGCGATACTGGACAAGCTTACTGCTATGTTCGGCACGAAGCCATGACCACAAGTTTCTGATTTCAGGACATACTCACATGGAGTGTGACACAGACCACAGTTTAATTGACAAACAAAAAAAGAAATTTAATGGTCAAGTCGAGCATCCCCATGATTGGGCAAACTTGATACGTCAAACATGAAAAAAGAGACCTTTTATCGTGAAAAAATTGGAAAGAGGCAACTTTTATAATTTTTCCGGTTTTTTGAATGGCGCTTTAATAAATCGTAAGTCTGACACGGATGGAAATAAAATCAATTGGAGGGATTTCAGATGGCTAAGAAATGAAAAGGGTAATCATTATTTTGTATTCAAAACATCATTCGATGAAAATGAATCTTTTAAGAAAGTGGATTTCGTAAGAAGAGGCAAAAAGGAGCAAATTTTAAAACCAGAAAATTCGTACAAAGGACCAGTACCAATTTCTGTTGAAAAAAAGCAGCATATTCTGGACTTGCTACCTCACATCTCAGAAACCCTCAGAGGTTTTTACACTGATTTTGTTACAGATCAAGATACAATTGATGTTCTCCCCGACAGTGATGATGAGGAGCAATAAAACTCTAATTATTTTCTTATTTGTTAATTTTCAATGATTTCTACTAATAAAAGTTGAATTCATTGTACTTTTTTACTTTTATTTATAGAAGTTTATTTAGGGGTAAGTCCTCAATATTAAATAAAACTAATCGTGTAAAATGAGATAAGTCATATCAAATACGTTTTCTGTAATTTTGTATATTATATATTATTAAATCCCACGAACCGCTTCCTTAAATAAGTGTCATTGAGAAAATTTCACGATTAAAATATTTGCATAAAAGTCATACTTCGTCGAAAATATCATCCTTTGATTTTAGAGTGGCCATTATTGAACAACTTTTGCCAACTTCCATGGAAAATAATGCAGAAATACCTGAAAATAACGGCTCAGAAAACGAGAAGCTACAGGGTAAAAAGCAAGTGTCTCGAAAAAGGAACAAAATGTGCGCAGATCGACGCAATATACGTACGGATACAACATTTGAATGCGAAACCTGTCCTGGAAGTTCAGGGTATTGTCTCAATTGTAGCATTAAAACACATAAATAAAATATTTGTTCCTATTTTTTTAAATAATTTTCGGTTTTTGAAAAAACCAAATTATTTTATTTTTGTAATATTTTACATTTTTTAACACTTTACGTTGCTTTTTTTTTAATGTGTATTGTTGCTTTTAAAACTCATGGATAAAATAATTTCACTTAAGGTAGTCTCGACGCTTATAAGCGTTGACGGCACGTGCTAACGAAGTGTGATATTCAGTGCCACTTCCGCTTATAAGCGTCAGTTTTTTGTTTTTCTTTTATCTCCTTTTTTGGATAGGATTCAATCATTTAACATACTGACAATTAATTTTAGATCATTATATATGTAGTTTAACTCTAATTTATATTTTTGGGACCGGGCAAAGTTTATTCAAAGGAGATCGGCATCCAACCTGTTAAAAGGAAACTATTGGTATAAAAATTATACTTACCGTATATTTATTTGGATCATTTCCTAGTGATGCCAGAATAACTGGGGGCATTCGAACTTTTTTGTCCGCTATGTGATAGAATCCGATATTAAAACATTCATATTTTAAATCTAATTTTGTCAACCAATCTTCCAAAAATTTTGTCATTTGCTTACAACCATCTCTGTATTTAATGTCGGTTGTGACGGATCTAGTAAAAATAAAAAATTCAAAGTGAAATTTCTATCTTTATTAATAGCCGAGGAACCCTACAGTCTCACCCAAATTGAGACACATTATGCATAGGATAGTTATATACCAGTGGTTCCCATTTCTACTTAACTATAGTTTGGCAAGTCTATCTGAAGCTACGCGGCATCGGTAAGGGGCGAGGAAACATGGCCGATACCTGTCATAAACGTACCAATGGCGTACGGTACCTATTTTATAAAAGTATTAAAAATAATAATAATCATTTTCTAATTATTATCACTTCATACTTAGCACTTTAGCTTTTTCGTAGTTAAACGTGGCAATATCGAATGTTTTCGACCACATTCCTTTCACAGCTTCAGTTATGTTCGCCAAACTATAACGGCATAGTCAGATAATAATAATAATAACGTTTATTTAGAATAAGAATTAACAAATTGTAGTTATACATATAAAAAAGTAGTAAAAATTTGAATTAAAAAAAACAACAATAATACATAACACTAAAACCAAAAGTATTTTCATCAGTGTAGCCCATTAAGACCATAGAGGTTGAGCATGGGTGACAAGTGATGAAAAGGAATACCTTTGGATTCGCTACTCTGTCTTATTCCATTGATTTTAATTCAAGAAATATTTATTTAAAATTTTTTTTATATCAATTCTTTCTATATCTTTTGATCCTAATGATTTTATATATAATACTGTTTACTTAAAGGAAGACATAACAAATTGTATACATATAAAAAAAAGTAGTAAAAATTCAAACTAAAAAAAAACAGCAATAATATACAACACTAAAACTAAAAGTATTTTCATCTGTGTAACATCAAGACTATAGAGTTTGAGCATGGATGACAAGTGATGAAAAGGAATACTTTTAAGTACGCTACTTGGTTTACTCCATTGATTTTTAATTTAAGAAATATTACTTTAAAATTCTTTTTTTTAATTTCTCTGGTGTCAATTTTCAATAATCTTTTCTATATCTTTCGATTCTAATGATTTTATATATGTTTTAAATATTGATTTTAAAAGATTGATTGAATTTAGTTTTCTTATATACATTTTATATATATCAGGTAGGAAATTAAATAATCGTGGAGCTAAAAAACCGAAATATCTTGTACCTATAGTTTTTTTAGCAGTATTTGTTTGTATATAATTATTTGTTTTAGTTCTAGTATGATAATGATGATCAGGTGTTTGCAGGTTAGCGCGATTTTGGAATAAATGAATAATTAAACTATCAAGATATAGGTGCCTCAAAGACATTACATTTGCTTATTTAAAAAGAAGATTTGCGTTAAATCTTAAATTTTTATAATACATAATTTTTAAAATTTTTCTTTGTAGGATTTCTACCTGTTCTAGATGACTTTGCATTGTTCCCCCCCAACCCATGATGGCATATCTAAGACGTGATTCCACAAGAGCATGGTAAATTATTTTTAGATGCTGTAAATCTAGAATTGTTCTAATATATTTAAATTTATATAATAAAAACCTTAACGTCTTAGCTATACCAGATAGGTGTGAGGTCCATCTTAAATGTGAGTCTATTGTTACTCCAAGGTAATTTATTTCGGATTTTAAAGAAATATTAATAGATATATTATTGTTTGTAATAGAGATTTTATCGTAAAGTGGTAATTTATGTTTATAACTGGTGAACGGAACAATATAAGTGTTTTCATAGTTAACCGTAAGAATTTTATGTTTAAATATATCAAATAATTTTTTTACATCAGTTTCCATTTTATTTTTTAGGTTTTCCCACGTATTATCTCTATATATCACAGCAGTGTCATCTGCAAAGCCGATTACCTTTCCCGAAGATTCAAAAGAAAATATATCATTAATATATAGATTAAACAAAACCGGTCCCAGTACGGTACCTTGAGGAACTCCAGCCGATATAACTTTTTCCTCACTGAGTTCTCCATTTATCTTAACTAGTTGTTTTCGGTTAGTTAAGTAGTCTTTGAAAAATTTTAATGGTAGTCCCCGTATCCCTGAATGCTGAATAATATTGATTCACATCCTATTGAATGTATTGTTGCCGTTACGTTCAGAAAATACGTGTTCAGCTATATCTCTGGGTGAAGTTTGCTGTCACTTTTATGGGATGTTATTCAGTCAAAAAGGTCTCTTACTAATAGAATGTTGTTTCTGTAATAATAGTTGATCATTTGGTCTTGTAGGTTTCCAAATTAGTAATATTTTACTTAAGAATCATTTCGAAATTTGAGAGCTTTCTCTAGATCCTAAAACCCGTAAACAACATTGCTCGAAACCTTTGATAAAATTCAAATTCCCTTATGTTTTGAAAATGATCAGGGGCTGTATTTTCGAGATCACTCGAGTACAATTCGTGTACGACATTTAATGAATTTCGCACGAAAATCGGTTATACGTATTTTCGAATAACTGTCGAACGCTTCGTGCACGATTTGTTTCGCATGTGGTGACTCGAGTAGGTATGCACCATTCGAATATCAAAGTTCGTACTGCAAGCGCCAAACGTGACGGCGAGCGATCGCGCAGGTATAGACTCTCCCAACTAAATTACTATTGGATTACATTAAAATGTTATATAATGATACACTTATTAAAAAATAAACTTTAATCAGTCACTATCTGAATACAAATTTTCTTCATCTTCACTGCTGCTTGTGCTTGTGCTGCTATCGTCGTTTAAATTTATAATCACTGGATTTACCTCTGTTTGAACATCTGTGAATGTTTCATTTTCCCAATATTTCCGCTCTATATCTACTACATGTCGGCAACGCTTTTGCCATTCCTCGGAAGTGATTTGATCAAACTCGTGCTCCGCCAGTTTCCTCACATCTTCCAACTTGAAAGTTACATTCTTTTGGGACACATTGTTTTTGACAGTAGTCCAAATGAGTTCAATGGGATTCAAATCCGGATGGTAGGGTGGAAGTCGCAAAACGTTATGTCCGTGTTCAAGCATAACCTCATCAAATTTGTATCTAATATGATGCTTTTTATTTCTCTTGATCAACTCGTATAATTCGGGTTTGAGCATGTCAGGGGTGAACAAAATGTTTTTTTCGTGCAGCCACTTCACCATGTCAGCCTTCCTATAATTTGTGTTGGGGGCTAGATTAATCTGAATATTATGGTATGGAGCATTATCGGTCACGACTGTCGAATTCACAGGTAAATTTGGGATCAACTTTTCTTGTAACCATTTACCATAATTTTCAGAATTCATTTCTGAATGATAATCCCCTGATTTTGTGCCTGATTTAAATATAAGCCGACAATTAGGTGTAAAGCCCATGTCACCTCCTGCAAGGACAATAATGAGTCTTGATCCCTTCGAAATATTTTTAAATAACCCTTTGGTTGATTCCTCCGTCCAGTTCTTTGCATTTTATTGGGCACTCCCTATACACAAAATTCAGTCTATTGCTACATTTTTGGTCGGTATAGACAAAATAATACAACTTTTATTCGAAACTTTTTTTTGTATTCCCAAAATTAATGAAAATAAGTGGGGGTCAAAATATAATGAGAAACCCTGTATCTATAATAATGTCTGGAAAATAAGATTACATATGGATAAAAAAAGTACGATTGCTTTAAGAAGTGACTGTACTATAATATTAAATAGCTAAAATTTAAACAATTTGACGCTGTTTGAGTTTTGTGTAATGAAAATATGTACCTAGTTGAGGCTACTTCCCGGACTCTTAATTTGAATATGCATTACTTACATAGAATAATATATTTGGTTAATATTACCATAAAAAGTGTTCTATTTGCTATATAGATTGGATTCCAAAAAGTAGGTACTGATCAATTTTAGATATGTTTTGTCACTTACCGTATTTTGACAGCATGTTCCAAATCCTTCAAAAATTGTTTTCGATTTGAATCAATGAATTGAATTATTTTCAACAAAGCTGGTTGAATTTTTATTTTTGAGCTCTGCTCTACCAAAAAGTATGCGCCGTAACTACCACTGGTAGTTTTAGTTTCACTGTGCTCGGTTCTGTATGAATGTGGATATACCATTCTCTTAACACGACTTATGCAAAAAAGGAAAGTTTATTAGATAATCAGTGTAAAAAAATGTAAATACGTAGAAAATTGACACAATTATTAGTTCCAGTGACATTTTAGAATAGATAATATGTATAAATTCATTTGTTTCATATACGAGGCGACATAGATAAACAAGACTAATTTTGGTTTCTGCGCAAGTCAGTTGGCAAACTTCACGTGACTTCTTCTTATGTGAAACGGAGTCTAGTAGATTGTTATAATTCAAACTTCTGTTCATGGAGACTAGTATCCATGCTTTTATCCTTAAATTGTGCTTATTAAACATAACCAATGACGTCATTGAACATAACGAATACTGTGTAATGATTATACCTCATACAATGGAACCATATAAATAGTATCCATAAAATAAAACATTCATTCATTTAGGAATATGCAGGGACATCTATTAACGAGAGGATAAAGTATAAAAGGAAGACGCGTTTTTTGACTACTTTGTCATTTTATAATCTCGCACTTCATAATATGCTCATTAAAACTTACTAAAATTATTAATAATAAACACTTATGTACTTATCTGCAACCTATAGTCACCTTGGTTTTGATAGTAAAAGCAGCCCTTGAAGGTGATGGAATCTATAAATAAATTGTTTGTGGATTATGAGCATGTCTTGTATGCAATTTATATCTGTGGTTGTTGATCGCCACAGAATCAAGTGCTTATATTTGTGTGGATCACACATTTGGAGTGTCAATTGTCACCTACTATAGGGCCGCTCGGCAATGTTACTCCATTGACTCCGATCACTCCTCCCTTCTTTAAACCGTTCGGTTATTACAGAACGAGTAAAAGGAGCAATCTTTAAATCGTTCGTTTACTGTGGAGTGGTGTGAAAAGAGTTGCTCCAATTGTACCACCTCGGCGAGGTAGGGTTTTAGGAGTGAATATGCGCATTTCGATTACCGGCATTTTTTGTATGTATTTTAGGTTACATAGTTTACAATGGCGAAGTAATAATTAATCATATTTTATAAAAATACTAAAAAATAACCACAAAAATATTACAACGAATGACTTTGTTTTGAATTTGACGTTTGATAGATGTCCCTTAAGAGTTCGGTAACAAATGATCCTTTTACTCTACGAGAAACCTGCTTCTGCTCCACTCCTCTCACTCTCCATTTAGGAGTTATTTGCCGAACGGCCCTCATCTTTGATCTTTAGTGACAGTGTCACTTGTCACTTGGTGTCACTTGTCACTAGTGTCAAAGTAAAAATGTTTTTGATATGGAAAATAAACATTTGAAAATAAAATAATAAATTAATAACATGATACCAAAGAAGAATAACACATTATAGCATGTCAGTCAATTCAGCACATGATATTTTTGAAATCAAACCCCTTCTAGAAAATATAAATATTAAATTGTGTGCTAGATGTGAAAATGGGGTGAAACAAATATTGGCATTGTTAACAAGGTAAAATTTTCTTAAAATAACTATCTGTAGCTATTTTGAAAAAATCAATTAATTGCAGTGATGGAGATGTGGTTTTGTATTATACTTATGGGGAACTAACACCAGTAGTAAGAAGAATCCCTTGGTTTAATGATACTTTTAAACAAATAGAAGCAATTTGTTTTGATCCATCAGCAACATGGTTGTTAGTAGTGTGTAAGTAAAATTATGTTAATAAAAGTGAGGTAAATATGTTCAGCTTCAGTATATACTTATATTATAAACCAATAAACTGCTTGGTTACATATCAGTTACAATCACATTTACCTAATTTTTAACATAAAACTTATCTGTAACCCTAACTAACAAAAGTAGCTCTTATTAATAATAAAAATAAAAACTGCAATTGATAAGGTACCACATATTACTCAAAATTTCTTACAATGACTATTTAAACTGGTGAAATAAATGTTATGCAACTTTGGAATTTCTGTTGAAGAAAATCATGTTACTCTTGTTGAATTGAATCTGAATGAAGATTCACTTGCTCCTCTCCTATCATATGACATTACTGATATTAGCTGCGTTCGTTATTTGCGTCCAATCAATCTTTTTGGTCTGAATCGTTCCTTTATTACATCTAAAGGTAGGGGAGATAAATCTGAACTGTTCCGTAATTCTGCTCAGATCAGTCTGATGTAAATCTGTTTACTCGGAATATTTTGACCAATGAGAAAGATTAATCTGTGTATCTGTGATGTTCTGAGGTGATGTTGTAGTCACTAAATAAATCTCGTAGTGTTTTTCATACAAATATTTACAATATTTACAAAAATTGACCGATATTGAGTTAGAAGCTCGTTTATATCTATGGTTGGTACCGTTCGTTAATACCAATTTGCTCAGATTAATCTGTGGTCACGTGACCAAAAATCCGTCGCCTCTGCGATGCAAATACCGAACGTAGCTATTGAGAACATTAAATTTTTGATTGGTAAATTAATGTTATTTATTTTTAT
Organism: Lochmaea crataegi; assembly: GCA_947563755.1. Lineage (NCBI taxonomy): Eukaryota > Metazoa > Arthropoda > Insecta > Coleoptera > Chrysomelidae > Lochmaea > Lochmaea crataegi. The sequence goes on from OX387433.1 coordinate 16,310,748, forward strand.
CATACTATTGAGTGACAACAACTGATGTAAAGAAATTTACTTTTAGAGCATTTTATTATTTATTTTGTATAAAGAGTACCTCCAAGTTCCTTCTCAATTCCTCCACAATTCCTCAAAGTTTCATACTTATAAATTTCCCTTGTTTTTTGTTTCATTCCTTCAAGAATACTTTGGTATATAATGACTGTTTTAGTTCTAAGCCTCTTTAAATCCTGATAAATTATTTGGACATGCTCATTGTTTAAAATTGTATTGTAATAATGCGTAAAAAGTTCCCCAGAATTCCTCGAGTTCCTGTAGCTTGTACAAAAGATTGTTCCAGCAGTTATCCCCTGGATTATTCATGTAGTTATCAAGGAAAACTTATTTACTTATATCATCCTTATGTGGTTCTAGGCACTTGGAAGGAGAACATTGTGTACATGAAGCACTGCACTTGTGGATATATTTCATTTTGTTACATAGTGCAATTAGTCCTTCTTTCTTTACTGTACTTTGTAGATCTAGGGTATTAAGCAAGCTGGCATAAAAATTTTAAAATGTTAAATATATAGTTTTACCTACTAGAATCTCTAGTGAATTTAAAAACTTTTTACAACATTTTAGCATTGGATTGTTCCCTTTACATCATTCCAGCTCTTGGCCTAGTTGACAAGAAACAGAAAATTGACTGCAAATGGTCTCTAAATGACCTGACACATTTTCCTAGGCCATTTCAAATTCCAGATTCTAAACCAACTAGTGTCATTTGGTGGCAAACACTAGATTGGAATCAAAATGCACTTGTGGGGTTTGAAAATGGAACTATAGTGCTTATAAGTTTAACTGATGGAAGGTGCTTGGGAAGCTGTACTATTTCAGAAGCTGTTGACTCTCTAAATATTTGCCTTGAGAATAACTCCGAGATTATATGTTTATTGGTAGGTATATGGATTTTTTTTTAAATTATTACGGTAGAGAAGAAATTTTTTCATCTGTTGAGGGGTAATGAGCTGCAAAATTGAGAAAAGTCTTCTCGACTATAGTTTTATATACCTACTACTTTTTTCACTATTGTAATTGAGCCCATTTGAAATGTCTGTAGCTTGAAAAGTATTTAAGATATTAAGGTCTGGTTTTTACCGAACACCTCCAAAAATAATGAAGTTTGTTTTGGCATGTCAAGTTTGTGCAGCTACTTTCATTTACACTGGAAATGAGTAGGTATTCCTTTTTTGAGATATAGGGCAACTTTGTTATTTCATATAGAACGCCCTGTATATTTGTTATTCTTATAAAACCTTATTTTCCTCATCTTACTAAAAAGGTGGAATTTGTGACAGTTTTGTAAATTTGTGTAGATGATAATGAAAAATTAGATCTTACTAGGAGAGAAATCTATCTTCTTGACTCATAGACAGCATAAAAATAATGATATATCCATTCTAAGGCCAGAACTCGTTAATTTAAGAAAGATTGTTTCTTTATCAAAAAATAAATTTAATTTATTTTAGATAAATGGTGTTAGTGGCCAACAGTGGCGATTAATATTAGAACAGCGTTCGACTGGGTATTTATGGCCTCCAGAGGCACATACACCGGTAAGTGAATACTAATAAATCCTTTTTATGTAAGGGTGAATATCAATATCTAAATCTTTGTAGATATAGATAAAATTGGTCAAGTGCTTTTTATTCTTTGACATCTTTTTAGCTTCTTCCCATTTTCTATCTCTTCTTTCAAGTGTTTCTGCAACTTCTTGGTTCCAAATTTTATTAGCTCTTGTATTTCTATCTATTCGGGCTTCCCACATATCCTTGACTAGTCTGCTGCCCAATTCTTGTTAAGGGCCCCAACCATTTAAGCTTTTAGTTTTATAATCTTCGAGTAATAGTCCTACTTCCAGTTCCTCTCTCACATCTTAGTTTCTTATTTGATCTCTTCGTGTTACACCCTTCACTCTTAGCAAATATTTGATTTCCATTGCTTGGATTCTACTTCTGTATTTTTGTGAAAGTATCCAACTTTCACTTCCATAAATAAGGATTGGCCAGTATACTGTTTTATATATCTTCTGTATGTTCCTTGTGGTGTATTCTTTTATTTTGGGAAAAAAATATTTTAGTTTAAATTCCCAAAATAATTAACAAAAAGAATACCTTTTTATATACTGTTATTTTGGTTTTAGTACTGATTTCATTTTCTCCTATAAATGATCTTAATAATGAATAGTAAAGTTTTGATGCATTGGTGATCCTTTCATTTATTTAGGTATCTTTATTTCCATTTTCATTTACCTTCACCCCAAAGTATTTAAATATGTCTACCTGTTCCATTTCTTCCTCTAGAATCCTTGAAATATTTTCTTTATTAGCTGTTCCAGTGGTTATTACTTTTGTTTTCTGTAGATTTATTTAATTTTTTTTTCCTTTAGTTCGCTTTCCCATACCTGTAAGTTCTCTAAGCTGGGTGCACAAATCATTAGGTCTTTTCTAAATGCACACCCAGTAAGGGTGATTGGTCTCAACCTGTTGTAACCCATATGTATATTTTTTTTCTATATTTATCTGCTTAGGCTGAAGATTCTACACGTTCCCGTCTCTATAGCTTTAAACAACTTGGAGTTGACAAATTGGCATCATTAAAACAGCGTCTTACGGAAGGCAGAGGAACGCGGCGAGACAGTAACAGTGAAACTACCAGTGAATCATCAAATACTGAATCTGTTCATTCAAGTCAGTCTGTACCTGAACTATTACCCCATTTATGTGACACTTATTTCGCACCCCAGTATGCTAGGAAGAGATATTTATTTACAGCATTCTACAAACCTACATCTTTGCTAACTGTAAGTATTAAATATTTGAGATTTACTGATTCATAATACCTTTATTGGGTATTTACTCATAGTTATTAAGGATGCTCAAAAAAATCCTTATTTCTCCTACATTACAGCCTATTTTACATTCAATCATATCATCATCCAAAGATGTGCCAGAAAGTTATATTAATTGTCATCAATCTCTTTAATTTGTAATTAAAACTACCATCAACTGTAATGATTAGGCTACTTATATACCATTTGATTTATTTTAATAATCTACCTGGTGTTTGTTTAATTTATTCAATAAATATGAAAAGATTTCACATAGTCGGGCTTAAAACAATTACATATGTTGATTTTTTTATTTCAGGTTCATACTGTAGATGTAGAATCTGCTCCTCTGTATGTTCACAAACTACCACAAAAAACGTCTACCATATTGTTAACAGATCGACTTATATATACTGTCAATGAGGAGTCAAAAATGGTGTCAATATTAAGTTCACAATTGTCAGAATGTCGATTAGAAGGAGAAACTGTAAGTTTTCTTCCCATTCTTGATTATTATTTAATTTTTTCCTGTTTTTTCAATTCATGCACGAAAAATTAAGTAGAGAAAATATTGTAGATAAATTTATAAACTGTTAATCTTTTTTTAGGAGTTCAACAGCGATGCAATGATAACGCAATTTTATATTGAAAACGGGAAAGTAATTAAACTATTTAAATTGGCTGATATATCTTTTGTTCGATTGAAAAAAAGAGATGATAATAGAAGAGATAAAACTTATGAGTTACCAAAGAATGCTGATGATTTGAATTTAGAAAAACCAAAAATAGACACTTGTATTATTGTTACTGATTGCTGCGTTTATAAAGTTGGTGTTTGGTAAGTTTTTCAAACAAAACAACAGCATTGTTACATCTACTTTGTGTAGTGATTTGATTAGGCCGTTTTGGCAACACAAGTAAATATATTAGAGTGTATCCCAAAAAGTTTTAAACAAATATAGAAAAAATGTATCTCACTTTTCACAAAAAAAATACTACTGGCAAAAAGTTCTGCATGACTTGTAGATCCGTAATCAACTTCAAAATTTTCAAAACATTTGCTGGAATACATGGAAAATGGCAAATGATGATTTGACATGAGTGTAAAATACGTTCAAACTGTAGTGGAGAGGAAAATATTCATGGAACTGTTATTGGGTAACAAAAAATGAACCTTTCATGTAGTTTCTTACAGTTGGCTTCTCATCGCCTAGTACAAGAAACCACACACTCGCCAAGCAGTCGCATGGCTATGTAAATCACTAATCTCCAAGTGTGTATAATTTTTTTTCTGCTCAATAACAATTGCAATGAACATTATGCTCTCCACTACAGTTTGTACGTATTTTATACTTACTCTAGCCAATGTATGGAAGAATTTACTTTTTCTCCATTTGTATAAAACTTATTGGGACACTCTGTATAAGTAAACCCCATAAATTGTATACAGTGTAGCTGAAAAGTCTCGCACCAAGAGATTATATTTGAAACGGATAAAGTGAAAGATGAAATTCTAGAATGATGAATGGAGACTTTATTCTGCATATTTTAGAGCAAATGTCAAATGTTATTGACGTTAGCGTACGGAACGCCATCTTGAATTGTTTGAAATGGTAACCTATATCGAGTAACATATCACAAAGAAGCTTATTTTTTTCTATTTCCAAGAATAATGGAAATGTATCCCTTCAATACAAAATGTCTTAAAATATCAGTTTTATTTTTCTAAATTAAATTGTACTCTACTAATGATATGACTTTGTAGGTTTTTAAAATTAAACAAAAAGCTATAGTAGGCATTAAAAACGTCAACCACATCATTATTTATGTACAAATTGTCAAAACTGATACTAATTTCAAATTAGCACGAAGTTTAAAAGTAAATTAAGCATAATGACTCATTTATCGAAAAAAACCGAATCGAAATCTTAATGTTAGTTGGATATGGTGATCGCAAACGTTCCCATGACGAAGCAACTCATCTTTTTAACGATTTAAATCCTGAATGTAGTAGGTCTACGGTGACGAGATTGATAAACAAATTCAATGAAAGTGGTAGTGTAAAGGATATTCCAAGGTCTGGTAGACCAAAAAGTGCAACTAAACTAAATCATTAATCTTGCGCTGATTTAGCCTAGTTCACAAGTTCACGTTCAAATCCGTGATAAATACTGTTAAAGCTCCTAAAAATATGATCGAAAAAAATTGCAAAAGTTAACAAATTAAGTTTAAAAAATGTATTTAGTTTTTTGTTAATAACTCCGAAACTATCAATATTTAAGATATTTTGTTAATTAAAAAAAATTTTTAATAAACAAAATATTAATTAGATAATTCTCCCTATTATCAAGCCACAGAAATCTTCACTTTTAGCTGAATCATATAGACCAATATCACTAACATGGAGTACATGTAAACTACTCGAGAAAATTATTAATCGAAGGCTTTGATGGTGTCTAGAAGCAAACAAACAATTTTTTCCAGAGCAATCCGGTTTCCGGCCTGATAGATCTTCTTCAGATAATATTATTGACTTAGAAAGTCAAATTAATGAAGCTTTTGTGAACAAACAGAAATGTGTTGCAGTTTATTTTGACCTCAGTAAAGCTTTTGACACTAAATGGGGTTATTAAGGAAATATTTTGGCTTTCGTTCAAAATTTTCTAAAAAATCGGGAATTTCAAGACAGAGTCAACTCTACTCTATCTCATCCCAAAGATCAATTGAACGGAACTCCGCAAGGATCAATCATAAGCCCCACTTTATTCCTAATCGCAATCAATGATATTCTCAAAAACATTATTAAATCTGTTCAAGACTCTACTCCGATGATATAATTATATTTATGAAGGGTAAAAACTTAGATAGCATAACTACTATACTACAGAATCAAAACAATCAGTTAGAAAACTGCACCAAAGTCAGAGGTTTTAAATTTTCGTCTGAAAAAACGGAATGCATAATATTTTCCAAAAAACCAATACAACTACAGCCAGCGATCACAGTATACGGCCGATGTAAGACACAAATAAACTTTTTGGGGATTATATTTGAATCAAACTCTTAATTGGAAAGCTCACATTAAACAAGTTGCTCTAACGTGTCAGTCAGGCTTAAATCTCCCTAAAATGTTTAGCCAATAAACACTGGGGAACCGATGGAAAAACTAATGATGGTATATCGTACATTAGTTAGATCAAAAATAGACTACGGTTGCATGGCATATGCTTCGGCAAAAGAATCAACATTGAAGCCTCTTGACGTTATACATATCAGGCACTAAGGACGGTTTTGGGAGCGTTTCGCACTACTCCCGTTAATAGTTTATACTGCGAAGCGGGGGAAGCAAGACTCAGTGATAGAAGACAGATTCTTAGTCTAACTTATGCAGCTAAAATATCCAGCAACAACCAAAACCAAAAACATGTTGTTAGTGACCATATTATACAAGTGAAATTTGAAGAAATAATAAGCAAATATCAGGGATATACACAGATATATACGGATGCATCTAAAAAAGGTGACAGTGTTGGAGCAGCCATTGTAACAAACAAGGACTTCAAAGTATTTAAGCTTCCCAGTACATACACTATACTTTCTGCTTTCTGGTGAACTATATGCACTTCACAAAGCGGTAGAATATGCCAAAAGTCAACAAAATGGAAAGTTTATAATCTTGATGAACTCGCTAAAGTTGTTACAGAAAATTTACGAAAGACATCTAATAGTTAATTTAATAAGAAATGAATTTGAACAATTGTACAGAAGTAACCAGGACGTCAGATTCATTTGGATTCCATCCCATGTGAAAATCAAAGGAAATGAAGAAGTAGATCAAAAAGAACAAGAAGCAGTCTCTCAAAGCTGGCTAGACTGTAATCTATCGGTAGCAGCCTATTTGAAATCATACTTCAATGGTGAAGCTATAAAACGCTGGAACTCAAATTGGCATAACTCAGAATCGAAATTAAAATATATTAAATTCAATTTTGGACATTGGCAGATGTAAACAGAAAACAGAAGATACCAAGTAATTGTCACATGTCTACGTTTAGGACACACCATGTTCACTCATCAGTATTTAATTACAAAAGACGATCCTCATTTCTGTCATGTATGCGATGAGGTTATCAGCGTACATCACCTTCTAATCGATTGCCCTAAGTATGGTCTACAACATAGAACCCATACAATTCCAGGGAATATGAGCGAAGCCATTGGAAGTGCGCTGAATCCATCAAGTGTTATTGCTTTTTTAACAAGTATTAATGCACTATACAAAATCTAAACTGTATATATAATAATACAAAGTGTTTCATGTATCATATAACTGAAGTTAACTTAAACATGTATTTGTAAATTTTGTAGGATATTATACTGTGTAACCGCTAATGACCTTGCAGGTCGGTGCGGAAATTGAAAATAATAAAAATAAAAAATATTAAAATTTTTCACACTCTTATGGCGTGATCTTGTTAAGTATGTATACAGAGTGAGTTTTAAGTATGGAACTCCTCAATTATCTCGGAAACGGATCGACAACTCTTGAACGAATCTTATTTTGTATGGATGATATTTATTTTCAAGTAAAATTTTCATTACGGATATTTGCGAAATATCAAGTTCCCTGGATATTTGACTAGTACTCAAGTATGGATCATCTTCTAACAGGACACAAATATCTAAAGATTTGTTTTCAGTTGATGCAGTTTTTCTGCGCCTTCATTTGAATAAATCTTTTACTGAACCAGGATTTCAAAAGGCAAAAATATACATGGTGATCCAACAAAGTTCATTATTATTCCGAAAAAAGGAAAGATCTGACAACAATGTAAATACCACCATAATATCGAAGATACTTGCACACAAAAATCTATCAAAATCGTGCGATCCGTTTTCGAGATAATTGAGGCGTTCCATACTTGAAATTCACTCTGTATAAACTTGACTAAGTAAAGAAATATATTATTTTAGATATATATTTTAAGTTCCATAAGTTTTTAATAGATGGCACAGTCAAAAACCTTTTGTTATTTAGTTGTATAAGTATTTAATAGATGGGACAGAATGAGTAAATACTTCTTGAAGAACAAAAGTTGAAGTTTTTAATATTTTCACGTTGAATTCTTTTCATTCAGTATTTTACTAGAGCTGTTAGTGAAGTGTAAAATGTGAGACAAGACGAGAGTATTTTTGGCCTATCATAAAGAAGGATTTTCAAAGGACTTGCACATTGCAGTTTCATTTACTTAAAAAAGGCATAGGTATCTGAAAATAATCCCTTAACTGAATAGATCCTCGAAGTCTTGACATGAAATAACCGCAAAGACTTTTTATAAACTAAATTGGAGTTGGGCACTACATTCGCGGTTGCAAACAAATGTATGGCGATGCGGAAAAAGTTTTAAAAATTAAAAAGGATGCTTTTGTACCAAATTGAACTAAGAAGTGGGAAATACTTTTGATTATATTACAAAAAACATGCTTTTATATGCAATTACTCAAATAGAACAAAAAAAATATTCGAAAAGTAAAACTAACACTTACATTTTGAGTTCTATGACGTAACCTTCATCTTAATACCATTTGGATTGCACCATTTTTCCCATTAACCATCACTAAAAACCGAATTCGACCATTTCCATTTACCGGACGGCGATTTCCACCACATTTGTCACTTAGTCAATAAAGGCACACATCACAAAAGTTTTCCTATGATACTGCCTCTAAGTCCACTACGTTAGAGCAACGTCGAGCCAGTACCTGTGTTTATAGAGTAACCTATCTATCTATAAAAACTGGTTGCATGTCTCATTTAAAATAGATTACATTTTAGAGCACTGTATAAAAAATACACATCTCATGTTGTAATTTACTAAAATAAATCATTCATACAACTCGGTCAGAATAGGGAAGGTGAGCGTAACCCAACAGCCTTGCCCTTGTAGTTCGTGAAAATCTTACCACATTACCCACACACTTTTTTAAGTAATACAAAAATTAACAAGTTTCTACAAAATTCTAATTGAGAAATGTATGAGAATTAAAAATATTTAGAAAGTTTAGAATCCCACCCCAATCCGGTGCAGTATCCAGATTAAGATCCTGTTATAGTGAGCAGTTTTAAAAATTACTTGAAAATAAAGAGAATTCAAAATTCAGCTTGATAGGAATATTTAAAAAAAAAATTAATTTAGAGTAATCTAAGTATATATATATACAGGGTGGGGCAATCTTCTGACATCGGAGGATTACATCGTTGTGCTACGAGATAAAACTTTAAGGTTTTTTTTGAGCTAATACAGTTACTGAGGGCACATTTTGAAAATACATTCGATTCTACAGGGTGTTCCAAAACCACGTAGCAGCACAAACTTACATTTTTTTAAATGAAACGTACTATATTTTGTTCAAGAATCGAAAATATCTCACCGAGAGCGTTACAAAAATATAGCATTCTAATATATTATATGGGTGTTTTAAGAAGATATGGCCAATTATTGGCAAAAAAGACCTCCTCTTTAACACTGCTAAACAGTAAATCAAAATAAATCAACAGGTCTTTGTATTCAATTGTCATTCACATATCATTGGCTGTGCTCAGTATTAATTACTTTTTTTATCTGTGGCTTCTTTATTACAGGGTGAAACAAAGCGCAAATCAAGCAATATCTCAAAAATTTTAAATGAATCACCCTATAAGTCTTTTTACAATTTGTTAGTACAATTAATAATCTTTCAAACGATATAGTACATTTAGGGTATAAATTAATGGAAAACCGTAAATATTTTATGATAATGGTCAAAAACAAGTATTTTACGTACACAAATTAAATGGTATTAAATTTTTACATGCAACGTCTAAGGCATAAATTTAAATCGTAATGTTGGATGCATCTAAAATATCTAATCACTGAAATAAAATGTTTGTTAATACCGTAGGTACCTGGAATTACCAAAGTTTTTATGTTTATGCATGTTTCACTTTCAAGAATTGTTATTATAGGCTTGTTTGAGAAAGGGTCATATTTTTTATTATATCAAGTGGGCTACTGTCAAAATAGTATCTACTAATAAATGTCAAAGAAATATTGCTGTATTCTTCGTTTGCGTTGTTAGGTTTAAATAATAAATAACTATGATGAATTTTCCGCAGGAAGACATGATCAATATGATTTACGTGTTAGGAGAATGTTCAAAAAATTGTTCACTCGCTTCAAGAGTATATCGTGAAAGATATCCCAATCGAAGACATCCAAATGAAAGAGCTTTCTTAAGACTTAAGGAGAGATTCGACACATCAGGTAATGTTTCCTATCAACCTCATGCTCTTCCAAAACGCGTTTTCAATGAGTACAACGAATTTTTAGTTATGACAAATTTGGTTGAGAATCCTAATACAAGTACTAGAGCACTTAGTACTGAATTAGACATGAGTAGACGAATAGGAAGAATAATAAAAAAGAATAAATTTCACCCGTACAAAATACAGATGCACCAAGAGCTTTTAGAGAGAGATTTTCCAAAAAGAATAAATATTTGCGAGTGGTTCAGTGGATTAATTAATGGATATCCAGATTTTTTAAGAAATGTTTTATTTAGTGACGAGGCCACGTTTCACAGAAATGGTTTCGTCAACCGCCATAATTTTCATTTTTATTCGGATAGTAATCCACATTTGTTTCGTACAACGACTCAAACTAAATGGTCCATAAATGTATGGGGAGGAATCGTAGGAGATACAGTTATAGGGCCATACTTTTTTGAAGGTAGCCTCACTGGAAGAAGGTATTACAATTTTCTAAAAAAACATTTGGGAGAATTATTGAAGGAAGTTGATTTTAACTTGTGGTTCCTACAAGATGGAGCATCTGTACATTACGTTCATTGTGTACGTCGGTGGTTAAACAGACATTTTACCGACAGGTGGATAGGACGTGGTGGACCAGTTTCGTGGCCTCCTCGATGTCCAGATCTCACACCGATGGATTTCTTTTTATGGGGATACATCAAGCAACTTGTGTATCAAACAGAACCTACTACCAGAGAAGACATGAAAGAAAGGATTCGTAACGCATTTTCCACAATAACTCCAGTTATGTTAGAAAGAGTAAGATCCTCGTTTTTGAAAAGAATTGAGAAGTGTATGGAAGTAAATGGTTGCCATTTTGAACACTTAGCATAAACTATACTTTTTATGTAATGTCAATGTTTATTTATGTAAATGTAAGTGTTTTTATAATGTTGGTTTCCATAATTGTTAGTTTTTTAAAAATAGAAAAAGTTGGAAAATAAATACAATCTTGCATCTTACATAACTAAGAAATACTGTTTGTGATGACTTAATTATTTCGTAGACTTCAAACTGCTTTTATATTTATTAGTACTATAATGACATTAGCCTACTCACAGTAAACAAAAATATGGCTTCCAACATAATTCCGATTAAGTCTTTCCTTCCTCTAATGGTAAGAGTAAAAGTGAAAGATATTTTAGATGCATCCAACATTACGATTAAAATGTATGCCTTAGACGTTGCATGTAAAAATTTAATACCATTTAATTTGTGTACGTAAAAGACTTGTTTTTGACCATTATCATAAAATATTTACGGTTTTCCATTAACTTATACCCTAAATGTACTATATCGTTTGAAAGATTATTAATTGTACTAACAAATTGTAAAAAGACTTATAGGGTGATTCATTTAAAATTTTTGAGATATTGCTTGATTTGCGTTTTGTTTCACCCTGTATTAAATAAGCCACAGATAAAAAAAGTGATTGATACTGAGCACAGCCAATGATATGTGAATGACAATTGAATACAAAGTCCTGTTGATTTATTTTGATTTACTGTTTAGCAGAGTGTTTTGCCAATAATTGGCCATATCTTTTTAAAACACCAATATAATATATTAGAATGCTATATTTTTGTAACGCTCTCGGTGAGATCTTTTCGATTCTTGAACAAAATATAGTACGTTTTATTTAAAAAAATGTAAGTTTGTGCTGCTATGTGGTTTTGGAACACCCTGTAGAATCGAATGTATTTTCAAAATGTGCCCTCAGTAACTGTATTAGCTCTCACAAAACCTTCAAAGTTTTATCTCGTAGCACAACGATGTAATCCTCCGATGTCAGAAGATTGCCCCACTCTGTATATCTAATTTTGAAAAAAATTTGTTAACCAAAGTACCACAAAAATTAGCGAGTAGTCTAAGTAATCTGGGCACAAAAAGTGTCTTTTGTGAAATATTAAACTTTCTAAGAGGTTTTAAAAATATGAAAATAAGTTTTTAAAAATATTAAAATAAATTTACCTATATTGGACAAGTTAAAAAAAAAGATTTTCAAAAACTTACAAGTCTTTATTGTACCCAAGGAAAGTTTGTGATCACATTTTCTATATATAATACAGGCATACAATTGAAAAAATTTCTGTAATCCAAAAAAAAGTTGATAAAGAAGTAAATTTATGTTATAACAGACCAACTATCTTGAACGATTTAATGGATCGCATACGTCTCGAAATGCAGGGAATTACTCCACAAATGATCAACGATTATATTTGTAGCACTTATTGTGATGAAGGACATTTGACATTTGCTCTAAAATATGCAGAATAAAGTCTCATTCATCTTCCTAGAATTTGATAACTTTCCCTTTATCCGTTTCCCTTGGAGTGAGACTTTTCAGCAATGCTGTATAAATGGCTTATTGTGTAACTTTAAAGCTAATTTTAATTCAATAATATTCATCTTGATATATCTATTTTAGTTGTTCTCCAATTAAGAAGTTTGTTGAATATATAACAGAAGAAAATGATTTTGAGAAAGCTGAACAGTTGTCTCGAATCTTCGGTTTGAACATTCAACAACTTTTAGAATGTTGCGGCGATCTCTTGATTTCACGTGGTTCCTATCATTCAGGAATTATCCTGTATAAGCAAGCAAAAGTTCATCTTTTAAAGAGAGTGTTGAAGTTGGCTATATCTGCAGATTGTCGAACGTTACTTAAGTTTGTGCATTTGTGTTTAAGTGCTAGTAAAGTGGATATGTCTGTGGCTACAAAAATCCACATCGGAAATTTGGCTGTGATGGCTTATACTGAGTTAATTCTAAGATACGGTGGACATCAGAGAATATCTAATAGTAAAGATTTTATGTAAGTAAATTTTAAAATACCTGCTTATGATTTAAATATTTTACAATTTTTCTGTCTTAAACAAAAAAATTGATGAAATTGAAATAAGAATATAATTTTTATTATCACTGTTTCTTATTTTTTCATCAAATGAAATTAAATCAACTTTTGTAATCATAGTGCTTAAGTGACTTTCCTATCCCTTGCTATTATACTCTTTTGATGGCAAAATCGGATCAATTTTATGAAATGTTTCCTATCCAAACTATTGTCTCTCTGAAATGAATACAAAATGAATTAAAAGTTTCATTAATAATCTGGTTTTACTGATTAACTCTTTGTTTTAGGAATTTTTTGTCGTTTGAAGAATACTATGATCAAGTATTGGCAGTTAATGTAGCTTGCCAAGCTGGGCATTGGAACATAGTTACATTATTAGCAAAATCGAGAGGGTTGCAGCCTGAAGTTGTGGCTGCTTTAGGACAAATTTTACAAAGTTCTAGAGCCCCTAAACCATCGGAAAAAGACTTTCTCTATGCCCTATCAGAACCATGTCTAACTCAAAGCTTATTAATTTTTGGACAGTGCTCTCAGTACATATTTCATTATATTAGGTAAGTAATACATAAAAATTGTTAGATGCATTTTATCTAAGAAATAATTTTTAGGTTAAATATTGAAACATTTCCTTTGGATATTTTACGCCGTCTGGCGGTACAACTCGATCCTAGTCAACCATGCGCCATTCCTCTAGTCAGTAGATTGTTCCAAACTAACAAACATTGTTCTAGTCTTGATACTACGATTGAATCGATTGATTTTGAAAACGCAGATAGGACCATAGTCACAATTAAAGATCTTATAGATACATTCCTTGTAGTAATTATACATTTAATTTGGAAGACTGAAAATACAGGGTAAGTTTAAATTTTTAAAAATCGTTTTACGACAGTTGTCTTTTATTGTCAAAACTAACTGCCATCTTTAGTTAACCCCAAAGTTTCAGACCGCTTCGTTTAAAGCTGTACCTAAACTGAATTTTTTCAAGTTGATGAGTCAGTAGAAAAATTAAATTAAGCCGAGAAAATTTTCGCGCAATAATTTTTTACAATTTTCGACGAGACAGTTGTTTCAACAATGGTGCCTTGCTGAGTTGGTTTCTGTTTTTGGCAATGAAGTAAGTACCACATCACTCCACAATTTCTTGTTGGTATGGAGAATTTAAGCGTGGATGTATTAATCTTAGCGACGATCCAAGAACAGATCCATCAACAACGGCAGTGACCCAGGAAAACGTCGATGCTGTACGTAAGCTGATTCAAGAAGATCGACATGTCACATATCGTGAAATTGGAGCATCATTGGGCATTTCAAAGAACACAATTCAAAAAAATTTACGTTAAGAATTATCTATAAAAAAATTAGTTACTCGTTGGAAACCGCATCTGTTGATGGAAGAACAGAAAGCAATTAGAGTCGATTGGTGTTAAAAAAACTCAAACCGGTTTAACGCAGGAAACTCAAAAAATATATACAGTATTATCAGTGGTGATAAATCTTGGATTTACTCTTATGAACCCAAAAATAAACGTAAGTCGGCTATCCGTTCTCGAAGTGTTTCCAAAAAGATAGTGGCGACATTTTTCTCAAAAGCGGGTCATATAGCAGCAATTCTTTTGCAGGATCAAAGAACTGTTACTGCTGATTGGCACATATCGATTTGTTTGCTGGAAGTAATTGCTGAGTTTCGAAAAAGCAACCCCCAACGACGAATGATCCTCCACCAAGAAAATGCAATGCAAGTTCCAACACAACTCAAAAACAATTGGTTCCAGACCCCAGAATATGCAGTCAACGTATTTTGAATGTACCAAGAAGCGAGTGGAATAAATGCTTCCAGAATTGATTGCAAATGATGCAAAAGTCCATTTATCGTCGTGGAGAATACTTTGAAAAACTATGTTGTTTAAAATATATCTACTGTTTTTTTTCTAACTCTATATGCAAAATATAAAAGAAAACCCTCGTATATACATCTACATCTAAAAATTCCAAAAATAGAATGTTCAAAAATTATTTTGCGTAATTTAAAATGTAAAGACTCGCATTTATAAGATGCATGATTGGATAAATTTAATGTAGCACTTTTTAAATTTATTCACACTTCATTGCATTTTATCAGTTAATGTTAAACCTATATTAATTAAAATTTATAATTTATTTTTGAAATACATTTCTCCATTTAACTCCATCCACCACAACTTTTTACTCAACTAAAATGAACTCGTCTGTCCCATACAATAATTTTATAATGCAGATCGCTCCAGGAAAGTTGATGGAACGCTTCTAGTCATATTTTTTTTTTTTCATGGGAACACCTCAAATTCCACATTTCTGCAAAAAACATGCCAAAAAACTCGTCATAGTATGACATCAAGTAATTCATCGAGATTGCGGGATACCTGGGCTTATAATTTATAATTGCATATAATAGGGTGAAAACTTCAAATTTTGACCCCATGTTTTATTAGGTTATATTAATAAGTGACAAATGTGATATTCAAAAATAAAATTATTTCAAATTTTGTCTTTAGATTAACAGAAAACAAAAATTTACTAAAACTATGCAACTTATAATGCTGATACGTCACTAGTTTAAATGTGAAGTTGTCTTCCTATGCAGTTCCATGTTTCAGCTTCTTCTTCTTTTTCCTTCATTGGGATGTTTGAGCTTGTTCAGGACAAAAATGTTGACATCTGACATCTATCTTGTTCAATTTGAATTTTAAGCATTTTATTAATAAAAGGTATAAAGCTTAAACTCGAGCTAATCATTTAAAGCAAGATGAAACCACATGCGAATGCAAACAACTCACTGTCACTCTAACCGAAACATCTTATTTTCTTCTCCAATTTGGATAACTACCCTCTCTTATGATTATTTTGTTCCATGTCAAAATCTAAAAGGCGGATTTTAAGAAATGTTTAAAAAAAATTTTAAAACAACACTATTAAATTTGATAAAATACGGTGCGACGTAATTTGTTCCCTTAGAATTCACGATCTGCTAATCTTTAACAAGAAACTATTTTTAGTTGAACACCCTACTGTGATTTAAGCAAACTATGGCCAAATGCAAATGTAAAATAATAATAGCCTTTAATGTCCAACAGATATAAATCCCTTTACAGAGCTTAATATAAAATACTATTGAAATTTGCAAATAAACAAAAAAAAGATATAAACTGATCACAGAAGCTAAAAATACAAAGGTAATAAAATAGACTTACAACAATAAAATATAATAGATTACATCATAAAGTTAAAATGAGCCCTCTGCTTAATAAAATTCAGACTATCAACAAACAAGTCACACAACACATAATATTGGCGAGTTAAATAAAATATCAGTTCTAAATCCCTCACAATAAAAAAGTAAATGTTGTCTAGTATTGAAATTAAGCACATTAAGACTAATCTTACTTACAATTTCCGAACACATAATTACACCATGAAAAATCTTATACATTTGATAAGGACCCACCCTTAATATTTCAGAAATATTAAGGGTGGGTCCTTTTCAAATGAACACAGTATATAAAAGAGAAAAGGATGTCAGCACTCTACGAAAAACTGGGCTTTTAAAATTAAATTTGTCCAAGAGAGATTGATAATCAACTCCTCTTGATGGATAAGATCCGCTCACTTTAAAATCTAAATATTTTAGAAACTTCCTCTGTACAGATTCTGCTCTGGTTGTATGATTATTATAGAATGGATACCAAATAATTGAACAGTATTCCATTTTGGAACCAATAAAAGAGACCGATGAAAGAGAAGTAATGTTTTTAATACAGTAATATTTTGAAAACCTTGACAGTTCCTCACAATGAAACCTTAAAACCTAAATGCCTCTGCTACTTTAGTCTCAGTATGTTCAATAAAATTGAAATGTGAATCGAAAATAACCACCAGATCCTTAATAGATGAATGCTGAGATAGAACATTTCCATTTATAATATAGTCAAAATTAACCATCATTTTTTTTTGTACAGTATGATACCATTTTGAAACATTCAATGCGAGTCTGTTTATGGAACACCAGTCAGATATTTTTTCTAAGTTGGATTACAATATTGATATAGGAAGAAATATGATCATGTCATCTGCATAAATCATCCTACCTGAATCTAAAGAGCTGATCAATGTCATTTATAAATAAAATAAATAACAAAGGTCCGAGATTTTATCCCTGTGGAACACCTGATTTAGCTATTTTTTTGAGGGGTGTCCACTATAAACTTAATTAAAAATAAAAGTAACCCTAACCGCGCCTAGTAAGTCACGATGTTAGCTAGGTGTATGGCGTGGTGCCCGTCTATCAGACAACGACAAGGAGCAGACTCGACAAAAAACCTAAAGCAAATATTTTCAGTGTCTTATATGATTTATAATTACTCCGCGCTTATCTAAACGACACTACGCGACACCATACGCTGAGACTTGTCTATGTCTGCTAAAAATCGTTTTGGCAAAATGAGCAGACAGATATTAGTCAAGTTTTGTAATCGGATCGCATCGCACCTGTATTCTGATCGTAAATATTTCGAAATTTTTATAATGACGGATTCTGCTAATACTATTTTATTGGTAGAAATAATTGAGAAATACCCAGAGCTTTATGATTATAGGAGAACTGACTGGAACTTCTGAGGATACATTTCTAACTCCTTCATAACTTTAAAGGTACCTTTCTTGTTTCGTCTTCGTTTCCACATGGAGTGCACCCAGTACCGTCTCTTTCTGTTATTAATATTAACAATTTGTAATAAATCAAGTGCATCTTCGTCCTCTGCTGATGACATGATAACTGTGGACACCCCTGAGGTAAATGTTTTTATTTCTTTTCCATGTCGTTTAGATATGCGACTGGATGTTTTTAGTTTGTTTGTTTAATGCCGGTGTCGCGTCTGTTCCTTGTCGTTGTCTGATAGATGGGCACCGCGCCTAACACTAACATAGACTGAGACACTCCTCACTTCTCTAAGCTTAGCCACAGATTGTGTTTTTTGCATCTGTTAATCAAGGGCCAAGATAAATTTGTCAACTAATAACAGACCAATGCTATTGTTCTTTTCGGGAAACCTAAATACACAGCAAGTAGAGTATTAAAACTCGTTTGTATTCTATGCTTCATATTTTAAATTAGAAATCTTTTTATAAACTATCATTTTTTTGTTGCAGTTTCGAATTGTCACTGCTGGACACGGTGCCACCGCCTGAACTCCCTTCACCAATCCTCCCCATTAAAAAACTTCCAGATTTACATCCTCTTAGCTGTGGCTTTGAACACGCAGCCGTTGTACGGAATAACAACGTTTATACAATGGGAGTATCTAATTCTGGATGCCTCGGATTGGGACCATTGTTAACCCAGAGTAGTCCTGCAAGGCTTGTGCAAACGCTTTCCGAATTAAAAGTCAAAGTTTTAAGTGTCAGTTGTGGTAAAAAACACACTTTGGTTATTACGGATTTCGGGGTGAGTATTCAAGTGTTTTTTATTAAGAAGTACACTTTATCGGAAAATAGGTACATGTTCTAATTGTAAAGGGAGTGCAGCACTTGGGTAGTGACCTACAAATATGGAGTACAGTAGAATCTTACTAATCCGGCACACCGATAGACCGATACGTCCAATAATCCTACACTTTCCGCCCGCGCCTCCCTCGTCCCTTCCTACGCCACGTCGAGCAGTCTCACCTCAAAACTCATTACGTGCACCTGCGTACATTATGTAATTAGTTAGTTGTGAGATATGTTACAGTTAAAAAAACGTTTAGAACATTAATACAAATATTTTATATTCTCTTTATGAAATGCTTTATTTTATTTATTATGAATTTTTCTATATAATCCAATAATCCAAACATTCCAATAATCCGGCACCCTCTGGTTTCTAATGGTGCTGGCTAACTGAAATTATTGTGCTGTAGTTATAGAGGTTCTGTGTAACATCTATGGGGTGGAATGGTTTCTATATCTATATTATTGCAAATTGAATCATCAGTATAACTTTCAGCCACGTTACTACTTTTTTATCTTCCATTGAACTATCACACTGGGCAAGAGCCAATAGTGTCAAGTTTTGACAGATCTCGGAAAACATCAACTTTCCGGTTAGACTTCTAGTAGTTTGCATTTGGACAAATTAATTTATTATTATGGAGAACATAGTATTGTTTGGCTATTATGGATGTTGAAATAATTTTGGCATATCTGCGTCTTAAGTTACGTTTACACTTGGCGTTTACTGGCGGAAAGTACTTGCGGCCACAAAATTTGCTTGTTGTTTTGTGTTTACATATTTTCAAGTTTATTTGCTAGTAGTTGAAAAGAAAATGGCTTTAAGTGCAGTAGTGCGTGCTGCTGTTTAAGTTGTTGCAAGTGTAATGGCCAATAATATAAAAGGTATGTTACAACGCCAGAAAAAGTACAAATAAACGAGTTTTGATTAGAGATTGGATACGGCGCAGAAGTACTCTGGGTGGGTCAGAACGACTCTTAAATGAGATAGCAATTGAAGATCCCAATTCTCACAAAATTTCATATCTTTCCTATATGTTTAAAAATGCAATTATCTGATTTCCATCCCACTTAATATTCATTGTAAATAGAACTTTTACTTGTCCGGACCCGTTTACATTCGGAAAATAGAAATAAACATTCGGCGAGTAACAAGCGCACTTTCCTATGGTTTACACATAACAAGTTTAGTGGCCGCAAGTACTTTCCGCCAGAAAATTTGCAAAGTGTAATCGTAGCTTTAGATTACCACCACCAGATGTCGGTAAAGAAGTCCCAATTTAATATTGAAGGTGGTACTTTTGCTAGAACCTTATATACCACAAAAATTGTACTTGCCCTTTTCTTCTGCAAATGTTTTCTCAGCATTGTATGCTTTGATCCCCTTATCGCTTTTTAAAATACATTCAAACAAAAAAATTGATATTTGGATCACCGGAATCAGAAAGTAATATCTCTTACAACCCTCATTTCTTTCTAGTGTCCTGTAGAATGGAAAAATATAACATAATTTGTTTGTTTAGTCTGTTTTTTCGCTCACTCGCTCTGTTTTTCACCCTCACGTTAGAAACATAAATAACTTACAATTTATTGACCGTAAGAACTGTCCAACTAAATAAATTAATATCTAAATAAAATATCCAAAAACTTCCATGGTCAATTTCACAGGTTTTAATCTATGTATAATCAATAAATTGATGTAGGTTATTGAAATTAAAGACAAAAAAAATTTGTTTTTCTATTTATTGGGTGCTCAAATAAATACAATATGTGGCATCACTTGGTAAAGAATCATAAGTAACATCTGGTATTATTTTCATGGCAAAAAATAGTGCTGAAACACAAAAGTTTATATAATAATAAGTTAATTAATATCAATGACAATCCTAGGCTGTAAAATTGTTTCTAAAGAGCCATTAATCTACTAAATTATTATAAATAGTATAAATATTTGTTTTTTGGTTTAACCCATTCATTTTAGAGGTTAAATAAAATTAGTTGTGATGCTTCAACTTAAATACAACGTACAAATTTCATTGACCAATTTCATGAATAAGACAAAACAAATTTCCTGTAACCCTAAAAATTACTGAAATAATTTTAAACCTAGAAAAGACCCAAAATAGATAACTAAAAAATCTGAGAAAAATATGGACATAGTTGAGTGAGTGAGAAGAAATGGGAAAATTTTTATATATTTCTCTAAGTATTTCACAGATAATTGAAAAATCTTCAATTTTCAAAATCCTAGGATAATGTCTGCTTCAAAAACTTGTCTTCCGTTAATCCTCCTGGTACTACAGGTGTAGCGAAACCGTCTGATACGCTAGGTGGACTAAACTTTCTTCTGTTAGTCTTCAATAATCTTCCATTACTTTGTAACTTCAAGAACCTAGCTCTACTTGAATGCATCCTCCACTCAGTCACAAATGAACTCGAAACTCAGCAATTACTTTCGGCAAACAAATCGATATGTACCAATCAGCAGTAACAGTTCTTTGATCTTGCAAAGGAATTGTTGCTACATGACCTGCTTCTGAGACAAATGCCGTCACCATCTTTTTGGAAAAACTTCCAGAACGGATAACTTTCGTCGGTTTTGGTCCATTTTGGAACACCCAAACAGGGTGATACTGTATATATTTTTGAGTTTCCTTCGTTAAACCACTTTTTGACACCAACGAGTAACAAATTTTTGTATACATA
The DNA here is from genome assembly GCA_947563755.1 of Lochmaea crataegi. NCBI lineage: Eukaryota > Metazoa > Arthropoda > Insecta > Coleoptera > Chrysomelidae > Lochmaea > Lochmaea crataegi. The sequence goes on from OX387433.1 coordinate 16,332,036, forward strand.
ATTCTTCAAGTAAAATGTTTTGAATTGTGGTCTTTGGAATGCCCAGTGCTGCTGACGATCTTTTTGGATCAGCTTACGTACAGCATAGACCTTTTCCTGGGTGACTGCTGTTGTTAGTAGACCTGTTCCTGGATCGTCGCTAAGATTAATCCGTCCACGTTTAAATTCTCCATACCAACGAGAAATTGTCGACTGATGTGGTACTTCATTGCCGAAAACAGAAACCAACTCAGCAATGCATTCTTGTTGAGACAACTGTTTTCGAAAAGGCGCCAACAATGTTGTTATATGCCACACTTAAAAGCCAACCCTCATAACAAGAAGCAGTAAATATATGCCATTTAGAGACATAATAATAAGGAATTAGTGAATAAATACATGAAAATTACATTAACAAATCCCATGAAAATGTTTTGTATTTATTATTGGATTCAATATTTAATGATTTTTAATCTCAAAAATAAAGTATTTCTTCCTATTATTATAAATTAGTTATACTTACAACAGGATCATCGTCGTATAAACACTTGGCAATCTCTAACGCTGCTCTACATTTATTATTTATTGTCTTGACAGCGTTTTTACAGTTTTTAAAACTTCCAATAGCAGGTGTGGCTATACTGGGAGGTGCATTCGTTTGCATCACTATTATACCTTCTTCCCAGTCAAATGAGTTATCTTTTTTCAACTAAAAGTAAGATATCGTACTGAATATATAAGTCTCATTTTTGAAATATTATAACATCAATTATAGTTATCTTCATAAATAGTGCGGAAAGTTATACTTTTCTGAACGTGCTAGGAACAACATTTTTTCCACCAGCGGGCGGGAAATGAAAAAGATACCAGTTAATTAGACACAAAATCACTAGATGCAAACTAAAAAGTTTCTTCTGATTATTAATGTAATCATTAGCAGGCATTAATGCAATATTTAACAAAATTTGAATAAAATGGAAAAAATAATAAATAATAAAATGCAATAGCGGAAAAGTAGAACTTTCTAAACTAAAATTCGTGAGAAATTAGCATTTGCGCAAATGTTGCACACTGTATTTTTCCTACGATGGTAGCATAAATGAAACAAACGACTGTGTTGCACACGGTAATTTTTTATGAGCACTTTTTCGAACATTAAGTCGGACTGTTTTGCGGGTTTATTGTTTAGATACTACTGATAAGCAGAATGACAATTTGCTGTAGGTATTTATTTTGAGTATGCCTAATGTCTCTTTGGCTATGCTTTATGTCACTTTGGCTATGCCTAATGCCACTTTTACCACAACTTTTGTTGCTATGAGAAATTGTTAATTTTGCTTATTATAACCAATGTGCAAAATAGTGTTTTGGATGGTGGTCGTAGGAAAAGTATATTTTGAATCTCGAAAATAGGAAAGTAATTTTCCGCTTTATTTTAATATCATTTTTAATATCATTTAATAATTATAAACTTACCAATTTGTACGACATCAGAACGCAATACATGTAACACTGAAAAATAATTTGCTTCGTTAAATCGATTTGTTCTTTATTAATTCAAACATGGCTTACCATTGAATTTTTATCCGAAAAGTCAAATTCTCCCTTATGCATCCCATCCACCTTTTCTGAAATCATGAATATGGTCAAATCAAATATAATATTAAATTTGAGAATAAATAATATATAATCTTGAAAACATATAGAGTAAAAGGGGAAGAAGGGAATAAATGTTATGGATATAATAGAATTTGTTAAATTGTGATGCACATGTTACATAGCGTGATTCTCAACTTCACACCACTACTTATGGTGGTGGAAAGTGTTGCAGATCAGATAGAACCAGATACAGACTAAGTAGAGAGGGAATCATGAAAAAACCACCTCCTCGCTTTTTAGAAATCCTGGGATGGTATGAATTGAGTAACAAGAAGGAATAGGATCCCAACACCATCTACATACTTGGAAATAATGCCATGGTATACAGACGGCTCAAAAGCATAGAAGGGACTGAGATAGAAGTGTATGGGCCATGCACCAAACACTCCGAAAGACAATCAAAGATACTTCTGTTGAGAACAAATCAATGCCTAAGTCAGAGTAAAACTGCACTAGGAGTTTTAACAGAGGTCCTAACGGGACATTGTCCCCTGAATGGGCACCTTAAAAAGCTCAAAATAGTGGAGCAAGTAGAATGTAGATTCTGTGGAATCGAAGACGAAACCTCTAACCACATACTGGTGGATTCCAATAAAGAGGCACAATACCTAGGAGACTACTGGATAAAAGAAGGATACTTACCTAAACTTAAACCTTCGGATATCCTAAAATCCCTTCGGGAAATAGGTCTAGAGGAACTACCAGTCTCTGAGACTTTCCTCGGGAACTATGTGGAAGAAAGGGGGCACAATAGATCCTTTAGGTCTCAGCAAATGTCTCCCCAATATACATACATAGCGTAATAGATAGACGAAAAACTTCATAGACTGCATACCAAGAGAAAATAAAAGAAATCGAGGTAGACCAACAACACTATGTATTATGTTATCATATGTAGGGAATTGAAAGTAATTGAAACGATACTTGGGGATTTATAAGCAAATCTTCATTAAGTATTGGATTTTACCAAACAAACTGTATATATTTGATAAACAAATTTTTAAGATATTCAATGGAATGCCAAGTTTTTGATAATTCATAACGTGAATGTTTGCTTGAAGGGAAATGCTTTCTTTCTTTGATCAGAATAGAAAACATATTCTTTTCCAAATTTGATATTTGTAATGATGACAAATTTGTCGCATTTCTGATATTAGCCACTTAATTCTTTTTGAAATATAACTCTATGTATTGTTGTCTGATTGAATTCTGTCATCTTTTCATCCAGACTATTCTAATAACTTACCGGGAGCTACTCCTTGCTTATTTGTACATGTATTCCTTATTAATTTTTTGGTAGCGGCGACTTGTTTTTCGGTCATCTGAAAATAAAGTGGTTTAAATAGCTCAAAAAATACATAAGTTGATATAAATAAAAGTGGATAGGAAGGACAAAATTAGAAATGCAAAAATAAAAGAAGATCTAGCAGAACAACCAGTCTTAAAATTGGTGGGTTGGTAGGGTAATGTGACAAATAAAGAAAAAAAGAGGAAGGCCAAGACTGACATGGAACTGGGAAACATAATTAAAAGAGAAAGACAAATCCTGAGAAGAAGTAAAAAATCCTTAACAAGAAATATAAAAGCATGGAAAAATTTCATATAATAAAATGTAAACTCGGCACCTTCACATAAGATAAATAAATAAATTTATATTTCAATAAGTTAATCAAAGAAAGCATTGTTGTTATAAGGTTCTGTTATGAAATGTGACCAAAAACCGGTTAAAGTATAATGTAGTCGGATTATGTAGGTTTAGAAGTATTTTATGGAGCTTTGTCAATAACTAACTAATCTTTTAATTCAATTAGTTCTCTTTGGAAAACAATTGTAATTAGTGATTAGAAAATAATATATACTTTTTAGTAATTTACTTTCGTTACTATTTAACGTACCCATCTCTTAGGTAATTATATTTTTAGAAAAAATGGTTTAATATTCAACCTGAAATCTATTTTAATTTATATACAGTACTTATAATAATTTGTCAAATGATTCCAAATACTTACAACTGCCTGAACATTTTCGTATATAAAAAACATACATAAAAAAAGAAAAATGTACTTCATACTTGACTATCCCTTTTGGATAAACAAATACAGGAAACACCCAAATTTTTTGGTATTTATAAAGCATTTTCATTGAAAAATATTTTTGAACTAATAATACACTATTAAGCATTTAATTCAATCTATGAATTATAAATTAAAGGTCTTTAATTAAATTGCTGTAATCTATTCTACATTGAACTAGACAGTATAAAAATAATTATGTATTCTTGTGATTTTTTGATAATTTTTAATGGTCCACTGGTGATCACTTCTAATGATTACTATAATAATGTTTCAATTGGTTTATCCGATATTATATATGTGCTAGACATATAATATTCTACATGGTCATCTTTTGTACGAGGTTTTACTTAAATCTCTGTATCTGAGTGTAAAAACAAACAAAGACACGGCCATATCATCCTTTTTTTTGAAACCGTTCATCGCATTTTCTACCCCTCTGTAATATCTTTGTCGATAAGCTAGAAGCCTGAATTTTCAGTGACCAAGAGGATATAATATAAGTAGGTGTATTCCTAAATTACATTCAATTTGAACAAGTAGTTGAAGAACAAATACAAGTGAAAATTCCAAAGTTTCAAATTTTCAAAATAATAACTAATTTCACCATATGCTTTATCTCATAAATGAATCGAGATATTTGAGCTACTCTATACCATTTTGTCGACTCTTTAATATGACTTAGAAAAATCATCCCCTAAATATATACCCCCTAGATAACAATCTGCAACCTCGAATTTTTCACTAGCACCCTTGTTTACTTTCACAAGAAGATTACATTGATATGATACTCATATATTGTTTGGATAGGGGACGTGGCTAAGAACTTAGGAATGTGGTGATTTGAAAACCCTTCGATCATTAAACAGACTAGATGAATAACCCACTATACTGAAAACACACTTTGTAACCAACATCTAAATCGATTCTTTCATTCCAAAACAAGGGACTAATTTGACTGAATAATTATATTAATATTTTCGAGTAATAATAGAACTATCTTATACTTACTCTAGGAATAAATTTCAGTGGCCGTCGACCAGATTGGATACAGGCTATGCTCCTGCTCTAAACTATTTTTTTTCACGTGGCCCAACCATTATATCACTTGAAATGAAATGGCAAGAACATAGTCTAGCTTCCTTTGGAATATTCTCTTTCCCAATGATATTTTTTCATTGCTGAAGTTGATTTGCATCTTGAGGAACTCAAATTTTACTTAAATTAACACCAACAACGCAACAATACCATACAGAACTTATTCTATTTTTATTGGAATGGGTGAATAGTATTCATATATATCTAATGATACGACACTGGTAGTTTGAGAACTGTAGGACTGTTCAGAACTTGTTGCTTACCTGTAAAACGATGTATTATAAACACCACTACTCACCTATACATTTTTTACTTACTACACAACGATTCACCTTTTTGTAAATATAATTTGAGGAATAAATAAAGTATTCCTAATTGATTTAAATTCAAATTTCTTCGCGATATCTACCGATATCAAATTATTGGATGATTATTACTTTTAAATAATATGACATGGCAACATCCAAGGATTCCAACAAAATAAATAAATATATTTTTACATTGTTTAGGTATGTTGGCATCAGATAATACGTCTATTTACTCTGCTATATGTTCATTGTTCGGAGTGAAAACATTGTCGCCTACCATTCTTCTATTTTTCTCCTTAACACAGAAGCGCACGTATGATGCTTGCTGCCCTACGGCAATTGGAAATTGAAAACCATAAAAGATTGATGTCATTATGACTATATCTGTGGTGGAAAAATAAATAAATCAAGATTTTAATATTGGGTTCAGGCAATTTGTGGGGAAGGAGATAACAGAAATAATACAATGTACAAGCACAATTTGAAATAAATATCGTTCTTGCATTATTATTCTACTCGAGTTAATCATGTCGACCTGTAACTTTTTCCCAAGTTAGAGAATGATCTGATGTCAGAAATTAACGCTTATCGTAAAAAGTAGTATAATAAATTAAACTTTGATGTCATTATTATTTACAATAATCTATACTTGAGTTCTTTTTTATACTTACAGATATATTCTTGGGGTTCCAATACCTATGGTCAATTAGGATTAGGTCACTCTGTTCAAGAAAGTCCTTATCCACAAATAATAACAAGTCTCTCATCTTGCAAAATTGTAGATATTTGTGCTGGACAATACCACAGTGTAGCATTGACTTCTTCTGGTAAGGTTTATACATGGGGATGGGGCATTCACGGACAGCTTGGACATGGAAACTGTGATAACGAATTTGGACCGAAACTATTAGATTTTCCAGAGCAAATTAAACAGGTAATGTTATTTATCTTTTTCAATTATAGAAAAAAAGCTTATGGCACATTTCTTATAGAAAATTACCACTCAAAATGATACAAAAAAAACGTATGGTACATTTCTTAACGAAAATTACCACTATCAGCGGATTTTTATTAAAAAAATTTCCGATGCACGAGAATTCTATACATTTTTGTGGTACACTTTACGAAAAAACTACCACCTCTAGATTTTGAATTTAACATAGTTATATACATTTATGTCTAGATATGCTATCTATAATTAAAATATCATTTTGTGAACAAATTTTAAAAACAGATACCTACTATGTGTGGCAGCAACAAGAAGGAATGGGATCCAAATACCAAAAAGAATGCCATTCAATGGTATACAGACGGCTCAAAAGTAATAGAAGGATAAACTGGGATAAAATTGGGCCAGGAACCAAACACTCTGAAAGCTTGGGAAAAACCTCAAGTATCTTTCAAGCGGAAATTCACTCCATAAGAAATTGTACCCAGTTCAATATTTATAAAGGTTATAGAAGGCAAAGGATTATCATCATGTCTAACTGCACTAATATTTTTAACAGGGGTCCTAACGGGACATTGTCGCCTGAGTGGGCACCTGAAAAAGCTCCATCCACCTACGGATACACAGCAATTCACAACCCCAGGGCACTTAGAAGACTACTGGATAGAAGAGGGACACCTACCTAAACTAAAGCCTACAGATATCCTAAAATGTCTTTGGGAAATAGGTCTAAAGGAGCTACTAGTCTCTGAAACCTTAGGAACCAAGTAAAAGAAGGGGGCATAATATATATTTTAGGTCTCAGTGAATATCACCCCAATATACATACATGTGTGACAGCTGGAATGTTATTTTACGACTAATACCATCTGTCCAAAATTACAGAATTGATAAGGCATACTGCTTCACCAACTAAACTGTTTCTACTTACGCCACCTGTTAAAAAACTATAGAACAGCGGTTGCCAAACGGAGGAGCGCAAAACAGTGAAAATTTCATCAGTTAAACTACACAGAAGTTTGTCAACTGTCAGACTCTACATTAACGGGGATGCTACTCCTCCTTGTGGACACTAAGCTTTTCCACTGAGAAAGTTTTTTTTTAGACAATAAAGTATATTTCTTTCTTACTAGACTATGCAATCACGGTATAATTAGGCTTATGTCAGTTTTTTGCAATCCAACAGATTAATGTTAATGTCCATGTATTTGTTTCGTGCAGCTCTGATCCTCTCTATTGTCTGTAAGCTTTGAATGCAGTCAATATGTTGATCTAGTTTATAATTCTGAATTCAAAATTTCAGGTAACCGCTGGTCATGCACATACACTTATTTTAGCATGTGATGGTAAGTTATATGGTTTTGGCTCAAATGTTTTCGGACAACTAGAAGGCGGCAGCATAGAATCGAGCAAATCTGTTAAACCAGTCTGGATATTAGTTCCTTCTGATAGTAATACACCTATCGACAAAGTGGCAACGGCATATTTTCACAATGTGAGTACATTTTAAAATACATATTTCACATCCCAAGTATTATTACATGTTAGTTAAGTATTAATATAATGCTAAAGGTGTGTAGATCTTTATTTGAAGCATGATCTAATGTTTGAATTGGACTACTTTGTTTTTAGATTGCTGTACTTAGTGATCAAGAAGTTCATACTTGGGGAGCTAGTCCGCAAGAAGTGCGAATATTTCAGTCTAAAAATAATCAAAAACAAAATTGCGTTTCGTCAAAACCGTCGGACTCGTGGAAAGCCAGCACTCACATATATACGGGATTTAATAAAAAACCCATTGAACAAGTTGATGTGGGATATAGACACTCAGTAGTTCTACATAACGGCAAGGTAATATTTTTTATATACATAACTGTTTTAAATCGCATGTATTGATTAGGAATAGGTAAGTGTTGATCAAAGAAGGGTGGTCATCTATAGAATTTATTTACTCTGCCTTACTCTTTTCTTTCCTACTGATCTAGAGGTTCATGGTAACTACACTGCTACAGAGCACCAATAATTATTGCCATTAATAAAATGCTGCTCTTCAAAGGTTCTTCGTTGAATTATATTAAAATCGCGGCCATTTGTTCAAAGGCAACCCGGAAGTAATGCATTACATTCTCTTGCATTAGGTTCCATAAAAAAACAGATACCTGCAGAAATTTGATGCCGGATCTCGTACTATAACGTTTTCTCATGTTCTCTCTATATATATATATTTAACTCACTTTTGTTTACTGATATGTATTAGAGAATTTTTATGTCCTCCTTTGTTTATAACAGAATATAATCTATAATTAATTGTAGATATTATGGAGCAAAAGTAGAGAAGAAGAACTATGCGTTCCCAAACTTAAGCAACAAGAAGGCATGAATAGTCTCTTTGCCCAGAGATTTTTACATGTATCATGCGGTTTGGAGTATACAATGGCCATAGATCACACTGGAAAACTTTTGGCTTGGGGTAGTCCTTCAATGGCACAGGTAAATTTTAAAAAATCGTTAATTACTATTTAGCTCCAGTGAAATAGACCACCTAACTCCTAAGTAAAGGAGTAGGCCATAATTTTATCAGAAATGACTTTCCATGAGATTATTTTGAAAATTAGCTTTTTTTATGGGGCTTATGTGCTTGTAAGGGCCTCTCCAATACGACCTTTGCAATTCTATTGTGTGTGCCCTCCTGTTATGCTAGAGTTCCTTGTCTAGACCTGTACTTATTACTAGACTTCGAATGCCAAACCTCAGGTCCTCCATATATTGGGAGGGTTATGGTTTTTCCTCCCCTATCGACCTACGCCTAGTCTGACCTTCGCAGTAGCATAATGTTCTGAGGTTTCCTCATCTTCTTGGCAGATCCTGCATATGGTTGTGTCTGCCAATCCAATGTTATTCATGTGTTAGTTATTTCTTTTAAGCTCGGTGGTTAACATCAAAAACCATTTATTTTTTATCACCCGGTCATGGTGTAGTAACAACCACTTTCTTATTAATTTGTATGTTATATTTGCACGGTGAACAGAGCTATGAACCACTCAAAGTACATTAGCTACTTGTTCATAGATGATAGTACAGGGATAATCTGTAATTATTTAGGGAAAATACACTCAGTTGGGTTTGCAATATCTGAGGTTACTGTTATTGTGCTTTTATAACGTACAAAAAATTTACAATGTATGTTTTGTGTTGAAGTTAGATTGAAATTATATTCAAAAAATAGTTTGTAATAAGAGAATATCACACAAACAAAATTGTGAAGGAAATAAAAAGAAGGATTTTGATTTAGGTCTCGGTCTTTTATTACGTCATTAAAATTTTACATATTATCAAATACCCAATATATAAAACTTATAAGACCAGTCAAATAATACAAAATATAAAATACAGGTAATACAAAATGCAGATGCAATACAAATACAAAATACAATTTTAAATAAAATCCCGTAGGAAAATATAAATGTGTGATCTTCAAAATAAAATAATTTAAGACTTATTTATAATAATTAAGAAACTCAGTCACTGAGTAAAATGCCTGGTCAATTAAAAACTTTTTTACATTGGATGTAAATGCCAATGTCGATGTCATGCTATCCTTTCCTATTATTGTTTGAACTTTATTATATAACTTGATGCCTATATAATCAGGTGAATTTTGCCCAATTTGTAGCCTTGAGAAGGCCCGGTGCAGATCCGTTTTTAACCTACTATTATGAGAATGTAGCTCCTCATTCCTCTCAAACTTGTTTAAATTGTTATAAATGTAAAGAATTACTCTAAATATATAATGTCAAAATTTGTGAGTTGACAAATAATTGTTTGCAACTAGTAGATGGATGAACATTAAACATAGTTCTTATGACTTTCTTTTGTGTTACAAAAGCTTTATCTAAATGAGCAGATGAACCCCAAAATATTAGACCATATTGCAATACTGACTGCACTAGACCGAAATATAATAATATCAATACATTAAATGAAACTGCTAAAACAAACTACTTTTATGTGTGATTCCCAAGTCAATTTTGGATCCAGTGTCACACCTAAAAATTTAATTGTGTCTGAAGTTTGAATAGAATTACCATTGATGTTTAAATAAAGGTCATAATTAGGTGACACATTTCTTGGCAAAAATCTCATGAAATATGTTTTGTTGAATCTTGCTGAAGTCCATTATTAATACAGTAAGTATTCAACTCTCTAGAAGATAGATTACTATTCGCTACTAGTCTGTCTAGGTTCGTATCAGATATAAAAAAATTTGTGTCATCTGCATACAAAATTATTTGATCTGGGGATTTACAAATTTCTTTGATGTCAGATGTAAAAATAATAAAAAATAAAGGACCCAATATGGACCCTTGCTGAACTCCCACATTTGATTCCCTTGAAAGAGACTTGGTACTACCAAACATTGATATTTGTGTACGATTGGACAAGTACGATTTTGCCCACTCAAATGGTAATCCTCTTACACCTAGAGCTTCTAACTTCATCAGTAATAAATTTCGGTCTATTGTATCAAAAGCACGACTTAAATCGTAAAACAGGCACAATGAGTGTTGTTTATTATTTAATGAATTATATAGATGTACTAATATATCTTGAATCGCAGTTTCAGTTGATTTTGTTTTTCTAAATCCATGTTGTATATCAGGGAGTAGATTGAATGATTCAGACGAAATCAGATTATTTCTGGGTATGAAAATGTTCAAAGCGATGAAAAAAATGCCAAGTTACCCAGACTACTGGTCGTCTGCTCCTGATTTTCATGATTATTATGTATCTTCTTTGATGACATTAAATCGTTTTGGTTGGTTGGATGCTCTCACACATCCATTTTAATTATAACGTCATGATGCCCAGCAAAAATGATCCAAACTTCGATGGCTTATATCGAATTGGACCTTAATTGAATTATTTAGAAAATGCTTTCACAGACTGCTATAATCCTTATCAAAACGTAGTTGTTGACGAAGCAATGGTCAAATTTAAAGGCCGCAGCAATTTAAAGCAGTACATGAAAGATAAACCTATAAAAAAGGGCTTCAAAATGTGGATGCTCTGCGATCAAAGAGGGGATAACGTCAGATTTCAGATGTATACTGGTAAAGCACAGAACAAGGTAGAAAAAGGTCTGGCTTAAAGAGTTGTAGATCTCTGTAAAGATTTAGTAGGAAAAAATCATCTCTTCTTTGACAACTATTTTAACAGTTATCAAATATATATATAGTATTTGCATGAGGTACAGTAAGGCCCAATAGACAATACCTACCTAATCTTGTAGATGAGAAAAAAATTAAGTGAGGTGACTTTGACTGGAAGCAAAGTGACAAAGGAATCTCTTATTTCCGCTGGAAAGATAGAAAAGGTGTAAATTTCTTGACAAACTATCATAATCCTGAAGAAACCGTAGTGGTGAAAAGAAAAAGATGGAAGTGTGACAGATATTACAGCTCCAAAAGTTTTAGAAGATTAGAATAAAAATATGAACTTTGTAGATAACTTTGATCGCCTCAAAAAAGATTACTCGTTGGATAGAGAAAGTAAAAAGTTGTATCTTCGGTTGTTTTTTCACTTCGGAGATGTATCAGTTACCAACTCTTTCATAATATACAGAGATACTGTAGACAAGAAAATGAGTAACAAAGAGTTTAGAAGAAAACTTTAAGAATCACTTATGGCTAAATTCTTAGTAAATCAAAACAATACTCCAAAAAAAACTATATGAAAATAAAAAAACATAAGCCATTAGTTAGTGAATAAATCAGACTAACTAGTTCCACTCATCAACCTGAACGGAGTACATCCAGGAGATGAGCTAATTGTAGCACTAAACAGGTTCCGGTGCGATCAATCTGGAAATGTTCGGTGTGCCAAGTAGCATTATGCTTAAAAAAGAACGTAAACTGTTTTATGTTGTACCACAGTAAATAAACTAATGTCTGTTAAATTGTATGTTGAATAATATTACTTTTGTATTAAAAAGTGGTTATTAACGGTTTGCATGGTGGTACCCATTATCGACCACCTTTTCAAACGTTATTTTTCCGTTCTGAATTAAAAAACTAAATTTTTTTCTGCATTGTACCCTTTGTATTGTCAGTTTCAATTAACAAATTTCTTAATTTTCAATTTTTAATGTAAATAATTTTTTTGTGCCTTTGGAGTTCGTTAATGCAGAAAATAGGTATGTTTCAAAGAGTTAAGTCTACAATGCTCCATCAGGACCCCAACCAGGATCCTGATTGTTCTCCTATTCTGGCTCAGTAGGTACTCCGTGAACTTTGGCGAGGGTTCTTTGATGAACTCTTTGGCCTGCCTCATTTTTAGCGCCTTGTTCCACCATTCTCGAGACTGATTTTCTATCCAAGTGCTGCTATTTGTTTTTTTCAGCGCTTTCGCTATGCCACAGAAAGGTTCTGGGCCAATGGGAGCACAACGTGCCCCTTCTCGGGCTAGTGAGTCTGCCTCTTCATTGCCCTTGATCTGAGTGGCCTGGTACCCAAGATACGGACAGTCTATTGCGACTGCCCAGCTCTTGTAGCGTCTCCAGGCAGTCCCAAACAAGTTTGGAATTTATCTGCATGGAGCTGATTGCTTTTATAGCCGCCTGGCTGTCGGAGTATATGGCAATGGTCTTTTCCTCAAACTCTTGCCTTAATAGCTTCCGTGCACAGAGTATAAACTTAGAATCAAATAGCGAGCCTCATGAGCAACTAACTCTTAGAAAAGGAAGAAAAATATCTGTTTGTCCTACGGAGTGGAAAGAGAATAAAGCCAAACTTCTTCATAACTCAGGCCAAGAATACACAAGTGTCACGACGAAAAAAGTTATTGGAGCTATAAAAATCAAGCCTCCTTGTCCTTTGGCCTGTCTCATTCTTGGCGCCTTGTTCCTCCATTCTCCAGATTGCTCTCCTACACAGTGCTGTATTGCTGCAACTTCTGCCTGGAATATCGTCACGTGTTTGCCTAAGCACAGTGAGACTTTTGTCTTTGGCTTGGCTATATATTATATTCCTGCTCTTATACCTTCCTCGGTTTTTGAGCCATCTGTGTAGCAGGCCATTTCTGCATTCATTCGAGGTCCTTCCTTCCATGCCTCTGTCTGTTTTGAAGTTTTTCCCGAAGCTATACTTGGGCATAATCTCGTCCAATAGCACTCCCTTTATTGGGTCGATTTCCAATTATTTGAATAGCTCGTTATACACCTTATCATGTAGTATACTAATTGGTGCTTACCCTCTGGTCAATCTACTAGTGATTGATCTGAAGAAGATAGCTTGGTTAACGAAACGCGCGTAAGAGATTGTATAGTGTTAGTGTGAGTGTAGTGAGCGTAAAAATAAACCACCAAAACCAAAGAAAAGCTTGATAAATATTATAGGAACTCTGCACCTTCAATTTCAATGGTTAAGAAGTTGTGTGCTGAGTTGTAAAAGTTGAGAATCTGGAAACTTTTAGTTCCAAGGCAATAACTTTTTTCTAAAAGTTTTTTGCTGTGTAGCGTGAGCTGTGTAAAAGTTACTTGATATTAATTAGAACAGTATCGTAGGTAGTCTGGTAATTTTTGATTCGGATTTCAATATCTGTACCATTAACTGAATTTTTAATTAATCTCACGGAAAGCTATTTCTCATAATTTTTTGCGAAAACCTTATATATTATAATTTTTAAACATTTGCTATAATTTTGAATTTTAGACAATATTGGGAAAACCGATGGATGATGATAACAGGAAAATGGAGAGTAAAGTTATATTTTTTAAAAATACAAAAAGAGTAATAAAATTCCCAAACCAAGGCCAGAGCAGCACCGACTGTTTACCAATAGAAATTCCAGGTCTTCCATCTATGGCTATAACTTTCAACCCTAGCGATCAGAAACTTCTTTTTTCTAAAAATTACTCTCCTTATTGTATACGCAAAATTGAAAACAACGAAGTACCTGTAGAACATAGTAGTTCATCGTCATTAGACAGCATATACGAAGCACCCAAATTCAAATTAGGACAAAAAACACTCCACTATGTTTTAGAAACTTACCATGGGTTTTATGATACCGATAATATATTGTCTAAATGTCTCGAAGTTCATAATTATCAGGTAAGAACAATATTATTGTTACGTCGGACCTGTACTGAGGATATCAATTGCAAGTCTTTCAAATGCTCATCAAAAGTTTTTGACATGATCATTATATATCAAGATAATATACCACGTTAATCCTCTCAAAACCATCTCCATCAGTCGTCCAAATGTGGCCGGAGCATTACAGACTCCGAATGGGAGGATCTGGAACTGGTAGAGACCGCTGCCAGTAGAAAAAGCTGTTTTGTCTCGAACATCAGGGTGTACTTCTATTTGCCAGTATCCACTCTTTAAGTCTAGGGTGGAAAACTACTTCACACCTGATAGAGTATCTAGTGTATCGTCTATTCTTGGCAGTGGATAGCTATATTTTTGTGTAACCTGATTTAGTCTTCGATAGTCTACACAAAAGCTAGTGTTACCAGGACCACAGGTGAACACCAGGGACCAGAAGCTTCTTCCATAATATTTGCATCCATCATGTCTTCTATCATATTTTCTAATTCTTTCCGTTTAGCAAATGGTAATCTCATTGGCATTTGACAAATTGGTCTGGCATCTCCTGTATAAATTCTATGCTGTAGTAGATTGGTGCAACCTGTAGATTTTCCCGTATCAAAAATATAGCAGTTGTCATTGATAAAGTTAATTTTTCTTAATTCTTCAGTTGTTAGGTGGTCATAATTTTTAACTAGTTGTTTCATGAGGCTGGCGGCAACTGAGTTACTCGTGGTTGTTTTTTCTTTGGACCTATTTTCGCACTTGATTATGCTTTTCATTGATGTGAAAAGACCTATATTTTGTTCTTTCTTTAATTTGAACGGTTTCTTCGATAAATTAGCTACTCTAACAGGAATTGGTTGATCTACATTGACGAGACATCGAGCTACCATAATTCCTTCCTTCACTAGTTCCTCACTTTCCACAATGCCCAAATGTAGATCTGTTGGTTTTTGGCTGTCTCACGGAGACAATTCCTTCAGAATTTTCGGAAACTTCTGTCCACTCTTTGTCCACTATAACCTTCATCTGAGAAGTATCTTCTTCCGAATTTAGGATTATCTCTCCATTTTCAATTTTATTTTGAAGGTCTATGATAAATTTATTTTGCATAATGTCCATACCAAGGATGCACTGATCTTTAATATCGGCTACCAGAAATAAGTGTTTTATGTGTTTTATCAGAGTATCACCAATCTGTATAGTTGCTGTTAGTTCTCCTCGAACAGGAACAGTATGTCCTGCCTCTGTTTCAAGAACTAAACTCCTTTCAGTAGGTTGTAGTTTCCGATTCAGAATCCCCTTCAAATCCTTAGAGAAAGTTATAAGAGAATGGCTTAAAATTGGCAATCATGCAATTGATATCCTCAGTGCAGGTCCGACGTAACATTATCATTCAAAATGAGATGCTCCTAGAAATTAGTGTAAAATTTATTAGGAATTATCAGCAGTAAAGAAACATTATTTATTGGACCACTGAAATAGCTTATTGCTTTATATTTCAAAAATTGTCAGTTCTTCCTTCTTTCAATGTCATTATAATATTTTTCGCCTACCTTACCGTAAAACCAATCATATGAACACCAAAATTAGGGCGAAAAGTATTATTGAGCTGCCCAAGGTTGGAAAATTCGTAACGCCAGGATTTTTGAAGTTTTTCACCATCTGTCATTTGAATACTTTGACGTGTCACGTAGATTTTTCAATGAAACGTCAGTGTAAGTCAAATACGATCAGGCAATTTACTTGTTTCAGGCAGCATCCAAAGTGGCAGTATTAGATGGTCATTTTGGTGACAGCCTCGGTTTTCAATTACTAGCTTTCAAAAGATACTTGGAATACATAGATATCGATTTAAATTTTTCTTATAACAAAAAAAATCCATCAGATACTAAAGATTACATCGAATTAATAGTAAGAAATATTCAAGATGATTTAAACGAGAAAAATTTGGTTTATTCCAATAATTCCCCTGCGCATATTTTGAGTACCAGCTCTTCTTTGGACAGCATTAGACAATGGGGTGATGATTTAGAACATCAAGGTAAGCTAAATTAGTTTGTTTTCATTTTTGATACCAAATGGATGAGTATATTTAAAATGCATGTATCCTATAATGTATTTAAGATATTATTGTCCTTTAATAAAGGTCTTCTCTTGCCTTATTCCTGGTATCTGTTTCCAGTAGACAGATCAGATGTCATGAGGGGGCTATAGGCCTATTCCACTTCGACCTTTTGTGGTCCTCCTTATCTACGAAGACTGAATCTTTCATATACTTCTTTGCCACTTTGCACTGAAATAGAATATGGTGTGGCTTTCTTTCTCTTGTTGACTAAATCTACCATTAGCTTCAAGTGCCTATTGAGTCTGCAGTTCCCAGTTAGCACAGTTTTGACAATATTCCTGTCCTTACTCATTAAGTCTGCCATAAACGTTGGCGAATGTTCTATTATGAACTGTTTCGCTGGTCTTTGTCCTGGTGAGTTTGTCCACCATTCCATGGATTTGTAGTCTTCCCACTTTTATGTACTTTTTGTTGTCGTTTTTGCAATAGGTCTCTGGTCCAACGAATTGCATTGACGAGCATAGTCTGACCATTTCATCTGCTTTTTCGTTGCCCAGAAACCCAAGCTACGGAAACCTTGCTACGATCTCCCAATGCATATAGACTATGCACACAATCCCATACTAGCTTAGAATTGCAAACCCTTGATTTGCAGTCTATTTGATCTGAGATTATCCAGATTTAAAACAATTCTGTCGCGATTCTGTGCCTATAAACTTGGATTGGCCTGCTTTCCCTGGCAAGTTAATCCACTGTTTCGTTGTCCAGGATTCTGGTGTGACCTGGAATTCATATAAGGACAACCTTATTGATAGTACCCAGTTGGTTGAGTAGTATTTTTTTATTTTATTCAGGAGGCAGAGAGAGTCCATGCGAAGTACCTGAAGTCGGAGATATTAGACAAAATATCTCTCATTATGTACAATCATTAACTAATAAAGATAATTCGCCACCTATCTGCAGCGTATCCAAAATGGTATCGGAAATCGATAATGTTCAAATTAAGATGAAACAACCTGACGTTGAATTACAAATTAAAGATAAGACCGTTAAGGAAGTTATTGATGCAGCTTCATATTTAGTGGAATTTTACATAAGGTGAGTAAAATTTAAAAATAAATAAGTTAATTAAAAATGTTGAAAAAGTTAATTAAGAATGCATTGATTGATTGATGACTTAATTAACAATTAGTTCCTAATGGTATCTAAACTGCTATCGTTTTGTAGTGTTGTTAAGTGTGGAATGCGGGGAGAAAGAGATAAGGTATCTTTTTTTCGATTTCCGGCTGTTTTAACGAAGTGAGGTGACCATTCAATTGATCTCTCTGATGAACGCCGCGGCGACGCTTGGATTAGTGCTTTAAAACGGGGCCCCCGCCTGTGAATTACAACTTTTAACTTGTTGTGTTTGTTCAGTACACATGACTTTGACATGTCGGCCATATTGTACTGGAGTGAAACAGAATCGATTAGTTAGAGTTCAAAATTGTGTGTTTGTGTTTTATAAACAAAAATTTAGTGATTAGCTACACTAACTAATCTTCAATGAAAAGTCGAAAACACGCACGCCAAGTTTAAAGTTGTGATTCACAGAGGTGGCCCCGTTTTAAAGCACTAATCCAAGCATTGCAGTGTTGCACATTTGTGAACATTTGCACATTTGTGAATTCTTACAATATGCCTGCGATATATAAATTTAATTTTTATATACAGCATATATAACTGATTTCATGCAATTCATTTCTTTTTAAATTATTGTTTCTTTCAAATGTTTTGTAGACATCTCCGTAGGCAACAATATCAATCAGCTGCTTGCTAATGGTCATCTGTCAAAAGTAATGTCACACATACAGTGTAACGTAATGGACAAAACAAATCTTACTGCGGCGATCCATTCGTGTTAAAACGGTCTATGCGGCCTGTGTCAAGCGTTTAGACAAGTTTATAATTCAATTTTTAATCCTCAAACCTGCACCAATAGAAATAACCCTAAAAAACATCGTGGCGCTACTGTAGTAGTTGGGGTGAGGATAGGATAGTGAAGTGAACAGCAGTTTTTTAGGTTATATTTACTAAATTATTTTGTATGGAGGGTGAAGGTACCTTCCATATTATTTTGAACTACCTTAATAGTTGATGTTTAGTATACTGCGGTTTTATTAACTACTCGAGTCACCAAATATTTTGAATTTTTCAATTTTGCGCACTTCACTCCTTCCACAACTGCATCATTTTATACTCTTTTCCTACGCTAGCGCCATTCTGGTGGGGGTTTGAACTGGTATTTACTACAGTTGGACACTTTTTCAACTGATCTCCCATATAAGTTTGTACTCCCTACCTCTATCCTCCATAGTCGAATCTTTTACAAATAGTTTGAAACTTTTGACAAAGTAGTATTTTAGCAAAAGTAATGTAGGTATTTTGAAAATATATTAGAGAATATAGAACAAACTAATAAACATTACGTAGTTACTCCGTTGACTTGACTTCACTTACCTATCTGAAAAAATTCTCATATATTTATTAAATAGCAAGAATATACCTTATGTTTACAACAATCATTTATGTAATCATTCTTTATTTATATATTATTATATATTATTATATTTATTTATGTAATCTATACAAAATTTTGATTTAAAACATGTTTTAACAATTAATGTGTAATGTTTTTTTTTTTTCAGAAAAATCTATATTTCCGAAAATCACATCTTGATGCAGAACATTTTGCTGAAATGTATAGAATTTTGGCTTTCCAATAGTCTCCCTGTGCCAGTTTTAGAAAACATCCTGCTTAAAAATATGGACAAATACTTTTATCCACTGTCAATTCTTCTCTTTTGTAAAAATTTTTGCAATCCAGACGAAGATGATGTAAAACCCAATTCTTCAGGTTTTTTAAAAGAATTCTCGACCAAGTTTTGCCTTCAGCTATGTTCGATGGTGTTAGAAAACGTCAATAAGGCGTAACCATTGTTACGTTTCAACGTTGGATATTGTTTATTATTAGGCAGATTTTTAATGAAAAGACAGGATGGTTTCAAAAATTCGTAAATATTCTAATATTTCGTTAGAAAACTTCTAACTATATGAATACTCATTTATCATTGTTTGATGGTTTAAATAAAGGCCCATCTAAATAATGCAATTAATATTTTATTGTATTGTTGATTTATCTATTTTTTCGTATATTTTTAAAATATAACTAACGAAAACATGTAAAAAAAAACATTAACTGATTTTTGAAACCATCTTAAACTTAAACTAGTCAAAAAATGTTTCTATAGATCTCATTACTCTTGATTTTTTAATTTGCATTTATTTGTTTTACTTTTCTGATTAGGCTTCAATTTCTAGCTTTGGTATAGAAAGTAGACATCTTGTTCTTTCAGAATTAAACTTTAAGTGGAAGAGAAGAAGTATTTTAGATTAAAATAGTTCATTGAAAATAATAAAATTTTTATTTACGCAAAAGATATTCACAGAAATGATTAACAGAAGATCGAATTCTATTAGAATATGGAAAAAGAGAGAAGGGCTTCACTGATGCGCAATCCTTACTTCGATTGTTTAATGTTCGAAATATCAAAACATCAAATGCAATGTGTCAATAAATTATTGAGCATTGCAGCTGTAGGCTGTAGCAGCATCGATGAACTATTTGATAAACCAAGATAATATGCGGCCAGTCAACCGAGCAAGTGGTGTAATGACACTTCTTGCTTGCTTTCTTTTCCTATAACCCCATGACCGACTGGTTTGCTATGAGCTTTCCTAGAGTTTCTACTCTTAGCATCAGGCTACTGCTGGTTCAGTACATACCTCTTAAATACCCTACTCCGTTCCTTCTAAATCCATTCTCTGAATTCGATATCCTAATTCCTTTTAATGTCCCTGAAGAAGCTAGAAAAACCTATAGCGGCTCACTCCTTTTAACGTGGAAAAATGTCATTATTTATTTTTATTTTTGCTGCCCAACCGCACGATGTGTTTCGCAATGAAATTGATTGACGTTGCAAAAGTGGTTTGGTTTCTTCTTCAGCACCGTGCAGTGCGACAATAGTACCTATTGTGCCTCAATCTAAGTTAGATTATCCCCTTTAAGCTATTCATAACTGGTTTGGAATATTACTCCTAAACCAACTGGGTGAAATCAATAAGGTTGACCTGGTATGCATTCACTCTGGAATCCTAGGTAAGGAAGAACTTGTCCCAGTTCATAGACACCGAGCGTCGACTGGAAATTCCTTTAAATCTCTCAATGAGAACTATCCTGGATAAGATAGGCCACAAAACAAGGGCCTACTGGAACGAGATACCAGGTTTGGAGAAAGCTATGGCTTTTAACAAATTACCTTCAAACATTAAAGCAAAAGCCTTGCTAAACATGGACAGGGACGAGATGAGGTCTATAAATGAAATCCTTACAAAACACTAGATGCTAAACTTTCTAAACGGTTCTAAAAGGAACACTCACAAAAACAAAACCAATCCCTTTAAATTCAATCTTCACAAGGAAGTTGATAATCTCAGGGATCACAAACGCATCACCTAGAGTATGTAGCCTGACTCGTTCAGCAACCACACAGTAGTACATAATGTGTTCCACTGATTCATCTTGTTGTAGACGGCACTCTGTGTTTTCGACCAGCCCTAGTTCTGGTAAGGATTCCTGTTATGGACCTGTCCATGTTCAGCAAAGCTTCTGATTTCAGTTTTGAAGGTTTTCCTGCCAGGAATAATATTCAAGTAGACCCTTGCTTTGCCGTCCAACTTATCTGAGATAGTTTTCTTTTGCCAGATTTTAAGGCACTTCACTCCGGGCAAAAGTGACTTCAGTAAATAGAATATACGCTAGAAGCGCCTGCGCAGTTGATGATGTTCCCAGTTTTTTTATATTCAAAGTTTTAAACTTGAAATAACACGATTCTAATCCGAAATCACTCTATTTCAGGGGCGTTTTTTAATATAACATTAATTATATATTTATGTATAATTAACTGATTAAAATATTTTACATTTATTCTATGCGTGAATAGTAATTGGAATTTCATTATTGTGGTACAAAACACGTGCTTGTTCTTCTTTTTATGTTAGGCGTGCGGAGGTAAAAACAAAATTTTAATGCGAAAACGATAAATATACTTTTTCTCTCACACTAATGCTACAGTTTTACAAAATAGTTAATTAACAGGTGAATCTTCAGCACAAATTTCATACATAATCATTTTATAATGAAAATAGTTGTAAATTATTCGAATTTCAACAATTAAATATATGTCTACTTTATTTAGAAAATGTTGCGCTATTATTCAAGAATATCTCTAAACTTCTGGATCCTGTAATTTTATGAATTTCTTAAATAAGTGGCTCAGGAGCATTTTCCACATGCACCTTACTTACTAAACATTGTTCACTAGATATTATGGTGTAGGTACTGATAGAACCGATTGTACCTTTTCCCAATTCTTTATAATAAAAGTAAAAACATTCATAATTCACCAAACTTGTGTAAACATATTCTTGAATAATTAAATAAAAAATCGTGCATTTTATGGGCTTCATATAAAATTATTTTTCTGTACAGTATTTGTTAGCTTTTTAATACCAATAAACCAATTAAGATATCCGTTAAATGAATATATTCCGAATTGATCAAAACAAATTGTGTGTTCTGTGCTCTTTTCATATAAACCAACTACTAACGTTCAAAAACGCATTCATCCTCGTCAATTTCAATGATGATATTGATACATGCAAAACCGAATAAATCCAATAATATATTTATTTCGAGTGTCGTATTTTCCCCAGCAAGGAACTTATGGAAAAGTGGTCCCGGTCAAATTGGCGGAAATTTTGATATGTTTTCGACGATCCGATTAAAAGTTATCATAGCAACAAAATCGATCAAGTAGTTTTCGAGATAATTGGCTGTCAAAGCCGGTTTCTGGATTTACAATATAGAGAAGCCTACAATTATCTCAATCACACCACTAACAGTTACTAGATTGGGATTGTGTTCCGAAAGGGTCATGTTCAGACTTTTTGAACTAATGGGCAATTGTATGCACCAATTATCAACTATATTTAGGGCTGCTTGCATTCTTTCCGATACCACCCCAGCAAACTTGCCCCCGACTACAATAGCAATGTCGTCTACGTATCTAAGGCAGTAAAAGTTGTTTTTGACAGTTCCGTGAGGATGACGTCTATTAAGGTTGCTTGTAGTAGTGATGTTGGCACTGCTCCTTGTGGACATCGTCCACCCGTTCTTGCCTTGATGGTGACTTGCCCCAGATATTATCCTATCCCCCAGAGTTGCCTTTATCCATCGGCATATTGTTGTGTTTCACGTCTATTCATTGCTTTCACCAATGAATTGGTGGTGACATTGTTAAATGCTCCCTAGATGTCTGAGAAAGTGGCCATCGCTGTTTTTTCATCTACTGACTTTGAGATAAGCCTGTTTAGTTCATCCAGCGCTAGATCCGGATATTTGCCTGGTTGATAGGCAGACAGTAACCTAACTACACTACCACTATATTCGAAAACATTCACATTAACGTTCATAAAGAACTTACATTGACAATTCTTCCCTGTCCATTATTTTGTTAGGATTTATATAGAAATAGATATTATTTCGATGATACAGCATTTAATTCCTGTTCCTAAATGATTCATACTTTTTGCATTTCCATTCATTTAAATAAGTTGATAAACTGATGATACTTTAACATTGCATCATACCTACCAATATTTCAAAAGAACTATTTATTTGGTGAGATATTGACAGAATATAGTAGGATCATATATTATTACAAATTTTATATTTTCACCATCATAGTTCAAATTTCCGGCAGAAAGACAATTCCATACATATGGTGTTTCAGGATTTAGAAAATTTTGACCTACGAGAATCTATGAAATTTGTCTTTGGTACATTCCATGTACAAAATTCTCATTCTATTAAATATATAAATTAAATGTTCATTGTATACACAAATTTGTATCATTTTGGATATATATTCAATATTAATGATACTTAAACGGTTTCTAGTGTTCAAACACATCCGAGAATAATTTAAAGTTGATGTTCTTTGCACACACAATTTTAGGTATATTTTAGAGTAAAAATAGAAAATCAATAATAAATGTCAAATGAAAGTGATAATTTATTGCCAGGTGAAGTGGAACATCCATTTTTTAAATTAAATTTCAAGCCTGACTTCTGGTTGAAATGTTTGTTCGTCAAATATTGTACCAGAATGAACTCAATGACTCGTTCGAACCTTCCAAGTTCATTGACGCTAAGTTTAATATTTCTTTGTGAGTGAGCAGTAGTGAACACACAAATTTCACAAGTCGACAAAAAATATCCCCACCTGACAACAGCTCTAGTGAGTGACGTTTTGCGTTCGTATTGGTAGATTCGTTACACTCGACACCCCACTATTTTTATCCACCAATACAAACGCAAAACGTGTGCCGGTGGAGCTGTTTTCAGGTAGGGATATTGTTTTGACGCGGCGTGAATGAAATTTGAACTGAATATAGTAAGTTTGTAAACGGAAAAATATTGTTATTGTTAGGATACAATAATTTCTTCAATTCAACCAATTTTTCCGAGCTTGATTCTACTCTGGAAGTACACTACCATAAACTA
The DNA here is from genome assembly GCA_947563755.1 of Lochmaea crataegi. Classification (NCBI taxonomy): domain Eukaryota; kingdom Metazoa; phylum Arthropoda; class Insecta; order Coleoptera; family Chrysomelidae; genus Lochmaea; species Lochmaea crataegi. The sequence goes on from OX387433.1 coordinate 16,355,931, forward strand.
TTGGATGGCAAAGTTTATGAGAGACGATATGAATTGCCAATACAAGCATCACACCTCGTTAGAAATACTTGAGAAAATATACAAAATGGTATAGTATCTGGAAAAATGTTCCAAAGAATAGAATTTTAACTTTAACCCGTGAAAAGTTTGGTCATCATCCTATCATTCTTGAAAGCCATCCCATCAAAACCACCACTAGTTGGAAGTGCTTTTCAGATGTCATGACAGATAACAATGTCTCTCTTCTATTCGTTCTACGTAAATTTCTATGCCTTATCGTTTACACTCATTTTTTTCTCACCTCGCCCCCCACCCGAGATCTTTCCATGCAACTATTTCAAATCCCACCCTCACAAAAACTATCAAGTATTTTCCTTATTCATTCAGGTATTGTCCCCTCTCGTTCTTAGACAGAATAGCTCATACACCGCCATTCATCCATTGTTATTCAAAAGTATTCGGTCCACATTTTCTTCACAAACTCCTTATATAGATTCGGCAAATAATTATGTTCCGTATAGCCATTCTGCGAGTGGAAGAGAGGAAGCTATAGAATGAGAGAGAGAGAGAGAGAGAGAGAGACAATGTTTAGAGAAGTGGGCAGTTCGTGGAGGGGAAGTATGCTGTTCTCTCTTGGACATACACTGTGTCCGTAAAGTAAGGAATAAATTCAATATTTCCTAAACCGAAAGCCTTTTTAAAAAATCCTAAAACACGTCGATTTTTAATTTTAATATTCTACATTTTACAATAAAATTTCATTATACAGGGTGATCCATACTAATATGATGACGTTATCGGCCATTTTTTTAAATACAATACTCTGTATTTGGTGACATTTTTAGATCGCTCTCAACGAGCTGATTCTGAAAAGGTATGACACTTGTCTAGCTGACATAAATTGAAAGATATGAAATTTGAAAATAATCCAATAATAAATTAATGACTTTAATGCAAATGTTCGAACTGTAACCCTTGCTGTATTTGACAGTAACCTAAACGCTGAATAAATTCTTGTTCAACCTTGTTTATGGTATCTTGCGAAATATTCTCTATTTCTGTTCGAATTATCTCTTTTAATTTTTCATTATTGGATGGTTTCGTTTTTTAAACCAATCCACCTATTAGGAAAAATTTCGTCGAGATACCTTCGAAAATCTACAGCATAATGCGGAGACGCACCATCCTGCTGAAACCATAAACTTTCATCAAAACTACCAGGATTAATTCTACTGGGGAATAAATTAATTAATATAGGTAGAATAAAAACTGAAGGTATGTTGGCCCGTCCAAATTACCTTCGAAAAAGTAGGGTCCGATGATTGTATTTCTTACAATGCCAGCCCATACATTTACCTTTTGGGGGTATTGTGTATGATGCTCATGCATCCAGTTAGGATTTTCTTTTGTCCAGTACCTACAATTCTGACGGTTGACGTCGCCATTTAATGTGAAAGTGGCTTTATCAGAAAAAATAATGTTTTGTACGAGGAGAGGGTCTCGGTGGCAGTTTCATCATTGCGTCCCAAAATTCTATTCTTCTGTCTGGATCATCATCATTTCATTCCTGTACAAGTTTGATTTTATATGGATGCCATTTTTCCAGTTTTCATAATTTTTGTACCGTTGTTTTGCTAGCATCGAGATGACGACTAACCTTACGAACAGAACTATGCGCATCTTCTGTAAAAGCAAGTAGAACATCTAGATTTGTATCATGATTTACAGAGGGGCGACCTGATTTGCGTGCATTTTCAACCGTACCAGTTTCACGAAATTTCTTTTCAATCTCACTTACTGTTGACTGCGTTATGGGTCGGTCTGGATATTTATCATTAAATAAATTAGTCACTTCCATATAAGTTCGCGATCTGTCTCCACATCCAATCAGCATAAGTATTTCAATTCTTTACTTTATACTTAAATTCATTTCTGCTTGAAATTAATTCGAAGCAATAATATTATTTACGAATTCACGAATAAATACAAAAACTATTGTCTTATTTTAAACTGTTACTGAACGGTAATCAAAATAATGACACTTCACAATAATACAAAAAAACTAGCCTCCTACTTTTTTGCAACTGATAAGAAATAATTATTGTTAACAGTTAAATCTTAAATTCTGTCGGTTAGACCCAAAGTATCATACCTTTTCGGAATCAGCTCGTTAAGAGCGATCTAAAAATGTCACCAAATACAGGTTATTGTATTTAAAAAAAATGGCCGATAACGTCATCATATTAGTATGGAAAAATGTAAAATATTAAAATTAAGAATCGACGTGTTTCAGGATTTTTTAAAAAGGCTTTCGGTTTAGGAATATCGAATTTATTCCTTACTTTACGGACACAGTGTATATAATTTAATTTATAGTGCTCACTGTTGCTCCTATATGAGATTCTACATAAAGAAGATAAATAATTGCCGAACCTGTATATATTTTCATATGTTCCGCAACTCACTTTGAATTCTACAGTGTTCGTTACTGCCTTACAATCGGTGTAGAAGTAGCTCTCAGTTTTCTACGCAGATATGCCCTGAAGCATCTGTGACCTATTTGCCTCAACAGAAACTATTTAGTATAACTTGGGGACAAAACAAATTTTCAGTATTTTCTTAAGAAGCAACTTCTGGGGTTATGCCATTGGTATTGAATTTACACTGCAACGGAAACCAATAAAATCGTCACAAACTAATCTCCCCTTATTTCTATTTCAGTATATAATGCCACTCACAAGCAATGTATCTGAAAAATGGTATTCTAAAAAAACGAACAGTGCGTACTAGAAAAATATATTATTTTGTTTATTTTTAATCACATCTCATATATTTTTTTAATGCATTTTTATATAGTCATGAAGAAATATTACAATTGAAACATTGGAAATTATTCTCGGATTATGCCAAATGACTAACAATAATAATTCCTATCAGCAATATTCCATTTATTTCATAAACTACCAATTAGTAGCACTGTAACTTTAGGTTGAAATTTGTGATGTTTTTTAGCTATAATCATCTAGATTATCAAACCTCTTTCGTGTTATTTTTTAACAAGAACACAAATAACTGTATACTTGGGATAGCATATTTTAAAAATGTATTATGTCTGTTCTTATTAACTCCAACATCAAAGAGGTTTCTTAATGCAGTTGATACATTTTGTCTGATATTATTAAGTTTGTACCTGCTGTGTTGTTATTTAAATTAAGTACTATACACAAATTGGATAGTTGTATTTTTAAAAATAAAAATTATATACTCAAAAAAAATTTTGATTTTTGAAAACCCAATACCTTCTACTGGAATAGTTCAAAGGCACTGTTAAACCTTAGCAATACCTGTCTCAGTATATCAGGATACTTCACCTGAGCAAACTCCTAGTAGATTAGGGGGCGTTCTTCAACTGAGCACAGAAGGGGGCACAATATACCTAATTTAGATGCAGTGATATAACACTCCAATTAATTTGATGTGGGACAATTGAAAATAATGAATGGTTTAATCATTTTTCCATTATGCATATTTAATCATCTATTAGTAATTTTTAAGCAGCAATAAAATTAAAATATATATTATGATCGTTATGTATTTCCAACTGACATCAAGTAACAATAAATTATTTAATTGTGGAAACAGAAACACAATTTTGTTAAACATACCAAATTTTAATAAACAAATAAACTTTTAAACAGAAATAATAAGACATCTTTAAAAAAAATACCAAGTTCTCCGCATTGAAGATGTATATTTATTTCAAATATGTGCTTTATTAAAAAACATATTTGTAACAAACTGAATACATAATGTCTCATACAAAAATAAAACTTAAAACAGTTTTTCAGTCATAAAACAAATCTAACTGTAGAATATTTCAGAAATAATTTAATACCATGTATCCAAGTCTTCAAAAGTCTGTAATTCAGGACACTCAACTTCAAAACTATCATCTAACAGCATAGGCACTTCTTTAGTACACATTTCTTTTGGCAACAATTCTAGAAAATCAGGATCAATGTATGGTTCTGGTTTTAAGTAATCAAAATCAGAATTAATAGAGGGTGGAGGAGAATCTTTGGGGAATGAGTAATTCCTCAAAATCCTCACGATACCTTCCTTTCCAAAGCGTAATGGTGGCCATACATCATCATAACAATCTAAAAGTAAACAAGAGACTAATAGTACCTAATTTTTCTCATTGATATTGCATACAATATTATTCTATAGCCCTATACAAATAATGAAATCAAAATAAATATTTGGAGTAAGTACTTGAATTAAATTCCTTCAGTAACTGGTCCGACTTCATCTAGCAGACTACACGATTTAACCTTTTCACTGCGAATTACTTATATATCAGTATTTGAAAAACGGCTTCACTTTGCGAAACACTTATATGTAAGTAGTGAATCACCGTGCGATCAGTGCGAATCACTTATATGTAAGTTCCGTATAAAATATTATTATTTTCATTGCGAATGCCTTATTTAAGAGTATTCTGTGATGAACAGCAGTGTACGTATGTTGTACTTCCTCAGGAGGCGTGGTAGTAGGTACATTGTTGAAAAAGGCCGTCCTATTTCTTATTGGTTGATTATTATTTCACGACATTTTACTGGTAAAGTTTATTTTCCGGCGCCCGGGAAACTTAGCTGATGGCTTTCAGACAATTTCTAAGTTTATATTTTTTATTAAATGAATAAGTATTGTATTATACCAGTTAAGGAGTAAAAAAAACCAGCAACTTAATCACATTTTGCAATGTGAATATTGTGAACAACTTCTAAATTCCATCAAACTGAATTATTGATACTATAAACATCAAATCAGTTACAGTTTGAGATGATCTTTGTACCAACACATAAAGCTTGATAAGTTTCAAATGTAAGTATTTAAATAAACTACTTACCATCCATATCTTTGCCAGAAAACATAAAATCTTCTCCATTCAAATCTTCTTTTGCAGAAATTTTAGGTGGTGGTGTGTTATTAGATAAGCTCTGTTTAAACATATGATCTTTATTTGTGGAGTTTTTTGATTTCATCAATTTATCAGCTGGGGATTTTCCATTTACTGATCGATCAATAAAAGGTTTTCTAGAAAGTTGATGGGGTACTTGCTTCCTCTGTACATGATTTGCTGCATCTGCAATATTTACAGCATTCATGTAAATCATTATAAGAATATTAACAAAAGTTATACAAAAAATTTACTAGTTATAATACACTTTGCAAATAATTATGACATTGTTGTTGAAAGAAATTTAAATTATTCATTATATTTGATACTTACTTTCTGATAAATATATTTGTACAGAAGGTGAAGAAAACATATTAATTTTTGATATTTTATTCTATGCAAATATCTAAGATGAACGTATTTCCTTAAAATTCTGTTTTTTGTGTTATGAAAAAACAATTCAAACACGTTCTAAATAACGGTCACATTCAATTTTTTGTTTATTTGGGTAACCAACCTCATTTGATTTGTCTGTTTTATTAGTTGGCCTTTACTGTTACATTTTCATCCACCACTTGCCTTTTTTTAAGTACATCCACATTTTCAAATATACGAAAAATTGTATGAAAATGTTTGAATCCTTAAAATACAAATCTAGTGGAGAATTTTTTTCAATCAGAATATTCAAATAAAATACTATAAAAAGATCGTATATTAGTAATAAGTAATTACAATGCTTAAGACAGATACTTTCAATTTATTCAGAAGAAAATAACCCACTTTTGCACTTTTAAAATATATTATTTATTAATCTGAATAAATTACAATCAACTATTTTTAAAATAAAGACGATTTGACATGTCTACCTTTTCACCTAATATACTTGAGAATTCTTCCTGTAAAAGTTCATGTAGTGTATTCATATCATGTTTGTATATCCAGTATTTTCCTTCGGGTACAAAGTCGTAGCGTTTGGGACCAGATTTTGGTGAACTTAGCCAGATTTGCTTATTTGGTGATTGTCTGTTTATTACATAAATACCATGTTTGCTTAAATTTATTGTTAGTACTCCACTACTAAAAGATACATCAGCAGATCGAAACTTTTCATTTGATTCTATTAATTCTTCAAAAAAATCAGTTAAATCTTCTAAAGTTTCTTCGCACACCCGTTCAAATGCAATATCATCTATCTCTTCACAATTGGAAGTACTGTAATGCAAACAAGGTTTGTTTATACTTGGATTTGTTAAGGGGTGCTCATTTACATTTAATTTTGAATGATTGAGTGAGTATGCTACTCTTTGATATTTATACTTAACTCTTCTTGGTTTGATGAATCTCAATAACCTTAACATTGTAAAAACGTTTAATTAATAATCATAAGCAGAGACAACACGTGTTGTCTCTGATCATAAGTAACTAAAATCTAAAATAAGAATAATGTAATATATAACATAACCTCTTTTCCTCTTTCTTGCAATGGTCCCTCTGCAATGGTCTATGCTTTGGAATTATTGAGTTCTTATACTACATCTACTAGGACAATTATCCTTAATATCACGAAGTACTGAAGAAAGAAGAGTGTCAGTGTCAGAAATCGAAAAAGAAGACATTTTACATAACCTAATAAAACTGGAAAAAATTCTTAAATTTCAATTTTTCTATTCTAAAAAATGTATTCCAGACCAAAAGCGGGAGAAACTGAGGAAGATTTGGTAAGGTTACAGAAAGAATTTGAAAAGAATAAGGCTGAAAATAAAATAGTACCAGCAGCAACCGTTATTAGCTACAAAACGCAAGGTATTGGGAAAATTATTGTTGATTTGTCTAGTGTGTCCATAAATATAAAACAGTGTATACCCAAGTAAATGTTCTCAAGTTATTAACTTGGGTTAATATGAAGCATTTCCAATAATTATTATTGTATCCACTTACTAAGCCTATCTGGCAATATATTCTTAACTATTCTTTATAGACATTTACATTTTACAAACTATTGTTTTGAAGATTGTGTAAGTGGGAAATTATATTAAAGAAATCAGCTTTTCAAAAATGTTTTATCTCTTTTTCAAAGTAGATTGTCTATAATTAACAGTTAACAATCTTTTAGTCTACTTTATAAATAATGTACATCTACTTGTGCTCTAAATTGGCTTCTTCTGTATATTTGAAATTATTCTATGAATGAGTGTAAGTGCCTCTACTCCATTCAAATTGACATTTCATTAGAATTATATAATGCGTATATATACCTATAAACCCTATCATAATGTAAAACCAAAATTCATAATTATTGTAGATTAATTACTAATACTAATTAACTTTTAAATTACCACTACAAAACTTGTATCTTCCTATTTATGTATATTTTCAACTTATATTTTCAGTATTCTTTTTCTCATTCATTTTGGGAAATTAAACCACAATCTTTTTTATATTTTTTTATTCATTGTTGTCAAATTTTTTCGTTAGTGTCAGATAGGGACTAGAATTTAAAAAAAAACTTAACTGTTCTTGATAACGGTACTTAGCTAGAATGCTACCGAAACGTTGAATTAAGAAATATAAAAAGGATTGTGGCTACAATACCACACATCAGCTTTGGCTTAGTTATCATAGAGCAGTTTGGTGCAAATCACCAATTTCTCAGATATTATGTGGGCATTTGTAATTTTTGTTATTGCTCACTTAAAATATAAAATAAGTACCTACATACACATATTCCAAGACATATTCTAATATCCCCAGTGTTAAAATTTACACTACAGCACAATACTAGTTTAAACTTCAAAATCCAGATTTTCATTACTAACTGCAATATTACATCATTTAAATTTTTTATCTAATTCTTATGTTACTTAGTATCAGATAGCCAAGATAGTATTTCTGCTTCTCACTCTTTTTTCATCCTGTCATAAGAAAGTCATTCTGTACACTTGTTGCTAATATAATTATAATATAACTGTAAAACTTGCTTGAACATATCATAGTATATGAATGTACTTACACTTTATAAATCACTAGAGATGATGAAAAAAGTAATTTGAATTATGTATTTGTTAATTCAGTGGTAGTACACCATTTTTACTTAGTACTCAGTGAAACATATTTAATATTGCAAAAAAACTATGATTGTGGAAATAGTATCTATGTCTTGGTTGTTTTATAAATTCTATTTTTCAAAATAACCTTTTTTTCAGAAAAACAGGAAGAAAAAGCTGAATCTACTCAAACCATTGCTATTCAAGAACATCTTGCAAACACTTTTGAAGACATTCCATCTGATATCAAATTAAAAAGTATTGTTGAGAATAAATCGGAAAACACTCAGTCTATATTTAAATTTAACAAAGCAAGAGGGTTTCCACAAGCAAAAAGGCGCGATGTAAGATATTTTTTGTTATTTATATTATTATTCTTGATAAGGGTAGCTGGAATGCCACGGAAACGTTGAAATAAAAAAATAAAAAATGGATTCTAGCTAAATATCCCAAGAAATTATGAATATACTACAAGGAACATACAGAAGATTCCTAATCTATTATGCAATAAAATGCCCTACATTTTTAGCATTATTGCCCCATTGTAAGGCTTCTCTGGGTTAAGCGCCAGAATGACAATTCTAATAGTTATGTTTTTTTATTTCACAACTAATTCACATAACATAATAAGACATACAATATTGGTGGCTGCACCGTTCTCTAGGCTTGAGTATCTCGCGAACGACCTAGGTGGGAATATCGCTCTCTTACAGGGTTCATAGCGACCTGGAAAACCTGGAAATGTCAGGGAATTTAGAGATGGTCAGGGAAAAGTCATGGAAAACAACATTTTTACTGAATTAGCCAAAAATTAGCCTAGAAAATATTTCTGATTGAGAATAATATATTGATCTTCCCCCGTGGCTGTTCTCGATTATGAGCGATTAAAATAGAATTTCTTTCTTTTTCTTCAGTACGCAACCTGTGTATTTCTATCACACTTTTTCGATTCTCCCTTGTCAACATGTCGACTCTCGATTTCATCGGCGGTGACGCTAGGCGCTAGTGATGATGGTGATTATTTTATACGTACTTATTTAAAAGCCCTACTCAGGACAGCTTTGAATCTATCTGCAGGGAACAATGTGCTGTCACTCTATGGTTTCCTGGTGTGTATTTTAAATTTTCCCATTTGACTGAATACATAAAAAGCGACACAAAAGCAGCCTGAAGGATTATAGCAATTTTTTTCCTGTAGATTGGCTCTAAAATTGCTCTGTGTGTAGAGCTTTTCCAGTTTTTTATTTTTAAGAATTTTGTTTTATTTTTTAAATTTTTATTTATTTTTTTGTTTTGAAACTCTTAGATCATATATGATCTAAGTTATAACTACTGGTTTACGTTTTATACTTATTAACTGGTGTAATTTTTTTTGTATTTTTGTAACAGATTTTGTTTAAATTTTTAAATGTTTAGTTTATGTTGTACCTGCCTCTGGTTTAATAAAAATAAAACGTTATTTAGTATATGTGTTCATATTAGTCCTTCAAAACTTCGTTTTAATAAGTACTACGTTAAATTTCACTATATTATGTTGTGGTTTTGAAAGTCATTTTGTTAGTGTATAACAGAGTGACCTGGAAAAAATAAATTGTGGGTCAGGGAAAACCTGGAAAAGTCAGGGAATTTCATTTTGTACAATGACTATGAACCCTGGTCTTAGGTGAACTAAGCAAACTAGTTCGTCGATGATCTCACTCTTAGTTCTTCATGTACAATTTATTTTTCTGACATCTACTTTATTATGTAGTGGTGCTTCATGAGGTCATTATATATACTGGCTCATAGCTCATACCCCACTATTGTCCTAGAGCGAGAGTAGGACAATAGATAATTGGTGGCATACCGACTGTACCCATAGGCAACCCATAACACATCAATCATAATAGTATTGCCTTCCCTAAAGATGCCTACACCATTCAATGAATTTATTATCTAAATAAAGCTGAAAACTCATTATTATCCTGGATTTATGTTCAGGACCTAAACAAGGGCAATTGAGTGTAAATCTAGATCAACTTAAGTAATGACTAATGCTTTGATTTGTTCTTTTTTTTTCCAATATTTCAAATATCTCTTCAAATATATAATTATAACATTTGTGGAATCAGTTATTTACTGATTTTATTTAATAGTTATGGAAAGATTCCACATGTTAAGAGTTGAAACAATGAATTTGTCAAAATCTGTAAGTTTGAATTTTATAAGTTAACCTACTGTATTTAATAGATATCGAAGAATAAAAATATATTATTCTAACGCTTACAACAATGTTTTGAAAAATATTTTTCAAAAACAATACCCGTTCAACGAAGAAGAAACAACTACTTCCCGGGCTACATGCCCCCGTTTGACTTAGAAGTATAATTCAATGTCTGTCGGGGCATGTAGCCAGGGAAGTAGTTGTTTCTTCTTCGTTGAACGGTCACTGTTTTTGAAAAATATATTTCAAAACATTGTTGTAAGCGTTAGAATAATATATTTTTATTCTTCTATATCTATTGGTATAATGCTTTACTAAATACGACAATTTTACAGGAAACTGTAATAATTCATTTTTGTTTCAAGCTCACGGGTTTGTTGTCACTTTCGAATTTTGGTTCGTGACTTGGAGGTGAAGGTGTCGCTACTTTCGCAACTAACACATTTCCGTCAGTGGAAGGTATGTATAGTTGGCGATTGTAGAGATAAATTCAGTTCGGGATTAACCTTTCGGACAATAACATATACCTTGTACTGATGTGGCGCAATACGCCGAAACCGGCCTACAAGTTATGTTGTCCCTTCTAGTTGCAAACCAGAATGGTTGGTTTAAATCTTGTAGATTTACCAACCCCGTTTGACTTAGAAGTATAATTCAATGTCTGTCGGGGCATGTAGCCCGGGAAGTAGTTGTTTCTTCTTCGTTGAACGGTCACTGTTTTTGGAAAATATTTTTCAAAATATTGTTGTAAGCGTTAGAATAATATATTTTTATTCTTCGATATCTATTGGTATAACGCTCTACTAAATACGACAATTTTACAGGAAACTGTAATAATTCATTACTGTATTTAAAATAGGTTACAACTAACACTGGAAAAGGAAGCCTCTTTTCTCAACAAATGAAAAAAATGAAAAAAGAGGAAACTCCCATGGAAGTGGATAATATTCTGATTGCCGAAAATAAGATTACTATTAAAGAACACTGTGATCCTTCATCTAGTGGTACCAGTATTAGTATGTCACATGAACTTTTACCAGAAAGTTCGCCACATCAGAGCTACATTCTAACAGGAAATGATAGTCACCAAATCCATGAAGAAAATCTGCAACGCATGAAGGTATTATATAATAATTATGTACATATTAATTAAAATAAATTGGAAATGTTTGTAGGTATTAATTTTTCAAACATATTTCATTCTTTGTAATATTGTAGAATATGACAGAAGAAGAAATACTAGAGGAACGAGAGAAGCTACTATCGATGATGGATCCTGCAATTATACAATTTCTGTGGTCTAGAAGAAAAAAGGAACCTACAGAAACTAGAAACCTTCCAATTAGTGAACAAAACAAAGCAGCAGAAGGTATCAAAGTTGAAGAAATCGACACTACTTTTCAAATTTTAACTCAACCAATGGCAGATAAATGGTTAAATTTTGATATTTTCGAAACAAATAAATTGGCTTGGATGAAGAATATTGATATACCAAAAATAAAAAGTGAAAAATTTGAAGCAAGGTAAAATAATACTTACTAATAAGTTTTATCAGTTTTGTAATGATGGATTGTGAATTAGACATATTTTAAAATAGAATTTCTCTCTATTTTTTTATAAACATAAAATTTGAATCTGAAAAACCTTGGAGTATGGTGTTCTATGTATATATGTAAAACAAACAAACAATAATTTGCTGCAACTTGTAGGGTTATTACAAGTAAGTATTTTCTTGTTTCACCATTTTAGAAAACAAAAATAAGTCTAATTATTGAAAATAAATAATATTGGGTTAATAAAAGTCTGCTTGTTTAAGTACTTACTATGTTTTAAAGGTGAATCTATAACTAACAAAAATATAAGATAAGAAATTACTTCACTGCTACCAAAGTAATTTTAACTAGCGGCCATGTCATTACGTTTTTATATTATAACTATCTTCTAGGTTTGATTTTGAAGGTTGGATATTACCTTATTCGCAGTCAGAAATTACTGAAAAAAATAGGGTTTTGTACCATCATGGAGACGAACCAGGTAGACCTGGTTACACATTACAGGAACTTTTTCAACTTTCTAGGTGAGTATGTGTATGATTAGGCAATTAATTAATCACGCTTTTATTTGCTTCACCTGTATGTTTGTAATGGAATCTTCAAACGTAATCCTATTAAGGACCGATAACAATACAATAACTTTATAAGTTCGTTCCAATCTCATTAGGCTCATCAGGATTGATTTATTATATTTTATAGACCCCCCGTAGATATAATAATGAGCAATTGGCGAAGTTGATAATGCTTTAAAGAAGGAAGCTCAGATTCAATACCCGCTGCCGACCGATATAATTTTTTTTAAGTATGAATGAATTACCAGCACTGCTGAAATAGCATTTTGATGTCAGAATCTGTCACTATAAGCATGTGGACTTGATGGAGATGGAGCACTTACTCAATGAACCGTTGGGTAACCAGTTTACAGGGTGGCCAGACGAAAACTAAACAGAGCCATTATCAGGATCTGCATCAACGTTTAAAAAAAACGATTTTTTATCAAAAGGGGACACTTTTTTCCGGTATTTTTGACTTCGCTACCTTCACCCCCTAGCGGGGGTAGGCATCACCACAAAATATTTAAATAACATTAGGTGTCGAGCAAGGTATCATTTTAAAGCCCTTTTAATTCTCTTTACAACAGTCTTTAAATGGTAAAATTCGGCCTAACAGTTTTTAATAAATTACATTTTAATGTTTAAATTATGATTAGTTGTTTAGGTACTTACTTCTTAGTTAAATTAAATGTTCAAATTGATGACCACCCACGTCCATACAATAATAAAGATTTTGTTCGAAACGTTCTCGCACATTCCAAAGAATATCCGCAGTGATTCGATGGGACTCCTCGACAATTCTTTGACGCAAATGTTCTAAAGAGGCTGGTTGTGTTTTGTAGATTTTACTTTTGAGGTATCCCCACAAAAAAAATCGAGGGCGACAAATCTGGTGACCGTGGAGGCAATTCTCCCAATCCAGTACCGTGAAAAATGTTGGTCTAAATACTGACGAACAATCAAAGTATAATGCGGAGGAGCACCGTCCTGTTGAAACATTAAATGATCTTCACTATACTGTTGGTCATTTTCAATAATATCGGTCAAGATAGGGTCAATAGCATCTTCCAGTAATTGCAAATACATTTCGCCAGTCAAATTACCAGGTAAAAAATAAGGACCCACCAGCCGGTTACCGAAAATGCCAGCCCATACATTTAATTTTTGCGGTTGCTGTGTATGCTGTCCTGCACTAAATGTTTATACAAATGGAATTTGTTCTTCTTCAAAATGGTTTGAATGCTAGTTTGATTGACCCCAGACACAGATGCTAATTGCCTTGTACTTAACGTAGGATATAGATGAACATGTCCCAAAACTGCAACTTCACTAGCTTCATTAACTACAGGCGGTCTATTTTCTCGTTTTTTATTAGCTACATTTCCAGTTTCTTCTTTCTAGAACATACTTCCTACTGACATGTTTATCTTGATATTTTTCATTAAATAACTGAGCCGTTACATTTGCACACTTATTGTTCATAAAATAAAGCGAAATGATATCTACCGTATCCGCAATGGAGTCAAAAATACCGGAAAAAAGTGTTGATATACTCAATTCTACTAGTCACCAAAACATGCCTAATTATTTATGATGTTGGTACTAGTCAATCTGTGTGAGAGTTGACATTCATTGTTTTTTGGGTCTTCTTAATGGCGCCAAGTTGTTGTAGATCGTACAGGTTGTACTATATAGATATATATTAATAAAGCCATTTTGGAGTTCGATTGTGCTAATTACTGTTACCATACCGTTATTTCCACTGGTAGATCAACAGGTTATGGGCCCAGAGTTCTAGTATAACGGCGGTAATAATAATTATAGTGGAAGCAATTCTGAAAAGTTAAAAGTGGTAGAAGTGCAGCAATGGCGTCGTCTGATAGTAACCACCTAAATGTGAAACAATTTGATGGACGCGGCTATTCAACCTGGGAATATCGCATCAAATTGATTCTAGAGCAAAAAGAGGTGCTGGACGTAGTGGAAAACGATCTTCCTGAGGATACTGTACAATTAGCTGCATTCAAGAAACGTGATATCAGAGCCCGAAATCTGATTGTTCAATGTCTGGATGATAAAATTGTCGAAATGGTAAGAGAAAAGACAACTGCTAAACAGATGATTGAGACATTGAAATCTACATACCTCAAAACTGGTATGGCAACACAAATTCAACTACAGAAAAAGCTTAGAAGTCTGAAGTTTGATGGAAAAGGAAAAATAAATGAATATTTATTAGAGTTCGAGAAAACGATAACAGATCTCAGGAATGCAGGTGGAAAAATTAATGAACCAGAAACTATAACACAACTTTTATCTGGAATGCCTGATTCATATCAGCCTGTAGTGACCGCATTAGATGTCCTTTTTAGCCAAAATGCAAGTAATATCACTCTAGATTTTGTTAAAAATAAATTATTGCTAGAAGAACAGAGACAAAGCAAACGACAAAGAAAAAGAACAAATAAATAATCATGCGTTTATGACAAATCGAAAGCAGAAATGGCAACAAGGAAGGAAATACAGAAGCGGAGAGCCAGATAATCAAAGATATTCAACGAACTATGCTTTTAAAGGTAAATGTTTCTCTTGTGGTGGTAAAGGCCATAAAAGATATGCTTGTCCACAAAAATCAAAGGCAAATCTAACTGAAGAAGAAGAAGAACCAGTGACATTCATTGCTGAACATAAAGAAGATGAAACCAGTTTGACAATTGGGACTGATAACAGCTTGTGCTCAGACTTTTGTAAACAGAACAAAAATACTGTTTTATTTGTAATTGATAGCGGGGCTACATGTCATTTATTAAATTCAACATTTGAAAGCTATTTAATTAATACTCAGGATTCAGTACAAAAAATTAATGTTGCTAAAGTAGGCGAATCCGTGAAATCCATAAAACAAGGTGATTTGCAATTATTGACCCATGATGAACATGAAATACATTTGAAGAATGTTTTAATTTGTAACAACCTGACCTATAATTTATTATCCGTAAGAAAAATGGAAGAAAAAGGATTAAAAGTTATATTTCAAGATGGTGAAGTGAACATTTTTAAAGATAATAAATTAATTATTAGAGGTAAACGTGAAAGAAATTTATACACAGTGACTTTTCATTTAACGTCAAATGAAGCACATACTGGTGGATGATGACGAGTTATTACACAGACGAATGGGGCACTCATCAAAGTATCCAATAAAAAGTATCTGTGAAATATGTCTCAAAGGTAAGCAAACTCATAAATCAGTTCTTAAAGAAATTCCCCAAGAGAAAAGAGCTACTAAACCTCTTGAGGTAATTTCGTCAGATGTATGTGGACCTATTGACCCTATTTCTAGAGATGGATATCGATATTATGTCTCATTCATTGACCATTTCACACATTTTGTAGTCATATATTTAATTAAAAATAAACATGAAGTCATGCAAAAGTTTATTGAATATATTGCAATGGCAGAAACAAAATTTGAGAACAAGATAAACATCTTGAGATGTGATAATGGGGGAGAATACATTTCACATAATTCTATAAACCTATGTAAACAAAAGGGTATACAAATACAGTACACAATAAGTAGAAATCCAAATCAAAATGGGATAGCTGAAAGACTAAACAGATCAATTTTAGACAAGGCCAGATGTATGATATTTGATTCGACCTTAGATAAATCTTTTTGGAGCGATGCTACCTTAACAGCAGTGTACCTATTAAATAGAACTCCATGTTCAACAATAGCTAATAATAAAACTCCATGTTCAACAATAGCTAATAATAAAGCTCCTTCAGAATTATGGTATGGGTATAAACCAGAACTGAAAAAGATTAAAGTTTTCGGATGTACAGCTTTTACTCATATACCCAAAGAAATTAGAAGTAGCAAATTAGATGCACACTCACAGAAAACTTTTATGATTGGTTATTGTAGCAATGGATATCGTCTTTGGGATCCTGTGAGAGGTCAAGAGATACGTGCTTGTTCAGTGGTTTTTGATGAATCTGATAGTAGAGTTGATAGCAAACCCAATATTGAAAGATACTCAAAAATCGTTGATACAGAAAACACTAGCCCGGAGACAGAAAATGAGACAATTGATGAAAATGAAACCTTAGGAAAAAGAAATAGAAGAAAGCCAAAATATTTAGATGATTATGAAACAGATGAATATCTTTTACTTGCTGCCTTATCTACTGGAAATTTACTCTCTGATATACCCAAGAACTACGAAGAAGCAATTAGTGATACAAAATGGAAAGAAGCCATCAATGAAGAGTTAAATTCATTAAGTGAAGCGAATACGTGGGAAATAGTATCGCGTCCGGAAAATGTTGAAATAATTGATTCGAGGTGGGTGTTTGCGGAAAAAAAAGTGAATGGTGATGTTGTGAAAAAGGCTAGATTAGTAGCACGGGGTTTTAATCAAAGTGTAGATATTGAAGAAGTTTATACACCAGTAGCAAGAATGGTAACTTTGAGAGTGTTATTAATTATGTATGTAGAATTTGATTTATTTGTATTACAACTAGATGTAAAAAGTGCCTTTCTCAATGGTATACTGGACAATCCAGTGTACATGGAACTACCAGAGGGAATAAATATTGTAAATAAAAACTCTAACTTAGTTTGTAAACTTAAAAAGGCATTATATGGTCCCAAAAATGCCTCAAAATGCTGGAATTTACTTATAAATGAAACTTTAATAGAGATAGGTTTCAAAAGATCATTGAAAGACCCATGTCTTTATTTTAATGATGAAACTTATTTGTTGATATATGTAGATGATATATTAGTTTTTTCAAAGTCTTGTGACAATCTAAATTTTGTCAAAACAAAATTATCTGAATTGTTTAAAGTTAAAGAATATAAAAATGAAAAAATAATTTTTTTGGGAATAGAAATTGAGAAAAAGAATGATATTCTTTATATTTCACAAACATCTTTGATTAAAAAGACTTTATGTAGATTTAATATGTATAATTGCAAGCCGTCAGAGATACCAATGCAACCAAAGTTGATTTTAAATAAGCAAGAATTTCAAAGTAGAGATAATGTTCCCTATAAGGAGTTAATTGGATGTTTAATGTACATCATGTTAGGTTCTAGACCAGACTTGAGCTTTTCTATCTCATATTTCACTCAATTTCAAAATAACTACACAATTGAACACTGGAATCACTTGAAAGGTATATTAAGGTATTTAAAGAAAACAGAAAATGATTGTTTAAAATTTATTAAAAATATTACTTATGATGTTCAGCTGAAAGCATTTGTAGACTCTGATTTTGCGAACGATATCAATGACAGAAAAAGTATTTCTGGATTTATTCTAAAGTTAAATAATAACATTATTTGCTGGAAGAGTAAGAAACAAAATATTGTCACTTTATCAAGCACTGAATCAGAATATTTAGCACTATCATATTGTATTACTGAATGTTTGTTTATATCACAATTGTTAAAAGAAGTGTTTAATTATAACGTGTATCCTATAAAAATATTTGAAGACAATCAGTCCTGTATTAAAATGTCAAACACTTTGGAAACAAAAAGATCTAAACATATTGACATAAAATACCATTATGTGAAGGATTATGTAATGTCTGGTAAAATCAAACTATTGTTTATACCAAGCAATGAACAAGTCGCTGACATGTTCACTAAAGCACTACCAGCAATTAAGTTTAAAAATTTTAGACAGGACTTGAATTTGTCAGATTTTTGATTATTTTCATTTTATATAAGTAGTGTAGAATTGAAGGGGGGTGTTGATATACTCAATTCTACTAGTCACCAAAACATGCCTAATTATTTATGATGTTGGTACTAGTCAATCTGTGTGAGAGTTGACATTCATTGTTTTTTTGGGTCTTCTTAATGGCGCCAAGTTGTTGTAGATCGTACAGGTTGTACTATATAGATATATATTAATAAAGCCATTTTGGAGTTCGATTGTGCTAATTACTGTTACCATACCGTTATTTCCACTGGTAGATCAACAAAAAGTTTTGTCCCTTTGATAAAAAAATCGACGGGTCTCTTCGTTTTTTTAAAACGTTGACGCAGTTCCTGATAATGGCTCTGATTCTTTTTGGACAAAAAACGGCCTATATAGCTTCCAGCGAAACCAAAAATGATATCAAAATAAAAACATATAAAGAAATTCATACGAGTATTTTGACCGACAAAAAAAATACGCTCCATTTAGGACCCCACGGCTTCGGAAATTCTTCGTCCGGCGGAAGACTTTTTTTATTATTTGAGCTATTGAAAAAAAACATTCGATTCGTAAAAATCGTACGAATCTATAGAGGATCTAAAAAAGGAGCGGTCAACCTGAAAAAATATACAAGTTTAGTCAAAAATAAGTGAGATATTATTTTTTTTTAATATGCCTAGGTAAGGGGGGTATCGGACCCTCTTTGTCACTAAAATTCCCTCCCCTCCAAATTTTTTTTGGGGTATACGATCCGCCGAGATATCAACTCAGGACGAAAATATTCGGGGAATTTTCCTTATTTACGGTGCCCATAATGCAAACATTTTTTTTCGACAATTGAACTCCCCTAAGTATGCCCCCGAATTAGAAGTGGAAACCGCATATGGTGTTTTTAGGTATCGTGGCATATACCTAAATTAGTGAAAAAAGTGACCTAACCTCAAAATTTGACGCCACTTGTGGCGCCCTCTATCGACTTTTAATTTTTTTTAAAAAGGGGGTTTCGATAGAGTTAAAACTGGAAATTTTCATGGGCATAATGAAAATTTTCTAAAAAATTTTTCGTTCATTTCTTAAACGGGTTTTAGACTGTTTTTAGAAATTTGAATCATACACCCTATATGTTTTATATAGTCCATGCACAGGTCTTGACGAGTTCTTCAAAAAAGGATTTAGATATTTTTCCATATTTTCATAAATAAAAAAGTTTCGTTTATATATTCGAGTATAATTCCAGTGGAAGCGCCGATGGGTACAACTCATTATTTTTTCCAAAATCCGTAGGACCGATTCTACATGGAACCACCATTGGGTAGTCTAACAAAAAATTGTTAAATTATATTAGGTAACCTAACTACGGCACTGATTAGATTTTTTTCTCATGGTCTCTTCGACGCCAAACATGATCCTTTTCGGCCCTCTATACAGCCACCTCATAAAGCAGTATATTTTTAATTATCTTTACTATTAAAAATGAATATTGGGATAGGAATTTTTATTGGAGATGAAATTCAGTAGGAATTGGAAAGATGTGCTACTCATTTGTACTGATAACCTTTCTCAGCCTTTGTAGACAAATGAATCGTGTTGAAAGCCATTTTTAAGAGATAGGAGCAATCGTTTCAAAATCCCCAGTGCTCAATATAAAATGCTTTATTGACTATCAAATCGCTCTGACCTTTTACAAGACCCTCGTCTACCACATCCGGTGCATCTGCATTTCATTTTGTAATGAATGAATTTTTGGACAAAAATAATTCTTGTTGTTTTTTACAGATCGAGTGTTACGCAACAAAAAGTTTTCGCTCTGAATACAGTAGCAAACATTTTATCTTTAAATTCTACAGGCGTTTATGATGAAATTATAGACGTTCCCATAGAACAGATATTTTTTGTTATTCGCTTTTGTCTAGACGACAATACACCGTCAGTTTTAAATGCTAGTATTAGGACAATGAGAAATCTGATTTACTCTCATGTAGACGAAACCTGCTTGGATAGTCTTTTAGGGTTTGGTTTGGGACTTATTCAACCCGTTTTAGCTATTGATAATGATATGGAAGATGATAACACTGTCAATGATCAACAACTTGCTGAAAAGAACATAGTTAAATGTTTGACAAGGACAGATATACTCACTAGAATAAGGTAAGATGTTATGCATATTTAATAACTAAGAATATCTGAAATACTCTTTTGATTTTCCTAATTTTAGTTATTCCTCATATTTTTCGTCGTTTATTGATTGATTGTTTCAGTACCCCCAGTCAATAATATTTCCTCACCTTGCTTATTATTTTGTTTAATTTAAGGTACATAATAAATACAGTTAAACCCCCGTTGGAATCGTTAGTTTACTGTATGGATATTTTGATACGACTTGCCAGAGATTCAGAATTTATATTACAGAAAATCATCCAGTGTGAAGGCCTTATTGATAGTATAATCAAACATTTTATCCCTAAAGTTTTAGTAAAAGGTATAAATAATAAATTCAAAATATTTTGTGGTACTTACTTCTACATTTTCAGGTGCTTCACCATACGGTCTACCGTTACTTCAGGCAATTAAGTTGTTAAGAATAATATCATCGAGAAGTAAAAACATAGCAATAAAATTTATAACAAAGTAAGTTGATAGCATTTGGGTTTAAACAATAGTTGATTACATACCCTGGTGGAAAGAGCTTCATTTCTGTGGAGTATGAAGAAGCACCAGGGGTTTTTTAGCTTGACACAGAAAAGATACTTTGCACCGAAGTTTGTACACTATTTGATTTACAACCATAATTTATTGTTCATAAATACATGAATGTAGCGCGTTTTAAAATTTTGGACATAATTCTATCCACAAGTAGTCTAATCTCACTGACAGTTACAAATTATTATTGTTCGACACGTAACAATACTAAATACAGCCTGAAACGATCAAAAACACTCAATTTCATTCAATAATGCATAATTGCTCAAATACAGTCAAATACACTCAAATACAGACAAAAGCACATAAGAATACTAAATACAGTCTAAAAGGAACGAAAACTCACAATGTGACCTTATTTACTTCAATAATGTACAATTGCTTGTAATAACTCTCCGAAACCTTTAATGAAACATGATATCACTCAAAAGCCACAAATCCCACGAAAAATCAATCAAGATGACTCGATATATCAAAAATTAGCGAGCAATTAAACCATATTTCATTTTCTATCACTCAAATACAGAAAAAAACACTGAAGAACATTGAATGCAGTCTAAAACGACGGATGGATGGACCATTTCTCTGGTAATCTGTAATTTTGTCAAGTGCAATAATCAACTAACTATTGACATTACCAAGCCGAAACTACGACTATTTCACTCGGGTGGAAAGTAAATCTGGATCTATAAACTCTGTTATTCCTGTTGTTCGTTACTCGTCGTGATTACCTTGTTGCGGGCGATTCGTTATTCACAGTTCCCGATTCGACTAATTTATAGGGTAAGTCCGGTAGAGATGCCGCAATGGGAGAGATGCCGTTTTATTAAAACCTAGAAGTGTGTTGTTTGATTAAATCAGAGTCTGTACTGTTGATGAGTGGAGTGGTACATTAGTCACGTGTCTAGCGAAAAAAGAGAATATCTGTTGTTAACGGTAAGTTATATAGATTACAAATACAACACAAATTTAATAAACAAGAAAAAAAAGCGGGGTATAATTGGCTAAAGTAATTCTTAAGGAGAAATCCGAAACTGTCAATAAAAAAATGCGGAGGGATTATCAAGTAGAATGTTGGGAATGACAAAGGAGACAGTAAATAATTATTTTGATTTATTGCATCAGATTTTGCAAGAAAATAATTTATTCGATAAACCAAGTTCTATTTACAACGTAGACGAGACTGGTCTACAACTTAATACTAAACCTTCACTGATTATTGCTGAAAAAGATTCCAAGGCTGTAACAACCCCGACGCCTCAAGTAAAAGGTGAAACTATAACAGTCGTATCTTACTGCACTATAGGCACTATATAAATTAAAAGTTTTTCATTGTATCTTCACTAGTTTGATAAAGCTACGGTGTAGCGAAACGCGTCACTAATTTTAATTTGAACGTTAGTTCAAAATAAAAATGAAGATTTAAACAAATTAAATTGTTTTATTTCATCATTAGTATCTTGCTGCATTACAGAAAGTTTCTTTTTACCTCCCACCTGCATATTCAAAAGTACTAATAAGAAATCAGAATTTGAAGTAAATCCTGGTGGCAGGATCCGTTGTTTATTTCTCAAAAAAGTCGGCATGTATAAACGCAATAGATGTATTGACGTTTGCAGAAGAGAATGGCATAATTCTGCTTTGCTTGTCACCTCACACTATCTTCAGCCTTTAGACAGGGCCGACTTCAAATCTCTAAAAGCGACGTATTACCAATCCTGCTATACTTTTGTCAAAGCAAGTAAAGATAGGAGACTTGCCAGGCTTAATTTTGGTAAAATTTTAAACGAGGCATGGGGAAAAGCGGCGTCTGTACATAATGCAGTATATGCTTTCCGATCTGCAGGTAGGGTACCTATATTTTTTTGCTTTAGATAGTTAATTCATAATTTTTACAGGAATATATCCTTATGATCCGAGCCAAATACCAGATTACGCATTTAATCAATTCGAAACTAAAGGTCAAGTTAATCGTATGGAAAACGTACAGGAAGTAGCGTTAATGTTGCTACAATTTCAGTCACTGCTGAGTCACATTCTAGTTCAGCCAGCCGATGAAACTGGTAAAAACACTACTCAAGAAAATGATACTCCAGGAAAGTTGCTTACGATTGTAGCGCCATTGCATGAAGCTATCAGTAATGTTAACAGTAGAGGAGGTAAAGTTGCTCATCTTTTAACATCTAGAAAGGGTTAAGAATCTTGAAATAAGCAGAAAGAAGAGAGCAGAGGCAGGAAACAATTAAGAAAAAAGAAACCAACGATGTATATTCCAGAAAATGCAGCAGGCCCTTCTGGTATCAATTCGAAAGTAAAAGTGACAGCTAGAAAAACCAAAAATAGAAAGGAGAGTAATTCAAGTGACACTTCAGATGACTTTTCAATAAACGAGGGTAACTCTTCTTTTGGTCAAGATGAAAATGACGAATGCGTGGGCTGTGGAGAGCCGTGGAGTCTAACTAAGAAAAAAGAAGATTGGTTCGAGTGTATCCATTGCAGCCGGTGGTTACACGAGGGATTCACTAGATTCAGAAACATTTGTCAGCCATATGGAAAGCTGTTAACTATACAGAAGTAGATAGTTATATTCATTGGCATCTATACCGCTATAGATAGGCATATCACTCAGACAATAAGGAATATTTTTTTAAATTACAATGTACCTGTTTCTATAAGAATTACAATTTTTTACGCTAATGTACCTTTTAGTTATGTTGTTTTTGGTGTTATTGTTTATAAATTTAAAAAAATATAACGAAAAACATTTTTTTTATTTCACTATTTAAAAAGTGATGGCATCTCTACCGGACTTACCCTATTGATTTTTCGTTGTTGGCGATGTTGAAATTTTATGGGTCATAAAGGTGAGAGAAAAATTGACGCTACAGATTATTTAGATTTTGTTTTTCGTGTTTATATCAACATATCAAGAAAGTAAGATAGTAATCAGTTCTTTAACAGCAAATTTATTATCACAATAAGTGGAGTTTGCAGCAGATATCAAGTCACGTGGCACTAACTTCAGTTTTCATTGGTAGAATTACGAATCGAACTACGGTTTAAACGCATGTATGTGATATCAATGTTTTATTTTCGAGCAGCGGGAATCACGAACAACGAACAACAGAGTTTATAAATCCAGCTTAAAAGACATAATTTATGGTTGTATATAAAATATTTATTATACAAACAAATTTAAATTGCTTCTTAAATATTCATCATTTTTTAGGTACAAAATTTTAGATTCCATAATTTTGTATCTCTCAAATGATACGTTTTCTTCGAATGTCAATGGATTGAGACTCCAAACTGAATGTATACATTTTTGGAATTTGTTAGTCCATTACGGATTAACGTTGGACTATTTTAGGTATGAATAAATTTTTTATGATCAGTTTAAAAATTTAGATTTCATAGCCATTATTTGTATAGATCAATAAAACTTACAAAATATTTCATTTCCTAGTGTTTTGCAACCAACTCTTCTTAGTTTACTGGATTATCACTACAAAAATACAAATCTTGAAATGGGAACTACTTATATTCGATTAGGTCATGTATCAGCCTTGTTAATATTACTGTCGAATGTTTCAAGACAAAATTATTGTCTTACTACGCCGTTCCTACCATTATTTGATTTATGTTTGGCAAAATGGAGTGCTCAATTTTGTAATTTGAAGGAGTTTGCCGTAAGTATTCATCTTAGTTTTAAAAACCGGACAATATTGTCTTATATTCTTGTATATGTGGGGATATTTCAAAATTTTAGGCAGCATGTCAAACTACCTAAACTGATAACTGAATTGATCACACATATATTTTATTTTCAATAAACTGCAACCTGGGTATTATTAACTTAATGTGTTCAGTTTCTCTTTTGGTGAAAGTATTTTGAACTTTTTAAAACAGTTTTATTTTCATTTACTGCATTTAATTCTAATTACAAACTTTTCAGTGCGGAAAACTACAACTTATGGCTTCTTTAACACACTGTATGACTGTTTTAAGACAGTATCAGAAAATTGATAATGTGGACAAACGCTTTTTGCAAGTAATACATTCTGAAGGTTTTAAAGTAGTAACTAGCAATATCAGGTAAGTTTATTAAAAAAACCTATTACGTTTTGTATAAAAATTGCTTGGTGATTTTATTTCAATAATTTGTACTCTATGCTATAAAATATAGTTTTTACACGAATATGTATAAGGGGTTTCTGCTCAATTTATATTCTTCTTTCTCTGAAAATAATTCAATATTCTGTTGTATAGGAGTGGTTCTATGCTTTTAAACAACTATGACACACACAAATCGAGCAGCAATTTAAAAACTTTGGAAGTTGCAGCTTGGCATACCATGGACCATGTAGTACCATTGGTTCAGAACAACAGTTGCATACCTTTTCTCTATTCATTATCGTTATATGTAAACACTACAGATAATAAAGAGGTGAGTATTATTATCAGAAATTACACACCAAATATATTCCTTGTTCCATTCGAAATCCTGGCTCGCAGATCCGCAGTCCGTGGGCATCTTCTTGGATTGGGTTGCTTCCACCCTTAGAATCTCAAGATGGCATGTTAGATCGCCGCGTTTCAAAGATTTAGCCTGTAGGCATTTTCCATAGCGATCCTTCGTCCATGTAGATGTAGTGCAGGAAGGTCTAGCATTACATCTAAAGCTGCACTGGGGCATTGCACCCGTGATTCCCATGCAGGCGAGTCGTAGCACTTTTTGCAACTCCGTTTTTGTCCTTTGTTGCGTTGTGGTCTGACAACCATAAGATATAACCAGTTGATCAATATCGGTTTCTAACCCACCTGTGGCACGTCCAGAGAGATATTGTTGCTTTTGGGGAATACATGCGAGGTTTGTATTCCACGTGAGTCTCCTTTCAAGGATGATTCCTAGGTACGTAACCACTTTTGAGAAAGAGGGTTATTCCATTCATGCTCGAAGACTGTATTATTAATTTCCTCCTGTTAGTGAATGAAGTAATTGTTGTTTTGTTAGGATTTGCTAACAACCCTTCCTTCGAACACCAAGTGGTTATAAGATTTAAGACACGTTACATGCGATCGGCGATAATACCGTCGTGTTTGTCTCTAAACACTCTAAATAAATCATCACCATAGCCCAGGGCACGAAATCATTCTCTTTTGAGCTTCGCTAAGAGATCGTCAACCACTCAAACTCTCCTTGAACCTTTTTCGAGTAGCGACGCTCAGTTTCGCTCGTTGGACCTTTTCTGGTCCTTGTTCAGCTACTCTTTGCTCGTCTCCACTGCTTTTCAGTTGATCATCCTCGGATGTACGACCTGTAACAGGATCCAGTTCCATACCTCCGGGATGATTGAGGCTTTTATCCCATGTGTCTATTTTGGTTTTTTGTATTTCTCTCATTTTTGGTCCTAAGAATAACAAGGGAATGACTGGTCACTCCCGTCAAAGCCCCGAATGCCGAAAGAAGGCTTTTGAAACCTGGGTTTCCCCTGGTACCCGGAGTCCGCATAATAGTGATCCCTTAGCCCAGCAATGCAATTTATACGCGGCGCCAAGTTTTCGGCTTATGCTGTTCCACCACTGGCTTTTTTTGTGGTTTTTGTGGTTCCCATCCACTTGGCCAGCTAGTTTAGGCAAGCCTCCACATCTAGTGCATATAACTGATCAACCACCTTCCACTAGAGACTTTCCTCTCTCCACGCTGAATATCCTGATATTAGGATTCCACATTGTGCGGGAATCAGTTGAGCTGTTTTGGTTTCACATATCCTCTCTGTCCATTTATCCTCCCTTCCAACGACGACGTCCCACAGCTCCTTGGTGTCTATACACTCCTATCTTAGTCCTTTCTAGTGTTTTGACCCTTATAACCCTTATAACTAAACTTTTTTTGTGTTTTTACAGGTAAAGACGTCATTTTTAAGTCATCCAAACATTCAAAGTTATCTAGTTTCATTACAAAAGCTAGAAAAATACTACCTAACAAATCATTGGTTCGCCCGACCAGAAGCGATGTTCTTAATGCACATTTTAAAGTCATCAGTTGTGGTTAAAAACGAATTGGATACTTCTATTTTCTACGATTTGGCTGTGAAATGTTTGTGCGTTTTTAATTCCGAACAAAAGATCGATATCAGGTTCATTTTAGCCAACATCATATTTTGTTCTAAATTTTACCCTAGTGAAGTGCTTATGGAACATTTAGATATCAGTCAAAGAAGTGTGAACCTAGAAATTTCCTTAAATAATTTGAATGACATTTTGAAGGTCTACACGCAAATTTTAGGACTACAACAAGTGAGTTTAAAAAATAGTTTTGTGTATAGTTATAAAAAAAATTTAATTATTTTTATTAGTAGTGGTCAATTATATTTTTAAGAGTATTTTTTGTTAGTAATTTTAAGATAATTAAAATAACTTCTGTATGTTCCTTGTGGTGTATTCATTATTATTTTTGTTAATTCTTTTATTTAATTTTTTCCAAATTTTCCCAATCGTTACTTCCTGTCTATTTGACTTGTTTGGCGCAATATCTAGCAATTGAAATCGATTGGTGAATAATTTTGACATCGTGCTCAAAAAGAGGTACCTAGTTGACCAAATGGCGTAGATGGTTTTAAAGCAGGCCATTGTTCCATTTCAATGCGGACATCTTCAAAATCAATGTTTCCATAGTTCAGTAAAAATCTGATTGGTTCGCCCAGCGAGCAGTCACGTTGAATTAAAAAATATAAAAAGATTGTGGTTTAATTTCCCAAAATAATTAACAAAAAGAATAATGAAAATAAATTATTTTGTTATTGATCCTAAAGTACTTCACGTGTAGTAAAGTACTCTTGACGATGCAATCGTTATTGGTGAAACCGGTCGAGTGATACGAGGGTTGTCTTTCAAGTGTGTTACATATAACAACATAGTTGGCGCCTGTCAACAAATATCAAATGTCAAAATTAACTGTCATGTTTAGTTAACTTAACGCTAAAGTTTCAGACCGCTTCGTTTGAAGCTGCACCTTAACTGAATTTTTAAAGTTGATGAGTCTTGCCGAGAACATTTGAGAGCAATCATTTTTTACAATTTTCAAAGACAGTTGTCTCAACAAGAATTCCTTGCCGAGTTGCTTTCTGTTTTTGTCAATGAAGCACCACATCAGGCGACAATTGACAATTTCTCGTTGGTATGGAGAATTTAAACGTGGGCGGATTAATCTTAGATGAACTAAAACCAACAAAAGTTATCCGTTTCCAAAAAGATGGTGTCTACATTTGTCTCAAAAGCGGTTCATGTAGCAACAATTCCTTTGCAAGATCAAAGAACTGTTGATTGGTTCATATCGACTTGTTTGCCGGAAATAATTGCTGAGTTTCGAATGATCTTCCACCAAGACAATGCAAGTTCCCACACAGCTGGAAAAACAATAGAGTTTTTAAAGCAAGAAAACATCGAATTGTTGGACCTAAGTCCTAACGACTTTTTTACTTTTCCAAAAATTAAGAAGATGCAGTCAACGCCTTCAAAAACTCTATTTTGAATGTACCAACAAGCGAGTGGAATAACTGCTTCCAGAAATGGTTCCAATAGATACAAAAATGAATTTCTCTTCTTGGAGAATACTTTGAAAAATAATAGTGTTTAAAAGTTATCTACTGTTTTTTTTTCTAGCTCTTTAAACAACATATAAAAGACAACCCTCGTTGTTATATTTTGGTTGTGGAATTTGAAATTTATTGATTTTATTTAGTAATTGTTGATATAACCATTTCCACTTATTTCATTCAGTTTTTTCTATAAATGTATTACTTCCTTGAAACTATTAAATTCTATGTAATCGTTTATCTTGGAGTGACTATGCTGTTTAAACAACAATGTTCATATTTTTTAGGGTCCACCTGACTTTTCAACATCGTATTGTTTAAACATAAGCATAGGAAACGTTATCCCTATCGATTGGATATACACGCCTATATTAGTATTATATTCTAACCAACAACAGAATAAAAACGAAAAAGATGAAGCAGAACAAATTTTCGTTATCAGTAACTGTCTAAGGTGGATCTTAATTTACGAAACTTATTTTCCATTTTTGGCATCGAGAATAAATCCAACTGACAAGTTTTGTAGATTGGCTTGTGTATTTTTAGGTAGCGATAGTTTATTTTTGACTCCAGAACTACATGATTTATTGGAAATATGTCTTAAGAATGTTGTTAAGTATGAGAAAGATTTAAACTTCGATAAAGAAATTCAAGGTATGTAAATTTATTAAATGTAAAAGTTTAAACTTTTTTTTACAATGCATATAAAAAAAACGAAAAAATCGGACAATTGGAAAGATTTAGTATGACTAAGACAGTCAAAGAGGGGAGCTACGACTAAGTCTGTTCTAAGGGTTTTGACAGGTGTCCTAACTCCCTCATGGGCACCTCAAAAAGCGTGAGAGTGGTTGACATCTGTCACCCAACCTTTTCAAATATATTTTACAGCTCACGATTGAAATAAATACAATTCATAATAAGTGAAATCTATAATCCGAACTAGTTCGGTTTATAGATACCTTTCTTAACCATACAAAAAATACATTTCCACTTGCATAACACGAAAATCATGTTTTCGGTAGGAGCATTCGCAGTTACTGATTAGTTCGGATTATGGAATTCGGGTGTTCAGATTATGAATATCATTTTACGCAATTGGGGCGTTCGGATTATAGAGGGCTCGGACTATCCATACATGCCTGTATATGATAAAATACTTAATTAATATAAACATATTTCAACTTTTCAAATTAAAAAACAAAATGTAAAATATTTTTCAAGAGATAAATTTGATAACAACATATATTTAGGCTATGGTCCGAAAGTAACTGGTTTGCTGTTTACCGTCCCGAAAGTAACTAAAAAGTAGTGGTTGCTGAAAATCTGGTTAGTTCTGGAACACGGTTTCCTGAAATATGGTTAATGAACTGTCAAACTAGGAGTCCGGTTACTTCTGGTTTCGACTGTCATCTGCCATGCATTGTTTATGATTTTTATTATTTGTTGATTATTCGACCATCAAAGAGAAAAACAAAACTGATTTTTTGCAAAAACAGGATTTCTTCCCATGTTATTATCAGGAACCAGTTTATCCCTAACTAACGACAGCATATGATCAAAAGTTGTCTAGACATTCGAAAATTCTCCATCAGTATCAGTATTCCACTACTTTGGCGAGAAAATTCTGAATTATTGGCCTTAAAACTAACGAAAAAAAAAAGGTATCTAGCCGCTTACTTTGATTACCCCTTGCAACCCGGTAGTCATCATCTGTAGACTCTTCATCAGAACTTGACAAAAGAAGGTGGCGAAACACAAAATCATGGCCGATTGTCCATGTATATAAACAAAACAAACAACAAAATACAAAATCCGGGGTCGTTTTGGGTATGTTATATTTTCGTTTCGTACTTTTACCGGTTTTGTGTCCCGAATACAACTAGGTTTTTCAGTTTCATTCTGTCAACCGAAGTGGTTAACCGTGGTTACGGTTAGTTACTTTCGGACCAATAGCCTTAGTATTTATTTGTAACAACTGACACAAACGTCCTTCGTACGTCCACTGTCTACATTTTACACAAAATCTTCGTGTTGTCTTGTTCCTCTCAGTCCTCTACGTCTACGTCCTCTATTTCCTCTTGGCTCGGGAATGTTTTCTTTCATTTATTGTAATACTAGAAGTAATTTGGTCCTCCATCCGATTTCCACCCGTACCGAATCGTTTTACCATCTTCTAGATAACTGAAAACCAAGCTGAATGTGCTTAGAACAAACATCCAGGTGACGCATGTCAATCATACGCCTACTCCAAGGTTAAACTAGAAGATTCTGTTATATGGAAGAAGAAACCTACAGAATCTCTGGGCACAACTTGAGCCTACGCATATCCTAAAATTCTTTCAAGGAATAGGACTAAAAAAGTAACTAGTTTCTGAGGCGCAATAAAAGTTTTAGGTATCAAAGTATATCTGCAATTATTAAAAAAAACATCGTTCTAAACGAATTGAGAAAGTTCGAATAAAGGAAGATTACTTTGTCGGTAGTTTTCAACAAACCTACTAAAGTAGTAACAGTCCAAACTGCTTGAAGCCAATATTAAAATTCAGACTAATTTCATTCTCTTGATACCCTAGCCCGCCGCATTTTACTCGGAAATAAGACTTCTGTTGCCTGCTCGAGCTAACGCGCGCATGAGGTTTTTCTGGCTCGTTAGTGAAGCAACACGCATCACAGCAATGCTGTGATAAAAACTAATCGTAACCTCACTTCTAAGCATTATTCGATTAAAAAACGTCGTGCATATATAGCAAAAACGACCGGGAAGTGCTTTCAACACAAACAGAATTTTTCTTGTGATCGAGCTGTAAGACTTCCAAGGTTTATAAACGTACGTGCTCAATAGGGCGAGTCCACGTGAAGACATGTGACAGTCGCCATGATGAATCTGATGTTAAACAAGCGTTCTTTGCTCGTTCTTCGACATTTTTTAAATTACTTAGATATTTTAAAAGCTATATCTGACTGTTTATATTAAAAGGTATCATTAAATCAATATAAAACAACCAAATTACAAATCTAAAATCTATCCAAATAATTGTTTATCCTCTGGGCGACTGTCACTTGTCAGTTGGCGGACATGCCCTATACTTATTGTTCTTTTTTATTTCCATGATCTCTTTTAGGTTTAAGTAATTTTCAAGACTTTTATACTCAACTACTAGAACAATATCAAGGAGTTAGTTATGGCGATGTTTTATTTGGGAACGTAATTATTCTCCCTTTAGCCCAAAAACATAACGTGCAGTTTAGAAAAACTCTTTGGTCAGAATATATGGGAGCCATCCAGGTTTTTAACGTAACACCGGAGCAGGTACGTGTTAATATACACAGTGTTTATCATTCCGGAGTTTTACTTTTTTAAATGGAACACTTGGATAATAAACCGTATGTTAGAAGTTAACCCTTCTGAAGAAATTTTGTTTTTGAAAAAATTGCAAATATACACAATAGAAACACTGAATCTTTACCGTCACGTGACTTAATGCTGTATTTTATCAAACACATAAATTCTATGGACTATCTTCTATCAATAGAAAACACACGACATGCAACAGCGCATGTCTCCTGCACAAGAATAACTACAATATAATTGACATGTAAAGGCTACTCGTATAAACTGTAGTTACCATTAGATCAAATTTGATCGATTGGTTATGTTTTAAGGTTCGTTTTCACGTGATAAAAAATCGTGACATTAGAAATATATTATCAATAAAAAACCTTTGGGATATAAGTCATAATGTTTATTTCTACTGACATATTGATTGGATTCATATGAATATCGTCGATGAAAGTATAAGTCACGTCAAAATAAAGTCAATTTTTTTTTAATTTACAAAAAAGTCGCAACTACCTCTGGGGTAATTAGCGACATATAAATAAATATATTCGCGCACATATATAGATATAGTAAAATTAATACCTATTTAGAGGTACTAGCCGTTTTAGTAACTTAACGTATGCGGCTTCTTGAACCATCTGAACCCGCATGAAAAAAATTAGGTTATGACCTTTGTCATGTCAAATGCTTGACATATTTCTTATTGCATTGGCGTAGTGACTTGAAATTTCATATTATCAGTGGCGGTTTGTAATAATACAAATTAATTTTATGAAATTCATAAAATTCTAAAGATGTTGACATAATAAGAGAATATAAAA
Source organism: Lochmaea crataegi (assembly GCA_947563755.1). Classification (NCBI taxonomy): domain Eukaryota; kingdom Metazoa; phylum Arthropoda; class Insecta; order Coleoptera; family Chrysomelidae; genus Lochmaea; species Lochmaea crataegi. The sequence continues at coordinate 16,388,427 of OX387433.1, forward strand.
GAAGCGCACTAATTTTAAAAACATTGTTTTATTAACTAGATACATAGTTTTTTTAAAAAAATATGGCAATTCAGAGTTCGATTAAGTACAAATTCTAGATTTTAAAAAAATGACAACGTGATCTTCAAGGCAAAGTTTAATTAGTTTCTAAATCAGAATAACTTTCGGAAAGTGATAGTTCATCATCGGATTCATTGGATACAGAGATCACGATAGGTTCGATGTTTAGTAGGTCCAGTTTGTTTTCTACTTCCCATGCTTCAAAAATAATTTTCTCTGTATGATTTATGTAATTCTGCCAGTGTTGCTCCGGTACATTTTTTACGTCATTCCATACTTTTAAGACTTCAGTAGGTGACCTTGCAGTTTTCGTAATAGCTTGGTCATAATGCCTTTTAGTTTCTGACCATACCATTTCGATGGCATTAAAATGGCAATGATAGGGTGGTAGCCTGAGAACACAATGACCATGCTCGGCAGCGTATTTGTCTAAATGATAATTTTTTTCTGGCATAACTTGCTTTTCAATTATATTCCAAACAGCATCCTTTAAAATGTGATCTGGAAAAGGAATATTCTTTTTTTTGAGCCATTCTAACATACGTGTTTTACTCCAACTTTTTCTTGGGATTTCTTCATCCAGGCGACTGTGATACGTTGCGTTATCCATTATAATTAACGATGGTTCTTCCAAGTTTACAATTAGTTGCTGTTTAAACCAATTTTCAAAATTTTCGGTGTTCATGTTATCATGGTAATCGCCTGTTTTTTTATTGCATTTAAAAATAAGCGATGCATTTGCCACAAAACCTTTTTTATTGCCGGCATGAACAATTACATATCGTGTCCCACTTCCAGTTATTTTTAAATCACTGTGTTTAGTACCATCTTGCCACATTCTTCTGTCCCCGCTTTTACTAAAAACCCATGTCTCATCCAGAAAAACAGGTGTAAAGAGCTTTTCGCTTTTAGCAGCATGGTATTTGTTCAAAAATAATATTCTTTTTAATCTGACTGCAGGCATTTCCAATAAATGTTTTCTTCCATCCTGTTTTTTGAAATGAAAACCCATTTTTTTAATTCCCAAATATAACGAACCTTTGGAAATCTTAGTTTCTGGAGACTCTTGGATAAATTGCCGTAAAATAGTTTCTGCTGTGATTTTATCCTTTCGCGCATACATTTTATAAATTACTTCCCTCAAACAATGCAGGGTATTTTTTGTAATTCGGGTTTTGCTCCGGGAAACGCTTGCAGACATATTTCTTCTAAATTCGAAATCTGTAGCTCTGTTTGGTTTTTCAAGATTATATAATGTGCTTTCTGGAACTTTTAGTGCTTCGGACGCTTTTTGAATTGCCTTAAATCGAGATCCTAAATCGTTTTGAAAATAGTTTACTACATAAAGCATAAGTTTTTTGGATTCATCAGAATATCGCATTTTTATATCTTATTTTGCGTTATGACATTAACATGAAATCAAAATTTGACGTAACTTCAAAAACGTGACATCTAATAAATTAGTTACGACGTTCATTTTTGTTGGTAATTTTTTGTTTCAACCGATTTATTAATAATAAATAAGGATGGTCTTATTCTAAATGGGTATAAAATTTACTATATATATAAAATTATTTATAATTTTGTAAGTATGTTAATTTCTTTGATGTATTTAAAAAGATTTTGAAAATCAGATTTTTCGCCAAGTACTAGTTCTAGTTTGTCACTTAAGTTATTGACTCGTCTTGATTGTTCAAACTTTGGGCATTCGATTAGTAAATGTTTGATAGTGAGATGTGTGTTGCATACTTCGCACTGAGGGGGTTTACTTTTACTAAATAGATAGCTATGGGTAAGTCTAGTGAATCCTATTCGTAGTCTAGTTAAAATAACTTGTAGTGATCTGTTGTTTACTGATAGTAACCAAGGTTTTATTTCCGGTTTCACATCGTGTAGTTCCGATTGAGACATTTGCCACTCGTTTTGCCACAATTGTTGCACTTTTCCTTTAAGTAGCGGTTTTATATCGTCGTTCACTACCGTTTGCACTTCACTCGCGGTTTCACTAATTATTGCTTGTCGTGCTTAAGTTGTGATTGAGTTGATCTTTAAAGTTGGTTTCTTGAAGACAAATAATTGATGGTGAGGCTTCGTTTATAATTTTTTTGAGCATTTCGTAATGGGTATATAACCCATTTATGTTCCATTGCAATAGATTGAAAGTTATATTATGTAAGTTCATTAAGTGATTCTTGGGATGTTGTAAAAGAAATATCGGATTCGACATCTTTATCATCTGATTTCAAGAGCCTGAGTTGTTTCAAAATTTTTTTCTTCGTTTTAGTACATTTGGTCTTTATTTGGAGGTCGGAGGTGAATGCGTGTATTTTATTTAGGAGTTGCAATAGTTCTAGTGTATCAGACGTATAATCTCTTGCAATGTTGAGAGGGTCGGGTGATCCTTGTACGTTTTCAAAGAAGTCTACAGTTTGTTCGAAGGATATTATTTGTGTTTCGTTGTCAAATAATTGTTTGATAGGTGCCATTTGGTTTTCGAGTATAGTGGTTGATTTAGAGGTGGACTTCGATTTTTTGCTTTTTGTTTCTGGTTTACTGAAGCTTGTATAAGATGTTGTACTACTTTCTCTTCGCTGTTCCTTTATTTGTTGGGTATTCGACATCAGTACTTGTCGAGGCTGACGTTTGTGGATTTTTTGATGTTTGTTCAATGGATCTTTCGTTATTGTGAGTTTTAACAGACATGGTGTTATTTGAATTTTGGATCGAAACCGGTTGTTGAGGAGTGTAAGTTATTGGATTCATTTTTGTTGTGGTTTTTGAAATTGCCGTTTCTATGGGTAGAAGTGGAGTAGTTGTTGAACTGGGAGTGGTAATTGAGATTGGTGTATTTGCTGGTGGCTCAAGGTTTTGTTCACTTTCTAAGTTTAGAATAGATTGAGTGAACGGAGGTGTTATATTTGATGAGAGAGTGGTGTTTGTGGGTTGAGATGATAAAATTGATGTGCAGGCGTTAGATAAATGTCCATGTTGCTTACAATTATAACACATGTTGTCTGTAGCGAGAAAAATGCGATAAGTGGTATCTTCAAAAGTTATCAAAATTGAGTCTGGTACTGCTGTTGAGGGAGGTGCAATGTATACCTTCCTCCTGAAACTGTATATATGTTTATAATCTGGGTTTGTTGTGCCTATTCTTAAAAAGGATATTGCAGAAGACAGCTTATAGCCTAGATGTTCGAGTTCCTTCTGTAATACGTCATGTGGGATGGTGGGACATACATTAGATAAAAGAAGTCTTTCGCTTGGAGTGATAAGTCTGCGCGCTTGTATTACTTCGTTATTAATCTTTATACGACCTTCATGTTTTATGATAAAATCGTCTACAATTTCTTTGCTTGAGAGATACAGACAGATTCGATTGTTTGAGATTCTAGATGTGAACAGTATATTTCTCGGATTTACTGTGGAGCCAATAGCTAGAAGGTATTCTTCTAGCTTAACATTGTTAAGGGAACTAAATACAATAGCTTGCAGTTTAGATGGGAAAGTAGGTATGATAGGTTGTTGTGGTTTGCTGGCTACTTTAGAGTATGAAGCTTGAGATGAAGGTGAAAATTGAGGTAAGACTTGTTGAGATATAATTGAATGTTGAGTTGATGTTGATTGAAGATTTGAAGGTGTGTGTTGAGACAAAAGTGATTGATCATTGATGCTGTTGCTGGCTATAATATTATCGAATTCCATATTTCGTCAGGGTTTGGTTAGCCTGAGTACAGCACTGTGCCGCATCAGACTCGACTGATAAGGATGGAAAAAGTTATATGCTACCGGTTTTAGATTGTAATTGGATGAATGTTTACGTTGTAATGTAGAGAAATAAGACAAAATTTGGCTTACTTTCTTAGTCGGTGTTATTCACTATTCGATTATGAGCACTTGTGTATTGTTTTTGTAAAATATATTTGCGTTGAACTGCTGCAGTTTGCGAGTTTGTCGGAGCTGATTTTAAAGCACTTTTGTAGTTCTCGATCAGAGCCGGACTCCATAAAGTCAATTAAAATAGGGAAAAATGAAAAAAAAAACATTACATTAAACTATTGAAACAAATTGTAATTTGTTAAATTTATGATCCAACACCATCTAGCTGAAATCAAAACCTACCCCTTTTGTCATCTTTTCAATAATGGTTCAAGGAGGGGGGGAGGGATTCCTACGGCCGCTTATGGCCCGATAGATCCGGAAACCGGGAGTATGTACCGACCTGAGCTGTGGGCATTATTCTGATTGTTATGTGAACATTTGGATAAATGTTCTCCAAATTATTTTCTAAAATGTACTGACATCATTGACTGAGAGTAGTGAATTGGATTTTAAGAGCTGAAGTCTGGATGAATAGTACTGCCGCGTACGGAAATACGAATAACTAAACTTCTAATAACTTTGTCATCCTTTTATTGCGAGGCCGTCGGCAGTCGCCGTCGCCTGGTGCCGCCAATACCAATAATAAATTACATACTTCAGACGCATACCTGTGTCAGTATTATATATATTTTTTATTTTCAGTATATTGGTGATGTTGACTTACTATTAGAGCCTCCAGAGGATGAAATGTCTCTTCTGAAGTGCTATAGAAGAGCTATAGTCAGTAACACCGTTAGAAAACATACTATACTATTTAAAATTGCAAATTATCATGTAGAAAGTTTTGTTAAAAGGAAACAAAATAAATAAAATATATTCTCAACTTTCAATTTTCTTACATAAATCCTAAAATCCTTGTTTTATTGATAATTTACTTCATTATAGATTTTTTGATTCTCACGACACGTGAATTCGTTGAAATACGTTAATTAAATATAAAACTGCTGTTCTTCGGAACTTGTGCAGCTCTTATAATTAAAAAAGTATTGTTACAAAAGAAAAAGTGCCCTGTTATGTGGATGGATTGTTATGGCCGTGAATAAATTATTTTTTACCGAAAACCAATCATATGAACAAATTAGGTCGGAAAGTATTGTTTAGCAGCCCAAGGGCGGAAAATGCTTACCTCCTTGATTTTCTGATTCTAGCATTGCAAAAATGTGTCTTTGATTTTACATTTGTACTCTCCCATCCAGTTAATATACTCCATTCCAAGATATTTCGTTTTGACTTATGCCAAGATGATTGATTCAAGACCAAAACCCACATCAGGTAGTCGAGAATCCGATAATAATAGCACAGTATCGTACTCGTTTCTTCGAAAAGCGAAAAGATAATGCCTAATAGTATGATTGACCACCTTATATATAAAAATTTTAATCTGATTGTGTAAATACAAAAAAAGCTTTCATTGCTTGTTTTCCTTTGTCTGACCTATACTCCTACCTACTTTATTTCCAATGCCCTTTTTATATTTACTTAATGGGATTAAAATATTTATAGATAAAATATAAAGTGGGGATTTCCGGATAATTATTTTAATATTGTCTCAGAATAATAAACATTTCACTCCGAAAGTAATCTTATGTTTAAAACTAAGTGTGTGGCGTACTAGGGCAAAAAATTACATTTATCGCCGGTTGCGAAGCGAATTGTGAAGAATGTGTTTGAATCATTGAAACATCGAGGATCTAATTTAACCGATGCAACAAAAGAAACATGTAAGTTGACCAAAACCCCAATATTCACATTAAAAGACATTATCATCACTAAGAGAATACATAAACGAAAAAATTGAAGTGACGCTAATAAAACCAAATGTGTTGACTAAATGCAAAAGGATATAATCCGAAGAACGATATATGTCCTATACCAAGAAAAAATGATACCAACACTAGACTGTATAAAAAGCGGTTAATTAAAGCGTATACGTTGGGCTACCCTGTATGTTTCAACAGTTTAATTTGTTCAATTCCAATATATAAATAAAAGTTAAATTTGTATTTGAAAACTATAGTGATTTTTTTTACAAAGTAAATTCAATTCATGTTTTAGTATCTAAATTTTACCGACTACGGATCTGTTACTGTTTACTGTACATTGAGGGATTTATTACCAAATTTTTAAGGTCAGATGCCAAGTCAACGAAATATTGTGAAACATTCTTCTATAAAGTCGAAGGAAAGGTATGAGAGGCAGTACGAAATTTTTAATGTGAGTGACGATCATACAATCTATTCGAGCTCGGTGCGGCTATGTGTACCAAGACCTTGAGAGCCTGATTGTTAATCCCATCGCTTGTATGACTTATCGTATCGCTCCTGTAGGCATCATTAAACAACCAATCAGTAATTTTCATTTGACATAATTTTATCGTTAAATAACAGTGAAACACCCTTTAATTTATATCCAAATATATATTTTGACAATGTCAAAAAAAATTTACAAAACTTATACAAATAAGAAATATTAAAATATGGCCTTGGGTATGTTTATACTATCCCAAAAACAGCGCCAGAAGTTATCAATTATTTTCATAATGCTAAATATTTTTCAAATTATTATTGGCTGTGGTATGACTGGATCTTCGCTTTATATAATTATTGCTGTAGCTCCCGTTTTGCATCAAGAAAAATCAGAAATTAATTTCGTATTTGCAGCAACAGGACTGTATGGAACTCACGTAATGTTTCACTGGATAGTTGGAATCAATATTAGTCAAAGGTGTCTCAAGAATGCAAGCAGGTTTGTCATATTTTTTTTAATATTAATTTGGAATGAAACGGGTGTGCCTGCTTACATCTTTTTCAAATTTTGTACCATTTTTTTTAATTACCCTATTCTGAAACAAAAATTTTACGTAGTTTAAATTTTGTAGAGTATCTTTGACGGGAACAAGAAACTTTTTACGTAGCTGTTGAAATATATTATATTTTTACAAGCTTATATCTTCCAAACGCTAAACTACTATAAGGCTTGTATATTGTTATTAAAAATAAAAACTATCAATTAGAGTTTTTTAAATTTAGTCTGTATTTATGTTTTCAGGAAAACCACAAGTAACCTTTTTCTGTTATGGTCGTGTTTAGGTACAGGCACTATACTTCAATTATTAATTTTGTCACATTTTGCGAGAAAAATGAACAAGTACATTTCGCGATCTATTAAACAATCTATAACGACTGGAATGAATCAATATCTTCAAGACATTTCTTGGAAAGAAGTTATAGACAAACTTCAGTATAGTAACGAATGCTGCGGACTAAGATCTTTTCAAGATTGGCATGAAGCTAAATGGTTGACAACGTATCACGTTGATATTAAATCATCCGTGGTTAAACAGTAAGATTATTACATTATTTTTAATTTGTATTTTGTTTTTATAGACTCTTGTAGACCCATGGTTTTTGTAGGTCTATGTATATTGTCTGTAGATTCATTAAACTAGTAAATATTAGGACTAACTAAGGGTTAATGGTCGGTTGTAGAAGTTCGTCACAGGACGTGGAATAGCTGAGTTTATCTTAAACAACTTTGTTTAACTGTTGTTTAATTTGTTTTAGTTTTCGAATAAATGACGATGTTTTAACGCTTCCAGTTGTACCCTGGAGCTGCTGCAAAGTGGAATTCCCTATGCAGTGCTTACACGATCCCATACAGCAAACAGATTATGCTCATTTATGGGTTGATGAGCCAACTGTCGTTACAGATTCAATTAACACAAAAGGTTGTTTAGATATACTGAAAAAACCGATTACTTGGACCATTAATGCATTTGTGACTGCTGTTTCCTTGTTGACTATTATTCATGTAAGTATAAATAAAAAATTGCTTTTGGATATCTAAAAATTTAGCAAATTCCCAACTCATATACAGGGTGTCCCGTAAACTATTAGAGGCATGATAGATCGTTAGGAAATATTCAAAATACCCGAATACACATTTTTTCTAACCTAGTTTGTGAGATACAGGCTATTGAAGGGTGCATTTTATTGCACATCTTCTCGGCGGATGCAAGTACAAATTTAAAATTTTTTGTAGGTTATTGTCTCTTCAAAATACATCAACATTATTGATTCTGTCAAATTCTAATAAGCCAGTGGCGTGGTACGAGGGGTTCTTAAACTTTTATTGTACCATATTTTTGAAACACCCTGTATTTAGAGCTAAAGATTTTTGTTTGCAATTCTTTATTAAATTTCCTACATAAAAAGGTACTCTTCCTTGAACTCGATACAACACTCCATTTTCAAGATGTATTTTTTTAAAATAAATTTGCAGATCATTTCCAAATAATTTAAACACAAATATTTTTTATGGGTTTGTACTTCATAGTTCTTCTATTAGGTTAGGTTCTATGTGAGTAGGGCCTTCTCACCACCTCCACTGCGACCCCCGTTGGGTCTATTGTGGCTCACCCCTAGGGATTATAATTCACCCCACAAGCCTGTGCTTATGACGAAGTCCATGGTTGTATTTGGTGATACTTTTTTGAAGTCGCTCGGCTCTAAGGTACTAGAACCGAATATGTTATACCTTACCCTGCCCAAAGCTGGGCATGAGCATAGTATGTGCTCAGCAGTTTCGTCCTCCAAATTACAGAACAGACAATCCGAGGTCTGAACCAGACTCATCTTCTTTAGGTGGTAATTTAGTCGACAATGACCTGTAAGCAGTCCAGACAGAATGCGTAGGTTTGTTCTACTCCATTCCAGGATCTGCTCATTTTTTGTACTCGGAGGGTTGTATATGAACGCCTTCGAGTGGGAGAGCCCCGGTATTTCTGCCCTGTACGTGAAGGTTTTCCTCTCCGCCCAGGTAGCTATGGCTGATCTAGCAGTGCTTTCCGCAATGCCAAAAAATGGTTCAGGTCCGATAAATAGAGACTCTGATCCCTTCTTTGCCAGAGTGTCGGCCTTATCGTTGCCCTCCACTCCTCGATGCCCTGGCACACAGGTCAAAGTGACTCTGCTTTCCGTGCCTAGTATATCAAGGGATTGTAGACAGTTAGGTATATACTAGCTTAGATTTTATCCTGTTCGAGCTCAGTGCTTTAAGAGCAGCCTGGCTATCTGACAGGATGTGTATGTTCTTTTTAACAACAGGTTGATTCATCAGCTCTTTTGCAGCCAGTTCAATGGCGTATACTTCAGCCTGAAAGACGGTAGCGTACCTACACAGTTTGGCTGTGATTTCAACTCTGGGTTTCTTGCTGAAGACCGAAGCTCCAGCCCCGTTTTCGGCTTTGGATCCGTCAGTGTAAATCACGTAGTCCGTTTCTAGGAAGGAGATTTCTTCGCTATCCCATTGGTCTCTCGTGGGAATGAGGACCTTAAAGGGCTTATCCACGTGAAGTTTTGTGACAGAGAGATCCGAGGGCATCCCAAGAATGTGGTGATTTTGTATTTCCCTTTTGTATTCCCGAGTGAGATCCCTCAGAGTATCTCCATTTATTTGCCTCTCCACTGATAGCATTCTATGAGCTGCTCTCCTGGCTTCCTTCTCCAAATGAATGTGGAGAGGAGTTAGTTGCAGGAGGGCTTCCATAGCCGCCGTTGGTGTAGATGACATTGCTCCGGTAATTGCCAGGCATGCTGTTCGCTGCAAGTCTTGCAGCTTTGCTTTAGCTCTCTTTTGCAGACTTTTGGTCTACCAAACAGCTGAGCCATACGTGACCATTGGCTTAACCATTGTTTGGTAAATCCAGTAAATCTGTTTGGGGTCCATACCCCAAGATTTTCCACATACCTTTCTGAGATTCCAGAGGGATAGTCTGGTTTTGTTTATCACTATTTCCAAGTGGGCGTTCCAGGTGAGTTGTTTATCTAAAATTACCCCTAGATATTTCACCTCCGTCGCAAATGGAATGCTCACGCCGCCTAAAATTGGCTGGCGGAGTCGCTGTAATTTTTTCCTCTTTGTGAAGGGAACAATTACGGTTTTGAGGGCGTTCACAGACATCTGTTCCCTCTCGCACCACCTATGCACTATGTTTAGGGCCGTTTGAAGGATGTAGAAATTATCTCTTCAAATTGGCCTCTAATAATTATTACTATATCATCAGCATATCCCTGCACATCTATCCCCTGACTGGATAATTCACCCAGGAGATCGTCAACCAGTATTGACCATAAAAGGGGGGAAAGCACCCCTCCCCGTGGGCAACCCCTGGCCGCCATACCCCTTACCGTGACTCCATTCAGTGATGTAGTGATGTACCGATTTGATATATGCTTTTGATCCAGTAGCGGATTGGTTTGCAGATTCCTCTGCGCTCCACCGTTCTCCATATGGATTCTGGAAGGGCATTATTAAACGCTCCTTCTATATCTAGGAAGGCCGCCAGCGCTATTTCCTTGTTGACAAGGGAAGGGCTGATTTTCCCCACTAGATTGTGCAACGCCAAATCTGTAGATTTAACCGTTTTATAAGCATACTGGGAGGCATTTAGCGGATACTCTCGTAACCTACCTTCCCTAATATGCTTGTCTAAAATTTTTTCTAGACATTTCATTAAGAACGAGGTCAGGCTGATCGGTCGATAGGATTTGGGAAGTGAGTTATTCACTTTCCCAGTTTTCCGTATAAACACAACCCTCGCCACTGACCATTCTAGAGGGATATACCCCCACGCCAGACTAGCTCTCAGTAACTTGACCAAATGGGGTAACAGCTCTCATCCTCCCCAGGTGATTTGTACGGTGAGAAATCGTTCACTGCCCATACAATTGCCGATGGAGTGACTGTTGCCAACTTCCAATCTTCCTTTTTGGGTCGTTCTGTCGATCCCGTTGGAAGTGGAATGGGTGACTGTTCCTCCAGAAACCGAGCGATAACCGCTCCAGTTGGTGCATTTTGGGTTCCGAAATTGGACTATGGGTCTTGCCCCTGTATTCACGTCGAATCTAATGTGTCTGTGGTCTGAACAAGACGGCTCCGTAGATACGTGCCAGTTAACGATTTTAGTACTGATGAAATTCGTGCTTATCGTTAAATCTAAAACTTCCCTTCGAATTTTATTCACGAAAGTTGGTTCGGAGCCAATGTTATTTACTACTAGCCCCTCCCTGATTATGTAGTTATATAAAGACTCACCTCTTTCATTTGTGTCCGTACTTCCCCAGTCCAAATGGTGGGAATTTGACATCATCACTTCAAAGCGGTATATCAACATCCATTGCTTTTAGGTCCTCGGTAATATTACCTCCTTTTAACCGACCCTTCCTACCACGGAATTTTGACTGCACTACTATCTGGTAGTGTTTTTACATGTTTATTGTTGTTTTTATAAAATTCTATCTTACATTTGTTTACCTTTATATTATTTACTATTTAGGTAATCATTTTCGTAGTATCCCGATTACTTTATACATCATCAAGGAACGCTATTTTACTTGGTGATTCGGAGGGTCCGGCACCCGGTTGGGTATTCGGAAGAGGCGATTGTGGATATATGGGAGGAAAGACCGTCTATGAAATAATGGTAAGTGAATCATATGTACCTATCAGTTATATTATTCTAAATTTAATTATCAAAACCTTCTGTTGAAAAATTGGAAACTAATTCTCATATTTAGTTGTACTGTTTGTTTTTGTAAAAAACTATGGAATATAATGACATATCAGTCATTTCACAATTTGTTTATTTGGGTTGACAACGGAAGCAAACATAGATGCAACATAATATATAACAATGTGTTGGATATGTCATATAATAAAGTTATATCTGAATAATGTTGCTCACAAACAGTTACATCATTGTACTGTAAACAAGTTGAATGGAACAATTTAAAAACAAGTTTCGCTGATTGCCGCTAATATCAGCTTAATGATCAACATTCGTCGTAATTAGACAATCCAGATCTCGTGATCTAATTATGGTCGTCCAGTGCAAACAATTTGGACAGCTGGTCAGTTTTGTATTGTCTATTTAATGGTAAACAGAGTTCAAAAGTTTTTTCGTCGATTTTATTAGTGTATTTTATATACAGTGTGTAAAAGCCAAACGGAATAAATCCATTATTTCAGTTACGACGGTTACTGTAGATATTTATAAAAAATCCCGGAACACGTCAAATTTAAATTATAAATTTACATTCTTCAACGTGAAAAGGTGATCCCTTCCTTCAACCCCCTTCGAACGACGGCTACAATTAACCACCCAAGGTCTCTTCATTCTCTATTCAAAAACGTTATCGTTTTCAAGTTTATTGCAACAATTAAGATAGAATAAAATAAAATACCGGAAAAAAGTGTCCCCCTTTGATCAAAAATCGACGGGTCTCTGCGTTTTTTTAAAACGTTGACGCAGTTCCTGATAATGGCTCTGTTTCGTTTTCGTCTGACTACCCTGTATATGGAAAAAAAGTACCTACCTGAGAAACCGCCTATCGCCTATATTTAATACCCATGTGCTATTAACGTTGAAATTATTAACGTCAGTTTTAGTGACATTTATCGATCATAGAAGTAACATTTTTAATGCCTAGGCATTAAAAAAATCATTTTTTCTTCTTTTTTTTGAAATCTCCCATACATAGGCTAACTTCACTGTGCACACTATTATTGTCTATATATTTAACATTATATTCATTATCTTTCCGTAGATATTATTATGTATACAATTTAAGGTCTAATCGACAATAATAATAAAAAAATACGATTTAATTAATACCTATAACATACGATTAGAAAAAATATTACAAATTGTGATATATCGTTATAAAAAAATTTTCATTTTAATTTGATTTTTCTAAACACACTGTACAAATAATCGGAGAAAAAATTATATGTTTCACACGGCAGAGAATCAGATTTACTGCCTTGGCTAGTTTCATTGCCTCGGCTTCGCCTCGACAATGAAATGCTAGCCGCGGCAGTAAATCTGTTACTTCTCTGCCTAGTTAAACAAATAACTATTATTTTGTGTTCACATTTTATTGTTAAGTTTTTAGATCATAAATAAAATAATAGCAATTTTTCTTGACAATAACGCATATTCATCTCTCTAGCTTATTTAAATACAAAGAGATATAGCCGTCAATAGACATACAGCTGGTCAAATTTAACTTGAGCCGCTCCTACTGATCCGTACTTGTCGTAACTGAGCGTTTACTCCCATGCTTCATACATATAGACAAGATTGCAAGGGCTCATGCTATATTTGGCCATTTTACTAGTACAACAAATACATAATGACAGCTTTGCTAGAAGTACTCCATTCCCTTTCAGTAGTATCATATTTTCCCACGAATTTATTTTGACTGCTTTTAGAGAAACTTATTTTTCAATATAAAATTTCATGTTTTAGGAAAATCGTCCGATAAATCTGAAAAACATCGAGCATACTGAAAATGAAACTGAAGCAACAGACACAACTACTAATAAACGATCCTTTAAAATACACTTTTTCAAGAAAAGAACTAAAAGTAATTTGTTGGAGGGATCCGATAAAACGGATATGACCACCACAAATGAAGCTGATACTAGTTTAAATGGTTCAGAATATAATGAGCTTGAATCGATGAAAGGAGAAGATGGAGATTTAAAAAGAAAAGAAAATATAAAAGCCTCTGGAAAATCTACCAAAATACCAAACAAAGTAGAACGAAATGCAACACTTGTAGCTCCGCAAAGGAAAATAGCTACAGCTGACAACGTTAAAGCCTCTGGAAAATCTACCAAAATACTGAACAAAGAAGAGGGAATTGCAACACTTGTAGATATTTCTCCTGAAGCTCCGACAAGGAAAAAAGCAGAAAACGCGAAGGAAAAAAAATTAGAGGAAGCCCATAAGAAATCGAATGTTTCAAGCGACAAAACTAAAATGAAATCTTCTAACAAACATGCTAATCTACCTAATAGCAACAATAAAAGTGCGCGTTCTATGGAGGAAAAATTAAAAAAATTACAACAATGACGTATGACGTATTTTATTATATATTAATGTAGCATTTTATTTAAGAATTAAAAAATATATTTCTTTGCACTATTAGTAATTTTGTTCAGCTTGTGGTCGGAATTAATGAATTCTTCCATTCACAAAAAATACTTGATACTTACTATAAAAATATATCCCATCAGAAACATAACAAATACTTAATAGTTTTCAGTAAAATATTTGATAAGGTGTAATCAACAAGATTATCTATCTCTTTACTCTACAAAATGTTAGTTAACTAATTGGGTAACAATTTCTGACAAAGTTGTAGAATAGTTGCTCCCATAGAGAGGTATTGAATAAATCAAGCTGCTTGGTTTCACGATAGATCTCACAACTTTTTGCGGTAGAACTGTGTTGCCAGATTTGCATTTCTTAACATGTTATGTTTTTGTAGGTAGTAATCCCGATTTTCTTTTCGGGTACTATTTCTTGTATGAACTCCCCCGCGGCCCCCAGCCTGCATCGCAAGCTGCAACCACTACAAATATATGTAATGACTGCTGAAAAATTTAAGGTTAGAGATTGTCACCTAGGGGGTAAATATATAAGATTTGATTTTTCTGAGACATCCTGTTTATCTAGAAATTGCCAGAAGTATCTTAGAAATTTGATGACCAGTGAGAGTGTTACTGATAGTCAGACACTGATAAAATTAAGGAACTTTGACTTGCAATAGTAGGTACTTGAACTAAAAAATGAAAATATATGCTACTTAGCTATATTATGTCCTCTTGGTCACTGAAAATTTCCTAAATGGCTTCGAGAAAAGTATGGTACGGCAATGCCTTTGTTTGTGTACTTGGAGTTCCGCTCGGCATATTTTAATTGCTCCTGTAATGCTTATACCCACTAGTCTTTGAATTCTGGAGAGGTTTTCTCACGTCATCAATAGGCTAGTCCTACTATTCCACGCAATGGCTCCATAAGTAATGATTGGATTCACTATGACTGTACATTCAGCTCAGGGTTCACTGGGTTGAAACCAATTTTTTCCAGCAAGGTTTCTCCACACCATTAGAGCCATTTTTGTTTCTTTTCGTGTTTGTTCCACAGCAGTTTACTATCTAGGGTGGTCGCAGTCTGCTCAAAAGCAATAGTAGGAACTGGGATAAGAGTGAACGGGGCAGGAAACAAACTCCTAGTATCTTTCTAGCGGAAATTCGCGCCAAAGAAAAGTGTGATATAGAAGGATTATCATAATGTCGGATAGTCAAGCAGCCATTAGAGCACTGAGATCTTGTGTAATCAGTTCCAAAATGGTATGGGAAAGCTTAGGCAAACTCAATGAACTAGGCGAGAACAATATAGTCACCTTCCTGTGGATTCCTGGACACACTGGAATAGAAGGAAATGAACTAGCAAAGAGGGGGACTGAAACACCTTTTGGGGACCGGAACCCTTTTGCTGTATCAGCTCCAATGTAATATTGGAAGAAATAGGCAAAACCGAAAAAAAGAGATCTGACTAATGGAAAGATCTAGTAGGGCTTAGATAATCAAAGATACTTCCGGATGACTACAACCTGTTGAGAAGAAACTGCACTGATGCCAGATTGCACCACTTTGGCTTAACAAGTATGCCAGGCTTAAAAAATTAAGCTCGCCAAACCGTCATTCAAGCGAAGGTTATATGCACGAAATTTTAAGCACAGCTTGTACATACGGCATTGCACGTAAGCGTGGCTTTACTAAGCAAGATTGGAATTATCAGTAAGCTGCACCTTTGTTAAGGTTTACATTTAAGCTAAACACATACTTGCGGATTGCAATTCAGAATCCTAGGGCACAACTCTTGGGAGACTACTGGATAGAAGAGGATCACTTACCTAAACAGAAGCCTGCAGACATCCTAAAATTCCTCCGGGAAATAGGCCTAAATGAGCTACTAGTCTCAGACACTTTCCTCAGGAAATTGGTAGAAATAAGGGAGCACAATAGATCTTTTAGGTCTCAGTGAATGTCACCCCAATATACTGAGACGAATAATCAATAAACGAATAGTATTATCAAATAATAGAAATAAATACCACAATCTATGAAAAAGAAAATTAATAATATTCATGATCTATATAAAAGATCTAATAAAAATTGTAAAATGTATTGATAAACATAACTATCAGTACAGAATTCTGTATTTGATAGTAGTAATAATAATAATGGTCGATAATTGAAATGTTATTTATTAGAAATATCAAAATTCAAAGTTACTTTAAATTAGATAAAATTATAAAATCATTTTATTTATTAATATAAGAAAATATAATTTGATGAATGACATTTCAAAGTAGATTGACATGTTTATCATTACTTAATTTTAAGTGTAGAAAGAGGGCATGTAGATTTTTTTAGAAAGTGACAGTAATTTATATATGACGTTTGGGTGAGAAAAGTTCTTTTAAAAGAAACCCTCGGTAAGTAAATAGAATCGTGTTCGAGGGCTAGTTTTCGGTGAAGTTTGTTAAAGGGTTGATATAATTAGTTGAGGGGTATTTGGGGAGTCCTGCGGATCACCACCAAAAGGAGGTTTTAACTGCTAAACCAAGTCAGCATTTGGTAATATTATCTTCCCGATATGGACCATTAACTTCGAAGGCTTCACTCACGTAAATGAGATCTGTTCAGAATAACAGGGACTGCTCTTCATCGGATTATGGATCATCGCATTTGCATCTTTCAAGTAGTTCATCGCATTTGCATCTTTCAAGTAGTTCATCCAATAAGCATATGAGCACATCTTCTCATAACAGCATCACCGGGACCTCATTAATCCACACAGACTCTTCCGTTGCTGGAGACAGGCAGATCGTTTTCCAAATTGATTCTTTAGTAACAGTGACGTCACGGTTATCCATAATTGGAACTGTTGTGACAATGTCATCGGCGTATCCTTGGCAGGATAGTTCAGTCAAACCACACAAGAGTTCGCCAACGTCAAACTCATTGGACTTTGTTGATCCATAGCTCAATGCAACGATTTTATCTACATACGCAAATTTAATGCTCCTGACCCTTGCAGTTCAAATCGACGGAGGAAGCAAAACGTATTAGTATTTAATATAATTCGGATGGCTTTGTAGACCAGTTCAGGTGCTTCGAGGGACCAGGGTTAATCGAGGTTGATTATATACATGTAAATTCTTCTTTGAATCATCTAAATCTGACATTTCGTTTAGAAGTTAGATACTACTAATGCTGAATAACCCACTCATGCTATTAGTAAACTGACTTTCGAAGCGGGTGGTTACAATGATTGGTTTTTTCAGTTAGGTAGTGGCATAGGTATTTGTTTTCTTTTCAGTTTTGCCTGTGTAAAGCCGGGGCGTGTCGCTAGTAGTACATATGTTCAAAAGATGATAATTATGTCGCATAGAAATTTCACTTCCCAATTTAAAAATAAAATGAACAAAGGTAGAATAGGACGCAAAATTGGGATTTAAAAAATTAAATTATAATTAATTAAAGATGATACATAATATACTAAATTTATTTTAATATAAAGAACTAGTTATAATACAAAAACAATCTTATAGTATAAAAACATAAAACCAAGTAATATTTCGAGTCCTCCGTTCAGAATGTAATATCAATCTCATTATTTAACATGGCAAAGTATATAAAGTAAATGAAATTTCCGAGAATGACATACAATAACAAATAGGCCAGTCTGTAAATATTTTATTTTTGTTAAGTATTTTTATTGCTTAATTTTAAATTATCAATAAAAATGGTTTAAAAGTCAGATCTAGAGTAGAGAATTCTGATAATATAATCCTTCTTAATTTTATTATCCTTAACTTGACTGTATTACATTTTCCGGGTTCAATGAATATTTTACTACTATGTATTTATTTTTTTTAAGCATTAATTGTTTTAAATGAGAAGTGTGAAGAATGAATTGAAGAAAATTCGGTTAGTATTCTGCTATCCTCGTGTAAAACAGTTCATATCAATAATTAAATATTGAATTCACAAGCCCATTTTAAAGATTTTATATCATCCTTTCATCAAATACTAAAATCTATATTCAAGTATTGTTCCTAGCTTTTCTTTGTTAAAAATGTTAACACACGAACGACTCGATTTAAAAAAAAATCGCATTTCAAGGGGTTTGAGAATATTATTTACTTTTTTAAATGAAACTAAGTGTTTCTAATTAATTCTACTATTTAATGTAAAAATTATGGAAATTTAAAATAATTATTGATAATTATTTCGATATTGACATATCATCGTCAGAATGACAGAAGTTACATTTTATGTGATGCCTACTTGATGTTTAATATTTTGGCTAGACCAAATGAGTAGATTCCACAAAGTAAGGGTCCAAACATTCGAAAATTCGAATATTGTTTTAGTTTTAAGAGCTATATACTTGTTATTGAGAAAAATAAAAATTTTTGAAGTCTAGTTCATTTCAACTATTATTGTATGTTCCAGAATGATGAAAGTCTACTCTAAACCGTATAAATATTTGTCAGCTTTTAGATTGGAATAAGTCTGAACTTTTAACCCTTTCGCTACCAGAAGTGCGAAATGAGTCATCAAATGAAATAAATACTAATTTCTATATCCATATTTTTCCTTTCATTCTGTTTTAATTTTGTAGAAATATATTCCGAGTTGGCGTTTTAATTGAGGAAAATTAATTTTGAGAGCAGCTTGTGGTATGGTTATTGGTGTAAAGAAGAAGGAACAAGAGAGAAGGCAGAGTTTCTAGAAAATACGAGAAATTGAAGTCGTATAAGAAAAGAGCTACTGGTGATGATTAGACTGAAGCAATGCTTGAATATCAACTCCAAAATAGTTTGTGAATTATTTTTATTGCGTAGATTCTAGAACATAATATCAACAATTTGATAAAAGCCAGATATATAAAAAAATTAATATCTGGAAACTCTCAGTGCATTTTTTAACAGGACCCAAGAACATGTAAGAATTCATAGAATAGGGAAATAAATTAATTACGTGTGAGTTCTTATAAGTTCCTTTTTACCCGTCGCTTTTTTTTGCCAAGTCGTCTTAACATGAAGCGGAAGAACTTTCACGCTAGAAAAATTAAAAACTGAAGATGAAGATCGATCGGAAGATATTTATTTACACTTTCTTACTATTTAGGTAGTAATTGACGTTTAGGTACTCGTTATTAAAACGACTGAAATACATAAAACAAAAATACCTTACAAAGTGGATGAAGGTCTTAAAACAACTTATTTTTGACACCCCAGAATTCAGTTTTAGATATTTTTAATTTGTACAATAGAGGAAACTGAAAATATTTCAAAAATAAATGTACGCAGACAATTAAGGTAGTTGTCGTGGTTAAGGCTTACCGTCAGAAAATTCGAAATTTTTGTAAACTTATTAAGGACATGATGATACAATTACCCTTAAAATTTCAAGTCGATGGACCAGCTACAACCCGAGATAAAATCAATTAAAAATTGGATATGTAACATTGATTGCATACGCTCTCTGCAGTTCTGTACCAGTTTTTTAGTTATATAAAAAAAAACTAACGGTCAGAAACTTGGCTCTCTTTCAACTTTTCGTATGCCCCCGTATTGTGTTATGATAGAAAGACTCTTCAAATAATAAAAAGACAACTGTTAACAAGAAAAAACTGCTATTTAATCTTGTGTTCAAAGAGGCTACCGTTAACATTCAGGCAATAAAAGTTGGAAAAAAGCCAATTTTAAACAACGATTAAATAACAATGGAAGGCTGGTATCAAAGACAAAACAAAATGATTGAATAGAGATTTGCCAGACCTTTTAAATGAGGTATGACTTCATACCTAATGCCAATTGAAAAAATTGAAGGGGTATCTCCAGTAGGGAGGGGGTGAATCTGACGTTTATGACATTAGTGCCAAAAAGTGTCACCCTCAAGTTAAAAGTTGACGTGTTTCGGCATTTCTTTCTAAGATGTGCCATTTTTGAAATATGAAGGTTCAAATGAACACAGTGTATACATAGATTCAGTCTCCAATGTATCTTCTGGTAGCGCATAAGCAACGTTGCCAGATAAAAAATTTCAACAATATGTAATATATATATATATGTATACATACATATGAATACTGTATGGGTTACGTCTCCACGGGTACAGTCTTGCGTAAAAATTATGACTCGCTTCGCTACAAGCTCATATACTTTTGCGGCGCGTATAATCTATAATTTTTTGACATTATTGTACCACGACAACTACCTTAATCAGTATATAAATTTAAAAAATCATCTACTTTCAGATCTACATTCCATCTGGTTTAATTTTAGGCTATCATCATAAAATTATGAAAAAGTTACTTGTTCTTCAGAATACAGACTTTATTTGATCCAAATAGCCATACAGAACTTTGCCTTAAAAACGGGTTCCAAAATTTTTTAATCAACTCCTTATAAATTTAATAATGTTAGACTGGACCGATTATCAGGTAATGATCACTAATGAGTATGTAATCTCGTTATTTTTAATAATTAATAAGATAAAAGTAATTGCCATAGTAGCGGAAAAACAAACTGAAATTTCCGACGAACAGAACACCTTATCGCTATAGGCTTCTAATCCCAAAGTGGTAAAAAAGAGCGGCTGTACTTATGATTACACATCAATAATCAGAAGGTACCTAACAAACTTGTTAGTTTGTTACTAAGTTGGGAATTGTGGAACCGTTGGCGATACTTGACAATAACACTGTTTACACTGCCACTTTCCGCGTTTCGATAACCAAATTATCTTCTTCAGAGACTGAAGAAGTATACCTTCAGTCTCGTAGGTTAGTTTAAAGAGTTACCTTCAGTCTCTGAAGAAGATAACTTGGTTATCGAAACGCGAGTAGGATGGTGTAAAGTGTTTGTATCCACTTATTTTGTGTCTAATTAAATATTTTTTCAATTTTTCGTCCGTTCGTATAGAAATTATTTCGAAAACGTGTGGAAAGCGACTCTTTCGCACTCCAAAGCATCTCGGAACTTCTCGCACTAGCTATAAAAATTATTTTCTACGCATTTTAGTTTAAAATTTTTTACTTTTCCTCACTCAAGATATTGCATTTAATCCAAAATTTGTTAGATATTGCATTGATAACTTATAATGGCTACATCAATAACCAACTGTAATTAATAAACTTGTTTGTGTTTGTTTCTAGTTATTTTGTACCTAATTATATATTTTTTCATTTTCCGTCTGTATGCAGAAAAAAATGTTGTTCCTATTACGTGCGGAGAGTGCATTTTCCGTACACGAAGGCATGTGCCACGTGCTAAAGTTATCAAATAACACTTGTTTTTCAATTGTATGAATTCGAAAGAAAACTCATGCGTCAAGTACTGACCACGAATAACCTATTGGTCCTGACATTGTCGAAAAGTCACAATTTGTATTAAATTAATGTTTACATGATATTTTTTATAATTTAAACCTTTAAGCAAATTTGTTTACGTTCAATGTTTCATCTTCAGTCAGAGGTTGGTAACTATTGGAAGTTTTGACAAGTGATTGAAAGAAATGCGCACGTTTCGTGATTTATTAATTTCATTCAATTCCTCTGCATGAACAGTTGAATATTTCAAACTAAAATTTAATTTTAATCTTAAATTCATTTTAGTTTAGTTGTTGTTAAGTTTGGGAGTTTTTACTGTTGAAATGAGTAATAAGCTTCTAGAACTGCCAATATATTTTTGTATGGATATGTTCCCCAAAGGTACCTATGTATCGAATAACTTGAATTTAATGAAATATTCCAGTTGGAAAACCAAATCGGTCGTTCACTGATTTTGACATACTTTCTGATTGATTGGAGGTATCGATATAGTACTGTCAATGTTTTAAATAAAAAAAAATAGAATCCTGAGATTAATATTGATCGAAATCGAGCAATAAAAAGCTTAACAAAACGTTTTATGTACTACACAAACTGGCCCATAAAACAATTGTTTTCTAAACTGCTAAAAACTCTATATTACACTTGTTTTTTTTATTGAAATAAACGAGCACAACAATTGTGATATTACAGTCTATTTAAGATTAATTATATTAATATGTATAATAATTCCAATTTTTTTTTCTGTTTCTGATCGGACTTTTGTTATTCTTATTCTCGTAGGTAGATGCTCTTCTTAAAATTTTCTTGTTCAACCTAAAGCTGCAAAAAAATAGAATACAAAAGGTTTTATCCAAACCAAAAGTAGCTCAAATTTAAAAATCTGTATACAATTACCCAAAAGTGATTCAAAATAGGACAGTTCTAATTACAAGATTTGTATCCTACAAGATACGTACGATATCGGGGATAATGGCCACTGAGGTGATTTTATACACAGGGTGTTTTAACAAACAACAAACAATAGATCATGTTCACCAACTGACAAGTTGACACTAATGACAGTCGCCCTGAGGATAAACAATTATTTGGATAGATTTTAGATTTGTAATTTGGTTGTTTTGTATTGATTTAAGTATCCTTTTTATTATAAACAGTCATAATATATAGCTTTTAAAATTCCTAAGCAATTAAAACAACGTCGAAAAAACGCTAAATCCAAATCAAATAACTATAAGATCCACGTGTTGTGGAGAAAGCGCTTGTTTATCTCAGGGCGACTGTCAGATGACGTAACAAGTTCTATGGAAATCTTATTTATGGCAAAGAAAGCGAGGATATAAAACAATGTTAAGTTAAGTTTATACTGAGTGGGCGAAGGATTTCCTTTAAACGCCTGTAACTTCTTTAATAACAGAAATGAAAAACCAAAATGTTCATAATGCATGGTGCTATATTTTGGCACCTTCTATCGCTTACTGTTGAATAAAAACATCTCATTGTCAGTTGTCATAAATCCTCATGCTCATAACAGTCTAATTACAGCCAAAACGATTAGATGTCATTACTTAAAGGCAATAATGTTTTGAATGATAAATTATGTAGAAAAGTTTGAAGACACAAAAATAGAGTAGGTACTACTTTCAGGACAAGCATGGTTAACAATTCTTCTTTAGCCGACATATCAGAAAACATCAGCAGAATGAAAACACACAACTGAGCAGTATCTGTCACATCAGTGGACTCGTTAAACTGCAAGGAAAAGTATGTACTATCCGCGATATCTAACTTCAGTTTGGTTTCCAAATCCCTGCTTATGATCTCCACACGACTAGTAACAGTTGGACGAGATAACTGGACTTCTTTGATGGCTGACAGTATTATATCTGTTTTATTTTTGAAATCACTAAATAATACTTGAGCTGCTTCGATAAATGCTTCTTTCACTATCGTTCCATCCTCGAAGCGTTTCTTGTGCTTTGCCAATATGTAAGAAATTTTAAAATACGCGATTGTGGCAGCTGCTGATTGCTTGGAACATGGATTGCTCTGCTTTCAGATCTTGAAATTTTCGTTTTTTCAATTCACTCTTCTGCGGGAAATCATTTTCATAGTTTCTATGCAAAGTTTTGTAATGTCTTTGTTTAAAAGCTCACAAGGTGTAGGTAGGTGGCGGTAGTAGCGCTGCTATTCTCATTCCGTGCATTTCTTGTATCGTGATCGGATATTCGCTGACATCTGACATTTGCTGTGTCGCCTGTCGCCATATTTGGTTTATATTTGTGTTTCTCTGCGTATCTGATTTTTATTTTTCTCGTTATTTGTTACTCTTTGTTTTGCTAGCTATTTGATTGATTAAAATTCCGACCAGTTTGAAGTGCTTAGAAGTTAAGATGTCACAAAACTTTGTTTGCTTTGTGGAAATAGTGAAGAAGAGGTTGAGAAAATGCATTATTTTCCTTCCAATCATAAAAAGTAAGAATATTTTTGGTCTTTTTAAAGTAAAAAATAATAAATTTAATGCGTTTGTAGGTCAAAATTGTGGCAAGAAGCGATGGGAATGAAGTACATGCCTGGCATTTCTCTTCGTTACCATTATATTTGTAGCCGTCATTTTACCCAAGATAGTTACCTTCATTTGATGACAGGTAAACTGCGAGTCGATGCTGTTCCGAGTTTACTCCCTAGCAATACACTAGGAAAAAATCATCAACAAGTGCTGGAAAATGAAACTTTGGAGAACAGTAAAAATGAAGAGCATCTCTTAGCATCTTGCATTGAAGGTATGTTAACAGACTAATTTTATTTCTGATAACCTACCTATAAAAAAGCATGAAAGAAAACTTGTGTATTTGCATTCAAACTAATATTAACACCATAATTTGTAAGTAGAAGGTTGACAATTTCTCAAATGTGGTAGAAATTATTTCAAAAAAGAAAAACTAAGAGCAGTATTACACAGCAAAGAATTATGCCGAAAATTACTCTGAAATTTACCACGAAAATTTTCGTCAATAAAATATGCGGTAAAAGTCTAGTTTAGTGAACCAACGCGGATTTTGACGAAATATTTTTTTTTAAATTAATTCGAGGTCGCTGAACACGAAAATGAAAAAAGAAATCGGCGCTCTCTTACCAAAAACGAGTTATGAATTTTTGAAGATGAGTTCAGATCAGCACTGCACTGGTTTTATTGTCATATAACAACTGATTTAAATGATGCATTATAAAGTCTCTCACACACACATTTAAAAAACACTGATATTGATATTCATTTCTTGCAAATTCGTTTTTTAATTCCACAATTATTATATCTTTTGACATTTTCATGTAACATGACTGACATATAAGTTTTGGTCTGTTTCCGCTCAGTCGCACAACTTGTACCTAATAGCAAATCCAGCCATTAGATATTTAGCCACTTGAATTAGTTGCTGAATATTTTCGATTTCATGATCGTGACATAGAAGATATAAACAAGATGAACATCATGAACATACACCTATTTTTCCGATAGCTGGCGCTGTATTTGGCTCAACTTTCGTTTAACTGAAATCGGTTATGGAAAAATTATATGAACAGCCATCTACATACTGTGAGAAAGGCGCTCCGGATCGACGTTTCGCAATTCGCGCGCGCGATATGGTCACGATCATGAAAACGAATATACTCAGCAACTAATTCAAGTGGCTAAATATCTTTTATGGCTGAATATGCTATTAGGTACAAGTTGTACGACTAAGAAGAAACAGACCAAAACTTATATGTCAGTCATGTTACATGAAAATGTCAAAATATATAATAATTGAGGAATTAAAAAAATAATTTACAAGAAATGAATATCAATATCAGTGTTTTTTAAATGTGTGTGTGAGAGGAATATCGTAAAAAGTAATTATAGTGTAATTAACATTGTGTAGACTTTATAATGCATCATTTAAATCAGTTATTATATGACAATAAAACCAGTGCAGTGCTGATCTGAACTCATCTTCAAAAATTCATAACTCGTTTTTGGTAAGAGAGCGCCGATTTCTTTTTTCATTTTCGTGTTCAGCGACCTCGAATTAATTTAAAAAAAAATATTTCATCAAAATCCGCGTTGGTTCACTAAACTAGATTTTTTCCAAATATGCTGTATGACACGACCAAAAATTCTTGCGAAAATTATCGGAGTAAAAATATAAAACATGTTCTATATCCTCTAGACAAAATTTTATAAAGTGCGCGAGAATCGGCGCTGAACCACATAATCGGATTGCTTGACATTACACTCTTTAATTTGCTTTTAGATAATTTATAAACGAACAAACAACAAATTTCTGCAACATCTAACATTACAAGTTTTTTCTTGTTCACTATTTTTGAGAAGAAAATGAATCTTATTATTGAAAATAAATAAAATTAGGTTAATGAAAGTATGTTTGTTTACTGTTTGCATACATCAGCTGTAACAAAATAACCCGACTGCGCATGAGTATCGTATGAATTACTCCGAAAATTTTTGGAAGATTTATTGCCTGTGTAATACAGATTTTAAGAAAATAAATAAAATTTTAGGAGAAATTTCTGACAGAATTTTCGTGGTAAATTTCAGAGTAATTTTCGGCATAATTCTTTGCTGTGTAATACGGCTCTAAGTCAATAATGAAACTTATTCCTCTCCCAATCTTTATTCCTTCTGCTTTTATTCCAATTTCAACATAACTTATTCAAGTTTTCTGTATCTGGTTTTATCGCCAATAAACCTTCGGGTTCCAAATATCATTAATTGGCAACATAATTTGTAAGTATGTTTTTTAAATGCTATTATAACACCCTTATAGGTCTGATGATGGTTGAGTTGACAAAATTGGTTGCCCCAATAATTTAACAATACATTCATGTAGTATTGACTTGCAGTTTTCTTCTTTGAAACCATAATTTGTACTTATTTTTGCAGTGTAATAATTTTTTGTGCTTTTCATTGCAGGGGAAGCAGTAATGCCTGTCACAGAGGCAGTTGCAAGTTGTTCAGGGTTGCAAAAGAGCCAATGTACCCCCGATCCAATTGAGCGCTCTGTTTTTCGCAACATCAAAGGCCTTTATAAAGTGGGGGCATCACCCAGAAAGAAGCACTTAATACGGATTGTGGAAAGTAAGGAGGCACATATTCGTAAACTGAAAACACTGTGCAAAAAAAGGGCTGGCGATATCAAGACACCAACAGATATCGCAGATATACCTGTTCGCGGAATTTGTTTGCTGGGATGTCGAGTAGCACTGCAGATTTTCTGATATCTCAGTTACGATGTGCAAGACGAAGTCCTCATGGCAGGCGTTGGACCACCCAGGAAAAAGTGCTTGGATTGGCACTGCTGAAAAAAAGTCCACGATGTTATAGATTCCTCCGAAAAATTGTTGCCCTGCCGTCCCGAAATACATTATTGGCAATTTTGCAAAAAATACCCTTCAATTCTGGTATTAATGAACATCTATTTAGACACATTGCAAACTCCATCTGCAAAGAAGAAGATAAATATTGTGCATTACTCTTTGATGAAATGGACATAAAAGAGCATGTGCAATATGATAAGAATTCTGATCGTATTGTTGGTTTTGAGGAGCTGGGTGGCAACAGAACAAAAAAACCGGCAACTAAAGCACTGACATTTATGCTTCAAGGCGTGGTGCGTAACTGGAAGCAACCTGTAGCATTTTTTTTCTGTAGTGGTGCATGTCCATCTACTTATTTGCAAACATGCATTGTGGATGTATATCATGCATGTGAGGAACTTGCCAAGGTCCATGTCGTAACGACTATCTGTGATATGGGGTCCACCAATGTAAAAGCCTTGAAGGAGATGGGCTCAAGTGTTCAACATCCATATATTGTCATCAACAACAAGAGAGTGTTCACTATGTATGATCCTCCACATCTCCTCAAGTGCACAGTATCACTATTTCGAAAACACAATGTGATGTTACCTGTGGAATTTGCTGGAAGTAAAAATATAATGGAGGCCCGTTTTGCAGAAGTAGTGAAGGCTCACAGAATTGACCAAGCAACACCTTTGGTTTTTCGGGCGCTGCATAAAATAAAATCTGCCCACTTAGCTCCAGTTATGCAGTTTGCCATGAAGGTAAACATTGCCGCCCAAGTCATGAGCCATACAGTAGCAGCTTTTGTGTATGCACTTTTATCTCGAGGTATGTTCACAGTAGCAAACAATATAAGGAGCATCCATATTTATGTAATTTTCAATTTGTGCAGGAGAACTAGAGCAGAGAGCAATGGCAACCGCTACTTTTGTGCAGCAGGTTGATGAACTGTTTGACAGTTTTAATGGAAGCAGGGCTGTACCACCAGAAGGAAAGGAGTTGAAGTGTTGTGTGTCCGAACAATCCAAACACTTTTCATACTGGAAAACTGCGTTCCAGATGATTAAAGATTGGCAGTTTCAACGCTGGACAAAAGCCAGCACTCTAAAAAAGGCAAACCTCCTTCGCAGGTTGGTTGGCTTACTACACGGAATGCAATTAGTGAAATTTGGTATTATCTTAATCAGTCAAAAGGAGTGTCTTCTATGAGGCATTTAATCAGGATGCATTGGAAAATTTGGCGCTGTTCGTGGTGGCTGCGGGAGTGGAGACAATCCAACACCAATACAATTTATAGCCAGCTTAAAAACACAAACATTAAATGGTTTGACTCGTCAAACTGTTGGTTCAAATTGTGAAGAGGATGAGAATGACCTCTTGACCAACCTGAACCGTTTGTGGAGGATGAACAAGAGGCTTCTCTATCTACTACAATTCCAACATTGCAGCAGCCACTGTTGCAGCCTATGTTCCCTGCAAGAATGGCTGATGATATTGCAGATGCCGTAGAACAGGGTACAACTGCAACCCTATCGGTCGCTTATGTTAGTGGCTTTATAGTGAAAAGAATTTTGGAGCACTTGCAGTGTGATGCTTGCCGAAACCTGCTAGTGTCCACTCCAGATGCTCCCCACAACCTTTTTATTGGCTATAAGGAATGGTCACAAAGTTCAGAACATCTGAACTACCCGTCTGAACCACTTGTTGTAGCAGTTGGCTATTCTATTACAATGTTGGAAAGAATACTAGTCCAGCATTGTAACGAAAACCATCTAACAAATGTAGTCTCGCAATATATCCGTGAGAATGTATCTTTTTCTTGGCTGACATGCTCCAGCCATGAAGATGCTGTCATTAGGGAAATAATTTTGGCTGTGTGTCGAATAGGAATTCCTTGGTGGTGTAAGAGAAAAACCGAGAAGTCGTACAGGCTCGCAAAGAAGCACGTGCATCCAAGAGAAAGATAAAGACGCTTAGCCACTGCTGAACAAGTTGTAAATAATTTAATTTTATGTGTAATATATTGTAAATAAACTACGTTTCTTAATATATATAATAAGTAGTTTGTAGAAACTTAAATAAATTTTATCCAATGTATTTTACTGATATGATGTTTTGAGAGGACAGTGATTTAAGAAAATTATTCAATATCTTGTATTCCATATAAAGGTTTTTTTAAGAAAATTATGTGTACTAGATTAGATATCAATCTACACTATTCTTTCCCACATAAAAATATATCAATTACTATGAATAATTCAAAATAATTCACACACTCTCTTGTATTACAATTAAAGAACATTAATTCTATCTTTTTTCCACTTGCAAAATGAACATGAATATACCTTTAATTAGCAAAACTTCTTTGTAACAAAATCTCAATAGCACAACATATGGATTGTAATTTCTTTTCAAAGACTGTAATTTAATTATAATAATATAACTGTATTATGTTAACGCACTTTAATATTTTTCGCTATATTTATCAATAAACAATTCTTTGTGTTGATTTGTCTTATTATTTTTCAAACAACTCTGTAGTACGAACGAATTTTTAAATCGCTTCGTAGTTCGCGATCTTTTTTAAACACTTCCGTGGTCTAGGAAGGGGGTGTCGAGTCGGGAAAATAAGCTCTCGTACCATTCTTGCCTCTGTCACAACATGCGCGCCACCTACCCCACACCTTGCAGAAAATGGACCAGTGGAGTATTGCGAACTAAAATTTTGCATGCACTTGGGCGTCTCAGGGTTGTCTCTAACCATAGTAAAAAAGAAATCTTCCTCCCAATCATTATTAAAATGATAAGTTTTGCTTTTTTTCGACGCACTCATCTTGTGTTGCAAAGTCTAATAACAAAACATCTACGCACGGTAAGAACATACAAATCACACTGCAGTGACTAGCGAAAGAAATCAAAATTGTAACAATAGACAGAGACAAAAAATAGTGCACACGTGGATTGATTGTCAGAGTTCAAGCAGAAAAACCGAACTTCCTACTGTAAACTCTATTTCCATGCAAATAAGACTCAGAATCGCATGCGGTAAAATATAATGGGTGATGTAAGTTTGTTTATATTACATACCCACGCGTAATAGTAAGACTCGATAGGCAGAAAATAAGTTGTGTCTCGGTGTCTCTGCTATAAGGTGGCGTTGACTGAGTGATCGTCAATCGTCACCGCGTATTTTAAAATGTTACTGGACGTTAGAAATGAGTAGAGTCCGTTTCAATAGAGAATGACCCATTTGCGTCATAGTTGATGCCAGACGCAGAAATGCAAAATCGTCGTTGCCATGGCTACGTTTCCGGTACGCCATGATCAGTGCCACTGATATAAATTGACAATTGAAAGGGTCTATGTTTATATTTGAACCTAACCTCTAAGCTTCGTTTGCGATTGAGTTTTTAATTTATTTCATATTTCTTTGCATTAGTGCGTGTAAAAGTGTTAGTTTGTTGTAAATACTTTACTTGATAACTCAGTTTTTTATTTTGAGTGTATTAACTATTTAAATCTAACATGCCTCCTAAAAAATTGATCGGACTTAAAGGAAAAGTAATTCATAGCCAAGGAAGACAAATTGTGCAAAATGTTGCAAAATTTATGGAAATGGAAGCTGAAAGTGGGATTCAAATTCCTTTACAAAATCACCGGTAAGATATTTTTGCATCAAATTGTATTCTATACTAATATAGATGCTAGGTACTAAACACAATTGCTTCATATATATTATGCTGCAAAAGATGCAAATTTGTTTTATTAGACAATCGCAATATATCTGCATATTTTAGGCAACGAACACTAAAAGCCACTGGTGTATCCAAGGGTACATATGGTAAAATTAGAAAGGAGGGCTTAAACATTGACAGAGGAGTATCAACATCTTTTGGAACACCTCATAAGATAAGACCACGCAGAAAACATGTTCAAGATAGTTTAAGAGATGGAGAACTGGAAAGAATTAGAGAATTCATTTATGATTTTTACATTGTGGAAAAGAGAGCTCCCACTCCGAAGTGTAAGTTTTCATAATAGAATCGAAAATAACTTTCACTTATTGTAATTTTGGTATAGGTATTCTACAAAAAATACTAAACATCATCCCTGACTTTACCA
The DNA here is from genome assembly GCA_947563755.1 of Lochmaea crataegi. Lineage (NCBI taxonomy): Eukaryota > Metazoa > Arthropoda > Insecta > Coleoptera > Chrysomelidae > Lochmaea > Lochmaea crataegi. Next base: position 16,419,115 of record OX387433.1, read on the forward strand.
AAAGCAGAACTACTTTATGGCGTATACTGAAAAGTATGGGTTTCAAGTAAGTAGTTGTAATATAGTAATATAGAACAGATATTTTCTGATACAACCTGTGCTGTTATGGCAGACTCTAAATAAATGCATGTACAATACAATGGAAAGTATTTAGCATGATTTTCATGCATTTAGATATATATCAATAAAAATAAATGTTGAAACCAACACATTTAATCAATTTAAATATAAATGTAAGTAAACTGTTCTTGATCATTTCAAGCTAATCCAGTTTGTATTCACTTAAATACTTTTGTATATGTATTTTGATGAAATTACAAGTTGTTTTTTTACATCTTCTTAGAGGAGGCCCTTATAATTACAAACATATATTACTTTATTTCAAGATGGAGAAGCACTCCAGATAAGAGAAAGGTTCTAATAGAATCTCATGACATTAGAGTGAAAAGAATCAATTTTTTGACTGAGATCATAAAGTTTAGAAAAGAAGGCTGGAATATTATATATACAGATGATACATATATTCACAGTTCTCATGTGCAATCGAAAGGATGGTATGATGAGACAGAGAAAGGTCTAAATAAACCAATCTCAAAAGGCAAGAGACTTGTAATTGTACATGCAGGTGGAGAAAAAGGATTCATTCCCAATGCCTTATTGATTTTTAATTCAGGTAAGTGTCAATTATTTCATGCGAACCATCCCTCGGGTATTGATAATATATTATTAAGAAACTTTGGTACATTCTAATTAACAGTTACAGCTCATGATATACTTTAAATTATAATTTTCCATTTTACAGAATAATTTTAATATAAAAAAAACATCAATATTTCAAAAACTATGTAAATGAGACCATTGCAGACTATAGAATATCTTAGTAATACCTTGAATATTTTTATATTTATATAGGATTGTTCAAAATATGGCTTTTTTATTTTATTCTTTTTTAACATTTTCATATGGGTTTGAGCCTAAGAAATTTTAGATTAGTATTTGTTGTAATCTACTTTTAAAAAAGTTACTTAGCTTGTATATTCCCATAGTATATGTATCATTATAATAGTCAATATTCATAGCATCTGATTCTGGTATTTTAAAAGCTAATAACCTAGTTGAACTTTAATTTAAATCAACAATGTTTTCTATTTCAGGTTCTAGAAGTGGTGACTACCACGATGATATGAATCATAATAATTTTATGAAGTGGGTTCGAGAGCAACTTCTACCTAATATGCCTCCAAAATCAGTTTTGGTAGTTGATAATGCATCATATCATAATGTTAGACTGGAAAAAAGTATTACTTCAGCATCTCTTAAGGCTGAAATGATACAGTGGCTTGAGGCAAATAATATTGCACATGACAAATTTCAAACAAAACCAGTCCTGTATGAACTAATAAAAAATTCTAGGTTACACTTAGGTATAGCAGTAACTTATAAATTGTTGGAAGAACATGGTCACAAAGTATTACGGTTGCCACCATACCATCCACAGTTTAACCCGATAGAAAAAATTTGGGCATTGGTAAAAAACTGGGTGGCAGCCCATAACACCTCTTTTAAATTAGCTGATGTGGAAAGTTTGGCCAGGCAAAAATTTGACGAAGTTTCAGTTGATGCATGGTGTTCTATTTGTCAACACGTTAAAAAAAGTGAGGATATGTGGATAAAAAAAGAACATTTATTTGATGAGGCTGAAGATTCCCTTGCGTTTGTTGTAAATACAGGTTCATTTGATGAAGATATTTCAGATAGTAGTGGAAATGATAATTTAAGTGGAATTGAATTATTCAGCGAGTCTGATTGCAATTAAGGCGATGGGATAATCCAATTGATATCGATGTATTATACTATATGTGAATTTTGCTTATCAGCTTATTATGAAGAAAAGTAGAAAATAACTATTGTGTGTATACAAAGTAAAAAGTATATCTCCCAATTAATTTTGGGAATCTGTGTATATTCACCTTGTATAAAACATATACCTAATACAAGTTAAGAAGTGTACCTCTCGATTAATTTTTATAATCTCATTGAAAAAAGAATATATATTGTGTACAAAATGTCTATTTTCGATTGTTCTGTATTTTTGAATTTTGTTTTCCTAGGTAGGTAATGATGGAAATGTCAACTTTTCCATCTGTTCTCGATTGAACAGTTTTTTGCTGGCTAACTGACACTTTATACTATGCTTTTTTATTTTGTTACCTGGTAAACTAAATAAAAATGTTCATTATAATATTTGTTTTAATATTTTTCTTATCCTACTTACTGCTCCTAATACATATTTACATGTAATTATTATTTGCAGTGAACGGCAGAAATTAAAAATAATTAGAATTGACAGCATAGCTTATCACGTTTTTTAGTGTTAAAATGTACTTAAAAATTAAAACAGTATTATGTTTTCACCACTTGAAGTGTACTGCTGAATTATGCATATAAATATCTTTGCTATTTTTACTGCTCATCATCATCATCATCTGCTCATTTCGATTTCTTGTTTTTGTTATGGGTTCTTTGGCTATACATTTGAACTTTTGTTTTAATGCAGCAGCACTATAGCACATTACATATTGGAGATCCTTATCACATTTTTTGTAATTATATGTTAATTACTAAGCTACTTTATAGAAATATTCAATATCAGTATATTTGTAAAAAATCTAATATATTCATCCACACCTCTTACACACACTATTTTAATGTGGATGCTGGTTTAATATAACAAAGTAGCTGCTTGTCAAACATTTTCTTCAAATTAAATTAAAATTTTACTCTCATATCCCTTATACCCAATAACATTAAAATCGTTACGCCTATGATTGAAAGGTCCAACGTCAAATTTCAAACATGGCTTCAGTTATGACGTCACTTCCGCGCATGTTGCTGTGACGTAGGTGGCCCATTCTCCATTGAAACGGACTCTAGGTACCTTCTATAATAATCAAGTGACAAGTCGCGCCATCTAGTAGAACGAGGTACCTATGTAAGAACTATTTACATTTTCGATATTGACTAAGCCGCGCTAAGACGGAGTACCTGGTTTATAACTAGCTGCTGAAACTAAATAGTCCAGGAAATATAGCCTGAAAATAACCATTTTGCATTGTTTCCATCAAAGTGGATGATTGTGAGTGAATAGAGGGCAAAATTGATGTAGAATAAGATGCACTTTTCCCGATCTTCGAAATCGTTTGGCAAAAAAATTTTCTGGGGTGAGTATGGTGCGATTTGAGTAAAAATAACGTTTTTCTTGTATATCTTTTCACCCCTCAATTTTACAATAAAAACGTTAAGAACTTTTCTTTTCCTCTTCAAAAGATCTACAAAACTAGACTTTGCACGTCAAAAAATATTAATTAGGTCCGAAGTTATGAGCAAATAACCATTAATTACAATATTATTAATAAACAAATTAAAAACCCGATATTATTATCATGACGTCTTTATATTACACCTAATTATGCCCTCACATGTACAAATAACGTGTACAAAATCTGGAATCTGTAACTTGATTAGTTTGCAAATTATATTGTTATAAACAAATTTATTTATTCTAGCCCTGTACAACATTGCCCATCACCCGTATTTATGCGGTTTGCTTTGTTGGCAGATGTCACTGTGATAAGTCATGTGTCGTTATTATTTTTCAAAAATATGCAATTCCGCGGCCGTGGGAATGATTATTTAAAACGACCTTAGTTGCAAAATGCAATATACCGCGTGCTCAACGAATTTTGCAATATATTATTACGTACATTGATAGAGCATAAAAAAAGCTGTAATCTGAAAAAAGATTCGTTTAGATTGCTTGAAAAACAACGGAGTAACAAACCGTCAAAGTTAAAGGCTCATTGAACAACAATTTCGAGGTGCAGCGAAAAAAATATATATATTCATGGTCGGAAAACGGACTACTTTCAATGTGCAAAATATTTATTCAAAGGGGAACAGATAACTAAGCTAAAAGCCATTTCCAAAGTTCACGCGACGCTATCATTTTTGCTATCTGGCTCGTGACGACGGAGTGTGGGGAGCCGACTCGGACTCGACTCACTCGAGAAAATTTCTCGCTGCGCGACTTCAAAATCGACCACCGAGCACTTTTCTCGGGAACTATCCAAGATAAATTAATGATTTTTTTTTTAATTTCATACTACTCGACGAGAGGAATCTATTTTTATTATCTGCAATTATCAAATTTCACATCCCGAGTCGTTAATGTCGCTTTTATGAAATGTCTGAAGTTTGCGGTATTTTTTTCGGCTGACATTAATAAAACTGTCTATTTCATGTATAGCAATTATTAAAAATTATGATAAGTTGTGAAAAAAGTTATTTGTACAGTAAATTTTTTGGAATTTTTTACAACATAATTTGTTTCAAATTTAGGATAGTAATAGGTAATGTAAGACAAACGTATGAAACATTATATTTATTAATTTTTTTTAATATATTACACATTATAAATACAGAGAGCTGACGCAACAGAAGACGTTAACGCAGATTTACTGTACTTTTGAGAAATAAGTACAAAATACATAACGTGAATAACAATTTTTGAACAATTGAAATAATTTAAGGAAATACTCAATTATTATATATGAAATAAAAGGATAGTTGCTAATGAGTTACATTTTCATGTTATTACAATACAATTATTCCAAATGAATATTATTAATGTCAGCCGAAAAAAATACCGCAAACTTCAGACATTTCATAAAAGCGACATTAACGACTCGGGATGTGAAATTTGATAATCGAAATTGTTGTACAATGAGCCTTTAGCTTTGACGGTTTGTTACTCCGTTGTTTTTCAAGCAATCTAAACGAATCTTTTTTCAGATTACAGCTTTTTTTATGCTCTATCAATGTACGTAATAATATATTGCCAAATTCGTTGAGCACGCGGTATATTGCATTTTGCAACTAAGGTCGTTTTAAATAATCATTCCCACGGCCGCGGAATTGCATATTTTTGAAAAATAATAACGACACATGACTTATCACACAGTGACATCTGCCAACAAAGCAAACCGCATAAATACGGGTGATGGGCAATGTTGTACAGGGCTAGAATAAATAAATTTGTTTATAACAACATAATTTGCAAACTAATCAAGTTACAGATTCCAGATTTTGTACACGTTATTTGTACATGTGAGGGCATAATTAGGTGTAATATAAAGACGTCATGATAATAATATCGGGTTTTTAATTTGTTTATTAATAATATTGTAATTAATGGTTATTTGCTCATAACTTCGGACCTAATTAATATTTTTTGACGTGCAAAGTCTAGTTTTGTAGATCTTTTGAAGAGGAAAAGAAAAGTTCTTAACGTTTTTATTGTAAAATTGAGGGGTGAAAAGATATACAAGAAAAACGTTATTTTTACTCAAATCGCACCATACTCATCCCAGAAAATTTTTTTGCCAAACGATTTCGAAGATCGGGAAAAGTGCATCTTATTCTACATCAATTTTGCCCTCTATTCACTCACAATCATCCACTTTGATGGAAACAATGCTCCCAACTCTATATTTCCTGGACTAAAAAAGATCTCATTGCTGGGAGCTCGCAGGTAGGTATATTTTGTTGATGCATATTGGGGATAAAAGCTTTATCTTAGGTATATTGCTGGCGATCGACTCGTAAGCTTTCGCGATTGACCGTTTGAGCACCCCTGTCCTTCAGTATACAAAAAAAAACATAAAAAAAATGAGTGGCTCAAGATATCTTTGAAAATGTGGCAAATTTTTGGTAGCTGGATTTTATTGACGGCCAGTGTACATAGAGTAGCGCCTATATTGAATCTCCAAGTATTTTTCCAAAATATCTGTAGCATCCTGTTTATATTATTTTGATAAATTAAAATTTAAAAAACAAAAAATTCAAATAAATCACGTACAAATTTCAATTTTCAAGTACTTTGACGGCACAAGACTAAATAGTGGGTCATAACATTCAATATTTGAACCAAATATTACAAAATAAATAATATATGGTTTGAACAAACCAAATTTTTATTATTCGAAGTAATTAAAACTTGGTACTTTGTTTACCTTTTAATAAATCAACATTAGACAATGTTAACAAAATTTATATTACTTAGAAATTTCAAAACAAACCATGGATTTTCAATATTCCTTTCAAATTAATTTCGTATTTAAAGCTTTCTGATTTTCCAAATTCTTTAACAAATTATAATCTTGATTTGTGCAATCTTGTGTATACTAAAATATTAAAATCCAATGTAGATTTTTTATAATTGTTAATAATAATATGAACCGGAACACTAAAAAGAAAATAGTCCCAAACGAGTGGTGTTCGCAAACTGGAGAAGGAAATAGAAATATTGCCAAATAGCAATGAATGTTTAAATACAATTTTCCTCATATTATACCAATGAGCACGTGGTATAATGTAGATCAGGGATGATAAAAAACACGTTTTTTTCAAAAAAAAAAACAAAACATGCTGTTTTTTTGTTTAAAACACCTTGCAAAAAAACATGTTTAAAACAGTTTAAAACACCTTGCAAAAAAACATGTTTAAAACAGTTTTAAACATAAAAGAAAGCGCGAAGGCAGATACTTCAAAACATTTTAATACCCAGACTCCAGACACCGATTGATATTGATGAAGTATGTTTTGATTTTGAATAGTTTTCTTGTTCGAATGTTGCATAATATATCTATATTATTTTATGTTATTTTTATATTATTTTTGAAAGAATATTTTTATTTTTGTTAAGCACTTTACTAGGTGTCAATTACAGTTACAAATATGTATTAATAAAAAGCTGAGTTGTATTGAAAAGTTTTTTTAAGTAATAAAAAAATAAATATAAGATGTTTGACATGTTAAAAAAAACATGTTTTAAACAGTTTAAAACAGCCTTGTTTAAAACATGTTTTTTTCTCAGGTGTTTTAAACATGTTTTAAACGCTTGTTTTAAACATCACAACCCTGATGTAGATATGCCGTCTTTCGGATAAGACGTAAAACCGAGGTCCCAAAATCCATGGAAGTTGGGCTCGATAAAGATCCCTACCACTGGTTGGAACACTAGTGATTAGTATCAGTTGCAGAAATAGACCGACGGTAAATAACAAGGGAGAGAAAAAAATTCGCTTGCGTCAGAACTCTCATACGTTGATTAAAAATGAGAGATAATAAAACGTTTTGATTGGGTCGAAACAAATAATTTACTTACGATGTGGGAATTGTTATCGGAGCTTTGGGATGTAAAATCAAATACCGTCACCGAGTTAAACAGCAAATGCCGAATTTAATACTAGCGAGACTAAAATTGGCTGTATAAAATATTGTACAAAACACATATTTCTGAGGCTATTATTGTTGTGTTTTCTGCAGAAAGAACTAGTAGTTTCGTCATAATGCGATCCAAGGAAGGAACTAATATACGGCGAAGGGAGAAACTCACAAATAATGGTCTCACTGGGGACAATTTCTTATTCCAGGATGAAATATTTGCACTACGCGTGATCGATACATATGAGGGAAGCGCGTAATCGACAGATTAAAATATGCAGGCAGCCTGGCGTCGCTTACGGCTTTTATGAATTTAAAAGTGACAAAAGTATTAGAATGCTACGAACTCTCCTCTCAGAAAAAACAACAAAAATTTGATGAGGGTTCCACCGGCATCGAAGGCAACAAAAAAGCTGATGAACTAGCCAGAGAGGGCTAAATCTTAATATATATAAATTACGTGTCACGTTGTTTGTCCGCGATAGACTCCTAAACTACTTAACCGATTTTAATCAAATTTGCACACCGTGTGCAGTTTGATCCAACTTGAAAGATAGGATAGCTTACAACTCAATTTATAGTCGCAATATTATTTTATTGCAAATTATTTGACATTAACAATATCTGTTAACTCCAAACGATTTTAACAGATGGCGATATCTGTTGACTGGATTGAGTAAGTAATCAATAGATGGTGCTGGTGTTAAACCTACAAACGTGTCATATAAGCTACAATTCAATAGCATAACCACCACGTGTTGTTGAGGCTAAAGTTTATTTTGTAGTAAACGAAATACTGTGAAATTCAATTGTTTTTACTTTTTAAATTTTTGGTGTTAGCATAGCCGGCCACGTGTTACTTAGAATGAAGTGTAAATTAAATTCATATTATAGTGAAGATAATACAGTGAAATTATTCCTGCTTTTTAATTGGCTGAAAATTGGTGGGGAGGTAGCTTAGAACCAGGAGACGGACATAGGAATTTTTGTATAGTTATCGTTACTTGGAGATTAGCTGATTGTAAGGATGGCATTTATACAAGTTTGAAATAAACAAAAGCTACTCTGGCACTCCACTCAACGGGCAGAGAACGACCGCTTGCATAATATCTTATTTAGTCGGGTTTGTTGGAACACTTTCAACTCGAGAACGGATGGACCGATTCTGAAGGATTTTTTGGCGAGTTACCGTTTTGCAGTTAGATGTTGAGAACGTAGAACTATGGGAATTTCAGGATCGTCAAAAAAATAATTTGCAATAAGACAACTATTGTCGTTGAAAAAAACATCATCAAAAACAGGAATTAACCAAAACAAACTCATTATGGAGACTATAACTGTCAACTGTCATTCAGTTACCTCTTTTTATAACCGCAATATTTTCACGAAACCTCTGAAATTACTGTCCAAGGCAATGAGTGGGGATATAACTAGTGATGTAACGGAGGTAAGATTTTGCCGAAGGCCGAAGTCAGTAACTTCGGCAATATTTAGCCGGAGTTACTGCCGGAGGTTGTCAATTGTCAAAAAATCACAAAACATGCGCAAAACAAACTTGCATCTTGCATCCCTGTGAATAACATAACCTTAAAAGTTCAAATTAATATTGTTTGTTTGAAACTTCGGTGTTGTTAGCTTATTAGATTAGTACATTTTTTACATAAAAAAACTATAACATAACAATACTAAAAATTAGTAAAAATAGTGATTAAAAATGTTGAAACGCTCGAAACAAAAACATAGTGTGATCTGGAAACATTTCAAAATCAGTGAAAGTGATAAAACTAAAGCAGAGTGCAATTATTGCAAAAAGTTAATTTCAAGAGGTGGTAGTGGCAAAGCAGCTTCTACTACACCTCCCTCTTTTTGGACATTTAAAAAGCATTCATCAAGAGGAATTTAATAATCTAACTTATCTAACTGAAGAAAAAGACTAAGTTAAAGAAACTGAAAACAATGAACAAAAAGGAAGCAAAATTCAATTATCATTAGAAAAAGTAATAGATAAAAAAAAATATGGGACATTATGGACAGTCGTGCAGTTAAAGTTCATTATAAAATAGCTGAAATGATATGTTTAGATAATCAACCCTACTCAATTGTTACTAATGAGGGTTTTACAAGACTAATGTCTCATGCTTTACCACAGTATAACCTTCCTTCAAGAATTTATTTTTCCAACAACATAATTCCCGATATTTATGGCCGCTTGAGAAATAAAATAAGTGTACTGTTAGAAAAAGCTGAGCACATTTCATTAACCTCGGATATTTGGACTTGCCAAGAAAACAATGAAAGCTTTATAAGTTTGACTGGTCACTGGATAGATCCAATTTCCTTCATAAAATACAATGCTGTTTTGAATTGCGAACATTTTTCTGGATCCCACACAGGTGTAAATATTTGTGCCAAATTTGAAAATTTGCTAGGATCATGGAATTTAACAAAGTCTCAGATACATCTTATAATTAGAGATGGGGGATCCAATATGGTTAAAGGTTGCAATGAATTAGGAGTTGAAAATTTTTCATGTTTTATACATTCCTTACAATTAGTGGTTATATCATCCTTAAAATCGCAAAGAACAGTCATTGACACGTTGGCAGTGGCTAGAAAAATTGTGGGTCATTTTTGTCATTCGTCTTTAGCCTGTGACAAACTTAAACAAATTCAAAATGACCTTAACCTACCAAATAAAAAATTAATTCAAGACGTCCAAACCAGATGGAATTCATCATTCTATATGCTAGAGCGCCTTTATGAACAAAAAGATGCTTATCAATTTATGCTAATGAAAATAACATTGGTAATTTGACCAAAACACAATGGGATTTAATTGGTTCTCTGCTAACTTTGTTAGCACCATTCGAGGAACTTACAAGACAGCTTAGCAGTACAGACTCATATTTATCTGATGTGATTCCTAATGCTCAATAAATATTTATCAAAAGTTCACCCATTTGGTCTGGGCACTTTACTACAAACTTCAGTGGAAGAAATTCACAAAAGGTTTGGAGAATACGAGAAAAACGAAAACTGTTCGTTGGCAACAATTTTAGATCCGCGCTACAAAGTGGCCTTTTTTTCTACTGCAGATAGTGCTGATGATGAAAGAGGTGAAAATGTTAAACGGTTGTTATTAGTGGAGGCACTTAAACTTCAACAAGATGAAATATCTAATAATGATGGATATTCAAGTGAATCTTCCAGTAACAGCCTCAGCATTGGGGATTCTCCCCCTTCTTCAAAGCGGAAACGTGATTCAATTTTTGACTGTTACAAAGAAATTGCCCAATCTGCATCGAATATCAAAATCAAAACCAATATAAGCGCAGCCACAACTAGGTTAAAGAAAAACAAGGATCTGTCAAAGCAAATTTCTGCCTATCTATTACTCCCACTCAATGATAGACAATCGAATCCCATTTCATTTTGGAAAGATAACCAACATGCTTTTCCTGATTTGGTGAAATTGGCAATAAAATATTTATCCTCTCCACCTAGCAGTATTTACTCAGAACGAAGTTTTTCGGAAGCGGGAAACATATATGAAGATAAACGTAATAGACTTACTCCACGAAATGCTGAGAAATTATTGTTTATTCACCATAATCTTCCCCGTCTAAATTTTGAGTACTAGAGAATATACCTATTTTAGTTTTGTCATTTTTTGAATCAGATTTAAAATAAAACGTTTTTTTTACATTTTTTCTTATTTTTTATTCAAGTTTAAAAAATAATTCCTCCGGCCTATCTCCGGTGCCAATAATGCCGAAGTCGGGAACTCCGGCTTCAGGCCGGATGTGGCCGGAGTCAGTAGGTTAGCCGGACCTCCGTTACATCACTAGATATAACCACTTGGTAACTAGTTATCAACGGTAACTCGCAAAAAAATCCTTATGGTGGTATTTGATTTGATCTAATTTGGAAAAAATGGCGGTAAATTAAAATTCAAAGTTTCTGTATAAGTATCGTTAAGTTTGAAATAAACAAAAGCTACTCTGACACTCCACTCAGCGGACAGAAAACGACCGCTTGCATAATATCTTATTGACAAGACAATATTAGGACAGGACATCGTCTGTCGGGTCTTCTGGATGCTAAGACAGGACAACGTCTGTCGGGTCTTCTAGTAATTATATATAATGGTCCAGAATCCTTACTTGGGGTTACTAAATCTGCCATCCGATGATGTATAAAAACGAAACCCAAAAGAGATACGGGGAATGAAGCCCTTCTCATGCACCTCGGGAAAACATTCATAAAAAACTACTCAAGATGAGCAGGATTCAAATCAGAACAATAACGTATCTTTTATCACTGATCACAGTTCAATTATAACTCTCCCGCACAAAATGAGTCTATAAATGGATAACTTTCCTGCTGACAATCTGGTAAAGGGACGGAAACGGTAAAACATATACTATATAATTTGTCCAAAGACAGGCATTATTTGGGCATCTTGGGCTAACTCTCGAAGAATACAGTAGTTAAGTGGAGAAGAGCTTATACAGCCTGGTACATGGGACTAGGTTTATGAAGTGGGTGTTGTGTAATCTCAGAGGACAAAAAATACCAGGAGGCTGAGGAAATTGGTTCAGCATTCAAGCAAAGTGGAAAGTAGAAAATGAAGAATATATATTGCAGTTATAGTGGCATTAACCCGCATTTGTAATATTTAAAAATAACTCAATGTTATTTTGTTTCTAAAGGCGACGGTATTGCTAATTTTGAAACTTCACGAGAAAGAAATATTAACCATACATCCCGAAATATACGCATGGAATCTTATATTGTACACAATATTTCTAGATCCACACACGACATGAAGTAAAATATTCACTACTTTAATAATAAATAAGAACTTAACTACTGATTTTAAACGACATTTATTTTAGAATTTCAAAATTTTTCGAAAATTTGTAATGATAAAATCCTTACCAGCAATACCCATGATTGCTTCGGACGCAGAATATTTGACGTCCACGTCATTATCAACGTTTAGTTTATCCAATACAGGTTTAACTTGCGGTTGTATAACAGATTGATCAAGTTGTGGCGCTATTCGTTGCAGAGTTTTGGCAACATTGAATCTGACGTTGGCTACTTTGTCATTCGCCATGCTGAGAACGGTGGGTAATAGTAATTTAGTTGTTATGTCGCTCCCACAAGCTTCCGCTAGGACGTTTATGCAAAACAAACACGTCATTCTGGAAAAAAAAATTAAGAATAATTATTTTAATCATACAAATAATACTAAAAAATATTTTATTCATCAGTAAATAGTGGATCACTACACAACATTTTAAAGCGCATTTGCGGAAATGGTCGTTGGAAGAGGCGTCATAGAAAACAAGATGGTCGTAGGTGTAGGTTTGCCACACATGCCGCCATCTTTGACATGACAGTTGACCTTATATGAAACGTTTGATGCGACAAGAATCGTTAAAATTACTACCAGGACAACTAGGCTTTTTTGGCAATGCAGAAGAATTATGGGCGAATACGACTCGAAGTGGCTCACTGGCTTTACACAACTATCATATAGCCCACAATCACCAATGAAACGATAGTCTGGTTGAGGAGGACAGAAGTGTCCTTCGCAGTGAACATATTAACTGCAATCCAAAGACAATCCCTCCTTGGTATTACCAGGGCAATGAACAGCACGGATACGGCATCAATGGCTTTTATTAAAACTTTTCGTATTTCAAAGCATTTGGTGAATTTATTAAACGTCGTAAGTTTTGTGACGAATACTTTCGGATTTACATGTACCAATTTAAACGGCGAAGAAATACCTCAGTGCGTCATGTGCTACGAAGTTTTGTCGATGAAACCGGCCAAACTACGACATCATTTAGAAACAAAACATCAAGACTTTCGTGAGAAATCTCAATCCTTTTTCAAAAAATAAAAACTTGGAATTAGAGCAAAGCAAAAAAACAATAATTAAGACTGCTACTGGGGCCAATAACGAAAGTTCTATATAAAGGCGCATCCACATTATGCCGCGACTTGCCGTTGGCAATGCCAGCGACAGTAAAAACGTCTACATATGTATTGGCATTCATTCAAAGTACAGCACAATATTTTTTTTAATTAGTTTTATGGCTTTGGCATAGACCAATTAGCCAGACCCTTTTTTACAGTAATTCTAAATAGATTATGTTAGTAATATGTGTGTCTGTTTTCCTTTTTTTAAAAATTATTGTTTTGTTTATATATTTTCTATTGTTTTTTTCCCTTTTTTTTATTTATTCATTTTCTTTCCATGTTAAGTTTTTTTAATATTTTATTTTTTATTTTTTTAAATCTTTTCGTCAACACACTTACAATTTATTTTACGTCTGTATTGCTCACAACTTTTGTTAGTAGCTTACAATTTCATTTTACACCTTATAATGTGATTGTACAAACTCATGTAAACCTGAAGCACGATATGGAACTCGTAACTTAATGAAGGATTTACTACTGGACGATATGGATTAATTTAATCTTGAGTACATATCTGGATATGGTTTCAGAAACTTTTTTCGAATGGGAAGTATTGATTTTAAAGTTCTTCTAAATTTGAGTGCACTAAATATCAAGAAGGAAGATACATAATTCAGAAGAGCTATTTCCGCTAATGAACGCCTAGTATAGTAAATTTTATACCCATTTAGAATAAGACCATCCTTATTTATTATTAATAAATCGGTTGAAACAAAAAATTACCAACAAAAATGAACGTCGTAACTAATTTATTAGATGTCACGTTTTTGAAGTTACGTCAAATTTTGATTTCATGTTAATGTCATAACGCAAAATAAGATATAAAAATGCGATATTCTGATGAATCCAAAAAACTTATGCTTAATGTAGTAAACTATTTTCAAAACGATTTAGGTTCTCGATTTAAGGCAATTCAAAAAGCGTCCGAAGCACTAAAAGTTCCAGAAAGCACATTATATAATCTTGAAAAACCAAACAGAGCTACAGATTTCGAATTTAGAAGAAATATGTCTGCAAGCGTTTCCCGGAGCAAAACCCGAATTACAAAAAATACCCTGCATTGAGGGAAGTAATTTATAAAATGTATGCGCGAAAGGATAAAATCACAGTAGAAACTATTTTACGGCAATTTATCGAAAAGTCTCCAGAAACTAAGATTTCCAAAGGTTCGTTATATTTGGGAATTAAAAAAATAGGTTTTCATTTCAAAAAACAGGATGGAAGAAAACATTTATTGGAAATGCCTGCAGTCAGATTAAAAAGAATATTATTTTTGAACAAATACCATGCTGCTAAAAGCGAAAAGCTCTTTACACCTGTTTTTCTGGATGAGACATGGGTTTTTAGTAAAAGCGGGGACAGAAGAATGTGGCAAGATGGTACTAAACACAGTGATTTAAAAATAACTGGAAGTGGGACACGATATGTAATTGTTCATGCCGGTAATAAAAAAGGTTTTGTGGCAAATGCATCGCTTATTTTTAAATGCAATAAAAAAACAGGCGATTACCATGATAACATGAACACCGAAAATTTTGAAAATTGGTTTAAACAGCAACTAATTGTAAACTTGGAAGAACCATCGTTAATTATAATGGATAACGCAACGTATCACAGTCGCCTGGATGAAGAAATCCCAAGAAAAAGTTGGAGTAAAACACGCATGTTAGAATGGCTCAAAAAAAAGAATATTCCTTTTCCAGATCACATTTTAAAGGATGCTGTTTGGAATATAATTGAAAAGCAAGTTTTGCCAGAAAAAAATTATCATTTAGACAAATACGCTGCCGAGCATGGTCATTGTGTTCTCAGGCTACCACCCTATCATTGCCATTTTAATGCCATCGAAATGGTATGGTCAGAAACTAAAAGGCATTATGACCAAGCTATTACGAAAACTGCAAGGTCACCTACTGAAGTCTTAAAAGTATGGAATGACGTTGTAAAAAATGTACCGGAGCAACACTGGCAGAATTACATAAATCATACAGAGAAAATTATTTCTGAAGCATGGGAAGTAGAAAACAAACTGGACCTACTAAACATCGAACGTATGGTGATCTCTGTATCCAATGAATCCGATGATGAACTATCACTTTCCGAAAGTTATTCTGATTTAGAAACTAATTAAACTTTGCATTGAAGATCACGTTGTCATTTTTTTAAAATCTAGAATTTGTACGTAATCGAACTCTGAATTGCCATATTTTTTTAAGAAAACTATGTATCTAGTTAATAAAACAATGTTTTTAAAATTAGTGCGCTTCTTTTATATTCTTTTATTATGTCAACATCTTTAGAATTTTATGAATTTCATAAAATTAATTTGTATTATTACAAACCGCCACTGATAATATGAAATTTCAAGTCACTACGCCAATGCAATAAGAAATATGTCAAGCATTTGACATGACAAAGGTCATAACCTAATTTTTTTCATGCGGGTTCAGATGGTTCAAGAAGCCGCATACGTTAAGTTACTAAAACGGCTGGTACCTCTAAATAGGTATTAATTTTACTATAGTTACTTAGCGATTTCTAGCGTCGGGAGATTCCTATAATTCGTTAAGTTACTTGTTCAAGATGTCGAAACAAATAATTTCAAAGATCATACCGAATATTTGTGATGCAATAGTCAGCGTTGGCACGTCCCCACTCTCCGTTCTCATTGGCTTCCTTTGAAGGAGACCGATAATTCAGCGATTTTCATTGGCACACGGCTGGCTTATTGGCACGTGCCAACGGTAGCGTCTACATCGAATCGGATTTGCCAATTGGCAAACAGCGGCATAGTGTGGACGCGCCTTTAGCGTCTTACCACGTATACTGATTAGTTGCAAAAAGTGGTAAGCCTCACACCATTGCTAAATAATTAATACTAACGTGCGCTAAAATTATGGTTTCCGCTATGTTGGGAGAAAAAGCCATAAAAGAATTGGACGTTATATCGTTATCCAACAGTACAGTGAAGAATACAATTGATGATATGTCGGGAAATGTTAAAGATCTATTGATTTTGAATGTTAAAGCGAGATTTTATGCTTTGCAATTAGATGAGAGTACAGATATTAGCAATGTCGCAAATTTGCTTGCATTTGTTCGTTACGAAATAGTGCAAGTCGTGAATTTTATTAAAGCCAGGCCTCTAAATTCCCGTATTTTCGGTATGATTTGTGAAGAAATGGGAAGCATTCACAAGCATGCTGAGGTGCGTTGGTTGTCTAGTGGCAAAGTCTTGTCGCGTGTTTTTGAGCTGAGAGATGATATCAGAATGTTTTTTCAAGAATTCTGTAGGCAGCGCCAATAAACATAGCTGATCATTCCAATAACTTTGAAAGACTTACAATGGAGGCATATTTGGCTGATATCATAAGTACCCTTAACGAGCTGAACTTATGTCTACAAGGAAGAGATAACAACATCTTCCAAGTTGAAGATAAAATAGAAACTATGATAAAATAACTTGACCTTTGGACTAATCGTAGAATTAAAAAAAAGATAATGGTAGCGTTTTTGAAATCTCCTGGTGGGGAAATGTTACCAACGGTAGAAGAAAACGAATTGATTACATCTCCGCGGTTTGAAGTCTTGTTTTCGGGAATATGTTCCAGAACCCGACAGAAATAAAAACTGGATAGCAGACCCTTTCAATGCAGATGTTTCAGATATCATCGCCTTGACAACGGTACAGGAAAATCAATTAATAGAAATATGTGATTCAGCTTTAAAACTTGATTTCAAAGGATCTTCTTTATCAAGTTTTTGGGTTAATTTAAAAAAAGTTTATAAATAAATATCAGAAGAAGCACACATTTACTGCTTCTCTCTTCCACATACCTCAGTAAAAAGGAATTATCTGCTCTTTTATACATCAAAAACAAATACAGCAACAGATTACAATCGATTTAGATTTATTTATTCGCGGAAATATCAATTTTTATATTAAAAAAAATGAAATCAACAATTGTGATAAATCATGTAAAACATAAATGAAATTACAAATGAAACAAACATAGTGAACTCTTTCACAATTATAAAGCAAACAGAAATAAAATAATATAATATAGGACTATTGCAAATCCTTGTCAGCCGTTTAAAATTGAGGAATTGAAGGATTGAAAAGATTTAATTGTAAGCTGTATTCATTTACAAACCTCTTCATCCTTGTAATAGGTTCATTCAAACCTTTACTATGTTACTAGTTACTATGATGATATGGTGTTTTAAAAAGTTTCGTGTTCTCCTATCATTGACATTGAGATCAATAATTTCAAGAATTTGAGGACACTGCACAAAGACATTAATAATTTTATAGAAAAAACATAGATCATTTTCCATGCCTCTATGTTCAAGAGTGGAAATATTAATTACACGTAGAATGTCATCATAATTATCATATCTAAAGTTCGACTTAAAAGCATACATTCATAGGAATCTCTTTTGAATTTTTTCTATACGCTCGATACTAGTTAGACTATTTAGACTCCAAATGGTAGATCCAAAGTCTAGCATTTTCTAACTAATGAAAAGTATAAAAGTTTGGATGCATTGTTACTAAAACGAAATTCAGACTCTGTTCGTTGAATAAAACCCAACATTTTAGCTGATCGTGATACAATATCTTCGATATGGATATTAAACTTCATCTTGCAATCAAATATAACTCCTAGATCCTTACAATTTTGTTTTAATTCTAATTGATTGTTATTAATATGATATGTTTAAATCATAGGATCATTAATTTTAGTAAATCTAATCACATGACATTTACTAACATTTAAATACAGTAGGTTTTGTTCACACCATATGTTTATAATATCTAAATCATTTTGGAGAAGTAAAGTATCATTAAGAGATGTTATTACTGTGAATAATTCAAGATCATCAGCAGACATTAGGAATTGTGAGTTGGAAATTGGGCCAATATGTGATCCTTGAGGAACACCAGATGAGTCCTTAATGCAATTCGAAACAGCATTTCCATACTTGGCATATTGAATTCTATCAGTCAAATATCTGTTCACCCAGTAAATTAAAGAGGAATCAACACCAAGAGCACTGAGTTTTGCTATAAGTAGCTTCTGGTTTACCCTATCGAATGTCTTCGAAAAATCGAGTCAACTAATTGGAATCCGATTTGAGATTACAACTAAAAACATCAACCCAAATATTATTAAGTTGCAAAAAAGCAGCACCAATCTTCACATGTTTACAGTATTTTAAATTTTTATAAAAATGTAATTTCTTTCAGTACTAAAAAAAATTGTCCTAAATTTATTCCTGTGGTTTTTATTAAGGGTGTCATGGAAATTGTGCTTGATTTTCCAGGGGCCTGCGGACTGAAAAAGGTTCAGAAAAGCTGCTTTAGTGCCTTATATGGCCCCACACGTAATTCATCATTTTATACACAAGTTTTAAACAGACATATAAACAATAATCATAAATTTGTCAGTGTCAAGAAGCGAGAACGCTTTATTTACGGTTTACTGCCAAATTTGGACCAAGTAATACACATTTACAAAATTTCATCAAAATCGATTGAGTGGTTTTTAAGATTAGCGTGATCCAAGTCTTACCTGTATAGATAATTTTGATCTCTAGACATAGCCAAAACCTTAGGTATAATTGTACTTTCTGCCCATTCGGCTCCAAACTGATCTACCAATTTTCTTAAATTCAATGTGGCAGCTTCCCTAATGGCGAAAACATGATCCATCAACCAAGTCATACATAATGCATTTAATTTTTCATCAAAGAATTCTCTACCAAGTTGACCTGCTAACAGAGGCATATATTCTATGATGGCAGATCTCACTCGCCATTTGGAATCTTCTGCTAGCTCTACAATAGCTGGAAGAAGAGACTGCGAGAGTTGTTGAATACCAATCACCTACAAATAAATAAAATTTAATTTCTTTTAAAATCACAGGTTTGTGCAAAGATATTTTTGAAATAACTTGATAATTTTGGACGATATTTGAGTTTGTAAAAATATGAAATCAATTATTCAAAGTAATTAATGTTAAATAATCGGCAATGTTTTCTACAACACTTTTCATGCGATAACTTAACACACATTTACTGTAGAAATAAATATTGTTCGGGTTACATGTCCCGAAAGGCATTGGTACAGTTTAACGGACCTGAAACTTTGGCAATGCCAATAGAAACCACTGCCGATACAAACCATCCCTTTTTGTTAGCAATAAAAATTATACTTCATACTAGCGACCCGTCACTCGGTGAAGACCACTTCACATTTTGTTTACTTTTAGCATTTTTATAACGGTCGTGACTTCTAAACTAAAGGTGCGATTCGAATAATTTACATTTATGACCCAGTACTGTGTAGTGGAACGCCTGTGATGCGATAATTACAGTGCAGCAGTGTCGAGCGCGGTTAGTACTTGGATGGGTGACTACTGAGAAAACACCGTCGTAGAGCCCGTACAGGCTGCAGCTTGAGGTATAATGTAGATATGCAGTCTTTCGGATGAGACACAAAACCGAGGTCCCGAGTCCATGGAGTCCAAATATTGGAGGCTGTTTTTGATAAGAACGAAGGTGTCGCTTCTGGTGAGTGGGTTATTCCGTTATTCTTTCTACATGAAATATTAAAAAACGCATTTGTTGCCTAGTAACCGATGCGATTAGAAATTGAGTACGGAATATGGTGGTTTATGATTAAATTTATAGATATAATCAAAACCTTTCTAACCTAAGGTGTAAGGTATAAATTGTATTAATCATAAATAAATTTTGACCATTTCTTTCCATATTGATTCCACTTCTTTAGGCATTCCACTACTTCATCAAATCTTTGGTCTACCCGTTCTCTTATGTGTTGAGTGCAATTATCGCAGGGCTGTAATTTTGCGATAATTGCACTCCATTTACATGGGATTTTTGACAGAAAGGAAATATTCGATAGTAATTCAAGAGAAAATATGTCAAGTTTTTGGTAGTTGGATTTTTTGACGGTCAGTGTAAAAAGGATTAATTTATTTGTAAAAATTCGTAGGCGTACGATAAAATTTATATAAGGAATTAATTTATTTGTGAATATTTCTATGATTGGCATACGTTAAATTTTTAAATGTGGTTACTTTATTTGTGTTTTTGCTTCTGTCGGCAGTTGCCATGAGTGAGAGAGGGGGGAAGACACGTTATTAGTATTTTCAGTTTTTTTGTTCTATATTGTCGTTAATAACGAGATCCACTTCTTGGTTTTCAATATACATTTGTGCTATTTCAGAATAAATCATAAAAACCAAAAAATATGTCTCCTGATTCAATATTGAATATCAACTTCTGCTCACATAATACAGTACAATAATCTCAATTTGCAAATAAAAATTTAGAACAGAACATTCCAAAAAATATCATACTTTCAATCAAATGTTGGCAACTCAGTTTTTTGCTCGCTAGTGTAATAGCTATTTGTGTATCAAGAGCAGAAAGTAGTACTTTGGCAGTCGAGACAGAAAGTTGCCGCGCGACGCGTCAGCGGAGCGCGGCAATCTGTCGAGACTACCAAAGGACTTTCTGCTCGAAATACACACAAGACTTTTTCTACGATCACACCAAAATAAAATTAATTTTTTATTAAAAACGTGTTACTTTCATTACAATATTGGAAGTTTATTTGACATATTAAGCCTACTATTTGAAGACAAAAGATTAATTGTGTATGTTGTGTTGCCTACTTATGACAATAGACTTTATGATTTAAAAAAAAATCAGTAGATATCACTTGTATCCATATTTCTTGTTTTTTAAGTACTTACTGACTTATAGTACAATATTAATACAATTACACAGCACAGAACTATCTCAAAAAATATTTCAGTGACAATGCACTAGGTTCTTTCTTTGACATAGACATACTTGATTATTATAATCCGTAAGTTATTTGCAAGTATGTTGTGTTGCCTACCTATTGCCATTGTTTGTACTTAGCAGTTTCAAGATTGCAGTTTCGTGTACCTATGTACGTAGGCAACACTTATTACATTAATGTCAGATATTTATTACATAAATGTCAGATATTTTTTAGATTTCCCTATTTCTTATTAAATTATTACGGAAAATACTGTTGGGTGCTTTAACATATTAGAAAATCAACTAAAATACTTATTTTATTCTACAGTTTATATTAAAATAACTACTAGCTCTCTTTTATCTATAAATAAAATTAGGCGTGCGCCAAAGTTACTTTCTGCTTAAGAGCGCCAATAATGTCAAATTATGACAGCTCGCGGAAAACATCAACTTTGCGGTTAGATTTCAGTGTGCAAAAGCCTACTTTGGGTAGTGATCGTAGGAAAAATACTTTGTAACTACTTAAGACAAAGTTTATATCTTCAGAAAATATTCAAAAGCATTGGAAATATTATCAATATCTTTAACAAAATTCTTACCTCATTTACACAGTCCAAATTGGATATTATATTGAGCCTAACTTCTGGACATTCATCTTTCAATTGTGTCAAAAATAGCGGTAATAAATGCTCAATGGTATTGTGTCTACCAAGAATAGGACTCAAACCCATTATGACAGATGCCAACGCTGATTTCACGTGTTGATTTGGATCTGCTACTAACTCCTTAACACAAGGTAATATATTTGCCATTATAATATTTTCTTGATGAGCCTTATCCAAGTTTTGACAAAAATCTTTCACCTGAAACGTAAAACATAACAACATCAAACATTACAATATATTGAAAAGTTTTTAAATTAATACACAATGAAACGGTTGTAGAAAAGATATAAATTATTACCTTATTAGCCGCAGCGGCGCGAACTTCGGCTTCTGTGTCTTTTAATAGACTTTGAAAAGCATTGACCAAGTCGTTTCTTGTAATTTCTGGACCAACGGCCTTTTGTATTTCCGTAAATTTGTCTGCTACCATATAGCGTACCCTCCAAGAAGTATCACCTGAAACATCAATATTATATCAAGTTATACAAAATCTGTTTAAAATATAAATAATACATATGTACTAGGTAGGCAAATAAGAACGGTCCTCTGTCATATCTTAGGATCGGATTGTAGTACAGCTACCGTACATAGACAAATAATAGTAGGTTCACTCGTCGTCGGCACTTTCACGTAGCGCTGATAAAGACTTGCCGAAAAACGGTCATTAAAAGACACGTATATCGTATATACAGGGATCGCAGGAATTACTACATTCATAGCTTGTTGATTTAAAGATAGAGTGATTGGTAAGGGTGCTGATAAAAATGTACGTTGTTAGAAAACTATTTCAAAAAACGATCTTGTTTTGCTATGTACGGTTCGTTCTAGTATTTAATTGGGAATATAGAACCTGTTCTATATTTTTACTCCGAAAATTTTCGCAAGAATTTTTGATAGTGTCATACAGCATATTTTAGTGGTAAAATTCGAGTAATTTTCGGCATAATTCTTTGCTGTGTAATACTGCTCTTGTCGATCTACTCGAATAAGAGATGAGGGAGTATGGGAACTTTGTTATAAAAAAGTGCCAATAATTCCGGTTCTACTTAACCGATCGTTGCGAGGATGCAAAACTTTACGCCTCTTCTTCAGTTTTCCAGTGTTTCACGGCACAAGCCACGAAACTTGAATCGAGAATTAAAATACACGATGTTCAACGTATTACAATAAAAATTTGCGGTCATATTAGGTACTAACGAAGCATTTACAACACTTTCCCAAAAATACTCAACATCTCAATTATTATTATATATTTTTATTTTATAATTTTGATAGTTTGCCCTAAGCACCTAAGTATTAGCAAATTTCAATTTTTATAGGGTGTTCTGTGAGAAATTACACTAGCTGTCTGATGCTCTTTCAATTAGGACCTGACTACTATTTTTTACTCACTTATTGACTAAAAAATATTTAATATTTTCAATTCAATTTAAATGTGGCATCGTTTCTGAAAAACTGATTTGATAATTTTCTAAATTACTATCCGTTTCCGAAATTGAATCGGATTTTTCTGTCGTTCGATTCAAATAAATCTCATAAACATGGAAATGTCATGACTTCAAAACGTTAGAAAATGAACAGGACCAAGTACAGAAGGATACTTTTTGAGAGCCAAGAAAAACAAAGAAAAGAGGGGCATTAGAGACTGATAGGAACACAAAATTAAAAAAAACACATGTAATGTTAGATGTAAAAGTTAATAGTTTAATACTATTATAACGCCTTACAAAGTTTTTGAAAAATATTTTGAAAGAACAGAGACCATTCACTAAGAAGCAATAACTTCTTCTCGGGCTATATGCCCCGACAGACATTGAATTACACTTCTAAGCTAAATGGGGTTGGTATATCTGCAAGATATAACCAACCATTCTGGTTTGTAATTAGAAGGGACAACATAACTTGTAGACCGGTTTCGGCGTATTTGCGCCTCATCAGTACAAGGTAGATGTGATCCGTCCAGAAGTAACAATTGTAAAGATCAGCAGATTTTTCCTTGGTTTCCTATATCAATGCACAGTTATACTGATCTTAAATGGGAAAAAAGATATCCAGGATATTCCCATGGGGGCTAATAATATTTAAGCTTTAATATTTGTAATATCATATATTTTCCTTTTTTCTATTCATATATTATATTAAGTCAATCACTAAGTATTTGGTCTAGCCAAAATATTAAACATCAGGTAGGCACATCAAAAGTGGCTTCTGTAATTCTGAGCTGATATGTCAATATCGAAATAATTATCAATAAGTAGGTATCTTAGAATTTTTATAATTTATCGATTAAATAGTGGAATTAATTAGAAACAGTTAGTTTTATTTACAACAGATAAAAGTTGTTTGCATAAAATAAAACATGAAATTCCTGTTACATTAAATACGAAAAAATAATTATCATTATCGCAATGTACTTTGCTAATGAGATTTTAATTATTCCAGAAAAAAACCCAAAAAAGATTCATAATACTCAAAGTATTATCTTTACTAGATGCGATTAGTTCAACATTATTAGAAAACAGTTAATTGAGCAATGTTTGTTTAATATTGCTTTTAGTCATAGTAACAAAACTTTCCAGCTTCAAACGTTCTAGTGGAATGTTATCACCTGAAGAAGTCATTTATAATAATAATTATCCACCTCATCAACCAATACTGCGAAAATTCATTGTCTTATTAACTTCATAAAAGATTTTATTGAAAAAAATACAGGGCCGCATTGAAAACAATTAAAATTATAATGTTTGGGAATGAAACAAATACTCCAACTTAACTTAATATATGTTATGGTAACCACAATGAAATAACTAAATTGTTGAGGTTGAAAAAAATCCAGGTCCGAATTTTAAAAAATTAAGCTGATTATAAATAGGGGAATCCAAAACATCAGATAGATATGTGGATAACATTATGTTAGACAATCAGTGTCAACTGTTTTTTAAAAACTTTTTAAATGGCTCTACGAAAAAATAAAAACAAAAATCCGAAAAATCACTTGTTTTCAATCATCTCAAAAACAAAATATCTTAAATCTGATTGCGCCTAATTATTGTTACCTGAAACGAGCAACTCTGTCACAATTTAACAATTTCTATACCTTACCGTTTTCGAGATCCCATTGATACACCTCAAATTTGGGACACACACTATATAGTAAAAGTTTTCTCAATTTTTTGACGATTAAATATTCGAAAAATTAACAAACACAAACAGGATTTTGAAAAGAAAGAAAGAATATAAATAATATCAGTGGTTCGCCGATTCCAGTCAGTTGCATTAAACTTTACAGTTTTAGTTGCACATAAACCAATTTTTTTTTACATATTAGAATTTGTTCAATATTTTTGTCAATTTGCCATAGTGATTATGTTTGTATTAAATGTAAAACATTTACTTACCAGTGCACTGTCTAAGAACGGGCATTACTTGTTGTTCTACATCTTCTTGTTGCAAAAGTGTTGCAATACTAACACAGGCCTCTACAGCGAGAAGTCGAACGGAATCCTAAATATTAAAATGACTGTCAAATTTATGTTCTTGACATTATTTAATTTTTTAAATTTAATACGCATAGGTTTTGCAGTTGAAATGAAACAAATATTATTCATCCATTCTAATAAGAATACAATAAGTTCTGTATTGTATTATTGCACTGTTGGGGTTAATTTAAGTAAAATTTAGTTCCTCGAGATACAAATCAACTTCAGCGATGAAAAGAGAATATTCCAAAGGAAGTTAGACTATGTTTTAGCCATTTCATTCCAAGTGATATAATGGTAGGGCCAGGTGAAAAAAAAGTCTTAGAGTAGGAGCAGAGCCTGTATCCAATCTGATCGTCGGCAACGAAAATTTATTCCTCGAGTTAGAAATAAATCTAAGATAAGTATTTCTATTATTACTTGAAAATTTTAATGAACGACCTTTGCTGTGTGTACTGCTATCCTCGTTTTGGAATGGATGAATTGGTTTAGATGTTGGTTACAAACAAAGTGTGTTATCAGTATAGCGGGTTATTCATATAGTCTGTGACGTACATTATGTGAAATAGAAGTTAGCTACATATAGTCCAAGAGCTGGCACCAATTTTTGGGTAGGTATTTGAGGCAAGCTGAAAATTTGTACTATACTTCTCCTATTATACCCCAACACGGAATTGCAGACCAGATTTACCGTATCGGGGCTCATTCATCCCCTCTATTTTTAAAAATATTAATTTTTTTTGCCAAAATTATGTTTGAGACAATTTGAAATTTTTATATGTTGTAGTTTAATGTTAGTTTAAAAAAATAAGCCAGGCGATTTAGTCAGGTGCAAAAATATTTTGCAACTTGAAATTTTAAAAGGGTATTATTTATAGTAAAAAAATAAGATTATAAAAAAGGCGGATTATTTAGGTGGGACTTTCTGCCTGTCAGGTGATCTAAAAAATTTTGTATAGGTGCGAGTGAGTAGAGCTATAGGCAAGCTGAATTGTGAGAGAGACCATGCCTTTCGATAGTCAGTCATGCGGTTCTGTCTGAATTTCGTAGTAAACAATAGAAAATTTTGTGAATCTGTGCTGAAAACGGTTTGTATGTTGATTTGTGTGTGTTAAATTGACATACTTTTTATCATAAAAAATTTATTATTTAGTCAATTTTAATACAATTCTAAATGTAATGAATCATTCAAATCTTTGCTATTACTGTGAAAATATTGTTTTTTTTTTCAAAAAATCATGATATTTTTTTAGAAAATTAAATTTTCAACTTTTGTTTCAAAAAAATTTTCATACGAATAATATTTTTGCCGTTGCATCCAAAATATGAAAAATTGCCTTTCTTTGTGACAGTATTTCAACTAAAACTTCTTACTATAAATTGAATATATTTTTTTTATCTTACAATTACTAAAGGCTTACGTATTAAAGTAATAAATGATCACAAAAACTTAAAATCACAAAATTGGATTTGTTCAGATAAAATAATTGTACAATTAAAGAATTATTATGAGTACAAAAATATAAATTTAATTGATTCCACGTCAGAATTGAATTGTTCGTCATCTTCAGCTACCGATAAACACTCTCTCTTACACTACATCTTGCCTATTATAATGCTACTCACTCGCACCTATACATAATTTTTTAGATCACCTGGCAGGCAGAAAGTTCCACCAAAATGATCTGTCTTTTTTATAAATTTATTTTTTAATTATAAATAAAATCGTGTTAAAATTTCAAGTTGCCTCAAACCTATCTGAGCTACTCGGTGTTGGTAAGGGATGAGGAAGCAAGGCCGATAATCAATATCAGTCAATAGTCGAAGTGAGAAGGAAGAACACAGGCACGCGCTTGCCAATAACAAGTCAGGTGGTTGCATAGTAACGGGCCTATCTTCACCAATTGAGTTCGTTCAGAGTAGGCGGTAATATGATTTTCATTTGAAGCCTTGAACCCTTAACATTGGAAAAATGTTTACCTTTCAACATTCAGCATTTGAAAAAAAAAATGTTAATAGACAAAATCCAATGAAACAAGCACATAAAAGCTCTAACATATAATCATTATTAATATATTGTTGGGGTTTAATAGGAGAGGTATAGAACCAGTTTACAGCTTGCCTCAAATATATTCTTCCCATCTTATTTTTGGTCTGCCCCTTAGTCTGCTTTCTGCTGGTCTTCGGTTGCTCACCCTTTTAATTGCTGCATCCGGTTCTCTTTTGTTCACATGTCCGTACGATAGTATCTTCTCCCTTATTAAACCTTTTTACCTAGAAGATGTGATGGTTGTGGGTAAATTTTCCAGGTTCACTTTTCAATACCTTTGTAATATTCGTAGAATTCCGTATTTAGGCACTTTTTGTACTTTATTTCCATTTAAACATATTATAATACTTTTGTCAATATCTTAGAATTCCGTATTAGGGCACTATATAAATTAAAAGTTTTTCATTGTATCTTCACTAGTTTGAAAAAGCTACTGTGTAGCGAAACGCGTCACTAATTTTAAATTGAACGTCAGTTCAAAATAAAATGGAGATTTAATCAAAATAAATTGTTTTATTTCATCATTTAAAATTTAACAGTTTCACACCTCATTTTAGTTTAATACATTAGATATCCCAGTCCTTTTATATCTTTTTGTTTATTAGTTATAAACAATTCATTCGAACATTAATTCTGATAGGTATACTTCTTCAAAGCACTAAATCCTAGTAATTACCTTAGATTATTTGCAATTGTAAAGATATTATTTACAAAGTAATTATGTATGATTATAAATATAATAAAAGTCGCATACGCTATAAGTTAACAGAAGATTAATATTGAACAAATATGAGATATCCTAAATTTCACTACATATTTTTCTTCAATATGCTCTTTATAATTTTCTCTAATATTAATATTACTTCTTCACACCTTCTTGGGTACCATCTTTTTAAAATTTAGAAACTCGCACGTATTTAGGGTACAACAAAAGCACTCAAGAGAGTAGAGAAAATAGTATTCCGATAAAATATAACAGTAATTATTATGATTCATACCTGTTCGTCTTGGGCTAAATTAATAAACATTGGTATTAGATCAGATTTTAAATATTCTAACTCTACAACTTGAGCTAGTTCACCAAGTTTGGTTGCTGCAGCTCTTCTAACCATTGGTGTGTCATCTTGACAGAGGGCCCTAAAATGAGATCGTAATTCGCCCTTAACTACTCCTGAGACTCTTGGATAGCATACCTAGAAAATAATAATAATGATAAGTTAACAAATGTACATTTTGAGATGATTATTTATTTATTATCAGCATTTGATAACTTACTGAAAATAAACCACAAGCTGATGTCCTGGTGGTGAACCAATCCCCAGCGGCTAGTCTTTGAACCAGAGGAACAAAATGGGTCTCTAGGTCAGCGGGACTATGTTGCTGAGCTACAGCTCTTAAAGATTCTACTGCTTTATCCCTAACTACTGTTTCTTCAACTGTAGCCAAGCTCTCTAGAGGTGGTAGTAGACAATAGGCATTTTCGGGACCTCCTACTAAAGTTATAAATGTTCCCAATTGTTCAGCCAATGCCAATAATACTTCATCTTCATCATAAATGGTTTCTGTTAAAAAGGGAATCAACTCCGTTCTGGTACGTTCAACTCCAAGTGCCAAGGCGATGGTGGAAAGTTTTTTTATTGAATTAAGGCGAAGCTACAACAAATTTTATTATTACTAAGCGAAGATCTACATTCAAAACAAATAATGTACTTCCCAAGGATTTAACCTATAATTCTAATATATGGTTTATTTACGATAAAAAGACGAAAACGTCATTTTTAGTTACTTTCCTTCATATCAGAATATAAATATAAATTCACCAGATGTAAATACAATTTATACTTTATGGTCACGGCAATTTTCAGCTTACAAGTTGGCAAAACTTCAAGACATTGTCAGATCAATGGACGAGTTCTATACAAGGGAAATGCTGCCTACATAACGAACAAAAAAATACTGAAAAAGGTTAGTCGCATAAGGAAGCCGTTTTTCCGATCAATTTTTGGTTTTTCTTATATATTTTGAGTCTCTTTACCACCCATGTTGTACCCGAAAAGTTTGGAGTTGTAACCGAAAAGTTTGCAGGTCTTTTTATTTTGGGGTATTTCACATCTTACAGTTGACGAAAAACCAATGTCAGCTGTCAACTCATATACGTATCATTAATTTATTTGGCATTCTTTGTTTATGTTTCTGGTATATTACTGATTTTTATTCCTCAACCTTTATCTGTTTGTGATTTATGTGACTCTGATCTGCTTTTATTATTGCAAATAACCTCGAGAAGAGTTATTAGACATTCTACAACCTATCTTTAGTTTTCAATTATACATGGATCCTGTAGTGCTTTTACAACAGATGTACCTGGGGGAATGTTACAAGAAAACGTATGTTTAGAGGACTATTCTGTGATTTATTACATACTTATTATGGAGGGTAGACCCTCCATAATACTTATAATATAAGACTTTTATATGTATTTATAGAGTGAGGTTTTTTCTTCTCTATTTATGATTTAATTAGGTAAATAAAATAAAGTGTTAACAGAAGCAATATATTTTAATTACACCTTCAAGTATTGGTTTTGTATAAAATTCTTCGGCTTTTAATAAGGTTTTTCAAAATTTACAAGAAAACACACAATACTGAAATATTTGATAATATTGGTAACATAGTAATAGGACAAAGGTTACTTAATATTTTGTATAATTTAATCCTACGAATGGCACGTTTCACATGAACTCTGGATTTGGCAATTTTTTTTGTCAGACGTTCTTCTGCTGTCAGTTTTTTCAAAAGAAATGGTGGTGTGAACACTTTAATTTTAAGTTCATTTTCAACATCTTGAAGTAGGAAGCCCCTATCTGCTAATAGACAGTAATTTTATTGCAGAAAGTTCTTCATATCACACTGTACAAACAGTTCACAATCAGATATGGAGCCTTCAAATTCGTCACTACAGTTATTATGGCACCACTAACTGCTATTACAACTAGAAATTTGATCGTATTAGTGTGTTTGTAAGTGAAGTAAGAATTTTCTTGCTGTCTAAAGTTTCTTGCAATTTGTAATGATATCTCAGTGACATCCATGACCCCGAGAATTTTATCGTCAAATTTATTGACACAATATGGAATGTTATGTATATTTCTAGCTGCCAAAAATAAATCACCTCATAGTCCAATGATTCGGTGGTACATAAATTGAACTCATGTAAAAAATATCACTGATAGATATGATTTATTTGTATTACAAAAAAATGTCAATTCTTGTAAAGTGTATCCTCGTCTCAATCTTACATGTAGCACCAAACCTAACTTGTCTCTATTAGAAAATTTTGAATAGAAATTCTTTCTAACTCTAAGCTGCCTATTATATTTAAATTGGTATTTTAAGTCAATCATAACATTTTCATATAAGAATGAATAGGGTGCCTCAAAATGTGAAGGGTTAAGTCCAGTAAAGTATTTAAACATGGTAGTTTTTCTTTTTGGGTTTTTGTTTGAAAAATAGTTTTCCCAGTATGAGTATTTATTTGAATTTACTGTTTGGACATATGAGTATTTATGTCCACGGTGAAGATTTGAATATACTTACACTATCTTTTGTTTCATTTCTGGTAATCTTTTTTTTGGGTTAAACAAAATTGTTAGAGCTATAACTGTGTTCCACAATATTCGTAGTGGGTTTAATTGGAGATGGAAAACTATCAGAAAATGGATCATCAACAACATCTATTTGATTGTCTGAGACACTAGCAAGTTCTTGTACATTCAATTGAGTCAATTCAGCATTTACCTCAGCTTCATTAGACCCATTATTACAATAGGGTTTTGGATCTACACAATTATTATCGAAATGTTCACTACAAATATAAGTGGTTTTGTTGATTGTGGCAAAATTCAGATTTTGGTTGCCACATAACTCTATCCATTTGAGGCATCTGCTGGGACATCTCCTAGGTTTTGGAAATGGAATAAACTTAATGGTATTCTGTATCGTCCTTCAATTAAAACTCTTGTATTATTTTTACATCTTTGATATGTACAATACATATCGCAATTTGTATAATCACAACGAAGATACAAATCAGGGTAGAACAACTCTTCCCGATGGTATTTGCAATGATAAAAGCAGATCAGAGTCACACAAATAACAAACAGACAGGTAGAATAAAAATCAGTAACAATCAATGAACTATAAATACGGATAGTTCATTGGTAACAATACACAAACAAACAATGCCTTAATACCTTAATGATACGTATATGTGTTGACAGCTGACATTAGTTTTTCGTCAACTGTAAGATGTAAAATACCCCAAACTAAAAAGACCTCCAATGTTTTCGGGTACAACATGGGTAGTAGAGGGACCCAAAATATATAAGAATTTCCAAAAATTGGTCGGAAAAACAGCTTCCTTATGCGACTAACCTTTTTCAGTATTTTTTTGTTCGTTATGTTGGCAGCATTTCCCTTGTACAGAACTCGTCCATTGGAAACATTCAGCAGTTTTGACACAATTGAGGTTAGGTTTATTATGTCATTTATTGTTTATGGACATTGATCATTGTCTTAGTATTTACAAGTTTTTCTGGTGGTTCTGAATTCATTGTTTCTTCAATATTGAAAAAATAGTTACTTTCGTTACTAATTATCTAATTAGACAAATCTGCATTGTGTAAACACACTAAAATGCCCAAGAAGGAGAACAGTAAATAGCAAGAGATGGTTATATCACTCATTTGCAGATGACTTCAAATGTTTTAAAATTATTAACAATTCTGTGGATGCCTCATTGTTGCAAGTAGAACTAACTAACCTTTCTACTTGGTGCCCATGTAAATGTCATGCAATTAGCTTTCATCGCACACATCATACTATAGCATTTAAACATTATTGGTCGGTTGCTCGATACTGTCAATCAGATTAGGGATTTAGGAATTACTCTTGATAACTATCTTAGTTTCAATTGTCACATCACTAATGCCTTACAAAAATCAATGGAAATGTTGGGTTTTGTGAAAAGAACAACTCGTGAATTTACCAACATAAATTCTATTAAAGTTTTTTACTTTTCGTTAGTTACGTCTCATCTTGATTATTGCTCGTCTGTTTGGTCTCCTCACTACTTAACTCACATAAAGAGGATTGAACAAGTTCAAAATCATTTTTTTCGCTATATAGCATTGACCTTTTATTGCTATTTAACATCTTAAATGGTATTTGTAACTGTCCACAGCTTCTTAATCAGATCTGCCTGTCTGTGCCACCTCGCTCCACTAAGCAGGTGAGAACATTTCATGTGCCTTTCCATTTTTATCGTTGTATTGTATTTTTATCGCTGTATTTTTATAAGGTGAATGTACGGTACTGTATTTGTAGGTAGTTCTACTATAAAAAATTTACATGTTCAATTTGCCCGTAAAATAAAAAAAAATATTGTAAATACTACCAAAAATGTTGGTGATAGATAGATAGCTTTATTGGTCTTACAATATTACAGTTTATGAAAATTAAAATTTCCTAAAATCTTCACAAACACAAACTGTTTAGACACGTCAACATAATAAAACATACAAACATATATATAAAAACATTTCACCTAAAATTGACTAACCCAGCCAGTTACAGTTGAAAACTTCATCTAATGAATAAAAAGCCAGTGTGTGGTGTGGGATTTGAAGAGACCAAATAAGGTGCTTTTTCAAATAAATGATTGAAAGCTTATTGTTTCTTTCTTCTTTGATTGATAATCACAATTAAAAATATACAGATTTATGGGAATTTATAAAATATTCTAATCACTGATAAATGAACTAGTAGAATAGCTTATTTTTGCTATTTTTTTTTATTCTATTTAATACATTTACCAGACACTTTTCCATTATTTACACATAATATTACTTAATCTAGTAAATTTAGTATTTTTGGCCTTGATAATTTTGTTAGTAACTCTTCGAGTTCTTTTTTGATTTCTACCATTTATTACACTTTGTTATTGAAAAAAGAAATTTAAAATGTTTGGTTCAAGGTAAGCAAATCCTCACTGTGCCACAAATTTTAACATAAAAGGTAAAACACAGAAAGCCCATTGTATTTTATGAATGATTACCAGTTGAAAGTAATGTTCAGTTTGCAAATTGGTAGTTACAAGAAGAATAGTTGACTGCAATCAAAAACTTCTGCTTCTTTGTATAACTGCATGTAAGCTCTGTAACTTGATAGAAATAGAAAAGAAATGGCAAAGAAAAGAAATTTTTCTTTCGATAAATTCTACCCACTATGACTTTTTCTTGAAAACTTCGGGCGAGCTCGGGTAGAAAGAAATCAATACAAAACGGTACTACTTAGTCAAAAGGTAGTCACTATTGAATGATTTTGTGTACTTTAATATTGTTAAAAAATGCGAAGTAGATGAAACAATCCATTACATAAGTTTATTTAATTAGATACCAGCCATATATCTTGAAAGTTAAAAAAAATGCCTATTCATTTTTAAATAAAAATAAACAATTTTCAGAACCTAATCATACTCAATAATCAAGTTAAACAATATGAAAACGGGATAAGAATGTACATAGAAAGATCCTTGCCTGTTTCTATTTCTATCTGCCGAATATTCACACGGAACTACTTGAAAGTCTCCGAATAGACCTACAGAGTAACCTTACATGAAGTTTCCTTTCTATTCTGTTACAGCGTTGCAGAGTTCACGTGCTGGTCACTAGAATACATTCTGTTTCTCCTGTGAATTATTTTTAAAAACCTCAAGGAAATTTAAGTAAGTTCTATATATGCCAGCCCATTCTATGATTCCATAAATTAGATGAGACTCTACCAAACTTTTGTGAACTATAATTTTATGCTTTAAATTAAGAATATCTGAAAACTGTATATATATATATATAGTATTGTTCTAAGTTTTTTCATTAAATAACCAATATGAGCATTCCATTTTAGACTACTATCAATAGGTAATTATCCCTAAATATTTAATTTTTCTTGCAGTTTTGGATAATTAGGTCAAAAGTTGGGAGAGAAATTTCTTGAGAACTAAAATGTATGTAAAATGTCTTTTTCCAAAATTTGTGGATAGAAGTCTATCGCCAAACCATTCTTTCAGTTTTTCTAAATGCCTTTCCACCTTAG
Source organism: Lochmaea crataegi (assembly GCA_947563755.1). Lineage (NCBI taxonomy): Eukaryota > Metazoa > Arthropoda > Insecta > Coleoptera > Chrysomelidae > Lochmaea > Lochmaea crataegi. The sequence goes on from OX387433.1 coordinate 16,453,563, forward strand.
TTTTTAATTTAAGGCAGTTATCATCCTTATAAAATATGACAGTTTTGTCAGCAAAGCTTATTTTATTATTTTCTAGTAATAAAAACAGGTTGTTTAGATAGATAATTAACAACAAAGGCCCTAACACTGTTACTTGATGAACTCCACAAATAACTGTTCGCTCATCACTTTCATATTTGTTTACTCTTACTTTTTGTTTCCGATTTTGTAAATAGCTTGCAAACAAATCATGTGCCCATATTTTCCATTGTTTCTAATAACAGAGAGTAATCGAAAGAGTCAAATTCCTTCATCAGGGCAATAAATACTCTAATACTATCAAGATTTGATGTTGTTTGTCAATAAATTTAATGAGTCTGATAATTAATGCTATTGGCCTCTAATTGTTCATCTCATTTCTGACCCCATTTTTAAATATAGGCGTTACAATAGAGAGAATTTTCCAATATTGAAAAATATTATTATTTATGTATTATAAAGGTTCCGCTATGTATTTTGATTCTAATTTTAGAGTTTCAGCTTTTATATTGTCAAATCCTAGGGATTTATTATTCTTCAGCTGAGAAATGATTTTCATCATTTCTATACGATCGGTGGGTGATCTTTTCCTGTTTCTGCTCTTTGACTCAATTTTGGAAGTAAGTACATATGGTAATTGCGTTTGTTAAAATATTTATAAATTCATTTGTTGCAGATCCAAGTCATTGGAAACGTAAATTATGTTCCAGTTTTGTGATTTTATCTATCAACCAATTTATTAGAAGCTAGCTGCATAAAAAATTATTTTCAAATTAATTTACAGTTTGAGAAAGGAAACAATCAGTTATTTTTGTATGTATTGTAAAAATGGTAATATCATATTTAAAATTTTTACATTTGATAAATATAGGGTCTATACAACTTTTTGAGTTAGTATTTATTGCTGAAACATATCAGCATTCACTAAAAGCATCAATATACATTTGTGTTGGGTTGGATAGAAAATGTTAATATCTGCTCATCTTCTATTCAATTAAGCTCATTTCTATTCAATTTTGAGTTACAGAATAGGGCTGAATGTGTCAAATTATTACTTTTCATGGCATATCTATTGTTGTAATGAAATATATGTTTATAAAGTTTGTTTCAGATTCCAATAATGAAAAAATTGGAATTGTGAATATTGTCATTAACCCTGCATAGCCTGAACAGTTTATTCATATATATTTTTTTTCAATATTTTGAAGGTGACGCAAAATATTGATAGCTGACCTTGTATATGAAGTTGTAGTATGCTCAGTTTAAGGTTCAAATTCCAGATAATATATGCTGTTCCTATGGAGCTACAAAAATTACAGTACTTATGTTCACATTTCATAGAGATATTTTTAGAAGTTTTAATACAACTTTTTTCTAGTTAACTTTCCAAATTACTTCTTCTGCTCTTTGAGATATTAAGTTACTATAACTAGGGTTCCATGACATTTCAACATTATACTGATCTCTGTATAGAATTATACATTTTTATTTGTGCATAATTTGATTTTAAAAAATACAACAGAGAACAATATCCATAATAAAATATTCAAGGAACTTTCATACTGTATTCAAAAAATATTTTCTAATTATTCATTCACTGAACACTGTTTACACTACCACTACACTTTACACTATCTTACGCGCGTTTCGATAACCAAGTTATCTTCTTCAGAGACTTAAGGTCTCTCATCGAGTTTACCTTCAGTCTCTGAAGAAGATAACTTGGTTATCGAAACGCGCATAAGATAGTGTAAAGTGTTAGTGTTGTTGTAGTGGTAGTGTAAACAGTGTTCAGTGTCAAGTATCGCCAATGGTTTCAGAATTCCCAACTTAGTAATGATTCATTAATTTCAAAATATTAAATTTAAAAACAATAAACAAGCAATTATCACATGTCTACATGAGTCTTATTACAAACATTGATTTAAAGTAATCCTACATTTACAACAGCAACAAATAGATAATAGAATATTTAATTTAAGTATATATGAAATTTAATGCATATCTTCATTTAATAATGCTGTTTTTCTTTATGAACTAGAACAGGTTAGACTAGTAAATTAAGCTGTTAGTTTTACTATATTAAAAATCCATCCAACAAATTATCACTTATTTCATAAATAGATATTAATTTGTTAGAATTATAATAACCCATAGGTACTAATTAATCTCATTTATATTTATCCAATTTTATAAAAAGAGCGATATTAAGAGCCAGATAAAAAAATTTCCAAGTTATTTATTATTTTTTACAGTCCAATCATATCAATATACACTTCCTAGATTCAATTTATAGGTTGGTCTATAAATAATTTTACGTTACATTTTCAATCTAGGAAGATCTGACAAGAATGATGTCACTTTAAACAAGAAAGGGTTAATAGAAGCCGATGTTTTTGTTATAATATTGAGTCATATAAACATTGAGCAATGGGCAGAAATTATTAATTAATAACAAATACCTGTACATCTTCATTTTTAAGTTCATCGATTAAAACAGCAATCGGATACAAGGAATCATCGCCTGCTGAATCGCTGGCTGCCATTATAGACCCAAGTCCGGTGGTAATCGCCGATATCGTCGTTTTTACTCGTTTGTAAACACGTTGTTACACACCTAATGGAATATTAGGTTATTTATATGTACAAAAATATTAATAACTATGTCAATAATAGGAATCACTTACAAATTTTTAAAAGCTTTGTCGACTTCGTCAAAAACTGACCTGTGTTTGTGGTTTTCAACACTTCTTTACAAATGAAATGGAGGCGTTAGTGGTATCTTGTCAAACGTCAACGTCAAGTCTCAAGAAGAGCCAACACTTAGATGTTAAACTCCCTAGTTCGTGGTGTAAGAATTTGGAAGAAGATTACATTTTTTAGAGATAAGTATTTCAATAGTGGAAACAGAGAAGACAGTCATTGAATATTTTTGAGCTATATTAATGTACACAAAATTAATAAATAATGACCTTTGGTATAGGCAACCAAACATACACTAAAACTACTTTGTGAAATAATCGACTTTTTCCTGATACCCTCTGCACATTAGGTATGTTATCTAAATGTACAGGGCGACGGTAAAGTTTTATAGCCAGCACGTGTTATTAAAGGGTGATTAACAAACTCAAAAATTAAAATAGAGAGTTATTTCAACGTTCGTTCCACCTTTAAGAATATTCCCAATCTAAAATACAGGATTATTGTACTTTAGTTAAATAAAGGCAAATACCTTTTTAATTTAAGGGGGCCTATTCTGTAATCAGTAACGATATCGTTCATGGACGATTATCGTTACTGAACGACTTTATATATTCAGTATTGTAACGACCACTGTTAGATAACGACAAAATGGCTGATATTATGTCGTTGACCAACGTCAGCTCTCCAGCAGTCGTTATGGATCAACGGTTACGTATTGTTTTGGATGAATTGAATAGAAGGTAAATTCATGTGTAAGGGTTGAAAAATAATCTAAACTATATACACATGCAATATTTTTAGACAGACACATATAGGTCTACTTTTCGTGTCTTAAGAGACCGAAGTAACCACTTTGAATTACCACCAGATGTATCGAGTAAACAGTGAAGCTGCTAATGAATTATTCCAGGACTTGCTGCCTTTTTTGAATCATGGTAATCGAAATACTAAAACACCTCCCATAGTTAGGTTTTTACAACCATTCATTTCTTAGCCCATGGGGGTTATCAAAAATCTGTGGGTGCAGATTATTTGAATGTGTCATCACCATCTAACATTAGCCGATCAATTAATGAAGTTGTTAATGTTATGGTTGATCATCTGGTTAACAGGTAAGGTTCCCGCAAAACGACGAAGACATGGCAGTCGTGAAAAATGATTTTTATAGAAAGTTCAATGTTCCTGGAATAATTGGGTGTGTAGACTGTCCCCATATAAAAATGGTACCACCATCGTTTGGAATTCTTGGTTATCCCCCTAAGGTTTTTATTGTCAAATCATTTGTGATGGAAATTGTTACATACTATCTATAAATACCCAGTTTCCTGACAGTGTGCACGATGCCGCTATATGGCGAATGAGTATTGTTAAAAAATTTCTACATCAAAGATTCGTTAATGGAGATCAAGGTACATATTTGATAGGAGATGCTGGTTACCCTTTATTGCCATATTTACTGACACCTGTAATTGGAGCCGCACCAAATACACCATAGGGAAGATTTTTGAATTATTGTGATTATATGAAAATGAAAAACTGGTACTGGAATGATCTTTTAATGTAAAAATGACAACTATATAACTGTCTTATTTGACAACATGAAAATACAAGTGAATGTTACAAACTTAAACAAAACAATACCTGCAGACAACGCTTTACTAAATTCAATACTCCCACTTTTTGTTACAAGTCAATGTCAACATTCACTTTGACAATACATTCAACATTTGACAAAAAAGTTGATGTTTCAATTTTGATAATGCCTTTGTCATGATATCGGCTGCCTGGTCATCTGTTTGAACATATTGTAATTCAAAAAATTCATCTTTGAATTTCTCTCGGATAAAATGGTAACGTACGTCAATATGCTTAGTTCTCTTATGAAACTCTGGATTCTTCACAAGTCGTATTGCGCTTTGATTATCCATAAATAAAACTGGTACATCCAATTTAACTTGTCGAAGATCACATAAGAGATTCTTCAACCAGACAAGTTCTTTTATAGCTTGTGACGCTGCCACATACTCGGATTCTGTTGTGGATAGTGCGACGGATTTTTGTCGTTCTGATCCCCAGCTAATTACACTTCCTCCAAGCATGAAAACATAACCTGATGTTGATCTTCGTGTTTGCGTGTCTCCAGCATAGTCGGCATCACTATACCCGCAAAAGTCTAAATTATTTCCGCTTACGAAACGTATTCCTTTGTTCATTGTACCTTTGATATATTTCATAATGTGTTTTACTGCATTCACATGTGCAGTAGCTGGTTTTTCCAAATATCGACTGACACTTCCAACTGCGAAACTAATATCTGGTCTGGTTGCAACGGCCAGATACATCAAGCTCCCGACTGCCTCTCGATAAGGAAAATCGATTTTTTTATCAGCTTCAAAATCTCCGAGGTTTTGTGAACTAGCTAATGGAGTTGTCACTGTCTTACAATATGTCATATCAAAACGATCAAGAACCTTTCTTGCATATCCTTGTTGATGAACATGAATCGATCCATCCAAAAGCTGATCAATTTCGAGTCCCAAAAAAACATTTCAGCTCAAAAATTTTGATCTCAAATTCTCTCTGTAAGTGTCTAATGACCGGCTTAATGGCTTCTTGTTCTTCTGCTGCAATCAATCCATCGTCAACGTAAATTGCCAAAATTAACATTCCATCTTTTCTGTTGCTAACAAAAACGCATGGATCGGATCCACTCTCTTTGAAACCAAAACTGTTAAGGAAAGAAGTAAGCTTCTTATTCCAACAGCGCGAAGCCTGCTTCAAACCATATAAACTTTTGTATAGTTTAAACACTCGGCCACTGTTGTCATTATATCCAATTGGCTGGCTCATATAAACATTTTCTTCTAAATCGCCATTTAGAAAAGCCGTTTTCACATCAAACTGTTTTAGTGTCATACGCTTTGCCGCAGCCAATGCTAGGATCGCTCTGATTGATGTAAACTTCACCACTGGACTAAATGTTTCCTGGTAATCGATTCCGTACTCTTGTGTAAAGCCTCGTACTACCAAACGTGCCTTATACCGATTAACACTCCCATCCGGATTTTCTTTGACCTTGTAGACCCAGCGATTGTCAATCACTTTTTGATCAACTGGCGCATCGACCAAAATCCAAGTATGATTTTTCATAAGTGAATCGTACTCTTCATCCATTGCTCGCTCCCACTGCTTGTAATCAATCGACTGAATTGCCTGCTCATACGTTCTTGGCTCATCACTGACTGCCAACATTGCAGAATGTTCACCAGTTACCAGATGTGTTAATGTGTTACGATCACGTAGACGCCTATTGACAATATTTCTGCTATCAAGATCGCAGGTCATACCACGATTTTTCTGTTGATCTAGTGACGCACATTCATTTGTGTCCTTATCTTCGTCATTTTCATTTTCTGCACCTTTGTCAATACCATAATTGTCTTCGTTTTCGTTATTTTCATTCTTACTGACTACTCTAGCATTTTCTTCAACACAAATATAGAGTGTTCCCATTGAATTTTCTAACAAAAAAACGACGTCTCGTGAGATCTCGATTTTACTAGTTTTCGAATTCCAAACTCGATATCCCTTTGAATTATTGTCATAACCAACAAACATACATTTTTCTGCCTTCGCGTCGAGCTTCTGACGTTTTTCTTTTGGAATGTGAATAAATACTTCCGAACCAAAAATCCGTAAATGGTCTAGCTTCGCCTCCTTGTTATGCCATAATTCATACGGTGATTTGTTGTCAACTGTGCTTGTTCCAGTTTGATTTAGCACATGAACTGCTGTATTTACTGCTTCCGCCCAGAATTTCCTATCAATCTTCTTTGCCTCAAGCATTGTCTTTGCTGATTCAACGATAGTTCGTATTTCCCTTTCTGTACAACCATTCTGCTCTGGTGTATATGGCACAGTTCGTTGATGATGAATTCCAGCTGCTTCAAAGAAAACTTTCAGCTTTTCATTGACAAACTCTGTGCCGTTGTCAGATCTGATATTGCGAACACTGTGACCATGCTTCTTCTGAATCAGTTTAACACATTTTTCGATAATACTCGCTACTTCTGATTTTTGTTTCATGAAATATACGAAACGAAAATGAGAATAATCATCTTTGAGCAACAAAAAATATCTGGATCCACCAATTGAATTCGTCTGAAACGGACCACACACGTCAGTATGAATGATTTCGCCACACATCTTTGACTTTTCTTCGCGACTCTTAAAAGTGCTTCGATGATGCTTTCCATAGACACAAGCTTCACATGCAAATTCCTCATCAATGAAATCTATACCCCGACTTAGTAGGAACTTTTTCACGTGTGTCGAATTCTGATGTCCTAGACGTTCGTGCCATGAACGAAGTGTAGCGTTTCTGATTGCTACACTCGTTGTAGTTTCAATCTTTGATGGTTGTATTGTTCTGAACAACATTTGAAACAAACCTTTTCTGCGAATTCCCACTGCAACAATGTTTCCATCTTTCAGCAATTTGCAACCTTCGTTGTTCATGTTCAATTGATGCCCGCGATCTAACACCTTTCCCAATGAAAACAAATTTTTCTTAAGTTCCGGCACGAACAAGACTCCCATGACTCGTTTGCGAATCCATTCATCTCCATTAAAAGCAAAAATGTTGATATCGCCTTTGCCCAGAGCCATTATCTTGTCACCATTACCAACTGTAATTGGTTCAGCTATTTCCGTATAGTTTTCGAACCATTCTCGGCGATGACTCATGTGATCAGTTGCACCCGAGTCCAAAATCCAAGTATCTTGGTCTCTATTTGTTGTTTTGTAACAAATAAAAGCATCATTTGAATTTTCTTCTTTTCTCCCGTTGAAGTTAGTCTTCTTTTCCGAGCATTCCCTTTTCCAGTGGCCCTTTTTTCCACATTTGAAGCATTTGCCTTTCGGTTTGTCATTTTTATCTGTCGCTTTGTTATTATTCGATGAATTTCCTTTCTTTTAATTATTGATTTGTTTCTTCGAGAAGATTCTCTTAGCCATTAGCGCCTCTACTTCTTGAACTTGACCCTGCGACTTCAAACGAAGTTCTTCTGCCATCAAACGAGCCCGCAAATTTGCCAAAGTTTGACTATCTGCGTTTGCAGATTCCCATGCACTATGGAAATGATTAAACTCGGACGGTAGTGACATTAAAATCTTCGAAATTACCATGGACTCAGAAATAATTTCTTTTTGATCACGTAATTGCTGCACTATTTCCATTAATTTTGATAAAAATGTCGCAATGTCATCTTCCGGTTGTTTTGTGTAGCCATAATATTTTTGTTGTAAAAATAAAATATTTGCCTTTGATGTTTGCTCATACGTACTTTTGTGCGTCTCCCACATCTCTTGAGCTGTTTCACAATTCATAATCTGCAGTAATGCCTGTTTCATACAAGTCGTGGAAATTGCTCGTCTGGCCATAGCATCCGCCTTCTTCCAAGTCACAATTTCCTTCGCATAATTTGTACATTCACCTGTCGGTTTGACGTTTGTTCCATCGACGTAGTCAAAAAGTTCGTTAGCTTCTAAAATCTGACGCATTTGAAACTTCCATGTTAGCCAGTTGCTTCCGCTTTCCAGCTTTTCAATATTAACGCGATCGCCTTCCATTTATTTTGTCTTTTAATAATTATCGGCTTCAAAACTTCAAAAATAAATTGCTTTCCAATTTTCTTTTTTTGAGTTCACAAATAATTCTTGCATAAAATAAATAACGATATTTACTGCAGTTAATCTTCCTTTACAATTTCACGTAATCTGGGCCCATAACCTTTTGAATTATTGTGATTATATGAAAATGAAAAACTGGTACTGGAATGATCTTTTAATGTAAAAATGACAACTATATAACTGTCTTATTTGACAACATGAAAATACAAGTGAATGTTACAAACTTAAACAAAACAATACCTGCAGACAACGCTTTACTAAATTCAATAAAGATACACCCATCAGCATAAAAAAATTCGGAACTGCATTGAAAGAACCAATGGAATGCTAAAAGGTGTATGGCGTTGTTTAAATTCTGACCAAGTTTTGCATCACCATCCTGCATTTGTATCAATAATTGTATATGCTTGCGCCAAGCTTCTCAACATTATTATAAGAATGAATAATATACCAATTGATGAAAATGTAATTTTACTGGAAGATCACAACAATTTTGTCGATGAAGATGATATTGGCATGGACGATGCTCAATTATTAAATAGGGGTAATATAGTACGGAATCGAATTATAAATAATCTCTTTAATTGAGCAAGACTGTTCCTTCATTTTGACGGATCTGTCACCATAAACTGGATGTTTTGTGCCATTAATACAAAACTGTGTGTTCTGGCTTTATCACCCGTTTATCGTTATTAAAACGAAAGTATCAGCCACGAATTGAGATGGAAAATTATTAATTCACCTCATTTGTAAAACCCTCTAACCACAAAATACAAATTCTTCAAATTTCTAGGTTCTCGAGATCGGTCATTTTCGCAGGACAAGTCATTTATTCAGCTCTGTGGTTACTTTCGATTTCCCTTAAAGCGCTCTGCAATAGTGCACTTTTGGTATCGCCTTAAAGGATATACTTTATTAACGGATCTTTTATTAAAGTCGGCATTTTTCCCCATTTGCAATAACTCTCTAATAGTGCAGTTTTTATTACTTTATTTGTGATTAGAGATAGTAATTGGTAATCACACTCATACAGTGTAAGTATCCTAGTTTTGATTTTATACTACTAGGTTCGTTCCAGCAGCTCATTTTCAACTATATTATTTGATAATGCGCAATGTGGAAATTGATAACTAACTTTTGCCAGGCCGAAAATATGACTTTTTCGCCCTGTCAACAATTGCATAATTTCCAACTTTGAAACAATTCACAAATGACACACCTTTACATAATAAATAATTGTAAATAAAACGTTTTTCACAGATAAATAAAAATCAGGTTTGGAATTTGTAATTAGGGATATTTCGTGACAGAAAATAATAGAGAGATATCGGTAACCCAAATAGCGTCAGTGCTGGGTAATTACATAGGTACTCTAAAAATAATTACAATGACAAAGTTCTTTTCCAAAAAAGGAGATAATCACAATTACAAAGTACTTTTCCAAAAAAGGAATTAATTACAATTACAAAGTACATATCGTAAAAATAGGAATTATCAATTACTTTGCGGATACATCAACAAATTATGACAGAATGGGGGAGCCAGCCGACACGAATATTTTTTTTTTAACTTCCCGCTAAGAAAATCAAAGATTCTTCCATATGATTTTCGAAAAATCGGGAAGTTATTGTTTTTACCCCGTTTTACAAAAATCGAGGTTTCAACAAATCTCGACGTTTTGAAGCCCAAAGAAGCTTTCCTGACTATTTTCACGATGATGTCCGTACGTCTGTATGTGTATGTAAACCTCTTATAACTTCTGAACGGCTTGATCGATTAGATCGCAGTTGGTGTCATTCGAAAGGGCTTAACCAAACTTAGATTTCCTGTAAGTTGGAACCAATTCGGACTGGTAGATTTCGAGAAATTGCAAAAAAAAGTGAAAAAAAAAGTTGTTTTTTTTTCAGTTTTTCAAAATATCTCCGAATTGGCTGAACCGATCGACCTCAAAAACTAATCAGCTCTTAACCTTAAAAACCCGCATCGATCGCCACCAAGTGCATTAGAATCAGTTGATCCGTTCGTGAGATATCGTTGTCGAAAAAAATAGAAAAAAAGTGTTTTTTTGTAATAACTCCGAAATGTTTCATCATATCAATTTTTTTGTTCTAAATTTTTTATAGAGCTCAAAAAACTACATCGATCGCCGCAAACCGCGTGAAAATCGGTTAATTCATTCAAAAGTTATAGCGGTTTGAAAATTAAAAAAATCGAACTTTTTATAAGACTTTTGAGCTCGAATAGCTTTATCTTTGAGCTCGGAGAGCTCAAAATAACACAAAAATTAAATTTTTGAGCTCTTTGAGCTCAAAAACATCGCAACTAGCGACAAAATCGCATGCGTTTGAAAATTGAATTTAGCGGGAAGTTGCAGGGATGGCCTTTAGGGTCAACCGATTTCCAGATTTTTAAATAGGTAATTCAAACTGTTAAACTAACAGCCAATTGCAGCGACTAAGTTTTCCTTAAAGTTAAAGATATGTTAAGGGTGGTTTGTATAATATAAAACTTACTTGAAGTTAAACTCGGTTTGAGATGACACATGACAAATTTTGTAAGGCGTAGAAATAGTCTAAGCACCATTTAGCAATTAGGGCTTGTTGCCCGAAACATTAGACTGCACCTATAGATCGGAAATTGAGATGTATCACCTAAAACTGAGATTAACTTTAAGTAAGCTTTATACAACTTAGGGTCTCCTTGACTTATGGGAAAAGACAAAATCCTTAATAAGTAACAAGTAATATAAAAACGAAACAAGGAAGTTAAAATAAAATGTTTACTTAAAAAGTTTATTGATTCGAACGAAACAAAAATACAAAAGTTCGTGTACCTACCTCTGGGTCTAGGTACATAAATATATTATATATTAGGTATAATCATATCATACAAATCGGGCAACATTAGTCTAGGGTTCGGTTAGAACAGGAAATTTCTTGTTTTTGTACCACCTGCATCTCGTAAACACGCATTTAAAAGTATTTGTAATTAAAAAATGTAATTGTAAATAGTAATTGTAATTGTAAAAGTAATTGTACTTATGAGAAGTAATTGTATTTGGATAATTCAAATAATATAATTACAAAGTACATTTCCTCCAAATATTTTGCTGCAATTACAATTCCAAATTACTTTAAGAAAAAAAAGTACTTAAGTACAATTACAAATTACATGAAAAAAAAGTAATTGTAATTGTTAATTACTTTTTAACTAGGAATTATCCAGCACTGATTAGCGCATATGTTATTTTGACATTTAACCTATGCGCGAGTCGATTCTTAAAACAACGTCCCTAAATAACGTTACCGCCAATCTATGGAGGGTAGAAGGAAGGAGAACCGTCTTATATGGGGGACAAGTTGAAAAAGTGTCCACCTGTAAGTAAACAGCAAATTATAATTCGAAGATTCACCGAAATGGCGCTCGTGTAGCTAATGGAAATGATGTGAATTTAGCATGTGAATGTGAATTTAGAATTATATTTCATATGCATGTTTGTCTATGATATAATAATTTAAAAATAAGCGCTGTAATAAACCTGAAGTATTTCTTTCCTTTTTTAATTTTGTATCTTACTCTAATAATTCATGGCGCTGTTTTTAAAATATTTCCACTTTTGCTACTCTGGCGCCACCTTAATTTGCTCCCTTTCGATGGACACTTTTTATAATATTCAGATGGTTCTCCTTCCTTCTACCCTCCATACGCCAATCATAATTAACGGAGCCTAACGACAGGCGGTATTTGAAATGGCACTTGATAATCAACATGCCGGGCATGCGCAGAGTTTTTGTAAGTTAAAGTTATTCATCAAAATAGCGTCTTCAATGTCTTGATCATTTCCACCACCAATAATTATTGCTTCAAGATCTTCATCCATTGTAGAGATTCTAGTGGAAGTTAAGAAAATATAGTTGTAGATAAAATTAATCTATAGATACCTGAAAAAAATAGTTATTTTTGTATCTAGTGCGCGAAATGCTTCTTTGGTGATCGAGAATTGAATTATTCAAGACCACCAAAATAGTTCGCGCACGAGATGCAAACAATATTTTTTCTACAAACGTCAATAATTTTATTTAAAATATTATAAATAAGTAAAATGCCTAATTTATTATAGAAAATAGTGTTGAACTGGCTTAAAATGTCTTTCCTAATCAAATTTTCACTGTTACTATGGATTCATGTTAGAATTTTACAATAACTTTAGTTATTATTCACAATATTATCATTATTTTAAAAGTATTTAATTGTTATTCATTTAAAAATTAATAATAATTTGGAGTTTTGCTCCATTTTTTCAAAGATTGAATTTACATGCAGTGCGCGAAATATTTCGCGCACAGTGTCATGGTAACGTAAGAATCCGAAAAAAAGTGTCACTTCGCATATTGTTGTCGATGCGCAAACCTTGTCATTTTTTGACGTTTGTGGAAAATAAATGTTCGCCTTTTATTTGACCAATAATAATACAAAAAATACTGGATATGGCTAAGGCAAACACACAAATTTAATTAAAAACTTACAAGACCCACAAAAGACGCAATAACAATAAAGCAAGGTTAAGTCACATTTCCGACTAGCGCATAGGGCGAGGCGCGTGTAAAAGATAAAGAAAAACTATAACCATCTTATCACAAAATTATAAGACGTCGAATAAGTAATTAAATAAAAGCTCTCCATTCACATAGGAACTCGAACAACAAACGAAAGAAGAATGAGCTTTCATTTAAAAACGATGGTAACTGGACGCCTCTGAGACTTAAACATGTAATTAGTTGCCAGGCAACCGGACGTTTTCGGTGATGACGTCCTGTACTGTTCTCTATTTCAAAAGATGTTTAATCAGATAAGATTGGTTGATTGAGGCTTGATATTTTTTTCTGTGGTGACTGAAGAGGAAGTTAACTGAGTGACACGTAAACTTGACACTCAGAAAACTTGCGACTTTGGATTTTACGGATTACCGAAATTTTATCAGAATTAACCGAAAATACAAATAAACACGTGGAATCACTCGAGTAAACAAGGGAATATTGGCTGTTTTAATGGTATACCTTCAATAGTTGTCGCATGGACGCACGCGTAGTACCGAAATCATACTCTTCTACGTCACAACCAATAGCAATGCGTTTACAAAAGCTTCAAATAATTTGAATTTTTCGGCATGTTAAATTTGTTTTTATCCGATTGTGTCAAAAATGACGTTTTATGGTTAAGATATTTGGACGAAAGGTAACCTTTTCAGTAAGGTATTAGATAATTCATTATTACCTAGGCAACACTTTTCGTCCTTGGCCGAAATAGTAATTTACGTTACAAGTCCGGGAAATGGCTTATTAAAGTACAAGTCTAGATGTTTACATCTCTAGATGTTAGATGGAATTTCTACACGAGTAGTTTAATAACATTTCACGGCCGTGTATCGTACAATATTATATTTCATACTGTGTTGTATTAAAAATAAAATTTCAATATTTTATTATAGGTTACCTCCCTGTATGTAGGTGTTAACAGTCCGGGAAGTAAAAACCGGGTATTGTAATGAGTGCTATATCTTGAGGTGTGCTTGAAAATTCACTGTCACTATCCATTTTTCAAATAGCTATTTATAAACAGACAACTTTTTTATAAACTAAAAATGAAATAATGACGTTTTATTAATTTCATAGTCTACTATTTGCACAAAATAGTAGGTAGGTACTTAAATATGCAATCACTATTGCATCTAGGTATATAATGTATTGCCTTCCTTCTGAGTGTTATATTTTTACTAGGTAAATTTTATAAAATAAGGTTTAATTTCGTTCGAAATATCTTCAAATTTAATCTAAAATATTCAGACTGCCCTACATTTTGTTTTAATATACCTATTATTTACTACCTTTCTTTAGTTTATTGTAAATGAAAACAGGCGAGCAGAAAAGTACGCTCTAGAGCGGAAATAATGTCAAATTATGACAGATCACGGAAAACATCAACTTTGCGGTTAGATTTGAGTGTGCAAAAGCCTACTTTGGGTAGTGATCGTAGGAAATAGTATTAGTATTAGTATTAACTTTTTTGACAACTCTTCAAAATATACCAAAAGTACACTTTCCGAAAAAGATTTCATTATTGTATGTATTATCCACTCCATAAATTTTTCGTATGCCAATTCATACTTTTTTCTTGAAATTTCCGGCAACAAATCTAAAGTTACTTTTGCAGCTTTTTCCAATATCTCTGGCGGAGTATTATTAAAATCGTCACTACTGAAAGTATCCTTATTATGTATTATAAATAAGTATATGTCTTGTTAAACTAATATTTAATGGGAATTGGAATTTTTATCAAAGCACGATTGAAACTACCTTTTAGAATTTAAAAACTACTAATATAATCTGACAGTTTTGTGACAACTAAGTAGGTATTTAAAGATGACAGTAGCCTACTAAGTTTTTGTCGATTTTATTTGATTCTCCATATAAGTGTATGTGGCGTGGGCAAAGTGCCGTGAGAAATAATATTTCTCACAGTATGAGAAATATTTGGTTTTGAAATTAAGTAAGCTATGAGAAATACGTCACTTTTCATAGCAGTTGTAGAAAAACTAATTTTTAGAACAAAATTAGGAACATTCTAATTGAATTTACTGTTTGGACCCTTACTTTGTGGAATCTACTCATATTACTAACATTCTAATTCTTGTTTTTATTAATATTTATATTGAAATTCGAACAATTGCTAATATTAAAGGGATTCAGTTTGTTTGAATGACAGCAACGATGTAATTATTCCCGGCCTAGTCCGGGAAATACGTACTTTCTATGCTACTTTCTCACAGAAAAAGCGTCCGGGAAGTGGGTTCTTTCCGGACGGTTGCCGAAATTAGACAGACCTAGGCCAGTAAAGTAAGAAATGTCTCAGATCACATGTAATTGTCGGCCGAAGTGAAGCTGTTAGTGTTAGAAGTGTTATTTGTTTTTGTCGATATTCGTTTAATCGTTTATGTTTATTTTCCATACTTTTGTAGTAATTCTAGTTAGTTGTGTCACTTTATTCTTCTGATTGCTTTTTCCACTGACATCTGACATAACTAGTGACATAATGACAGAAGTGAATTGATGATTTGCCGAAAGTTCCTAGAATTACTGGCCACCGATGCGTTGAGAATTCAGCTAAAGCGTCATTTTAAATTTTAAGATTTACGCTTCGGGGGTGTCTTCATTGTTTTAATAAAGCAATATAGATGTTCGTAATGATATAAAACCTGAAAAAATCTTATGTTTTGAATGGTAGACATTAACTGTCACTCTTGTCATAAAAACCACTTCTTGTTGGTCACACTGACCTTAGACTGAACTCCTCTATTTGTTCTACTTTACTTTATGTATGTGTCAAATGTCACAAAATTGAAAATATAACATTGTAGATGTCTCAGTAATCGTAGAAAACGTCACGTCTTCATATATAGAAAGCGATAATGATTACTTTTGTCGACAAGACGTGTATAATAGAGTCGATAGTAGAATTCTATAGTGTGCAGAGTCCCACTACTGAAAACGTGTGTCAAAGGTCAAAGTCAAGTGTCAACAAAAAATGTCATCCGTCTAAGTCACACCATAGACTAAAGATTCGTATCGATAGTGCACTCTTGCACCTGTTCGAGCGCATCGAACATTTTATGAGGAAGGAATGATTGGGGCTGCCGTTGCTGTTGAAAGATGTCCACAACCGATGAAGGATGTCACTACCGATAAAACATATATCCAACCGGTAAGAGATGTCCCCCAGCGGCGGAGGACCGTCTTCTTGGCTGGTGGATCCCCATCTTGGTTGGAAGGTGTCCCTCGCTGCTGGAAGCTGTAAATGGAACATAGTTAGACTTGCTGTGGATAAAAGTAAAATTAATTACAAAAAAATATAAACAATAAAAACAACTAGATAAATTCAACACATATGGAAAAATAAAAACAATTGCAATTGGAGGAAAACATTTGCGGTTGAAATATGTTCCTCGTGGATGGAAGATATACCGACACGGTAGAAAATGTTCTAACGTATAAAAAATATATCCAATGACAAAGTATGTTTCTCACCGGTGGAAGACGATCCTCCTGGCTGGAAGATGAGCCTCTCGGATGGATGATGACACTCGGATGGATGATGTATCTCTCGGTTGGAAGATGTACCTCTCGATTGGACGCCATCCCTCTGCTGGATGATATCCCTTTCGGTTGGAAGATGCCCTCTAGACTCGGTGAGGTTCCTCTTGGTTGGGTAATATCCCTCTCGGTTGGAAGATGCCCTCTAAGCAGAATGATACCCTTCTGGTTGGAAAATGATCTCTAGGCAGGATAATGTCCCTCTCGGTTGGGTGAAACCACTCTACAAGGCAACAATATTACCAAAAAAATACCACTACCACCTTCGGCAAATATAATAACCCCCTACTAGGCAACAACAATACAAAAAATTACCACTACCACCTTCGGCAAATATAATAATCCCCTACTAGGCAATATCAATACAAAAAATTACCACCCCCACATTTACCAGCAAAGATAATAATCCTCTACAAGGCCCATGATGATGTGGAATATTGGAAAGGTTTATGAAACAGAAAATCAAATGAAAAATTTAACAAAAATATCGTTTGTATCTATGAACCCTGTAAAAAAATAATGTAAATTACAAACCAAGTGGCGAAAACGGGAAAGACACCTGGAATTTACAGGTGTACAGTTGACGACCCTCCTGGTCTGAAGATAACTCTCTCGGCTGGATTAAGTTCCTCTCTGTTAGAAAATGTCTCTCTAGGTTGGATGAAACACCCCCCCAGGTTGGAAGAACCTAAAAAAATTTCTGGAATAGAAAATCAAACAAAATTGAAAACATTCAACAAAAACATCGTTGGAACCTATAACCCTGTAAATAAATATATGCAAATTACAAACCAAATGGCGAAAACAGGAGAGACACCTGGAATTTACAGATGTACAGTTGACGATCCTCCTGGCAGGAAGATGACCAACTCGGCGGGATGATAACCCTTCAGGTTGGAAGACGTCTCCTTCGGCTGGATGAAATCCCTCTCGGTTAGAAGATGTTCCTCTAGGTTGGATGATACATCCCACAGTTGGACGAATCTAAAAAAATTCCTGGCACAGAAAATAAAATAAAATTGAAAAAATTCAACAAAAATATTGTTGGAGCCTATGAAGCCTGTAAAATAATATATGCAAATTACAAACCAAATGGCGAAAACAGGAGAGACACCTGGAATGTACAGGTGTACTGTTGACGATCCTTCTGGCTGGAAGATGAGCCTCTCGGCTGGATGATAGCCCTTTAGGATGAAATCCCTCTCGGTTAGAAGATGACCCTCTCGGTTGGACAATAACAATCTATAGAATTAGTTAGTTTTAATTGAAAGTGTAGTGAAGGTATTTTGCATATTTTAACTTGTATGTTTTTAAATTGTATATTTTTTTGTAATATTAGCAAAGTGAGCTAAATAAAGGAATCAATAACCTTTTAGGTTGGAAGACGTCTCCTTCAGCTGGATAAAACCCCTCTCGGTTAGAAGATGTCCCTCTAGGTTGGATGATACATCCCCCAGTTGGAAGAATCTAAAAAAATTCCTTGAACAGAAAATCAAATAAAATTGAAATAAATCAACAAAAACATCGTTGCAACCTATGAACCCTGTGAAATAATATATGCAAATTACAAACCAAATGGCGAAAACAGGAGTGACACCCGGAATTTACAGGTGTACATTCGACGATACTCCTGGCTGGAAGATGACTCTCTAGGCTGGATGATAAACCTTTAGGTGGGGGAAACTGATCTTGGTTGGAAGACGTCTTCTTCGGCTGGATGAAATTTCTCTAGGTTAGAAGATGTCCCTCTAGGTTGGATGATACATCCCCCAGTTGGAAGAGTCTAAAAAAAATCCTGGAACAGAAAATCAAATAAAATTGACAAAATTCAACAAAGATATTGTTGGAACCTATGAACCCTGTAAAATAATATATGCAAATTACAAACCATATGGCGAAAACAGGAGAGACACCTGGAATTTACAGGTGTACAGTTGACGACTCTCTCGGCTAGATGAAATTCCTCTCGGTTAGAAGATGCCCCTATAGGTTGGATCATACACTCGCGGTTGGAAAATCGTAAAAAAAATTCTGGAACAGAAAACCAAACAAAATTGAACCTGGAATTTACAGATGTACAGTTGTTTAAAAAAAAATAAAAAAAAATACAAGATTATTATAAATTATGCGCCATCCTACATTTTTTTGTCAAAGTTATGGTCGAGTTATTCCTTCTTCGAATGTGCGATGAAAAATTGGTAATTAAATTCATTGTTGTTTGTCTATCCAATCCGAAAAATTGCTTAAGCTGGAAATCCGGTATTTCATAAGGATCCATCTCATCCCTTGAAATATCCGTTGAAATATCAAATGATTTCTAAAATAATATATATGTATTGTGATACCACAGATACCTATGATATAGGACCATATCTTACCTGTCACGCTCTTCTACCATTGGAAATACCAATTTTTTATTTTTTTTCACTGAAGAAGTAGCTTCACCAATAAATACACAACACAAAAACAAATTGTAAGACGCACCGATTTCCGAAAACCCGATCGAAAATCACAATTCTATAAGATCTTCTGTGATTTATACGGGATGCGCGGAATTTTACATATAGCCTGAAAAGTTATAAATTTGCGCAGAATTTTATTTATATAGCCTGAAAAGTTATAAATTTGCACATAATTGACCTTGAAGACATATGAAATTACATTTTTATAACATATTTGGTTGAATATGGAATAACTAATATAGGTACATACGCGTTTAGGGTAGTTCCTCGCTCCGTTACCTTAAACAAAAAAATTAAATAAATATCGATCCATATTGATCATCTAACCTTTACCAATTTCAGATGTCTCAAACGTTTCTGATCTATTTTCTATTACTTGTGAGTTTGGAGATATTGCAGTTAAAATAGGTTGGAAACTTCTGGGACACCCGGTATTTTATCTAATATTTCTCCTTATCTATTCTAAATAAACGTAGAAATATTTTCAGAAAAAAAATGAATTAACGTCAAAAACTGACACAAATAGACATGGGAAAATATTGGGTAGATTTAATGGGAAATAGTATAGGTATATAAAAAAGAATATAATATAAAAGTTGTTCCATGTTAAATATATAAGCAAAAGTTTTCTAGTAATCACCCTGTAAATAGAATTTTAAAAAATATATTGAAAATCGTATAAATTTTTATTGAAATATTTCTAGGTTTATTACAAGACATGGAACTTTGTTAAAATTATTGTTAGTTTAAATTAAAATCAATAAAAGTCCAAAAATAACGAAAAAATAATTCACATTAACCGATTTTCAATTAAAATATTCTTAATTCATATGTCCAAGATTCAATCAAAAGTAAAAAAAATTATTTGTATGTGATAAAAAATATTATAATAAACTTACCCTAAACCTATTATAAACTAGAACTCCAGATGATCCATTCCAATTTTGTGAATTTGCGTTCCAATTCCTACAAAATTCAGTCATAAGTAATGAGTCAATGCGTTATATAATCCCAATTAGTCATACCGGCCGGTCTTTTTTGGTAGAATATGGAAATTTTTATTTAAAAAAGACTCAACAGTTGATTATAAACAATTATAAAATTTCATTATTACAGGATATTCGGAAGAAGTTCGAAATAAATAATTATTGAGAATTTTATTTTTTAAAGGCCGGAAAATTTCTGTTTTTAGATAAAATATATTCGATAACGTTCTAAGCGATTTCAAAATCGATTAAACAATTTAACATTATTGTTTGCAAAAATTATAAAAAATAAATATTTTTGGGATCAAAAATAGTATGGAAACTTTTATAAATACTAGTAAAAACCGTTAAATGAAAGAAAAGCTTACCATATTCATTCCATTTCAATATATGATTCCAATCCATGGCACTCGTCACTTTCACTACACTACTCAAAATTTCAAAAACGCCACTCCCGACACTACATTACACGTAATACCGAAAAGGTCACTCACGATGCTTTGCAAAATTTGGAAAACGCCACTCCCGACACTTCATTATACAAAATTTCGAAACCGACACTCCCTACTCTGATCCGTACTACAAGACGGTTTGCGCGGTACTGAATGAGAATGTTGAATCTATCCTGTGCTATTAACGACGATTTTTAACGGTACTGATTTTATTTAGGTAAATTTAAAAATGTGTAGTTTGTGAATTTTTTTTTCTATATATAACTCCCAATATCTAGGGAACCAATCGAAATAATTACACAAACTGTTTTTTATTCCATGATAAGGATCTTAGCTGTGCTAATTCAGTTTTCTTTAAATGTATTCTTAACAAATTGGAGGGAGACTTTTCAAAAGACATAGGTAAGCTATCTTAATCCGAAAATTTTCTAAATACACTATGCCTTTCGTTAATAAGTTGTTACTTTTCAAAAGACATAGGTAAGCTATGTCAATCCGAATATTCCCTAAATACTGCAGTATTTCGTTAACAAGTTGGTATTTTTTTCAAAAGACATAGGTAAGCTATGTCGATCCTCATATTCTCTAAAAACCATCCAACCCTTTTTTCACAAAGGGTACTTTTTTCAAAAGACTTAGGTAAGCTATGACGTACCTCATATTTCTAAAAACTATCCAACCTCTTTTACTACAAGTGGTACTTTTTTCAAAATACTTAGAAACATTTTCTAAATACTATGCCTTTCGTTAACAAGTTGGTACTTTTCAAAAGACTTAGGTAAGCTATGTCATTCCTCATATTTCCTAAATATTATCCAGTCTTTCGTTAACAAGTAGGTACTTTTTTCAAAAGACATAGGTAAGCTATGTCGTTTCTCGTATTTTTTTATCTGCCCTCTCTCCCCTTTTGGTGTCATTCGGTTTGGAATTGTGAATTATTTTTTATTGCAATTTTTAAGTAGGTACGCCACATGTACCGACTTTTAATTGACTTTTCCCGCACGCAGTATCACACTGTGAGAAAGTGCTCGTTACCCAGGTTGTCCGTAAGCCTCGCTTCCAGATGGCCTCGCATCCAGATGGGCGAGTACGCTTAAGTGTTTTCCGTTTGTCGAATGGGTATGGGTTGACAAGTAGGTGGAGTAGTTGCCCAGTATGGGCTATCAAAATATCGTAGATTTCTAAGTTGGTATATGCAAAATGGCTATTCTTGGCAAACTTATTACTAACAATTTTTTTCAGCGCTTCTTTTCAGCATACTAACACTTCTCTTAGGCTTCAGAGATGTCATCAAATTTTTTGTACATTTTAAAATTTTGTTTAATTTTCTGTTCCAGGAATTTTCTTAGGGATGGATTTATTTGGAAAATATGCATATATTTAAACTTGCTCATAGGCCTATCTAATAATTTTACTTTTTTTTATGTCCTAGGGCTTACATTAAAATGTTACTTATTAATTTTGTTTTAGAATTCTTATTAGGAAAGGATTTTTTAGGTTACAAAAGTGACTACAGTTTGGAGCTACAGAATTTTCATTAATATTTTGGTAGTTTTCTTTGCATGATTTTTTCTTTGCTGCATATGGGTTTAAAATGTGCATGTCTTGTAGACGGTGGCAAAGTAGTGGTGATTTAGGGGTATTAGTATTTTAATTATAAAATATTGTATGTAAAAATATCTTTATGTTGCAATTCGTGTTTCAATTTTTCGGCTCTTATAAAAAAATGTTAATATTCAATTGATATTAAACATATCTTTTTTATAATTGCTAAGTTTGCATTTATTTTATCCTGTTTGTGAATGTATATATCTGCACTTTGCTAGAGTAAAGATAAACTCTGGCTTAGCGCAGCCGGTAGAAAACATCCAGCTTTCTAGTATTTTCTAGTTTTGTCTGCGTATTCCTCCGCCGGCGGGGAATATTTTCCATCGGTTGTGAATATTTTAACCGGTTGATGATATTTTCTACCGATAAAGGGAATACCGTCTAGTCGAGAGGGACAACTTCCAGCCGTGATGGGCAACGTTTGCTTAGATTTGTTTACCTTTTACCATAGCTGTTTCTATTTGCTTTTTTTACAGTACAGTTCTGAATTAAACTGTTACTTGAGAGATAACAGTAATCGTAGAAAACGACACGTCTTCACATATAGAAAGCGATAACGATTACTTTCGTCGACAGGACGTGTAGAATAGAGTCGATAGTAGAATTCTTTAGTGTGCAGAGACCCACTCGAGGAAACGGGTAATGATAGTGACAATCAAAATGAAAAGTGATCCAATAAATAGTGAAGTAGATTCAGAAATGGATGAAAATGATCCTGATTTCTGGTCATCAATCATACTGTCCTTTGCAAGATTTACATTTAGTGGAGCAGGTGTACCAAACATTCAAATTACTCAAAATATGGAACCTATAGATATTTTTATTTCAATTCTAACTGATTATATTATCCAGCTAATGATTGAACAAACAAGTAAATATGCTTTAGAACTTCAACGCCAAAAACGTTTAGTACGTTCAGCAAGAATTTCTAGATGGCACGATACAGGCAGAGAAGAAATGAAAACATTTCTTGGTAAGTAATTGAAACCTTTATTTTTATACTCATTTTTGAATAATTATGTGAGTTTTGTTTTATGGATATTTTTTTGTTTGCTTCTGCTTATGGGACTTATAAACTTCGCCACCATAGAATGTTTCTGGAAAAAGGACCCATTGTATTACCTTGAACTTTTTCACAGGATTCCTATAAAGTATAACCGTTTTACATTATTATTGAAATGTTGGCATTTAGAAGACAAAACGATACCATCACAGAACCGCTTGTCAAAAATTGCACCTTTGCTGGATCTTGTTAGGAATAATATGAAAAATGTGCATTTTTTTGGCGATACAGTTGTTGTTGACGAGACTATGGTTCCTTTCAGAGGTCGCCTGAAGTTTCGCCAATACAATCCATCTAACGCCCATAGATACAGTATCAAAGTTTTCAAAGTGTGCTCTCCATTTGGATACACTTGGGATCTAAAAATATATAATGGACAAAATGAAAAACGCCAAGGATTAGATCTTCCTGGTAATACAGTTATTGAATTGGTTGAGCCCATGTTAAATGCTGGAAGATTGGTTATAACTGACAATTATTATACGAGTATTGAGCTTGCCAAATACATGCATGTTTGAAAGGAAAACCAATTTATTAGGTACCGTAAGGAAAAGTAGGATAGGCCTGCCGAAGGATGTAGTCAACTACAAACTGAAAAAAGGCCAGATAATTGCCAAACAAAATAATTTTATTACTTTCTTCAAGTGGCATGATCAATGTGATGTCCATATACTTTCTACATGCCATGATGATTAAATACAACTATATGGGAAAAAAAGAAATGGGGAAGGTAAAGTCAAACCATTAGCTGTATTAGATTATAACAAGGGAAAACAGGGGGTAGATATCTCTGACCAATTATCTAGTTATTACAATTGTCTCCGAAAGTCTTTGGTGTGGTTTAAAAAATTGGCTATTGAAATAATTTGCGGGACCCTTGTTGTCAATACTTCTATTTTGTATAATTCTGTGCGTGCAGTAAAAGATCAGTTATCCATATTGAAAATTAGAGAATCTCTTATTCACAACCTTCTCAAAACAAATGAAAATAGGAAAAAGCAAAAAAAAAGAAAGTGGGGAAGGAATTCACAAGCTAGAGGAGCTACCTAGAAATGATGGAGACAAAATATATAGAAAGCGCTGTCATGGGTGTTATACTAAGTTGAGAAATACGCCGACATCAAAAGAAGCATGTAAAAAAACTAAGAAACTCTCACCTTTTTGCCGGCAGTGCAACCAAGTATATTGTATTCCTTGTTACGCAGAAAATCATTGATTTTTCATATCTTCTCATTCTTTTTATTTATATACATATTTACAAATACACCATTTGTTACGTTTATAAGAATGTTTTCTTTATTTTGTGAAGCAATCTTTGAAAGGCAGTATCTCAGTTGTTTTTTGACAGAATGAATTCTTTTTTTCACCAAAATGTAGCTTTTTTTTCCTTCGGAGTCCCCTTAAAGAACACAATAATTTACTGAAATGTCCTTTTTAATACCATACTATAACAGAGCATATGTTTACGATCCACATATGGTTCACAGGACTTATAGGCAAATGAACTTACGACCCATATGTGGGTCGTAGGACAGTGAACGTGTTAATAAATATTTTTTTCAAGAGAAAATGTTGTGCGGACCGCGAATTCTTAAAACGGACCCCGAGCGAAACTAATTGGTGACCCCTGCACTATAGTACCATTTCAATAAATTTACCAACAGCCACTAAATAATATAATTTCCTACCTGGAGTACCTACCTCCTGATATCCCAAAAATATTATCCATTTCCTTTAGGCCTTTTAGGATAGAATTCAATTCCACTATAGAAACATCCAGCCGAGACATCCAAGTACATGTGAAGTTTTTGTTCTACAGTAATAAATTTTTCCACTGGTCTATACAGTGAGTGGAGATGGCGCTCGCGATTCTCAGAACATTTAAAAATACGCGCGCAAGCCCTCTTTCGTTTATTTTTGTTTTATTTTTTCATTTCTTTCATTAAAAAAACACAAAACTAAAAAAACATAGTCTATTGAGAAATACAAAAAGTGGTTATGAGCTAAACAAAATACTGCTAAAAAGTTATTATATAAACATTATTGAGGTCTAGGAAGCTCTTGATTCTGTTGCTTGGAGAAACAAGAAGTAGGTGGGTCATCAACTAGAACTGCTTCATCTGCAATATGCAGGAGCCCGATAAAAATGACTTTAATATGTTAAAAACTTACCTCTCATCATTAAGAGAAAAATTATGCAGTTTCTCTACATCCGCTGCACTGCTTCCACAAGCGATACAACGTCGTTCTGAAGCCATACCGAATAAAAATAATGAAAAAATAAAAATGTAAACGCGTCTTTAACTTCAATAGCTATCGATAGCGATAGAAAACACAAACTAATCCCCAAACAAAAGTCTAAAATAATTGTAAAACAACCCACTGTTACACAGTTTATAAATAAGTACGTTAATTGGTAAAATTATACTAGATTTAGTAAAACACCACAAATAAAACAAAGTTAAGCAAACACATCAAAATAATAATGGCGGCTGAAGACTTTGGCGCACGTCACGTTCACCGCTTAGAACATCAAACAAATTTCACGTTCTCACGTTTGCCATTATGTCAAAAGTGCCATGCTCCTACTGCCATCTGCGCTTACTTTGCAAAGATAAGACAAAGATGTGATATGTCCTAAACTTATAAGCTGAACAAGGATAGAGCTGGCCGGACTATTTTATTCGTCAATCAAACAATAATGCCCATGTACTTGGCCGTCTCGTTGTCTCAGATCCAGCAACAATTTATTTCACGGAAAGTGCTCATCGAATAATTAAAACCAACAATTTAAAAGCGCATTTCTTGTTTCATTTCTTATATTACTTAATAAACCAATATTAATTGAACAGTAAAAATATTTAAATTACTCGTAAATAGACGTTTTTACTATGATAAAAAAAAACACAACTGTGAAACTAAAAAATGTACAATAAAATAATATGAACATGATTTTATAGTTTACAAAATGGTACTATTCATTTTATCACTTCAATCTAAACCATACAATTTTAACGTTCTATCCATGGAAGTTGATGCGATAAACCTGGCATGTTTACCAAACCTTACACCTGTGGCAGTGGCAGTATGATCGTTGAAGATTTTTAGTTCTTGCCATTGTTTACATAAGTAGATCCTGAAAGTAAAATATTCATATAATAAACTAATTTTCAAACTACAATATGATCAATTTTCAAGAGAACAAATTTATTCATCACCAAATTAAATATTTGTCATCAAACAAAATCATCTGATTATTAGTTTTAATTACAGAAATGACTTTTTTTCTCAGATTTATATATTTGTATCCAAATGTGTCAACAGTTTGTATCCAAAATAAACGAATAATCATCGTAACTTATGTCCAAAGAATCGATAAATTAACCAATGATCAGTTTACCTAACTAATTATGTTTTCGGGTGATTTTATATACAGGGTGTTTAAAAAAAAGGTGACCCCGTCTCTACGATAGGTGGAAAACTGAAAAATAACTGGAGTTTGTTTAGTAAAAAATTTTCGTAACGCCATCCGTATTCAAGATAAAGGGCGTTGAAAAAAAAATAAACACATTTTTTACGATTTTTCCGAAACTACTGGCAACATTGTAATGAAATTTTATACGAATATGTTTTGGAAGCTGATAAATCCCATGAATTTGTTTTTATATCTGACTCTCATAAAGGGCGCTAGTTACACGGTTCGTATCAAGTAGTATTGAACATAACTTTTTTAAGGTTAGATTTAGTGCTCTTTAAGTACCCTCCGAGTACTTTAAGAAGACGTATTTGTTTGTCTTGCCATATTCCTAACGTTAACTGATGGATCTTGATCAACTAAATTTAAAATAATATTTTCTTTATTAATAGTTCTTGGCCTTCTACCAGTATTTTTTTGTCTCACATTCCCAGTTTCAGGACATAGAAGCTTAGAAGAATTGGCGTTGATACTAAAAGTTTGGGTGGTCAATATGAGAAAGAAAGACTGGACCGAATTTAAAGAAGCAACGGTGAAGACAATGTGGAATTTTTCGTGCAAACTTTAGTTAACAAAATAATATTGCTATGGGATGAAAATACTCCTGAAGGTCTTATGCGTAAATTTTACCATATTGCTGCTGTAGAATTAGCGTGGCGAGGAGGAGAGGCAATTGCTTGTCTGGTGGATTTTTTTCAAATCGAGAAAAATAACGATGACTCTCCAACAAATCGCATTGAATACAATCCGGTGTTCAGTAAAACGTACCAAGGTGGTTCTAAAAGCTGTACAAGTAGTAAATGGTTGGTTTCCAATAGTGAAAGACAAATCTGTCCAGTAAGTCTTTTTCATAAACTGATATCAAAACGAGGGGACAATATTACCTCACCATGAATGTTATTAAAACCAAATCGAACTAGACAAATGGTGCGATAATGTACCTGTTGGAAGAAATACAATACATGGATGGACTAAATCTGCTGCTGAGGCAATTGGCTTGAATGTGAAGGACAAAAAGATAACAAATCACTCGAATAGATCAACTGATGTTAGCAAATTGGCAAAAAGTGGTGTAGAAGAACAACAATTGCTGAAAATTACTGGTCACAGCAATCAAAATTCTATAAAACCATACTTCTCGATCAAGAACATTACAACAAGATCATAAATATTATGCATGGTAATAGATCTTCTATAGTAGATAACAGCAACAAATCTAATATTTATGTTAAATTTTAATAACTGTACCTTCACTAGCTGTACTTTTAATAAATAAATGTTTCATTGTGTTGTTATA
Organism: Lochmaea crataegi; assembly: GCA_947563755.1. NCBI lineage: Eukaryota > Metazoa > Arthropoda > Insecta > Coleoptera > Chrysomelidae > Lochmaea > Lochmaea crataegi. The sequence goes on from OX387433.1 coordinate 16,481,465, forward strand.
AATTTTTCTGTCAAACAATTTTCCGCCGAATATCCCTCGGACATTGACAAATGCCTCATAATTTTATGACAAATTTCTGGATATTGTCCTAGGGATATTACTACTGATAATCAAAACCGCATTAGTTTGGTCACCGATAAAATCACACCCAATTTTTAATCGATATTAAACCAACAGGAAAATTATATATTGTAACTAGCGGACTCTTCGATCATTAAACAGGCTAGATGAATAGCCCTCAATACTAACACACTTTGTAGCCACATCTCGGTGTTCATAACTTGTTTACCTGTGAAACGATGTATTGTATACACCTCTTATGCATTTTCTTTTGCACACTTCACAGCAAATCACCCTTTTTTAAATACAATTTGAACAAATGAACCTAATATCTAATATATTATATATAATATTATCCAATACAAGTGCCATGTATTTACCTCGAGGATGCGACGAATTTTTGGTCATAAGACCACAGATTTGGCGGAGCAGATTGGAAATTTTTTACTTTGACTTAGTTATTTTTAAAAAATATTCACAAATCAACTACATAAGAAGTGGATTTTGTCCAATAAAAACTTGCACAAAAGAAATTGATATTTGTGGATTTACTTGATTTTTCCGAAAATTCTACAAAGTAGCAGAGGGCCCATGTTAATACCACACGAAGTCGATGATAATAAATAAGTGAAATTGTCTTACCTCACATCAGTACCAGCAACAGCTAAATATGTACCACTTTGATCAAAACAAAGATCTCTTATCTGGTAACCTTCTTCGAGTTGCAAAGTTTTGAAATTCCTCAATCTTCGCAAATCCCAAAGTTTTACACAAGCGTCATCTGCAGCTGTAGCTAAGTAGTAACCATTTTCAGAAAATGCTATTGTTGTAATTGCTCCAGAGTGACCTAAAATATACAAATAGAATTAAAGACAATTTTCTAATAACATTTTTTTATAAATTAGACTGTATATTGAAAGCAGCAACTATCATACTTGATAAAGAATAATTATTTTATATTTTTGTTGTACAAACTATATAGGTTATTAAATATATCTTACCTGTGAAATTAGCAACATTACTTTGTTCCTTCAAATCCCAAATTTTGACTTGCGAGTCCCCAGTACCAGTACCGAAGATTAGACCATCAGGATGTAATTGAGCTGTGGTAAGGGGCACATTAGAATTGTCAGAGACTTTAGTTAGTAAACGACCAGTCCTTATGTCAGAAAATGCCCAGTGTTGATCTTCTGACGTTGATAACACAAAATCACCTGTGGGATGAAGTGACAGTCCAGTAACAGGTCCATCGTGAGCACGTAAAAGCAGAGTTGTCTGTGATGTTGGTACATTCCATATTCGAATTGTTGTGTCAGGTGAAGCTATAAAACATTTTAATCAATAAATAACTTGTATTTAATTTATTTGTTGCTAATTGCATTAATAATTTAATGATTATATTAATACACTAGTGCCTTAACAACCTTTAAATGCGAGTGATGCATACACTTGTTTTTTCTACTCTATACTTTAATTTTATCATTAGGTATGCACGAATTTCAAGAACAAGTAAACTTCAGAGAACTTTCAAATTTAATTAATTTAAAATCTGTCAGATAGGTAGTCAGGGACACAGCCATATCAGATACTGGGATGTTGCATTTCTATTCGATGTAAACGTGTATCTTATTAAAAAATCTGTATCTTAATGGATATCATTAAAGTACAGTTTCAGTATATTTATTGGTGAAATTAACACATGGGAGTAGGAAAACATTATTTCAAGGAATCCCTTATTAAACTTTTTAGTTTTAGGTGGCATTTTCATTTAAAATGATTAAAAATGGCTCATGAGTTAAGAAAAAGTCTATACAAAGTCAACATTTTTCATGATATACAGAAAAAAATATAAACACCCTTATAGAAAGAATAATTTCCTATGATTTTCTTTTAAGATATAACAGTAACAACCCAACACAGTTTATTAATGTGCCCTTTAGAAAGAGAAATTTCCAATAATCAACTAGGTACCTTCATTATCACGATAGTATCATGAGTTTTTATCCAGGTTTTCTTATGATTTATCATTGGAATTGTCAATTGTAATCAATACACAAAATCACAAAACTGATATCCAAATATTTTAAAACAAAAATAATCATATCTCACAAAAGAAGTAACACTAAACACGTTTTATTAACAACATTTCTGAAATAAACAAAAAAGTACTATCCTTAATAAAATAGTTACTAGAACGTACACTTTACCCCATTCCTAGTAGACTATAAGGATCAACTTTCGTTTAGCTGAAATCAGTTATGTATGTATGTAAATGGGGGTGACATTCACTGAGACCTAAAAGATCTATTGTGCTCCCTTACTTCTACTTAGTTCCTAAGGAAAGTCTCAGACACTACTACCTCCTTTAGTCCTATTTCCCTGAGGCATTTTAGGATATCTGCAGGCTTTAATTTAGGTAAATGTCCCTCTACTATCCAGTAATCTCCTAGGTGTTGTGCCTTAGGATTCTGAATTGCTGTGCAATTCGCAAATATGTGGATAGAGGTTTCTTCTTCCATACCACAGAATCTACATTCTTCCTCCTCTACTGTTTTGAGCTTTTTCAGGTGCCCATTCAGGCAACAATATCCCGTTAGGATCCCTGTTAAAACTCTTAGTGCAGTTTTACTTTGACTTAATATGCATTCATTTGATCTCAACAGGTTGTAGTCACCCAGAAGAATCTTTGATTGTCTAAGTCCTACTAAATCTTTCCATTGGTCAGATCTTCAATCAGTTATGTAACAAATATTCGTTTATTTACTATTTGGAACCTTTTCCAAACAGAAAGACTCGATTTTTTTTTTCGGAAATGCAGTTTTCATTTTTTCAACTTTAGAATAGCTGAAACCTGTTACAAGAAAATATGTTTCTGTTTTACATTTTAGACAATTTTTTAAACATAAACATGCAAAAACCTTCTTTCGAAAATATACCCTTTTCATTTATTAATAAAATATTGTAAAATTTAGAATGATTCGAACTATATTCGGCAATTGGACTTCGTAAACAGGAGTGTACAAAAACGTTCGACAGGTTTTTACATGTCATTAAGATATGAGCTCTATTATTGTTAGTATAGGCGTAGTAAAACAGATAGTGGTTAAATTATGTCTTATTTTGTTATAATGGGGTGTTAAACCGATATCCTGCATTTGGATTTTTATTGAAGTATATTAGTACTACTTTGCAAAAATTAATTAAAACATTTTTAAACCGAATATTTGAGGAGAAAACTGGAAATTAAGATTTCATAAATGTTTGCAACTTTCACTACAGTTACGTAACGCACTTAAAGATGAAGCTAGTCACTTTTTTATTTAGATGTTTCATGAACAAATAGCCAGTTACAAAAAGGCCATTTGAATTTGAAGTTTGAAGAACTGTCAAAGTCTATAATATATATTAGTGTTTTGTTTTTGTTTACAATTTATACGAGCTTGACGTTTCAATATTATAAAAAAAATAAAAGCATTGTGTTAATATTTTTTTGGTTAGTTTTTCTCCACAATTTTTCATCTTGGAATAATGTCAAAATCATATAAATCTTGTCTTGTATCATACTGCACGAACACAACGCCTCGTAAAAAGTTTGTGACTGTGTCTGCAGTAGACGAAAATTGTGGTTTGAGGCTACTAGATGAAAATATAAACAGACTACAACTAGTTACTATTGCTGTGAAGATCATTTTGATGTAAGTAATTATAAGTGTGTGTGTAGAAAGTATCGATATATTAAAATGTTTGATTTTTAGTTTGAAAGTGACAAGGAAAATTATGTTAAACACTCGTTGATGGGAGGGAAATTATTTTGAAACCATTAGTTGTGTCTCACGTTTTCAATTGGCCAGAATTTTCTTCAATCAAAAAGCTAAAATTAGATGAGTTGGTAGTCCCAAATGAACCTGTTTCAACATAAGATTCTCATGATTATGATGTTGGTACTCAAACCTCCTGGGGAATGATCAATCAATACCAACAAACAAGTCCCGTAGAGGTAAAAAGTGTTGCTGTTAGTTTTCGGTTAACTTCTCAGAATACTGTTAAATTGGATACTTTAGATCTGACTATTACAAAATAAGCAACTACCTCACTAATGAAAAAGAAATTTTTAAAGGTAGAAGATATCACATCAGCAGAGGCAACAACTGAAACTGTACCCTCAAGCAGTGATTTTGTGTCGTCACTAACTGACACAAATGAATCAAAAGACGAACAGTTGCAGAATACAATCACTCTCGTTGAGAAATATCCGAAGAGATATATCGTTGTACGTGTGTGGTATAACATTTTAATAAACTTACTTGGTAAAAATAATTTAAATAAAGAACATGTTATAATATGCCTAGTGAAAATCAAATTAAATGATGCATTTGCAAGATTAGCAGATCAATTTTCATTATCAGTAAATGGAGTTTCAAAAATATTCAAAACTGACTTTTATAAAATTGAACATTATATTTTGGCCTTCAGAAAGCCAAATAAAAAACATTTGTCTATTTCATTTCGAGCAAAATATAATAATGTGCAATCCATTATTGATTGTTTTGAAATAGAAATTCAGAAGCCTACTAATCCTGTGCACCAGGCATTGAGTTGGCCACAATACAAAAAATGTAGCACAGTCAAATATCTTATATCTTGTACCCCCGATGGATTTGTAAATTTGTAAAAATACACGGCAGAGAGAAGTTTATTAAAAATAAAACTTTCATAAAAATGTTTATAGTTGGTAAATATATCTGTTATAAATGGTTCATCATAAGAAAGCCACTGGCAGATTATTTCATTTAAAATTTCAAAATCTGCAAATGAAGCTGAGATTTGTACTCATTAGTAATATCCCCATTTTTATTATAAGTCTCTAGACTTTTTGCTGTTGCTGGACATTTGACTTCCACTACATATTCATTTGTAATTGCATCAGAATCTCCAAAAATCGGATTGTCAGCAATTATGAATAATCCAGCATCTTTAAATCGATAAGTAGTCAATTTTAAATGATGACATCTACGTTATTAGGAGCTTTATCAAAAAAGTGTTCAAATATATTTTTACATAAATTGAAAGGGTAAGACAGAGTTATACATTAGGTCTGTCCAAACCGCAATCAGAAACTGTCAAAAACGATCAGAGAATAACTAGTCATAGCAAACACAACACGTAATTCCAGTCACTGATTGCAATGATCGACTACTCTTTGATCTGATATTTTAGGCTGATGATGGTGCCATTTATCGTTCAGTAGAATTTCAAATATTTAAATCTCAAATTTCACTTACTTAAACTGTTGAGTGAAAAACGCTTAAACCCACAGAACATACCCAAGGCTTAAACCGCCACCTCTCAGTGGCTATGTAGCAGAATAGCGTCAGTCAAAAAAGCGCAAGGTTAAAATAGCGTCCGTCAAAATAGCGCCGCACAAAAATAACGCAGAACAAAAACAGCGGCAGGCAAAATAGCTTATTCCCATCCCCTTCTCGAAAATATATCAAAGAATTTGTATTCCAAATGAAGTTTTCCCAAAAGAGGAAGGAAATAAGCTATTTTGTCTGCCGCTGGTTTTATGCTGCGCTATTTTGTTACAGAGCAGTATATATGCATCTCTCTTTTTGGGGTCTCTGTTCTTCCAATTAGGATGACAGGCTATTTGTTTTTTTAGATAATGCAAAAAGTATCCTGAAAAATGATTTAACAATAAAAATGTTCTTGAAAATTCTTCGAGCATCCTTAAAAACAGAAATACAGTTTTATTTTTATCCTTGTGTACCTTTTTACTTTTTCATTAAAATACTCAAAAAGTCTAATAAATAAGGTTTTCAAAATAATATACTTTTATATTCACTTCTAGGACGGCCGGTATATATAAATATATATTAATCGTAGATATGATAAACAACTTTACTTGTTTAACGGGGTGACTAACTAATAAATTTTGTCGATTTATATTCAGTAGCGTGTTGACTTTCGAATAGAAAATATCGGTATGCCGTTGTGCGGGCGTTCGAAATTAACGTGTATCGTGGAGTGTAGTAAATAGTGCCTATATGGATTACTTGGATTACAATCTGATACATTTGCGGTAAGTTTTCATTTTATTTACTGGTAGTTATTGGTAATACTGTTTTTTAAATATTTTAAATCACATTCATACAATTTTATTACTATAAGCAATTGATTTTTAATATATAAACGAAGTATTTTACAATTGTATATTAGATTTTAAATTTGCTATAATCCATTTTTGCTTTCTCTTACTATTTTTTTATACCAAAATATTTAAAATACTAAAAAGCCAAATTGTTCTTATATAAGAGGTAGTCATGATAAACTGTATATACTTCTACCTCGTATAGGGGCTCCTATGGGAAATATTAAATGACAATTGAAATGCGTCTGCTTCCATTCTGTTTATTAACATACAGGGTCTTTAAAAATTAGTTCATTTTATTCATATAAAACTTTAGCAAAATAGAATCAGAAAAATATCTTGATTTTTGTACAAATGTTCAATTTTTAATAACTAATAACCTTAATTAGTGTTATATTTTTAACAATACAACTGGTTTACTTAATTTTTAAAACCGATTTTCAAGAGAAACAAGCTATTTTGTATAATATGAAAACATCTCCCTGTATAATATGTATTTAGTAATTCATAGGTATTTACATTTTGTCGAATTCTCATACGTGTCTTATACTTTTACTCAAAATAAAAACCTACAGTATCTACTACAGATACTTTTTTCAAATTTAATATAAGCTATATACTCAGTATTCTCAAATTTTCTTATTTTAAATAAACTAATTCTTTTTTGATGTTTCTATTTTATTTTCTTTAATTTAAAAAAAGATCAAACTGTATTTTTTTTGTCGAAACAATATTCTGAGACCCCGATAAATTGACAATACTATGCAATTTGGAACATAAACTTTTGGAATTGTATAATACCACCCGTCCAACCTTAATAAATAACTGAAGGAAAACTTATAATGCATTATCTATTTGTATACTTTCTTAAATATTGATAAAGGTTTTCAAAAACCAAACACAAGTTGAAATTTTATATTTGGCATACCCCGTAGGAGAATCAATACGAGGTAGGAGTATGTACAGTTTCCCATGACTCATCTTAAATAACAGAATTTTCTTTAATATTTTATACTACATACTGTGATGCCAAAAATTCAGGTGGTGATTGCCCATATAAAATTATAATAGGTCTTTTATATGAAAAAATGTCCTCACTCCACTCCCTTCCGAGATATTACCCCTAAAAAGAGGATAAGTGAAATTGAGTTTTTATTTATTTTTTCTCAAACTTAAGTAAAGTGGGAAACTTTAAATTTTGTGAATTTCGTGCACTCGCAATTACTAACCACCGGTATTTTCTGTTACATTATAAGGGAGTGAAATTATCAACCCTTACTTCATTTTATATCAAATTTTTTTTTCGAGATTGAGTTCTGTGAAATAAAAATATTATTTAAAATCTCTATTGTCTTGAAAAACTTTTTTTACTCTTGAAGTTTTTTCCTATAGATTTAGTAATTTTTTATCTCCGAATTTATTGAATCTAGGAAAAAACTTCAAGTAAAAAAAGTTTTTCAAGAAAATAAAGATTTTAAATAATATTTTTATTTCACAGAACTCAATCTCGAAAAAAAAATTTGATATAAAATAAAGTAAGGGTTGATAATTTCACTCCCTTATAATTTAACAGGAATGTTGTAATTGCGAGTGCACGAAATATACAAAATTTAAAGTTTCCATCTTTACTTAAATTTGAGAAAAAAAAATAAAAACTCAAATTTATTCAGGGTGATATATTGAAAAGGGGTGGGATTAGGAGATTTTGTCATAGGAAAAATCATAATTTTATACGGGAAATTTCCTTCTGAATTTTTGCGCTCGCATTTAGGAACACATAAATAATTTTATAATGCTGATTTTAAACATAAGAACTTTTACAAACTGCGAAGATTCCTTTAGCTGAAATAACAAACAAAAATGACCCTAGATGCCTTGTTTTTTTAATCGTAAATGTTTTTGTTTTTTAGAAAACATGATTTTTCAAAATTATTAGTTTAGTTAAATTATTTAGAATCATTCTTTAATAAGTAATTCTTTTATTCTCTGCTTTAGGTTTCGTAAAGTATTGGTCTACTCCGAAGGGGTGTGAGTATACAGTAATTCTCAATTTCTATCAAATGACATCATATCGCTCAGTATCATCCTGCCTTTCTTTTACAACAAGATACTTTTTTCAAAAGACATAGGTAAGCTATGACAATCCGAATATTCCCTAAATACTGCAGTATTTCGTTAACAAGTTGGTATTTTTTTCAAAAGACATAGGTAAGCTATGTCAATCCGAAAATTTTATAAATACTATTCCTTTCGTTAATAAGTTGGTACTTTTCAAAAGACATAGGTCAATCCGATTATTTTGTAAATACTTCAGTCTTTCGTTAACAAGTTGGTATTTTTTTCAAAAGACATAGGTAAGCTATGTCAATCCGAAAATTTTCTAAATACTATTCCTTTCGTTAATAAGTTGGTACTTTTCAAAAGACATAGGTCAATCCGATTATTTTGTAAATACTGCAGTCTTTCGTTAACAAGTTGGTATTTTTTTCAAAAGACATAGGTAAGCTATGTCAATCCGAAAATTTTCTATATACTATTCCTTTCGTTAATAAGTTGGTACATTTCAAAAGACATAGGTAAGCTATGACAATCCGAATATTCCCTAAATACTGCAGTATTTCGTTAACAAGTTGGTATTTTTTTCAAAAGACATAGGTAAGCTATGTCAATCCGAAAATTTTATAAATACTATTCCTTTCAATAATAAGTTGGTACTTTTCAAAAGATATAGGTCAATCCGAATATTTCCTAAATACTGCAGTCTTTCGTTAACAAGTTGGTATTTTTTTCAAAAGACATAGGGAAGCTATGTCAATCCGAAAATTTTCTATATGCTATTCCTTTCGTTAATAAGTTGGTACATTTCAAAAGACATAGGTCAATCCGATTATTTTGTAAATACTTCAGTCTTTCGTTAACAAGTTGGTATTTTTTTCAAAAGACATAGGTAAGCTATGTCAATCCGAAAATTTTCTATATACTATTCCTTTCGTTAATAAGTTGGTACATTTCAAAAGACATAGGTAAGCTATGACAATCCGAATATTCCCTAAATACTGCAGTATTTCGTTAACAAGTTGGTATTTTTTTCAAAAGACATAGGTAAGCTATGTCAATCCGAAAATTTTATAAATACTATTCCTTTCAATAATAAGTTGGTACTTTTCAAAAGATATAGGTCAATCCGAATATTTCCTAAATACTGCAGTCTTTCGTTAACAAGTTGGTATTTTTTTCAAAAGACATAGGGAAGCTATGTCAATCCGAAAATTTTCTATATGCTATTCCTTTCGTTAATAAGTTGGTACATTTCAAAAGACATAGGTAAGTTATGTCAATCCGAATATTCCCTAAATACTGCAGTCTTTCGTTAACAAGTTGGTATTTTTTTCAAAAGACATAGGGAAGCTATGTCAATCCGAAAATTTTCTATGTATTATTCCTTTCGTTAATAAGTTGGTACATTTCAAAAGACATAGGTCAATCCGAATATTTCCTATATACTGCAGTCTTTCGTTAACAAGTTGGTATTTTTTTCAAAAGACATAGGTAAGCTATGTCAATCCGAAAATTTTATAAATACTATTCCTTTCAATAATAAGTTGGTACTTTTCAAAAGATATAGGTCAATCCGAATATTTCCTAAATACTGCAGTCTTTCGTTAACAAGTTGGTATTTTTTTCAAAAGACATAGGGAAGCTATGTCAATCCGAAAATTTTCTATATGCTATTCCTTTCGTTAATAAGTTGGTACATTTCAAAAGACATAGGTAAGTTATGTCAATCCGAATATTCCCTAAATACTGCAGTCTTTCGTTAACAAGTTGGTATTATTTTCAAAAGACATAGGGAAGCTATGTCAATCCGAAAATTTTCTATGTATTATTCCTTTCGTTAATAAGTTGGTACATTTCAAAAGACATAGGTCAATCCGAATATTTCCTATATACTGCAGTCTTTCGTTAACAAGTTGGTATTTTTTTCAAAAGACATAGGTAAGCTATGTCAATCCGAAAATTTTATAAATACTATTCCTTTCAATAATAAGTTGGTACTTTTCAAAAGATATAGGTCAATCCGAATATTTCCTAAATACTGCAGTCTTTCGTTAACAAGTTGGTATTTTTTTCAAAAGACATAGGGAAGCTATGTCAATCCGAAAATTTTCTATATGCTATTCCTTTCGTTAATAAGTTGGTACATTTCAAAAGACATAGGTAAGTTATGTCAATCCGAATATTCCCTAAATACTGCAGTCTTTCGTTAACAAGTTGGTATTTTTTTCAAAAGACATAGGTAAGCTATGTCAATCCGAAAATTTTCTATGTATTATTCCTTTCGTTAATAAGTTGGTACATTTCAAAAGACATAGGTCAATCCGAATATTTCCTATATACTGCAGTCTTTTGTTAACAAGTTGGTATATTTTTCAAAAGACATAGGTAAGCTATGTCAATCCGAAAATTTTCTAAATACTATTCCGTTCGTTAATAAGTTGGTACTTTTCAAAAGACATAGGTCAATCCGAATATTTCCTAAATACTGCAGTCTTTCGTTAACAAGTTGGTATTTTTTTCAAAAGACATAGGGAAGCTATGTCAATCCGAAAATTTTCTATATGCTATTCCTTTCGTTAATAAGTTGGTACATTTCAAAAGACATAGGTAAGTTATGTCAATCCGAATATTCCCTAAATACTGCAGTCTTTCGTTAACAAGTTGGTATTTTTTTCAAAAGACATAGGTAAGCTATGTCAATCCGAAAATTTTCTATGTATTATTCCTTTCGTTAATAAGTTGGTACATTTCAAAAGACATAGGTCAATCCGAATATTTCCTATATACTGCAGTCTTTTGTTAACAAGTTGGTATATTTTTCAAAAGACATAGGTAAGCTATGTCAATCCGAAAATTTTCTAAATACTATTCCGTTCGTTAATAAGTTGGTACTTTTCAAAAGACATAGGTCAATCCGAATATTTCCTAAATACTGCAGTCTTTCGTTAACAAGTTGGTATTTTTTTCAAAAGACATAGGGAAGCTATGTCAATCCGAAAATTTTCTATATGCTATTCCTTTCGTTAATAAGTTGGTACATTTCAAAAGACATAGGTCAATCCGAATATTTCCTAAATACTGCAGTCTTTCGTTAACAAGTTGGTATTTTTTTCAAAAGACATAGGGAAGCTATGTCAATCCGAAAATTTTCTATATGCTATTCCTTTCGTTAATAAGTTGGTACATTTCAAAAGACATAGGTCAATCCGATTATTTTGTAAATACTTCAGTCTTTCGTTAACAAGTTGGTATTTTTTTCAAAAGACATAGGTAAGCTATGTCAATCCGAAAATTTTCTATATACTATTCCTTTCGTTAATAAGTTGGTACATTTCAAAAGACATAGGTAAGCTATGACAATCCGAATATTCCCTAAATACTGCAGTATTTCGTTAACAAGTTGGTATTTTTTTCAAAAGACATAGGTAAGCTATGTCAATCCGAAAATTTTATAAATACTATTCCTTTCAATAATAAGTTGGTACTTTTCAAAAGATATAGGTCAATCCGAATATTTCCTAAATACTGCAGTCTTTCGTTAACAAGTTGGTATTTTTTTCAAAAGACATAGGGAAGCTATGTCAATCCGAAAATTTTCTATATGCTATTCCTTTCGTTAATAAGTTGGTACATTTCAAAAGACATAGGTAAGTTATGTCAATCCGAATATTCCCTAAATACTGCAGTCTTTCGTTAACAAGTTGGTATTTTTTTCAAAAGACATAGGGAAGCTATGTCAATCCGAAAATTTTCTATGTATTATTCCTTTCGTTAATAAGTTGGTACATTTCAAAAGACATAGGTCAATCCGAATATTTCCTATATACTGCAGTCTTTCGTTAACAAGTTGGTATTTTTTTCAAAAGACATAGGTAAGCTATGTCAATCCGAAAATTTTATAAATACTATTCCTTTCAATAATAAGTTGGTACTTTTCAAAAGATATAGGTCAATCCGAATATTTCCTAAATACTGCAGTCTTTCGTTAACAAGTTGGTATTTTTTTCAAAAGACATAGGGAAGCTATGTCAATCCGAAAATTTTCTATATGCTATTCCTTTCGTTAATAAGTTGGTACATTTCAAAAGACATAGGTAAGTTATGTCAATCCGAATATTCCCTAAATACTGCAGTCTTTCGTTAACAAGTTGGTATTATTTTCAAAAGACATAGGGAAGCTATGTCAATCCGAAAATTTTCTATGTATTATTCCTTTCGTTAATAAGTTGGTACATTTCAAAAGACATAGGTCAATCCGAATATTTCCTATATACTGCAGTCTTTCGTTAACAAGTTGGTATTTTTTTCAAAAGACATAGGTAAGCTATGTCAATCCGAAAATTTTATAAATACTATTCCTTTCAATAATAAGTTGGTACTTTTCAAAAGATATAGGTCAATCCGAATATTTCCTAAATACTGCAGTCTTTCGTTAACAAGTTGGTATTTTTTTCAAAAGACATAGGTCAATCCGAATATTTCCTAAATACTGCAGTCTTTCGTTAACAAGTTGGTATTTTTTTCAAAAGACATAGGGAAGCTATGTCAATCCGAAAATTTTCTATATGCTATTCCTTTCGTTAATAAGTTGGTACATTTCAAAAGACATAGGTAAGTTATGTCAATCCGAATATTCCCTAAATACTGCAGTCTTTCGTTAACAAGTTGGTGTTTTTTTCAAAAGACATAGGGAAGCTATGTCAATCCGAAAATTTTCTAAATACTATTCCTTTCGTTAATAAGTTGGTACTTTTCAAAAGACATAGGTCAATCCGATTATTTTGTAAATACTGCAGTCTTTCGTTAACAAGTTGGTATTTTTTTCAAAAGACATAGGTAAGCTATGTCAATCCGAAAATTTTCTATATACTATTCCTTTCGTTAATAAGTTGGTACATTTCAAAAGACATAGGTAAGCTATGACAATCCGAATATTCCCTAAATACTGCAGTATTTCGTTAACAAGTTGGTATTTTTTTCAAAAGACATAGGTAAGCTATGTCAATCCGAAAATTTTATAAATACTATTCCTTTCAATAATAAGTTGGTACTTTTCAAAAGATATAGGTCAATCCGAATATTTCCTAAATACTGCAGTCTTTCGTTAACAAGTTGGTATTTTTTTCAAAAGACATAGGGAAGCTATGTCAATCCGAAAATTTTCTATATGCTATTCCTTTCGTTAATAAGTTGGTACATTTCAAAAGACATAGGTCAATCCGATTATTTTGTAAATACTTCAGTCTTTCGTTAACAAGTTGGTATTTTTTTCAAAAGACATAGGTAAGCTATGTCAATCCGAAAATTTTCTATATACTATTCCTTTCGTTAATAAGTTGGTACATTTCAAAAGACATAGGTAAGCTATGACAATCCGAATATTCCCTAAATACTGCAGTATTTCGTTAACAAGTTGGTATTTTTTTCAAAAGACATAGGTAAGCTATGTCAATCCGAAAATTTTATAAATACTATTCCTTTCGTTAATAAGTTGGTACTTTTCAAAAGACATAGGTCAATCCGATTATTTTGTAAATACTTCAGTCTTTCGTTAACAAGTTGGTATTTTTTTCAAAAGACATAGGTAAGCTATGTCAATCCGAAAATTTTCTAAATACTATTCCTTTCGTTAATAAGTTGGTACTTTTCAAAAGACATAGGTCAATCCGATTATTTTGTAAATACTGCAGTCTTTCGTTAACAAGTTGGTATTTTTTTCAAAAGACATAGGTAAGCTATGTCAATCCGAAAATTTTCTATGTATTATTCCTTTCGTTAATAAGTTGGTACATTTCAAAAGACATAGGTCAATCCGAATATTTCCTATATACTGCAGTCTTTTGTTAACAAGTTGGTATATTTTTCAAAAGACATAGGTAAGCTATGTCAATCCGAAAATTTTCTAAATACTATTCCGTTCGTTAATAAGTTGGTACTTTTCAAAAGACATAGGTCAATCCGAATATTTCCTAAATACTGCAGTCTTTCGTTAACAAGTTGGTATTTTTTTCAAAAGACATAGGGAAGCTATGTCAATCCGAAAATTTTCTATATGCTATTCCTTTCGTTAATAAGTTGGTACATTTCAAAAGACATAGGTAAGTTATGTCAATCCGAATATTCCCTAAATACTGCAGTCTTTCGTTAACAAGTTGGTATTTTTTTCAAAAGACATAGGGAAGCTATGTCAATCCGAAAATTTTCTAAATACTATTCCTTTCGTTAATAAGTTGGTACTTTTCAAAAGACATAGGTCAATCCGATTATTTTGTAAATACTGCAGTCTTTCGTTAACAAGTTGGTATTTTTTTCAAAAGACATAGGTAAGCTATGTCAATCCGAAAATTTTCTATATACTATTCCTTTCGTTAATAAGTTGGTACATTTCAAAAGACATAGGTAAGCTATGACAATCCGAATATTCCCTAAATACTGCAGTATTTCGTTAACAAGTTGGTATTTTTTTCAAAAGACATAGGTAAGCTATGTCAATCCGAAAATTTTATAAATACTATTCCTTTCAATAATAAGTTGGTACTTTTCAAAAGATATAGGTCAATCCGAATATTTCCTAAATACTGCAGTCTTTCGTTAACAAGTTGGTATTTTTTTCAAAAGACATAGGGAAGCTATGTCAATCCGAAAATTTTCTATATGCTATTCCTTTCGTTAATAAGTTGGTACATTTCAAAAGACATAGGTCAATCCGATTATTTTGTAAATACTTCAGTCTTTCGTTAACAAGTTGGTATTTTTTTCAAAAGACATAGGTAAGCTATGTCAATCCGAAAATTTTCTATATACTATTCCTTTCGTTAATAAGTTGGTACATTTCAAAAGACATAGGTAAGCTATGACAATCCGAATATTCCCTAAATACTGCAGTATTTCGTTAACAAGTTGGTATTTTTTTCAAAAGACATAGGTAAGCTATGTCAATCCGAAAATTTTATAAATACTATTCCTTTCAATAATAAGTTGGTACTTTTCAAAAGATATAGGCCAATCCGAATATTTCCTAAATACTGCAGTCTTTCGTTAACAAGTTGGTATTTTTTTCAAAAGACATAGGGAAGCTATGTCAATCCGAAAATTTTCTATATGCTATTCCTTTCGTTAATAAGTTGGTACATTTCAAAAGACATAGGTAAGTTATGTCAATCCGAATATTCCCTAAATACTGCAGTCTTTCGTTAACAAGTTGGTATTTTTTTCAAAAGACATAGGGAAGCTATGTCAATCCGAAAATTTTCTATGTATTATTCCTTTCGTTAATAAGTTGGTACATTTCAAAAGACATAGGTCAATCCGAATATTTCCTATATACTGCAGTCTTTCGTTAACAAGTTGGTATATTTTTCAAAAGACATAGGTAAGCTATGTCAATCCGAAAATTTTATAAATACTATTCCTTTCAATAATAAGTTGGTACTTTTCAAAAGATATAGGTCAATCCGAATATTTCCTAAATACTGCAGTCTTTCGTTAACAAGTTGGTATTTTTTTCAAAAGACATAGGGAAGCTATGTCAATCCGAAAATTTTCTATATGCTATTCCTTTCGTTAATAAGTTGGTACATTTCAAAAGACATAGGTAAGTTATGTCAATCCGAATATTCCCTAAATACTGCAGTCTTTCGTTAACAAGTTGGTATTTTTTTCAAAAGACATAGGTAAGCTATGTCAATCCGAAAATTTTCTATGTATTATTCCTTTCGTTAATAAGTTGGTACATTTCAAAAGACATAGGTCAATCCGAATATTTCCTATATACTGCAGTCTTTTGTTAACAAGTTGGTATATTTTTCAAAAGACATAGGTAAGCTATGTCAATCCGAAAATTTTCTAAATACTATTCCGTTCGTTAATAAGTTGGTACTTTTCAAAAGACATAGGTCAATCCGAATATTTCCTAAATACTGCAGTCTTTCGTTAACAAGTTGGTATTTTTTTCAAAAGACATAGGGAAGCTATGTCAATCCGAAAATTTTCTATATGCTATTCCTTTCGTTAATAAGTTGGTACATTTCAAAAGACATAGGTAAGTTATGTCAATCCGAATATTCCCTAAATACTGCAGTCTTTCGTTAACAAGTTGGTATTTTTTTCAAAAGACATAGGGAAGCTATGTCAATCCGAAAATTTTCTATGTATTATTCCTTTCGTTAATAAGTTGGTACATTTCAAAAGACATAGGTCAATCCGAATATTTCCTATATACTGCAGTCTTTCGTTAACAAGTTGGTATTTTTTTCAAAAGACATAGGTAAGCTATGTCAATCCGAAAATTTTATAAATACTATTCCTTTCAATAATAAGTTGGTACTTTTCAAAAGATATAGGTCAATCCGAATATTTCCTAAATACTGCAGTCTTTCGTTAACAAGTTGGTATTTTTTTCAAAAGACATAGGGAAGCTATGTCAATCCGAAAATTTTCTATATGCTATTCCTTTCGTTAATAAGTTGGTACATTTCAAAAGACATAGGTAAGTTATGTCAATCCGAATATTCCCTAAATACTGCAGTCTTTCGTTAACAAGTTGGTATTTTTTTCAAAAGACATAGGTAAGCTATGTCAATCCGAAAATTTTCTATGTATTATTCCTTTCGTTAATAAGTTGGTACATTTCAAAAGACATAGGTCAATCCGAATATTTCCTATATACTGCAGTCTTTTGTTAACAAGTTGGTATATTTTTCAAAAGACATAGGTAAGCTATGTCAATCCGAAAATTTTCTAAATACTATTCCGTTCGTTAATAAGTTGGTACTTTTCAAAAGACATAGGTCAATCCGAATATTTCCTAAATACTGCAGTCTTTCGTTAACAAGATGTTATTTTTTTCAAAAGACTTAGGTAAGCCATGTCAATCCGAAAATTTTCTAAATACTATTCCTTTCGTTAATAAGTTGGTACTTTTCAAAAGACATAGGTCAATCCGATTATTTTGTAAATACTGCAGTCTTTCGTTAACAAGTTGGTATTTTTTTCAAAAGACATAGGTAAGCTATGTCAATCCGAAAATTTTCTATATACTATTCCTTTCGTTAATAAGTTGGTACATTTCAAAAGACATAGGTAAGCTATGACAATCCGAATATTCCCTAAATACTGCAGTATTTCGTTAACAAGTTGGTATTTTTTTCAAAAGACATAGGTAAGCTATGTCAATCCGAAAATTTTATAAATACTATTCCTTTCAATAATAAGTTGGTACTTTTCAAAAGATATAGGTCAATCCGAATATTTCCTAAATACTGCAGTCTTTCGTTAACAAGTTGGTATTTTTTTCAAAAGACATAGGGAAGCTATGTCAATCCGAAAATTTTCTATATGCTATTCCTTTCGTTAATAAGTTGGTACATTTCAAAAGACATAGGTCAATCCGATTATTTTGTAAATACTTCAGTCTTTCGTTAACAAGTTGGTATTTTTTTCAAAAGACATAGGTAAGCTATGTCAATCCGAAAATTTTCTATATACTATTCCTTTCGTTAATAAGTTGGTACATTTCAAAAGACATAGGTAAGCTATGACAATCCGTATATTCCCTAAATACTGCAGTATTTCGTTAACAAGTTGGTATTTTTTTCAAAAGACATAGGTAAGCTATGTCAATCCGAAAATTTTATAAATACTATTCCTTTCGTTAATAAGTTGGTACTTTTCAAAAGACATAGGTCAATCCGATTATTTTGTAAATACTTCAGTCTTTCGTTAACAAGTTGGTATTTTTTTCAAAAGACATAGGTAAGCTATGTCAATCCGAAAATTTTCTAAATACTATTCCTTTCGTTAATAAGTTGGTACTTTTCAAAAGACATAGGTCAATCCGATTATTTTGTAAATACTGCAGTCTTTCGTTAACAAGTTGGTATTTTTTTCAAAAGACATAGGTAAGCTATGTCAATCCGAAAATTTTCTATATACTATTCCTTTCGTTAATAAGTTGGTACATTTCAAAAGACATAGGTAAGCTATGACAATCCGAATATTCCCTAAATACTGCAGTATTTCGTTAACAAGTTGGTATTTTTTTCAAAAGACATAGGTAAGCTATGTCAATCCGAAAATTTTATAAATACTATTCCTTTCAATAATAAGTTGGTACTTTTCAAAAGATATAGGTCAATCCGAATATTTCCTAAATACTGCAGTCTTTCGTTAACAAGTTGGTATTTTTTTCAAAAGACATAGGGAAGCTATGTCAATCCGAAAATTTTCTATATGCTATTCCTTTCGTTAATAAGTTGGTACATTTCAAAAGACATAGGTCAATCCGATTATTTTGTAAATACTTCAGTCTTTCGTTAACAAGTTGGTATTTTTTTCAAAAGACATAGGTAAGCTATGTCAATCCGAAAATTTTCTATATACTATTCCTTTCGTTAATAAGTTGGTACATTTCAAAAGACATAGGTAAGCTATGACAATCCGAATATTCCCTAAATACTGCAGTATTTCGTTAACAAGTTGGTATTTTTTTCAAAAGACATAGGTAAGCTATGTCAATCCGAAAATTTTATAAATACTATTCCTTTCAATAATAAGTTGGTACTTTTCAAAAGATATAGGCCAATCCGAATATTTCCTAAATACTGCAGTCTTTCGTTAACAAGTTGGTATTTTTTTCAAAAGACATAGGGAAGCTATGTCAATCCGAAAATTTTCTATATG
Organism: Lochmaea crataegi; assembly: GCA_947563755.1. Lineage (NCBI taxonomy): Eukaryota > Metazoa > Arthropoda > Insecta > Coleoptera > Chrysomelidae > Lochmaea > Lochmaea crataegi. The sequence continues at coordinate 16,500,414 of OX387433.1, forward strand.
CTATTCCTTTCGTTAATAAGTTGGTACATTTCAAAAGACATAGGTAAGTTATGTCAATCCGAATATTCCCTAAATACTGCAGTCTTTCGTTAACAAGTTGGTATTTTTTTCAAAAGACATAGGGAAGCTATGTCAATCCGAAAATTTTCTATGTATTATTCCTTTCGTTAATAAGTTGGTACATTTCAAAAGACATAGGTCAATCCGAATATTTCCTATATACTGCAGTCTTTTGTTAACAAGTTGGTATATTTTTCAAAAGACATAGGTAAGCTATGTCAATCCGAAAATTTTCTAAATACTATTCCGTTCGTTAATAAGTTGGTACTTTTCAAAAGACATAGGTAAGTTATGTCAATCCGAATATTCCCTAAATACTGCAGTCTTTCGTTAACAAGTTGGTATTTTTTTCAAAAGACATAGGGAAGCTATGTCAATCCGAAAATTTTCTATATGCTATTCCTTTCGTTAATAAGTTGGTACATTTCAAAAGACATAGGTAAGTTATGTCAATCCGAATATTCCCTAAATACTGCAGTCTTTCGTTAACAAGTTGGTATTTTTTTCAAAAGACATAGGGAAGCTATGTCAATCCGAAAATTTTCTATGTATTATTCCTTTCGTTAATAAGTTGGTACATTTCAAAAGACATAGGTCAATCCGAATATTTCCTATATACTGCAGTCTTTCGTTAACAAGTTGGTATTTTTTTCAAAAGACATAGGTAAGCTATGTCAATCCGAAAATTTTATAAATACTATTCCTTTCAATAATAAGTTGGTACTTTTCAAAAGATATAGGTCAATCCGAATATTTCCTAAATACTGCAGTCTTTCGTTAACAAGTTGGTATTTTTTTCAAAAGACATAGGGAAGCTATGTCAATCCGAAAATTTTCTATATGCTATTCCTTTCGTTAATAAGTTGGTACATTTCAAAAGACATAGGTAAGTTATGTCAATCCGAATATTCCCTAAATACTGCAGTCTTTCGTTAACAAGTTGGTATTTTTTTCAAAAGACATAGGTAAGCTATGTCAATCCGAAAATTTTCTATGTATTATTCCTTTCGTTAATAAGTTGGTACATTTCAAAAGACATAGGTCAATCCGAATATTTCCTATATACTGCAGTCTTTTGTTAACAAGTTGGTATATTTTTCAAAAGACATAGGTAAGCTATGTCAATCCGAAAATTTTCTAAATACTATTCCGTTCGTTAATAAGTTGGTACTTTTCAAAAGACATAGGTCAATCCGAATATTTCCTAAATACTGCAGTCTTTCGTTAACAAGATGTTATTTTTTTCAAAAGACTTAGGTAAGCCATGTCAATCCGAACATTTTATAAATACTATTCCTTTCGTTAATAAGTTGGTACTTTTCAAAAGACATAGGTAAGCTATGTCAATCCTAACATTTTCTAAATATTATGGCTTTCGTTAATTTGTTGCTACTTTTCAAAAGACATAGGTAAGCTATGTCGTTCCTAGTATTTTCTGTTCTGTTTTTTTCTGCCCTTTCCCCTGTTGGTGTCATTCGGTTTGGACTTGTGAATTATTTTTTTATTGCAATTGTTAAGTAAGCCACATGTATCGACTTTTTTGTTTACGATTGACTTTTCCCCGCACGGATGCACGCAGTATCACACTGTGAGAAAGTACTTGTTACCTAGGGTGTCGGTAAGCCTCGCTTGCAAAACGAGCAGTCATCCAGATGGGCGAGTACGCTTAAGTGTTTTCCGTTTGTCGAATGGGTATGGGTTGACAAGTAGGGGGAATAGTTGCCCAGTATGGGCCATCAAAATATCGTAGATTTCTAAGTTGGTACATGCAAAACGGCAATACTTGGCGATTTATTTCTAACAATTTTTTTCAGCGCTTCCTTTTCAGCACACTAACACTCTCTTACAGGCTTCAGAGATGTCATCAAATTTTTTCAACATTTTAAAATTTTTTTTGATTTTTTGTTCCAGGAATTTTTTTAGGGATGGATTTATTTGGAATATATGCATATATTTAAACTTGCTGATAGGCCTATCTTATAATTTTACTTTTTTTTATGTCCTAGGGTTTACATTAAAATTGTTCTTATTAATTTTATTTTTTGTTTTAGAATTCTTATTAGGAAAGGATTTTTTAGGTTACAAAAGTTACTTTGCAGTTTAGAACTTCAGAATTTTCATTAATATTTGGTAAAGTTTTTTTTGCATGATTTTTTCTTAGCTGCATGGGTTTAAAAGGTGCATGCATGTTGTAGGGGGTGATAAAGTAGTGGTTGTTTAGGGGTATTAGTGTTTTAATTATAAAATATTGTATGTAAAAATATCTTTATGTTGTAATGTGTTTCAATTTTTCGGCTCTTATAAAAAAATGTAAATGTTAATATTTTATTGATATTAAACAGATCTTTTTTATAATTGCTAATAAAGTTTGCATTTATTTTATCCTGTTTGTAAATGTGTATGTATATCTGCACTTTGCTAGAGTAAAGATAAACTCTGGCTTAGTGCAGCCGGTAGAGAACATCCAGCTTTCAGGGGGTCGCATTTTCTAGTTTTGTCTGTGATTTCCTCCGCCGGCGGAGAATATTTTCCATCGGTTGTGAATATTTTAACCGGTTGATTATATTTTCTACCGATAAAGGGAACAACTTCCAGTCGAGAGGGACAACTTCAAGCCGTGATGGGAAATGATTGCTTATATTTATTTATAGATGGGTATTTAATTTCAGTTTTGTATCGCTTTGGTTATGTATATTAGATAACAAAACAAACATGATATTTTGTGTTATTGTTAGATATTGAACTCCACTTTTACCATAGATAATATAAATGTTGTTTTTATTTGTCTTTTTTACAGTGCTGTTGTACACTCTGAATTAAACTGTTACTTGAGAGATAACAGAACAGAGATATTATAGACAAATCTAATAATAATTATTAAGATGTTATATAGTTCTCTCCGAATTCCAGAACAATATATTTTTATCTTCTTATTTTACTTTTACCATTGTCTAGGATATTCAATGGTGTGTTAAACCGATACCCGGCTTTTAAACCGAATATTTTAGGAGAAAACTGGAAATTAAGAATTCCTAAATGTTTCCGTAAAAATAAATCGGAAGTAAATTTAAACAATTCCTGAGTCATTCACTATAAAATCAATATAACATAAGAAGCATAACCTATACTTCATCACGATTTTAAAAAAGAACCCTTATGTAGCTAACTTCTCTTTTAGGTAATGTAGGTAACAGCATAAATGGTGAACTATTTAAATCATCCATAAGTTGAATTTTCAAATCAACATAAAAACCTGGTGAGAATAAAAATATTAAATATAATTGATTCCCCATTATGATTTTGTCCATTAACATTGAGAGAACATTATATTTTTGTTAAGTTTTACACCCCATTGAGCAAAGTCTACCTAAAACTAGACAGGAAGCTTAAGATTGTGCAAAAAATGAAGGTTTAATACCTCGACCACCTTACTGTAGGACAAAATGTAGAGGACTTACAAGTAATTTGGATATATTTTCGCAATATCATTTTTCTGAAACAGATTTGGGAACTTATAGGTGATAACAATGCCGACCTTCGTTTTTTGTTGCAAAGGAAACCTGGTTTCAAAATAGTCATCTTTCACCAGAAAAAGAATTTAGGTAGGTAAGACGTTTTAAACTTTTTTTTTCTTAAATTATTTTATATGCAGGGTTCTTTTTGGACTTGCTCACGGAGAATCATATGAACGAATTTGTGTTGGTGTAGGTAGTTCAGAAGGGACTTTATTAATGGCAACTATAGCTGCTTGGATAAAGTATTGTCGGGAGATGGTTACCAGTGCCTTTACTTCAAAGCAGGCACCTCTGCCGAAAATTTAAGGGCCAGGAATCATAGTACAGGTTTGTCTCTTGAAGCGATATTAAGCTGATAAGAATAGATATTATTCATTGATCTGTGTTAAAGGTCGAGAAGAGGATTAAACTCAACTTTTACATTGTTTAGAGAGAGAGAGAAATAAACTTTATTGATAATATTGCATCAAAAGGCCACCGACCGAAGTCTTTCAGCCATTTTCATTGTTTATATTTTAAGGTTTCTATATTAATAAAATGCAGTTATTCCAAAGTCGGGAAAATGATGCATTTCCGCATAAAATTTTTGGTGATTTTGTGTTTGGGGAGGCATCTATATACTGAACAAAATATGGTCTACTGTGAATAGATCTTAAAAATTTCCCAAAACCATTTTTTTGCAGTCTTTAACTTCAAAATATTATGGATTGTCTAGTTGTCACAAACATACAGAAGATGTTGATACCACAACTTTTAATAAAAAAAATGCACAAAAATTGTTATTACACATAATTAGCATCAAATTATTAATACCTTTCAAATTGTTCGTGTCAAAATGATTGTGCTCACTTCATCCTTCTATATTGGATATCATATCACTTCACAATTTAAGTTTGATTTTATTTTTCTGAAAATTTTGTCAGCAGATTGTTGATGGAATGATCTCCCAAGTTGGATAAATTGAAATTGTATGACAAAAAATTGTGATAATTCATGTACATTGTTGATAAAAATATAGTTCAGTGAAGAAGAGTATCACAATTCTGATACATAAGAAAACAAACATTTTAAATTAAAAAGTTTCAACAAACTTATGTCCACATCCTTTAAACAAACATGCCTTTGATAATTTACCTGTCAGTACTAAATCTTCATCTGGATGATAAATAACTTTTGTTACTTTTTTGGTATGTCCTTTCAATATGGCAACTACTTGTTCAGTGTCTTTATTGAATACAGTGGCATTTTTATCATTACCACCAGTCAGAACTTTACTCGTGTCAGACTGATGAACATCTAATGCCAATATGCCAGGAATACTAGCTGAATGTAAGCCCTAGGAAAAAAAAAATTATAATTGTAAAATTAATTTTCAAAGACATTATGTCTACTCATAAGTTCATATTCTAATTTGGAAATAGTTGAATGATAAATATTAGTTGTTATACCCAAATCCAAATAGAATAAAACTAGCAGTAAAAACTAATATCTATGTAAATAAATAAAAGTTATTATAGCTTACAATAAGTGAAGATAAGGTTTTAAAAGCTCTCAATTGTTCTTGAGTAGTCAATTCTTCAGGAACAGTCTTGCCTCTCTTTTTACGTTCTTGAGTCAGGACTGTAGCCTTTTCTTGTAATTTCTCTATAACTTCATCACTCATACCAGCTTGTTCAGTAGGTTGATTAGCTATTCCTGCTGCTTCAGCAGCTACAGCCTAAAACATTATTTAGGTTATACACTATAATAAAGTTTTTAACAATAGATACTTACAGGTTGAGGTACAGTTGTAATACCAGCTTGAGGTTTAAGAGTTGCCAAAGCTTCTCTAGCAGCTGTAACTTCCTTATTAAGTCTAGCTATGACTCTACATGCAGCATCATGTTGATATAAAGCATGGCTTAATTCTTGTCGAGCAGTTTGTAGCTGTTGTCTCTGTGTAAAACTGTACAACATAACGGCATCCCACTCATCTTGTAATAATTTTAAAGTGGCTGGAATACTAGTTGCACTAGGTGGTTTTGGTTTTACGATTGGTGGTGCTGAAATGTAAATAGTGCTAATATTCAAAAATATAGTTGTATGAAACTTACTTTTAATTTCAATAAGATCATCTATAGATAACTCTTTTCCACTTATTGGATCGACACCATTTTCTTGGATGTATTTTTCAATTATCCTTTTTTCAAAAATAGCACCCGATGAGGGGGAGACCACCGGGTGTTCAGGAACTTCATTAGAAACTGAAAACACATTTCCACTAAATTATTAAAGAAAAAATCAACTGAATTATTCCTAGCATAACTATATAAATATAGTTTATGTCTTTAAGAAGCATTATTCAAGGCTATGAAGGTGTTGATAATAATTGTAATTCTAATTATTTTATATTTAAAATACTCACTGGCACAACACAACGCCATTTTTTGCTACAACCATACTACAACAATATTTTGACAGACGACAGAAGCCGGCAAAAATTAAATTAAAGAAGAATCTCGTCATCGGGAAATGTCCATCCATCATACATTTATGTTGTAATTAAAATATTTTTATGAGACAAATACTAATGGTTTCACGACCTCAATCAAGCGAGAATTCAGCTCTTATTAGTAGCTACTGGTAGCTACGTTCCGTATTTGCATCGCAGAGGCGACGGATTTTTGTGATCAAAGATAAATCTGGCGGTCTATTCTCGAATGTCGAACAAAATGTGTCGACTTCGACATTTGTCGATGAAAATTGTCGCACAACTTGAAATTGTGGTATTCTCAATTGGTTTCGTCTTCCAATTCGCATGAGACATATTTTGTCGAATAGCATGAGCTGGCAACACCGATTTAACGATTCTCAAATATGTTCTATGTCAATGTGTCGTGGGTTTTGGTTTTTTGAAGGTTATATTCACACCCTTTGGTTATATTTGCATTTGCGTGGTAGATTGGATTATTTGTTTGACGCTTGTGGCAGTTCTTTAAAAAGAAATAACTTTTAATGTCCTAAGTTTATATACCTACTTGTAACAAGTTTTATTAATTATTTTTTTAAGTTGAACTGTTTTACTAGTTTTACTTTTAAAGTTTGTTACTCGACTTAAAATAGTTAAATGATAGGATTAGTTTTTTAAGTTTAACTTTTTTTTTCTAGTTTTACTTTTAAAGTTTATGTTACTTTTGAGTTAAATGATAGGTTAAATTGCAGTTTAGTTTCAACATATATAATGTGGTAAAAAAAATAAATGATCTCATTTTACATATTATTGTTTAATTTAACGATAATTAGCAATGGGTTCCTCTGTGCATTTTCATTTTGGTTTTGATCACTTTGAGGATCCACTTCTTCTAACTCTTCATCTGGATTTAGTAGTAGTTCGACTCTATTTTGTATACACATATTATGCAGCTCTATGCAAGCATTTATAATCAATTATGCTTTGTTCGGTGAATAATTCAATGTTCTGTGCTCAAGTAAGCACCCGAATCTCATTTTCAGAAAGCCATTACACCTTTTTATTGTGCACCTTGCTTTTTTTGCGCTTCATTAAATCTTATTTCTTCGTCCGTAATAGGGTCAGCCAATGGTGTAATGAGCCATGGGCGAAGAGGATATCCAGAATCACCTAAAAATAAAATAAAAGAATGAAATACTGAAATCATAAGTGAGAGAAATGTTATTCTGGGTGTGTTTCATTTAAAATAACTGATGCTGAAGTCATCATTCAAAGGTTAATCATCCTGTATGATAGATCATTGTTTTAAAAAATAGTAAATTAAAATCAAAAATTGACCTGTTTCAGGATTTTTTCATATTACTGTTTATTTAGCTAATAATTAATTTAAGTGTTACATTATGGATGCACTGCATAGTATAAATTTTTACCTATGAGAAAATACCCCTTTCGTGGAGTTCTAAAAATTCCCTCACATTGCTGCTATGCCAAATATGGGAATCATGGGTACTTCCAGGATATTTTGCATTTATATATGAATAATCTCCATATTTTCATCACATATCTGAAATGTAGGTAATAGAATATTAATAATAATTTATCACCTACCTATCCAGCTGAACATTTATAGAATGATACTGTTTTCGGTTTACAAAAATATGTTCAGGTCGTGCCAATGGATCATTCTTTTTTGGAGGTACAATTGCCACATGGGTGCAATCAATACTTCCTGGCATTCCAAAAATGTTGTAAAATCTAAAACTAACTGAACTAGGTACAAATGCAACTTTTTTATTATTAATAAAAAAACCTGTTTCTTAAACCATTAAGCTCATTCATATTTCTGGGAAATTTTACAAATCTTACAAGAATCTCTGAAGCATTGTATTTCTGTAACATATTTATCTACTCACTGATGACTGGGACTAAGCAAAAATTGTATTATCTTCTACACTACCCTGGTAACATCCTGTTGCATAGAAATGTAGTGCCACAAGAACCTAGAGAACAGAATAAAAAGTTATCAGAAAATAGTGTATAAGTGATACATAGTTATAGTCTATCTATAAGAAGTCAATAATGTACGTGTTGTATACAATGATTTAGAAAAGTATCATGCTTACCTTTTCTTCAAGTAATAGTGCAGAAGAGCCATGTCCCTGCTGTGCCACAAATGGTTCCAAAAGAACAATTAACTCACGCACTAATTCTTTACTTAATCTAAATGTTTTTATTAATTTCTTGATAATAATCTGAAACCATCTTGAAATATTCCTCTTCTATCTCGAGGACGTTGATAATTTTCTTGATTTTCCAAATTTTCAATTACCACAATCTAACCTTTTAAACCCCGCGCTAACCTAAAATAATCCTGTCAAATATTTCTTGTCGCGTTCGACATGAAATTGTCGACCGCTTCAAACCACTCTACAAATTGTCTACTAGTTATCTATCGAAAATTTTCGAATGCGACATTCGAGAATAAGGAATTACAATTTTTGTTCGAAAATGTAAAAATCTCGCATGCGACAAAATATGTCATCGTTTGAGAATAGACCCCCTGAGCAAATTTCTATTAGCGAACGGCCCGACCAACCATAGATATAAACGAACTTCTAACCCAATATCGGTCAATTTTGCCAAAGACATGGAGAATGGATAAATAAAAATTAAATGTTTGTATTATGGATTTGTATGAAAAACACAAAAGGTTAGCAAGAAAAACACTACGAGATTTATTTAGTGACTACAAAATAACCTCGCAACATCACAGATACCCCGTCGGTCAAAATATTCCGAGCAAACAGATTAACATCGGACTGATCTGAGCGGAATGACCGAACAGTTCCAGATTTACCTCCCCTACCTCTAGATGTAATAAACGAACGTTTCAGACACAGATAATATACCCGATTCAGACTAAAAAGATTGATCGGACGCAAAACGAACGCAGCTAGTATAGGTAGTCGATTTTTTGTATACTCACTTAATAATGTCATATACTTTTCACTTCGAAGACCAAAAAGGATTAATATATATGACCTCTTTGGATTCTTTATTATTCAAACTTAATCATTTGAAGCTTTCCCAGCAATTTCCATCATTTTCAATTTCAATGATAATTTGATAACAAATTCCGAAGTTATATTTTTTCACCTTGTGACGTCACTAAATAAGTGTACGGAATTTTCGGTTTATAAGGTTGTTGCACCTGTCAACTTTTAAATTTAAATTCAAGTCTAGAAGGCTTGAAAGTATTCCATTTTATGCGTAACAACAGGCAATAATAGATAATTAATTGGAAATAAAAATACTACAGAGCTCCTAAAGATATAATTGTTATTTAGAATGGATGAGTCAAACAAAAAAATACCATTGGATATATTGAATACCGTTACATTATGTAATAATAGTAAAAATGTTCAGAAATGGACAATGGAAGCAAAATCTCAATGTAAGTATTATAGGTACTTAATAAGTGCCAAAATTACAAAATGGATGCCTACACGTTTATATTCTACTTTTTATGTATATAGTAATGCAATAGCGGTTGTCTAAAGCTTAGTAACTTATTGCGTAGAATAATTTTAATAATTTGTTTCAGTTTACAAAAAAGAAATTGACAAATTAAAGATTCAAATGGAATATCTTGACAAGGATGAAGAAAGGATAGAAAATGATATTAAGAATATCATACCAAGAATCGAAATTCTGGAACCTCACCATAAAACGTAATTTATAAAATATTAAACATTAATTAAGATCACTAACTATACGACTAGCTTACACTATCTATATATTGAAATCTACAATTTTTAAGAAAATTGGTACATTAAATGGGTCATAAGTTATGGCAAATTCATAGAAAATATTTTGTCAAACATGACACTTTCTGTATAACCGGTACCATTGTATAAGTAGCCGGTACCTACCTTTAACCTTTAGTGAAGGACGTCGGTTCAAATCTCACTGTTTTCGTTTTTTTTTTAAATTATATTTTGTATGTTTTAACACTAATAAATATCATAGATTTGTAGAATAATATAACAAAAACTATGGGTCAGTCAAAAACTAGAAGTATTCTATTAGAGAATTCAGCATTATACAAAATTGAATTTCGCCTTATTCAATGCTACTTACTGTATGTTTGGTTGCTTATACCAAAATCGTTTATTAATAGAAAATCGTTAATTGATATGATCTTTTTCACATTATTAAAGCTCAAAAATGCACGGTCGATGTAAAAGGTATTAACATTGAGCTAAGGCAACGCGTGGCCGGGTCTGCTAGAACCTAAGTATATTTTTACATACTGGGTGATTGATTAGTGTAATAAAGCTCAGTAGGTCAGTTGGATAGTCAATTATCCTTCAGAACACACATGTTAAAGGTGGAACAGAAGGGGAAAGTAAGGGCAGCATGGCTGGGGAGATTGATGTGTAATGTGAAAGGGCCGGGAGAGTGGAAGAGGAGGGTAATTGGTAGGACGGTAGAGCAGAGGTTGCTGTACGGTGCGGAGGTCTAGTGTGAAAGATCGTTGGTGAATGCGAGGGCTAGGCCACTACTGCGGGTGCAGAGAGGGATACTCCTGAGGGTAGTGCAGGGGTACAGGACAGTGGGTGGACTGGCAGCAGCGGTGCTGTCAAGGTCCTACTCGTTGGACGAACGCTGGAGGGGTGTGACCAGAGAGGAAGTACAGGAATATATGGAGGAGAAAATGGCGAAAAGGTGGGAGGAGTATTAGGGCGCGCTAAAAGGAGTGATTGGGAGTAGGAGAAATTGGATGGACCGGAAATTCGAGGAGGTGAACTACTTTCTTGACGCAGGACTTCACTGAACATGGGTAGGGTAGGGTACCTCCACAAGATTGGGAAAAGAGAGACTGCGGAGTGTGCGAGAGGTGTGAAGTGGAGGATGATGTGGGGCAAGTGTTTAGATGCTGGAAGAACGAGGAAGTGCTGAAGAAGTTGGAGAGGAAACTAGGGGAGGCAGTGTATTGGGAGAACATGGTGGAGATAATGTTGAGGGGGGAGGAGGAATGGATGGAAGTAAGTGGCGCAGTGGAGAGCATGATTAGGGGGAGACAAGGACTCGATAAGTCATGAGAGATAGGAGTGATAGTAGGGAGAAGACGACGGTGTGAGCGGAGAGAGTCCGAGGGACCGCCGCCCGTCTGGAAGTATGCTAGGGTAGTGATTCCGAGGCGGAGACATTGCACTTGGGCCTGGGGCCGTATTCTCGACAAGTGAACTTTTGATGCGTATGCGCATTTCGAGAGATTCGTCCGTTTTGGTATTCTTGACTCGGGAACATTGATGCGTATACGTTTTCAAAACGAGTGATTACAGCGAGCGCTTTGTATCGTTCGTTTTATAGTTTTGTTGACGTCTATTGATGAAATTATACTTATTTGTTGTCAACTTCGAAGACAAGTATTTTTGAATTGTCAAAAATATTTTTTAAAAATTGATGACCTTCGTTCTGGACTTCAAGTCCTGCCAAGTCTGTAAATGCATATATTATTGTACAAAATAGATTTGTGCGACTTAATCTCACCTTTCTCCAATTTTTCCAATCTCTGGATGCACCCGGCATACAATTTAGTATCAAACTTATTTCAGTCCACTTCCTTTCGGCATCTTTGAATGTAAAACTATTAGAAAATTTACCGGATTGAAGATCCGAGTTTTTTTTTCAGATACTCAATAAGGAGATTTTTCTGGCGTCATTTGACTTTTTTTTATCTCGATGAGACATCCTACATAAAATTTATTTTTCCTCAATTTTCTGTAAATCACAAATGTTGACAATCTTTCACTTTGCCAGTTGTCAGTTTTTGAATTTAAGTCCACAAAACGTAAATTTACGAACCAATTTCTGTAATTAGTGAGATGTTGCAGTGTTGCCGGATGTTATGATCGCACATCATCAAGCGTATACTTTCCAAAAAATGAATGGTCATCAAGAATACCACTTCAAAAAAGTACTCGCACATGAACCATTCGTTTTAATGCGTATACGTCAAAAAGCTCACTTGTCGAGAATACGGCTCCTGGCACCGTGGACTCCAGCTCCTGTTCCTATGTCAGTTTTAGATCCGTCTGTGTACCACATCAACATTCCTTCATGACTGCATGCTTCCAACACATCCCAGTTTAGCTGGATATGGTACGGTTGGTTGTCGTTAATTGTGGCCAGCATGTTATTTTTCATTTCAAGAAGCGAGTTTGTGATAACATTTGCGATTCTGGAATGACTATGGGAGTTGGTTCCTTGGTGCAAATTCCAATTGCACTCCAGACTATATGCAGCCATTCTCGCTTCCGCCTTAACGTGCAAAGCAAGAGGCGGAAAATTGAGAATGGCTTCCATTGCCGCAGTCGGGCTGCTTCTCATCGCTCCTGTTTTGCACAGACAGGCAAGTCTCTGAAGTTTTGATAGCTCCAGTTCGGCTTTCTGATCTGGTCTGTTTTTTACCACCAAACCAAGGCTCCATAGGTAACCATGGGTCTCACCACAGTTGTGTGCAACCAGTGAACTATCCGTGGATTTAGTCCCCATGTGTTTCCTATCGCCCGTTTGGCAGCCATTAGGGCCATCTTCCCTTTATTGGTTTTGTCATGTAGGTGTGAGTTCCAGGTTAGCTTTGCTTTGTTGTCCAGATAATTGACCTCCTGGCTAAGACACAGTTGCACGTTGAAGAGGCTTGGCAGTTTTAGTCTATCAAGCTTCCTTTTTCTAGTGAAGGGAATGAGCGCAGTTTTTGCAGGGTTCGCCCTTAGGCATTCCCTCCTACACCAAATCTCCACCATTTCCAGAGTTTGTTGCATCAGCTCCGATATAACGTTATAGGGTATTTCCCCAGTACAAGTATTGTCAGATCATCTGCATACCGCTGGGTGTATATATATCTCCTTCCTGTTCAATTCCTCCAGTAGTTCGTCCATGACAAGGTCCCACAGCAAAGGTGATAGGACTCCTCCCCGAGGGCATCCCTTCATTATCGATACCTCCATGGAATCTCCAAATAAGGTTGTCGTTGCTGTCCTGTTGAAAAGCATGTTTTTCATCCACCGACATGTGGTGTCGACTGTTTCACGCCTTGCAACAGCAGCTATCACGGAGTCAAAGGAGGTGTGGTCGAACGCTCCTTCTATATCAAGAAATGCCCCGAGAGCAATTTCTTGATTTCCTAGGGCAGCTTCAATTTTCGACACCAGTTGGTGTAAGGCTGTTTCACAGGATTTTCCCGATTGATAGGCATGTTGGTTATAATGATAAATTTTTCCCTAACATGCCTATCAATAAGTTTCTCCATTATCTTCAACGACAGAGTTATTGGCCTGAATGACTTTGCCTGGGAATAATCCTTACATGGTTTGGGAATAAAGACGATTCGGGCTCTTTTACAAAGTACTGGAGATAGATGTATTTGCTCCTGCTGCAGATGCGCTGGTATTATTCCTGGTCCAGGAGCTTTGTATGGCTCAACCGAATTAATAGCCCAGTTCAATTTGCGCTGGGTTATTACTTTATTAGCCGCACTCCAATCCTATTTCCTCGTACGAGCCAGGGGAGTAGGAGGTCTGACGGATAGCTCCGTACCTATTTCTACAGAGTCTGGTAGATGTACCTGTAGTAGAATCTGCAGGGTCTCGCTACCAGTTTCCGTGTATGATCCATTAGGTTTTAAAATATTGCCTATGGGATTGATAGGATTTTTGGCAAGGATTTTCTGGAGTCGAGCCGTTTCTGAGGTTGTTTCCACCTTACCACATAATTTCCTCCAGGGCTCTCTTTTTGACTTCCTGATCTGTTTGTTGTAAGCACTCAGAGTGGAATAATATTCTTCCCACCCTCCTGTCCTTTTCGCACAGTTTGCGAGTTCTAGATTTTAGTTTGGTGGGCTCCTTGTTCCACCAGGTTAATTTCTTCCTAGAGGAACGGGTTACCTCAGAGCAGTTGTTGTGATGAGTAGGTATATTTACATTGGTTACATTTTCATCCATTCCTCGTGACATTTGAGTACGGATTTGTTAGTAAATGTGTTTTTTTTATTACTATCCTTAAAATTTTTTATTTTATCATTTGTCTTGAAATTTTTATATTTCTCTTTTACATACTTACTACTTTCCATAGAAAAATGAAAATATCTCAAAAACTAATAACTTTAGATATGGGAAATTCTTTATTAAAATAGAAATATGGTAATAGTATCTACTATTCGACAATGATGTAAATTACAGGGTGATCCCTTTAAAATTACTGAGAAAATAATGTACATGAAATTTGACTCACCAAGTATTTGATTTAATAAATATTTGCAAAATCATTCGTGTTTGTAAATTTTGATAATTATTAAAAATCTTTGGCTTCAATAGATTATTATTATTTTACTCATATCTAATTATACGGAGCGTTGAACACTTGTTGCGATTTTGACGAAAAATTGGTTATAACTTTTAAAATAGCCTGTATAAAAGATTACAACGTTATATTTTTGTAATGGGGAAATGAAGCAGATTTCAGTTTTAAAGCAAAATATAGGGTGTTTCATTGAAAAAAAACACAACTTTGATCTGGCACCGAGTTATGGAAGACCCTGTAACATTGAAGATTAAAGCTGTCTACAATTTTTATTGATAATTTTTTCGGTACCTTTTATGATAACAGACTTACTGAGCTTTATCACATTAATCACTCACCCTGTAAGTACCTATATACCTGTATTGTATTTTACTGTTTCAGATTGATCGAAACTGATCGGGTAAATCAAGACTCGCTACTGTATCAAAATATGCATTTACAATGCGTTGAAAACACCGCACAAGAGAACAAAGAAGAAGGTGACAAAATATTAAAGCATTTTTCTGAGCAGATAGATAAATCCAAAAAGGATAAGGAGAAAAGAAGCCCAACTTTTGCAATTTTAAAAGAAAAATCAGCCGATCTCCAGAAAGTTCAATACAATATCAAAATGTTACAAAATAAAATAAAAGAACGGCAGTTGAGAGATCAAAAGAAACTGTCATATCGCCAGTTGATGTTTCACAAAGACTGCATCGATTTAGCTACCGTTTGGTTGGAAAAACGAAAATACGATGAATTCGTGAGAAAGTTAGAAGCTATTAAAAAAGAAGAAGCAGAATTAACAAAAGAGCTGTTAAATAATGGAATGCTTATCAAGGCAAAACAAAGTGATAACTTCAAAAACCATGAACAGACAAATGAGGTTTGTAATTTAGCTTTGTTTTAATAATACACTGCCGAGCAAAAAAATTAGGTCACTTTAAATAATTTAAGAAATTGCAAATAATTTTAAAATTAAAACTAATCTGGGAGTCTTAGGTCTAGTAGGCGATGAAATTTATATTGTTGGATGGCTGCTACTTGCCATAGTTGGCTTCTGTCACATTCTGACACCGTATTTTGCAACCTTTGTTAAACAACAAAAATTAGTCCTAAATAACATTCATATTTCGTTGCTTATTTTTCAATTAAATGTATTTTTTTTTTCTCTAAAACCTATTTGTAGTATGGTTTATTGTGTATATTGACGTTTCATTTTTCTTAGAGTCTATTTACTAAGCCACAATGCCTCTAGATCCTATTGTCGTTGCACGAATTGCAGCGTTGATACAAGATGGTAGAGGACAACGTGAAACCGTCAGAATTGTTGGTAAGAGTTTCTGTGTTGTACAAAATGTTTAGGTACCAACGCTACCAGGAGACTGGTCTTATGACCAGACTGAGCGAAAAAGGATGATCGGTTTTTGTTGATGTCAAGTTTGCGGAATATAACAGCTTCTGCGATTTTGCTGCGAAATCAGCTTCAAGAGGCTAGAAATGTTAATGTTAGCGAATGGACAGTTAGAAGATGGCTTCGTGCTAATGGATTGTCTTGCAGAAGGATGGCTACAGGGCCAACATTGAACCGCCAGCATCGAATTGCAAGATTGTTATTTGCTCGAAATCACTTGGCATGGAACGATGATGACTGGAGAAAGATACTATTTATTTTTGCCTCAATGGACCAGACGGGCGTCGACGAGTATGGAGAAGGCCCGGAGATACGCCCCCGCTTGTATTGACCATAGACGTAAATTTGGTGGTGGGTCTGTTATGGTTTGGACAGGTATCACTTCAGAAGCACGTACAGAGTTGGTTTTCGTAGAGAATGGCTTTCTAACAGCTCTCAGATATGTAACGGAGGTCCTGGAAGATCATGTTGTGCCTTTCATGGTTACAATGGGTGAGCAAGGCATTTTCATGAATGATAATGCAAGGCCACTCGCTGCCAGGATTGTAAGTGAATATCTAGATGAAGTAGGAATTAGGCGGTTTAATTGGCCAGCGTAGAGTCCAGATAAGAATCCCATCGAACATGTCTGGGATGAGGTAGGGTTAGGGTAGCATATCCGAAGGCGTACACGAGCCCCAAGCACTGTCCACGAGCTGAGAGAGTTGCTCTTGCAGGAGTGGAATAACATGGATCAGAATGTAATCCTAAAGAGGGGTAATACACGTTATTATCTATCATTATAAATTATTCAATAATGCTAAGTTTTATTTCTTCATTTAGTTCCCAATAATAATGTTCATTTAAAATGTAGAGTTACGGTTTTTCAAGGGTAAATCATAAAAAAAAAAAATTATGTTGTCTCATTCCATATTTAAAAGTTACGAACATGCAGTTTACAATTTGCAGGTATAAGCTGATACATTTAATTTTTAAAATTCTTCATTTGAAATGACCTAAATTTTTTGCTCGGTGGTGTAATAATAATATTTGTGATAACATTAATAACAATAACGGTATTGATTGAAATATATTGTTTTTTCATATAAAACATAATTCAATATGAACAGATTTTATTATACCGACCGGCTGTTTCTTTTATCATATGGTAACATTTTACTATATTCTAAACCGTAATAGATATGAAGACGATCAAATCAACAAAAAGGTAACTTTTAAGAAGACCAATATATTACAGGGACACTCTTCATTCTCGAGTTTAAATTATAAAAATATCAAAAAATGGAAAAGGGAGATTTTATTTGTTAACTAATTTCCTATAGCCATGTATAATACTACCAGAACAGCTAGAGTGTTGGATGTGCGCGAAGAAAGAGAGTGAAATATGCAGAAATGAAAAATAGAACATTAACGCGTTTGATGGATGCAACAGTAGCGTACCAACAAAATAATCAAATACAAATACTAGGTACATGTACCCTCTCTTTTGTACTATTTCAGAAACGGCCTATTATACCTAATAATATGTATTTCTAATTAAATAAATAAGAAAAACATTACATTGGTATCAGAAGTGGGATCATTTGCAGATTTAAACATCCAGTCCCGGCTACACAGCTACACAAATTCCTATTAAGGAGGGGAAATGTTACGAAGTCACCAACTCAAAGCCGACCCTGTCACTCAACTATAAATTTTGTAATTTTAGAGAAAAGCCTTTTCTCCTATACGGGTTGTGTAACCATACTTTGTCCCCTTCTTTGAAGCTGCCTTCTGTGGCCTTCGTGTCGTACCGCTTTTGCATTCTGTCGCTGGCAACTTGAAGATTTGTTCGTACTAATTCGTGCACATCGTCCATCCTTTTTCCAGTTGGATCACATAATCTTCTCCAGGTCGACAACCAAATACCTGGTCACAAGGGAGCCTCATCTTACGTCCAAATATGATTTTCACAGGTGTTGGACTCATTGATGGCAGATCGATAAGCCAATGCAAATAGGGAAATATATTGGTCCCAATCTCTCTGGTGGCTGGAAACAACGTTGGACACAAGTATTTTCCAATGCAACGCCGTTGTCCTGGTCTTATTTATTCCCAGCCTGTCATAAATTTCCTGGAAAACATGGCTTTCGAGATTTCTTACCTGATCGCTGTGAACTTCCAAGAGCACTCCATATCGGCAGATGAATTCCTTCACCAATAAATTCGCGATAGTTGTAGCCTCTTGATTCGGGATCGCGTAACCTTGTACTTGAATGAAATAATCCATCACAACCAGGATGTATATTTACCACCATTTTCTGTCGTCGCAAATGGTCCAGCGATGTTTAAAGCAATCCTTTCGAATGGGCTTCCAGCATTATATTGTTTCATGGGTACCTTAAAACCTTTCACGGACTCTTCACTCCCAGATAACCTCTTGATGGACTGTCGTGTAACTTCCTCAGTACCTCAGCTACTATCGTTCCCGGGATAACTAACTATCTTTTATTTTCGGAGCCATCATCGTTTCAACATACCTTCTTCCAGGACAAGGGAGTCCCTCCTATCCCAATATTTTGTAGACTTTCCTTGATCCATTTTTTTAATTATGGTAATTCATTTGATCGTGATAATTACCTGTATTACACTCTACTTTCCAATGAAGGTAAACATTAGGAACACGCTACCTGCGTGTTCGATGATCATACGAGTTCTTTTACTAGCAGGTTTCCTAATTCACCGCTTTTACTCCAACCTTTTCTCATGTGCATGAGTAGAGTGAATATAGGTTTCATCAGTATAAGCAATCGGCCTTTTTTCTTCTCTAAATATTTTCAGTTTTCTTTAAAATGCCAATCTCAAATGCCGGATTGAATCACGACCCACTAATATTGCTCTATCGCTTTCAGTTTTTCTCTGACTGAGCTCCGTTAGCGTAACAAGAAGTTTGCTGACGCGTATTCAATTCTCATCACTCTAGCTGTTCTGGTCGACCTATTCCAACTAATCTTTGATACGACGTTTCGTGTATTCACGAGGCTAATATAAATCTTTTTTTTTAAATACAGACCTGCCACTTTTATTACAATTATTAGTCAATATTTAAATTCCAAATCCAGAGATATATCATACTTAAGATTTTTATGACGTTTCACCTCAAATAACTAACATCATCAATGGAAAAACTTTTAAATACGGTGAGTATTTAAAAATTGTTTTAATTGATGAAATTAGTTATCTGAGATAAAACGTCTTGAAAACCTTGAGTGTAATATACGTTGTATCGAAGATTTACTGATACATGGCTATAGTCAATGTTTGATCAAAAAATTTTCTTTTTCTATTTTTTTATTTGAAAATTTTATGCCTAAAAACCACTAGCAGCATTTTTAGTTTTCCATGTATAAATCGAGAATGGAGAGTCTCTGTAATTTTTTTCAACAAATATAATGTTCTCCATAATAGTAACCTTTTTGTCCATTTAATCGTATTCGTATCTATTACGGCTTAGAATATAGTGTTACCATATGATAAAAGAAACAACCTGTATAGGGTGTACCCAATGGCAACGTAGCATATGGATTGGCACCAGGGGCGATTTTCTATTAAGCACCCCCAATTAAAACAAAAATATTTGATAGCATCAAAATATACTTTTTCGTCGACCTTTACAAAAAATGACATTTTATGTTTATATCTTATGGTTATATCTTGCAGATATACCAGTCCCGTTCAAAACTTGGAAGTGTAATTCAATGTCTGTCGGGGCATATAGCCCGAGAAGTAGTTGTTGCTTCTTAGTGAATAGTCTGTTCTTTGAAAATTATTTTTCAAAAACTTTGTTAGGCGTTATAATAGTATGAAACTATTATCTTTGACATCTATTGATAACACGCTTTACTGAAATATGACCATTTTTCACAGGTAACTGTGATTAAGTAGATATTTTCTAATTTCATCATGTTTTCAGGATAAAGGTAAATTCTTTAACATGGATATTTCAGAGCTGGCTTGCTTATCTAAAAATGGTAAGAAATTATCAATATTTTCTAAATTATTCTTACACCACATTATAAAAACGTTTTTTGTCTTATTTTAAACTTATGCGGTATAATTTTATTGAAATTTTTTGTTGTATACTCCGTGTACAGTATTAAAAAGGGGTAGGTAAGAGTAATAGACCATTCCAGAACACATGTCTTTGACATGATATTGTAGTGTAGGGTAACCGAATCGATTAGTTGGAGATATGGGTACACTAACTAACCTTCGATAAAATGTCGAGAACACACACACCAAGTTTGAAGTTGTTATTCACTGAGGGGGCACCGTTTTAAAGCGCTAATCCAAGCATCGCGGCGCTGCACAGTCACCTCGCTTCGTTAAAACAGCCGGAAATCGAAAAAAAGATACAGGTTGGCAAATTAATTTTGGCAGTCGGAAGTTTGGCAACGTCCGATGCGCCGTAGCAAAGAAGTAAGCGGATCAGTGCGGCCAGATTGGGCGATTTGTCGCCATTTGGGCTACTTTGAACAATTTTTTGCGACAACATTTTAACTACAATCGCGAAGCGATTTTTGGGCGATATTTTATTTTTTTTGAGCTACTTTTTGGCTATATTTTATTCGAGAAAAGTGGCAAGCAATTTTGTCGGACAGTTAACGATGACGTTCACAGAGCAATGACAAATGACCTGATAGTTTTCACAAATTATTGAAATTCTAACGGAAATATCGGAGAAAATAAACAGTTTATTGTTTATGAAGATAAAATATTGTAGCATTCCTAAATAACAAAAAAATGGGAAAGTGGGACAGGGATAATAAGTGCCATAAAAAAGAATGGGAGCAGGAAGTCATATTTCGTGGCTAGTTACGTCATAGAGCTTTGTGGTAATATATTTGAGTAGTTTGGCGATTTTTGGGCGACATGGCAACGTTAGAACATGTTGCGATTTTTGGCGACATTCGCTGGACGAGTTGGCGCTTAAGACGGTTGAACATCTGACCACACTGAAGCGGATTGCAAGAGCTCACTTCGCTGGCAGAATTCATAAGCTTCGTTTCGACAGTACAGTTCAGAGAAAAGTGTGATTAGCGGGGTTGTGCAATACTAACTTGTTATGGCGACTCCAGTAAAGTTGTTCATAAAAAGTTGAGTGAGGAGTGTCGTGAAATAATTATGAACGTTTTAAATTTCATGACCGAAGAGGCAAACAATGACAAGTCGACAATTCCATTAACAAAATCTACCCGACTTCCAATTTATATACAAATAAACCTTAATGACGAATATTATGAAGGTACCACTTAAAAGACAATAATTTAAAGAAAAGGTTAAAGTTGATGTCTCCTGGAATCTATTTATTATTTATTATTATTTATTAAGGGGTAACATTTATAGAATTCCCCGTATGGTTTTTGAAGCAATAAATAATTATGTATGTACAAAAAAAAACCCAGTAAAAAATGAAAACTAAATATAATGTGTGCCCTCCAGTACAATATGGCCGACGTCATTCGGGAATGGTCTATGGAAACCCGATGTAGTTTGAGGTTATCAAATGTCATAAGTTGTCAAAATTGCATGTTTAACAACGTATGACGTTGATATTGTCAAAAATGCAACTCATAAGATGCGTTCGGTATTTACGTCCAACCAGTCAGACTTATCTAAATCGTTCGTTTATGACTTCTAGATTTAGTGGAGGTAAATCTTGACCGTTCGGTAATTCAAATCAACCAAAAACACAGATGATTTCCTAAATCACAGTAGTTATAAAGGTTATAAAACAATACCACTAATCGTCTTTCGTTCGTTGATTGCAATCTGCTCTGCAGTTTCCTCCTCTAGTTGACAGTAGTTGACATTAACATTACATGCTTATTAAGCTTACAGTTACTTGTTAGCAAAGCTACTACGGTTTTGACAATTTTCTTACCTTTGCTTATTAGGTATGCCGTGAATTTTGACGAATGTCCTCCAATGAACTGTTTCGCCTGTCTCTAACCTGTTGAGCTTTCCTACCATTCTAGAGATTTCTGTGCCATGTTTATTGTCGATTTTGCGACGTCGCAGAAACACTCCGGACCAATGAATGGCACTGGTGAGCTTTGTCTGGCCGTTTCAATCGCCTTTCGGCAACTGAACGTTATGTTTTTTACCGCCTTTTAATTTGTGCAGAATCGTCGTCGCTTCCGCTTTGGAAAGTTGTGACGTCTTTAGACAGACTTATTGGAACAGGTATCCTTTATTTTATCCCTACAATTTCGGCTTTTACACCTCTATCTTGGAGTCTCAGCCTGTATGGGTATCCTTACCTGGTATAGTTATTTGGAAGTTACTCTTAAAGCTAGAGGTAACTGTAGAGCAAAATAGGAAATGGAATGAGCTGAAAGATTGGACTTATTGGTTTGTATTCAGTTCTTGAATGGTATGGAAATGACTGGAAAAACTACGCAATAATCACATCGTCACCCTACTGTGAGCTCCAGGACATACTAGAATAGAAGGAAATGAAATAGCAAAGAGCGGGACTAAGACTCTTTTGGGGATCGGAACTCTTTTATGGTATTAGCACCACTATAATATTGAAAGAAATTGGTAAAACCGAAAAATTCACAATTGGAAAGATTCAGTAGCGCTAACACAATCGAAGATACTTCTCAGAAACTTCGACCAACCCAGATCAAAAGAATTCATACGTCGGACTAAGAGTTTTGACCTCAAAAAGCTCAAACTAGTGGAGAACGAAGAGTGATTATTCTGTGGAGTGTAAGGAGAAACCTCAATTCACACACACTTTCGGAATGGAAGGCGGGATGGTACTACAGAATCCCAGAGTATAACACCACCTGGAGGACTGCTGCAATCAAGGCACGTTTTTTTTACATCATTGATTTACCATTGGTTGACTAACGTCAGTCTCCGCTGCACCGACATGTAAGAGTCACAAGTGGCACATAAAAAAAGGAAGTTGTTGTTGTTTACATCATTCATCATTATATCTGACAACTGACAATCGATGCCACTTAAAATTTCTTCAATTTCTGGCGCTGTTGATAGTGCAGTCAATACTTTATTATCACATTCCAAATTGATTTCTATTTATTCGTCCATTTCTTTAATAATTCGCTATAATCGCTCCAAATCTTTACTTTTTTGAGGTTAAGCTGTCATTTTGTAAACCACCTCGAAACAGCGGTGGAATGGTTTGCAATGTTGGTTGATGCAACAGTAATAAATGAACGAGTCATTTCTTCAATCTGAAATCCACCAATGAATTTAAAAACGCAGTTGGTGAATTGGTGGATCTACCAGTGAATAAAAAAACATGCCTTTTATGATGTAAAAAAACGTGCCTTAATTAAAAAATTTTTGGGAGGCGTTCAATGGCTGTATTGATTTAAGACTGTATTTTTCATTATTCCTTTAGTGGATAAAGTGGTACTTTATATGCTTCATAAGTGTGATTGTAGATAAAAAACCTATGCTTACAATTATTCATAATTTTCGGCATCCAAAACTCTATACCGCTCGGCTACGAAAGCATATTTTTATATTCTATATAGATCGTATAATGTATGTCAAAAAGCGACATGCGTTGGACGAAAAATTTTTAGAGAAAAGGGATAAAAAAATAGTAACGCAATAGTGACAACTTTTAGCCTCAAGATATCTGTTTCTAAAACATTGTGACGATTTCAGGAGAATTGGCGTACATTGCATCCAACATGTTTTGACGAAGACTTGTCTAAGGTCACTCTCGCTATTTATGCCAATTTTCCTTATTTTTTTATCGATTGAATTTAAAGTAAAAAACTTGAAAACGACACAAAATTTTGATCCCAATTATTATTTCGAGATTAGAATTAGCTTAAACAGTTTTTATAGACGAAAATCAAGTTTAACTATTTTTCAGATGAAAATGTAATGAAACCTACCTCAAAAAAATCGTTCGAATGTCTCAAAGATTTATTCAACAAACAACCATGCGCTACTTCAAATCCTGTTGAAGTAACTTTAAATTCTTGGCACAATTCAAACTATTTGGCCAACAATCAATATGTACCAATACCCCCCAAAATTAAAATGATTGAAAACATAATAATACGCGGCCCATCCAAAGAAAATGCTGTCAGAAATCCGGTATCTAAGAACATACAGGAGAAAAGTAACGCTTTAGACAGGAAATTTAAAAAACTGGTGACTGGTTTTAATAGGTCTGCTTCGCAAAGTAGAAATAGAAGTAGATCTCAAAGTTTTGAATTGAAAAAAAAATCCAACAGCTTTCAAAACAAAAATATTACAATAAAAAACCCTGAAAATAGGAGTAATGAGGAGAAAAGTGAACTTCTGGATACGAAAATGCAATATGTTGAGGAAAACCGCGATGAATCTCTTTCGCAAAAAGAAAAAAATGGAACACAAAATTTTATTCCAAAAGAAGATACGAAATCGCATACAGGGGTAAGTATATTGTGAAAATATATATGTACCATATTTTTTTAAATTTAACCAAGTTATTTTAATACCATGGATTTGTTTATGTAATTTTTAAGGAAACAACTATTTTCTGTATTTTTTCAAATTTTTAGGCTCAGTAGATTCGGAGATAAAGTAACTTCCTGGCCAATTCTAATCTATTTTCTTAAGTAACTTCTAAGTATCAAGACATATTTGATGTCCTTGCAATATGCCCTTTTATTTGATATGCCACACAGTACAGTTTGCAAAACTGTTTTTTGATTTTCTTATTTACCCCAGAAAGAGACCCCCATAAAATTTAGTTATCCCGCAGTGTCTTGTAGATTCGGAGCGATTCGGCTGTAACAAACGGATAGACAGACATCCGTGCCAAAGATTACAAAAAATATATAAGATTGTTCACTCGTACGAATTCTATCGATCAAAGGATTCATACCGCTGGTTACTGTCTGGTGACTTAGCGGTTGGCGCCATGCTACAGTATGTCCCTAAATCCTTACTTGCATTTAATTTTGCATATTATACGGGTCCTCGCCTATCGAGCGCTGCTATTTTAGAATTCGTTGTTCGTGTTTTATGTTTATGTTCAATAGATATTTTAAATTTATTAATTAATTATTGCAATAAGGAAAAAATAATATTAATATTTTTCTCTTCAATAGCAAAACTTATAAAATAAATATTTTGTTATATTTGTTAATAGTCTTAGTTGTATACATAATAAATCGTAGAGTTTATCACTTTCCCACGAATTCTGAATGCAGTCTTGGTATTAAGTACTTATAATGTAAACAAAGATAAAAATATAGAGAAGCAATTAAGGGCCAGAAATGTTCCTACAATCTCTAGGAACTTTGTATAAGTATTTCATTTAGTCTTTCGGGAAACCTTCCGGAAGTAAAATTTCTTGTTCGCATTATTTTAACTCCTGTCTTCCAAAAGTAACATTAATAATATTATAATTGTGGTTTTAAAATGCCTGTGTGTTGTGCTGTGATGGGTTGTTCCAGCAAGGTGGGAAAACCAGAAATATCCTTTTATCGTTGTCCCAAAGACGTTGAGAGGTGGGTATTAAATTAGTTATTATCAAATACGGAATTCAACTTTTTCAAAACTATTGTAACAAAGATATTTGATAATAAAAAATTAGTTAGTTATTTAGTACTTATAGGTACTGGGTATTCATAGAAATTTGAAAATTAACATATCTAATTTATTAATAAATATATCCTGCAGCTGCATAATATGTTTTAACCTTGTGAATCCAAAAAATACGGGGTGTCCAATTTAAAGATCAAAATTGTTTTAGTGGTCCTATTATTCTGGTGGCCAGTGAGTATATATAATTGAATTTGTGATATTCTGTATAAATAACCGCTAGATTAGCGAATCTGTCAATTGATTCATTTTAAAAATTTTGATGTATTTTTTACTTATACCTAAACTTTCCTTTTCAAATTCATATCCTGAACATTTTTCGAAATAATTAACATTTAAAAACATTATATAAAAAAACCTTTAATATATCATCCTATTACTTTGAATATATATTTCTCAAGTTACCCCTGTATAGCTTGGAATAAAATATACTTTTCTAATGCCCTGGTACCTAGCGGTGTAGTTATTTACAACAAAAGCGAGCCGTAAATATAATTTATGAGTGCGGCGATCGTTTAAGACACTAAGAAGAATCAGACCGTCTTCAAGTGAAATATCTTATATTTATTTTGTAATCTTTGGCCGTGCCCTTACACACGTAAAGTCCGAAAAATCGCAAGGTGGCCGCCAAGGTTGGGACCTCGACGAGATATATTTTCCCGACTCGGCAACCCCCAAACGGTACACTGGTACACAGAAACTGCCAATTTCTTCAAAATCAGATAAAACAGATCATGGGATAATTTATCGAGGTGTTTTGTAACATATGAAAAATTGTCACCCCTTTTACCCCCTCAGATTTGAAAAGCAGAACTAAAAAATGTATAATTTTTCAAGTTTTGGATGAAACAATTAATTAATGAAAATTATCAAAAAGGAGGTAGCTGTCAAATGTAGGGGGTAAATGGGGTGACAATTTTTTGTATGTTATAAAACACCTCGATTAAAATAAAAATTGACGTGTTCGAGGATTTTTCATCTTTGTCTTAACGGAGTTTCCTAGGGGGGGGGCAAGACTTAATATCCGCACCGTTTACAACTATTTATTCCTCTTCTCAAAAAAATTCATGCTGAATATACTTGAACTATTTTTTAAATAAAATATCTGTCCAATTAGTGGTCCTGGTGAAAAAATTTCGTTTTTTGGATTTTTCTCTATAAATTCTGAATGTAGTACAAATTTTTTTAGTAAAAAGATCCAAAACTTTGTGTAAAGTATTTCCAAGCCGTCACGAGTTACGGAAATGAGAACTGGCAACATTGCCCATCCACCGCTTTTTTTAAAATTTGTGATCATCTGATATCTAGACATAATTGTCAAAAATTTTTAAAAAATATAGCGGATTTTTAGTACTTTTAATTGCGATTTTCTCTTTCAAAAGTGCATGATCCCAACTTTTTTTTTCTTTTAAAATGTTCTATAGCAAGGGATTTCTAATAAAAAAAAATCGTTGCAAAATTCCGAGGGTAGCGAACCTTACCGGACCCTTCCGTTCTATTTAGTCCTGATTGATATTTATACTGATTTTTCAGATTGAGTATTCAACGCAATCAAATGTTAACGAGAATATTTCCAACAAGCAAGATCCACAAAACCAAAGGCTGAGTCAAAAAACTGACATAGAAAACCTGATTTCCCAAGAATCTGGTATAAGCGTTCAAGCCAAACTATCACAATTTCAACACGATCCCGAAGAAGCTGAAATTAATTTTAATCAAATTGAGAACAAATTCGTCACTCCAATGCCAAAAAATACACAACAACAATTTGGCAATATAAATGTTGGACAAGTTGATAATGAACTGGATAAACAAATACCGTTTTCTACAATACAACCAGGCATTAACAGAAATGGTTCTGATCACATGAGATTCGAGGAGGAAAGTAACAATGATTTAACAAACTTTTCTCAATATTTTCCAAGTAATGACAAAAACGAAGTTTATGTGGTTAACGATCCAAAGCCGGTTATTAAAAATACCAATAATCCTGTACAAACATCGGTTGGAAAAGGATCTGCATATCACTTTGAGAATCCAAGCACTCCAGACAAGGGAAATCCTTTTCTAGGTTTTTCCTCAGACGTAAATATGATGTATTCACCACCAGGTAATATTTAGCTTATAACATAATAATAGGTTGATCAGTATGTTATGGTCTGGTCATTCAGGAAATCTCTTCAGTCCTCCTCTAACGTATTTAATTTTTCTAATTATTTTATTTGTTTAGATTAGATTAGATAACAAGGGGGTCGATTGGTCCAGTTGATCACATTGTGACCTATAAGATTTTTTGTGTATAATTCCCAACATTATATTTTATTCCAAAAGATCTAGACTTCTGAGGAACCTTATTATCCGTCTTGGTACTGAGTCTGTAGCCCGATCAGTCCCTAAGTAGACCTGTTCTAGGTATTCACCCTGCAATTGCAGAATCTGCATGTTCCACTGTCTACTTTGCCCATCTTTTAGAGATGTTATCTGAGTGAGCAGTATCCAGTGAGAATTCCTGTGATCTCTAACATCAGAGATCAGATTTCTGAAGCTCCAAGAGCAATTTAGCGTATTGAGCAAAAGGTCGTAATACCCTTTTTGGATTATTTTTCCATTAGGCTGCACCAAGTTCCTTTACCCAATTTTGGACTTCTTCCATGATGCGGCTTTTTGGAGTACCACAAAATGGTTCGGGTCCGATAAAAGGAGTAAAAGTTCATTATTTTACGAGACCATCACCAATCTCATTTCTGATTATCAATATTCTGGCTGAATTGAGGCATTTTTTGAAGCTTTCTTGAGCACAAAAATCTATTGATAAGGAAATAGTAGCAAAGTTTGTAAAAATTGTAACACTCCGTAAGAGTAGTTATGTATTGACGGGTTGTACCGGGTGTCTCATTAAGAGAGGTAACCCGCTGTATCTCAGAAACTATTTATCGTACAGGTTAGAGAAATAAATCTTTATCACAAACTCGCATACGAGAAACTGCTGGAAATTATTTTTAACTTTTATACTGCACCGCTAGAGGGCGTAGTTCACAATAATAACACAAAAACATCATTTTTATATATCAAATGTATCGTTATAGTACCACAAAATTTAAATATTCTTAATCATTAGATCATTTTACGTGAGTTGGCTTCAGTACTTTCTTCTCTATGTTGTAAAATAGTTGGTAGGGGTGAGTGGAAAAGCTCACTCAATAAAACTGTTGTAATTTTTGTTCCGCTTTACGGATTTTGATAAACTTAGTATCATTTGAAAGGGAATTCAATGCCTAATATAGTTTATTGTGTGTCAAGGGCAGAAAATGAGCTTTAGCAGCCCGAGACTATTAGATTTTTGTTTTAACTTTTTTGGGAATCTTCGAGTACAATGCTATAATTTTTAATTATTTACTTGGAAGAGGATGCAAGCAGAGATACGAGAAAAAATAGGTCCTAGGACCTTATCCCAAAAACCGTAACAGGCGAACAGTCGACGAAAGTTTAAAAAACGAGTTTTTGGGGTAGGGGTAGTCTTGCGGGTGTGGGGGATGGAAATCCCAAAAATGCTTCACGGGTCGCCAGATAACGGAAACACTTTTAAGAGTTTTTGTTTGGGGGGAGGGGGGGGGGGATTTAGTGGTAAGGGCTGGTTTTTGGGAATTTCTTTACAGGACGAACAGCTATTTCAAAAGGGATTTCCGGGGAAAGATTTTTTACAGAGGATATTTACAAAAGTTCAGCTCCTGTCCTAAAATAAATTCTTCTATTCTTGGGATTTTGTCGTAGGTAACGTGTTCTCATTGTTTTTCGCCGTCTTACTGAATACATGAGGTTCGTTCCAACTGGCGATAGAACCGTACTGACTATAGTATCGTTCTTGGGACGATACAAAACCTACCTTCTAGAATGGGCGATAAAGTTGATGTGTCCATTCCTATTTCAAGTTTGCGCACTATATAGTACTCAATACGATTCCTAAATGGCTGCTGGAACAAACGTAGAGTTTCGACAGGAGGAATGTCTAAGGGTTCGTACAGTGAACGCAATGGAGTATCCCTGGAAATTCAGGAAAGTGCGAACGTCAATACCTTTCGCACACTAACGGGTTTCTGGATTTTCACTAAAGTCAATACCTTCAGCGCGTACAGCTTTATTCAACAGGTCAATACCCTGCTGAGCTGCGAGAGGGATTGTCGACAAGTCAATAACCTGCAAACCGGAGAAGGAAGCCCGAGTCGAGTCAATACCTCGTTAGACTGACTGCTACACAAACAGCATTCCTCCTCCCCTCATCTCTTCCGATGAGGCCATAGTCCGATCTGCTGGATGGTCCATCTTCTTTTCATGGTTTAGAGACAAGTTCTGGCGTTCTCCTGTTTTCTTCGAGGTAGTGATGTTCACTTTTCTCTCGAAGATCTTCTTAGTTTTTCGTCGCTCGCGGGGACTAACTGCTACGATTCTTGTTCGTCTTTTCATATCTACACTGGCTTGACAAAAACAGCTTTGTATCGAACCATAGTCGTATCTAGAACGGTGTTTCTGGGGAACATCGTTACAAAATAACCAAAAAAATAAAATAAAAACTATTATGCCCATAGCGAATAAAACTATTCATTTTAAATATTTCGTCTCATATCTGTACCAAACGATTTTCAATTCAAATTGGTCACACTGTACCGGCTGATTCAATAGGGGTAACGAGGTACCATATCTCGGAAACCGTATGACCTAGAGTTTGGGGAAAAAATTCTTATGAGAAAATCGGCCCTAAAAATAGGATTGAAAATGTTCTTGAATCCATAGTTTTTCGCTAGGAGGCACAATCTATAACTTACAAAATATAATTGGATTTTTTACAAAATATTCCTCAATTTAGGTTGGTAAAACATATCAACTTTAGAAACTACTGTTTTGCGCCACCTGGCAAAAAACTTTGGACCCAAAAACATTTTTAATAATTTTTTAGAGCCGATTTTCTCATAAGACAGATATGGTACCTCGTTACCCTTATTGAATCACCCGGTACATAAAAACTCTATATGTATACATAAAACATATTTATATTTAAATTTTCAGCAAATGTATCGAAAGATGTGGAAAACTATGGCAAGGAATCATCTGGAAATGTAGATGTCCAAAATAGTACAAAATTTGTAGAGAATCCGTATAATTTTGGAGATATTTCTCAATTTATGAATAATGATTCACCAGGTTAGTTATTTTTATTGCCTTTTATCATTTATGTTTAATAATATATAATCCAATTAACACTTTTTCCATTTCTTTCGCCAAAGTCATGGTACCCTAGGACGAACAAAAAAAAATCAAATTCACATAAAAATGTACCGGGTGTTCCATTTGTCTCTATTTTTTCAGTTAAATATTGCTCCCCCCTTACTAGATATTTGTTCTAAATAACCTGACTGCTGGGGTCTGCCTTTAACCGACTAGGTGGATCGGGCCCGCAATAAGTGCCTAACCTCTCGATATGGATAATCTCGGGCTAACTCCTTGCTGACCAATTATTTGTATGCGGTAGATTAGGTCGTTGATTTTCTTGAAAACGGTATAGGCGCAGGCACAACCGTTTTCAGCGCTTGCTTCCCAGGCTGCTCTGGTATCGGCGCTTAGCTTCACCCTGGTTCTGGAGACCCCCGTCAAACTTACCTGATACTGCATTAGGAACGATAGCACCATTCTCAAACTTCGTTCTTAAAACATGATGAAAATAAGGTTGGGAATGCCTAGGCAAACTCAATGAACTAGGCGAGAACAATATAGTCACCTTACTGTGGATTCCAGGTCACATTAGAATAGAAGGAAATGAAATAGCAGATGAACTAGCAATGAGGGGAACTGAAACACCCTCTTGGGGACCGGAACCCTTTTGCGGTATCAGCTCCAATGTAATATTGGAAGAAATAGGCAAAGCCGAAAAAACGAGAAGATCTGACCATTGGAAAGATCTAGTAGGACTTACGACAATCAAAGATTCTTCTGGGTGACTACAACCTGTTGAGATCAAATGAATACCTGAGTCAAAATAAAACTGCACTAAGAGAGGGATCCTAATGGGACATTATCGCCTGAATGGGCACCCGAAAAAGCTCAAAATAGTGATAGAAGAAGAATGTAGATTCTGTGGCATGGAAGAAGAAACATCCATCCACATACTGGCGAATTGCACAGCAATACAGAATCCTAGGGCACAACACCTAGGAGATTACTGGATAGAAGAGGGACATTTACCTAAGTTAAAGCCTGCAGATATCGTAAAATTCCTCCGGGAAATAGTTCTAAAAGAGCTACTAGTCTCTGAGACTTTCCTCAGGAACTAAGTAGAAGTAAGGGGGCACAATAGAACATTTAGGTCTCAGTGAATGCCCCCCCCCCCCAATATACATACTTTATATTGAACAACGTAGTGAACAGAGGATCTCCTTGTTTTAGTCCAGCATTTGTCTTAAAACTGTTTGATAACTTTTGGTCAACTTTAATCTTCGATTTTTTTGTTTTCGAGAGTCATTTTAGTGAGATTTATCAGTTATTTTTTGGTATGTTGAGTGAGGTTGTTCATAATCTTGTATGGATGGTTTCTATTAACAGTATCCCTTATAGCTATCTAATGTCATTCTTGTCATGTGAACAGTTTTCGAAATACGGGACTGTCTAAACGTGGGGGAACCTGGTATATCACTATAAATAATTTTTTGTAATTTTTCAGGTGTTTACAGTGGAGATTTTGCCATGAGTCCAGTTTATGATAACAATTTTATGGAAACTACAAATGAAAATAAAAACGAGGATACTCCTTATGGAAATAGTGGCTTCGCCTTCGATGGAATGAATTTTGATTTTAAGTTTTAAACGAATGTTCTCGTTTCTGAATATTTTTGAATTTAAAGTTTGTTTTGAAATTACTGTCGAATCTAAGTTCAGTTTAAATGAAAAATTTAATTCGGCCCAATTTTCGTATATAATTATTGACATAATTGCTACTAATGTGGCTTTCTGTTTTCTGTTTTTCGTTTCTGAATATTTTCCTTAAATGTATTTTAGATGAGTTCAATGATCAATAAAGAAACATACAAAGTACATAATTAATGTTTTATTCAGCCAAAAGTTGGGAAAATGTAGAGGAGCTTTGCGAAACGGATTTAAATAATGTTTTCGATTGGTCTTCACATAAAAAACTGACAGTTAATATGGAAAAAACAGTTGACATTCCATTTGCCAATTATTTAAAAAGTCTACCAGATTTCACTGAACTTACCATCAATAATCGTCTGTAAAAGTTCGGTAATAACGGGGTGATAAGTAAGACACAAGTTGAGCTTCAGGTTGATCTATTTAGACTTGAGTTAGCCCAACATGTGTCGTCCTAATCAAAACTATATATATTTATGGCCACTAACACTTTTATATCATTGTTGATAAACATCAAATATAATTCTTCTTTTAATCACTCCCTCTCCTGACGAAATGGCAATTGTAGCTTTGGAAACTGCAGCACGAAGGATTTCTGCAGACGAGCGGTCGAACCATCTCCTTAAATCTTTTAGCCATGAGTTCTGGCGTCCAATATAATAAAAGTGTTAATTAAGCTATTTCGTGTATGAAGGTCATTCGCCCTTATTGAAAATGGGAAATGTGTTGCTTGCCGATAATATATTTAAATACAATCAAAAATCAAAATTCGAAAACCTATTGTAGAAATGAAAGACCTTATACAAAATAAAAATAAGCTTCTTTTTTTCGTTAGAGATCCCCATTCTAAAAAATACTAACTAACCAATTCCAACACAATTCATACATGTAAAAAAATTAAAAATATACACATTGCTTGAAAAATTAAACACTCCTAAAAAAACGTACATAAATATAAACCATAAACTAAAAAAAAACGAATTAACCAAATTAACCAAATAAATTAATATGTACTATACACGTTTATATAAAAAAACGAAATGTACAAAAAAATAAAAAAATGTCTCATAATTTTACATTGTTCATTAAGTAATTGCAATATTTTTTCCATAACTACCAAAGTCCTATTTATCTTGTTCAGTTATTTAATAATTCAGTTAATTTAATTCAATTTAAGTCAATATTGAAAAGTTTGTGCGGTTTTTCAAACTGTCTTCCATAATTCCTCCACAAAAATATTGTTTAAAAAATTATTACTCCTTTTTTTGCCTTCAATTTCCATGTTAGTTCCAATTACCTGCTTTACAAATTTTTTCATCTCATCAAATTCTACTATAAGGACTTTATTCTCATTTATAAATTAAGTGATTAAGTATCTCTCACATAACAAATAATATAACTTACGCTATTTTTATTTATATGTATTATTTAAAGTAAGTATTGAAAGTGAAAAATTAGAAATAAAAAAAAGAATTCGTTAATTGAATAAAAATTATTGAAAAAATCGTAAAGCTGTGATAAAAAAAATGCTCACTAAACATAATAATTACAATTTAAGACATTGTATCAATAAGGAAAAATAAAAATAAAATCGTGAAAACAAATTAAAACTCAGCAAAATTAAATATAACTATTTATATTTGCTTTTAAGACCATATTCCCATTCCTATTTGGACCATTTTCATTTTTAGTAACCAATAAAACAATTCTTCATCTTCCATGATAAATCCATGATTAAAAATTGATATATTTAATGAATAATAATTGCATAATTTCCATAATAATAACTCAATATTCCATCAATAATATCCTTAAAATTAATTTCATAAACTTATCCATAATTCTATGAAATATCCCATTAAAAATATACATTATATCTACCATATATTTTCCATTTTGCACTGTTTATAGCAGATTTTGAAACCTTTTTCACGATAAAGGTGCTCAAGGTATAAAAATGATGTGTTGATCCTAGTATGCTGACGACCTTGTCATTTTGGCACACTCTGAGATTGATGAAAATTTTGGAAGAATATACAATTACTAATAAATTAACCATCAATTTACAGAAAACAAAAATTATGCAATTTTCTAGAAGAGGTTTCCGGTAACCTAACTATGATTTTTAGAAATCCTACTGTTAAGCGTAGGTTTTTCCTGGTCATCGCCAAATATTTCTTCGGCGCCAGCTTCCCAGGGTCGCCCAAGGTGATCATGGCAAGACTGCTTCCATCCCATCTCT
The DNA here is from genome assembly GCA_947563755.1 of Lochmaea crataegi. Classification (NCBI taxonomy): domain Eukaryota; kingdom Metazoa; phylum Arthropoda; class Insecta; order Coleoptera; family Chrysomelidae; genus Lochmaea; species Lochmaea crataegi. The sequence continues at coordinate 16,534,979 of OX387433.1, forward strand.
TAAGGGATTGAGCAACCAATAAATACTTATTCATATTTAGGTGTAGTCTTCACTTAATCAGGTCTTTTTAAATAAATAGTCCAATTAAGTGTCAACAAAGGTAAACAGGCAATAGGTTATCTCCTTCCGATAATGGCTAAAACTAAAATTGATAGTGGGCAACCTAGGATCAAATTGTTTGGGGAGTGAGGTATTTAGATATTTTAGAAAGAGTTCAGCTATATTTCCTGAAAAGAGTTCTTTTAGTTCCTGTCAATACTCCAGATGCTATAATCTGACTGGAAGAGTCAAGTTGGCATTTAATATTTTTAAAATGTCTTAACAGGATACACAAAATAATTACAATGGATAATAATCGCTATCCTAAGCTCTGTTTTAAACAACGATTGTTATTTCTTATCTCTTTATACAAGAGTGCGTTTATATTACGCAATTAAATTCGCAAATCGCGACATAAGTATAATATAAAAAATCTTATGAACATAATACAAAATTACAAATATTAGAAAATTTGTGATTATTGCTTTTTGTTTTGTTCTATAAGTTTGATTTAGGATTACATTTTTTCGCTAAATGCAATAATTATTCAGCATTGTTTTTATGTGCAAAACGAATTATAAAGTATATTTGTACATTTTTGACAAATTACAAATATTTCATTTATAAAATGTAATGAAAGCTTTTGTAATCAATTGTTCTAGTTTATTTCTTATAATTTGATATTCCCATTTAAATACTATAACGTACCGTGCATAGCAAAACATTTTTTAAAATAGTTTTCTAACAACGTACACTTTTATCAGCCCCCGTACCAAACACTCCATCTATAAATCAACAAGCTATAAAGGTAGTGGGTTATTCGCGCGTCCCCTGTATATACGATACACGTGTGTTTTAACGACCGCTTTTCGTCAAATCTTTATCAGCGCTACATGAAAGTGTAGTGAGTGAACCTACTTATTCTTTGTCTATGTGCGACCCATACTTAAAACTCACTCTGTATACTTAATTTGAAAATCTGATAGTTTATATTTTAACAGAAATGCCCTACAAATGTTTGCTATAAGTAAATTGGTAAAAACAATTTACGAAACAGTATTTTGTAGAGAAGAATAAATACTACTATGAAATCGACCATATTAAAAAAACCTTCATAAACAAAAATGTATTAAAATAGTTTGAGACGTTCCATTTTTAAAAAATACTTTGTATATTTGAATCCTAAATTAAAATGTAACGTAACCGACCCTGTATAAAACTAAAATTATATCTATTACTTTTCGTACGGTAATGAAATAAATTTAAAGCTTTCGACTAATTACCAAATATGGAGTGACGAATTCAGCTCCAAAAAAATTGAAGTAAACATCAAGCCGGCTTTTTATGTTAACTCCAGAAAAAACTGCTTCACGAATTTATTACAATGAATAAAGAGTGTTGTACATTGTGCGTTAGTGTTTTAAGTAGTGATTATCGATATTTTTGAGGTTATTCAGGTAACTTTTTATTATTTTATTTAACAATATACATTTTTAATGTTATGAGACTTATTATGTTGTATTAGTTACTGTTTTATATTTGAAAACTAGGAATCTTAAGTTGTTATATACCTAATCAATTAGAAATTTGTTTAATGTACATGCAAATAAAATTAGTAGTAAGGGTTGAAATAATTAATTTGAATGTTATTATAAAGGCTTTTGTAAATCATTTGTTAATAACGTACTTTTTAAACGCAGACTTGTTGGTTGTAAACAGAATTCAAGTAATTAGATGTTGTCAGATCGTAAAAAAATATTTGTATAATTTGGTTAATCTCTTCTTTTCGTTCTTTATAGTATATCTATTATTTTGTTTGGTTTTGATGTCCATGGTAATTCAAACAAAAAAAATATAAAATTCCGATCTCTTCATATATTATCGACAGTTTCATAAAACAAGACTACATCATCAAGAATTAAAATGACAAAATGAAATTTTTTTTCTACTGTCTATTATCAAACAATATTAAATTATAACACTTCCATTTTCTTTTTTTTTTACAGATTTTACCGCTCGTTTCATCTCAAGAAATGCGATATGCCTAAAGGTAGGAGTCTGTTGTGACGAATAATAAAAATAGAAATATTTGTGAGAATAATAATAGTTTAAATTGAAGAAATAAAAAAAAATTTACTTGGGGCTAGGAGTCAAACATAGAATAATTTTTTTATTTATATATTTTTTAATTTTAAAAATATTGTTTCTATTTTTGTTATTTAAAAAGTTTGCCTGAAATGTTTTTGCTATTTACAATTTTTCGTATAGGTTGTTTTATTTTTAATAATTTTATTAATATATTGAATATTGGAAACACCCCAGCAAGAGGATATTTTTATTTGGATTTCGTTTGTGTTTCTTTTGTTTCAGGTGAAGTTTTTTCATCGTAGCAACATTCTGTGAGCAAATCGGTCAATCATTTTAGTAGTAAACACAATTTAACATTTTTTTATTTAAATAGAAACTCATTGAAAAAACAATAAAAAAAAATTGCTTAAAATTTTATTTTTTTCACAACCGTGCTCAGATTATAAATTCTTTTCTCCAATTTAAAATATTTATATAGTATAGCATCTTATTAAAAAAAAATAAAAAATAGAAAAATTGCTTAAGAATTTCATTTTTTTCACAGCTGAACTAAGATTCAGAAATATTTTTAAAAACCTCAAAAATTCTTTACTAGTTTAAACCATTTTTTTAGTCAGGCATAATATTAACCATTTTATTGGAGAATCATAATTTTCGAAATATTAAGGCACTAAGTAAAACCGGAGTGCTCCAGACAACTCAGAAGTAATAATTTAGAAAGATGAAAACAAAGGATTTCTGGTGCAACGTTCTGGGAGCCAATAGGTCAACCATTTAACACAATTTTATATTTTTGAATTTAAACAGAAAGTTATCAAAACAGGAATAATAAAAAAAAGAAAGACTGTTTTGGAAATTAATTTTTTTTACAACTGATATTTCAAGATACCTCAAATTTTTTCCCTAAATTAAAACATCATATTAAATATAATGAATAAAAAAATCTTATCAAAACAAAAAGAAAAATTGCTCAGATTTAGAATTATTTTAAGGAACCTCAAATTTTTTTCCCAAATCTATGAGATTTACTTAGTCTAGCATATTATTAACCATTTTGTTAGAAAATTATTATTTTTGAAATATCAAAAGTCACTCGCAGAACGCACTAGATATAACGGAATCTTCGAGACAACTCAGAAGATGATTTTGGGTGTTTCCAATGCTTTACATATTCGTTTTTCGCTAATTTAAAAAATATATTTAAATATATAAGGTTGTATACTGTTACATCATAAATTTACTTCTTTATCAACTTTTTTATTGGATTACAGAAATTTTTAAATTGTATGCCTTTATTATATATAGAAAATGTGATCACAAACTTCTCCTTAGGTACAATAAAGACTTATAGTTTTTGAAAATCTTTTTTTTTAACTTGTCCATTATAAATTTATTTTAATATTTTTAAAAACTTATCACTAGAAACTTATTTTTATATTTTTAATCTCTCTTAACTTACTTAGAAAATTTAACAAAAGACACTTTTTGTGCCCAGATTACTTAGCCTACTCGCTAATTTTTGTGGTACTTTGGTTAACAAGTTTTTTTTAAATTAGATAATTGATAATTGAACTTTGAATTATCTTTATTTGCAAGTAATTTTCAAAACTGCTCACTATAACAGGATCTTAATCTGGATACTGCACCGGATTGGGGTGGGATTCTTCACTTTATAAATATTTTTTATTCTCATACTTTTCCCAATTAGAATTTTGTAGAAACTTGTTAATTTTTGTATTACTTAAAAGAGAGTGTGGGTAATATGGTGAGATTTTCACGGACTACAAGGACAAGGCTGTTGGGTTACGCTCACCTTCCCTATACTGACCGAATTGTATGAATTGTTTATTTTAGTAAATTACAACATGAGATGTGTATTTATACAGTACTCTAAAATGTAATCTATTTTAAATGAGACATGCAACCGGTTTTTATAGATGGGTGAGTTACTCTATAAACACAGGTACTGGCTCGAGGTTGCTCTAACGTAGTAGACTTAGAGGCAGTATCATAAGGAAATTTTTGTGATGTGTGCCTATGACTAAAAGATAAATGTGGTGGCAATCGCCGGCCGGTAAATGGAAATGGTCGAATACGGTTTTTAGTGATGGTTAATGGGAAAAATGGTGCAGTCCAAATGGTATTAAGATGAAGGTTACGTCATAGAACTCAAAATGTAAGTGTTAGTTTTACTTTTTGAATGTTTCTTTGTTCTTTTAAAGTAATTGCATATAAAAGTGTGTTTTTTGTAATATAATGAAAATTATTTCCCACTTACTTTTGAGTACAATTTGGTACAAAAGCATAATTTTTAATTCTTAAAACTTTTTCCTCATCCCCATACATTTGTTTGCAACCGCAAATGTAGTGCCCAACTCCAACTTAGTTTGTAAAAAGCCTCTGCGGTTATTTGATGTCGACTTCGAGGATCTATTCAGTTAAGGGATTATTTTCAGATACCTATGCCTTTTTTATGGAAATGAAACGGCAATGTGCAAGTCCTTTAAAAATCCTTCTTTATGGTAGGCCAAAAATAATCTCGCATTTGTCCGAATGAAAAGAATTCAACGTGAAAATATTAAAAACTTTTCAACTTTTGTTCTTCAAGAAGCAAGAAGTATTTCTATTAAAAACTTAAAATATATATCTAAAATAATACATTTATTTACTTATGTATTATTTTAACTTCCGCGAAGGTAACGTAAATGTAGCTATAATTCCGAAATTATGGCATTGGGGTATAGGGAACATCACCTGAAAAGAATCCAGTATTTTTTAAGAATTTCAAATGGAAAAAAATATACAGGGTGATCCATTTGAAATAACAAAGTTCATTATTATTCCGGAAAAAGAAAAGATCTGACAACAATATAAATACCACCATAATATCGGCCATATCACAAGATCCTTGGACACAAAAATTTATAAAAATCGTGCTATCCGTTTCCGAGACAATTAAAGCGTTCCATACTTAAAACTCACTCTGTATGTGATGGGAATTATCTTTTAATAGGTCTAATATTGTCGTCTGCTTCATATTCCTAAGTTTGTTTTAGAAAAAATCGTGTTCACAATTGATCAAAATCTCTGATATTTTTGTGTTGTTATTGTTATTTACAAAAAATAATTTTCCTAGATCCCTTAAATTATCACATGCTTCACTAAGGCTGGAAATTTTAGGAGCTTGTTGTTCGTCACTTATTTCTTCAATATCAGATTGTTCATCACTGTTCATTTAGAAATGGAAAAATCGGAATCTTCATCTTCTTCATCTTCATCTATAGAAGAATATCCGTTGACATCCAAACCCATTTCAGTTGGTATTAAAGTAGATAATCCGGTATAATTATTTCTTGGGCATCGTCAGTTGTGTCTCCAGTCTTTGAAAAACAGTTTACGATTGTTTTTGCCGTAACTTTTCTCCAAACTGCCACTACCCATATATTAAAGCATTAGCAACTGTTGTGCTTTTTTCTATTTTCTCTAGAAATGGCTCGGATTCCATAAGCAAAAGTAATCTTTTGACTAAAAATCTTTGATAGATAATTTTAAAATTTTGTGAATGTTCTTCAGGTAGTAGATACTACTGCTGATATCACAAGTTTCAAATGAGTGCTGTGACTCATTTAACTATCGTAATATTTCTATCTGGCAACGCAACGTACAAGCAAAAGAGATAGAGGTATGTTCACTTAAACTCAGTATCATTCAAAAGAACATTGCCAGGCCATCATTCTCGGATATTCTGATTCACAAATCACATGTTATTAACAACGAAATAAAATGTGGATTTTTCCCAATTACTCTTATCGTATGGTCCGAAGGTCAGTTTGAGTGGTTCTAGTAGACTTCGCGACCCTCGGAATTTTATGTTAATTTTAAATTTGTTTGATAGGTACCTTTGAATAAAGTAGATTAGAACAAAAATTGCGTCGGATTATTCAGAAATCACTTTAAAAATCACGAATTTAGTTCAAAAAATGATAGTTTTTCAACACTATTTAATGCTATTTACGATGAATATTTTCACTTTAAACTGTAAAGGTTATTATCTTTAACTAAATGTAACTCTGTTTCACAAAAAAACCGGAAGAAAATACTTAAATTTTGCCAATTTTCAGAAATATTTTTAAGTATATTATTTTCACTCGACACTTATAGGTTATAAACCTACACACTCAAATCTTATGTCTAAGATACCTCACGATCACAAATCATGATTGTTGAGTGATCAGGTGATAGCTAAGCGGCGTTGTCAAATGGTGTTTATTTTCTTTTAGTTGAATTAATTTTGCATTGTAATAGATTACAGGAATATATAAAATGATTTGCATTTATAATCATGAAAATTGAAATATTAAGCATCCTTAGAATATAATGTTCATTTTAGATTTGCTTTATTTCTTACATTAAATGTAAGCGTTTATAACAAACTCACTGCTGGACCTCATAGTTTTCTTCATATATATTATTACTTTGAAATAAATGAAATGATACTTAGTTTATTACATTGTTGAGAGTTTCATTTGGATCATGTGAGTTAGGTTAGTTTTTGGTTCTAGTTACACTTTGATCTGTGTCAGTAGGTCGGGAAGCGATATGTGTTGGATTATGATGAAAACTATTGATTGTCATTACTATTATTTATTGAGGTTATTTCTATTGTTATTTACTATTTTCTTATTTGTTTTCTGTTTCTTATTTTCTGATATTGTTATAGATAGTTACACTTTGATCGGTGTCAGTTGGTCGGGAAGCGATGCATGAATTGAATTATGAAAACTATTGTTATGATTATTATTTGTAAAAGATATGTTATTCCTAATTATGCTAATTTGTCACAAAAACTTTTTGGAAAACTTCATGTGCAATACAAATTATTTGATATTTACGGGACCGGTGAGTTGCATCCCATTTGAGCAGGCCAAACTTTTGACCGCTGAGTTGCATCCGTCTCACCGCTGAGTTGCATCCCGTCAACAAATTTAATATTGTGTCTAAAACTGGTGGATAATTAAATAAAAGCGGGCATTGTTGTCATGTTTATTCTGATATCGTAATTGATACTAAATTTTATTTCCGAAACTGCGTCTAATACAGTTTTATAGCAATATAGTGAATAATATATTAATTTAATTTATACATTATTCAATTATGTAGGTTAGGTTTGATTAGGATTGGTTAGGTTTGGTTTGGTTAGGTTTGGTTAGGTTTGGTTAGGTTTGGTTAGGTTTGGTTAGGTTTGGTTAGGTTAGGTTTGGTTAGGTTTGGTTAGGTTTGGTTAGGTTTGGTTAGGTTTGGTTAGGTTTGGTTAGGTTTGGTTAGGTTTGGTTAGGTTTGGTTAGGTTTGGTTAGGTTTGGTTAGGTTTGGTTAGGTTTGGTTAGGTTTGGTTAGGTTTGGTTAGGTTTGGTTAGGTCTGGTTAGGTTTGGTTAGGTTTGGTTAGGTTTGGTTAGGTTTGGTTAGGTTTGGTTAGGTTTGGTTAGGTTTGGTTAGGTTTGGTTAGGTTTGGTTAGGTTTGGTTAGGTTTGGTTAGGTTTGGTTAGGTTTGGTTAGGTTTGGTTAGGTTTGGTTAGGTTTGGTTAGGTTTGGTTAGGTTTGGTTAGGTTTGGTTAGGTTTGGTTAGGTTTGGTTAGGTTTGGTTAGGTTTGGTTAGGTTTGGTTAGGTTTGGTTAGGTTTGGTTAGGTTTGGTTAGGTTTGGTTAGGTTTGGTTAGGTTTGGTTAGGTTTGGTTAGGTTTGGTTAGGTTTGGTTAGGTTTGGTTAGGTTTGGTTAGGTTTGGTTAGGTTTGGTTAGGTTTGGTTAGGTTTGGTTAGGTTTGGTTAGGTTTGGTTAGGTTTGGTTAGGTTTGGTTAGGTTTTGTTGGGTTTGGTTAGGTTAGGTCTCAACACGTCATACTTTCTACTATCGTTAAGATTACATTAGCCATAATCAAAAGCTTAAGAGATTTAAACTAAGAATATATGATGACATTTTTCAAATCTCATACAGATATATTGTTACGCGAGCTACTGCAATAATATGCTCTCTTAGTGCCCCCAGTGAAATCCCCATATGAGACGACTATGGCTCCTTCGCCCAATTTTCGAGAAACATCGAGTATACCCACCGCATCCAGTGCATCCGCCAGAACGTCGAGCGAATTCTATAAATACGACGCGCGAGTATAAATAGGCCACGATCATCGCTGCAGGCAATTAGTCAATCAGTCAGTGTTGATACCGAAGGAAAGTAATCGCGCCTCGATAAAGTGTTTATTAAGTGACTCTCATATAAATTATAATCAGTGTGTTTAGTGTATTAGATAAATTATTATATAAGGACTGAATTACATATAAATCTGTAAATATAAGTTAGAATAAACGTTACATTGGTGTCAGAAGTGGGATTAAAAAAAAAAATAAATATACAGGAAGATGGCGAAGAAACTTTGTGAATTAAAAGTTTCAGAGCTTCGAAAAGAGTTGGAGGATTACGAATTGGCCACAAGCGGGGTCAAGTCAGTGTTAGTGGAACGACTAAAAAAGCTATGATTAACAATGGATTGGACCCGGAAACGTTTGAATTCACCGACGAAGCGTCCGCCTCTATAATTTCATCCATGGAAAACAAATTGTCGGACGTGGAAAATAAAATTTCAGCCATGGAAAGTAAACTCTCGGCGGAAATGGAAAACAAATTGTCGGACGTGGAAAATAAAATTTCATCCATGGAAAATAAAATTTCGACGGATATAAAAAACGAAATTTCAGCCATGGAAAGTAAACTCTCGGCGGACATGGAAAACAAATTGTCGGACGTGGAAAATAAAATTTCATCCATGGAAAGTAAACTTTCGGCGGACATGGAAAACAAAATGTCGGACATGGAAAACAAAATGTCGGACATGGAGAATAAAATTTCGACGGACATGAAAAATGAAATGACATCCATGAAGACTGATATTTCTGCCGTGGAAGAAAAGATTAAAAGAATGGAGCAAGAAATGAAACAAAAAATCAAAGAAATCGAAAGGAAGACTAGTAATAAACCGGATATTACAACTAGGCAAGCCCCGAATAACGACGAACTGGCAGAGAAAGTAGAGTTGAAACCGAAAATGGAAAACGATATTAACAGCCGAGTGAAACTGCCAACATTCGATGGTAAAACGTCATGGCCGAACTATCTTAAGCAATTCGAGGCGGCATCAAAGGCAAACAACTGGAGTGAGAAGGAAAAAGCGTTAAATTTAACTCTTGCCCTTAGAGGAGACGCCATGGATATCCTCCAGACCATTCCAGTGGAAGAGGCCGAAGATTTTGAACAACTCAAAAAGCGATTGAATATGAGATATGGCCTGGAACACCTGGAGCATCTATACCAGTCGCAGCTGAAAAACCGCAAACAAAAACGCGACGAAACCCTGCAAGAATTCGAAGCAGACATTGCGAGGTTGGTGCGGTTTGCCTATCCATCGGCACCGGAGAATGTCATGGAATGTTTAGGGGTACAGACATTCATCGACGGAGTTCGTGACCATGAAATGCAGAGAACTCTTCGCTTGGCTCGGCATAAGACACTGGTCGACGTACTCTCTGCAGCCTTGGAGTACGAAGCATCTCAAATGGAAAACTGAAAGCTGTGAGATGCTGGAATTGTGGAGAAATGGGACATGAACGCAGTTCGTGCAAGCGACCGAGAACTGCTACAAACGAAGATGCCCAGCAGGAAAACTAGGAAGGGTCGACCTTCAGAGGGCAGCTTCGACCCGAAGACCTTCCAAAGACCCTCTCATCCTAATAGCCTCTCTGAAATGTCGCGATGATAGTGTATACGTGGATGGTGGAGTTAATGGAAGGAAGTATACACTATTGGTGGACACTGGAGCAACGAGGACTATTATTCGCCCCGAGACTGTCAACACCCGGAAAAGACTTTTACCGACGAGACTGCGACTCAAGACTGCCACAGGTGAAAGCGCCAATTTCCATGGAGAACTACCGGTGCAATTGGGAATTGGTGCAGAGAAGTTCACCCACTCTGTCGTTGTCGCCGATATCGAAGAGGACATAATACTCGGAATGGACGTTACGAACCTACATGGCTTCCAGCTAGATTTCAAGAACCGAGTGATTAGAGTAGGTTCTGAGGAGGTATTCCTTCACTTACACGGGGATAAGACTGTTCAGGTAGCCGTACAGGAGGATACAGTTGTACCCGCAAGGGGTGAATTTTTCACTGTGGCAAGGCTACAAGGAACCGTCGAAGAAGGAACACCGGTCATGATGGAACCATGGAATCACGATGAAGAGGCTGGTCGAGGAATCCTGGTCGGAAAAGGGTTAGTCATGGCTGCTGAAGAAATACCTGTACGCATTATAAATGTAAATGACCATCCAATAACCATGAAGAAGGATACCAAAATTGGAACTTGCGTACCAGTGGCGTCGATAATTCATCAAACAACAACCTCCAAGTATGCCAACAATAAATTTGAACAAATGATAGCAGTGGCTGGACAATCCCTTAGCCTTCAAGAGAAGAAAAAAATCAGAGAACTCTTGCTACAATACCGATCTCTTTTTGTACCAAAAGGAGGAAAGACAGGAAGAACATCTGCTGTCAAACACAAAATTGACACCGGCGACGCTAAACCGATAAGACAATCGGCTCGACGGCTACCACAGGCCAAAAGAGAGGAAGCGGAGAGAATTGTTCGCGAGATGGAAAAGGACAAGGTAATAGAACCTTCTACCAGCCCTTGGGTCTCTCCGGTAGTTCTGGTAAAGAAGAAGGATGGAACCACGAGGTTTTGCGTGGACTACCGGCAGTTGAACAATGTTACAAAGAAAGATAGCTATCCCCTGCCGAGAATCGACGACACTCTGGATACGCTGGCCGGTAGCAAATTGTTTTCTACCTTGGACCTGAAGTCTGGATATTGGCAGGTAGAAATGGATCCAGCCGATAAAGAAAAGACAGCGTTTACCACCGGATTTGGACTATGGCATTTCACCGTTATGCCATTTGGGCTGTGCAATGCCCCCGCAACGTTCGAAAGGCTGATGGAAAACGTATTGCGAGGGTTGTCCTGGAAGACATGCTTAGTGTACCTTGATGACATCATAGTCTTGGGAAGGACATTCGAAGAACATCAAAAGAATTTGGAAGGTGTCTTCAAAAGGTTGCAAGCTGCCCAACTGATGCTCAACCCCAAGAAATGTCAACTATTTCAAAACAAAGTCAATTACCTATGCCATGTAGTCAGCAAGGATGGTGTAGCTGTAGACGAAGAAAAAGCTGCTGCCGTACGAAAGTGGCCAAGACCCACCGACAAGCACCAAGTTAGAAGCTTCCTTGGACTCTGTACATACTACAGGCGATTTATAAAGAAGTTTGCAGATATCGCTAAGCCCTTGACACGACTTACAGAGGAAGCAAGGGAGTTTCGCTGGGACGAAGATTGCCAAACTTCGTTCGAAACCTTGAAGAAGCACTTGACTACTGCGCCTATACTCGGCTATCCACTACCAGAGGGAGAATTCATACTAGATACTGATGCTAGCAATGTTGGAATTGGCGGAGTGCTATCACATGTTCAAGGAGGACAAGAGAAAGTTCTGGGATATTTTAGTAAAGTCCTTTCCAAACCAGAACAAAACTACTGCGTCACAAGAAGAGAGCTCCTAGCAGTAGTGAAGTCCGTGGAGCACTTCTATCAGTATCTGTATGGGAAGAAATTTGTGATCAGAACCGATCATGCAGCACTTAAGTGGCTTATGCAATTCAAGAACCCTAAAGGTCAAATCGCTAGATGGATCGAGCGGCTCCAAGAATATAATTTCACTATTGAGCATAGAGCCGGAATAAGCCACAGAAATGCAGACTCCCTCTCTAGAAGACCATGCCCTGCAGAGTGCTCTCACTGCAGCAAAACAGAAACTAAGGAAGCTGCGATTCGAAGAACCACGGTGACCAGCGACGAATGGACACCAGAAAAGTTGGAAGGGGAACAAGAGAACGATCCCGACTTGAAGAAAATCCGACATTGGAAAAAGGAGAACTGTCGACCTACTTGGCAGGAGATTTCAAGGTACTCGCCAACGATGAAATCGTATTGGGCCCAGTGGGACTCGCTGGGTTTTTGGAAAACGGGTTGCTACAGCGAGTAATCGAGAACGATGAGGGATCCGAAAGTAGAAGACAGTTGGTGATTCCAAGAACAAGGATAGCAGCAGTACTGCGGAAATTACACGACAGTCCGTCAGGAGGACATCTAGGTGTGAATAAGACCCTCCAGAAAGTGCGAGAACGGTTTTATTGGATGCACAGTTCCGAAGATGTGAAGGACTGGAGTAAGAAGTGCACTAACTGTGCTACGACCAATGGACCGCACGGGAGAAGAAAGGCTCCTATGAAGCAGTACAATGTCGGAAGCCCTTTTGAACGCATTGCCCTGGACATTGCCGGACCGTTTCCACCGACAGCAAATGGCAGCAGGTACATTTTGATGGTGATGGACTACTTCACAAAATGGGTAGAAGCGTATGCCATTCCAAACCAAGAAGCCGCAACGGTTGCCGACGTGCTTGTGAATGAGTTCATTTGCCGATATGGAGTGCCCCTGGAAATACACAGCGACCAGGGCAGAAACTTCGAAAGCCAGCTGTTCCAGAAAGTTTGTGAAAAGCTCGGCATGAAGAAAACGAGAACTACGGCTTTGCACCCACAGTCGGACGGGATGGTAGAGCGAATGAACAGAACTCTTGGCAAATACCTGTCTTAAGTAGTATCTAACCATCAGCGAGATTGGGACCAATATCTCTCGCTATTCGCGATGGCCTACAGATCCGCCATCAATGAGTCCACCGGCCAAACACCAGCAAGAGTTCTGTTCGGACGCGAAATGAGATTACCCTGCGACCTTGAATTTGGATGCCGACCCGGAGAAGACATATCTGGTGAAGATTACGTGACCCAGCTGAGAAAAAGAATGGACGACGTACACGAGCTGGTTCGATCGAATCTCCAGATCGCTAGCGATAGGATGAAGAAAAGGTACGATACGCAAGCTACGGAAGGAGGTTTCCACGAAGGAGACAAAGTCTGGCTGCATAACCCAAGAAGACAAAAGGGTTTTTCTCCAAAGTTGCAGAAAGCTTGGGACGGTCCGTACCTCGTAAAGAAAAGAATCAACGATGTCATCTATCGTATCAGCAAGATCCCAAATGGAAAGCCAAAGGTGGTACACCGTAACCGATTAGCGCCATTCGAGGGTGACCACGATGAGGAAGTAAACCAGCTTCAGGAAGTAGCCGATCCTGCTTTTGTAGAGTTCATGGGTGCTTATGGTGGTACCGGAAAAGCGAGATTCGGCGTCACCACTGAGAGACGACAAGACCTGCTTACCGTTCCGGAGGAATACTCACTGGCAATAAACATCCCTGCCAGCGTAACCGATGCGCGCGGACTGGCATCTCTGTTTATAAAGAAGAGTGGTGCACGACTTTTGGCAAACCAGTTACCAGTACCAGGTAAAGCTTTGAAGCTGCAAAATGGCTCCCGCTACAATTTCCACCTAGTGACGAGGAACACCTTCGACGAAAGACCAACGTACGAGGATGTCTGGGAAGCATTACGAAGCCTGAGGGAGCATGTGCTTGAATTGAACGTGCATAGGCTAGCCATGCCCAAGATTGAATGTAGGCATTTAGATTGGCGAATAATCCGTAACATGGTAGAAGTAATCTTCCGAGACACCGAAGTGCAGGTACTGGTTTGCGGCCATGCTCGGGAGACACAGCCAACAGAGAAGACGGTCGCATGTTACTTCCATACAACTGGAAAATGCAACAAGGGGACCAGTTGCCGATACAGTCATCTCGTTCCAGTTTCCTAGCTAGTTCCAGGAGGAACTGTCTCTTAAGGAGGGGGCAATGTTACGCGAGCTACTGCATTAATATGCTCACTTAGTGCCCCCAGTGAAATCCCCATATGAGACGACTATGGCTCCTCCGCCCAATTTTCGAGAAACATCGAGAATACCCACCGCATCCAGTGCATCCGCCAGAACGTCGAGCGAATTCTAGAAATACGACGCGCGAGTATAAATAGGCCACGAGCATCGCTGCAGGCAATTAGTCAATCAGTCATTGTTGATACCGAAGGAAAGTAATCGCGCCTCGATAAAGTGTTTATTAAGTGACTCTCATATAAATTATAATTAGTGTGTTTAGTGTATTAGATAAATTATTAAATTAGGACTGAATTACATATAAATCTGTAAATATAAATTAATTGTAAATATAAATTAAAATAAACGTTACAATATGTTACAATTTTTATAAAAATATTTACGATTCAAATACATTGCTGTAAAATTTGACCTGCTTTTGACCATGATAGGCGATTATTAATGAACAGACCTTTTTGGATTACGGATGCTATTCGACGGTCACCTTTTTTCGTTCATGTAAAATGTTACTTTATGGGATGCAACTCGCCGGTCGCCGATATTAATGTCTATCTATATACATACATATTTATTGCCTTCCCCTTTTTGGAAAACTTTATGTGGAATACAAATTATTTGATATTTATATCTATCTATATACATACATATTTATTCCCTTCCCCTTCTCGAAAAAATATCAAATAATGTGTATTCCACAACATGAAATTTTCCAGAAGGGGAAGGGATTAATCCCTTCCCCTTTTTGGACAATTTCATGTGGAATACAAATTATTTGATATTTATGACTATCTATATGGGTACATTTATTAGCTTCCTCTTCTCGAAAAAATTACATATAATTTGTATTTCACATGAATTTTGAAAAAATTCATGTTGAATATAAAGTATTTAACTATTTTTCAAATAAAATATTTGGTCATGGTGAAACAATATTGTTTTTTTGGATTTTTCTCTATAAATTCTGAATCTTCCACAAATTTTTTAGTGAAAAACCTTGTGTAAAGTATTTCCAAGCCGTAACGAGTTACGGAAATGAGAACTGGCAACATTGTTCAATCCACCATCCATCCACATAATTGTCAAAAATTGTCAAAATTTAAAAAAAAATGGCGGATTTTTAGTACTTTCAATTGCGATTTTCTCTTCCAAAAGTACATGATCCAATAATTTTTTTCTTTTAAAATGTTCTATAGAAATAGGGCTTTCTAATAAATAAAAAAAATCGTTGCAAAATTCCGAGGGTCGCAAACCTTACCGGACCCACCGACATTACCAAAAACACACAACGTACTCTAACCCAACACTTTGACGGCGTAAAAGATTACAAAATGGACATTTTGTCATCTCTGTCAGCGCTGAGTAAATAATTGCTGCTGCCTCTTTTGCTCAACAGTTGAGAGACATCAGAACGGCAGCATCCAGCCTGAACGCGACCGCTAGGCTAGCAGCTCAACTGCGGAATCCTTCTGAACGCGCCCATGTTGAAATGCCTATTAATTTGACATATCCGTAATTTTTTAACTGAAATGTCAACTGAACAAGAAGTGATCTCTACATTATTTCATTATAACATGTAAATGAGAAAGAATTGATGGGTTTTTTATTATCCAAGTAAGTACTTATATTCATATAAATAATTTTTAATCTATTTTCTTTCCGTAAAACATAATTTTACAGTATTTTATAAAAATTTCAAAGTTGAAGAATTACAATCGAAATTTTTTCTTATAGAGATTACCCCACTCTTTCAATATTCCAATTTTTTTCAATGACCACCCAAAAATGCATTTAAATACACGGTGGTTCATTTAAAAAATCCTAACTTTATTATATACCAGTCTTTTGAGACATCCAGTATGTTTATGAACATAAAGATGGCAATGAATTTTTTTTTAATCTCACAACTAGGTATTATTGACCCAAGTGTTGCAGGTGAACCACACTCATTATACAGACTTTTTAATTTTCCTCCACCTCTGTACCTTGAAAATCAAATGAGTTATTAAAAATTTGCTTTGACTATCGTCTATTTAACCGAAAACAATATCAAATTGACTCCTTCCTATTTTCCTATTTATTTATTTTCTTTGAGATTCCCTGTACGTACGTAAGGATGGAGACCGGAAGTATCTCTAAAACCGTATATCCTAGAGTTTGGGGAAGAAAATTCTTATAAAAAAATGATGTTTTTGAGACCATAGTTTTTTGCTAGGTGGCGCAATCTATCACTTTCAAAATATAATTGGATTTTTTACAAAATATTCCTTAATTTAGGTTGGTAAAAAATGTCAACTTTAGAAACTACAGTCCTTAGGATTCTACAACTTTTGTAAAAGTCATATTTCTGTATCACCTATTCTGAAGTGGTGGCGAAGTGTTCTTTCGTTAATGTAACTTCCGTATGCTTAAACCGATTTTCAAAAATGTAGACTCCATGCATAGATCATTGAAGGTAGATTCCAAAAAAAATTAACAACACTTTTAATTTTTCAATCGTCAACTAGAGGGCGTTATGTAACACCTAGCTCTATTTATGAATTTTTCTGAGAAATTCCAAATGAAATGCTATAACTTTAACCAGCTTAAAAAAAGACATATCTTGTCATTCCAAAGATATTGACATTTTTTGGTGAGTGTTGATAATTGTTGGCTCACCCACTAAGTTGTAAGAGAAATTATGTTGCTAAATTGTTTTTAAAATAAAATAGCAAGTAAAAACATATCACAAAAATATTTATTAATATTACATAAGTAATGAAACAAAACTAAGGAAGCTACTCATAACATAAATTTGCAGAACGCACCTACTACCTAATTATTTTAAATACTCAAAATGCTTGCACAAATCCAGACTTTCTATAGTAGAATTAACACTGTCAGCAAGATAAATACTTCGAACTGCTTCCCGAATAGTGATGAGCGATATTTCACAAACTGTTACTTTTTCACTGATACGAACAAATCACAGTCAGTCACAATTCCTATAATCAAATCTAAAGCGTGACGTGATCACAGCCAGCGAAAACCACAATGAATAGAATGAATGAATCGAAATCGAACGTGATATAATCACCTTGACCTTCATTGCTCTCATTCAACAAAAAATTGTCAACAAGATCGTTTTTTGTTTTGTTCAACCGAAATATTATAAAGAGACTGTGCTCTTTATTCAAGAAACGAGGGACGAGAACGGCAAACGGTATCCTAATATTTTGTATTTACTATATTGTTATGGTATGGTGACTCGGATATCTATTTATGATACCGTGAAATCGTCAAAAAGGGCAATATTTTATTGATATGCCAGAGAAAACGACAATGAATTGAATGAATAAATCGAAATCGAACATAATTTTGAAACATTTTTTTAGCATAGTAGCGTTGATTGATAAGACTTATCAATCAACGATAGTAGGGAAATTGGAGAATACAATAAAATACTGTACTGATACCGAAGCATTTGGATACATTTTTCCCATCGAATATTCAAAACAAAATATCAAATGTGGTGATTACGTCACGTTTTAAAATAACTGATAGATATTAAAAATCACGATATCATTTCACAACGTGATTAAAAAATCACCATATCGCTCATCACTATTCCCCAATCCTATCTTTCATATCTTCACGTGTAGTTGGATCTTTGATTCTTCCCCATAAGTGAAAATCTAAAACCGTAAGGTCTGGTGACCTTGCTGGCTACACGTGAGGATATGAAAGATAGGATTAGTGAAGCAGTTCGAAGTATTTTCCTATATGAAATTGAGACAAGTGTTAATTCCACTGTGGAAAGTCTGGATTTGTGCAAGCGTTTTGAGTATTTAAAATAATTAGGTAGTAGGTGCGTTTTGTAAATTTCTATTATGAGCAGCTTCCTTAGTTTTGTTTCATTATGTAATGTTAATAAATATTTTTGTGTTACGATTTTACTTGTACTTTATTTTAAAAATAATTTTAGCAACATAATGTCTCTTACAGTTTACTGGGTGAGCCAACAATCATCAACACTCACCAAAAAATGCCAATAGCTTTGGAATGACAAGAGATGTCAGTTCACTGTTTTGACAGGTTAATAAGTCATTTTATTTTCCTTTTTGTAAGCTGGTTAAAGTTATGCCATGAAGTTTCTTGGAAAAAATCATAAATAGAGCTAGGTGTTACATAACGCCCTCTAGTAGCCGATTGAAAAATTGAAAGTGTGGTTGATTTTTGTTTCTGGAATCTACCTTTGATGATCTACGCATAGAGTCTATATTTTTGAAATTCGGTTCAGGCATATGGAAGCTACAGTCTTTTTTATGTCAACGTAAGAACAGCACTTCAGAATATGTGATACTGAAAAGTAACTTTCACAAAAGTGGTAGAATAAGGACTGTAGTTACCAAAGTTGGTATTTTTTTCCAATCTAAATAGGTAAATATTTTGTAAAAATTCCAATTATATTTGGTAAGTGATAGATTGCGCCACCTAGCGAAAAACTATGGACTCAAAAAAATTTTTAATGATTTTTTTAGGGCTGATTTTCTTATAAGAATTTTTTCCTCCAAATTACGCCACCCTTAATGAATCACCATGTACAGGGTTATTCATTATAAATTACCCACCCCCTATCATCGTTATTATTGCTTTTAGAAGAAAAAGTCTTAGAATTGGTCCGGTGAATCTTTTCCCATGCGTCATCTTTCCTATACAAATGCAATAAATCAATACATTAAGTAACACGTAGGTCGTAGATTGATGGTTTAATTAGGATGTGGCTAAAATGACGGTGAACGTTATTTATTATTGTATTGAAGCTGGTGTAATAGATATTTGTAAATATTTTACAGCCATTTAGCAATATGCTACCTAAACCTTTAGTTTGAAAAAACTGTTAGTATTCCAGAGTTTTATGGGGCTATTCTGCAAACTTGCTATTAAGCAAATTTACTTGCATAAGAGTTGGTATTAATAACAACTTCCTCAGTAGAAACTTTGCAAATCAGTATTGCCCTGTTAGGGTTATGGCTGGCAACCATTACTATTGGGCCGTCCCACCCATACAGTTCAACAATGCAAAATAAAAATCTCTTGGGTTGTAAAAATAAATAATTAATATTTTAAATATGTATATTTAAGACTCATACATGTACAATAGATTTTATTTATTTTTCCTCATAGTCAGAATCAGAGCTATCACCAGTATTTATATCTATTGTAATTGGTTGAATGCTAATCAACTATATTCTGCTCTCGGGCATACCACTTTTGAATAATTTCATGGGTATGTCTAACACATTTTTCCCAAATTTGTTGATTACATTGTCCCAGTGCCTCTTTCCACATATTTATAACAGAACAATCTGAATACCCATCTTTACCAATATATTTATTATAATATGACTTGCAATTTGCCCAAATTAATTCAATAGCGTTGAATTCACATTGATATGGCGGTAGTCTCAGCACTTCATGACCATGTTCTCGTAGTAACTCATAAATTATATACACGTTTTCTTTTCTATTCATTTTTGCAATTTGTAGCAATTCAGGTTTTGTAAGTTTTGTATCAAACTTGATGTTGTTTGTTATCAACCATGTAACAATCTCATTTTTTGTTGAATTAGTAGAAGGTTGCTTTTCTAAAAGAACACTATGATATAGAGTATTATCCATAACAATAAGAGATGGCTCTTCTAAGTTGGGAATTCATTGAGTACTTATCCATTTCATAAATATTTCATTGTTCATTTCTCCATAGTAATCAGCTACTTTAAATTTTGAACAGAATAATAAACTTGCTTCAGAGACAAATCCTTTGGTAGAACCAGCATGGACAATTATAAAACGTTTACCATCATAACCATCTGGTTTACGTAGACTTTTAGTGCTGTTGTCTTGCCAAGATTTTGTTTTATTTCCCTTCGAATAGATCCATGTTTCGTCCAAAAATACAAGATCTCTTGGGTGAGTACTTGAAAGGTTTTCCATATATTTACGCGGAAAATTGGCTCTCAAGGCTGCAATACTGGTCCGCTCCATTAAAGCTCTCCGATTGTCATCTTTGTTATATTTGAATCCCAATGTTTTTAACAAAGTTCTCAGAGATGTTTTGCCAATAGATACAATTTCGCTTTCCCTCAATTTACAATTTAAGGTAGTCAAAGTAACATGCTTCTCTAAAACAAAAATTATAGTACAGATTCAATTTGAACAAATACTATATTTTTAATGATATTATGTTTGTTCATTTCATGTTTGTTTTAACCTTGACTGTTCAAAAATAAGGTAAATTTAATAGTTGAATTAAATTGTAATGTAGTCACAAAACTACTAAAATCTGTATAAATACCTTCCTAAATTTTTCTTGAATATACCATGATTTGAATACTCATTACAAAATACCTACACCTAAATTTTACCAAAAAATTCTAATTTAATAGATTGATATTTACTCTGTTGGTACATATCATATAATGTGTTCCATACTGCCATCTTAGCTCCCTCAGGTAGATCAGTTGTTTTAGTTTTAGAACGAGTTCTGCTTTTGCTTGGGCTTGAAAGAATTGGATTCTTTTCTTTTTTTTATAGCATATACTGTCCGTCGAGATATTTTCAAAGCAGCAGCTACCCTCTAACATAAAAAAAAATTGATTAATAATAAGTGTATTGCTAAACAAGCATGCACTTAAATATTTATGTTACCTCTTGAACACATGAAAGTGGTTCCAAAGGTCCTCCATTTCTTTTTTCTAACTCAAAATACTCCAACACAGTTAGGACCAGCTCCTGTGCTTGCGAATTCAACGTTTTTCCAGGCATATTCCAAAAATAAAAACCATTCATAAATAGTTCTGGTCTTTCGGAAAATTAGGTCAATATTTTCTACATTGGTGGAAGCAAAATATGTTTCATATAATTCAGTTTGATGGAGTTCTATCCAGAATCATAATGAAATGTCAATTTAAGGTTAGTTTTCATTGCGAAGTAAATAAATAAAAAGTAGATAAATAATATTTACTTACCACAATAATTCGAACACTCAGGTATAAGTTAGTCGATATAACAACTGTTTTTGAAATAAATGTATATGCAAGGGGCAAAAAATGGATAAAAATGTAAAATAAAAATGTAAACAAAGTCTTTGGTCTGTCAATATACAAATTCGCGGTTAAACCACAGAACTTCTGTTGTGTGGGTTACAACTAATCACCCACATTCATCATATGGCTATCTCTGTCTGTTATATTATGTTGTAATGGAGCAAACGGTTTCATTTCGGGGGTTTAGATTCTGTGAGTAGAAAAGAGACGTACTACAAAAAGTAGTATGTGAATAATTTCATACATGGGAAAAGATTCACCGGACCAACTTTATATAAAAGTTGTTTGGTTACAGCTGAATTTTGTTAATATGCTATCAAAAGTTCAGTAGCGTGAAAATTTAAGGGGATGCAAAAAATAATGTTTTACATTTTTTTAATGGTCTTTCTTTTCTGATTTCAAAAATATATAATATGTTACCCGTACCTTGTACCGTTTTTGAGTTATTAAATGTTGAAGATCTTAGTTTTAGTACGGTATCCGCCAAAATAAACAGTACCGAAACAGAAAGTGCTGTGGAGTTGTTTATGTAATATGGATTTGTCATATTTGACTTAATTGTCATTAGTTGATATATTAATAGTACGCTGCAGTTAAATTTGATTTAAAAATGGTTCTAACAACGGAAGAAAAAGTGTTTTTGGTAGAGCATTATTTTCGTTCATACGGAAAATAGAATAATTTCTCGGGGAACAGACTTCGAATATCCTTCTCATTCACCTGATCTGACGCCACCTGACGCATACATTTGGGGCATAATGAAGGACAAAATATTTCACTCGGAAAATCCGCCGGCGAATATTGCCGAACTACGGGAAAGAATACAAAATATTTTTCGGCAGTTACATCAACCACTTTTTATAAATATGTTTATTGACTTACAAAATCGATATGAAGCTTGTTTGCGTCGAAATGGTGAACATTTTGAACACTTACATTACAAAAATTAAAAATTAATTTTTATTTTTATTTTCGGTACTGTTTATTTTGGCGGATACTGTATTTACTGTAAATATGAAAAAGGTAATATTATTAAAGTAAGCTATGGAAATAACAACTAATATGTTTGATAATTGACATTTTTTTGATAAAGTAATTAAAATGGTTTTACAGTAAGGAAGGAATGATCCAAATTTTTATTTTATTTTATAGAAAAAATACTTAACAAAAATAAGCGTTCAGCACAAAGAGCATATAGGGTGTTGTATCCAAATCGTCCAACACAATCAGAAAATACTTTTGAAAATGTTTACCAAAGGTAAATAATATCTTTAGTTTTAGCAGAAAAAAACGTGTAGCTCAAGCAAACCAGAAAGAACAGCTATATATATTGCTTCATTTCGAAGGTAAACTCATCCATTATAAGTATTTGCCCCGAGTAGACTTTTTTGAAACATCGACCCCCGTGGATTCATTTTTATGGGGATTTCTAAAAAATATTGTTAATAATAATAATATACAAGTGATTAAAGAAAGGATTCAACTTGAAATTAACTAATAATTATAAGAAGGCGTTATCAATTATGCATTGACAATAATGGTGGACAAATCCAACATCTTTTATGAGTGTTTTATTTATAATTTTTTTCAATAAATCTTTGTTTTCTTTTTTGTATATATATTTTGACTTTTTCTTCCTTACTGTAAACCATTTTAATTACTTTATCAGAAAAATGTCAATTATCAAACATATTAGTTGTCATTTTCATAGCTTACAATAATGTTATCTTTTTCATATTTACAGTAACTACTAAAACTAATATTTTCAACATCTAATAACTCAAAAACGGTAAAAGGTAGGGGTAACATATTATATATTTTTGATATAAGAAAAAAAAGACCATTCCAAAAATGTAAAAATTTACAAGGTATCCCATTTAAAAAAAAATATTACTTTTTGTATCCCCCCAAATTTGCACGCTACTGAACTTTTGATAGCATATTAACAAAATTCAGCTGTAACCAAACAATTTTTATATTACACTTTTTTTTCTAAAAGCAATAATAACCATGATAGGGGGTGGGTAATTTATAATGATTCACCATGTACAGTGTGACCCACTTAAGATCGCAACACCCAGTTATAGCTTTTAAATGAAATTTGATGAACTTCAAATTTTGGTGGTTTAATTTTTTATTTTTACTCATTAACATTTGATATATGTCAGTAGCGTAAATTTTTAGAAGGCTTCAAAACGTCGATTTTTCAAAAAAAAAACAATTAGCGATTTTTTTATTTTACTTTTGGTTACCACACTGTAAAGAGTATCCCTTGAAAAACCTAAAGGTAAATTTTGAGTAATGTAACTTAACCGGAGTAACGTCAAAAATTGTTTTTTTTTATTTTTGAACGTCCCTATATACATACTAATTGACGTTTTATGAACTCCAAATTTTGGTGGTCAATAAGAGACAATTAGTTGAGAGCTTGCCCTTATGAATATTGAGTTCATCGAATGTCAATTTTTCAAAAGCTTAACTGGGTGTTGCGATCTTAAGTGGGTCACACTGTGTGTACATTGGGGTGATATTTACTGAGAACTACTGTGCCCCTTTCTTCTACTTACTTCCTGAGGAAAGTCTCAGAGAGTAGTAGCTCGTTTAGCCAACGATTCCGGAATACCCAACCTAGAATCATTTTTATCAAAATCTCACCACCTTTATAGAAACTATCCATTTTTTAAATAACAAGTCGACTAAGTCAAGATGTAAGTCTTAAAACAGTTTAAAATTATGATAAAATTTTGTTATATTTATTTAATTTTAGAACCATCACTTTGACTGATTATATCAATTCAATAGAAACACCTTGATGAAAAAATATTTTATTATTGTATAAAAAACCTAATTTATAAATTTATAAATAAAGACAAAAAATACGAAAATTATGCTACATAAAATTATAAATTCTCTTCAATTTTATTTTCTTTGGATTCTTCATTGTCAATCCCACCATTGGAGTTATCGGCGTTTCTAAAATTACCGATTGCTGGGTGATCCCAATGTTGTTCTTCTTTATTTTTGGCAAAAGAAGCATCTCTCATTTCAGTACCTTCTTCTGCTGATCTCCAATTACCAGCAGCTTTAACTGTTTCAGCTTCTCTCCAACTACCTTGAGGAATAGCTAAGGTATCAGCTGCTTCCCTCCAAGCACCTTGATCTGCTTTTACAGCTTCATTATTTCTAGAAGACTGAATTTCACTTGCCCAACGACTATTTTCAATATTTTTCTGGGAAATTTTTGACATCGTCTCTAAAGTGTGTGCCTCTTTGTCTAATTTCGCTTCCAGAGGTTCAGCTTTATTTCCTACATTTTCTTCTTCGGCCTGTCTATAGGATGGAGGAGGTACATAAGCTGGAGCATAAACCGGAGGTTTATAATCAATAGGAGGAGTGTATGCTGGCTTATATTCAGGAACTGGAACTTCAGGAGGGGGAGGGTAATATGCTGCAGGCAATGAAAATGTTGAAGGTGGTGAATAGCTTGAAGGTGGTGCTGGCTGAAGTTGTGATGGAGGTGGTGACAAAGGCGCAGGAGGTGCGAGTTGCTGGTATGCTGAATAATCATGTGGAATCGGGTGAGGAGCAGGAATTGGAGCTTCATGAGACTCGGGAGCTACTGGAGATTTATATGCATGAGGTGAAGGTACATTAACAGGAGATTTATAACCAGCAGCAGGATGAGGGAAAGGATTTGAATAAACTGGACCTTTGTATATTTGTGCTTGTGGTCTATACACAGGCCTTGCAGAGTACGGTTTATAATTACCATATGCTTGTGGCTGCGGTCTGTAGGGCTGATACGGTCTTCCATAGCTTGGGTTGGCAGACCTATAGTTGTAAGCAGGAGCTCCTCCATGATGAGCGCCCTCGTGAAAAGCTCCTGGAACGCTGTGAGCATAGCCAGCTAGATTTGGCTGACAAGTGATAACCAGACCACTATGGCCGTGTTGTGAAGGAGTGACTGGTATCATGGAAGTTGGGCTTCCATATCCAGCGCCATAATTGTAGTGATCTTGATGATGAGCTGTTCTCATCGAATCAAATTCTTCGCCTTCCTCGTCGGATTCCTGGTTTTTCCGTGGAGCAGAATATTGGCTCAAGGTCTGTGGAACGTCTGATGTTTTATCTCCTATATCTATAGACTTAGCCATTATTTCCGGTTCAGATACCTTGGCTGGATTCACTTTTTCAGGTTCGTCTTCTTGCTCTAGTTTGGTGGATCTATATGTGCCATAAGCTGGTTTTGAAGCAGCGGCGCCGGAACCAGAAGATTGATAGGTTTTTACTGGTGCTGAATAAGCTGCTGCAGGTTTATTTTGTACAGACGAACCTGAGTTAAAGGATACCTCTGGTTTCGCATGTTCAAAACCGCCATTTTGTTGGAAATACGGAGCTGGATTACTGTAACTGCCTTTATCTGTCACTGGTTCACATACTTGATAAGGCTTTTCGTCCACAGGTCTTATTTCCACACAAAAAGTTGTAACAGTCGATTTCTTTTTTCGTGTAATATCATCTAAATCGTCTTCTATGTATTGTTCTATATTATTAGGATCTGGATGGTGGCTCGTTTTTATTTCTTCATATTTTAATTCTTCGGGTCGACCGAACACTGTTAATATCAAACATAATGATATATTTACTATCACGAACGCGATTCGCATGATGACTCAGATTTATGTGTTTAACTTTGAAAAATAATAATAACTTGAGATTTTATATGTCTTGTTAAAATGTTTGTCGATTCAATTTTGTTTGCATTAAAACAAAATTTATTTATTTGTTAATGTTTTGTAAACTATTTTGGCTATGTACATATACAGGATGTCTCAAGGATTCTTACGATTACTGTTATGAACAATTAAATATTTTTTGAAATAAAATAAAATTTAGTTAATTGAATTTATATTCCGAGTTTCAATTCCGTTTATACAAAAAAAATGGATTATATAAAAAAATATTAGCACATAATAAAAGTTAACTGCTCAAAAATGAAAATATAGACCATTCCAGAATGACGTCACTGACAGGTCGGCCATATTTTGCTGGAGGGCACATGGTTGGACTTTAATTAACAATTAGTTCTTAAAGCTATCTAAAATGCCATCGTTTTGTAGTATTGTTAAGTGTGGAATGCGGGGAGAAAGAGATAGAGTGTCTTTTTTTCGATTTCCGGTTTTAACGAAGCGAGGTGACTATTTAAATGATCTATCTGATAAACGCCGCAATGCTTGGATTGGTACTTTAATACGGGGCCCTCTCAGTGAATCACAACTTTAAACTTGGCGTGTGTGTTCTAAGGTTAGTTAGTGTACCTATATCAGTCAATTTTTGTACATAAAACACAAGGTTTAACTCCAACTAATCGATTCGGTTGCCTTCCATCACAATATGGCCGACCTGTCAGTCATGTGTTATAAAATGGTCTATTATTTATCCAAACCGAAATAAGGGAGTATCTTCTGTACGTTCTTTGTGGTGTATTCATCATTCTTTTTGGACACTATTTGGCGAAATCAAACCACAATCTTTTTTATATTTTTTAATTCAACGTTTCGGTAGCGTTCCAGCTACCGTTATGAAGAATTAAGAATTAAGTTTTTTAAATTCTGATCGCTATCTGGCACTAACGAATTTGCAAAAAATTTGTTGTCAAATTTTCAAGGTCCATTCATAGTAGATCATGACCCTGATAAAATGTGAAAAAGAATATTTTTTGTATGACGTTCACTGGATCCCATTCCTAGTAGACTATAATATTGTTAGAATGTCATACACATGCTATACCTCAATCTCTTTGGTTTTTTTTGTCTCCCAGGCTTAGCTTCACAACACCCTCTCCGTAACTAATCCCCTGTACCAGTTTGTACAGGTTTTTCACCGATTGACCGACGTATTCTTTGGGAGCTAGTCTAGGCTGTTCGAACATTGTTTGTCTTATGCGGTCCAGTGCCTCGCATCCTGACAGTATGTTCGGCCGTTTCTGTCCGTTTACCTCATTGTCTGCAGTCACATTTGTACAAGTTTCCTCTCATCTGTAACCAGTAAGAATACTTGTTATTGTTCTGATTTGATTCTTGTTCATCTTGAATAGTG
Source organism: Lochmaea crataegi (assembly GCA_947563755.1). Lineage (NCBI taxonomy): Eukaryota > Metazoa > Arthropoda > Insecta > Coleoptera > Chrysomelidae > Lochmaea > Lochmaea crataegi. The sequence goes on from OX387433.1 coordinate 16,562,245, forward strand.
TTCCGAGGGTTCTTCAATTAATGCTTTCCCGTGATTTATGATAGGGGCTTCATTCCACCTGTTTCTTTGTTTTCGTTTTACCCATCCTCTTATGCTCCCTCGGATGGCAGATTCAGTGACCCTGAGTACGGGTTCTGATGGAGTTGATGAGACCTCTCTGGCTAGCTCATCAGCTTTTTCATTTCCTTCGATGCCACAGTGACTTGAAAACCTGTTCTGAGGAGCTTCTCTTGGCATTCCCATACCAGTCGTGCTACTGGTGGTGTAAATTGTGCTCAATATGAAGTAACGCCAACGATTCCGGAATTTGCAACTTAGTTGCCAAAACGATGTTCAAAAAGATTAGCCAATATCCGGTTTTAATAATAAGTGTCATGGTAATAACTGAGTTGGCAACAAACATGTCACTTCATCCAACCAGACTTGACACTTGTCATTTGTCATTTGTCAACGACGCGGATGTCACTTCCGGTAATGTCAGCATCCGAAAGTATGTTAATAAAAGAATAATATATAAATCTGAAATCATCTGTTTCATTACCACTCACATATCATATTAAAGTGAAAAACACAACAACACAATAAGTAATTGTAATTTGAGCAGCATTTTATGAAGGCACAATGTAATAAACTATTTATGTTTTCTTAACTACGCAACCTGTCAAATTCAATGTAGATCTCGATTATCCTTGAACTATAATTAGGGCTATTAACAATGGAGATATTTAATGTTTGATATTGTTAATCGTCCTTTTAATACTCGTGTTAGTTACAAAACGTTTCCGTCGAATGTACAATAGTATATTGTGCAACAAGTGAGAAAAGTACTTTCCCCACATGTTGCACACTATACTTTTTCTACAACTGCACAAATTTAAAGAATACAAGTAAAGTAACTTAATATTTATTTTTATGGTTAGTAAAACAAAAATAAAAGGTGAGTGGCCGTCGGACCGCCGATAGAAGCTTCCTTCTTATGCACAATAGAATGACCATTTTGACCATTTTTCGTAAATTTTTGACCATTTTTCAAAAATTTTGATAATTTTTGACAATTATTGACCATTTTTTCAAAATTTTTGACAGTTTTTTTAAATTTTAACAATTATTGACCATTTTTGACAATTATAGACCAATTTTGACAGTTATGACAATTATTGATCATTTTTGACAATTTTCTAAAAATGTTGACCATTTTTCCAAATTTTAACAATTATTGATTATTTTTGACCATTTTTGACCATTTTTGACAGGTTCTGACAATTATTGACTATTTTTTCAAATTTTAACAATTATTGATCATTTTTGACAATTTTTCAAAATTTTTGACCATTTTTGACAATTTTTCGAAAATTTTTGACAATTGACAATTTTTTCAAAATTTTTGACCATTTTTTCAAATTTTAACAATTATTGACCATTTTTGACAATTATTGATCAATTTTGACCATTTTTCCAAATTTTAACAATTATTGACGATTTTTGACAGGTTCTGACAATTATTGACCATTTTTGACAACTTTTCAAAAATTTTGACAATTTTCAACAATTATTGACCATTTTTGACATTTTTTTATAGTTATTGATAATTTTTTCAAAATTTTAACAATTTTCGACCATTTTACAAAATTTTAACAATTATTGACCATTTTTGACAGTTTCTGACAATTATTGACCATTTTTGACAACTTTCAAAAATTTTGACCATTTTTTCAAAATTTGGACCATTTTTGACAATTTTTCGAAAATTTTGACAATTGACCATTTTTTCAAATTTTAACAATTATTGACCATTTTTGACAATTATTGATCAATTTTGACATTTTTTAAAAATTTTGACCATTTTAGATCATTTTTCCAAATTTTAACAACTATTGACCATTTTTGCCGATTTTTGAGCATTTTTGACAGGTTCTGACAATTATTGACCATTTTTGACATTTTTTTATAGTTATTGACAATTTTCTCAAAATTTTAACAATTTTCGACCATTTTACAAAATTTTAACAATTATTGACTACTTTTGACCATTTTTTAAAATATTTGACAATTTTTGACAGATTCTGACAATTTTTGACAGATTCTGACAATTATTGACCATTTTTGACAATTTTTCCAAATCTTTGACAATTTTTAACAATTATTGACCATTTGTGACAGTCTTTTTCAATTATTGTTCATTTTTTCAAAATTTTGACCGTTTTTGACAATTTTTGACAATTTTTGAAAATATTTGGCAATTATTTACCATTTTTTCAAAACTTTGACAGTTTTTGACAATTTTTAACAATTATTGACCATTTTTCCAAATTTTTGAACATATTTCAAAATTTGAAAATTTTTAACACATTTTCTAATATAATCTGACAGTTTTATGACAACTAAGTAGGTATTTAAAAATGACAGTAGCCTACTAAGTTTTTGTCGATTCTATTTGATTCTCCATATGTGGCGTGGGCAAAGTGCCGTGAGAAATATTATTTCTCACAGTATGAGCAATATTTGGTTTTGAAATTAAGTAAGCTATGAGAAATACGTCACTTTTCATAGCAGTTGTAGAAAAAAATATTTATTTGTTTCATAGGTGAGTACTGTCAAAAATTAAATCATGACATTGAAATGTCACAGAGAAGGTCGTCAGTTCAAATGTAACTGTTTTCGTTTTTTTTTTAAATTCTTTTTTGGATATTTTAACACTATTAAGTATTATAGTTTTGTATAATCTTCTTTCTTTATATACAGTGAGGACGTTTAGGTTGGAATAAATTCAATATTTTTTTGTCTAAAGCTATTATAACAAAACGCTTGCACAGGTCAATTTTTATTTTCAATTGCGCATCTTACTCTATCATTGGATGTACGAATGACGTCACCACTTTCGCGTACATGACATCATTGTTATTTTTTTTAAATAGAACAACATATTTTTCTCTATATTTTTGAATTCCACAACAACAGACGATTACAAAAATGTATAATACTTATAGTCCAAAGCATTGGTTTGTGAATTAGTGACAAATGTTGTATCAGAAATTTTTAATCATAAAATTTTATTGAAATGACTGGACTAATAAATTTTTATTTTTATTATTTTAGATAATTAAGAAAATACATTCAAAAATTAAATTAAATGTTCAAAGTTGACTACCTGGCAATAACCAAGTCGGTTTCTAAATTCCTCCAACACTTTATTTAATGTTTCCCGGCGAATGAGTCTCACCTCATGAAGAATTCTCTCTTTTAAATCTTCCATATTCTAAGGCCTATTGAAGTACAATAGGGTGTTCAACTTAAAATTTTGACCACATGTTTTATTAGGTAATATTAATAAGTGGCAAATGGGAGATTCACAAATATAATTATTTTAAATTTAGTCTTTAGATTTAAAGAAAAAAATGAAAACAAAAATTTACTGAAATTATGCAGATACGTCACTAGTTTAAATGTGAAGTTGTATAGTCTTCCTTTGCTGTTCCATATTTCAGCTTCTTCTTTCTCATTCATTTGGGATGTTCGAGTTTGACAGGACAAAAATGTTGACATCTGACCTAGCATCTATCACTCTAGGGCCGTTCGGCAATGTTACTCCATTGACTTCCGAACACTCCTCCCTTTTTTAAACCGTTCGGTTATTACAGAACGAGTAAAAAGAGCAGTCTTTAAATCGTTCGTTGGATTGGTGTAAAAAGAGTTGCTCCAATTGTACCACCTCGGCGAGGTAGGGTTTTAGGAGTGAATATGATTATCGGCCAAAAAATAAAATTCTAATGTGAATGTGAAGTAATTATTATTCATATTTTATAAAAATACTAAGAAACAACCACAAAAATATTACACCGAATAAAATTTGTTTGAATTTGACGTTTTTTAGATGTTCCTTGTTTGAGAGTTCGGTAACAAATGATCCTTTTACTCTACGAGAAATCTGCTTCTGCTCCACTCCTTTCACTCTCCATTTAGGAGTTATTTGCCGAACGGCCCTTCTGTTTACCTTGTTCAATTTTAATTTGAAACATTATTTACAAATACTGTACCGAAAACAGATGAGAGAAGAAAGAGTTGGTTTGCAGCTATTAGAAGGTTTTTGGGTACAAACTTCAACAAATTATTTTTGTTGTGAAGACCAACTTCAATTTAAACTAGTGACGTCAAAATCTAAAAGGCGGGTTTTAAGAAATTTCCAAAATATAATTTTTTAAATGGGGATAAAAACAAAACGGCACCATTAAATTTGATAAAATACAGTTCGACGTAATTTGTTCCCTTAGAATTAACGATCTGCTAATCATTAACAAGAATCTATTTTTAGTTGAACACCCTAGTTAGATTTAAGATAACCCCGAAAGTAAAAATCAAGGGGGCTACATCAAGAGATCTTGCTGGCCACTCTATAAATCCTCTCCTACCTATCCACCTGTTCGGAAAAATAATATCTAAATAATCACGCACTATTAGCGCATAATGTGGTAGTGCGCCGTCCTGTTGAAACCATATCAAATTGCTAGGCATGTTTGGATTTTGATTGTCTGGATATTACGCGGCAATGGCTGAAATAATATCATTTTCTAAATATTTTTCAGCAGTCAACGCTCCTTCAATAAAAAATGGTCCCAAAAACAATTCCTGCCCAAACATTAACTTTTTCAGGATACTGAGTGTGGGCTTCCATCATCCGATGAGGATTAGTGTCTAACCAGTATCTACAGTTTTGCCTATTGACAGTGCCATTTAAACAAAATGTTGCTTCATCTGAAAATACTCTACAAATTGTGGATCATTATTACATCACTTCACAAAATTCCATCCTTGGATCAAAATCATCATCGTTGAGTTCATGAACTAAATTAACTTTGTTCGGGTGAAACTTATTTTTTTTCAAATATTTTATAACTGTAGATTTACTAAAAGAGTTTTTCGTCGCAATTTGTCTACTGGATATGTGTGGAATTGCTTTGTTACGATATAATGTCGCTAGAAGATTGATTAATTTTTCTCTGTAGACCTTATTATTAATTCACATTTTTTCTCAGGAAAACTATAACCTGATTTTTTTATTACACAGAATCCACAAATAATTTTTGAATAACCCTGTATTATTGAAAACTGAATGGATTGATCTTTTTGTATATCACCACTTAATATTTATTGATCCGGAATCTGCATTGCAGTCCTTTAGAATTCTACATTTTTTTTAAATTTTAGTACTGCTCAGTACATCTGCAAAACATGATCAGTATGTGCATGAGAGATTTGCAGTAATGGTTTGATAGGTACTCTTATTGGATTCCGATGAAAAAAGGCCGCCTGGCAACTTATTAATGCACTACAGATAATTTTTCGCTTTCCTCATGTTTTTTATCGATAATCCCGTGGACATGATAGTAATTGTTATTAACTGGTACTAAGTAAAGGTAATTCCAAAGTTAAATACGTAGGAATAAGTAAGAAGTTGGTAAAAATGTGAAACAGAAAATAGATATCGAATAATAGATTTATACTATTAATGCCTTACAAAGTTTTGTAAATATTTTCAAAACATTGACCGTTCACTTAGAACAAACAACTACTTCTCGGGCTATATGCCCCGACAGATATTGAATTACACTTCTAGGTTATACGGGGTCGGTATGATCTACAAGATTTAACCAACCATTATGGTTTGCAATTAGAAGGGACAATATTTCTTGTGGACTGGTTTCGGCATATTTGCGTCTCATCAGTACTAGGTAGATATCCTCCGGCCGAGAGCTCTGTGAGCTTAAAACCTGACTATAGATGATACTGAAATCACAATAAATATATATCCTTCAGTAAAGGAAATGTTAAAGTTGTGATAACAGCGAAATCTTCACCTCCAGCCGCAAACCAAAATTCTAATTGATACAAACATCTGTTTGTACTATCAATAAATTATTACAATTCCCTGTACAGGAAACTGAAACAGAAAATGTTGGGAGAAAAAGTGGGTACAACGTAGATATTTCCTTGAAGCATTGGCAACGCTTCTACGGTAACTACGTATTGAAGATCCACAACATACCTGATTTCTTGAGTTACGTATCTTTAGGTTGGACTTCCTGAAGGGTTGTATTGCAAGCGCTGGCTATTTCCATTTTCTGAATATCCATTCTCGATCTCCCGACTACTGACTTTCAAATAGACACACAAGAGCTGATACTAATCATCGTTAACCAAATATCTATACTAGTGTGAGACCATGACTTATTTAAAATGAAACAACCTATTAATCCTATAATACCTATGGTGATATAGTACCACTAAACAATAAAAAACCTGAAGAATTAAATTTAAATGCCTCTTTTGTAAGCTAGCAAACCTATCAAGAACAGCGTCAGGGGATATTTTTATGTCTCTATATTTATATGCATTGGTGCCAATCCCACAAGCCTTTCTTGGGCCATGGTGGAGCGTAACCAAGTCTTAAGCCGTTTCAAGGAGGAAAAACCTCTTTCTGTTGTTGCCACAATTACAAAAATTTTAAAGCCAAATATATTATTGGATAAAAGTCTTCCTTGCACAAATGTGAGGATTCTATTGCTGAATAATGAATGTTCTCACCACTGAAATTAGTCCATTAAGTTTCCATAATTCTATCTCGGTGCCTAAGGTAGCTGATATCCTTTCATTACTTCTTGGGCCATGGTTGAACGTAACCAACTCTTGAGCCGTTTCAAGGAGGGAAAACCTCTTCGTGATGTTGCCACAATTTCAAAATTTTTAAAGCCAAATATATTCTTGGATAAAAGTCTTCCTCGCACAAATGTGAGGATTCTATTGCTGAATAAGGAATGTTCTCACCACTGAAATTAGTCCATTTAAGTTTCCATAATTCTATCTCGGTGCCTAAGGTAGCTGATATCCTTTCATTACTTCTTGGGCCATGGTTGAACGTAACCAAGTCTTGAGCCGTTTCAAGGAGGGAAAACCTCTTCGTGATGTTGCCACAATTTCAAAATTTTTGAAGCCAAATATATTCTTGGATAAAAGTCTTGCTCGCACAAATGTAAGGATTCTATTGCTGAATAAGGAATGTTCTCACCACTGAAATTAGTCCATTTAAGTTTCCATAATTCTATCTCGGTGCCTAAGGTAGCTGATATCCTTTCATTACTTCTTGGGCCATGGTTGAACGTAACCAAGTCTTAAGCCGTTTCAAGAAGGAAAAACCTCTTTCTGATGTTGCCACAATTTCAAAATTTTTAAAGTCAAATATATTCTTGGATAAAAGTCTTCCTCGCACAAATGTGAGGATTCTATTGCTGAATAAGGAATGTTCTCACCACTGAAATTAGTCCATTTAAGTTTCCATAATTCTATCTCGGTGCCTAAGGTAGCTGATATCCTTTCATTACTTCTTGGGCCATGGTTGAACGTAACCAAGTCTTGAGCCGTTTCAAGGAGGGAAAACCTCTTCGTGATGTTGCCACAATTTCAAAATTTTTGAAGCCAAATATATTCTTGGATAAAAGTCTTGCTCGCACAAATGTAAGGATTCTATTGCTGAATAAGGAATGTTCTCACCACTGAAATTAGTCCATTTAAGTTTCCATAATTCTATCTCGGTGCCTAAGGTAGCTGATATCCTTTCATTACTTCTTGGGCCATGGTTGAACGTAACCAAGTCTTAAGCCGTTTCAAGAAGGAAAAACCTCTTTCTGATGTTGCCACAATTTCAAAATTTTTAAAGTCAAATATATTCTTGGATAAAAGTCTTCCTCGCACAAATGTGAGGATTCTATTGCTGAATAAGGAATGTTCTCACCACTGAAATTAGTCCATTTAAGTTTCCATAATTCTATCTCGGTGCCTAAGGTAGCTGATATCCTTTCATTACTTCTTGGGCCATGGTTGAACGTAACCAAGTCTCAAGCCGTTTCAAGGAGGAAAAACCTCTTTCTGATGTTGCCACAATTTCAAAATTTTTAAAGCCAAATATATTCTTGGATAAAAGTCTTGCTCGCACAAATGTAAGGATTCTATTGCTGAATAAGGAATGTTCTCACCACTGAAATTAGTCCATTTAAGTTTCCATAATTCTATCTCGGTGCCTAAGGTAGCTGATATCCTTTCATTACTTCTTGGGCCATGGTTGAACGTAACCAAGTCTTGAGCCGTTTCAAGGAGGGAAAACCTCTTCGTGATGTTGCCACAATTTCAAAATTTTTAAAGCCAAATATATTCTTGGATAAAAGTCTTCCTCGCACAAATGTGAGGATTCTATTGCTGAATAAGGAATGTTCTCACCACTGAAATTAAGCCATTTAAGTTTCCATAATTCTATCTCGGTGCTTAAAGTAGCTGATATAATTTCATTACTTTCATTAGAAAACTGTGACAAATATTTAGCTATGTTATTTTTTTTTTAAGTTTCATAATCAATATCTTCCTTTTTAAGTATATTGAAAGGTATTAAATTAATAATATTAAGAATGGTAAACAATTCTGTACTGAAACGAAATTTGAGTAAAAGCTGTATATAAATTGAAATTCTAAAATAATCGTATTGTAGTTAGGTATTTGCCTTGCATTTTTATGAAGCGGGTCAGAAAATATATAATTTTTAATTACGAACATTTGATTTGATTTTTAAAACGGACTTTTGCTAATTTTTCAAAAATGATTTTATGCGTTGCTTTCCCCCAGATGGGAGAATTAGGGGCCAATTATAATTGATTACTTTTTTAAGCGGCTCGGAGAGGGGGGGGGGGTAATTAACCCCTCTTCCCCCATATCTTCGCCCTTGAAGTGTGCAAGTACCTTTAGACATTTTTGACCTAAGGAAGTTTTTAATTTTTAATATATCCATTACCAATTGAAAATTGGCAGTTTTTTTAATTGTGAAGCGTTAGTTTGGGTTCATTCAGAAAAATGTTTAAAAAGAACTTTATTTCTCCTTGTTGATTTTTAATTAATTAATTTTTAAAAACATTATTCTTGAAACTGTCCATACTGTATTAATATTCAAAATTTGTGTATCAAACATTTGTCTTAACAAACGATTAATTAATTAAACAAACTTTGTTATGCTAATTGGATAATGCTGAATGTGATTTTTTTAGCAAAATAAACACGTGAAAACGAAGTAGGTTAATTGTGTTTGAAATCGTTCATGTTTAATTCATTGTTTTTTATTTCTAGGATGAACTAAAATAATATTGTGGTCACCTTTTATTGTATGGAATATTAACGTCTAGTTTACAGGGTGTCTGTCCTAAGACTGACGCTAAATAGAAACCCAATATATTTAGTTTTCAAATATATATTGACTTAATCTACGTCCATATTTATCCTTATTTTGTGGAATTCTAAATTTTGATTTTTGTCCTGTCAATTATAAATGGTATTCACTGTTTAAGCATTTTGCTGGTATAAAAGTAATATATTTACTGCAAAAATCTCAATATGCAGAAGGGATTTATTCCAACTTTGAAATAATGTGTAAGACTCAAAAACGATAAAATATAATAAAACTCGATAATTATACAACTATATGAATGTATTCTCTTCAATGTCACGTTTACACATCGACTGCATATCTTTGACTCCCTATTCTAGGCCACTTTCCTTTTCCGATCCCCTCGACCCTTTGCCCTGTATATATGTTACAGGAGATGAGATAAACAAAACTGGGTTCAACATTCGAGTGAAATGTTTGTTAATGGGTCTTGTCTAATAAATAAAGTAAGGTGACATATTAATGGGTCTTGTTCAATAAATTAATACTCTAGAAATATGAAATATTAGAAATGATAGCTTGTAATGAAAAATCGTCTAATAAAGTAATCTTCTATGTAATATGGGAAGTAATACTTTTCACTGACAGATTGAACATTAATAGTATATTACATAATGAGAGTTCTGAGAAGCTCATTACATGCGAGTAAAAAAGTTGCAAGTAATTTTATTAGTAGGGGTGGAGGGGGCACTTTCGGCCATTTAATATATTTTGATTTGTAAGAAGTACTGACATCATATATTTTTTAACTAATTAAATTTAAGCGATTATCTAATCACTTTTAGAGTTATGGTGGCCGATATTTCTCTTAAATTGTAAGTAATATTTAATTTATTAGTAAAAATAAAAATGTTTACATATTGGCCGAATATTCGGCTGGTACTTGGGGCACTTTCGGCATATTTAAATTTAAAGCAGATTTTGAAAACATGGTGCATCATAAACACGATAAATTCAAAAAAATGTAAAGTTTAATAACTTTTAACAAATAAAATACACAACTTAAAATTATTCCTTAAAATCTTGAAAACAGAAACCAAAAAATATATTTTTTCTACATACGTCAAAAAATGACAAGGTTTGCGAATTGACAACAATATGCGAAGTGACACTTTTTTTCGGATTCTTACGTTTCCATGACACCGTGCGCGAAGATTTTCGCACACTGCTTGTAAATTAATAAGACTTTCAATCTTTGAAAAAATGAAGAGAAACTCCAAATTATTATTTATTTTTAAATGAATAACAATTAAATACTTTTAAAATAATGATAGAATTTTACAATAACTTTAGTTATTATTTACAATATTAACATTATTCCATAGTAACAGTGAACATTTGATTAGGAAATACATTTTAAGCCATCTCAACACTATTTTCTATAATAAATTAGGCATTTTACTTATTAATAATATTTTTAAAAGATAGATTTTGACGTTTGCAGAAAAAATATTGTTTGCATCTCGTGCGCGAACAACTTTGGTGGTCTCGAATATTAATTCAATTCTCGATCACCAAAGTAGCATTTCGCGCACTAGATACAAAAATAACTATTAAAATTATGTAAAAAAATTATTTTACATTTAGTACTTCAAAATTGTAGTAAAATGTGACGGTTGAATCTCGTATTGACGTCGAATATTTTTTAAAATTCCTATTATATTCTCCCTGTTGCATATTTCTACGTCCTCCACTTGGGGAAAGGAAAATTTATTAGTTGTTCCCCTTCTCCGAAAATATTTTACCTCAAATGAGTCACTCGAAACAATTTTTTGCACAAGGCCTACATAATGCAAAACAGTATTTTTTAATACGAATTTAACCAAAATACAGTCATTTAACATTACACTACCAGCATCAACTTTAAAAGCTTCCAGACTAAGAATACTCTCTGTTTCACTACAATCAATATCTTCGACATCGGATTCACTGCTGGAAGTATCAAAAATCTTCTTTTTAACTTGCTTAATTTTTTTTAGTTCAGTTTCATTATTTTTGTCTTCGTTAAACCTTTTTCTCACTTGTTTTATATACAGATTTTCTCGCTTGATTTCTCTTCCTCAAGTTCTTCTATTCCAGTTTTCTCCGGAGTCACTGTGCAGATCCTAGATTTTCCTTGGTTGGCCCTAGGCCGTCTAATAATTTTAGGTTTTCGTGCTTTTGGGAAAGGCCTTACAGCCTCAGGAGTAATGACGTCAGTTCTTATCACATGTGATTCTTCTGTTTTTGTATTTATTGTTTCTTCCTTATCTGGTGTAGTTTCTCCCTCAACTAGTGTCCTTTCTTTCTCAACTGGTGTAGTTTCTCTGGCAGCTTGTATAGACGGCTTATCTATTTGATGATCATTTGCTCCCTGCTTAGTTACTAAATGTGCAGGTTCATTATAGAAGTAGGTGGCATCAAAATCGTTTCATAAATGAATTTGTTATGTCCAAAACGGACGTTTCGTCAGTATTGGGATCAGCTTGACAGTAATGGTTCTTCCAGAGTTACTTGACATCTAGTAATTAAAAGACACCGCACATCTACTTTTAAATGGCCCAAAAACCCCAAGATCTAGTGGCTGGAGTTTGTGAGATGTGTGGGGAGGGAATGACAGGAAAACAATACCATTATCGCTGGCATACGAAATCGCTGCTAACGTTACATGCAACTCCTGATTATCCAATAAAATCAGTATTTTATTTTCTTTATTGTATTTAGTATGCTTGACAACATGTTCTAATGTTTTAACAAATAAGTCGCCTTTCATCCACCCAGACTTATTTCCAAACGCAATACTTGAAGTTGGACTGTCCTCTAAATAATCTTGTATATCTCACACCCTTGGAAATATATACACTGGTGGGAGTACGTTACCTGTTCCACTGATTATGCCAACGATGGTTACTAATTCCCCTCTTTCAGCAGATGCTATAAGGCCTACTTGTTTTTTTCCCTTTGAGCAATAACTTTGGGTGGATTGAGAACAGTTGAAACTCCAGTTTCATCTAAATTATAAATTTGTTCAGGAGTAAATTTGTACTTGTCTAAAACCTTTCTATAATTTTGAAAAAATTCTTCCAAACTGGTCTTATTAAAGCCAATTCCTCTAGCTAGGCTGGTGTTTTATGGCTTACGTAAAGATAGAAGAGATTTGTACATTTTCATAAATCCATACAACCAGTAAATTCCTGCTTTTCCATTAGAATCCCATTTATCTAGATACATGCAATCAGGTTACAATTTTGCATATTCATAAACAAATCCCCTCAGTTGATCACGAGTCAAACCATAATTAATGTTTGTGATATACTTGACAAGCATATCCTCCTGGGAAGTAGAAAAAATGATTCTGGTAGCGTATTTCTTTTTTTCTTCCGTGTCACTTTGATATCCATCACCTTCTTTCTCCAAATACTCCTCTGCAGTCATTTTTTTAAATATTTTTTATGCGTGACTGTAAAGTCGTCCTACTTATTCCAAAAATTCTGGATGCTTCTCGCTGGCCCAATTGTTTCAATAAAATTTGTCGCAGAGCATTAGTTATTACTTCTTCATCTAAAGCAGCCCTATTGGTCTTTGGTTTATAATTTCGCACCATCTGGAAAGAATATTTTCCACTGGCCGATCCTGCCCCATCGAGATGGCCGAACCTGCCCCAACTGTATTTTTCGGTTTATAAAATTTGGCTCGGCAATAAGACCTAACCTATACATGAGACAAAGACCCACAAGAAAACTATATACATTAACGTATTTAGAGCCAAATTTTTAAACAATTATAAGTAATATAAATAAAGATTTCGATAGAACCAAAATTACAATAAAAACTTACCGTTTCACCACAAAAACACAATTTTCATTAGTAATTTTTAAGCACACTAGCTCAAATGATAATGTCAAAAACGGAAGTGCTTTTAATATTCTTTCCATATAGAAACAGCGCGAAAGTATGAAATATTTAAATTTTAAATAGGATGGCTGAATGTGCCCCTTGACCGAATGTGCCCCCTCCACCCCTATGTAATAAGCGTACAACTCAAGTTGTGTACTATACTTTTTCTACGATTATTTTCATTTATACAGGATGTTTCTAAATTCATCCGACAAAATTCAGGAGGTGATTGCTGGTATGAAATTAAGATGGGTCTTTCCTATAACAAAATTTCCTCAGCCCACCCCTTCCGAGATATCACCCCTAGGAGGTACTTAGTAAAATTGAGTTTTTATTTTTTTTTCTAAAATTTTAGTAGAGCTAGAAAGTTGAAATTCTGTAATTTTCGTGCACTCTCAAACGACTAACCACGGGTATTTTTTCAATATTTTCAATATTAAAAAAATTATAAATTATGGCTTTTATTTTTTTTCTCTGCAGCTATTGGTTTTGGGAAAAGAATTTAAAAATAAAATTTTTTTTTAAATAAAACAAGGGTTTTGGGTTAAATTTTAATTGTAAAATTTTGGCAGTTATTTATAACTAGATATTCTCTTAATCAGTGACCTGTGTACATTTTGGGATCTGGTAATTTTAAATATTCGGCTATTTATTTAGTTTATCTATTTATCCATTTTGTTTAATCCTACCACCTGTTTCGTACATTTATCTCTTTGATAGTTAAGGAAAAATTTATTTCTTGCGAATCGCTAATTTGTTGTCCAATATCTAAATATTGTTTGCAGATTTTATATAAATTTCCGAAATTATGAAAGATCTACATACTTTGGTTTTTGTATAAATATTTTAAAAAATGTTCAAAAATAGTCAATAATTGTCAAATTTTTTGAAAGTTGTCAAAAATGGTCAATAATTGTTTAAATTTTGAAAAATGGTCAATAATTGTTGAAAATTGTCAAAAATGGTTAATAATTGTTAAAATTTGGAAAAATGGTCAATAATTGTTGAAAATTGTCAAATTTTTTGAAAAATGGTCGAAATTTTTGAAAAATTGTCAGAAACTGTCAAAAATGGTCAATAATCTTTAAAATTTTGAAAAATTGTCAAAAATTATCAAAATTTTGAAAAAACGGTCAACAATTATAAAAAACTGTCAAAAATGGTCAATAATTGTTAAAATTTGGAAAAATGGTCAACATTTTTGAAAAAATGTCAAAAATGATCAATAATTGTCAAAACTGTCAAAATTGGTCAATAATTGTCAAAAATGGTCAATAATTGTTAAAATTTGAAAAAATGGTCTAAAATGGTCAAAAATTTTGAAAAATTGTCAAAAATGATCAATAATTGTCAAAACTGTCAAAATTGGTCAATAATTGTCAAAAATGGTCAAAAATTGTTAAAATTTGAAAAAATGGTCAAAAATTATCAAAATTTTTGAAAAATTGGTAAAAATGATCAATAATTGTCAAAAATGGTCAATAATTGTTAAAATTTGGAAAAATGGTCAATAATTGTTAAAATTTGGAAAAATGGTCAAAATTTTTGAAAAATTGTTAAAATTTGGAAAAATGGTCAATAATTGTTAAAATTTGGAAAAATGATCAAAATTTTTGAAAAATTGTTAAAAATGATCAATAATTGTCAAAACTGTTAAAATTGGTCAAAAATTTTGAAAAAAGGTCAATAATTGTCAAAATTTTTGAAAAATGGTCAAAATTCTCGAAAAATGGTCAAAAATGGTCATTTTATTGTGCATAAGAAGCAAGCTTCTATCGGCGGACCGATGACCGCTCACCTTTTTTTTGGATTGGTGTAACACTAAAAAAATTAAAAATTAGACGGAAAATGTTCTTATTGCATATTTCTCGGAAAAGTCAATGGAAATCATCAAAGTTATGGTCCCATTATTCAATATTGAAAACTACCATAAATTTAAATTTAAACATTGATATAAGTAAATTTCATAAACTTATTACTTTCATAAAACGACAATCAGAGAGCCATAAACCAAAAAAATCAAAAATTTTCACAAGGAAATAGATTTTGGATTTTATGAATGGAGCACCAGATAATGAATTTCTTATGATGAAGGTAGGCAATAATTCAAACACAATTATTAAAAAGAGAGGTTATGTAATATATCATTAAGGGAAAGTATTTTTAATGTGGTCGTAGATAAAACATTGTATGATACTCATGCGTGAATTACTTTTGCGCACTCGTTGCGAAAAAAGGCACTAGCTACGCTCGTGCCTTTCATTTTCGCAACTCGTGCGCAAAAGTATCACTTCACGCACTTGTATCATAAATAACTATTATTAACAAGTACTGTACATCAAGAGCTTCATTTAAAAAAAGTTTTATTTGATCAGGGTGTAAAATTTTTGATTTTTTGATTTTTTGATTCTAAAACCTTCTGATTACCTTTTTAAATAAGCTCGCAATTTCGGGTAATTTTCAATATTAACATTATTTTTCAAAGTTATAACACTTTAAACATAGAATATATTGCCCATAATGAGGATGGTATAAATTTGTTAGCGATTTCTCCAAAGCCAAGAGTACGTTTTCAGAAAATGAATTTACATTATTCGTTGTACGCCAATCCACAAATTCCTGATATACCTTTTCATATCTTCCTGTTGATTTTTCTGGTAATAGGTAGACCCAATATTTTCTGTAGAATGTTTGACCGTTTCTAAGAGATTCGTGTTTTATGACAGTTTCAATTTTTTGCGTTAGTCAAAAAGGTAGATTCCACTTTTAAAAAGAAATGTCGAGCGACGAAGAGTTTTCGTTACACACCACCTGAAATCGCTGAAAAGGCGAAAAATGTATCCAATAGTTTATTACCTGCAAAATCAAAAAAGGTATATGATAAATTTTATGGTCAATTTATGAATTGGAGGAGCAAGACAAGTATCAAAAAAAGCAATGTTGTTGAATTCAAATAAAATTTCTTGTTCGTAGAAAAAATAGTGTATGCAACTCTCATGTACTGGTTATTAACCATACGACATTCGCCTTCGGCTCGTTTCGTATCCCGGTTAATCCTTGTGTATTAATAACCATCATTACATGATCGTTGCATAATGTACTATTTGTATTTAAATACACTATATTTACAATGTCAGATTATTAAGAATTATTACAGTTTCCTGTAAAATTGTCGTATTTAGTAAAGCGTGTTACCAATAGATATCGAAGAATAAAAATATATTATTCTAACGCTTACAACAATGTTTTGAAAAATATTTTTCAAAAACAGTGACCGTTCAACGAAGAAGAAACAACTACTTCCCGGGCTACATGCCCCGACAGACATTGAATTACACTTCTAAGTCAAACGGGGTTGGTAAATCTACAAGATTTACACCAACCATTCTGGTTTGCAACTAGAAGGGACAACATAACTTGTAGACCAGTTTCGGCGTATTGCGCCTCATTAGTACAAGGTATATGTTATCGTCCGAGAGTTAATCCCGAACTGAATTTGTCTCTACAATCACCAACTATACATATCTTCCAATGACGGAAATGTAATAGTTGCGAAAGTAGCGACACCTTCACCTCCAAGTCACAAACCAAAATTCGAAGACAACAAGCCCGTTAGCTTGAAACATAAAGAATTATTACAGTTTCCTGTAAAATTGTCGTATTTAGTAAAGCGTGTTTCCAATAGATATGGAAGAATCTTTGACTTAGAAGTTTAATCCAATGTCTGTCGGGGCATGTAGCCCGGGAAGTAGTTGTTTCTTCTTCGTTGAACGGTCACTGTTTTTGAAAAATATTTTTTAAAACATTGTTGTAAGCGTTAGAATAATATATTTTTATTCTTCGATATCTGTCAGATTATTGATTTGAATCTTTCAAAATAACGTCTATTAATTCGTTTCCATGGTAAATCAACCAACTGTAAGACGCAGTCGCGGTTAATGGTAGCCTATAATACCGAACAGAACATTGATAGGTAGGAACTGTCAGTAGGGCAGAGGGTTATGTAAGGGATTTCTATCCGAGGGGTCCCGGGTTCGAGTCCCGATGGTTTCGCTTTTTCAATACAATACAACTGACTTACAAGGCTTACTTATATGATATATTACACATTGTTATAGAACTGAAGCGTAATTTTTTTTATAACGTGTCAGTGGCTGTTATGATATATTTACTTAGCATCCAACTAGTACGTAATATGCAATTTACTATATAGTAAGAGAGTAGAAAATAGTTATTTGTGTATTCAAAGCGTAAAGTAACAGATTGCCGCTTGAGAAAGATCTTTTGAAAGCGGCAATTTTACTTTACGCTCGGAAAACATACATAATTTTTTCTACAGTCGCCCTTTTAATAATTAAAACAGTTTTTTATATTTTTTATATTATCTTAGGTTATAATAGGAGTGGATTATGATTTAAGATAGTACTCTGACATTTTAGTTGTCATATTATTTATTAATGTTAAATATGAAAGTACAATTGTTCCAATTATTTATTACAATTTTTGATTCAGGAGAAATTTCTTCCATTACTGAAGATTGAAAATGAAATTCACAAATGATATAAAAAACGTGTAATAACCTTTTTGTGTTTTTCTGGTTTATTATCTATTTAAGTACCTATTCCAATTTGAGTATTTGAATGCTTTCTCTCTATGTCGTTAAAAATATCTACTGAATTGTTCAGACTTGTCAGAATCTGCAGAGCGCTCATACCTCCCTCCCCTGTCGTCATTCGTCGTCGCTCTAGGTAGAGGCGTGCCTGAGATATCAACAATAACAATGAATTTTGAAATTCACCTTTTAATTTCTTTAAAATTATTATATAAATTGTTGTAAAAATTATTATAATGTTGTGAGAAATTAATAAAGCCGATTAAAATGGTTGATAAAGTAGATAGTATAGTATTATCTGGTATCTTGACGTTCATTTATTGATTTTCGTCGTCATGGCTAATCCCACCAAATTTGATGAAATAAGCGAGCGAAAAAGATTCCTTTTTTGCTCCAGAGCGTAAAGTAACAATCCTCGGCATTTGTCGACTTTACGATTTCATTTAATTAGTTATTTTACGCGCGACTGTAGAAAAATTTAATTTTCATTGAAAACACTATCTCTACATGCCTACTCCGCTCACCGAAAATGGACAGTTTTGATACAGCTTATATGAAAAATATAGTGTGTGACACGAGATGGAACACGATTTCAAACGCGGGTCAAGTTGCCTGCTTGAGCAAAGCGCCCTCTAGCGGTGGACCTACAAGTTTATAAATAAATTCCAGGTTTTCTCAAGGCCATTTTTGTTATTAAATTTTCCCCCCAATGCTAAACTACAATCCGATCCTAGGATGCCGACGGCTGTTCTTATTTGCCCACCCAGTACAAATATTTGTTATAGATAGTTCTAACACAAGTGATCGTATGGCTTTAACAGAGTACAATAAGGCGATTAGGAAAACCAAGAAAAAGTCCTGGAGAAACTTCTGTCAGAGTATATCAGATTTACCTGTCAGTTGTAGAATTCACAAGGCTCTCTCCAGAGATCCGGCACAGGGCAGACGGCACCTATACGAACTCTGCAAGGCTGACCCTGGAGTTACTGCTTCAGACTCACTTTCCCGGTAGTCGGTTTCTGGAGGACCAGTCACCCATCCCACTTCCTACGGGATCGACAGAACGACCCAAAAAGGAAGATTGGAAGTTGGCAACAGACATAGTCACTCCATCGGCAGGTGTATGGTCAGTGACGAGGGTTGTATTTATACGGAAAACTGGGAAAGTGAACAATTCACTTCCCAAATCCTATCGTCCGATCAGCCTGACCTCGTTCTTAATGAAATGTCTAGAAAAAATTTTAGACAAGCACATTAGGGAAGGGATAACCGAGAGTATCCGCTAATCCCTCCCAGAATGCTTATCAAACGGGCAGATCTACAGATTTGGCGTTAAACAATCTAGTGGGGAAAATCAGCCCTTCCCATGGCAACAAGGAAATAGCGCTGGCGACCTTCCTGGTTATAGAAGGAGCGTTTAATAACGCCCTTCCAGACTCCATATGGAGAACGGTGGAGCGCAGAGGAATCTTTAAACCAATCCGTTACTGGATCAAAAGCATATTATCAAACCGGTACATCGCTGAATGGAGTCACGGTAAGGGGTATGGCGGCCAGGGATTTCCCACAGGGAGGGGTGCTTCCCCCTTTCCTCCTTTTCTCCTGGGTGAATTATCCAGTCATGGGTTAGATGTGCAGGGGTTTGCTGATGATATAGTAATAATTATTAGAGGCCAATTTGAAGAGATACTCTCTAACATCCTTCAAACAGCCCTAAATATAGAGCATAGGTGGTGGAGAGGGAACAGATGTTTGTGAACCCCCTCAAAACCGTAATTGTTTCCTTCACAAAGAGGAAAAAATTACAGCGACTCCACCAGCCAATTTTAGGCGACGTGAGCATTTCATTTGCGACGGAGGTGAAGTATCTAGGGGTAATCTTAGGTAAACAACTCACCTGGGACGCCCACTTGGAAAGAGTGATAAACAAAGCCAGGCTATCCCTCTGGAATCTCAGAAGGGTATGTGGAAAATCTTGGGGTATGAACCCCAAACAGATTTACTGGATTTACCAAACAATGGTCAAGCCAATGGTCACGTATGTCTTCCACACCAACGGCAGCTATGGAAGCCCTCCTGCAACTAACTCCTCTCATTTGGAGAAGGAAGCCAGGAGAGCAGCTCATAGAATGCTATCAGTGGAGAGGCAAATAAATGGAGATACTCTGAGGGATCACTCGGGAATGCTGAGGGAAATACAAAATCACTACATTCTTGGGATGCCCTTGGATCTCTCTATCACAAAACTTCACGTGGAGAAATCCTTTGAGGTCCTCATTCCCACGAGAGACCAATGGGATAGCGAAGGAATTACCTTCCTAGAAACGGACTACGTGATTTACACTGACAGATCCAAAACCGGAAACGGGGCTGGAGCGTCAGTCTTCAGTAGGAAACCCAGAGTTGAAATCACCGCCAACCTGGGTAGGTACGCTACCGTCTTTCGGGCTGAGGTATACGCCATTGAACTGGCTGCAAAAGAGCTGATGAATCAACCTGTTGTAAAAAAGAACATACAGATCCTGTCAGATAGCCAGGCTGCTCTTAAAGTATTGAGCTCGAACAGGATAAAATCTAAGCTAGTATATAACTGTCTACAATCCCTTGATATACTATGCACGGAAAACAGAGTCACCTTGACCTGGGTGCCGGGGCATAGAGGAGTGGAGGGCAACGAGAAGGCCGACACTCTGGCAAAAGAGGGATCAGAGTCTCTATTTATCTGACCTGAACCATTTTTTGGCATTGCGGAAAGCACTGCTAGATCGGCCATAGCTACCTGGCCGGAGAGGAAAACCTTCACGTACTGGGCAGACATACCGGGGCTCTCTCACTCGAAGGCGTTCATACACAACCCCTGCGAGTACAAAAAATAAGCAGATCCTGGAATGGAGTAGAACAAACCTACGCATTCTGTCGGGACTGTTTACAGGACATTCTCGACTAAATTACCACCTAAAGAAGATGAGTCTGGTTCAGACCTCGGATTGTCGTTTCTGTAATTTGGAGGATGCAACTACTGAGCACATACTATGCTCATGCCCAGCATTGGACAGGGTAAGGTATAACTTATTCGGTTTTAGTACCTTAGAGCCGAGCGACTTCAAAAAAGTATCACCAAATACAACCATGGACTTCGTCAGAAGCACAGGCTTGTGGGGTGAATTGTAATCCCTAGGGGTGAGCCACAATAGACCCAACGGGGGTCGCAGTGGAGGTGGTGAGAAGGCCCCACTCACATAGAACCTAACCTAACCTAACACAAGTGATAGTGAATCAAGTACGATCAACGATGACGACCCGTAACTTTCTGCTTATATGGTGTGTATTTTTCGTTTTTTATCAAAGGAATTACTTACTTTAATACAGTATCCTGTAAAAATTGTCATCTTTTAGTAAAGCGTGTTATCACAATATAATAGTTTGATACTATTATAATGCCTTACAAAAATTTTGAAAAATATTTTTCAAAGAACAGAGACTGTTCACCAAGAAGCAACAACTACTTCTCGGGCTATATGCCCCGTCAGACATTGAATTACACTTCTAAGTTGAACGAGGTTGGTTATATCTTGCATTGAATTACACTTATAATTTAAACGGGGTTGGTTAGATCTTGCAGATATACCAACCCCGTTTAAGTTCAATAATATATTTTCAAAAAGCTAGTATTAAATTGTGGAATATTTCGTCAATTTTGAGTACAACTCTGCAATATCCGATAAACACCTGTTAGTTAGGGGATTATTGCATTCCAATACTCTTTGTACTTTATTTCTTGAAACAAACTATAGTGACCCCTGGATAGGAATTCAATACCAAATAAAAAATCTTGTCCGTTTGATTAGTAGGTACCTCAAAGTATTTGATGGTATCTCGAATACTCCTTTATTGTATAAAGGGTTCGTAAAAAAGAGATAAAAATTTTCACTTGAAAAATTTCGAATAATTAACTTTATTCAATTGCATCTTTCTTTACATATTATATTTTGTTGTCTGAAAATTTTGATTTTATCAAGAAATGAATAGCATTTAAATATAAACATTTTATATAATATAAACAATATATAAGCATACATAAATAAATATTCAGCCACACAACGTTTAATAAATAATAATTTATAAATGTACATTTTTCGCTTATCGAGTAGATTCATTAGACGTTCTATTTTTTTGTTTCGGTTTCTTCCTGTTCGCCTTCATTCGTTTTTTTCTTCGACTTTCTCTTTTTTTCTCTTCTCTTTGTATTTGTCGCTACTTCAGTTTCCTTAATTAGCTGATTATCTATTTGTTGTTTTACAGCCGCCACGATCTGTGTATCCAGAGGTGTATTTGTCGCACATGTATCCTTGGTCGATCTGTGATCATCGTTTATGGGTGAAGGTCGCTCTAAGGTTTGTTCCTCTTGTTTTTTTCTGCTCGTTTTTCGTCGTTTTGTTTTAACCGGTTGTACGCTTGGATCGTCTGTTTTCACTGACTGTTCGCATATTCCTGAATTTAATACAGCTGTTTTCTCTTCCAATATTTTAGGAGGATCCTTATTTAATGAAGTTTCATGGATAAAATGATTTAGTTCATGCACCTGGTCACGAAGTTCTTGTATTTCATGCTGATAAAAATCGGCAGACGATATTTCTAGTTTATCATTATCAATTCCTGTCTGTTCATCTATCTTTTCTTGTTCAGAAATCGATGGAAATTGTTTTTCTTGCTGCTGTGAACAATTTTCTTCGTGACTAACTGTTTCCTCTTCCGATGATTCTTGTCGGTGCGTTGATTTATCTTCAACTCCTTGAATACCTTCATCTGCTTGTACACTATATTTTATTTGCTTCGTCGTAGTTGTTGTAGCTTGTTCATTGATTACAACGTTCTCTGGAGCTTCATGTGTTTGTTTTTCTTTTGGTACATCGGCTATATTTTGATAGTAAAGTTTCAAGTTTTTATCATCTCCATACCCATGGAAAACATTTTCTGCTACTACTTCTGGATTATAAGGGACATAAGACAAACCTGGTGTCTGTTGTTGAATAATATGGGAATAAGGGATATTTCCAGTATGTACATCATCTTCATAAGTGCTTTCAACAAGTTCAGAATCAGAAAATGGAACATAACTAGCTGTATCTGGATTTGGATCTCGCAAAGCTGGTTTAAAATAATTTGGAAAATATCCAGTCTGTCCAGGTCGTTCAGGAGCTTGTATAACTTTACTGAGAATTATCGATCCAGGTTGGCGATAGTCTCGTGGTGTTTTTATAAGATATTTTCTGTCTTGCATTGTGTTTCTTATAATAGGTGGTTCCTGAACGACGAATCTTCCAAGTTCTTTTTCTTTTTCGGTTAGTATATTGGGAGTAGGTTCAGTTCTTGGATCTTCCGGTGTTAACATTATATCTGGAAGGACTTTTGGAGCTCCTCTATATGAAGACACCTCTTCTAGTTTCCAAGGGATAACTGATTTTACTGTACTTACCACAGCTGGTTTGGCTGGGATATTAATTTCTTCAGAACTCATGTCCATTAAATCTCCCAAGTAACGGATGGATTTTTCATTTTGTAGGTTCAAATAGCCATAGTTTATATTTTTCATTATACGCTCTTTGTTTTCTTCTTGTTCAGTTGGAAAGAAGAACGAGCTTCTGCACTGTACGATTGGCACTTTTTTAACATTGTTTATTATTAAATTTGGATTGTCGTAAATGTTGCAAGTCTCTTGTTCGGCGAAACAACTTCTCCTATCTATGGTGTATAAATACGCCGGTGATAAAAACACCGTTATTAAAATAATAACGGGTCTATGACCCTTCATGGTATGATTTAGACTTGATGTTAAAATTCACTTTTGTCACTCTTTATAGTACAAAATATTTTCAAACATGATATAACTTTGCTATAAATAATGAAGTGTAAAATTTGTTACTTCCATTAATATACGTGATAGTTTTTGTTTTTTATAATGTACTGTTTACTTTTTTTATTAATGGGTTCTACAGTGCATAAGTGAATGTTTTACCGGATGTCGCAAAAATTTGGAGTAGTTTAAAAATAGTATGTCAGAGATAATAATATACGGGAAACTGTTGAAAAAGTATTTTAAAATGCATCACAGATATTTATTATTATTATTATTATTACATTATTTGGAGTAACAAGCTTGTTATCAGTGGCGTATCGTGGAGGAGGCAGTAGGGGCCATGGCCCCGGGCGACATACGAAAGGGGCCAATTGGAAATAAATTAAAATAACTCCAAATCGCCCCCGCAATTTTATTTACCAATAGAAATTGCAGGGGTGCGAAAGAGAGGAGGCGAGTTGAAAGCTTACTGCCGAAGTGCTAGTGACTAGTGACAAGCGCCCTGGAGGCAGGTGCGGCGGCACTGAGCTTTCCTTAAGCCATTTCTTCCCATTTTATGAATATATTATCGTATATTAACTGAGTAATAAGTCTATTTAATAAAATAAAAATGAAACTAGGTGTAAATAGAGAAAGAAAATTATTTAAAATTCTTACACACGCTCAATAAGTTCTCGAGGAATTCAATCAAAATTCAAAACGTGAAATTTATCAAACCTCTTATTACCTGAAAAGGATGTTATATTATTGGATTTAATTCATTTATTTGATTTATTTGTGGCATTCGGAGCATGCTTCTTTTTTTCTGTATACCTATATCTGGTCACGCATATTTTTGTTGAAAATGTGAAAAGCTACAAATTAAAAGAACTCTGTATTTAGCGCTCTCTATGAGAATTAGATATCTCAAAATATATTCTTAGGATGTGTGAGCTTGAAAAATATTAATTCAAATTTCCAATAGTTTTGGAAAAAATAATCAAAGAATTATGTAAAAAATTGTATCTCGGACACGAATACCTTTACTTAACCCATCCCATTTTTTCCTCAGTATTATACCAGTCTCAGCAATAATGCAGAATTTTTGTGAACCCCCCTGTATTTTGTAAAATTTAATATTAATTTTAAGGAAACTGTACATTAAGTTAACCTTTCAATTAGTGTTAAAAAGTTTTATACTCGATATTGTGGGTTTTAACCTTAATGTATTTTGAAATAATTAAGCTTTTGTATAATTTTAATTTGCAAACATGAAAAACTATAAACATTTTTATTCCTTCAATTTTAGCAATCGTGACAAATGAAAAATAATTTAATAACAATAATAACATACAACAGACTAGAACCTTGACTTCACAAAGACCTAATTTTGAAAACAAAACAACCAATAAGTATTTTAAATAAATTATTTAAACTAATAACTTATTGTTTGTTAATAAATGTCACATGTATAAAATATTCACGTTGCTGCATTTATAATACCGGTTGTCCTATTATATTTTCAAATTCCTTATGATATCGTTTCAAGTACGGTTTTCACAAAAATTCTTGAAATTAACTCCAGTAGCAGCATAAGCTTAAGCACGTGTTCGTCTCCCTTGCCGACTTTTTCTTTTGATCTGCATATGCCGGTCAAAGGAAAAAGTCGGTAAGAGAGACGAACAGGTACTTTAACTATAGGCCAAGCATTAGGTAAATATTTTTGACAAAAATACTAGTAGAAAACGGATGATGCCATTATATAAAAGACATTACGTGGTATAATTTTGATATGTTTTGGACACGCAAATGTTTTTCAGTAATTTGTTATAAACATTGAAAACGAAAAAAACTCCATTTTTTTTAGTTTTTTTCATACAACGTAAAAAGTACTGTAGCAATCTCAGTGGTATGTAGGGATAAATCGTAGGTAATTGAAATACAAACAAAATGAGGGGTCGAGGGAGTTAATCGGATAATTAGTAACCGAGAAAATTTGAAAAAACCGAAAAATTAGTCATTTTTTTTAAAGTTCATATTTTTGCCATTTTTTATTGTAAGAGCTGAAACTTGGTACAAGGGAAGTTCTTCGTACGCACTTTATACAGTGTGGAAACCACTTATGGAATAAAATTCTTTGTCATTATTTTAGAAAATTATAAAGAATGCCGAGACACGTCAACTTTTGAATTGAGTTGTGCGTTATGTATACATAAATTTAAATGTACAGGGTGATTCACGCAAGTATGCCATAGTCGGTGTTGTTTTTTTTTTAATGAAACACCCTGTATATTTGCATATTTTTGAAATCCCTTAAATGAACCGATTTCAACAAACTAAATAATGTATGGTCAATTATGAATTATACAGGGTGAAATTTTTATTTTTACAGTTATTAAACACATACATAAAATACCTGATGTTTTTGATTTTAATACATTGAAATAAATGCTCAAAATGTTCTCCACCTAGTTGTTGGCAATAGCACAGTCTCCTATAGAACTCTTCCTTAACTTTGTTTAAAGTTTGAGGTGAAATATTCCGTATTTCTGTAGTTATCCTGTCTTTGAGGTCTACAATGCTAGTTGGTTGTGTTGCATATACTTTGTTCTTGAGATAACCCCACAGAAAAAAATCTAACGGCGTAAGGTCTGGCGATCTAGCTGGCCACTCAATAGTACCTCTTCGTCCAATCCATTTATTGGGGAAGATTTCATCTAAATAAGTTCTTACCATTAAAGCATAATGGGGTGTTGCCCCGTCTTGCTGGAACCAAACATTTTCATTCGGTAAGCTAGGATCTATTGCGTTGGGATATAAGTTTGCCAACGCAGGAATAACTTCATTTCTAAGCATATTTAAATATTTTTCAGCTGTCAAATTTCCATCTATAAATATAGGACCAATAATATGGTCGCCTATGATACCGGCCCAAACGTTCACCTTTTGAGGGTACTGAGTATGTGTCTCACGCATCCAATTAGGATTCTCTGCTGACCAATATCTACAGTTTTGTCGGTTTACCTCTCCATTCAATGTGAATGTTGATTCGTCAGAAAAAAGAATGGTACCAAGAGCTATCTCATTTCTGTTCAGCTTATTCATCAATCTTTCGCAGAAATCCATTCTACGATCTGGATCGTCTTCTGTTAACTCCTGCACAAAAGTTAATTTGTAGGGATCAAGTTTTTCTTTATGAAGACATCTTAGAACAGTTGTATGACTAACATTATTTTCACGGGCAATTTGACGTGTACTTGAAGTTGGATTCTCTTCGACACTTAACAAAATATCCACTTTCATATCATCTTCAACGAAGTGTGGTTTTCTTTTCAATGGTTTGACATGTCCAAGTTCTCTGTATTGTGCATGAATTTTAGACACAGTACTTTGTGAAATATTAGGCAATTCGGGATACCTGTGATTAAATAAGTTTGCCACTTCAACTTGACTTCTGCAGTTATCCCCGTACCCGATCATCATTAAAATCTCAATTCGGTGAGTCTCAGTTAAATATTTCATTGTTATGTCGACAAGGAAAGAGTGTTTGACAAAGATTTTACTTTTTCAGTATAAACTGTCAACACATCAACAACTGACAGAATAGAAAACAATCCACATTATTTACCGATTTTGTCTAATTATTGGCGTTTTTAGGCAATTTTTAGGTATTTATGATAAAATTCATGGGCGTAGCAGGTTTTGTTTAATATACAAATACGTCTAATAATTAGTTAGTTTAGATTTTTGATAAATCCATATTTAGCTAATTTAAAAAAGTACCAATATTTCAAGTGTAATAAATTATTAATTTTAAAATTTCACCCTGTATAATTCATAATTGACCATACATTATTCAGTTTGTTGGAATCGGTTCATTAAGGCGATTTCAAAAATATGCAAATATACAGGGTGTTTCATTAAAAAAAAAACAACACCGACTATGGCATACTTGCGTGAATCACCCTGTACATTTAAATTTATGTTTACATAACGCACAACTCAATTCAAAAGTTGACGTGTCTCGGCATTTTTTCTAAAATAATGACATAAAGAATTAATAATAAGTGTCCAAAACATATCAAAATTATACTTCGTAATATTTTTTTTGTACTTTTCCATTCGTGAAAAAAGCACCACTTTATGCACTTGTTGCATAAATAACTATTATATGATGGCATCTTCCGTTTTCTACTACGATTTTTGTCAAAAATTGCTATACTTGCATGCTCTATTGCTTGGCTTACTACTGCAGTTGATTTTGGACAAACTTTACAAGGAAATTAAAGATAATATAGCCAGGAGGTTTCCTGAACAAAAACATTAAAAAAAAATAAAATAATTTACTGTTGGGACCCTTACTTTGTGGAATCTACTCATATTACTAATTTAAATGAAACTAACTGTTCCTATGAACAGATATAATTTTGATAGAAACATTAATATTATTAACCAAATAGATATATCCAACGGTTATCCATTACATGTAATGAATAAATAAATTAATTATAATAATATAATATTCCCTGAAAAAACTAGGGAAATACAAAATTACAAAACCATCACATATGCTGGTAATATTTCTAATAATATTTCAAAGATAATATCTTCTTCAACAAATACAGCAATTTATTTAAAACAGAAAATAATGTGAGTAAAAAATTGTTAAATGTAAAAACAAAAATATCCTCATTAAGAAAGTCTGGAATATATAAACTTAAATGTCCAGAATGTAATGATGTCTATATTGGTCAAACAATTCGAAATTATGAAATTAGACACAATGAACACTTACGAGCAAACAGATTAAAACAACCTGATAAATCCCATTATGCAAAACATCTACACTTGACACCAAACATTCATTAACACCTAGCACAGAACTAGAAGTACTGCATATTTGTGATAAGAAACAAGAACTAGATTTCCTTGAAGAACTAGAAATAAGAAGACACTTAAGAGACCCACAATATGAAGTTGTCAATGAACAGATAAATCTAACTAATAAATTGTCTTCTTAAGTAAATATCGTAAAGATCAGCAGATATAGTTTTCCTTGGTTTCCTATATCATTGCACAGTTATACTGATCTTAAATGGGAAAAAGATATCCAGGATCTCCCCATAGGGCTAATAATACCTAACCTTTAATATTTGTAAAATCATATCTTCTTCTTTTTTCTATTCATATATATTAAGTCAATCACAAGATAAGTCACTAACTATTGTCTAGCCAAAATATTAAATATCCGGTAGTCATCACATAAAATGGAGGGCTAAGAATACAAACAGACCAATAACCAATTTGCCAGTTTGTCAAAAAATAGGCTCAAAGTTCACGGTTTGCTGTAAATTGGGATTTTAGTATTTTATTGATATTTTGTTTTTAATAATCAGGTAATAGTATATTACGTAACCAGTCCGGAAAATACTGTTTTTTCACTATTAGCCTCTAAAGCTAACTTTATTGACTTTTGTTGAGGTAGTAAAGTTGTTCATTATTAACCAAGGTAGAAAAATACAGAGCCTACTTGTTTATAACTAAATCTCAATCCATTTAATAGAGTGTGAGGTTAACTTGTGCAAAGCTGTCATGTCATGTGAACCGGGAATCGACAAACTATTATTTAAAAAAATGAAATGCCAGTAGTGAAGTAGTGAAAAAAATGCTATATGAGCCACGGTAGAAAAGTGTATTAATGTCTCGGATCCATTAAAGACCTCGACAATACAAAACAAAACAAAATTAGGAACATTCTAATTGAATTTACTGTTTGGACCCTTACTTTGTGGAATCTACTCATATTACTAACATTCTAATTCTTGTTTTAATTAATATTTATATTGAAATTCGAACAATTGCTAATATTAAAGGGATTCAGTTTGTTTGAATGACAGCAACGATGTAATTCTTCCCGGCCTAGTCCGGGAAATACGTACTTTCAGGACTAGGCCGGAAAAGTGCTACTTTCTCCCAGAAAAAGCGTCCGGGAAGTAGGTACTTTCCGGACGTTTGCCGAAAAATATATTATTTTCTTAGTATCATAGATATTAAAGACAAAAAATTACTGAATTTTTTGCTACATGGACTAATTATGTCCACCATCTATCTGAATATTACTATAAAAATCATGATAAGGCTCTCCTGGAATATACTTGAGCAAGCTTATCAAGTCGTCATATTTAGATTTTTTAATTTTGTGGCCATTTGGATAAAGCAGTTCCAGTTTTTGGTTTTGCAATGAGGCTCTTTTTCTACCTTTCCCTTTAACACCTAAGTCTAATGTATAAAATGGCCCATTTAAATTGCAAACATGTTGGTACTGCATTTACAGAGGTTCATTCTTCGTATCCCACAAAGTTCGGATAGCATGCCAATTGACTGCTCCACCACCAACGTCTTTCTTCCGGTGCATTAAACAAGCATTAACTTTTCCAAAATTTTGCATATCTTTCCCTTCCATCGACACAACAATGAAGAGAGGTTGTTTTTTCTTTGCATTGCGAACAATTTCTTTCCAGCCCTCTGGAAAATATACAGGAGTAGTTTTAGGTTTTCCTCTTTCTACTACCACAAATTTGTATCACAAGGAAGCATACTATGTCCACTTACCATGAATCTCTAAGCGAATTTGGTAATAGGTGTGTTAGATACAACATAAGAGAGAAAAGCGACCATTTTTATATTGCGGTTTTGGCCACCGCAGGCATCGCTATAAGCCACAATTTCTGTTTTACCATCTTTGATGTAATTAAGTACGCTTCCATAGGCAAGAGGCAATTTCATCGGGACTTCTGGATGCGTCGCCCTCATCCCACATATACATTGTAGCTACATTATCTTTTATTTTAACATGGTCTGTTTTTATTTTAAGGCTCATGTCCAAATGAACTTGGTCTATTTTTATTATGCTTGTATTATTGGTTTCCCTTCCTTTAGTGTAGTGTCATGGTCTATTAGTATATTGATAAAACTTGTTTAAACGAATCGAGAGATGTACATAGCTCAAAATACAAAAATTTGGACTTGGACTGTTTGTATTCTCAGCCCTCCAAATGTTATTGACGATGATATGCAAATATCGAAATAATTATCAATAATTTTTTAGAATTTCCATCAATTTTTTCATTAAATAGTGGAATTAATTAGAAACAGTTAGTTTCATGTAAAAAGTAAAACTAAAATATGTCGATTTTTAATTTTAATGTTCTACAATTTACATCAAAATGGATACACATTAATGTGATGACATCATTGGCAATTTTTTCAGATGTGACATCCTATTTATCTATTTTCTATTGGTAATACTACATACATATGGAATACATACGGGTGTTCCATCCCGATTAGGGTAAAACGAAACCAGTTCTCAATTATTTGTTTTCGTAAAAAAATCAATACGCTGAACGGTTCCACTTTGGGCTTCCTTTAAATACTCTTTATAATGAAATGTATCATTTTTGTAGGTTTAAATTATTAGGTTTCCAATGTTGTGGTAGCAGAAAACCGTTTATTACAAGAGAAAGTTTAACAGCAGTCAAGCTCATTGTTTTGGCCCTAAGGTCAAGTAAGTAAGTAAATTAATATTTAAAGATATTATGACGCTATTTTGAGCGTGTTAGTTGTAGTTCCCTAGTACTGATGCATACTATTACTTTAATATGAAAACAGAAACAATCGGGCACAGGTACGCGAGATACTGTTTAGCTGATTTTTTTCAAATGAAAATAAATAGTCCAAGACATTATGTCAAAACTTTTATTTCCTGCTCCTCGCCATTTTCCTTATCGTATATTTGTGTTTGTGCTTTTGATTTACTTGCCAGAAATTTTGCCATAATTATGTCATAATCCCCAATTATACACACAAATTTAAATTATAAATTGACATTCTTCGAATGACAGGTACAGCCCCCAATTGTTTAAATGGGAAGTATAGGCTTGTGACATATCGTTTGAAACGTCTCTTCATTCTCTATTCAAAAATGTTATCGTTTTCAAGTTTTTTGCAACAATTAAGATAGAATAAAATAAAATCATGTGGTTACCGAAATTCGCTATAATTGGGAGGGGAGGTATATTTTCATGGCCAGCTAGATCTCCAGACTTAACATGTCTGGACTTTTATCTGTGGGGAAGATTGAATGATTTAGTGTACCAAACTGGACCAACCAAGCGAGACGACATGAAACAGCGCAATTCAATGACACTAATTTCGTTAAAATCGGTTGATCCAAATCAAAGTTATAGGTATTTATCCAAAAACACTTTCCCACTCTCCCTCACCCTTCATTTGAAAAAATAAAATAAGTACTTAAACAAATTTGTGCTTAGTTTAGGCCTCTTTCTAGTTTACTTATTTAACACTTGGTATAATTGGACATATTTCACCAAAAACTGGTTTTTAAATTTTTCTTCACAGGTTACTCCACCTAGCGGTTAACCTAGAAACTTGAAAGTTATTTCCAGCGATTTTTCTTGGCCATTTTTACTAATGAATTTTATCTCCTAAAGTTATAACATGGATAGTTTCTGATATATAGCCGAGAGATCGGCTTATTGGACCACACGGTACATTCACAATTCATCTCAATCGTTACGATTTAGACTATCCGATATTTGTAGTATATAAGTTACGGATAAAGCGCGTAATTGGATATGGCTATTATAAAGCAATTATCCAAACAGACTGGGTAAAACGCCAATGATTCAATGATATCTTGCATTATCCGGTTAATTCCAGATGTAGCGAAGGAGGAATGGATAAACCACGTAGAGGATACTAATTAAAAGTAGAAGCGCGACCGATTTCACATGTAATAGAATATAAAAAAAAACATCGATTTTGAAACAAATATATATTTCCGAACAAAGACGAAAACATGAAATAATATGTTTAAACATAAAATGATATGAACCATGTAAATAGTATCAGAAGTAAAAAAGAAATATATGCATTATGCACTTTATTTGAATTATGAACGTTCTTTATTTGCACAAGATGGCATTTAAGCGTGGCACATTTTGCTTTACAATGACACCTTTTTATACCTCCAGACATTGATTGACGATTTGCAATTTGGCGTGAAGATATCTTTTCAGATGGTACGTCATTAATATCAATAAGTTTGTTTTCACATACCATAAATTGGCTTCTTGATAACATTTTCTCCACTGTCCCATTCTCATTGCCTAAAATTGGTATAGTCTTAAGAACTTGAAATTATTTAGTTGAACTATAGAATTACTCTCCCAGGAGGTACAAGCCTTTCCCTCCTACCTCCAATACTGACATCTAGGCATTTCTGACACAGTATACCGTACGTTACACGGAGGTAATTTGACAACCGACCTTTTCTTCATTTTCTTTGCCTGGCTTTCCAAGTTTGATTTCGCTTCTCCTTGGGTAGAGAAGAGGATGTAAGTCCAAATTTAACAGATCCAAACATGGCTTTGTAAGATTAAAGTTTTATGAGCTGGAAATTCGATACAATTTTATAGGCAAGGGGAAACGTCCCTAGTTATTCGATTGGTCTGTGTATAATATGTCCACATGACAGCGTAGAAAAAAATCTGGAAAACGGTTGACCCTAAAGGCCATCCCTGCAACTTCCCGCTAAATTCAATTTTCAAACGCATGCGATTTTGTCGCTAGTTGCGAAGTTTTTGAGCTCAAAAATTAATTTTTGTTTCATTTTGAGCTCTCCGAGCTCAAAGATAAAGCTATTCGATGCTTTTGAGCTCTCCGAGCTCAAAAGTCTTATCAAAGTTCGATGAAACACGATTTTTAAAATTTTCAAACTGCTATAACTTTTGAATGAATCAACCGATTTTCACGCTGTTGACGGCGATCGATGTAGTTTTTTGTGCGCTATAAAAAATTTGAAACAAAAAAAATTGATCTGATGAAACATTTCGGAGTTATTACAAAAAAACTCATTTTTCGATTCTGACGCACTTGGTGGCGATCGATGCGGGTTTTCAAGGTTTAAGGTGCACGCACACTTAAGCGAAGCGGCGTGGCGCGACAAGATACATTGTCGCTTGCATCTCCTCCGAAGCATACAGACAGCGCGACGAGGCAGCAAAATTCATCTTCGGAGCATTTCGGAACCTCCGGTAATGCACGAAGAGGCATAAAATGATTTTATTACCTTAAGCAAACAGCAAGTCTCTCTTCCACTGGTCACAGCCCGTCGAAACTTTGTCTTTTGGCGGGTAATGTCATCTTTAATAAAATCTAAAAGTTCGTAAAACTTTTCTTCAGACATTTAAAAAACTTTTTTTATCCCGCTTCAAATTTGAAAATAGGTGGTGGAATTCCCCAAGCTCTTCCCACCTTTTGTTGATTTCATGGACCTAACGCGACCTTTTTGATTTTTTTTCCTGCTCTTCTGCACTTCGTCGGATGAACTACTTGACATTTTGCTGGTTCGAATGTAACTGAAAACTCAAAAAGAACGCACCGCTTCGTGCCGCTTAAGTTTGCGGATTCACCGCGGATTCATCTGCTGGTCCGAATTGGTTTCAACTTACAGGAAATCTAAGTTTGGCAAAGCCCTTTCGAATGACACCAACTGAAATTCGTTACGGAATGCCATTCAATGGTACAGAGACGGCTCAAAAGCAATAGAAGGAACTGGGATAGGAGTGTACGGGCCCGAAACCAAACATTCTGAAAGCTTGGGAAAAACCCCGAATATATTTCAAGTGAGAAAGTGTGCCCAGTTCAATATTGATAAAGGATATAGAAGGCAAAGGATGATCATAATGTCTGATATTCAAGCAGCCATTAAAGTCTTGTGTAATCAGTTCCAAAATGGTGTGGGAATGCCTAGACAAACTCAATGAACTAGGCGAGATCCTTACTGTGGATTCCAGGACACACTGGAATAAAAGGAAATGAAATAGCAGATGAACTAGCAAAGAGGGGAACTGAAACACTCTTTTGGGGGCCGGAAACCTTTTGCGGTATCAGCTCCAATGTAAAATTGGAAGAAATAGGCAAACCCGAAAAAAAGAGAAGATCTGACCGTTGGAAAGATCTAGTAGGGCTCAGACAATCAAAGATTCTTCTGGGTGACTACAACTTGGTGAGATCAAATGAATGCATAAGTCAATGCACTAAGAGTTTTAACAGGGATCCTAACGGGACATTGTCGCCTGAATGGGCGTAGATTCTGTGGTAAGCAATTGAGCGAATTGCGAATTGCACAGCAATTCAGAATCCTAGGGCACAACACCTAGGAGAGTACTGGATATAAGAGGTATACATTTACCTAAGTTAAAGCCAGTAGATATCCTAAAATTCCTCCGGGAAATAGGACTAAGTTGTTATTATATTAACATTATACATCAAAAATGTATGCCACTTATTTTTCAGATTTTTCTTACTATACAATCAATAAAAAAATGAACGGCATTCATTAGTTTATTGTTCTAAAAATTAATAAATTTTAACCGTGACAGCCACTAATTCAAACCCAAAAAAAACATCCGCCATTGAATATTTGAAGAGTATTCGATAATGTTTACTTATATGTAAGACTACTCCAGGCTTTTCAATTAATTGTTTATTTTCATTTCAAGTCTTCTGGACAGGCTTCTATCCGGTAAACCATTCGTTTCTCTTCTCCGATCACGCCGCTGGCACTCCTAACCAACATCTCGTAGCTGGACCAAGTGAATGTCTCACGAACTTTCCTCATCTTTTTCATCTTAAAATCAAATTACACAAAAAAAACATTAAATTCTTCTCACGGCCCTGGTACTATCCCACTTCTGATGTAAGAATACTCCAGGCTTTTCAATTAAATGTTTTTTTTAATAATTCAAATAAAAAATCCGAATAACGGCAAATCAACCGTTTAAGACAAAAAGCAGAAAACAAGTGACCAATAAACTGAAATCCTTCTCTCCTTCTCAAAAAGTAATATTTCTGATACAAATAACACAGAACTGTTTAGTGTAGCCTATCAACAATTTCCATATATAGTCATAAGAAGGGTCGAAATACTGTAAAACATAATCTTAACAACTATATCTAATCTACTTAATTACAGTTACCTGTAAATAATTGTCATATTAGGTAACTGTAATCAAGTAAATAACTACAAAACCAAGATGGTTTTTTGTCGATATAGAATTTTGGTTTGTGATTAGATGAGGAGATGTCGCTGATATCGCACTCTTAGCATTTCCTTTACTGAGATTAATGTATTGGTGTGGTATCAACGTAGTCTCCTGTCCAGGATTATGCTCTCAGAGCTGGACGAATAGCATATACCCTGTACTGATGAGGCGCAAATACGCCGACACCGGTCTACAAGTGATGTTATTCCATTTAATCGCAAACCAGAATGGTTGGTTCTATCTTAACAGATATACCAACGCGGTTTACTTTAGAAGTGTAATTCAATGTCTGTCGGGGCATATAGCCCGAGAAGTAGTTGTTACTTCTTAGTGAACGGTCTGTTCTTTGGAAATAAATTTTTCTATTTTTGTAAAGCGTTATAATAGTATTGAACTATTATTTGTTTTGACGCCAACTATATCTAAGACAAATTTCTCTTGATAGCCCACTTCACAAAAAAAGGACGTCCATTTTATCAATTTTTAACACTCGCTTATCAACCCTTAGTATCAATTGGATTTGTATGCCATGTCTTTTTCGGATGAAAATCCATCCATAAGTTAATTGTTCTAGTTTCGTGAAAATTCTAAGATTTTCAATGTCCACTGTAGCGTCGATTATCCAGTTTGGGTCTTGAGGAATAGCCTGTAACATGTCCATCGACCAGTTTCGACCTTCAAATTTATATCGCAAATCTTTCTCTAATTCCCGCTAGTCGTCTCATTAGCCACCCCAATCTTCAACCCTGACCATAAGACAATTGACATCTGCCAACGGTCGCTTCCATTTCTACAACTCCACGAGCGACACCCTTTTTTCGCTGTCGACTTTCATCGAGGAAAGACCTCCACTTTTACCGCTTTTATAAGTATCTTTCTTATTTAAATTGCTGTGGTAAGCACAGCAGCTAGGATACTAACTGTTAACTGTTAAGGTACCTTAAATATCTCAAAGATATCGCTCAGACACCTAAAAGTTACCGAATATAAAGACACCTTCTAAGATACCGCCAGAACGCAGTAAGTACATCTCTAAGACACCTCTACCTCCAAATTTATTGACGACCCACCACTGTGATACCTCCAGGCCAAGTTTCCATCCACCCTTCCGGAGGAAAATACAAGATAAGTACCATAAAAAGTCCAGGCTACATACCTAACATTTTTTTCCAATTCATTGGCAGAATAAAATTATTGTTCTAAATTTTTTTTGAATTTAATTTCCCTTCCGCCCGGCGATAAGAGCCATAGGGGATCGTGTCAGGGATATCGTATATCGTAAGTTTTTAATTTTTTCAGTTAATACTTCAATTTCTACAAGGAGTTTCTACCTTTTTCACCTTAGTTTTCTTTTTGTTTAAATTCATTTTGTTCTTTCGTCGACGTATAAAAGGTAGTGGCGCCCTAAAGCTTCTTATAGTCTGACAACCTCTGACATACCTAGTGCAGCACTAACATGGAGTAGAACCTTCCTTGAGAAGAGTCTCGAGTGGCCACTCTAGCGCCACAGTCACGAACAACCGACTGATACGTTTACAAGCCTTATTGTACTTGTTTTTCACATGAAAGTCGATGGTGAAAACAGCTGCCATTCGAAATAATGAAGCCTACATGGGCTACCGGTCTATAAATAATAACCAAGTGAAATAAAAAAAAACGAAAACGGAACGTAATTTAAAAACGTTTCTTTCGTAGTTCGTGATCCAAACTTCACATCTAGTGTAAAAAATGAAAATATGTCTTTCGGCTTTAGTAAAAGTAGGATGAGGACTCGCAAAATGCACTTATTTGAGAGATGTTATGTTATGTTTTTAGATGTTCAGATCATAGCGAATGGCTGGATGTTTAGACCAGAAGTCGGTCTGCATCAAGGAGTCGTCCAAGAAATAGTGGAAAGCGTAGAGAGTGGAGATGTAAGATCCGTTCGGGCGTTACTTGATGCTGGTTGGAGATTAGAAGCGTCGCAAGCTATTTATACATATTTGACTAGATTAGTTGACCCGCTGATACCTATTCAGATACAGTCATTAGTATTGGGTAATGTATTCCTATTAGGGTTATTTCAAAATTTACTTGATGCAATCTAAAAGTAATTGTTCTGCTTATAAAATAACTTGGAGCAATTTAACGGAAACTAAGTGGTTTAGTAAGGAACATAGAAAAGAATATGTCCATCAACTTCATTATATTATAGGTTTGGGGGCGTCCATAAATTACATAAATTACGTGAGACAGTTTTTCGGATTTTTCGACTCCCCCGCCCCCTCCTGGTGTGATTTCGTAAGATTTTCCTTTACTCCCTCCCCCCTCCTCAAATCTCTCGTGAGATTTTTTAAAATGTGATTTGGTTGTAAACCCGTTGGATTTGAAAAAAAAATACAAAAAAAAACAATTTGTTCTATTACTTTAATTTAAGACTAGCAAAGACTAGCATACAATTGTGTTTTGAGAATATTGCCGTAGTTTAAAATCACTGTGATAAAATTAAATAATAAATACTTCAACTTAAATTAATAAAAGATGATTCTAATTCAGTCCATGGAGACTCGTGCACAATCTCAAGAGTGACTACTTTGTTTTGCTGTATTCCATAACTTTACTACTTCTTCTTGACAGCACTTTTTTGTCTTGTAGATGTGTCTTTTGACGTAAGCATTATAATATTCTTGAAAACTCATGTTCAATTATTAAAAACGTTACGAAAATAGTTGTTAAATAAAATATTTACGGGCATAAACAAAGCAGGTTAGAAAAATTTTTGACTTTAATTTAACTTAACTTTCACGTGATTAGGTGATTACGTGATATTTGTTAAAACCCCCTCACTCCCCAAGTGAGATTTGGAAAGATTTTACTTGACCCCCTCCCCCCCTTAAACACCTCACGTAATTTATGGACGCCCCCTTTATATTAATGATTATAATTGACCTTTTCCAAGTACGTCATCGTGACGAATTTCTGTAGCCGGGCAACCCTCACACTTAATTCTAATATAACCTTAAACCGAATAATGCAACACGATAACACTCCTAACAATTGCTTTCTTACACTTTTAAATTATTATAGTATCCAACTAATACACTCTAGTACACAAATTTACCAAAACCGATTGACTTTTGTTCTCAATTTATATTCAAATCAGTAAAAATGCTATTTCCATCCATCTTTCTGAAGGTTGTCCTTGATCAGCTGACAAAATGTCGCGGAAAACGCTCTATTGATTCAATTCTGCTCCACTGAAATTGTTTTGTGATTAATTGTATACAGCACAGAGGATAAGTTAACTAATTCCAGTTTCTGTAACTGAATAAGGAATTTCCAATTTAGTATTCAACTGACCACTTCAGATCTTAGGACTTGGTGTATTTCACACTTTATTCTGTAACCCTGTAAGGTTTCTACCGTTAGGAGTGGCACTCTGTAATTCATATTCTCAACGAAAACGAAAAGAATACCTTTATCGCTATGTTCGTTAGTACTATATAGCCACATCTCTTCTTTGACGGAAATGGTTTGGCAATCCTCGCGTCATTGATTGGTAGAGATATATTTGTATTTTACATTCTAAAAACATTTTTGAGCTATTTGAGCTGACCACAAAAATGAATTGGAAGAAAAGAAGAAATTACGAGAGAAAATAACCAATCCCACTGACAGGTCGGTCATTTTGTGCTGGAGGGCACACATTCTATTTAGTTTTCATTGTTGACTGGTAAATAGCGGATGATAGTTAGACTTTAATTAGTAATCAGTTCTTAAAAGTATCTAAAATGCCATCGTTTTGTAGTGTTGTTAACCCGCGATGACTCGCGTTGTTTGATTTTTTCCAACGTTTGAAGCTTTCCTCCAACTTTAGGGAAACGATATAGAGTGCACGCCCTTAAATTTATTTGAATTTAAAGGGAGTGACACGAACACAATATTAGGTTTGTTCCAACCAGCGTCAGAAACCGTCAGGATTCTGCGCCGTAACTTAAATACGTTCCAACCAGGCATACAAACGATTAGTTAACGACCAGTTTCTTGTTCCAACCAAAATTTAAAACGGTTTGAAAACTATCAGAACGGTTTACGGATTTTCTTCTAACCACTAATCTGGCGCATGCGAATCGCTGTGTTTTTATTTTATTTCACAGTTTCTTTCTCTGTTTCATTAAATTGCAGCATAACCTAGAACTTTTAAAGTGTGAATTGTGTTTATTTTTAGGTATAATTAAAACTAGAACTTTTAAAGTGTGAATTGTGTTTGTATTTAGATATAATTAAAAAGCTTGGTTTTATTCCTAATTTTGATCATAATAAAAATCGTGTAAGCCTTTGGATCAGCTGATTAACGATGCCAACATAAGCGCATGTACAGTACAGACTGAAGTTGTCAGATGTTCCAACCATAAACATAAATTGATCAGGGATCAGATTATTTGATAGACATGCGCGTTGAAAACGATTTGAAAATTGTTGGAAATCAGTTCGTGATTTGTGGTTGGAACAAACCTATTATAGTATATGCCACCGCGTCAAGACTGTTGTGAAAATCTAACGCGCGTAGTTATTTATTTCCTTGTTTGTTTCAAAATCAATGCCGTACGAAAAAGATCAAGCCCGCCTTATGTCTATTTGGGAGGCTTCAGAAGATCAAGATGGTTTATCCGATGTAATGTGTAACACCTCAGATGTTGATGATGTCTCTGAACACAGTGAGCATAACACTGACACTGAGCAGTCCAACACTGAAGCATAGCACAGGGCTTTTTTTCGGGCCGAGATGGGAAACTCATGTTCGAAGGGGTCCAGGACCCAAACAGTGTTCGACTCATCCCCAAGTGGATGCCTACCAACCAAACCCACCTCAAATTCACCGTTACCCCCGCCTCGGAATCACTACCCTAGCATACTTCGAGATGGGCGGCGGTCCCTCGCACACTCTCCTCTCACGCCGTCGACTTTTCCCTACTATCACTCCTACCTCTCATGCCATATCGAGTCCTTCTCTCCCCCTAACCATGCTCTCTACTACTCCACTCACCTCCATCCCTTTCTCCTCCCCACTCAACATTATCTCCATTCTCCCAGTACACCGCCTCCCCTAGTTTCCTCTCCAACTTCTTCAGCACATTGCCCTGTAGATATATTAGTAAACAATGGGAGCAAATACTCTTTAATTGTAATTCGATAAGCGCCTCAATGCGAAGTAGGGGTATGAACAGTTCCTCATAACTCACCCTGTATACATTTTGTATTTTTAAATATTGATAGATGAAAATGATGACGTACCAATAGAAGTTGTAGCAACAGACGTACTAGGGTTGATTAAACAGGAACTACCAGAGGACCATCTACAATTAATTGCAATACTACTACATCTTCTGGATATTGTTATAAAATCTTCTCCAGCTGACGAGCTAAGAGGAAACACCTTGCCAATATCAATGTTACCAATATTTTTTAACATACAGGTAAAAGCAAAAAATAGTCTTTAAAACAATAGTCGTTTGCTATTCGTTACTTTTGAACTAAAGCGTTACTGAAAAAAAAGAGCCTTTATCAGCCGCAGGTTTGACAACCTATGAAATTTTATTACCGCAAACTTCAGCCAGTTTCACGCTAATCAAATGACGTTGAGTCCCTTTTTAAAACTTTACCAAGTATAGTTTGGCAAGTCTATCTGAAGCTACGCGGCATCGGCAAGGGACGAGGAAACATGGCCGATATCTGTCATAAACGTACCAATGGCGTACGGTACCTATTTTATAAAAAGTATTACAAATAATAATAATTATTATATAATAATTATATCTATATAGAAACTGATTTATGCTTTGCTTTAAAGGTAAGGTATTTTTAAAAATACGGTATTTGTCAAAAACTGATAATGTTAAAAATCGTACTTGAATTCAATATGGATACGAAATAATAAGATACCAAGTAAAACTGAAAATACGAAGATAAACACTGACAATATAAACGCCACTGGATAATCAATGTCAGTCAATTGTCCTAGTAAGAAGGAAGAACACACGTACGCGCTTGCCAATGGGAAGTCAGGTGGTTACTTAGCAGCGGTGGTTCGATAAATATTCACCAATTGAGTTAGTCCGGAGGGCGTGGTAATTATGATTTTCGCACGACGTTGCCGGCTTGTAGGAAACCCATAACATATTTGGAAAAAAGTACATCTTTTAATATTCAGAAATTGAAAAAATAATGTTAATAGACGAAATCCAATGAAACAAGCTCATTAAAGAACTAACATTCAATCCATTTTTGTAATTATTATCACTACATACTTGGAACTTTAGCTTTTTCATAGTTAAACGTGGCAATATCGAATGTTTTCGACCGCATTCCTTTCACAGCTTCAGTTATGTTTGCCAAACTATAGGTAATTCTGACACCTGCAGAACTAACTTAACATATAACATAAATTAATTATTTTGGAAAGAATCTAATTTTTTTTGTCTTCAATCCTGAAAAATCTTGATGTTGAGAGCAAAAGGTGGACACACTTCCACCATGTATGTTAATAAATAATCGGGTGATGTTTGCTCTCCTTGATACCGTATACAACGATCCTCCAATATGTACTTTTCTCATTTGTTTTATCTTCAAATTTCATTCATTTATTTTTCAGAATCAACACATAACTGAATGGAGAAGAATAGCAACAATATTTTTAGAAATAATCAGACAAGCTACTAATTACTTAGAAGTAACTTTAGACAATGAAGAACAAGTACAGGTATATATTGGTATAAATTGAAAATATCAGCAAAGCCACAAAAAACAAAATTAGCGCTTTTGAATGTTTGTGTTGCGTGGGTTAAAATTTTTTTTAGGTAACTTTCTGATATACGTTCGCAAACATTACCGCTTATTATTCTAAGACATTACCAATATTCAATCCTCACATGGGTCATTTGATATTAATTTTATATTGACCCTTTTCATCTAATTTCCAAGAGTCATTTTCAACTTAATCGCCATAAAAAATTAGCCCGGTGGGATGAGAATTGACCAAAATGATAAATAAAATTATCATCTGTTTTATAACCCAATAGGTCATTCCAGAATGACGTCACTGACAGGTCGGCTATATTGTTCTGGAGAGCCCATGTCATATTCTATTTAGTTTTCGTTAGTTCAAGGTTAGTTAGTGCCTTGGAGGAAAACATGCATCCTGACTGGAATCTTACCCAAAATATGGGCTACACCACTAGTGGGAAATCAGATGAGTCTGCAGCTTCAAGATATTAGAAAGACGGGAACGGAAAAAAATTTGCGATAGAGGTAGGTATAATAATTAAAAATAAGGGTTTGCACCTGAATCTGTTGCCCTTGACTTTCGTTGGAATCACAAAACTCCTCTGTTGATTGCTTTTTTCGTCTTCTGACATTTTAATTATTATTTAATTCAATTCAGAGACAGTTTACTGACTGCGCCATGTGTTATTTGTAAATTTTTTATTATTTAAATATAATATACAGTGAAGACATAAAGTCCGTTCCCCCCCTGTAATTTTTGAACCGTTAGGTATATAGTGATGAAATTTGGCACGATAATATATGACCCCATTCTGCATTTTTTAACACATCAATGACAGCTCGGAATGTCAAAGTGACAGCTGGGCGGGCGTTTGGGATATTTTTTTAATTGGAAATGGGGGTCGAGGAGTACCTCATTTTGAAGGTCTTTTTATACTCAATATATTCCCCAGATTTGAAAACAAGGTTCAATAGTTCCAAAATAAAAACCAGTAATATCAGTTTATAACAATCTTCTGTTAATTTGTGTACTACCTAATAGGTGTCATTATTGATTGTTGCTGTCATGTTTTTTAATACCTGCATTTAGGTTTGATAGTAAATTTTAGCTCGAATTTGTCTACAATGGCTCGTTTCTTACAATACAAATTTGAAGTGGTCATTATTTTTGGTGAAGCTAATAGAAATTAACATTCTGCTGTTCGTATGTTCAATGAACGTTATCCTGAACGCCAAATATGCAGAAAATTCTTACGTAAGTTAATTTCAAAATTTCAAGAAACTGGTTCGGTAAAAGACGCTCCAAGGTCTGGGCGGCCATAAATTGGGGAAGATGTAAAAGTCCAGGTCTTAGCTGAAATGGTTGTTTATCCCCAACAGCACGTGGCCAACACATGCAATATTTCGCGTACTTCTGGAAAAAATATTTTAAAGTGCCATACATTTCATCCATTCAAAATCAAAATTATGCATGAATTAACAGAAGATGATCCTGATAGACGACTCGAATTTTGCGAGATTATGTTAGAAAGAATCACAGGAAATCAAAACTATTTGCGGAATATCTGTTTTAGTGACAAAAGTACTTTTTTTTAAACGGAAGAGTTAATACTCAAAACTGTAGGTACTGGAGTGATGAAAACCTCCATGTTTTCCGGCAGGGACACACACAGTTCCCCCAGAAACTTAATATCTGGGCGGGAATTTTGGAAAATTATATCATAGGTCCCATTTTTCTGGAAGGAAATCTTAATGGACCCATGTACCTGAATATGTTGCAAAATACAATTGCCATTGTTGCCCAAAATCCACATCAGTTTCAAGAGGTGATATTCCAACAAGACGGAGCCCCGCCTCACTATTTTAGGCA
Source organism: Lochmaea crataegi (assembly GCA_947563755.1). Lineage (NCBI taxonomy): Eukaryota > Metazoa > Arthropoda > Insecta > Coleoptera > Chrysomelidae > Lochmaea > Lochmaea crataegi. The sequence goes on from OX387433.1 coordinate 16,606,588, forward strand.
AGTCACAAATTACCTTGATGAGAATTATCAAGATAGGTGGATTGGTCGTCGAGGTCCAACAAAATGGCCAGCTCGATCGCCAGATCTCATGCCCCTAGATTTTTTTCTTCGGGGATATGTTAAATCCGACAACGAATTACGGATGTTTGCTCCAGAATAACGCCACAGATGCTTCACAATGTCAGAGAAAAATTTACTCGTAGAATATTTATTTGTCAGGAAGTTCTTGGTGGTCATTTTCAACATCTTCAGAACTAACAAGTGTTTTCTAAATTTGTTTGTGCTTTTACGTTTAATTTAAATTATTTCATAATTTTTTAGCTTAGGTTCTTTTAGGTTAGGGTTGGTTCAATGTTAATTGATTACTTTCACATTATGTTTTATTTTGAAACTAATAAATAATTTACAATAATTATGCAATAGTATGTAGATGAACGCAGAAATCGTTATTACTGGTTTTTATTTTGTAACTATTGAACCTCATGTTTTCAAATCTGGGGAATGTATTGAGCATAAAAAGACAATCAAAATGAGGTATTACTCGACCCCCATTTCCATTTAAAAAAATATTTCAAATGGCCGCCCAGGTGTCACTTTAACATTCAGAGCTGTCATTGATGTGTTAAAAAATGCAGAATGGGGTCATATTAGGTATTGTTCCAAACTTCATCACTATATACCCAACGGTTTAAAAGTTACAGGGGAGACGGACTTTATGTTCTACAAAGGCTGTCTGACAACCAACTGACTTAGAGCAAATGTCAAAACACACAAGCTCCAATTCCAACTGATATCGGTTGTCCTCCAGAACAATATGGCCGACCTGTCAAATTCAGGTGTTCTGAAATGGTATATAAAGGACGGTGAGAGCTAACCGGATTATGGTGACAGGTGTCAGTTACGCGACTAACCAATAAGTTTTACTGATACTAAAAATTGCACAGCTCAAGAAGTTTTCACTTCAAAAAATATTTTAAATTAGCCTATTAGAGACTTTTAAAAGAGCCTATTAGAGAGTTTTAAAAAAGTTTAAATGCATATACCTTTGAAACTTTATGTGTTTTTATGGAATGAAATGTCGCGAGATTATGTCACGTAAACACTAACCTTAAAACTTACCAATCGGTCAAAGTTCTAATGGTAACCACAGATGAACGAGTGGCCCTTAGTATTTGAACAAAATTATGGTTGTTTAAAGCAAACCTAATACATATATTTCATTTGCAGGAATGATTAATAAACAATTTATTGAAGATCTAGGAGCTTTTAAGTAAGGCCGTATAATACAACGTTTTTTGTTAAAGCCTAATATGTAAGTTGTAAAATATAAAGTATAAAATATCCTTGTATTTTATTTAATCATTTCGAATTTGTTCGTAGCAAATAACCTTACATCATTTTCAATAAATATTATTTATTTTATCCTCTAGTCCTTTCCATTTCCGTGTCATTCACTCGTAACGAAAAATATTCCTTATCTTCCCATTTTCCTGAGTAAAAAAACATCACCTTTTTCCCCGAATTCGTTTCAATACAGTGACGAGTTAAGGCCAATTGGTGCCTAATAGTAGTACGAAAAAAAAGTGATGGAACATTGTGTGAGTGTTGGGAGGGATGGCATCAGCTTTCGCCATTTGCCACATACTATTTTAAATCTGGAGGAAAATTACAAGGAATTTTTACTTATATTTTAATATTGGTTCTTTTTCATGTATCTTATTACAGAGTCCAAGATACATTTGCTGTTTGTTGATATTACTGAGGTAATATTTGCCTGTAGCTGGAATCCATTTCCAGTTAAATCGACTATAAATTGTTCAATAGACGAAACATAGTTAGTGCATTCAAAGAATAGATGATTTAGATCGGCAGTTTTGTTATTATTGCATTAGCAATATGGTGAAGCAACTAGATTTAATTATAGAAATTGTGCTGAAGTAACTTTTGCTCATACTTATTAGAAAATTGAAAATGAGGAATTTTATTCGGCAATCTAGGAGAAATTAGAAAATAGTGGTTTTTAGATTTTCTTGCAAATTCCTCATATAATTTAGACCAATCTGATCTCATTTGATTTTTATAATAACTGATAAGGTTATAGTATTGTGGATGGTAATTTATAACATGTCCTGTTGTAGCGTTCTTGGCCTCAGAGTCTGTTTTTTCATTGCCTCTAATACCTACATGGGCCTTTGCCCAGATAAATTTTACATGTACATTTAATGAGTTAAGATGAGATGCTAGCTTTTTAATGATAAAAATTGTTTTATTCTTAAATTGTATGACAGGAGAGCTTTGTAGGGCTTCCAAAACGGATATGATAACTACTCCTGTTATTGTTTGTTTTAAACAACATGTAAGTCCTTTTTCTATTGCAAATGCTTCAGCAGTAAATATAAAACATAATCTGTTTAAATCACTTTTTGATCTGCAAATTCAATCAATATGGAATTCATAATGGAGTTGTTTAGTGAGGGGTTCTCAGTGTAATTGGGGTATATTATATCTGGCTTGTAGAAAATGTCTTCGAATTTAAAACTATAAATATGGTACAATTGACTGTTACTAACTTTTATATTATGTGTATCAACGAAAGCATCAGCTGTGGAGAATCTTTTTTATCCAGTATTTGTTGGATAAGTTTTGTGAATTTAAGTTTGCTATTTCATTCATTAGTACTGTGTTAAAAGCTCTATATTTGACTAACTGTTTTCTGGCCAAGTACTGCCTTCTGATTTTTAACGGTGGTTTTTGTGATTCAGACAGAATTGCATGACACGGGTGTTCGATTTGAAGGATCTTCTTTGTTTCCCTTCAAACCAGAGAAAATGAACTGTGTAACCATTCATTCCAGACACTTTCCGAAATGAAACACTATATTTTAAATTCACTATGAACCTTTACTGATCTATAACCATTTACAAATGTACAAAGCGAATGCTGCGAGCAATTGGTAATTACCCGGGAGAAACTTTTGCGGTAACTTACTTTGTACCGAACCGGCATGGGTTACGTGTAGAGCGATTTTTGGGGAGGAGACGACGCTTGTAGTTGGGGTTCTGATGAGAGACCGGTGCATGGTAGGGATGTTAAAAAATAATCGATTTTTATATAAATCGATTATTATTTTCTTGTAATCGATTTTGAGTTATCGATTTTTATAGTAATATTATTCGATTTTATAAATTACGTGTTTAAATCGATTTTCGGAAACGGCTCGTATTATTTATTGACCATGTATCAAAATTTAGACAATTATTGACCATTTCTCAAAATTTTAACAATTATTGACCATTTTTCAAAATTTTAACAATATTGACCATTTGTGACAATTATTGGCCATTTTGACTGTTTTTCAAAATTGGTGACCATTTTTCCAAATGATGACAATTTTTAACCATTTTTGACAGTTTTTGACCATAATTGTCCATTTTTAACAATAATTGACAAGTTTCGATAGTTTTTGACCATTTTTTACAATTTTTCAAAATTTTAGACTATTTTCAAAATTATTGACCATATTTCAAAATTTTTTACAATTTTTCAAAAACTTCAACAATTTTTGGCAATTATCAACTATTTTTCAAAATTTTGACAATTTTTCAAAATAATTGTCCATTTTTGACAGTTTTTGACAATTTTTAACCTTCTTTGATAGTTTTTGACACATTGGCCATTTTTGAGAATTTTTCAAAAATTTTAATAATTTTTGACCATTTTTGATAGTTTTTGACAATTATCGACCATTTTCCAAAATTTCAACAATTTTTGACAATTTTGACAGTTTTTGACAATTTTTGACAATTTTTGACAATTTTTGACAATTTTTGACAATTTTTGAAATATTTTAAAAGTTTTTGACAATTATTGACCATTTTTCAAGTTTTTTTGGAAAATTTTTGACAATTATCGACCATTTCCCAAATTTTTTGACAATTATTGACCATTTTTGACAAAAATTGTCCATTTTTAACAGTTTTTGACAATAATTGGCAATTATTGACCATATTTCAAAATTTTTGACAATTATCAACTATTTTTCGAAATTTTGACAATTTTTAAAAATAATTGTCCATTTTTGACAGTTTTTGACAATTTTTAACCATCTTTGATAGTTTTTGACAATCATTGGCCATTTTTGAGAATTTTTCAAAATTTTTCAAAAATTTTAATAATCTTTCAAAAATTTTAATAATTTTTCAAAAATTTTGACCATTTCTACAAAATTATTGACCATTTTTGATAGTTTTTGACAATTATCGACCATTTTCCAAAATTTTAACAATTTTTGACAGTTTTTGACCATTTTTGACCATTTTTGACAATTTTTGACAATTTTTGACAATTTTCGACAATTTTTGACAATTTTTGACAATTTTTGACAATTTTTGACAATTTTTGACAATTTTTGACAATTTTTGACAATTTTTGACAATTTTTGACAATTTTTGACAATTTTTGACAATTTTTGACAATTTTTGACAATTTTTGACAATTTTTGACAATTTTTGACAATTTTTGACAATTTTTGACAATTTTTGACAATTTTTGACAATTTTTGACAATTTTTGACAATTTTTGACAATTTTTGACAATTTTTGACAACTTTTGACAATTATCGTCCATTTTTGACATTTATTGACCATTTTTGACCATTTTTCAAGTTTTTTTAAAAAAAATTTTGACAATTATCAACCATTTTTCAAAATTTTAACAATTATTGACAATTTTTGACCATTTTTCAAGTTTTTTCAAAAATTCTTACAATTATCGACCATTTTTCAAAATTTTAACAATTATTGACAGTTTTTGACAGTTTTTGACAATTTTGGAGAATTATTGACCATTTTTGACAATAATTGTCCATTTTTAACAGTTTTTGACAATAATTGGCAATTATTGACCATATTTCAAAATTTTTGACATATTTCATATAATTTTATTTAATTTTCAATCTAATAAATCTGGTAATGAATGAATCTCCTAGGTTTATTATCGGGATATAAAAAGCCTGTACTTTTTAAAATAATACAAAAAAATCGATGTTTTTGAAGAAATCGATTTATTTTTATTAAAATCGATTTTTGAAAAATCGATCAATTTTGAATAAAGAAAAATCGATTTTTATTCAATCGATTCTTTCCCATTAATCTCACATCCCTAGAGGGTTAAAAATGGGGTGATGTCGGTCTGTTCGCGTCCTTGCACTTTGTACAAGGTGAGAGGGAGAAGATGCATTACGAAACTTGGTTCCTTAGAATGAGAGGGCAAACAAATCGGTAATATCGATTTTCTCGGGGAGAAAAGTGCATTTTCGAACAACAGGGATGATTTCATAAGGCCTAAACTAATTCTTATACCATTGTACTGGATCCTGTCAAGGATGAGCAAATTTGTGTTAGAAGCTGTACCGTATAACGTACAACCATAGTCCATGAGTAGGCTCTATAAAAGATAAGTGAAGTGTTTGCATCTGCTCCCCATTTTGTTTTAGTCACAGTACGAAGAAGATTCAAACCCTTTTCACATTTCTCTTTTATATTAATAATATAGTTGGACCAAAGCAATTTTTTGTCGAGGATAATCGCCAAATATTTGTAGTGATCCACTATCGGAAAGGAGGTATTATTTATATCAATTGTGTCCGCAAGATGAAGCCGGTGTCTTGTGAAGCCGATTTCTCAGATGCAAGACTAAAACCCAGATCATTTAACCATCCTTTAATACAGTATAATACGTGTTTGAGGTCTTTAACGCATAGCTCATAAGTTTTATGGGTGACGTAAAAGCAGATTTCATCTGCGTACTGAATTATTTTTATATTATCATCCATAATGTCATGCAGTTCTGCAGTATAGATATTAAAAAGTAATGGACTGAGAATAGAGCCTTGAGGAAGACGGTTATTTACTATTCTAGGACCATGTAAAACATTATTGTTATCGCAAATAAAAATTTTTCTATTCCTAAAAAGTTCCAATATATTAGCGGACACTTTTCTATCTATACCCATAATATTCAACTTAGAGAACAAAATATTGTGATCAACCACATCGTATGCCCCTTTAAGATCAATAAAAAGACATAGTAAGTCCCTTGACCTCTACGAAATCCATATTCGCTTTTTGGTGCTAAAGATTTACTTTCTAGAAAGAACTCAAGTCGATTTTTAATTATGCTTTCAAAAGTCTTCGTTATGCATGATAATAATGATATGGCTCGAAAAGATGAAGATGAACAGTATTCGCCAGCTAACTTGATGTCCTAAATGCTTTCTAGGGAGCTATTGACGCCGCCCATCAGATAACTGTAAACAGTGCCGTGCAAGTTCTGAGGATACGCTTTCTGTTACAAATTAACACAACTTGAACAATTAATAAAGTAAAGTCCGTCCGGAAATATATGATCCTAACTTAATAAATAATATTTAATTATTTGTTATAATTATTGGTATATTGATTTTAATAGAAACGGATCTGCTTTATACCTGAATTCTGAGTACATAAACAATAACTGTGTGACGCTACGTTACTGAAAATCTCAACACCTGATAAGGTTCGATGCAATTGGCGTTTGTCAAAATTTTACCACCAATAGCAGCCGAGTAGACAGGGCACTATTACTCTGTCTCTCTTAGTTGGTAATTTCTGGGACATCAAGTTAGCTGGCGAATACTGTATCAGGTTTTTTAAAGGGTTTAAGTGATAGGGTATTAATAATCTCTTTTAATTGGTTTGAATAGTCTTGCCTAACCCACCAATTGTTGTATATACCTGGGATAAATATTTTAGCAGCATCAGGAATGTTATATACCGTCTTGTTGGTGAAACTGTCGATAACAATAACAATACCAGACAGTAAAACCAAAATATTACGAAATTTTACTGTGACTGGCAAATTCTACGAAATTTATAAAAAATACGCAAATCTTCGCCCTCAAAATGCTAATGGTCTATGGTTTTCTTATTAATTATCAAAAAGGAAAGTGTACCATTCAGAGAATAGGTCTGAATAAGTTTGGAGCTATGGGAAAAGACATTGCCAAGTATTTAAAGTTGCCAAATTACGAATTATATACTGGGCACTGCTTTCGCCGATCCTCCGCAACAATTCTTGTTGATGCTGGAGGTGACATAACCACGTTAAAACGCCACGGTGGCTGGAAATCTACTACAGTCGCTAAGGGATATATTGATGAATCGAATAAGAGTAAGCTTGACATAGCAAATAAAATTGCAAATGCAATACAGAACATACCATCAAGCATACCAACGAATTTAGAAATGGAAAATCGCGAGAAGCCGTCTATTTCAACGTCGACAAATTATCAATTTCGAAAGAATTAAGTATTCAGCAATCAAGTTCTCCAAATATGATATTCAATAATTGCACATTCAAAATCAATTAGATAAATACATACATTTTTATAGGCTTCTATTTCTGTGTACCTATTAGAAATAGCAATAAAGAAAATATTTGTTTTTGCAATGTATGCATGTATTAAACGTGAACGATATGTTGTCATAGAAAAAGTATAGTATGCAACTCGCAACAAAATGGGCATCATTTTGTGCTCATTGCATAATATACTATTATGTAACAAGTGCATAAAGTGGTGCTTTTTTCAAGAATGGACAAATTGACGCATGAGCCGCAGGCGCATATTATGTTGCATACACTATTTTTTCTACAAGCAAGGAAAAACCAAAAAATGTATCATTTAGGTTGCTCCAAAGGGACTGAAAATGGCGTCGATTTGAATGTTTATGTTAGTCATGATGACAAAACGCTAAGTTAAATGTCAGATGAGTGCAATCTGCAGAGCCATTAGCGGAAATATTTAAAATTAGCGTTAAACAACTACTTTATCTCACACTTTTGCCACACTTTGCATAATTTTGCATCTGTTGGGAAGCTGTGTATTGATACATTTGCATCTTTATACTGATTACATTGCGACACAGAGCAATATACCTCTTTCACTTGCTGGTCATTAATAGAGTCTAAATAAGTTTTATGATACAACATTTTCACCAAAATCTTCTAGAAATCAAGAAAACGATATTAATACGTTGCTCACTATATACACGTACTGTAATGGCGATTTGGTTTGTTTTCCCCATTCCAAGGTTATACAATTTTGACGGTAGGTGTCGCACCCTTTGCTCGTTTTCGCGAATTACGGATACACTTGGAGACACCTTTAGGTAAAAAAAAACTAAAAATTTAGATTGTTTCTATTTTAATTTTCATATACAGTCTTTCCAAAATCTCGCTTGATAACATCACTAATTTTTTCCCCTATGGTTGCACAAGGAATTGTAGAATGTCCTGCTATATTATGAGGAAACACGCTGCAGTCAGCAACTCTTAAATTTTTAAGTCCAAATACTTTCAAACTAGAATCTACAACTGCTCCTTTACGAGGATCAGTACCCATAGCACAAGTACCTACCATATGTAATCCTGGCAAAGCATTTTGTTTTAACACGCAATGCCAGTACTCTCTTCCTTTACCTTGAATATCCGAACAAGCTGGTACGGGAACATTTAAATTTCTGAATTGATATTTTTTGTACGGTTTGGAATTGACAAGTTTAAAAATAAACTCCACGCATTGATATAAACCTTCCAAATCTTCATTGTGCTCGTCAGAGAAGCCGTTGGGATCTATTAAAGGATAATCATAAGGATTATTACTTTTCAATCTTATCTTACCAATAGATTTCGTAGGAAAATATTCAGCCCCTAAAATCATCAACGTTGAATTTGAATCTTTTGACTGATCCTGCAGCAATGCTTTCAAATCTTGACCAACTAATGTGAAAAATTCAAGGTCTGGTATACTTGTCTGCGTTTTATTCAACTGGTAAAAACCTACAAGTTGTGGTATTGAAGGTGGGAATGATAAAGCACCAGTGCCATTAAAATATTCCTTCAACTGCTCTCGTAGCGATGGTTGATGGTGTTTAAAAAGAGTCATAAAGGGTAGAGCTACAATTACGGTATCCTGGTAGTTATTGCCAACTGCCAAATTTTCTATGATTGGAATACCTAACTCACTTAAATGGTCCTGTAGTCCTACACCAGAAAGCATGAGTATCTGGGGACTAGCTATGCTACCAGCGGACAATATAACTTCTTTTGTAGCCCTAGCTCTATAAATTTGACCGTTTTTTACAAACAAAACGCTCTCAGCGGTTTTGGTGACGTTATTGATTTCGATTTTAGTCACATAACTATTTTGGGTAACTTTTAAGCTGGTCCGTCCAAGGAAGGGTGTTATAAAAACAGATCCAAAATCTTCTCTCAATCCGTTTTTAATGAATCTTTGAACGTAAGAAGGTCCTATCATATTTGGTCCGTTATAATCAATAACTTTATAGCCCATTTGTTCGTTTGCCTCAAAGAAGGGTTGGTTAAAAACGCTGTCAGGTAGACCATGCTCGTTGTGTAATAAACCAACTTGGCCGTGATATGATAAGTCTATTGGCGCTTTTGCATTTTTCCAATCGAAATGTTCGGATTTTTTGAAATACGGTAGGAGATTTTCAAATGTCCACGATGAGTCATTAATATTTCTTGCTAATTCATCGTATTGTTCTGGGGGACCCCGACAATAGACAAGTTCATTAACTAAAGAACCGCCACCTACTCCTTTTCCACGACTTATATCACACGTATGATTTGCATTACCTAAAACAACGTTAAAAGTTGAAAATTTGTCATGGAATATTAAGTATACTTAACAAAAATCTATTAAAATGACCTCCAATGCTGGTAGCTGAAGAGTTTTATGGCCGTTTGCACCAAGTGATATTTAAGTATACTTAAGGTTAAGTGGCGCTTTAAGAAAGTTTGCGCTTATCTAAGCTTAGAAAATCGCCCGCTTATTCTCCACTTACCCTCAAAGAAGAGATTTCTAACCTAACATTCTTGTGATGTTTTCCTTTTTTATGTTTTCTGGTTTTCGTTTTCCGTCTTCTAATTTCAGTGTGTAAAGTGTGTGTTTCTTTTGATTTTTGAAGGAGGATGATTGGATATCCTTGAAAATGGATTTCCAAGAAGACGGTACAACCGTAAAAACTACTATGAGGAATTGGACCAAAGGTTTCGCTTGACTAACCCAACTGTCTTACAACTCGTAGAAATTCTAGAAGATTCTTTAGAATATCCGGACAATTTGTGAGTCCAATTCTTAAAGTAACAAAATAGTTGCAGGCTGCAGCCACCTATTTATTTTTGTGCTGATTTTGCTATAATAAAAATTGACAAATTTCATGTTTAAAACTCTCATTATTTTTTATTCATAGAAATGATCCTGTTTCACCTGTGAACCAAATTTTAACAGCTTTGCGATTTTGTGCAACAGGGGCTCATCTATCAATAATTGCAGATTTTATGAGAATTCATACTGCAACAGCATCAAGAATAGTTAAAAAACTATATATAATATCATTTATAATTATTTCGAATTTGCATATCATCGTCAGAATGACAAAATAAGGGTCCAAACAGTAAATTCAATTATATTAAGCAATAACTCATCGGAATCGTCGGTCTTAGATTTTGTGAAAAGACCCCCTCCAGTTACATACAGCTCCTTTTTTTGTTCTGCCACCTTTTTTCTTAATTCCTTTTTCTGGTTTTCATACAACTGACTCAAAGACTCAGCACTGCTGATACACAAGTTTGGGGCCACCAGGTTAAATTGAAATTCAATTTCATTATTTTCAGAAACAGTCAGGCCATATTAGCAATTCCTTTTCACGAACTGAATAATTTGCCCATCTGCCTTTCTTCTTTTTGGAAAAAATCTAGTTTAGTGAACCAACGCGGATTTCTATGAAATGATTTTTTTTAAATTAATTCGAGGTCGCTGAACACGAAAATGAAAAAAGAAATCGGCGCTCTCTTACCACATACAAGATATGAATTTTTGAAGATGAATTCAGATCATCACTGCACTGGTTTTATTGTCATATTATAACTGCTTTAAAATGATGCATTATAACTTCTACACAATGTTAAATACACTCAGAGCTGTCACGAATCATGTTAAAAATGGTTTAAATAGATGTAAATAGTTTCTGTATGATTCTTGTTGCATATTTAGTTATTGATTACTTTTTGGGAATAATACCACATGTATTTACGCAAAAAATCTTTATTTTATTTAACGTTTCAACTCTAAACATGGAGTCTTTTACTGTCAATTTTAATATCACTTTTGATAAATACTCCAGGTTTGGAGTTAAAACGTTAAATAAAATAATTATTATTCCCAAAAAGTAATCAATAGACAGATGTAGTTTAAAAATATCCACATATATTTATAATAAATAGATATAAGGCTCATATAAGTTGTCCCATCACAGTTTAGGTGTCGGAGAGTATGCCCAATTACGGGAAAAGGCAAAATTTTAAAATGTTTGTGACAGTGCGCAGCTTTCAAGAATGTTTTCAATTGTAGTTAAAGGTTAGTGGCACTCCAAAATTGGATTTTTTAAATATACCACCCTCTATATGTTTCAGATTTCGAAAATTTAAAACTTGGGGTTTTGAGTGTAAAGTTTTATAGAGTTATATGGGTGTTAAATCCCCAGATTTAAATATTTTGGAATGATTTGAATCTTTTGGAATGATTTAAATCATTTTTGTTTGAATATTTAAATACAAACTTCTTTTAAATCTAAAATCATACTTCATTACATGAAAAAAGATTTAAAATCAAATGATTTAAATAAAAAAAATGATTTAAATCGGAAAAATGATTTAAATATGATGATTTGTGACAGCTCTGAATACACTATAATTGCGTTTTCGATATTCCTCTCACACACACATTTAAAAATCACTGATATTGATATTCATTTCTTGTGAATTCTTTTTTTAATTCCACAATTATTAAATCTTTTGACATTTTCATGTAACATGACTGACATATAAGTTTTGGTCTGTTTCCTCTTAGTCGTACAACTTGTACCTAATAGCATATTCAGCCATTAGATATTTAGCCACTTGAATTAGTTGCTGAATATTTTTGATTTCATGATCGCGACATAAAAGATATAAACCAGATGAACATCATGAACATTCACACATTTTTACGATAGTTGGCGCTGTATTACAGTTGAAACATTTTTTTTTCAAATTTTGAGAGATGATGATTTTAGAAAGATGGTTAGCTTTGAGATAAGTTTGGTTGATATTTATCATTTATTTGCAGGATAATGAACCATTCAATTTGATCATTGAGGATGCTGAACAATTTTTTTTTCTCTGAATTGTACACTTCAATTAATTTTTAAAAAAATTACCTCCTCAGTTGTTCGGCCTCTATAAAGACTGCTGACAACGAAAATAGTTGCTGCAGGTGTAATTCCAAATAAAATTTTGAACATACTGCTAATATTATAAGACTTTGGTTATCAGAAGCTGTTTCCCCTTTTTAGAAAATTTGAAAATTCTTCTAATATCGCTTCCCGACCAACTAACACAGATCAAAGTGAAATCGCAATCGCTTCTTATCAGCATTTATTAGATTGGATTTCCGTTCGAAATAATGAAGTAGATTGATTATCGCGAGCGAAGCGATCGCGCCGGATCGACGTTTCGCAGTTTGCGCGCGCGAATTGCGAAACGTCGATCCGGCGCGCCTTTTTCACAGTATGTTGATAGCTGTTCGTTCAATTTTTCCATAACTGATTTCAGTTAAACGAAAGTTGAGCCAAATACAGCGACAGCTATCGGAAAAATAGGTGTATGTTCATGATGTTCATCTTGTTTATATCTTCTATGTCACGATCATGAAATCGAAAATATTCAGCAACTAATTCAAGTGGCTAAATATCTAATGGCTGAATATGCTATTAGGTACAAGTTTTACGACTAAGAGGAAGCAGACCAAAACTTATGTCAGTCATATTACATGGAAACGTCAAAATATATAATATTAATTGTGGAATTAAAAAAAGAATTCACAAGAAATGAATATCAATATCAGTGTTTTTTAAATGTGTGTGAGAGGAATATCGTAAAAAGCAATTATAGTGTATTTAACATTGTGTAGAAGTAAAATTGCATCATTTTAAAGCAGTTATAATATGACAATAAAACCAGTGCAGTGCTGATCTGAACTCATCTTCAAAAATTCATAACTCGTTTTTGGTAAGAGAGCGCCGATTTCTTTTTTTATTTTCGTGTTCAGCGACCTCGAATTAATTAAAAAATATATATTTCATCAAAATCCGCGTTGGTTCACTAAACTAGACTTTTACCTTCTTTTTGACTGTTTTCTTTTATAATCTGTTTTCTTCTTGAAAAACACAAAAATAATATCCTTTGATTTTCAAAGAAACGTGATAAATTAACTGGATTGACTTTTAATACGTTATTTCAAACCACAAAAACGAAAAGTCACTAGAAACTCAACTTAAATAGCGAGGTTGCCAAATGTATTGAACACTTAGCTAAGAAGCAGAGCAAGAACACTGGTGCTACTGAACTTTAAATAAGCGACCCTTAAATTTTAAATTCGCCATAGTTATTCTAAGCTTATACCTCTATTGGTGCAAACGGCCATTAGTCATAGTTTTCTAAAAATTTAGGTGTTGGAGATGAGTGGGTGAGATTCGATCTTCCACCGTGACTAACAAGAGTTTATTTGCCTATCATTCTTGGAAAGAGAAAAAAATTAGCTTCTTTGTGATACATCACTCGACCCAGGTTGCCATTTCAAAAGATTCAAGATGGCGTCTGTACGCTAAGCCCTGACATCAAAAACATTTGACATTTGTTCTAAAATATGCAGAATAACGTCTCATTCATCGTCCTAGAATTTCATAACTTTCCCTTTATCCGTTTCAAAGATAATCCCTTGGTGCGAGACTTGTCAGCAACGCTGTATAGTTTTGGGCTGCTAAAGCTCATTTTCTGCCCTTGTGACACAATATACTATAATAATCTGAAATATACATTTTTCGGGACTCGCAATAACTTATGCCAAAGAATACACAACAACAAGAAGTGAAGCCCGGCGTAAATCCTTTGATGTTGGAGGGGCAAAAATAAATAACCTTGAATGTGACTGCTAACTCTGGCATACACTGAGAACCATAATAAATGCTAACAGCTTTACTCGAATCACACTGAGAAAAAGTATTTGAGCATAAAGTTTTATTTTATCAAATGTATTTTTCCATCAGTAACTATTTCTGCATTTTTTGTTGACAATATAGACGTGAAATAGATCATTTGAGAAAATAATTCCAACCTACAAGCAAACTCGAATCTAATTTGGGTCTATAAAGACCATAAGAAAGAGGCCTACATGCGATCGCATGACATATGATGACTAATTTAAAACATGGCGTCTGTGAACTCGTTTTTATCCGAAGTTTCGCTTCTCGTCAGTAGGGTATTCTTTGCTTATGCCCATATATGTACAAGGCTCAAAATTGAGCATTGCCTTATGGCCGTATGCACCGTTCAGGTGTAAAAACTGAACTCGTTTAGGCATTAAACTAGTTTGTAATTTTGAGTTAGCATGCACCATAGTTTCTATGGAAGTTATTACTTAAACCTGTTTAAAATCAAACGACCAATATTGGAGTTTAACTTTAAACTGTTCTTTTTGACACTTGGGTAACTTATGTCAATGTTAACAGCCGTCACGTCCGTAACCGCAAAGGAAAATACTTAAAACTCAAATAACGTTAAGCATTGTCACCAACGAATGTTTTTCACACAAAAAGTCCCTAAATTTTTCGACGTTGTCAAACTTCTTTCAGGTTCAACTAAACTTCGTTCCAAGGCAGCATCAACGGCGTTTAACTATTGGAACTAGTTTAGTTAAACGAGTTTAGTACTACAAACGGTGCATACGGCCATAGGATTTAGTTTTTGACAGTTTTTCTATGTAAAATGTGTCAAAAACTGATAATCAAGATTGTGCTCAGCCTTGAGTCTTGTTTATAAATACGGGCATTAGTTTCATATAAGATATGTAATTACCTAAAGTTTCAAAACATTTCATTTGCTTTGACCTCACTTTAGTGAGTCTACTTACCAAGACAAATATTTTTTTGCGGCACTGACGGATATTCCCAATTATATTTAGAAGATTTGTGTTGCCGCAGAAAACCAGGAATTTGAATGAAACCTCCATCAGTGTAGTCTCCAGCTTCTATAAGAAGAACTTTCCAGTCGGCTATTTCAGACAATCTATTCGCTATTACACTGCCAGATACTCCAGCGCCAACTATTACAAAATCAAAACTACCATAATCTGAAATATAATGATAATCGTTATGTATCGTTTTCCACAAAGAAATTATACACACATTTAAATTAGGTATTCTTTGCATTTTATATAGATGGTTCATCGCTAATTCTAGTCGCATTGGCATAGGATATGCTTTGCAATTTCCACCTCTAGGTAACAGAATCCGTACATGTCTTCGACTGTCAACCCCATTAGATTACAGTGTCCTGTTAACCTACCTACGACGTCTTTAACAGTTTTCCTGTCCTTGCTTATTAGATCTGCCGTAAATGTTGGCGAATGTCCTATTGAAACGTTTCTATTCTGTTGAGATTACCCACACTCTTGTGGCCATAGTTATTGTCGACTTTGCGACGCCGCAGAAGGGTTCTGGTCTAATGAATGTTATTGTTGGGCCTTGTCTGTTTCATTCGCCAGTTCGCCTTATGACTCTCGTGACCTGGTACCCAGGCTACCATGACCTTTCAATGGTCCTCAGGTGCGTTTAAGGCACCTATGCAATCCCATACTAGCTTAGAGATGTCCTCTATGAAATCGAGTGATAAATCACCGTGGAAAGTAGTAAGGCTTATTGGAATAGCTATCCTACTTCTGTCTTGTCCCTTTACCAGGTTGCCTCAGCCTGTATGGGTGTACCATCCGTATATATATTTCAAACTTATTATTAAAGATGGCTTTTGTGTCAACAAGGTGGTCATATTAAGTAATCTGCTTTTAGCTCCTTGATAAGCTTTCGATAGTCAGGACTCTGCGTTTAGCTTATGTATTGTTGACTTCGGAATAGTCTGCGCATTACACATCTGGCTTCGCCTTGTATAAAAATATGTATTGGAGGCAAATTCAGCAAGACTTTGTGTACTACTCTACAGCCTTACAGTGTCTTTGTCCACCACACTACTGATCCATAGGCTATCATTGAAGGGGTGGACCTACTATTATGGGTTTTTTTTTATTCTAAATTGTTCATGATAATAAACAGATTATTTTTAAATTTTACCTATTGCTTCTAAGAGCGAATTGAAGCGGAATGAAATGAAAGTGTTGTATCTTGCTTGTCTAGAAGCTTGTTTTTAAGCCTCGCGATTGTACTTCACTGGTTTTTGTCTGTATAGCCAGCGTGCTATTGTCAATTTTGAAAATGTTTAAACTGTGCTCTTAGTGTTGAATGACGAAATTCAATGTGACAAATTTTGTTAAAAAATATGCGAAATGATTAGATTTGGAAGTACTAGCTGTCCAGTACTGGGTTCGTTGCACTTGAAATAAAAAAATCCCTACAATGAAATATTATGGTAGAAATTCTAGTTTGTGCATATTTTATTTTCAATGCGAGAAGCGAAATGAAAATAGTAATAGGTATTTGCACTATGCTAGGCACAAATTATGTGGATATAAGTGTAAAAGAGGTTGATGGAATGATGTTGTATGTAGTACTGGTGGAATTATTGTAATTATATTATTTTAATGGCAATGCCGTTCAATTTTGAAGGGATGGAGCCGATACGACTTACGCGTATTGACGTTGCCTACCTGATAGGTATATGAAAGTAATTAGGTTCGTTCCAACTGGCGATTGAATCGTTCGAGGTATCGTTCCCGCAGGTACAGCGTTCCATCTGATTATAGTATCGTTCTTGAGACGGTACAAAAACTACCTTCTGGAAGGGGTGGTAAAGTTGAAGTGACCATCCCTAATTCGAGTTTGCTCACTATACAGGACTCGAAACGATTCCAAAACGGTTCCTAAATGCCAGGGCCCGTATTCTTAAGGGACTAGTGAGAATCTCACCATGAGATTGGTGTATTACGGGTTTGAAACGAGAGAGATTCAACCTCTCAAGGTTTGGACCGTTAGAGAATCTCGCCTAAGCCGGTGATAAGCTAAGAAGCATGCGTATTGGGTATCGACCGGCGTAATTAACAGTTTTCAAATTTTGATTACTTTATTTTACATCAGAGTTTTAGTCTACTTCTTCCATCATTAGACCACCATCAGAGAGGGAATCATTTGAAAAAAAACCACCTCCTTACTTCTTAGAAATCAGAAAACCTGAGACGTGCCACAAGATGGTATGATGAAAAAGTATAACTTTTCAAAGAAATTCATTACTGAATTAATCAACAAGAAGGAATGGGATCCAAGTACCATTAACATACTTGGAAAGAGTGCCATTCAATGGTACACAGACGGCTCAAAAGCAATAGAAGGATCTAGGATAGGAGTGTACAGGAACCAAACACTCTGAAAGCTTGGGAAAACCCCCAAGTATCTTTCAAGCGGAAATTCACGCCATAATAAAGTGTTCCCAGTTCAATATTGATAGAGGATATAGAAGGAAGAGGCTTATCATAATATAGGATAGTCAAGCAGCCATTAAAGCACTGAGATCCTGTCTAATCAGTTCCAAAATGTCGTGGGAATGCCTAGGCAAACTCAATGAGCTAGGCGAGAACAACATAGTCACCTTACTGTGAATTCCAGGATACTCTGGAATAGAAGGAAATGAAATAGCAGATGAACTAGCAAAGAGGGGGACTGAAATTGACCAAAATTACTGGTTTGAGAAGCCTAACTGGTCAAATTTTCAGCTTACCAAGCAATCAGCAAACTAGGACAGCTGTTTACGTTCCTAGGATATACAGAGCCCTTCTGATGGCACAATTCTGCACCTCAGACCTCACTGGGGTTAAAGTGGAATGTCCAGATGGAAAAGGAAATATACGGCGTTGATACTCACATCGGTCTACCTCCCTTCAGATGCAGCCACCCTACCACCGACTAGAGAGATGAAGGTACTAGTGAGTCACTGTCTCAGCCAGAGAGTGGAGCTTACTTTGGGTTGCGACTCAAACTCTCACCACTGGGGCAGCAAGGATATCAACGCCCGAGGTAAGTCTCTATATAAATATATAATCAAGAAAGATCTAACAGTTTTAAACAGAGGCACGGAGCCGACATTCATTAACCTCCGTAGCCAAACATTAATAGAAATATCAAACAAAATTCAGGACTGGCAAGTGTTAGATCACATTTCTATGTCAGACCACCGCTAGCTGACCTATACGGTAAGCCAGGATCTCAGGACCACTGTAAAATCCCGCGACCCGAAGAGGACGGATGTAGCTCTCTACAATCGCCTCTTAAAAGGTGCTCTGCGGGAAACAGAGGTCCTCCTGGCAATAATAAGGAACTGGAAAGGTACACGGTATCTATCCAAAACAAAATAGACATTGCCTATACTAATCCTGTCCGATGAGGATGGTCCAGACAGATGGCAGAACCAATACTTGGTGGTGCCCTGAACTGGAACAACTCAGAAAGACAGCGAGAACGACCATTAACAAGGCAAAACGAACAAAACTCAAAGAGGACTGGGGAGTATACCGAGCCAACCTCAAAGAGTTCAAAAAAGTCTGCAGACAAAAACAAAGAGCAGCCTGGAGAGCCTACTGCGAAGCAGTCGAAGACTCCCAACAAGTTTCTAGGCTACAGAAGGCACTCTCAAACGACCACCATAAGAGTATCGGCATCCTGACGAGGGAAAATGGCGATAAAGCCGCCAATCTCCAAGAGAGCGCTGAGATTCCTATGGAAACACACTTTCCAGGTTCTGTCTTTCCTGGAACGACGAACTGGGCGGAAGTACTGACAACACCCTCACAATACGACTGGAAACTTGCTAGTGCAGTAATTGATGAGGTCAAGATAAGGTGGGCCATTTCGGGCTCTTCCCCTTTCAAGTCACCAGGACCTGACAGTATAAGACCAGCCCTACTTCAGTGGGGAATGGATATCCTTATGCCGCACCTGGTTGGAATATTCAGAGCCTCTTTAGCTTTGAGGTATATTCCAAGAAAGGGGAGAGAAGTACGAGTGGTATTTATATCCAAACCAGGAAGGATGGATTACACCTTACCAAAAGCATTCCGACCTGTTGGCCTCTCCTCGATCTTTTTAAAAACAATGGAGAGACTATGTGAGAGGTATATAAGAGATGAAGCGCTAGTTCACAACCCACTTCATCCAAATCATGCCTATACTCCGGGAAGGTCCACTGATTCGGCCCTTCACTAAGTGGTTGGCAGAATCGAAAGATCATTGGACAATAAAGAATCCACCCTGGGTATATTCATAGATATTGGGGGAGCGTTTGGTAAAATAACCTTCCCAACAATTACCCAGCAACTTAACTGCAGGAATGTACCCCTGTTAGTGGGAGAATGAATACTCAAAATGATCTCTAGTAGAGCAATAAGTATCAATGTAGAAGACATCATAGTGAGAGGACTGGTCATGAGGGGATGTCCACAGGGAGGAATCTTATCACCCCTTCTTTGGAACATAGTCCTGGATACCCTGATTAATCACACCAACAATAATGGGTTCATTGCATACGCGGATGACATAGTTATCTTGCAGACCGAGGAATTTGTGAACACACTGTGCGATAGAGCGCAGAATGGGCTCAAATTAATAGAAACATGGTGTAAGGAACACTCACTGTCGATCAATCCCAAGACGACTGAGATGGTCCTTTTCACCAGGAAAAGAAGAATATCGGGCTTAAAACCCCCCGAAATCTTCAATAGCAAATTAAATTTCTCTGAAGAGGTGAAATACCTTGGTATTATCCTCGACAGGAAGCTAACATGGAACTTTCACCTACACAGAAGAGCAAAAAGAGCATATGTGGCCTATGAGCCTTGTTGGAGGACATTGGGACGCACATGGGGTCTTTAACCCCGTTTGGTCACCTGGATCTACACTGCAATCATAAGACCTATGCTAACGTACGGAGCCATTGCATGGGGACCGAAGCTTCTACAAGCAACGGCCATCCAAAAATTACATCAAATACAGCGAATGGCTTGTTTAAACACCAACCGCGGCAATGGAATTAATTACTGGTCTGACCCCTCTGGACTTGTACGTCAAGAGGTTGCGTTAATGTCCATGTTACGATTGCGCACGACTGGTGTAAACCCCAAAGTTGGAGTGGGTCAATTGAGGCTAAGCCTATGATAGATAGATAGATTTATTTATTCCACAAAATCACAATATAAAGTACAAAGCATATAGAAATTGATTAAAATACTCAGTGATTTTAGCCTAAGCGTTGGAAGTAACAAAAAAAGAGAAAAATAAGTTTTGGTTAAAATTTGTCAGAAAGAATTCTGAGATATTATAAAAAACATACTGATGTAGTAGTTGTTTAATTTTTCTTTTAAATTTTTTGTTTGTAAGATTTTTCAGATCTGAAGGTAAATGGTTATATACTTTAATACCTGAATATAAAGGGCCATTTCGAGTGCGACTATATTTATAGTTTGGAGGTATTATGTCTTGTTTTCGAGTGGGATATTTATGTCTGTCATTTGGGGTAAGAAGTTCATTTTGATGCTTGTGAATTAATAAAGAATTTTTGTAAATATAAGTGTTTGTCATGGTCATTATTCTATTTTCTTTAAAGAATGGTCTACAAGAAGTTCTAGATTTTATGGCGAGAAGCGCTTACTGCGCTACCTCTGCTGCAGGCAGCCAATGCTGCAATTGAACACAATTTTGTGTTTAATAAACCCTACAAAATACAAATAAAACAGAACACAGAGCCAGATGCTGCAATTGCAATTCGCTTATATACAGACGTCTCAAAAAAGCCTCAGGATGTGGAGTTTACTCCAGATCACTTAGTCTAAGAATTAAGTGGGGAATGGTAAAAAATATCAGCGTGGTTCAAACAGAACTGGTTGGTATCTCAATTGCCACAAAAGAACTAACCATAAAAGAAATTTCTGGCAAAAACATAACAATCTGCACTGGCAGCAGACAAGCCCTATTAGCCTTGAACAGACAACGTGTTACATCAAGGCTAGTGTTAAAGTGCCACCAAGATTTAGCTAACGCCTCGGTAGATAACAATAGTTGGGTTAAAAAGCACGACATGAGCAAAGGTAATCGCATTGCCGATTCTTTAGCAAGGGAAGCGGGTGGACTAAAAATTTTAGGACCCAGTGACACCTACGGCCTGACGACTTCGACAATTGCGGAGCTAGCCAAGCGTTACACCCATGCTCAATCCCTAAAGAGATGGGATGGAATCGAGGATGCAGTCTTGCCAGGATCACCCTTGCCTGGGAAGCTGGCGCCGAATAAATATTTGGCATTGACCAGGAAAAACCTACGCTTATCAGTAGGATTTCTGACTGGCCACTGTCATCTAAGGAAACATCTCCATACTATGCCTGCCAGTATAAAGGATATGTCTCCTAGTGACCTGTCCACCTTCCTGGAAAGGACAGGATGGACGATGACATAGGAGGACAACTCCTCGGGAGGATGTACAATGGGTCACATGTGGCCTAAGTGCTGTGGGCCTAAACTCACCCTCCCCACTCTACAGATAACAGTTGATTTTTGAATTTTCAATACTTCATTTTGCATCAGAGTTTTGGTATACTTCTTCCATCATTTATTTCTCTTATGTTTTTTTTTAAATTTTTATGTAAGTATTGTTGAATTATTCCAAATTTTAGTTTGGAGTTTGTGTTGATGACATTTTCGATTTGAGTTTAATTTTTTGATAGAAACATTTTTATATTCATTCCATAAACAATGGGTGATGAAAAATATCAACGGATGAGCAAAAACTGATTATGATTGAATAATTGATTATACTCACATTGAGAGGATCCAGCAAATTATTTAAATCCATTATAGATACTATTGATTTAAGTGAATACGATTGTGTGAAACAAGCTAACTATACCATCTGAATAAGACTATGATAAGACTCAAGTAAACTGTAAATAGTGTAAATTTAATAAACAAGAAAAGTATTGTTAAGTTTGTTTAGCGACGATTCCAGTTGGGCGACTGAATTTTCCTTTTTATTATTATACTTCAACTACTTTAAAAACATAACTTGCAGGGTTGAATCATGATAGGTAATAACGGTAAAACTGGTATTAAATCATTAAGAACAATTAAATTTCTTCTAACTGCGTAGAAGTCTGACAACAGTGCAGATCTCACTATTTCTATTTAAAAGGAGACAAATATGTCACTCTCATGTCTCACTAGTCCATTAAGAATAAGGGCCCTTGGAATAAACCTATTATTTGAGTTTATTTAACACAGAGTGGATTATGATTCAAATCTGAAAAATTAGTATTAAATATCATTAAACAATGATAATATCAAGGTTTTTAGAATTCTCCGAAAATTAAATAAACAGTCCTTGGTAATTACTGAATATCTTGTTATTGTAGCATAAAACGCGAATAGAAAACATATTTTTTAATCTATATATACAAAAATAATAATATATAAAAACTCTTGTACTTACCTTTGATTGTATCATCTTTCGATTTATGTTCATAGGCATTCGTAGGAAACTTATAACTAGAAGATTCCTTAATTGAAGTGCTGATGAGGTTGACGTAATAGTCCAAAGTACTTTTTTGTGCTTCACATGTTTTTATTTGGGATGAAAAAATGAATGGTAATAGTAACAAGTATATTTTTAGATATTTCATGTTGAGACCATTTTTCATTGTACGTGATTTTAACTGGCCAGTCTTTTATACAAATACATTTATTAAAATTCAATTTCCGTGGATTGTTTCAAATCCAAATATGTAAATTGTGAATGTATAGAATAGTCATGGTAATAAACATTTATTCGTAGAACCAAGTAACTATAGGGTCAATTCAATAAGTGGTTCAAAAATTGAAAGAGCTCTAAAAATGTAAGTTAAACGTTCAGTTAATATCCCAAATCCGATTCTATGAAGAATTCTTGAAACATTTCGATACCTGATAGCTACATTCTCGGTTTTGGAGCATGCACAACTTTTTATGGAGAATAACTTTTTATCGTAAAATGGATAATAAAAAAGTTTCCCTTATGCTGCGATCTCAAGTGTACTGTATAATCGATTCGGTTATATTTGTCGAAGTTTTGAATTTCAACAGGTATCGTGTAATTTTAAAGCTTATCCTGCTCATACATACAGAATAGTGAAATGAAGTTGTAGATTACAACAGCCTGATCAGGCTCTAAGAAGACCAGGTATTTAAGGCATAGGCGCTGGCTCTGCCGTCTTATCTGCATCATCGCAGAATCTGCATGTTCCACTGATCACTTACAGAGATGGTATCTGAGTGAGCAGTTTCCAGTGAGAACGCCTGTGAATACTCTGAGATCAGATTTCTGAAGCTCCAAGAGCAATTTATCGTAGTTAGCAGATCGTAATAACCTTTTTGCCTGTTTTTGGCATGGAGTATTTTTTCAGTAGCTCTTTCTTTTGCGAGATTAATATCATATCCGACAATTCCTTTATGCCCTAGCAACCTTAACACATTTTCTTTGTTATATCCAGCCGGTTGCTTAACGGATTTTTTGCAGTTCCATACTGTTTTTTTTTCGTTTTGTGTTAACTAACGCTCGCTGATAACTTCTAATCCTGTTTCACAGATATAAAGTCCATGTGCATCTTCATGGTTCAATTTTATAATATTGTGATTATTAGAATTTATTTAAATGATTTTTTTAATTCACAGACACATTCTTTACTTTCACTTTTTGGGACTAAGCCTCTGAAGATGCCTTAACCGGCGAAAGCACTTAGACGAATATTAAATTTATTAAAAATGCACTTTGCCTTTATTCAAGTTTCCATTTTGTAATAAATTGTACATTTCAATCTCACCACTTCTAGTTTATAAAATGCCTAAATTTGCATTATGCCTACGAATGTGTGATGAAAAATACTTTAGGTATAACTATTATGGAAGTAGATGTACGATATTCGTTTAGTCTTTAGTCGATGATATCAGAAAGTATGGATGGGTACTTTGAATAATTGCAATGTTATTCAAATAGTAAGTATCGCCTATTATAGTGTTGGCTAGTCACTTCCATGTAAAGGTCAATAGTTGTTGATCTTTCATTCATTTCATTTCTAGTAATCACTGAGGAGTGGGTACTTTAAACACTTTTTAATACTAAAATAGAAAATATATTCATATCAATGTGTGATTGAAAGGTTTGATTCAAAGATTTTTTGTATTCGAGCAAGGGAGACAATTGTGATATTAGAGAAGAATAAAGCTGTTATAATTATGACATATTTCGCAATGTGACAGCTTTACTAACTACATTATAATATCTTGTTTCAAACTTCGTTTCTTCTTCATTCATTCATTTATTCGTTTGGCTTATGCTCAGTGGCGGCTCGTGGTTAATTTGATAGGGGGGTCATAGGTGATGTGACCAAAATATTAAAATACGGAACGCAACTGACCAGCCCCCCGGAGAACTATCCGCCGAAGCAGGAAATTTTTCGAAAACCCACTCCCAATTTCTGCCCTGAAGTCTTTAAAATCGTTAAAAAAGCAAAATTTGTGGAGTTTCTTTCCAAAGCCCCAGAGACAAAAAATTTTTTTCTACAGTCGCGCGTAAAATGACTGATTACTATATTCGAATGAAATCGTAAAGTCGACAAATGCCGAGGATTGTTACTTTACGCTCTAGCGCAAAAAAGGAATCTTTTTCGCTCGCTCATTTAATGAAACCACGGCCTCCGAATGAACTCAATTGGTGAATAATTAACAATTTATCAGATTAAAAATTAGATAAAATTATATGAAAATTGTCAAAAATTTTGAAATATTGTCAAAAATGGTCAATAATTGTCAAAAATTGTCAATTATTGTCAAAAATTGTTAAAAATGGACAATTTTTGTCAAAAACTCTTGAAAATGGACAATTTTTGTCAAAAATGGTCGATAATTGTCAAAAAAATTTGAAAAATAGTCAAACATTTTCAAAAATGGTCAAATATTGTCAAAAATGGACAAAAGTTTTGAAAAATTGTTAAAATCTTTGAAAAATTATCAAAAATATCGAAAAATTGTCAAAAATGGCCAATATTTGTCAAAAACTCTCAAAAATGGTCAAAAATTGTCAAAAAAGGCAATTATTGTTAAAAATTGTCAAAATTTTGAAAAATAGTTGATAATTGTCAAAAATTGATAAAGTTTTTGAAATATGGTCAAAAATGGTGAATAATTGTCAAAAATGGTCAAAAATTTAGAAAAATGGTCCATAATTGTCAATAATTATCAAAAATGCTCAATAATTTTGAAAAATGGTGTAAAATTTTGAAAAATTGTCAAAAATGGTCAAATACTATCAAAAATAGTTAAAGATTGTCAATTATTTTTAAAAACTGTCAAAATTGTTCAATAATTGTTAAAATTTTGAGAAATGGTCGATAATTGTCAAAAACTATCAAAAATGGTTAAAAATTGTCAATTATTTTTAAAAACTGTCGAAAATGGACAACTATTGTCAAGATTGGTAAATAATTGTTAAAATTTTGAAAAATAGTCGATAATTGTCGAAAACTATCAAAAATGGTCAATAATTTAGAAAAATTGGCAAAAATGACCAATAATTGTTAAAAACTATCAAAAATGGACAATTGTTAAAAATTGTCGAAATTTTGAAAAATAGTTGATAATTGTCAGAAATTGTTAAAGTTTCTAAAAAATTGTGAATGGTCAATAATTGTCAAAATTTGGAAAAATGGTCTAAAATTTTGAAAAATTGTCAAAAATGGTCAAAAACTGTCAAAAATGGTTAAAAATTGTCAATTATTGTTAAAAACTGTTAAAAATGGACAATTATTGCCAAAACTGTCGAAAATGGTTAAAAATTATCATCATTTTTAAAAATGGTCAAAAATTTGGAAAAATGGTCACTAATTTGAAAAACAGTCAAAATGGTCAGTAGTTGCCAAAAATGGTCAATAATTGTTAAAATTTTGAAAAATGGTCAATAATTGTTAAAATTATGAGAAATGGTCGATAATTGTCAAAAACTATCAAAAATGGTCAATAATTTTGAAATATTGTCAAAAATGGCCAATAATTGTCAAAAACTATCAAAAATGGTCAATAATTTTGAAATATTGTCAAAAATGGCCAATAATTGTCAAAAACCATCAAAAATGGACAATTATTGTTGAAAATTGTCAAAATTTTGAAAAATAGTTGATAATTGTCAAAAATTGTTAGTTTCTAAAAAATTGTCAATGGTCAATAATTGTCAAAATTGGTCAAAAATTTTGAAAAATGATCTAAAATTTTGAAAAATGGTCAAAAACTATCAAAAATGGTTAAAAATTGTCAATTATTGTTAAAAACTGTTAAAAATTGACAATTGTTGCCAAAAACTGTCGAAAATGGTTAAAAATTGTCATCATTTTCAAAATGGTCAAAAATTTGGAAAAATGGTCACTAATTTGAAAAACAGTCAAAATGGTCAGTAATTGTCAAAAATGGTCAATAATTGTAAAAATTTTGAAAAATGGTCAATAATTGTCAAGATTTTGAGAAATGGTCTCTGCATTCATTATTATCATACGAGGTCCTTTGCTCGTATGTTTCATGAGCCCTAAAGTGCTACTGTTGCTCCATGCTTGACCATGAGTATGACTAGAATGAATATAAGTTTTATCCGTATATACAATTGTTCTTCCATTTTCCGAAATTGTTTAATTTTTCTTAAAAATTCAAGTCTTAAATGTCGAATTGTATCCCGTTCTACTAACACTTTTCGATCATTTCTCGTTTTTCTCCATCTAAAACCTATCATGTGAATTTCCTTTCGTAGCGATTCCATACTACCTTCGTATTCATTCATTCATCTATACTAGTCGAGAACGATTTTGCGCCCGAGGCCTGGAAACAAAGTTCGAAACTAATAAATATACTTACACCCCGTGAAGTATATAAGATTTTTTCTCCTCCCCGCAGAATTTATTCTTGGATTTTTATTAATTTAATAGATATATAGTATAGTTCTCCCCAGCTTTATTTTTCAACAAAATCTTCAAGGTAGGCAGGAGTTTTTCTTTTTCTAGTACTACATCTCGTACTTTGAGGAATTTCAGTTTCGAAATAGTCGTTCGGAAGTGGGTGAGCATCTAAATATGTAAATTTGTTGACAGTTTGAGAATAGTCGACCACCATTCTCTTCTTATGAGTTTCACTCTTCGTAATTAATACCTGAGCGCAGTTTCAGAAACCGTGCTTTTGGCGTACTTTCACGAAAAATTTGCTGTATTAAAGTCTCCATCAAGCTTATGGTGTGAATATTCCATGCTAAAGTCCACCCTTTTCATAAAGGAAAACATAAATATTTCCAAGTATCCTACAAATGGAGCTTGTTTAAATAGAAGAAATGACGAATATAAACCCAACAAATCTAATGTGTTTGACAGGAAAGATGTAAATAAATGCCTGTTTGAAGCCCCCGATGATATTTATTTAATGATGAAGGTTGTAATGATAATGGGAATTGCTGTGCAATAAAAATAGACAATGTTGAATTAGGGCATGAAGTCATAATTGTTACTATTCCTGATTCCAAAAATGGAATGGCACGTAAATTTACAGTAAAAGTGACACTATTTAAAAAATTAAGGCAATACAATAGTTATTTGTGTATTTAGAGCGTAAAGTAACAGATTGCCGCTTGAGAAAGAATGTTGCGGCGATCTTTCGAAAACGGCAATTTTACTCTACGCTCGAAAAACATACATACTTTTTTCTACAGTCGCTCTTTTAATAATTAAAACAGTTTTTTATATTATCTTAGGTTATAATAGGAGTGCTAGAATAATCGTCATTTTCGCTAGTCATAATGATTAACCTTAAAAAGATCTACTGACTAGGGATGTTAAAAAATAATCGATTTTTATATAAATCGATTATTATTATCTTATAATCGATTTTCAGTTATCGATTTTATAGTAATATTAATCGATTTTATAAATTACGTGTTCAAATCGATTTTCGGAAACGGCTCGTATTATTTATTGACTATTTTTCAAAAATTTTAACAATTTTTTCAAATTTTTTTACCATTTTGACTCTTTTTCAAAAATTTTGACAATTTTTTCAAAATTTTTGACCATTTTCAAAATTATTGACCATTTTTGAAAGTTTTTGACAATTATCGACCATTTTTCAAAATTTTAACAATGTTTGACAATTATTGACGAATTTTGACAATAATTGTCAATTTTTGACAGTTTTTAAAAATAATTGACAATTTTCAACCATTTTTGATAGTTTTTGACCATTTTTGACCATTTTTCCAAAATTTTAGACCATTTTTCGAAATGACTGACCATTTTTTATAATTATTGACAATTGTTGATAATTATGGACCATTTTTCCTTATTTTTGACCATTAATGACAATCATTGACCATATTTCAAAAACTAACAATTTTTGACAATTATAAACTATTTTTCAAAATTTTGAAAATTTTTAACAATAATTGTCCATTTTTGACAATTTTTGATAGTTTTTGACAATAATTGGCCATTTTTAAAAATTTTAACAATTTTTGACAATTATTGATCAATTTTGATAATAATTGTCCATTTTTGACAGTTTTTGACCATTTTTGATAGTTTTTGACAATTATTGACCATTTTTGACAATTTTTGAGCATTTTTCAAAAAATTTTAAAATTTTTGACAATTGACCATTTTTGACAACTTTGGAAAATGTTTGACCATTTTTCAAAATTTTTTTGAAGTTTTTGACAATTATCGACCATTTTTGACAATTATTGACCATTTTTGACAGTTTTTGACAAAAACTGTCCACCTTTAACAGTTTTTGACAATATTTGACAATTTTTGACCATATTTCAAAATTTTTCATATAATTTTATTTAATTTTTTATAAATTGTTAATTATTCACCAATTGAGTTAATTCGGAGGGAGTGGTTTGATTAAATAAGCGAGCGAAAAAGATTCCTTTTTTGCACTAGAGCATAAAGTAACAATCCTCGGCATTTGTCGACTTTACGATTTCATTTGAATATAGTAATTAGTCATTTTACGCGCGACTGTAGAAAAATTATTTTTTGACTCTCTGGAGTTAGTTTATCAGCACAATTCTTCCTGCAACAGCTAATGACAGGAGTAAACTCTTTAGCTGGTACCAAAATATCCTTTCTAGTTAAATACTCTTTCCCTTTTAATTTCTTTTCCTTCATTAATTTTCTGTTAACTGACTTTCGTTTCCTAACTTGATCGTTTGCCGCTTCGATCTTGTTTTCTTCATTTGCTTGATTTGTTGTGTTTTCTTCCCTATTTAGATTAATTGAAGGATTATCTAATCTGATTGTCTTTGGTCCAATTCTTAAAATAGATGGTTCATTTTCAGATTCTCCTGATGAATCTTTAGGAACATAATCGACATCCGTGTCGTCGTCACAACACTCGCTATCATAATCATTTTGTAAATCATAACCAATATTTTCGTCTTCTCGACTTTTACTGCAGCTTAATTCAGATTTAGAATAATAATTTAAATTATTTCTGTTTTCCTCTGGTTGAGTTTATCGATTATCGTTAATGACTTAAGTAATTAATAACATGAAAAAAAGTATTTATTAATGGTACAAGTTTATCGATAAAGACTGCCCGATGCACCTCTCCCTCCAAGACCGATAAGTACACTCTGGGGTATGAGGATTGAAGCGGCGCTATTTTATTTCACATGTTAAAGTAATAAAAAATATTTTGTCACAGTTCAATGACGATTCGTCGTCCTCCATTAAAGAAGCTAAGAAAATTTTGAATAATGGGAAAATAAATCAATATTTAAGATACATTAATACCAATTATAAGATAATCGTTGATAAAATTTCAGAACTTGAGAAACAAAAAGTTCTATCCGATTCCGTAGAATTAATAGGAAAATTGAAAGTACACATTAAAAAACTTAAGGATCCAATTGGACAAATTATTGCAAAAAAATTATCTTGCTTAAATAGTCTAAAAGGCATATTTTCGGATGAATTAGAGTCAATAAACCCTCAAATAATATCTTACGCGCCAATAACTGTGGATGTGAAACGCAGTTTTTCTGCATATATAAAAATATATTAAGTGACAGAAAACAAACTTTAAACTTTGTAATTTAAAAAACCATTTAGTGATAGCTTACAACAAATAATAATTTGCCAAAATATCAAACATCAAGTAGGCATCACATAAAATGTAACTTCTGTCATTCTGACGATGATATGTCAATAACGATATAATTATCAATATCTTAGAGTTTTCATAATTTTTTTATTAAATAGTGGAATTAATTAGAAACACTTAGTTTCATTTGAAAAAATGAAAAAATAATAATTGTATTGTGTTTAATGATAAATATTTTAGCTTGATGTTTTTATTTTATTCACGTATAAAACTGTATACAAATATGTATATATTATATTGATATTTACAATTGTCCTTTTTTATTATTATATATTAAATTTAAAAAAAAAATCTCTTTCTCAGGGTTGGGTTCAATACTCAATTATTTTTTTAATAATATCCTTTTTAAAGATACTTATTTATTAAACAATTTACTTTTTCCAACTGTTTGGTCCATGTTTATCTCAAGTCAATAATTACCCCGAGATATTTAACATCCATAGCCATTAGAATCTTAGTACTTTGAAGGGATAATGGTCCCAAGCCCACCTTTGTACTACTCCTTAAAATATTGGATGGAAAAATAAACTACTAGAATAATTGAAACACACTGTAGGTATATAGGAATTTATTATGAAAATACAGATTCCCCATAATATATTTTAATATCATCACTTATTTTTTCAGCTATAGTTGTACAAGGAATTGCAGTGTGTCCAGCTATAAGATCAGGAAAAATACTTGAGTCGACTACTCTTAAATTTTTTATTCCGAAGACTTTTAAATTTGAATCTACCACTGCTCCTTTATTGGGATCAGTACCTGCTCCACAAGTGGCTATCATGTGCAAGCCAGGATCAGTCATGTGTTTGAAATAGCAATACCAATAATTTCTGGAATCTGGAGGAAAATTTGCACAAGCCGGTATATTACTACGGATTAATGTTGAATTGATTTTTTTGTATGATTTGGTGTTCATAAGTTTGAACAGCAGCTGAACACTTTGATATAACCCTTCTAGATCTTCATTATTCGCGTCGCTGAATGAATTAGGATTTATTAAGGGATAATCATATGGACTATTAGACTTTAGTCGTAAATTACCAATGGATTTAGGGTTGTAGTATCCTATACCCTGCAATGTAACTGAGCTATCGCCAATTTCTGATGATGGATTTTCTAGCAAAAATGTGTAATTTTCAATAATTAAGGAGAACAACTCTGTATCTGGTACTCCGGTTTTCGTTTTCATACTGCTTGCTTGATAAAAACCTACAGTATGTGGTATTGAACTGGGAACGGATAAATAGCCTTTACCTTTGAAGTAATCTGATAATTGGTCACGTAGAGATGTCTGATTGAATTTTAAAGTAGAACTGAATGGTAAAGTTAAAATTAAATCATCTTTGTAACGACTACCCACCTCTAAATTTTCAATTACTGGAATTCCAAGCTCAGTCAAATGTTTTTTAGGTCCTATACCCGAAAGCATGAGAATCTGAGGACTAGCTATGGTACCTGAAGATAATATGATTTCCTTTGAAGCCTTAGCGCGATAGGTGGTACCACCTTTTGTAAACAAGACACTCTCAGCATTTTTGGTTCCATTATTAATCTCAACTTTTATAACGTAACTTCCGGTAGTAACCTCCAAGCTTTGTCTTCCAAAAAAAGGACTTATGAAAATACTTCCGAAATCTTGTCTATTACCATATCTAAGAGTATGTTGTAGGTGAGAAGCACCCAGCATACTTGGTCCACTATAATCAACTATTTTATAACCTAGTTCTTTGTTTGCATCAAAAAATGGTTGGGTAGAATCGATGTCAGGTGTACCATGCTGCACCTGCAATAGACCAAACTGCCCGTGATATCTCATATCTACCAAAGCGTTCGGATTTGTTCGGCGGAAAGATTCGGTTTTTTTAAAATAGGGCATTATATTTTGATAGTTCCATGAAGAATCATTAACAAATTGAGCCAAGGTATTGTAGTTCTCCGCTGGTCCACGACAATAGACCATTGCATTAATAAGGGAGCCACCACCCACACCTTTTCCGCGATCTAATGTGCATTGTTGATTAGGTTTACCTAAAATTAAAATAGGGCATTATTAATATTGTTTATTTGTTTTACCCCATTCATCGTTTAGTTCACAATAATTGTTCCGTGGAATAAATCTACTACATGAA
Source organism: Lochmaea crataegi (assembly GCA_947563755.1). Lineage (NCBI taxonomy): Eukaryota > Metazoa > Arthropoda > Insecta > Coleoptera > Chrysomelidae > Lochmaea > Lochmaea crataegi. The sequence continues at coordinate 16,639,088 of OX387433.1, forward strand.
CCTTTTGCTGTAAATTTAAGGTGAAATAACTGCTACCATATGGTCGTCATGACAGAAAATTTTATGGAAATCAGATTTTTCTCAAATTTGTAGCATATGTTTAAATTGAAGTTTTATGTCAAATCATATGAATTTTTGGTCCTACATGGAGACTTTATATTTACCTAATTCGTTAGTTCCAACCACTGAAGCACAGTGATTAGCTCATTAGAAACATGATTTATTTGCTATTTTACAACTACCACTAAGTGTAGCAGAGGCAACCAGCATAAAATTGATCACGTGACCTAATATGGCCTCCGGGGCAAACAATTTGGACAGCTGGTCAGTTTTGTACTGTCTATTCAATGGTAAACAGTGTTCAAGAATTTTTTCGTCGATTTTATTAGTATGTTTTACATACATCTATACGATTTGGTTTGACTTTGTGTTTTTCTGAAAACCTTCATTGCATTTTAACCACATTTCAGAAATGGATGAACTCCTAGATATGTATATAAATAGTTTGGTATTTTCACACAGTTTTTGCACCAAAGAGTAGATGAAGGCTTTCAAAAGTTTACATGCCAACAAATATTTTGAATTTGGCTTTGTGCTGAAAGTAGGATCTACTTTAGTCAATGGAGTTTTTCTTTTAGTAGGCAAGGTAATACTTGAGTTTATTAGTTTGAATGTTATATTAGCAATATCCTACATATGGAAAAAAGTACCTAAGAAACCATACAATATGTAGAGGAAGTTTCCGTACATGAATAAGAATAGCTAGGTCAAGAGATAGAACAACATTTTATTGCAAGCATAGAAATGAATAATTAGGAAAAAACGGGTGAAATATTTGAGGCAGCCACATAAATCAATCTAACCTAATTTACCTTTATCCTTAAGTTCCTCCTAAGGCAGTTAGCGCCCTTACTTACCAAGACAGAAATTTTTTTGAGGAACAGACTTATATCCCCAATTATATGTAGAATTTTTGTGATATGGAAGGAAGCCAGGTATTTTTAAAAGACCTCCATCAGTGAAGTTGCCTGCTTCAATTAAAAGTATCCTCCATTTATCAATTTCCGACAGTCGATTTGCTAAAACACTACCACTTACTCCTGCACCAACTATTATAAAGTCGTAAGTGCCATAATCTAAAATAAAAACAATAATAAAGAGACAAGTGCGCATAATAGTTTTTATGTCATACTAGTTCATTGTTGTGTTTTTTTTATTGCTTAGTTACCAACTATCTAATGTCGTATTTTATGCCCGTGCGGGCATAAAGTTCACTTTATGGCCCGAACGGGCATAAAGAGAAATAATTTTTTGTTTAACTTATTTAATAACCTTTTTTAATGAAATTGCATACGGAATATAGTAATATATGTAAATATTCGATGAACATTATTTTGACGAATTAACATAAAATTGGAATTCAGGAATTCCAAAATCTTCGTTCATTTTGACTTCTAACTTTGACACATATAAAAATTATTGTGATTTTATGACATTTACGTTTGTCAACATTCACCTAGCAACGATAGTGTCTACTATGATAAAATGGCAATGTTATTAATTCAAACCGGATTTTTCAAAATACTGATTTGTATTGAGATTGGATGGCAATAACGAACTAGTATGACATAAAAGTTTGTATGTACCGCGGGCATAAACAGACGTGGTTACCCTCGGGCGACTATTTAAATAATAATGAGTGATTCTGAAACCTTCTGATTTGGAAAAATGACGCGAAATATCGTGGACTCCCTTTTGCCGGAAAAATCTCGGAGTGTATATGAAATAGCGTTAAATCGGTACGAAAAATGGTGTACTACTGAGAAAATCAAAAATATCACTCATGAAAAAGTATTGATTGCTTATCTAAGGAAAAAAACATCTTCTCTCTGGTCGTATTATTCGATGATAAGAAGTATTTTATTAACAAGAAAAAACGTCGATATTAGTAAGTACCTACAGCTGGTTGCATTACTAAAACGTAAATCAGAAGGTTACAGAGCTAAGAAATACAAAATTTTTACTTAACAAGATGTCAAAGTTTTTAACGGAAGCATCAGATGATAAATATTTATTTAAAAAATTTTCTATGATAATTGGACTAAGTGGAGCATGCAGAAGAGAGGAACTGACAAATGTGCTTGTTGAAAATGTGATAGATCCGTATTTATTTAGAATTACTTTACCGAATACAAAAACAAAAGTGATGCGATAATTTTTTGTAGCATCGGGGAATATCCCAGGATTGAATATGATAGAACTTGTCAGACAATATGTGAAAATAGGACCTTGCAACACAAACCATCGACGTTTTTTTGTCACTTATAAAAACAATAAATGCACGAAACTGTTAAAAATGAAACACGATGGTTGGTTCCTCAACACAGACTAACTTTATTACATTATGCTTTTACAAGTATTACAAGTGAAAAAAAACACACGGCCCTAAAACTGAAAGGGACCTAGCGACAAAAACTACCTACGCGCAGTGGCGTATCAACCTTTATATTTTGGGCTAAATTACAACACTCCCACTGCACAAAATATTACTGTAAATTGATTAAACCTAATTTATTTACAAATCTGTTATGCTTATCTGAACTAAGTCCTTTAGTTAAGATATCAGCAGGCATGTCAGCTGTCGGTAAATACTCTAATTTCACTAAATCATCAGAAACAACTTGTCTTATAAAATGATCTCGAATATCAATATACTTCGACCTGTTATGAAACATCGGATTTACTGCCAGCTTTTATGCACTCTGATTATCGTTATATAATCTTTCATATTTACTCACACCTGTAATCTCAGATATAAGATTTTTCAAGTATATGGCTTCCTTAGAAGCTTCAGAGAGCTTCGGTACTGTAAAGAGCAACAGTCCGCTGTTTTCTGCTTTCCCAAGACACCGCAGATCCAGAAAGTTTAAAACAAAATCCCGTATATGACTTTCTGTCAAAAGAATTACTTCACCAATCGGCATCTACAAAACCTTCTAGATCGGCATCATCTTTAAGGAATTTCAAACCATGATTTTTTGTCTGTTTCAAATACCTTAATACGCGTTTTGCCTGCTTCCAATGACTCTCGTTATAACAATTATTAAAATGACTTAAATAACTAACTGAAAATGAAATGTCAGGCCTAGTTAATACAGAAAAATACATCAAACTACCTACAAGTTGCTGATACGACAACTCTTTTTTACAAGTATCTGTTTGCCTGACAATATTAACATTTGTCTCTATGGGAGTAGCCACAGTATTGCAATCCATCATATTAAATTTCCTTAATATCTGATCAATGTATTTTTCTTGATCTAAAGTTATAGAATTATTAATTTTATCAACTGTCACTCTCATACCAAGACAATTTTTAATCTGTCCCAAATCCTTAATTTTAAAAGCTAGCCCTAATTTAAATTTTACATTTTTCTCACATCATTCGAGAATATAAAGAAATCATCAACATAAAGTGTTACAAAGGTTAAAAAACTTTCATTCTGCTTTGTATACAAGGAAGGCTCAAATTTAGATTTATTATACCCCAAATTTACTAAGAAAGTATCGACCCTTAGATTCCAACCCCTCGATGATTGTTTAAGCCCATAAATAGCCCTCTTAAGTTTCAAAACTTTATTTTCGCACCCATCACCACCACCCTCAGGCAAAGTCATAAAAACATCTTCTTTTAGATAACAATTTTAAAAAGCCGTTGTAACATCTAAATGACATATATTTAAATCTAGGTTAACAGACAAGGCCATTAATAATCACAAAGTACAGTGACGTAAAACAGGGGAAAAAGTTTCATTAAAGTCAATACCTTGTTTTTGAGTAAATCCTTTAGCAACTAACCGCGCTCTGAATCGCAGCTTCTCTCCAACTCTCTCCTGCTGGTCTCGACAGAGCCATCTCGACTGAAGTTGGTTCATTGTCTAGCTCTATAAATTCTGGACAAAAATAGGTTACACCATTCTCAATAACTCGCGGTTTCGGTGTTTTTTCAGACCTTCTCAGTGGTGGAGTTTCATGGTAAACGTTGTCATCAGTCTCAGAATTCTGCCAAACATCTCCTGGACCCCAATTCTTGATCCTTCGCAACACTCAAAGTTACTCGCTTCCTAACGAATTCGTTAAAATACTATTCTTGAGCGCTCTCTCCTTTGCGCATTCGCTTGATAGTGTTCGTTATGCAGCGAGTACATTTGTGTACGTGATAACTATAGAAAATATTTATATTGATACTGCAAGTGATACCACGCGCATAGTTAATACTATTTTTTATAGAAAAATTTCAAATTGTAATTGTAAAGTAGAGTAGGTAAATGAGGATGGAAGAGCTTGTGAATTTAATGTTACTGGAAAATTTAGAGCTGCCGGCAATAGAAGTTCAAAATTTCCGGGTTTTGCGCAATCCTTCGAATCCTTTCAGGACAATGAATGATTTTCTCCGCTGCGAGATATTTGCCAATTCAGTCCAGTCTTCCACGGAATCTTCAAAGTTATTTGTGAATTTACTACCAATTATTTGATCCTTCCCTTGGAAATACTATAATATCATTTTTTTGCTTTTCCGAAGCTTTTCCTCCGCGTAATACATTATTTAGAATGGTTTGATCCATTTCAGACAACACTTTTAAACAGACATACATAAAACATAACCATAATGTTACGTGAGGATGTCAAACGAATTACTTTACGTTGAGATCACGGTTCGTAAGTAAAATAGTACAAGTTCAGAGAAAGAAATATCTTTTAATCAAACATGAACGTGTGTACAAAACGTAATGGAACACGTGTGCATCTGCACTGCTTCGAGGTTATTCAACGCACTTCGAAGGATTTTTTTAATTAATTACAACAACTCAAAAAAACCACCGAATGTCAAAAAACGTCTGACGCCAGCTGTCTTGGATAAAAATAATAATATTAAAAATCTGAGATAGAAATGGCAATTGTAAGCCGAATATACAACACATAAAATTGGAAAAATTTGACAGCGTCAAGAAGAACGAAAGCTTCATTTACGGTATTGCTAAATTTCTCATTTCGCTTAAGGACGCTCTTTAACGAATGACTTCAAGAATTGCATAGTTGTAAAGTCTTCGCTAACTACTGCTCGTTATGCAGCGAATTCGCTCGATAGCGAGTGATGTCAAGAATTGGGCTCCTGAGCTATCACTAGACACCTTAACTTCCTCTGTTTCGACTGTCTCAGCCCTCTCGGTCTCATCAGTGTCTCCCACTGAAACTGACACTTCTAGGTTATTTGACTGACTGACCAAGAAAATATCTACATAGTCATTAACATTTTCCATGATGGTAACATCTCTGCTGGTTGTGATATTGTTCTTCACTGGATCGAATACTCTATATCCTTTCGTAAATTCATCGCAACCAACGAAAATACATTTTATCGACTTTTTATCCCATTTTAGTCTCCTTTCTTTGGGAACATATACCATGACAGGACTTCCAAAAATTCGTAGATTGCTTACATCTGGTCTCCTGCCACTCCATAACTCGTATGGTGTCATCTGTAGTCCTGCTGCTAAACATCTATTACGCAAATAGACTGCTGTGTTTACCGCCTCGGCCCAAAAACGCTTTTTCCGCCTACCTCTATCCAAAGTATACATTTCCTGGCCTCATTGTAGGGAGCAAAGTCGTACTTTTCCTCCCTAGGGAGGAAAAGTAGAAGTGAGATTATGGTACGTCATCAATGAAATAACTTATACGGCATTGACGACCTAAACTATATTCTATTATATAAGTATAAATTTTACCGTTTAATTAAAGAACACCCTGTATTTTGCAAAATGGTAGAAATCAGTAAATTGTTAATTTAATTTAACGATTTTTACATTAATAATTCGACTTCAGCAATACGTTATGTTCATGATTCCGCAAAAGATGCCTACGAGTCTCGGTAGCGCAACGCGTTGGAGCACAGCTCACTGTTCGTGATAGGCCTGTAGGTGTTGGATCGCATTCCGGCGAGGACAATTTTTTTTCTTTTTTTTAAATTCTTTCATAAATAAATTATTTAAAAATGTCTTTTTGTTTGAGGGAGGCGGAAAAATCATATGTATACCCAGGTAACACAGACCTCTCCGCGAGATCTCTGAGAGGTTATAATTAGGATATTATGCGAACTCCTATTGCGAGGTCCCGGTGATCGCTATGTGCTGTAGCTAAGCGAAATTCTCACTGGTGTCTCCAGGAGAAATCTCGGAGAGCTCACATTCAATTTTCCAGGTTTCATCTTATTGCGAGTTCCTAAAGTTATCTCGAACGTAACGTGAATAAGAAATTCTTATTGCGAGTTCCTAAAGTTATCTCGAATGTAACTTGAATAAGAAATTCTTGCTGCGAGTTCCCAAAGTTATCTCGAATGTAACTGGAATAAGAAATTCTCGCTGAGAGTTCCTAAAGTTATCCTGAATGTAACCAGAACAAGAAATTCTCACTGCGAGTATATAGTATTTATCTATGCAGTTATGTTTACATTTACACGCGCCATTTAGTTTTAGTTATAGTGGCGTCTGGCGATTAGGTAGGTACTATGATTACTGTTCTGTTTATTATAAAAATAAAGAGATTATTATTTGTTTGCATAAATATATTTGTTTTGTGTGAATTTGACTGGATAGGTAACAAGGTAAGTGCAGTTTTTCACAATATTCTCATTTTAAAAAGGGTGTATTTGTTGTGTAGGCCTACTAATTGTACTGTTAATTTGGCCGCCATTTTAGATTCGTGCTGATACCCAACAACCGCCAAAAAGGAATTTATTCGTTCAAATTATATAATAGTTTATTCATAGTTCCTAGGGGATTTAATTGGCGTATGGCGAAGGTGTCCTGTATATTCAGTCCTAGAGGGAAGAGAAAATTCCACAGACTCACATTTTACTTGAATTAATTAAACGCTGCATGTTCTTCATTGCTAATTAGAATCCTATTTTGATATTTTTATAGAAATTTCAATGGAATTGCGCGGGTTCTGGTCCCAAGGATCAACATGGACGCATGTTCAAGAACATTTTTACAAATGAACTAGGAATGAAATGCTCATGGAAGGGACAAAGAGGCAACATACGATTGGAAAATATGAACTTTATGTGTAAGTAAAGTTTCAGACTAGTTTATTTGCTTATTGGTACAGTATAATTTGTAATACTCTTATCCCATTCATTTTACCTATTATGATGACCATTTGTGTTGATTTGTTCATTTACAAAGTATGATGTTCACAGAGGAAAGTTAATTATTTAAAATTTGAGATAGATTGGTATGTTGTAAATGAATATTTTTTCGGTAATGATTATAAAACATTTCCATAAGAATTGTGGCGTATTTTTTGCTCTTCGCAATTTCCATTTATTTAATTTGTATTCTATAGAAAATAACTTAACACATAATTAATTGTGTTGTTTTCGTGTATGCATTTGTATTTTTCTAGATGTACTGAAACAGACATGGAAAACCACTGACAAAGAATTTGAGATATTTTCCCAAGATTGGTTGAGACACTGTTCACAAAGAAAAAAAAGGGAGGATTTAAAAAATAATTCAAGTTAGTCAATATGGAGAATGGTAAGTCAATGTTTCCTTTGTAAAGGTATTACTCAAGCTCATATTCAATAGATTATTCAAGCGTGATACCTGATATGAGCACAGTTTTACCTCACACAAACATGTTTTAATACCTTGACACCGTATTTTACTAGCACTGTTTCTGGGAAAGATTAAAACTATGTTTTTCTATGGTATTATCCTACTTGAATACTAGTTGCGTTAGGATTAATTACTAGAACCATTGCTAATTTTGACTAACCAAAGCTACCTTTGAATCTATATCCTTATATTCACAACTTTATGATTAAGCATGGCTACACAAGTAGGATTATACATATAGGACAATTAAGTATTGATCTTCTCCTAAAGATAATGACATAGTTAACAAAACTCGTGTCGCGGCAATGGAAAATTTGTTTTGGTGTTTGTTAAAACTGTGCTTACAATGATTATCGTGCTAAAGGTTCCAGTATTATATCCGAGATATCCAGTATGCCAAATCAAATTGTTTTTTTATATTGAAATCATAGCTATACAGAGTTGTGATGTTATTATTATAAATATGTGTTGGTGTGTAAACATTTCATTTTCAACCAACACTGAGGGGTATCCAAAGAGCAATGAAATATATATTTTTTGTATTAATATCCCGAATATTATGGTTTACTATTTGCTTTCAGGTCCACACCGAAGGTGATAGCTAGCAGCTCATTTCTTTTTATTTCTTTCTTTTCTTTTTTATGTATATTAAGTTTTTATAAAATAAACTTAAATTAGTTCATTGGCTGTTTAAATATTCATCCTCTCTTGTGGTCATAATAATATAGTATTCTGATCTTGATATTCAGTTTCTCGCACGAACTCTCAAAGAATCTGCGGGATGTATATGATCATTTTTTTACTTTTAAAAGATAAACTTTAGCCACTATCGTACATCGTACCTCCCGGTAAGTTTTACATGTTGAAAAAGAAAACATTCTTAATAAAATGGAAACATATTTTTTTTACAATTATAAAACAATCTGCGGCGAAACATTAAAGTTAGTTTTGATAATATCTAATAGAAAACAACTAATTCCTCGCCACAATGGCACACTGGGCATTGAGGATATTGTGAAATCTTGCTTTTAACCTGATCAAATCTGATGGTGTGAATTTGCATTCTCATTCAACTTTTTATTCAGTCTTGATTGAGAAAGTTTTTCAATCGCACTGCCTGCGATGATCACACTGCGAGCTCACAGAGTCGTCGATATGAGAAGTAAATGAGAATTTCCCAAAGTAGTAGTAACAAGATGTCACAGAGAACTCGCCAGGGTGTATTGTTCGGGAATTTCCACGTAAGATATCTCTAAGACTTCGCTGAGAATATCCCGGCGGCGGACATTTGGAGGAGATATAGAACTCTCAACAACCTTTCAGAGAGGTAACAAAAGTTGTCACAATTTCTTTAAAAGAGATCGCAGGGATATCTTTAGGACCTCTTTGTGTTGCCTGGGTAACATGGGAGTAAAGTGCCTTTTCCTCCCTTGTTATACAAATAGCTATTCTATGCCTCCATCGAACAATAAACATTTTGCTTTTTCAACAATTGTTCGATTCAACCTCTCGGAGACGCCATTTTGTTCCGGTGTGTATGCGTTCGTTTTATGATGAATTATACCACTGCTTTTGAGAAAGCCCTCAAACTCTCTGGAACAAAATTCATTGTCAGATCTGAGCACCTTAATCTTCTCGTTCGTCTGGTTTTCAGCCATACTTTTAAATTGTTTAAAACAGCAAAATACCTCGTCTTTCGATTTAATAAAGTAGACAAATGTCATTCTACTAAAACATCTTCAAAGACTACAAAATATTTTCAATCTCCCAAAGATCTCGTCTCCATTGGTCCACAAACATCGGTATGTATGTTATAACAATTTCTTTGCTCTGGAACCATCATGCTTGAAAGGTAATCTAGTCTGCTTTCCTTCACAGCAAACTTTGCAGTTTTTTAAACCTAACTGCACTTTTCCTTCAAGGTAAAGCCTGTTCACCAAGCCATTCTACATTTTATTTAGGAAATTACTATTTGTGTCCAAATCTACGATGCCAAACTTCTCCTGAAATGGCTGTTTGTGTCAATAAACATTTTTCAGACTTAAAAATATTTAATTTATACATGCCATTATCTAAATCAGCAATGGCAACTGGTTTCTTCTGCTTATTAAAAATTGTACAACAATTATCCTTAAAACTAAAGGAATTTCCATTTTTAATAAGCTGACTTACTGACAACAAATTTGTCGTCAAATCAGGAACACATAAAACATAATTTACAGGTATATCATATTTACCATTTCCGACTATAGTTGTGATCATCTCTTCACCTGAACATTTAGCAGGAATCCTTGTCTGATTGGCTACAACTATTTCTGGAATTTTTGCAGGAATCTTATTTTTAATCCAATCCTATCTAGCAGCAAGATGAACACTAGCAACAGAGTCTATATACCAGTCCGATTTACTAAAGTTACCACTTAGAAATATCGCACTAAAGTTGTTGCATCGAAAACACTTTATTCCCTTTTTACCTCCCGATTTCTTGGAATATTTGCGGTTAACATTTGGCTTACTAGCGCCGAACGCACTTGCACTATCACCGTCACATTGCATATCCAGTAACTTTGTTTTAATTGAATCTGTTGTTACCTCAATACCAGAATGTTCAATTGCCATGATCATTGGAGAGAATTTACCCGGTAATCCAGCTAGTAACAACGAACCAACCCATTGGTCATCAATTTTAAAACCTGTGCCCCGCAATCTCTGACTTGTCTCCACAATTTGATTGACATAACTTGCCGTCGAATCACAATTCTCCAAGCGTGTAGAAATCAAGGTTCTTAACAAACCAATTCTTCTGGCAAACCCTTTGTTGTCAAAGAGCGACTTTAATTTTCCCCATAACTCTACTGTCGTCGTCGCTTGCTAAATTACAACAGAAACAACCCGTTGGAATTCACACCTTTGGTAAAATGCCTAAAGTTATTGCCACTTTTTTGAATTTGCCTTACCCTGAAGAATATACCGGACATTGTTTTCGGCGATCGTCTGCTTCATTTTTGGCCGATTCTGGAGCTGATCTGTGTACCATGAAACGCTAGGGCGGATTGAAAAGCAATACTGTTGTTGAAGGTTACATCGAAAATTCGAAAGAGCAAAAAAATATTTCAAATTGAAGTAATTGCTCTTTTACCATTTATAATAAATAGTTATGCATTTTGAATAAACTTTTTTCATCTCATTTATGTTTTTCATATAGAAAAGGCTACAGCTTGCTTGTATTCATCTGGATAAAATGATAAGTATAGTTGAGTGCCATAAGCATAATAATGCTGTGTAAACCATATGAAACTAGAAGGAAAATTGGAAGTGTAAATGGAAAATAGAATTGGACCTACAATAGATCCTTGGGGAACACCAGTTGTTATTTCCAAATACGAAGAAGTGTTATGTTGACATCTGACAGTTTGAAATCTGTCTACAAGATATGATTTCATTAAATTCAAATATTCATCTGTAATATACAAGACCGTTTTTATCTTCTGTGTTTTGTTCTGGTTATTAACAAAAGTGACAGAAGTAACACATTCTGTATTTTTTGTCTTTTCTTTTTGTTTCAAGTAATGGGACCTAGTTGCAGAAACAAGTTCTTCAATTTGCCCTCATAAATAAAAAAAAATTCAATCAGCCGAGAACATATTACTGTGGATTGCAGGAATCACTGGAATAAAAGGAAATGAAAAAGCAGATCAACTAGCAAGGAGAGAGACTGAAACACCCATTTGGAGGACGGAATCCTTTTGCGGTATCAGCTCCAATGTAATATTGGAAGAAATAGGCAAGGAGATCTGACCATTGGAAAAATCTAGTGGGGCTTAGACAATCAAATATACTCCTGGAAGACTACAATCAGGTGGGAATAAATGAATGCCTAAGGCCAGAATTACACTATAAAATTTCTTTTTCGAAGATCTCTTATAAAATATTTCAAATACTTTCTTTGATGATATTTCTTTTGTAACAAAAGTTAAAGTGGTATTAGACTGTGTCGTAGAAATTGTGTAAATGTGTTGTGAAATTGTAAGTGGAAGTTTAGTGAGTGCTGCTGTGGTTACAATGGGTTTTGTAAATAAAAGGTAGCAAATGCTTTTACTTCAAATTCATGAAGCAAAACCTTCAAAGTATATGATTAAAAATTTGGAGCTTTTGCTTCACAACCGCAAGAAAAGCATTTGCTGCACTAAGAGCAAATACTTTTTTATTATATGAATAAATTCATGCTTTTGCTAAGGATCTGTAGCAAAAACTTCATTTCTCTGAAGGTACCTTTAGTGCAGACTTCGCGACCGGGGAAGAAGCACGTGTTTGGTAATGATGGCGTTTTTAAATAATATAAGAGCTGTAAACCGCTACAAGAAACGTCGACAAACATCACCGAATAACTTCACACACCTTTATCGTTTCAACGAAACCAACCTTTTCTTTGGTGCTGCATTATCACGTTTCAGAAAATGAAAGTGTTTTTGCGTTATATCGCAGATCCAGGTTACCAAAGTGGCGTGGCGGAAATAATTGTAATTCACCAAAGTAGTGTGTCAAAAACAATTGCTGAAGTAATGGGAAAAATTTGGCAGAAAGCTCATCTTTGGATCAAGTTTCCATCTACCAATGACGAAATACGTGAAGCCCAACATCTTTGGCAGCAAGTTTACACGTTTTCAGCAGCAGTTGTGGATTGCACACATGTCCGTATTTCAAAGCCCTCCCAATTTGGAGATGAAAACATAAACAGGAAAGATTTCGCTAGCATCAATGTACAAGAAACGTGCGATGCACAGGACAAATTTACAAGTGTAGATGTGCAATGGCCCGGTGCTACACATGACAGTAGAATCTGCAAAAGGTCTGATATTTGTGCCCTAATGCGTCGCAATACACAACGAGCTTTGCTCCTAGCAAATGAAGGGTATGAAGTTGAGCCCTGTTTAATGACTCCTTATCGAAATCCAAATACACCACAAGAAACACAATATGATAATTTGTTGAGAAGGGAAAGAGTGTGTATTGAGGGTTGCTTTGGACAGTTGAAGCAACGATTTTCCATACTGCAATATAAAGCTCGACTGAAGCTGGAAAACATCCCTAAACTAATAGTGTGCGCATTGTCCTACACAACATTGCGCTATTCAGACTTTCAGTTGGATGAAATTGAGCAAAATAATGACGCAAATTGAAGAAAACGATGAGGTCGATATTAACATTAGGAGGAATGGAATGCGAAGACAGGAGGAAACTGCTCACCTCATTCTTCAACAAAATTTGTAAAGTAAGTTGAAACATATAAACCCCTTAAGGGAGGGTTTTCCTAAAATTATTTCTTATTCGTTGCCTACATCCTAACGCAGATATCCTTGCAAAATTTTCCTTCTGTGCAATATATTCCTAAGTAGACTTGTCAAAAAGTGTAGCAAATGGTCTAAATAACGGAGCATTTCCTACAGAGCAAAAGCAAATCATTATTCATACGAAACGAAGTAAATGCTTTTTCTTCTACCTTTTGCTTCGATGCATTTGCTTTTGCTTTTACTTTTTACTTTGAGCAAATGCTTCATTTTTATTCATGAGACCCAATGAGTGTGGTACTAAAAAAGAAAAAAGCAAGATTCGACCGACTTTGGGTGAGACCACATCTAAATCTGAGTTACGATTTGAAGATATGAAAAGTTGGAAGAACTATTTAAGATTGGGCGAGGAAACATTCAAGTTTATTGTTTCGAAAATAGTTCCAATAATATCCCGGCAGAGAACCCCTTTAAGGAAACGCTTTATGGTAACCCTTTCTGGCAACAGGAGATAGTTGTGCTAATTTACATTGCAGCCGTCGTATGACTTAGTAAGTATACACTTTCAGCTATAAGGACAAAATACGTGACAATCCTAATGGCTTTTTTCTCACTGTCCTTCTTGTATGCATGTTCAGTATTTTATTCCTGTTTTTATAATAGAGATGCTGATGGTTGTATAACATCTTATATCGTTAGTATTTACAAGTTAATAATTTTTTGTTTCGGAACTGTCAAATCTTTTATCAAATATAATAGCTTGTTATATGTTTCCATAAAAGATATTTTATAAAAGAAATATTTTATAAAATATGGTATATTACAATGTCAAATTTTTTATCAAAGATCTTTTATAAATTATTTTGACAAATAAATTTATCAGTCTAATACCGGTCTAAGCCATTGTCATTTTATTATTAAAATATTTTGTATTATTATTCCTGAATAATTCATTAGTTCAAAAGCGAAGGAATGTTAAATTAAATAGAAAAACAAAAACAAAACCAATTAATTACTGTAAGGTTATCAGTAAAATATTCACTTTTTAAACTTCAACTAAAATGATTAATGTTATTTGTGTTTGTTGTTTTCGATAAAAGGATAATCGTTTAACAAACAATTACAACGAATAAACAGAATTTTAAAATATTCAAGGTATCTCACGAAGAGCTTGAAATTCGCAACTTTGGATCCAAAAGATTTCAATAAATTTCGGTTTATTTATGTTTAGGAATTTCCAAAGTTGTCTTAAGCTACAAATTGGGAATTAAATTCAACGTACTAACCAAAATTTTAGTTAAATATAGTTTTTCTACTAACACACTACAATTGTAATGCAAATGTACTATAACAATATCCATTAAGATACAAGTTAACATCAAATAAATATTCAGCATCCTAATATTCGGTCAATGTCCAATTATATCAATTTTTGAAAGCTATCTGCAGTTTACTCGTAATTTTTTGAAATTAGTACAATCATATCTCATGATAAAATTGTAGTATGAGAGTACAAAAAAAATGTATGCAGCTCGCGGCTATTAATTCACGAGTATGAAATTTAATAAGTAATTGCTCAAATGCTCATTGCATGATGTACTATTATAAAAAAATTCATACGTATTATATTAGTACTTTTCCAGAAACTTGCAGCTTACTAAGCACATTCTGATTGTATACATTTGACAGCAGATTAAAATTATGCTAATATTGGATGGAGAATGTCCGTGTTCCCCAATCACAATATCCACACGCTTATTTATATCTAAGCGTAAGGAGTACTGCACGAACTCGTTGTAGTTGCAGCACTTGGACTGTAGCAAATTGCTCTTTTTTTGTAGCCAAAAGACATTCGTTTCTATAAACAATATTTATTTCATCAACTACCATAGGTCGTAAAGCAACAGTAACTAATACCTTCACTGTTTTTAAGAAATTTTCAGATTAAATAGTTATAAATAAAACATGTGTTTCCAAGCAAAATGATTAAAATTTATACAATGCTAAAAGAAAAGATTCTGACATTGGTTTTCAAAAATATACAAGTTGGTTGGTTGGAATGTGAATGCAAATCATTCCTGGAAATCGGAAGATTATTCACTGGTTTGTGAACGTAGTTCCCAAACAAATATTATTTATTAATAATAGGAATATTATTTACAAGTTTTATGTTCGAAGACCATGGCTTATAATCAAAAGACAGCTGTGCTCATTGAAGCTGGTCTTGAAGCTTCAATTTGTAACCTTGATATAAACAAATCCACAACTACAAGGATTCGACTTATAGATCTGATAAAGGATCCCTTATATCTTTAGGTGATCTTAAACTTTGTTTAATAGTTTTTGTAAGTGTATTAAATGTGCATTTTGTGTATGGTTTGGCAAATGGAAATTCTCTTAAAGCTAGACGTTTTAATGGTGAAAAATATCCTCAACGAGTGACGCCTCATCATTCTTTATTTGCACGTGTTCACCAAGGCTCATCGCAAACTGGAAATTTACAAATAAATTCAAACAACACTGGTCGTTTCTACTAGATATGTAGATATTCTAGATGAAATTGATTAACACCCAGAAACAAGTACCATAGAAAACTGCTAACATCCTAAATATCAGCCACACGTAGAGGAGACTCGGTGATGATAATATTCATACTATCATATGGATCTATCACTTCAGCAAAATATATAACCATCCACCCTCTAGCACCTCTAGTCTGTTTGGAATCAATTAAATTCGAATAAAATTGCCTTCATACCTGGGATGCCATCATATCGACATTTCCCCTACGTGTGGCGTGATTCAAAAGAGCAGCAATTGTACCTTCACCACATCCAACGTGTACAAGATCTTCTACATTGAGATTTTCTTCAGAAAGTTACAATTTGGAATTGGATGGCAGACGAAATACCACGAAATCCTAAATTTCTAAAAAATGTATTGTTTACAGATGAGGCACATTTTTAAATAGTATCTATAGAAGACTATACCTAACTGGGCCACATTTTCTGCCTCAGCCATTAAATGAAATTTCTTACATCAATTTTCTGCCAAATGATCTCCCTGAACCACTTGAAGACATCCCACTCAATATTAGACAAAACATGTGGTTTATGTACGATGATGCTCCTGTACATTCTAGTCAGATTTCTAGGCAATGCTTAGATGCAACCGTTGGATTCCGAATCTATTTGTTCTAGGAAAAAACTTGAAGTTTCTCAAGACAACAGAGATTTTAAATAATATTTTTATTCCACAAAACTCAATCTCGAAAAAAAGAATCGATAAAGTAAGGGTTCATAATTTCACCACCTTATAATGCAATAGGAATGTTGAAAAAATACCAGTTGTTAGTGCATGGAAAATACAAAATTTCAAGTCTCTATCTTTACTTAAATTAGAGAAAAAAATGAAAACTCAATTTTCCAGAGTACCTTTTAGGGGTGATATCTCAGAAGGGGGTTAGCTGTGTAAATTTTGTCACAGAAAAGACCCATCATCATTTTATACGTGCAATAACCTCCTGAATTTTTTAAATTGAAATTGAACTTTATTAATTATAATTATTTTCTACAAAATACTAAATTCAAGAAAATACTCACCGTGTATAACATTATCTTTTGGTTTATGCATATAAGCGTTTGTGGGTAGCACATATTTTGCTATTTTATTAATTGATGTTCGGATAAGATTGATATAATAATCGATAGGCCCTTCTTCTGGCGGAAAATGCTGTGATTCGGCCAAGAGGAAAAGTGAAAAAAGCAGAATATATAGTTTCATGTTGAAACTAACTGCTCTTTTCAATAATTAACAATGCTTTTATGTACAAAAATGCATTAAAATTCTGTCCGTGTAATTATTACAACAAACAAGTTCGTTGAAATTCTAATAATTATGCATACTTATCAAAAATACGTAAGTTAATAAGTTGTACTAAATATAATATGTAATTACTGAACATACAGAGCGCGGCTAAATTATGGAGCAAATTCATTATTTTGCAAATAATTTACTTTTTACTAAAATCCTGAAATGGGTCGATTTTTAATTTTAAATACCGATTTCTTAACACATTGTAACGGTAAAAGTGTGCTTTTAGTTGGACGCCAATTTGTAACGGTAAATGTCTGTACCCCACAAAGGGCACCAGCTCGAAGGGCTCCGGCTAGAGACTCCTCTCAAGGGTGATTCGACCCCAAGTTTATGTCACACAAGGATAACAGAACGGTTGTAAAAGTTGAGGGCACCACTACCTTTTTAACGATAAAAACTATAAAAAACTAAGGCGGAAAAGGTAGAAACGACTTGTAAAATTTAAATAAGTTAATAATAAAAAAGTTACTAAATATCACCCCGGGCGATATCTCCCTCAACTTTTATAGTTGAGGATTTAAAAAAATGAAAGATACGAGTTAAAACAAATTTATTCTGCCACAGGAAATGAACAACGGAATTTAATAGAGGAATTTGTACTTTTATAGGTACTTAGCTTAGATGAAGTGGTTTCCTGGAGAAGAAGTCAGGTCTTGATCTGAACTGATGTGTTCTGTTCTAGGGCGGTATTTTGGGGTTCTATCC
Source organism: Lochmaea crataegi (assembly GCA_947563755.1). Classification (NCBI taxonomy): domain Eukaryota; kingdom Metazoa; phylum Arthropoda; class Insecta; order Coleoptera; family Chrysomelidae; genus Lochmaea; species Lochmaea crataegi. The sequence goes on from OX387433.1 coordinate 16,656,639, forward strand.
TTTGCTTTATATCCTCGGGTTGTATCCTAGCCTAGGGTTATATCCTCGGGGTTATATTCTAGCCTAGGGTTATATTCTCGGGTTATATCCTAGCCTAGGGGCTGTGCTTACCTAGAAGTACAGGTGGATCAGGGATATGTAGGAACTTGAATGTAATGGCACATTATGTTGGTCAGCTTTTCAGGTTAAAGAAAAGGAAGGCAGTTATTTGAAGGTCAAAAAATTTATTTAATTTACTGACAACAACATTATATGTTCCATGTTAAAACAGTAAAAATAGCAATTATCGGCTAAATTAAAAAAATATACTAATGATCCGAAAGAAACTAATCATAGCAAAAAGTTATTTATTTAGTTATATGAAAAATATCGTGCTTAGGAAATATATGGAACCGGCACTGGCGTTACGAAAGAATATTTTATAGGTTAACAGTAATTTATAAAAATGTTATTTTATAATTAAAAGAGTTATTTCGCAACTGAAAAAGCTTGAAAATGTTTGTATAAAAGTAAAACAGTGAATTATAAAAGAATATTTGGCTTAAAACTACCATATTAGTATAAAAGAACAGTTTATGACCACGTGTTGAATTTAATTTCGTCTATCTCTGTAAAAAAATAAAGAATGCATACGAAAATTATATCAGACAGTACTTTAGAAGAAGCTTATTAATTATAAATTATGATTTTGAACTTACCACAGCAAAATTCATAAGATAGGTACTTAAGATATGAAAGATAGCGAAAGATGATCTGTCCCCTTAGGCGGTCGATAACAAAAAGGGGTGTTTCACGTGGCGTTGTGCAAAAAATGGAAGCGTCCGTTGGCAGACGTCAATTGTCTAACGGCCAGGGTTGAAGAGTTTGGGATCACAGAACTATAATTGGAAGTGGCTAGTGACGACGAGCGCTAATTGAAAGGATTTATTCTGTAAAATCGAAACAGGTCGATAGGCATGTTACAACATTGTAACGTGCTTTCCTTCTACACGTGGCTCCTGCCACACGAACACGTCACTATGGACAGTCTTGAAGCAAAAGTTTCAGTTCAAATGTCGGGCGCCAGATTTTTAACGTGGTTTGCTTAGCGTCAAGAGTTCCGGATAGCCTCAGATGGAGGTTACGGAAAATTCCAGGGGTCTTGTTGAATTTAATTTCACTAACTATAATATGGATGAGCCAAATATCAATTCTCCAATTAATAAGTTTCGGTTGATAACGAAGAAAGCAGGAATTCCAACTTTCAGCCTTTTAATACTCTTTGGTCTATTTTATTGTTAATTGTACAGTGACAAGCAAAAGAACGGGAAAAAGATAATAGGTATTTACAACATATGCCTGATACTATAACGGACGTAACGTCAGAGCCGGTCAGGTTATCAAATACGGTCCAAATCGGCCGGGTAGTCGAACAAGCTGTAACTAAGCCACTTCCAAGTTCGAGAGACCCTTTGGCTTTAACGGAAAGCGGTAAAAAGTTTGAGAAATCTTTGCATTTAAATTAAAACGGAAAACTACTATTCCGACGAAATAAAAAATTATATGTTGATTTAAAATGTACTCAACTTCTGACACACAGAACCGAATAAAAGAACCGGAATAAAATTGAAATGTCCCAAGCCACACAAATATCAATTGTATAGTATACTAACGGCCTGCGGAGGAAAAAAAAATAAAATCATAAACTCAATAGAGAACCAGCGAATAATCAAAATTCATTAATTAAATTTTCAACGCTGAAATAAAAATTCTAAAGCAAATCTCATTTGGTTATTATCATTTATTGCTATTACACAAAAACCCAAAATAAAAAAAAACAAACAACAAAACGTTAACCTTTAACAAAAAAAAATCAAGAAATTTAAAGAAACTATCTCGATCCGTTTAACATTTATCGGCGGTACGGAAAACTTTTCGATTATACAGTGTATTTGAAAATAATTTTACCTTCTTAAACAAAACACTGCGGCATCGAAACTCACACAAAGTTTTTACTTTTTCGGTTTCACACAAGTTAACAATTTTTATTGTACAGACGAGAAAAGAGTCGAGCAGAGAGAGCGGATATCAAATTGTTCTCCAATTTATATCCTTAATCCTCCAACTATTTTCGGCCTCAGAGGCGGTAGGAAATTATAGGTAAAATCGATTTACTTATCACAGAAAAAAAATTAACATATACCAGACGTCCTTCGGTTTTAATTGAAACTTATATACACTGTGTTCATTTGAAAAGGACCCACCCTTAATATTCCAAAAATGGGACATATTAGAAAGAAATGCCGAAACACGTCAACTTTTAACTTGAGGGGACACTTTTTGGCACTAATATTATAAACGTCAGATTCATCCCCTTCCTACTGGAGACACCCCTTACATTTTTTCAAATGGCATTAGGTATCAAGTTATACCTCATTTAAAAGGTCTGGTAAATCTCTATTTAATCATTTTGTTTTGCCTTTGATACCAGCCTTCCATTGTTATTTAATCGTTGTTTAAAATTGGCTCTTTTTCAACTTTTATTGCCTGAATGTTAACGGTGGTCACTTTGCACAGATGATTAAATAGCAGATTTTTCTTGTTAACAATTGTCTTTTCACTATTTGTGAATTTTTGATTTTTCAAAGAGTCTTTCCTTCATAACACAATACGGGGGCATACGAAAAGTTGAAAAAGAGCCAATTTTAAACAACGATTAAATAACAATGGAAGGCTGGTATCAAAGGCGAAACAAAATGATTGACTACAGATTCACCAGACCTAATGCCATTTGAAAAAATGTAAGGGGTGTCTCCAGTAGGAAGGGGGTGAATCTGACGTTTATGACATTAGCGCCAAAAAGTGTCCCCCTCAAGTTAAAAGTTGAGGTGTTTCGGCATTTCCTCCTAATATGTCCCATTTTTGAAATATTAAATGAACACAGTGTATACCGAACGTCCTACGGTATAATTCGATTTTGCGTACCTCGGATTTATAATAAAATAAATTATAACGTAAAGAAAGAAAAACAATGCGGTAACAGAAATGGAGTCGGAAGTAAGTAACGAGTTATATAAAACCTAGGGATAAACTAAAATACTACGGAAAAAAATACAAATTAACTCTGTGGAACACAAAATAGCATTGCTGGACACACCTGTTACAACCGTCCTGCGTGCTGTGACACTCCTGCTATACCAGTCACGTTTTACCCGTCTTACAAAGGATCTAATCGTTAATTAGAATTATTTAAGGTGTCCCTGTATACAGACTGTAAAATTTTTTGCATGTATTTTAGGCTCTAGCTAGTAAACAGTTCAATTTGTTGATCGCCGTTCGAAAAATGTTACAAAAACAAGTGTGTCGTTCTTCTTTACACACATTTCGCATATTTTTATACAAATTTCACTTTTTGTTATTGTTGGAGATTGTCGATTTTTATACGAATCTATTTGTTATTAGGAAATATTATTTTAGGCATGGAGTCTAGAGAACAGCAACGCCTTTTCAGGTTATACGAAGAAGTAAGTACTGACGACGAAACAGAGCCGTAGTCAGAAAGTGATGAAAGTTTTAGACCAGATAGTGATGAAAATATTCTTGATTCGTCGGATGTTGATGATATAAACGATGAAAATTTTGAAAGTGATTTTTCAGACCAATGTACAGATGAACATTTACAAGAGCCAAATGCATCATATGAACCAAATAATACTGTTCAAGAACTAGATGTTGGATGGCACAGTGAAGTTGATGACATTGATATTTTTACTGAAGAACCTTTGCAAGAGCAAATAACAGTTGAGGGTTCAGTTCATACACCATTTGAAATATTTACCAAACTGTGGGTTGATGAAATTATGACTCTTTTAGTAGATTGTACCAACCACTACGGACAATCTCTGTGTCAACAGTCTCGCCCTAAAACTCGACACTCCAAAAGTAAGTCTTACAAGCCGATTGATAAAGAAGAGTTATTTGAATTTTTAGGCTTATATTTATCACGAGGACAGACAAAAATTGCGATATACAAATACTGTTTAGCCTGAATCCATTAAACTATTTTCCGATATTTCCTATTACAATGTCGAGTAGACGATTCGAACATTTTACGATGCTTTTATGCGCATAAAAAACAAGAGCTCCCTACAGAGACTGATAGATTAAAGAAAATACGACACATTCTAGACCTTTGTATCAGAAATTTCCAGGCTTGTTATCAGCTTCCTCAACAATTATCTCTAGATGAATCGTTACTTTCATTTCGAGGACGATTAGCTTTCAGAACGTACATGAAAAATAAAAAAACCAAGTATAGCATTAAGTTTTACGAACTTTGTAGTGCAGAAGGATGTGTCCTAAACATAGATATTATTATATTTTTTTACTTTAATTTAATTATTATAATTTTGTATTAATTTTAATTATTTGTTTTTATGTGTTTTTATTATTTGAATAATAATTTTTGATTTGTGTGGTGTGGTTCGTTTTAATTAATAAATATATTATATTTATGCCACGGCTTCTCAGACAGAGACTCGACTGCTCACCTCAAGGACGTGTTTCAGGGTCAGTAGAGATAACGGCGCATAGATGGAGTTCCAATTCTTTTTTTAGAATATTAAGCTCTTACATATGTGAATAAAGAGATAGATCTGCACTCTGATTTTCTTTAAAAAGAATAATAGTAATCAACAATAAAAATGGCAATTAATATGCCGAGCGATTACAACAAACATCGATATACAAAAAAAAATGTCTTTTCGACAATAACGCAACTGCGAAATACTTTTACTACCAATATTCGCAACGCACCGAATAGAAATACGGAACGCGGCTTCCGTTACAAATGAAGGATCAGCTGTTCTCCTCTCTGGAATCCGCTGTAGAAATCTAAATAAAGAAAAAATTGATTTGCGAACGCTATATTGCGAATATTCGTAAGGATTTCTATCCTAAATAATACAACCTATAAATTAATCTTATTTAAGCACTTTAAATCACTTAGATTGTTATGTGGAAATTTTAACCTCAATACACAACTCATATGAACGATTCATAAATGATATTTATGATTTTATTTCAGCTTTTGGATACTGGAACCTCGTTCAGATTAATCAACAAGATTAATCTATCTCATACTTGGAGTACTTTTGTATTTATGGAGTGGATATCTCACCAATTAAGTAGATTCTACGTTCTGATTTTACGTGGGAAATTCTCCACAACTTGTCTGCAAACTCTCGACTCTCGTAGTCTGCTCGTTAGCACCTCGCTAACCACTTTTCCTGGTTTTCTACCAGAAAAATTCACGCACACCAAATTTTTCTGACGCTCTTCTTCGCGTCCCCCAGAACTCTCACTATCGCGTTCCCAGTCAACAACCCCCTAGTTTTCTCATAGCAACGCTTTTTGAAACAAAATATTACTTCCTTCCAAAAACGTCTTACCAACATTTTATACCATCAGGTAAGTAATTTAATTTCATTATGTCACTTTATGACATTTATATAAACTTGTTATTTACAATATTACTAACTAAATTACTAATATAAATAAAATCTGAGTAACATCGTAACTTAGATTAAATATTATTAAAAATATCATATTTTAAATTAAACCAAATTAATACAATGACATATAAACATTATATTCCGATTGGACATACTATTGACATTTTGCTTCAAATAATTATTAATATGAATTTACCTTTGACTATTGAATATCAACATCTATATTTCATAATAAGCACATACAGGGTGTATCAAAATTGTTTAAGGATAATTGAAGTCTACTTTTTTCTATAACTTGTTTATTCTAATTCATTTTAAATTGTGACACCTTGAATTTCTATTGGTATATGTCCACAAAATCTATAATAATATATACAAAGGACAAGGGGAGAAATCACCCGATGAAGATATGTCTAAAACTGAGGCAGTTGCTGTAAAACTCCTGCAACCATATTTAAACAAGGGGACCACCTGTATATGGACAATTACTGTAATAGCGTATCACTAGCTAATCGACTGCAGGTACTCTTAGAAAATACCGACGAGGAAATCCTGCTTTAGTGAGTAAAGCTAAACTTAGAAGAGGAGAACATGTTTGGAAAAGGTATATGTTTCAAAATGGCAAGATAATCGTGAAGTGCTTGCCATTACTACTTCTCATCACCCGAAACTAATAAAATGTATGAACAGAAGAAAACTAGAGATCAAACACATAAAAGTTGCCGACTATGATAAATACATGTCCGGAATAGACAGGTCTGATCGAATGATCTTCTATTTCTCGTGCCCAAGAAAAACCATTTATTTTCTGGTCATTTTCCATCTCTCAGATATGGCCGTATGGAAAGCATATTTTTTATATAAAATATTTAGCAGTCCAAATAGAGCAGAAATAGTTCGATTTACTGATTTCAGAGACATGCTTATTCAACGTTTCTTACGAATTGATCCGAATATAAAGGATGCAACAACTACCATAAAGTTGGTTCCACTACATACACCAAATAGAAATCTAGCTCCAGGTGCTGAAAATTTGGATGTACAACACTGTCAAGAAACGTCCACGTCCAGCGAATTACAGTAGGAACAAGTACTTTCTACGCTGTAAACAGTCTACAAAAGAAGGAAGGAGAAGAGAAACCAGTAATAGGTGCAAAACATGTGTTGAAAGTTGTAACGAGTTATTTTTATTTTGTTCCGTAATATATTTTATTTTACCACTAGGGTGTATATAACTCGTTACTTTACAACTCTTTCTACTACCGCATTGATTTTTTTTTCGTTATTACCGTTGTATATTTTAGTATAAGTCCGAGTTACGCAAATCCAAATTCTACCATACACAATTTATTCATTTCCGATATTTAAATTTTTCAACTGAAGGGACGCCCGGTATATACACCATTTTAATTAAAGCCGAAGCCGTTCAGTATAGGTACAACTTTTTGTTGTAAGTAGATAAATTTCACGTTTAATTCCCTCACCACGACTACGGCCGAAAAATGTAACTAGCATTTTGGATATGAATTGGGGCTCTCAATCATTCGCTCTCAATCATTCGCTCTCAATCAATCATTCGCGCTGATTCAATCATTCGCGCTGATTCAATCCGTTCGTGACTCTTTTCTCAACTTTCTTCCGATAACCGATAAACCGAAAAGTATTGTGAAAATTTAGTGCATTACGATTGTGTGTGGAAGCTGTATTTTATAAGGTAAATCATTTTTACAAATAAGCTGTGTATTCGAAACTTTCCGTACCGCCGCTTAATATTAAATTGTTGAATGTATTCTTTGAAAATTTTCCGACCGGCTATTTTTTTCGTTTGCTGTTGAATTGAAATTGGTTTTTTTATTTGTTTCTTTTATACGGAGATAAAGATTTGTGAACTGTAATTTGATTTCGAATTTTATTCACCGCGTTTATTATATATTAATTAACTGATATGAATTATTAGTGGATTCTCGAATTATTTTATGCTTTTGGTTCTCAGTAGTTTTATATTAAATTGATATCCAAGTGGATTATAATATTTCAATTTTATGCTAGTACCTACTAACATTTTTACTCTGTGTGTCGATAGCTGGGTACCGTTTAACTCGTGGGAAAAAAATTTTTTTTGGAATAATAGTTACCGGCTTTATTTAGATTCAAGGGTTAATCAGACTTGGAAGAGGCTTAGCCACAATTTGTTTGATTTCCCGGCAGATCTAAATCGTGCATTAGGGACCCCGTTAAACCCGGTAGATTTGAACCGTATTGGGTAACCTGACCGTTATGTCCGTCAAAGTACCAAGTATATGGTAAAGATAGCTTATTTTCTCTTCCTTGTTAATTTGTTCGTCACTAAAGAATTATTCGTAAAATAAACCACAGAGTATTAATACACTAAAAGTTTCTTTTTGATTATTTTGTGATATACCGACTTATTGTGTGATCGTAAGTATACACTAAACCGTAGGTAGTATACAATTCTGCTGAACCCCTGTTTTCTTCATTACCCCTAATTTATAAATTGGAGGATCCATATTTGATTATAATTAGGTAAATAAAGTTAGTTCAACAAGACCCCTGGAATTTTCCGTAACCTCCATCTGAGGCTATCTGGAACTCTTGAAGCTAAGGGTCAAGGGGCCGTGGAGCAAACCACGTTAATAATCTGGCGCCCGAGATTTAAAACCCGAATTTTGCATCAAGGGTGTCCATAGTGACGTGTTCTTGTGGCAGGAGCCACGTGTAAGAAGGTAGGCACGTTACAAAGTCCACCGCTTTGTCCAGGACTTTGTTATGAACTGTGGCACACACAAGTATAAATTTGTTCTTGTTCTTTTGTATTCTGTTCTAATAAAGGGTTTTACGTTCTAAATATTCGGGTGGTAGTAACGGTCATGACCTACTCTGCATATAATATCTGTTCAGTGGAACAGTGGCGGTCACTATTCACTATTTGAAGCCACTGTGTAAAGCAATTGTCAGATATTACTGTTAATTCGTTAAATATAAGTGTGCTCTGTTTTTAACGTTTCCTACATCCTTAGTGTCCAGCAATGTAATAATATGCGAACTTGGTGACGTCACCAGTTTTTACGTTGTAATTGTTAATTGTGGGTCTTGTAACACCTCATTTGAAAGGTCTTTTAATACTGTATTCAGTAATGGCATAGTTGGTCAATTATTATTTCTACGGAGTGAATAAAAATTTATTTAATTTTTCAGTTTGTGAATTTGCTACTACTGTTAAAAATTATTCACACAAGCTGTTGTAGTTCAATATTTTAGGTGACACACCCGGTATTTAATGAACTTTATCTTTTAGTAAAAATAGAACAAAGCTAAAGAAATACACAAAAACACAACAGCAATTACGTGGACGTGTTCACCAAGGCTTATCGCATACCTACTGGAAATTTACAAATAAATTCAAACAACACTGGTCGTTTCTGGATAGCTGGAAATGTGAGATTAGAGCTAGATATCTAGATATTCTGATTGAAATTGATTAACAGCCAGAAACAAGAAATAAAAAAAATTGCTAACATCCTAAATATCAGCCACTCGTTGGGGAGACTCGGTGGTGATGGCACCCTTTTTTTCAATTACTGATTTCAATGTCTAAATTAGCTAGTATATTGATAATCTAATCCATGGAGCAGGTCAAGGATATCTTAATCTAGATAAACTTTCCTTTAAAATAGGTACATTAAAGGGCGGAGGCAATGATGGCAATTCTTAGGCTGAAATCGGGAGACTTATGGTCCCCGAACAATGTTCGAGAAGGACACACTGATACAACTGGGACATTACTAGACGAACCCATATTTCACATGAGTTTTGATAGCATGACACCAGAGAATATATTCACTGAGCGAGTGAATATCATCATCCCATCTAGGGAACAGGTGATGCACCCAAGTAATTCTGGAGAAATCATCTGGTTCACCGATGGCTCCAAAACAAACCATGGCACTGGGGCTGATATAAAAGGACCTAGAAAGAGAATGTTCTTTAGCCTTGGTCGATATACGACTGTGTTTCAAGCAGAGACGATTGCCGCTATAGCCTGTATTGATGAAAACATCAGTAGAGGATATACCGGACAAAAAATTGAAATACTCACTGACAGCCAGGCTCTGCTTAAGGCTATCAGTAATCCAACAACTAAGTCTAGACTGGTGAAAAACTGCAAAGAATCCCTCAACAGGCTGGCAAGAGACAACAAAGTGTCTCTAATATGGGTGCCGGCACATGAGGGGATTGCAGGTAATGAAATGGCGGACCAGTTAGCTAAAGAAGGCTCTAAAGGAGACTTCATAGGTCCGGAACCGTTTTGTGGAATCACAAAAGATTGCATAAGAGGGGAAACCGGGAACTGGCTAGATAGGGAACACCAATTCAAATGGAGGGTGACACAAGGGCACCTTCATACCAAGAGTTTACTGAACAAGGTAGACAAGGAACTCTCAACCAGGCTACTGAAACTGGGTAAGAGACATTTGAAGACAGTTACCGACCTGGTGACTGGACACTGCACCTTGAGGAAACATCTGTACAATATGGGCAAAGTTAGTGAACCTATGTGCAGAAAATGTGAACTTGATGATGAAACACCTACCCACATACTCTGCTTCTGTGAGGACATACAAGAACTTAGACGGAAGCACTTTGGAGAGGAATTTATACAACCATCACAACTACTGAAAATCCCTCTAGTCAAACTAGTGGCCTTTATAGAAGACACGAAGCTTCTGGAATGGAAGTAGATAACATGGGAAATGGTACAAAGATTCAGTTCAAGTGCCTGGGCTGATGAGCACAACCCAAATATATGAATGAATGAATGAAGGTACATTAAAATATAAAAATATCGTTTTTATTGAACGTTTCCCATTCCATGAAAAGTGTGCCATGATATCAACTCATTTGATACGATGGCATGCACTGTGGAGATATTAGTTGGCAAGCTTATTATCGGATTCCGTTTTATGAATTGATCTAACCATGCCCAGCCAGCTTTTTCCTTAGTACGATTGAACAGCCACAACCAACTAAACTACTTTTCATATCCATTTGGTATGATTTCAATACCAAAATAAATTTTTCGAACACTTAGAGGGTTATACAATGGGTTCCTTCTCCTATAACCTCAACTTTAGCTCAAATAATAATGGAACATTTTGAAGAGAACGTAGTGAAGAATTTTAGTTTAAAAACCGAGTAGATATTCTGTCTAAATTTGTAGTAAATCCATCCAGTTCAAGTAGAAATGTTGCTAGCTAGCATATTCCAGTACGACATTTTCAGATCTATTGTGGTCCTCTGAATTTAGATTACATTCTCCCTCCCGATTATTTTTCAATAGCCGATCAGCCTCGAGACCGAATCTTTCATGTAATTTCTTGTCGGTGGCTTCTCATCGCCTAATACAAGAAACCGCGCACATTCGCCAGGCAGTCGCACTGGCATAGGATGTGCTCTGCCAATCAAAACGTGTTTTTTGACAGATCACCATGGCAACGGATGAATTTTAGTGGAAACTTTTTCCTCGTCTTCGACTCGGAATAATTTCCAAAATAATCAAAAGCTCGAAAAAATTTCCGGAAATAATTTGACCTCTAGTGGTATTACTAGTGTTAATTACATTCAGCGCAATTATCAATCACTAAGACAACACTATTGAGTTTGACAACTTCATTCCAAATAAATTTCAAAATGTCACGTTTTGGCAATGCGAATGTTCAAAGTATAAATGCGCTAATCAAAGAAAAAATTATCAGAAATACAGCCTACAGTGACGAATATATTTGGGGAATATTTATGAAATTTAGCTGCGAAGGAGAATATGAATTAAATGAACATAGAAGCTTAGAAGAATTGGCGTTGATACTAAAAGATTGGGCAGTCAATATGAGAAATAAAGACGGAACCGAATTTAAATGCAGTTTCAGAAACCGTGCTCTTGGCGTACTTTCACGAAAAATCTGCTGTATTAAAGCCTCCATCGAGCTCATGGTGTGAATATGCCATGCTGAATTCCACCCTTTTCATAGAGGAAAACATAGATATTTCCAAGCATATTTAAAAAGAATAAATGACGGATATATACCCAAAAAATCTAATGTGTTTGACAGAGAAGATGTAAATAAATTCCTGTTTGAAGCCCCCGATGATATTTATTGTAATGATAATGAGAATTGCTGGAGCGTGCCGTTCTAGTGAACTCTGTGCAATGAAAATAATGATTATAATAAACTACACTTCGTCACTTGAGGATATATTTGTATTACTTAGCGTGGCATAATTACTCATACATATGGGTATAATATAGTTATAATTACAATGAGTGCATATTTCATTCATGCTTCTTATACCGCCATTTCTTAACTCACTTAACCTAACAAAAATCTCTTCTTCTCTTTTATATATAGAGGAAGAAAGGATAAAGGAAGCATTACATGTAAGGATCACTGATCTAAGATCACAACAGTCAATGGTCGCGTTCATCCCAACAAAGTTGATCAGGTAGCGATTTTTAGAGTGATCCATCAGTTCGTAATTCTGCTGAACGTCCTAATAAAACCATCGACATATATGTCAACAAATGTCAATTAATACAACTACAACTCAATTTTATTTGATAACCTAACCTATAACCACTGTATAAACTCTATAAAATGATATAACTACCTTGACATTCTATCAGTACTTCACTTATGTTTCTTTTTCTTTAGACAGTCTCTGGGCACTTTGGCCCTTGATTTGCTAAGCCTGCAAAGTATACCTCACAAAACTTCACATCTAAAAATGAAACCATTAAAAAATGCGAGTTAATCACAATAAATTGAACTCACCACTTTGGAGCATACTATGGAACGTTGAACTTCCTGATACACTATAGAATTTATTATTAAAATCATAAGTCACCTCCAGCTGTTTTGTGAGCTTAGTAATCCGTGATCATCGACAACGAAAAATTATCCTGGTGTGTTAATAAGTTTCTGTTTCTTAAAAAATGGATCCTATTCAAGCAGCTATTGTAATTGCCGAAGAAGACGCTGTAGATGTAGGTCTAATAGTAGTTTTCAACATATGTCATAAATTGACAGTTAATGCATCATCAATCGGTAGCGTGTAGCGTATTTTAATTCTTATTGAAAAAATGGCGACTGATACCACAGCGCTCAATCTGATCAGTTAACAAAATACGCGTTCAGCAGGAAATTGATGATCGCTTCGGTAGCGCTACGTTGTGATGAACGCGACCAATGTTGAATTAAGGCATGAAGTCATAATTGTTACTATTCCTGATTCCAAAAATGGAATAGCACGTAAATTTCCAGTGACTAAAAGTGGCGATGAGAAGGTTCGTTATTTCAAAATAGTTCGTAATTACATTGTTATAAGATTCCTTAATATGACGAATTTTAATCCTCGCTTGTTCATGCGATATCAAAATAAAAAGTGCTTCAACCAAGTTGTCGGGAAAAATTCGATTTCTTCAGTTCCAAGTAAAATTTCTAAATTTCTGAACTTTGAGAACTTTGAGGAGGATACTGGACACTCCCTTAGAAGAACGTCGACCACTTTATAAGCGAATACTGGATTTGTTGTCTTGCTCTCAAGCGACATGGCGGATCTGCAACTATTGCGGAAAGTTATGTAGCGGAGAGCGTCAACAATAAAAAGAAAGTTGCAAATAAAATTTTATACAATATAACGAAGCCAGAAGTCTCCTGCAGTACTTCAAGCGTAACAGGAAACTTGGTTAAAGATGGAGAAATTATGGAGTCAGAACATTTTATACAAATTGAGAAAAAACGAGAAAACATTTATCCAAATTTTGTAAATAATGTTCATATTTGTAATAATTGTACTAGTAATATTCATATAACTAAATAAGGTACACGTTTTATATGGTATAAACTATTACCACCCAAGGGTGGTAGTCGTCAAGGGCAATCGATACCTTTTTGGTAATTGTTACTTACGTCCTTCAAAACAGTGTCAAAATGCGTTGTTTACAATATAGGGAGAAAAAAATAGTAATTATGCGCCAAGGTAGAAAAGTGAGGTATTATTGTCGAGGTCCATTAATGGACCCGTGACTAACTTAATTTTTATTATCATAAGCTAGCAAATGTCATGTTTATTTGGCTCTTGTGTATTTTGTTGTTTGGTAAAATGAGAGCAAGAAATGGTGAAATGGTGGAATATAGGAATCCAAAAGTGTATTTGAAACGACAAAATCGTTTAGAGAATGTAGGTATTATTTAAGAACAGATTTAGCAAATGTTGTAAATAATTGGAGCCTTCCTATATCTGTTGTCACGCAAGACTTGATAATATTATAAACAACGTAATAAAAGTTTTATTATAAAATGATAAGTTATTTGAAAATTTGACAATGCCAGTGCCAGTTGGAATATAAATGTATGAAATGAGGGGAATTACCGAATGCAAAGAGCATAAATTGTGAGTTAGAAAAAGTCAAAAATGTATCGAGTAGAAGAAAAGTATAAATACCCTAATCTCATTATGAGCAGTAATAGTTGGTTTATAGTTATTTAATAAACTAGTTTGTTAATGAAGGCGATTAATAAACGAAACTGTTTAAAGCACGAACGAGCGATAGCGAGTGAGTGCCTTTAATAGTTGAGTTTATTAATCGCCCATTAACAAATGAGTTGATTACAATATTTTTTCGTTGACCGTAAACTCTTTTTTTGTGACAAAATTCACTTTTCCACAAAGATTATCAGGAGACATTATTCAACTCCATACCAATGCATACATTTTCAATTTCACCTAAAAATCACGTTGGCTAAAAATCTCAGTTATCACTTATAATTACACGAGAGCTTTTTTTTTGTCGAAGTAAACTTGACATGTATCAATAAGAATTTTGTTGCCTGGCAATTTAACGAAAAAAACTGCCTCTGAAAAAATTACGAGTCGGTAGGACGAGTAATTTTTTCTGGCAGTTTTTTGAGTTGATTTACCTAATGGCAACAAAATTCGAATTATAAATGTCAAGTTTACTTCGACTCAAAAAAAAAGCTAGAGTGTAATTTGGTAAGACAATTTAATGAATATGTAAATCAATAAATAAAAAAATTAGATGTAAATCAGTTTATTTAATTTAACGGAAAAGTACAATTGTTAAAAACACAATTATTAAAAATAGCTTGATTTTCAGAACTTTCCACAAATGAAAACTTTTCTGACAACGCCAGTTTGAGAAAAATTGACATAACGTCATCAAAAATTTGTTTACAATGCTGGTTGTCATGCTTTCAAAAGTTAGGTTCCGTTATTGTCGCTGGAAAAGTTAGGGCAAACTTTTTTCGCTGTCATAATGACAAAATCACGCGGCTTGTGGGATTTTTTATACATGAATTAAATTGTCATTGAAAAATATAAAATATATTGTCTACATCAAAATGTCATCAAAACGTCAAAATCACAAAAAGAGTGCGTTAATGACGTCCATTAACACATCCTTTTTAAATAAAATAATTCATTAATATCGAAATTAATAAACGGTCAACAAAAAAAATATTATCTCAATTATATTGGATATAGGATAAGGATAGTTTGCTATTATTTATGTTTTCCAAACGAAAATAAAATCAGTTCAGGAATGCAGAACTGCACATATGTGTAGTCTTGCTATAAAAGATCCCCGATTAATAAATCTAAAATAAAATGTTTTATAAATAAAATTAATAAGTTCAAACTGAAGATTGTTTTATTTAAACGTATAAGTTAATTGGTTATTTTCATTTATAATACGAAGGTGTGTATCAACAAAATATAGAAATGCAAAACAATTTTAGTATACAAAAAAATAAATTATTTTTCCGATATTTTAAGTTTTTTTTTTCCACAAGACCATTGTTTCAGCAGGGGATAGTTTGCTGTTGTTGTGGAAGATGGTAGTGTTGTTTTTTAATTCGGTAGCTTCAGGGGTGGTAATTTTTTCTTTTGTAGCAAATCTCAAGTATCAGAGCAATTTGTTGTTGTTGCATTAAAACATTGTTACCAATAAACTTAATCAATCAGTCTTTTTCTTGTCGCAAATGTCACAGGACAACTTGTAAATTGAGAGAGAGAGACATAGAGCAAGAAAATAATTATAATAAATGGATTTATACATTAAAACCCCAAGGTGGAGTAATTTTTTGGTTTTATAAATACATATGTACGAATATTTAATAAAAAATTTGCTTTTATTATTATTTTCTACGCCCATGTCCGTAAATGTCAAAAATCGCACTGTCAACATTCCTTGTAAGTGATATCTAACAATAACATGCACGTAATGAGATCTCATAACATACACGGTCGTTTAGATAAGAAAACTTAAATTTCTTTGTTTAATAAAATTGCAATCAAATTTTTATGTACGTACTACTTTATTTGGTCTATTTACATAAATTTAGCCAATTGGAAAACATAAAAGCTTTTAGCATTAGTGAAATACATTTTAGATTAAAAGAGTAATGCCCCTAAATGTCGGCAACACATTATACAATTTCTAAGAAAATAAGTCGCGTTTTCTTAGCATAATATGGAAATAAACGGCATGTCATTTATGCTGTCAATTTTTGTAACAAAATATAGTATCTTTTTCAGTGGCGGAAGTGAATCACTCTCATAAAAATATAAATGACAACGCTTTACCAATATTGGAAGCGATTACCAATTATCAATCTTCATCTTCTGATGTACCGTGCAGTACTACAGTTATAGATAACCGTTTATCACCGTTAAGTAATAAGACACCAACCACTTACAATAATTGTTCAGTTGTTATAAAGAACTATTATAATAAAGTTTTAATAATTGCGATTTCCTGTATTTCATAGAAGTAAATAGATGGGCGTAGAAAAAGTATAGTACGTTACAAGAGTTGTAATCCCATTACGCACTCTTCTACTTCGTGCGAAAGCTTTTTCACTTCCTGGGTAATGGGATAATTACAACTCTTGTTACGTAATATACTAATTCTAGCGTTAGCATGACGCTTAATACGTCTATGAATAGGTTATTTGGGATTTTTCAACTAGTAGAGTCTCAGTAGCCACTAACTTTGACTGAATAAGGGTGATGAGCTTTATCGAAAATAAATATTATTTCTTAAAAAAATAAAAGTTTTGGAAGAAAAAATTTACCTTCCTAAAATATAATTTGAAATTTATGTTTTGTTGCTCAGGCTGTTTTACAGCCTGAATTACCCCATCCCTCCATCCCTGTCTCTTCCATTAATACGAGGTTGTAGCGAGGGAAGGCCAAATAAGACTTCTAGTGCTGTTGTTGACGTGTTTCTCATGCATCCTGCAATACTGAGACGGGCAAGTCTTTGCACCTTGCATTTTTTTATGTCGTTTTTTTCAATTATACCAAAGATCATATTCTATTATGAGTTTAACCACTACACTGAAAATCCAGTACATCATATGTGGACTTAGTCTCCACGTTTTGCTACAAGTTTGCCTTGCCATCATCAATGTAGTCTCTGATCTTATCGGTACTTTTTCCAACTGTTTGGTCCATATTTATCTTAAGTCAATAATTACCCCGAGACATTTAGCATCCATTGCCATTGGAATCTTCGTACTTTGAAGGGATAATGGTCCCAAGCCCAGCTCTATACTCCTCCTTAAAATATTGGATGGAAAAATAAACTAATAGAATATTTGAAACACACTATATATACGAATTTAATATGAAAATACAGGTTCCCCATAATATATTTTAATATCATCACTCATTTTTTCAGCTATAGTTGTACAAGGAATTGCTGTGTGTCCAGCTATAACATTAGGAAAAATACTTGCATCGACCACTCGTAAATTTTTTATTCCAAAGACTTTTAAATTTGAATCTACCACTGCTCCTTTATTGGGATCAGTACCTGCTCCACAAGTGGCTACCATATGCATGCCAGGATAAGTCTTGTGTTTGAAATAGCAATACCAATAACCTCTGGAATCTGGAGGAAAATTTTCACAAGCCGGTATATTACTACGGATTAATGTTGAATTGATTTTTTTGTATGATTTGGTGTTCATCAGTTTAAAAAGCAGCTGCAAACTTTGATAGAGCCCTTCTAGATCTTCATTATTCTCGTCGCTGAATGAATTAGGATTTATTAAGGGATAATCATATGGACTATTAGACTTAAGTCGTAAACTACCAATGGATATAGTGTTGAAGTATCCTATACACTGCAATGTAACTGAGCTAGCGTCAATTTCTGATGATGGATTTTTTAGCAAAAATGTGTTATTTTCATTAATTAAGGTGAACAACTCTGTATCTGGCACTCCGGTTTTCGTTTTCGTTACACTTGCTTGATAATAGCCTACATTATGTGGTATTGTCGTGGGAACGGATAAATAGCCTTTACCTTTGAAGTAATCTGATAATTGGTCACGTAGAGATGTCTGATTGAATTTTAGAGAAGAACTGAATGGTAAAGTTAAAATTAAATCATCTTTGTAACGACTACCCACCTCTAAATTTTCAATTACTGGAATTCCAAGCTCAGTCAAATGTTTTTTAGGTCCTATACCCGAAAGCATGAGAATCTGAGGACTAGCTATGGTACCTGCAGATAATATGATTTCTTTTGAAGCCTTAGCGCGATAGGTGGTACCACCTTTTGTAAACAAGACACTCTCAGCATTTTTGGTTCCATTATTAATCTCAACTTTTATAACGTAACTTCCGGTAGTAACATCCAAGCTTTGTCTTCCAAAAATCGGACTTATGAAAATACTTCCGAAATCTTGTCTATTACCATATCTAAGAGTATGTTGTAGGTGAGAAGCACCCAGCATACTTGGTCCATTATAATCAACTATTTTATAACCTAGTTCTTTGTTCGCATCAAAAAATGGTTGGGTAAAATCGTTGTCAGGTGTACCATGCTCCACCTGCAATAGACCAAACTGTCCGTGATATCTCATATCTACCAAAGCGTTCGGATTTGTTCGGCGGAAAGATTCGGTTTTTTTAAAATAGGGCATCATATTTTGATAGTTCCATGATGAATCATTAACTAATTGAGCGAAGTTATTGTAGTTCTCCGCTGGTCCACGACAATAGAACGCTGCATTAATAAGGGAGCCGCCACCCACACCTTTTCCGCGATCTATTCTGCATTGTTGATTAGGTTTACCTAAAATTAAAATAGGGCATTATTAATAATTTTTATTTGTTTTACCGTATACAGGGTGTTATTATATTCAACCGACAACGCTCTACTCCAGAGAGCTCTCGTTATTTGATAAATTCTGATATAGGAACATTAACCCCTAAAGGGCTTAGTTACCGAAATACAGGGTGTTAAAAGTTTGAAATCAAAATTCTAAATTTGCCATAAATCAAAAGCGCCTTGGTATATATTTTTTTCAAATTTGGTGACCAATATACTCGTTAAGAATGTAATATTGTGACATAAGCTAACTTTTGAAAAATTTAACCAGTGGCGCCCTATCGGGATTAGTATCCCCTAATTTTTTACGCCACTGGAACAATTTTTTTTTAAAATTCTTTGTTCTTTTTAGTTAAAAA
Organism: Lochmaea crataegi; assembly: GCA_947563755.1. Taxonomy (NCBI): domain Eukaryota; kingdom Metazoa; phylum Arthropoda; class Insecta; order Coleoptera; family Chrysomelidae; genus Lochmaea; species Lochmaea crataegi. The sequence goes on from OX387433.1 coordinate 16,675,709, forward strand.
TGGAATAACCTTTTAAGGAGCTAAAATGTACGGTGTTGTAGATATTTGCTTCTAAACAAAAGTCTGCAATTGCTTAGTTAATTTGTAACTACTCAATATTGATAAACTATACTCTAGCAGGCACGTGTTAAATTTTTAATAGTTCATTTGTTTGACCAGATCTTGGTAGATTAAACAATACAGTTTTAAACTAGTTATTGAATTAATTTCGTTGTTGCAAAATTAATTTTTCATTTGAAGAATTGACCGATATATTAATAATCTACGGGGAAGCTCAAAAAATTGGTAGAATGGCAACTCGTTTATACCAATAAAGATTCCGCAATCGTCGAATTCCACATCATTCTATATTTGGAAGTATTGAAAGAAACTGGAAACTTGATCATTACGATAAGTAATGCCGGAAGGTCAGTACCAACAAAGACTGTGCGTCAGGAAGAGGCAATATTAAATAATATTATTCTGAAAGGCCATCTTTAAGTACTCGAACTCTAGGCCGTGCATTAAGATTGGACAATTGTACTGTATGGAAAGTTTCAAAAGTACAAATGTTGCATCCTTACAAATTAACCAGGGTTTAAGCATTAGAACCTAGAGATTTTCCGGTACGTATGGAATTTTCATGAATGTACAAAAGTGACATGAAAAGGCAGCCACATAAATCAATCTAACCGAATTTTCCTTTATCCTTAAGTTCCTCCTAAGGCAGCCTAAGCGCCCTTACTTACCAAGACAGAAATTTTTTTGATGAACAGACTTATATCCCCAATTATATGTCGAATTTTTGTGATATTCAATGAAGCCAGGTATTTTTAAAAGACCTCCATCAGTAAAGTTGCCTGCTTCAATTAAAAGTACCCTCCATTTATCAATTTCCGACAGTCGATTTGCTAAAACACTACCACTTACTCCTGAACCAACTACTATAAAGTCGTAAGTACCATAATCTAAAATAAAAACATTAATAAAGAGACAAGTGCGTATAAAAGTAATTAAATAAAAGAACGAACAAATAAAATTTGGAAATCAGTGAAAGATAAAAATATTTTTTCTTGTGGATTTATAAATAGTGGAATACTATTGTTATATTCTTCTTCTTCTCTTCTCCTTCTACCTTTTCAGATGTCGGACGGACGGTTCCTCTTGTACCCAATCCTAATCTTTTCATCTCATCTGGAGTTTTTTCTTTCTTATTCCCTATCACCTTTATTTGGTCTATCCACTTTCTTCTCGGTCTACCCCTTCTTCTGTGAATAGTACTTCCAGCTTCCATCACCTTTCTTGGAATTCTATCTGTTTCCATTCTGACAATATGTCCATACCAATTTAATTGTTTTCTCTTTATTTTTTTTATTATTGATTCTTGTTTTGTTATTTGTCTTATCTCTTCATTTCTACATTTGTCCCACTTTGTTTTCCCTGCTATTCTTCTTATAGGTGCTTCATCTCAATTGTATTCATCTTGGCTTCATCCTTCTTTCTCAGTGTCCAATTTTCACTTGCATATGTTATTACTGGTATCGTTATTGTAATGTGGATCTTCATTTTCACTTCCATATCAATATCTCTATGATGGGCAGTACAGCTATCCATGTATGACTATGAAATACACTATGAAGAGAGTAAAAAAATGGGGAATGCTGATGCCTTTTCACGTTTGCCCCTAGCAGTTCACAAGAGTGGTGAAACTGTGAACTGTGAAATATTTCTCAATGGTCAAAGAATTACCATTATCATACAAAGATATAGCTAAGGAAACTTGTAGAGATAAAGTTCTCTGTAAAGTTAAAGATTTTATTAGTCAGGGATGGCCTAAAGTTGTTGACAAGGAATTCCTAGCCTATTTCCGCATCAAAGAATATCTAGATGTTGATCAAAATTGCTTTGTGTACAGTAACAGAGTTGTTATACCTAAGCATTTACAATCAAAAGTTTTGACGCTTCTACATGTTCAACATCCAGGAATTGTTAAGATGAAAGTTTTCGCACGACAGTATCTCTCTACTGGGAGAATATGAACGAAGACATTGATCAAGTAGTGAAGTCTTGTGATTGCTGCCAGTTAAATGCAAACAATGTGCCAAATGCACCATTAACATCTTGGTCGTGGTGCTGGAAAAAATGACAACGCATTCTTATAGATCTTGCTAAAAAGTCTAATGTACATTATCTTATTTTAGTAGATTCACATAGTAAGTGGATTGATGCATAGATACTAAATTCTACTAATGCATCTGATGTCATAGCTTGTCTAAGGAAATATTTTGCAGTGTTTGGAATACCAGATGAAATACACAATGGACCCCCCTTCAATTTAGAAGAATTTGTTACTTTCTGTACAACAATGGTATTAAGGTATCGAAATCTACACCTATACATCCAGCTTCAAGCGGTGCATTCAAACGTTTAAAAATAATCTTTTACAAATATTTCATCAAATCAATAATTTCCTGTTTTATTACAGAAATATGCCACATAGCACCACACAAATGTCTCCAGCAGATATCATGTTGCGACAAAAACCTAAAACTAAATTTTCGTTGTTAAAGCCAAATTTTAATAAAAAAATAGAGGACCAACAAATAAAAATATATTTATCAATTATTTTACAAAGATATTAATTATTTACAAAGATATATTTATTAGTGAATAATGGACCAAGAGACATTGATTTTAATAATCTTAACAATAGCGATCTTAAAAAATATTATAAATGGCTGCAAAAAAATGAACTAAAAATTTACTTGGAGAAAACAAAATGTCTAATCTTCAAACAAAAAAATGTACAACTGGAATGTACAAATTAAACATTAATGATGTAGTACTGGAGCAAACGGAAAGTATCAAATATCTATATGATTTATCCTTGATAATAACTTGTATTGGGATAAACATATTGATCACTTTAAGAACAAATTAATACCAATGATAGCTAATCTATATAAATTCAGAAATTAATTGTCCCTGGATTCTAAATATATGGTATATGATTCACATTTTCTAAGTATATTAAGATACATCATCCCCATATGGGGAACTTGCTCAATAACCTGCTTTAAAAAAATTGAAACGCTTCAGATCAAAGTTATAAAAGTTTTATTTAATTACCATTATCTGACATCGACAAACAGATTATACGAAGAACTAAAGATTCAACCAATTAATAGAATACTACATCTCGAACAATGTAAATGTATATATAATATAATTAATTGTAACAGTAAAACACTAATATTATTTTCAATGCTCATATTAGGAACTTAAATAATACATTTTATTCTTCTATTCACATTGGAAACAGTAATCCTATAGTTAGAGCTAGTAACAGTTATAATTTATTGCCTGTAGATCTAAAAGGCGAAAAAAAAAACAAAAAAAATTTGTAAACTTAAACAATATTTATTTAAGTAGTTATCCATTTAAATGTTTTACTGCCATATTATGTACATTTTTTACTAATAAGCAATATGTAACAGTAATTAAGTAAATAAGCAACATGCATACTTTTATTACGAAGTGTTTATCATCCGTCTAATTATTGTAATAGTACTTGCCCTGTTACCAATACTGCGTATTGATTAGGGGCACCAACCTTTTATTTTTTTGTTCATGATCTTTGTTCTTTTACTTTTAATACAGGTTTTTTTTTTAAATATAACTATTCAAAGGTGGATCTTGAAGAAAGCCGACTGGGGTAAATATTTAGGCATATTCGAACATCAGAATATTATACAACCATTCACGTCAGTTGCGACACAAGTCGAATCTATCACAGAAAGTATAACCTTAGCTGCGAACGAATCAATACCAAAATCAGGAGATATACAAAAAAAAAGAAACGTCCCCTAGTGGAACAAAGATGTTGCTATTGCAATTAAAAATAAACATCAGGCATATAATATCTTCAAGAAGCGTCCAACAATAGAAAATCTGATAAAATTCAAAAGATTGAAAGCGAAAGCAAGACATATTGTTAAAAAGAGCAAAAGGAATAGCTAGAACGAATATTTAGTAACAGTTAGACATGATACTCCAATGACAGTTGTTTGGCAGAAAACTAGGAAGATAATTGGGAAAAGGCTTTCAGTCACTGAGCCCTTCTCTAACTATAAATAATACTTCCATATGTGAAACTCAACAAATAGCTGAATGTTTTAGCAAACAGTTTGAAGAAGTAGGCGCGTCAGATAACTACAGTCAAATATTTAAAAATATAAAATTTCAACAAGAAAATATATATTTAGGCAGAACTACTTGTATATGCTCCTTTCACATTAGTGGAAGTGAAAGAAGCACTTCACTCATCAAAGAACACTGCTCCGGGTTCCGATGACATCACGTACGAATTAATTGAACACCTTCCTGAAAAGATAAAAAACCAATTAGTTTATATCTATAATAAAATATGGAAAACACATACTTACCCAAGCAAATGGAAATCAGCCATAGTGAAACCTATTCCTAAATTTGACAAAGATCTGCAATACCCCTCAAGCTATCGACCTATATCACTAACTTGTTGTTTAGGAAGAGTTCTGGAAAAATTGGTCGTAACTAGGCTAATGTGGACTTTGGAAAACAAAAAACTATTAACAGAATATCAAATAGGCTTTAGAAAAAACCGTTCAGTAGCAGACCAATTGGTCTACATGGAACACGAAATCCAAACTGCTTTTGCCGAAAGGAATCATATTCTGGCAGTATTTTTTGATTTGGAGAAAGCACATGATACAACCTGGAGGTACGGAATATTGAAAAAAATGTATGATTGGGGCTTTAGAGGGGAGTTGCCAAAATTTATTGACAGTTTTCTCTCTGATATATTATTCAATATATATTGATCAATTGGGTATCCAAACAACACTAGTATTTTGTGACTCTCTTAGTTCACTTCAGGCGATGTAAAACACTTTCAACAAAGATTGTTTAGTCAGAAGAATTCATGCTTCATTAAGTTGGCTTCAAGAATAAGGTAAAACAGTAAAGGTTATGTGGATACCCAGTCACCTGGGGATTCAGGGCAACCAAATTGTAGACGAAGCTGCCAAGCAGGCAGTGAATAGTGAAGAAGTTGAAGATGTACCTGTAAGATTCCAAGATCAACAAAATCACTTGAAACAAAAAATATTGCAACTTAAAGAAATAAAGTCGTCAATCGAAAGAGAACGGACGAGAACACCTTACTGTGGATTGTAGGAATCACTGGAATAAAAGGAAATGAAAAAGCAGATCAACTAGCAAGGAGAGGGACTGAAATACCCATTTGGAGGCCGGAACCCTTCTGGGGCATCAGCTCCAATGTAATATTGGAAGAAATAGGCAATGCCGAAAGGAGAAGGAGAACTGACAATTGGAAAGATCTAGAGGGGCTTAGACAATCAAATATACTCCTGGGAGACTACAATCAGGTGGGAATAAATGAATGCCTAAGCCAGTATTACACTATAAAATTTCTCTGTCAAATATCTTTTATAAAATATTTTAAATAATTTCTTTGATGATATTTCTTTTGTAACAAAAGCTAAAGTGGTATTAGACTGTGTCATGGTACAAAAAGATTCAGTTCAAGTGCCTGGGCTGATGAGCACAACCCAAATATATGAATGAACAGACTGTGTCATAGAAATTGTGTAAATGTGTTGTGAAATTGTTTAATATTTAGGAAGTTGAGGGTTATTTTCATAAAAATAAGTGATAATAGATGATTACCTTGTGCAGCTGTAGTGAGTGCTGCTGTGGTTACCATGTGTGTGGTACTAAAAAAGAAAAAAGCAAGATCCCACCGACTTTGGGTGAGACCATTTATAAATCTTAGTTAAGATAAGAAGATATGAAAAGTTGGAAGAACTATTTAAGAATGGACGAGGAAACATTTAAGTTTATTGTTTCGAAAATAGTTCCATTAATATCCCGGCAGAGAACCCATTTAAGGAATCAGAAGGATTGATGAACGCTTTATGGTTACCCTTTCTGGCAACAGGGGAGAGTCATGCGTAGTTTACACTGCAGCAGTCGTATGCCTCAATATACTCTTTCAGCTATAAGGACAAAATACGCTTTTTTCTCACAGTCCTTATTTTATACATGTCCAGTCTTTTATTCCTGTTTTTATAATAGAGATGCTGATGGTTGTATAACATCTTATATCGTTAGTATTTTATTAAATATAATAGCTTGTTATTACCTTCTATAAAAGATCTTTTATAAAAGAAATATTTTATAAAATATGGTATATTACAATGTCAAATTTTTTATCAAAGGTCTTTTATAAATGATCTTTGACAAATAAATTATATAGTCTAATACCGGCCAAAGCTATTGTCATTTTATTATTAATGAACGATATAAAATATTTTGTATTATTGTACAAATCCTGAATAATTCATTATTCCAAAAGAGGAGGCATATTAATTTAAATAGAAAAACAAAAACAAAAACAAAACTAATTTTAATTACTGTAATTACTTAACAAGGTTATTAGTAAAATGTACACCTACTTTTTAAAATTCAACTAAAATAATTACCTAATGATGTTTGTGTTTCGGTTCATTCAAATTATGTTTAGGAATTTATAAAATTGTCTCAATTTGGGAATTAAATTCAATGTTCTAACCAAAATTTTAGTTAAATATTGTTTTTCTACTACTAAACTACAATTGTATCATTAAATATGCTGGAATTGCACTCTAACAATATCCACTAAGATACAGATTTTTTATCAGGATACAAGTTAACAACAAATAAAAATGCAGCATCCTAATATTCGGTCAATGTCCAATATAGTCTGACAGATCTTACATCAATTTTTGACAGCTCTCTGCAGTTTACTCGTAATTTTTTGAAATTACACAGTACACATATTGTATTAGTACTTTTCAGGAAACTTGCAGCTTGCTAAGCACAATCTTTTTGTATCAATTTGAGAGCAGAACTATTGTTAAAATTAAGCTAATATTGGATGGAGAATGTCCGTGTTCCCCAATCACTATATCCACACGCCGATTTATATCTAAGCGTAAGGAATACTGCACGAACTCGTTTACGCTGCAGCACTTGGACTATAGCAAATTGCTGATTTTGTAGCTCAAAAGGGTATTGGACTATAAGGTCATAAGACATTCGTCACTATAATCAATGTTTTCTGCAAATCGCTAGGAAATGTTGATATTGCAGACAAAATTTCTTAAAGAAAAAGTCAATATTTCCTATTCACTTCCTCACTGCAAGGAAATGATATTTCCTTACAGTTGTTAGTGTTCTACATAAATGATTGAAAACGCATTGTTTATAAGGAATTAATTTATATTTTGAAAACATAAATACATTACAGAATACACTTTAAAATTAATTTTTTATATTTACAGTTATTTGACAATTAGTACAATTATATTGATCATTGGAGGAACATTATTAGAACTATGAGAAACATTTTGGACAACATGCGGGGTGGTAAGGTTATTTTGTTGAATATTTTGTACTGTGAAAATTTTATTTGCTACCTCAACCTTTTTGTTAAGAGATTCTTCGATATATCCTTCAGCAACGTTTGATGACTTAGGTAGCAACTATTTTAGGCATTTTTCTAAATTGATGAATTCCTACCACTACAACCCTTTCCGGTTTGATATTTAAAGAAAAATCGGTCACTGTTTGTTGAAATATTATCATTTTCTAGGTTTTTCCTTCTAGTTTACTAGTTGTTATGTACTTGTTTATAATATACAAATTGATACTTGTCATATATAATTTTAATAGTTGTCATTATTATAATTTTTCTTTAAACATAAAAGTCTTTTAATAGAGTATTTCTGTGTTATTGGGTTTGCTTCAACAGGTTATGGGCCCAGGAACGCAATAAATAAATATACCCCAATTTTTGTCGTCACAGATTTAGTTGACAAAATGGATTATACAAAAGTACAAATTGGACTTTTAGAAGGTAAATCAAATTGGTCTACGTGGAAATTTAAAATTTGCATATTACTAAGAGGTATTATTGGAGCTCTAGAAATTGTAGAAGGTACACTAAAAGAACCTACAACTTTAGCAGAAAATGCTACGGAGGCAGAAGGTATCAAGTACAAAAAAGAGTTGAAAGAGTACAGAAAAGTAGAAAGCAGTGCAATGATTATCCTAACAACCAATATGACCGAAGATACTTTAAAGAAAATTATGAGATTTTCAACAGCAAAAGAAATATGGCAAGAATTAAATAGACTATTTGATGGTGCAACAGAAGAAAAAGTTTATGATCTCTGTTTAGAATTCTTTAGCTTTGAAAAAGAACCAAATGACGATGTAGCTACACATATGTCTAAGCTTAAAAATCTTTGGAATGAAATGAAATTAGCAGTTCAAAAAGAAAATGCAATTGAACTACCAGAAGTTTTGCTAATTTGTAAAATTTTAGGAACATTACCAGACAATTATTTCTCATTTAGATCTAGCTGGATGTTAATATCCAAAAATAATAGAACAATAGACAACCTTACGAATCAATTGTGTGTTTATGAGAAAGCCTTGAATGAAAAAGATAAAAATAAGGCGAATCAAGAAGTTCTTTTTACTGGTACGTCTTCATATCCAAATAAAAATAAGTTCAAGAATTGGTATTGCAAATATTGTAAAGAAAAAGGTCATAAAGTTAAAATGTGTCCCAAATGGCGTGCTGATGGCAAACCCCCTAAGCCAAGTACTACAAATTCAAAAGCTAACGTCATTCTAGTCTGTTCAAATGAATGTTTTAATTCAGAAGAAGTGGTTCGTAACTGGTATGTAGATAATGGTGCTACAAATCACATTACATTTTGTCCAGAATTATTTGATACTTATGAACCTTTCACAACAGCTCATCAAGTGATAACTGCAAGTGGTGAATCAATTGAAGCCCTAGGAAGAGGAACAATAATTTTTGAAACATTGGTCAATAATAAAAAAAACACACTAATTCTTAGTGATGTTTGGCTTGTACCAAAAATCAAGAAAAATTTGTTTTCCGTTCTCGCTGCTCAAGATAAAAAACCAAATAGTCAATTTATCTCCAGAGCCACAAAATGTTTTCTAAAAATTGATAATATAGTTGTTCTTGAAGGTTACAGAAGCCAAAATTCCGGATTATTTAAACTAAATATAAACACTATTACGAAATTACCTGAATTGAATAACATATCAAATCAATCACAACTACAGTTATTTCACGAAAGACTAGGTCATCAAAACAAAAGACATGTGAAAAACTTAATAGAAAGAGAATTTGGAATCAAAGTATATCTCGATAGCGAAATATGTGAAGGATGTGTGTTTGGAAAAGCCAATCGAAGAAAATTTGGTACAAGAGAACATGCAACTCTACCTGGAGAACGTATTCATACGGATGTATGTGGTCCATTTTTAAATTCTATGTCAGGGTTTAGATACTACGTTTTATTTAAAGACGATTTTACTTGTTTCCGTGAAGTATTTTTTATCAAACATAAGTCAGAAGTTTCTTCTAAGCTGCAAGAAATGTTGCTTCAGATAAGAGCTGCAGGTCATACAGTGCAAGAACTGCTTTGTGACAATGGAGGAGAGTTTGATAATAAAGAAGTTAAAGAGATTTTAGCTAAGTATGGAGTAAAACAACGCTTTACTATGCCGTATACACCGCAACAAAATGGTTCTTCAGAAAGAGAAAATAGAACGCTGGTAGAAACAGCTAGAGCTCTTATGCACTCCCATGAAGAAATTCCTCAAGGATTGTGGGCTGAGATGATAAATACAGCTAAATATATTCTCAATCTCAGTGGTTCTTCTAGAATAGAAGGAAAATCACCAATACAATTATGGACTGGGAAGAAACCAAGCATTAAGCATCTTAGAATTATTGGAACTACATGCTATGCTCATATACCTAAACAACAAAGAAAGAAAATGGATAAAAAGGCCATGAAAGGTATTTTAATTGGCTATGATGGTGTAGATGGGTATCGCATATGGTGTAGAGAAAATAATAAATTAATCAGGTCACGTGATGTAACTTTCCAAGAGAACATTCTCCAAATTAAAAGTAATTTCAAATTAGAATTTGTTCGACAGAAAAATGAAGAGAATCGAGATGTTAAGGATAATGATATTCAAACAGAAGTAATCTTGAAGAAAACAGACTTTATAAGTCAAGACGAAGATAATGATGATGGTGAAATAGAAAATTCAGAACCGCAAATAGATGAAACAAGAAATCTACGAAATAGAGCATTAATAAAACCTCCACAACGTTTTGAAGACTTTGTAATGACTTCTTTAGCAAATATAACTGAACCTTCAGAACCATCTTCATACAGAGAAGCTATAAACAGCTCTGAGAAGGAAGAATGGCAAAAGGCAATGCAGATAGAGATGGAATCTTTACAAGAAAACCAAACGTGGACTTTGGAAGAACTCCCGGAAGGAATTAAACCACTTCCATGTAAATGGGTTTATAAAGTAAAGACGAATCCCGACGGCTCCATTGATAAGTATAAAGCTCGACTAGTCATAAAAGGTTTTGCTCAAAAAGAAGGCGTAGATTATGATCAAACATTTAGTCCAGTTGCGAGATCTAGCACTATAAGACTTTTACTTAGTGTTGCAGCAAATGAAAAGTTGAAACTCACTCAGTTCGATGTATCAACTGCTTTTCTTTATGGAGAGCTAGATGAAACAATATACATGCGTCAACCTGAAGGATTCAATGATAACTCTCAAAAGGTTTGCAGATTACACAAGAGCCTATATGGGTTAAAACAGGCGCCTAGGTGCTGGAATCAACGTTTTGTTAAATTTCTAAAGGAATATGGATTTATAATGAGCGAAGCTGATCCTTGTCTTTTTATAAAGCTACATGGAAAAATCAAACTTTTACTTGCTCTTTATGTAGATGATGGCCTGTTAGCTTCTAATCATCCTGAGCATACTGCAGATTTTGTTGAAAAACTGAAATCTGAATTCAAAATTACCCTCAAGCCTGCTTTATATTTTCTAGGTATAGAGATATCTACCAAAGACAATGGTTCAATAAAAATACACCAAAAATCCTATACTAAGAAAATTTTAGAAAAGTTTGGCATGGAAAATTGCAGACCAGTTTCAACACCTATTATTAAGGACTATTCTCAATCAGGGAAAGATCAAGATGAATCTCTAAATTTTCCTTATAGAGAAGCTGTTGGTTCATTAATGTACCTTATGGTATCTACGAGACCAGATATATCTTATGCACTAGGAGTTGTTTCTAGATCGTTGGAACATCCCAGTAAAGAAGATGTTATTAAGGTGAAACGTATATTTAGATACCTTCAAGGAACATTGGATTATGGAATCACTTATAAACCACACCATCTGCAAGGAATCATAAGAATATACAGTGATGCTGATCATGGTGGTGATACACTCACTGGTAGATCAACATCAGGAATTGTTTGTATTTATGCTGCAGGTGCGGTATCATGGTTAAGCCAAAAACAAACTTCAGTAGCAATTTCCACAACCGAATCAGAAATAGTTGCTGCAAGTGAGGCTGCTCGCGAAATAGTTTGGATTAAACGTCTCTTGACAGAAATAACTAACTTATCAGCTGTACCAGAACTTCATATTGACAATGAACCAGCATTGAGGTTAGCTCAAAATCCCGAATTCCATAGACGTACCAAACATATTCGAACAAGGCACTTTTTTGTACGGGAATTGGTATCAGAAGGAGAAATTGTCGTTAAGAAAGTACATACTGAGCATCAGTTGGCTGATATGATGACCAAAGCTCTTCCAAAACCTAGATTAGTACAGCTTTGTACAAATATAGGATTAAACTAACTTAGTGAAGAGAAAAACCACTTAATGAGGGAAAGTGTTGAAATATTATCATTTTCTAGGTTTTTCCTTCTAGTTTACTAGTTGTTATGTACTTGTTTATAATATACAAATTGATACTTGTCATATATAATTTTAATAGTTGTCATTATTATAATTTTTCTTTAAACATAAAAGTCTTTTAATAGAGTATTTCTGTGTTATTGGGTTTGCTTCAACAGTTCATATTTTCTGGACTTAACGGAAACATTCAAGTACATCTGATTAATTACAAATGATCTTGGTTTGTTGGTCTTTGAATCAGGTATGCTAATTAAAAGCTTAGATTCTAGGTCTTCTACATCGTGTAGAGTCATTTGGACTAACTAATCCATTCTACAGGCCCCAGAAATACCAAATATTAAAGCCACCTAAAAAATAAATAAATATGTAATATAAATAGAAATAAAACCTTGTAAATTACCTTAATCATTAAATTTTCTTTATCTGGAGCTTCCTGGATAAAATTTTCAATATCTTCCTTCGTTAAAATCTCAGATTTCTTTGCCATATAACCTTGAGCTTGCCGTTTCAATAAAGAACGAAGTTTTGAATATGTATATATATCTACATTGTGTTTAATTGCAAGGGTTGACTTCAACATTGAATAAATGGCCCATATTGTTGAAGATTTCATCTTTAAGCAAAGGTCTAGGAAGTATGCCATTACAACATTTTCTGAGAGAGAACTCGTGTTTTTACTTTTGCGATAGTCCATAAAACGTTTATGTGCATATTCGTACTTTTCTCTTGATTTCTTTGGCAATAATTCTAATGAAGCATTATTCACTGCCTCAACCAGCTCTGGAGGAGTCCCAGAAATGGAAAATCCATCATCACTTTCGAGAACACCAGCAATTAAATTTATATGCGTCAAGTTTGACAATTCAACCTTAATACGTTTCCATAGTAACCCAAGAAGTTTTATTACGAATTTAAAAGCACCATTTACCTATTTGTGAATAAAATTATTCGCGATTTTTTCAAAATTAATTATTATCTGTCGAATTTTAAACGATTTGCGGAAAAAAGTATGTTTACCTCGTAGAAAAAGCCACATTCCTGGACTCTGTGTTGCTAAGTCTCGGCTTGCTTCACAGCCTCACAGCTTCACAGTCGTCCAGGAATGTTAGGCTTTTCCTACTCGGTAAACAATGTACTATTATTTCATCAACTACCATAGGTCGTAAAGCAACAGTAACTGATACCTTGACTGACGTTAAGAAATTAAGACACTTTCAAATTAAAAAACAAAATAAAACATGTATTATGTTCCACAGCAGAGCTCTATCTTAGATATTATTTGTAATAACAACAACTTTTATAATAGTTTTCTATTATATCTATTTTATTATACTCCAAAGTGACAGTACAGTTTTTACAATACATCAAACATGACAAGTCTCTATTCCGTACGGTCGCATTCCGTTACCTCTAAAGACAGTTATGATATGAGGAAAGAGAGGGCGTAATCATTGGATACTAAATTTTCTATCACCCCTTCTCAATTTAAATGTTAAAACAAAAGTAAACATTTGAATTGTTAAATAACAAACATTCAGTTTCCTAGGACATCTAACCTACACATCAAGAATTTTTCTTTATTCAACGATTTTGTGAACATATCGGACATATTTTCATTTGTTGGTATATATTGTAACATAATTTCTTTTCTCAGACATAAGTCTTTTCTAAAATGATATTTTATGTCGATATGTTTCGACCGTTTTGAATTTTCAAAGTTTTTAATTAGTGATGTGGCACTTAAATTATCAATTTTCAATACAACTGATTCATAAACTCTGAATTCACTCAAAATACCTCTAAGGTTGATAAGTACTTGTGAAGCGATACCAGCTGAGATATATTCAGCTTCCATCGATGATTGAGCAACACACGTTTGCTTCCTGGAATGCCATGCTATTGGGTTTCCAGCATATGAAACCACTTACACTTTTCCCAGTTTCAGGGTCTCCTCCACAATCAGCATCACAGAAGGCCATTAACTCCTGAATATTCCCATTCTGTAATTGTAGGCCATATTCTTTGGTATGATGTAAATAACGTAAGATTCGCTTATCAGCATCCCATGTACTTTTTCTTGGTTTGTCCAAAAATCTACTCAAGTAAGCAACACTGTAAGAAATGCCTGGTCTGCTTACTAAATAAAGGTACCTACATTAAACTGCATATTAATCTTCGGTAAGGAACATTATTGATAATAGGTTCTCCTTCGTTGACTTTAAAGTTAACTTCCATTGGTGTTGCTACTTTTCTTATTTCGGCCATTGAGAATTCCTCAAGTAACCTTGTTATCATTGTAGTTTGTGAGATTTTTAGATTTTTTACGTTTTTACTGAATTCCATACCCAGAAAAGTTTTTACTTCTGTCATCTCTTTAATTTAAAATTCATTTCGCAAGTCTCTTAGTAGTTCTTGAACTTGGTTTTCTGGTCCTGTAATCAGCCCATCATCCACAAATAATACCAGATGAACATAATCTTTTGCTTACAAATAATAGTCATATAATCAGAACGTTTAAAATTCAGTTGTATCATGACTTGGTTGAATTTTATGTTCCAACACTTTGGAGCATTTCGCAATCCATATAGTGCTCGATTAAGTTTCAGATATTTTGAATCTGTTTTTAAACCTTCCTGTGTCTTTATAAAAACTTCAGTGTCCATAACCCCATTGCTGTTGGTACATCGATTTGATGTAGATTCCACCCTTTTTGTACTGAAACTGATAAAAAGGCTCGTATTGTTGATAATCTACAGATTGGAGCATAGCTATATTCATCTCCAGTGTTATAAGGCACTTGAAAAACGTTTGCAACTAACCGGGCTTTCTTTGTTCCATCTTCTTTAGTTTTGAATAGCCACCTGGTGTCAATAGCACTCTGACCCAATGGCAGTTTTGCAGATTTCCATGTTTCTAGTTTTTAGTGAGAGATTAACTCTTTATCTATTACTTGCTGCCAATCTGACATTGTACTAGCTTCCTTATAAATTTTTGGGTCCTGATGGTCAGCAAACAGTAGGCTGTGTATATTTCATAATCTTCCAGATTTTGAGGTAGTCTCGTGGTTCTACCGGATCTTGTCACAATAGGTTCTCGTTCATTGTAAGATACATTTTCATCACTCATACGTGAAGAGCCTTCAAAATTCGATAAGTTCTCATTTTCTACCTCGTTCTCATGTATACTTTCTTTGTCTTCCTCGGGTTATTCTCTAATCATTTGTTCTTGCTGATTTTCTGTGGTTTTGTTCAAATTTTTATCATTGTTCATCATTTTATATTCCATGATGCTTTCATCTACTCGTACATCCCTAGATCTTATTACTATTCGTTTTTCTGGAAGCCATGGTCGATAACCTCCACCACAATATCCTACTAGTTCTCCTTTTTCTGCTCTTTTGTCTAGTTTGTTTTGCTTTGGAAGTACTGTGTACCATGCACGACTTCCAAATACTTGTATTTTACTCAAGTCACTTTTTCCATGAACATTTTTTGCAGGTGTTTGACCTTTAGGTAGACTTTTGGTAGTTAATCGATTCAGCTGATACACTGAACACTTGAGTGCTTCGCACCATAATTCTTTTGGAACTCCTGAGTCTATTAGTTTTGTTCTTATTTTATTTAACAGTGTTCTGTTCATTCTTTCGGCTTCGCCATTTTCTTGTGGCGTGTGAGGGATTGTGTATTCTAAAATTATTCCTTTTTTCAGACAATATGATTTGAAATTGTTTGAAATATATTCTCCACCATTGTCGAGTCTCTTAGCTTTTAATTTGACATCCTTTTGTCTTTCAATTTCTTGTACATACTCTATTAGATTTTTATCGGCCTCGTCCTTTGTTTTTAACGTTTTTATAATAACAAAATGTGAGTAGTCATCAATTATTGTTTCGACTCATCAAAACCTACTGGATTGAATGGTCCACAGACATCACTATGTATTAAATCACCAATATTTTTGGTTTTTCTTTCAGGCTCTTTGAATGGTAATCTGGTACCCTTGGCTTCGATACACGTTGAACACACTTTGTCCAAATTTGGTAAGCCAAGCTGTGTTAAAACTTCTCTTCTGGGATGGCCTAGTCTTCTGTGCCACAGATCACTAGTTATTGTACCATATTCACCCTTAATTCCAAGTGTTTCCTCATTCACAACTTTGTCAGCTGTTAAAATATACAATCCTTTTGAGTATTCACAATTCAGAAGGAAAGTTTCTCCTTTTATCTCCATTTTATATTTCTCCATGATTATCTTGCATCCCTTTTCTGCCATTTTTGATGCAGAAAGTAGATTATGCTGCATATTAGGTACTATTAAGGCTTCAACAGACACCTTTTGTCCTTGACATTCAAACTTCAATGTTCCTTTCTTATTAGTTTTCAGATTTTCACCATATGCTATATGGATTGTTACATACTCTGGTAGAGATATTATTTCGGTCATGTGTTTCTCAATATCTTCTTTCACAAAGTGGTTACTCGCTCCTGAAGCAATGACAAAATATAACTTTTCTTTGACATCACATAAATTTGCTGCGTACAACTGTATTTCAGTTTCATTTTGTTTCTCATCAGCGTTATTTGCCTGCTGCTGATTATATTGACTGTATCCTCTACTTCTCGTACCTCGATATCCTGGTCTTCCTCTACCTTGGCTTCTAGTATTTTTAGGACATTTCCCAATAAAATGATCTGTACTTCTACATCTGTAGCATCTTCTATTATCGGTTACCTTGAAACTTGTCTCATTATCAAACTTTTGACACTCCTGTGTCAGTAACTTTAGTTCTTCATCTAATAATCTAGCTTTTGCAAAATCCATGGTCAACTTATCTACTGTTTCTAGAGCTGTTACTATCGTGCCATATTTTGGTGGTAATGTCAAAAACAAATGGCATACTCTATCACTTTCATCTAAAACAGTTCAATGTTCTTTCAGTTCTCGGATGACTGAGTCAAACCAGATTCCGACTTCAGATTTAGAAGCCTTCTCTAGGTTGATAATTTGGTAAAAGAACTCGTCCTGGCAAATACAGCTTTTAGAACTTCAACTTGTTGTTTTGCACTTTTGCAGTCTTTGAAAATGTCTAAATGTTTATCAGATAGTCCCTGAACTATGATTGATTGTGCTTTTGTATCTTTCTTACACCAGTCCTTCTTTACTGCTTCTGTTGCCGTTTCATTCAGCTCTGTTTCCAAAATATCCTCGCATAGTTCTCGTCTCAGAATTGTTTGAATTCTGAACCACCAATTATTGAAATTGTTTGCCTCCAAAATTGGAACAAGGAAGCTTGACAGTCCCGAAAATTTTTTTGTTACTGATTTCAGCTCGTTTTTCTTCTCACTGGATCTCTAGAGTGGCCAAGAATCTGGGCCCATAACCTCCCAACATTTAAGCATGGCGCGCAGTTCAGGAATCTCAATTCTCAAGCTCGCCCATACCAATGCATAAATGTTAGATTTTCTGCCTCTCGGTCGAAACAGAAACTACATACTTTCGGCCGCATTTAAAGAAAATAATATTTTTATTCCACAAAACTCAATCCCGAGAAAAATATTTGATAAAGTAAGGGTTCATAATTTCACCTCCTTATAATGCAATAGGAATAGTAATTGAGAGTTCATGGAAATTACAAAATTTCAAGTGTATATCTTTACTTAAATTAGAAAAAAAATTAAATCTCAATTTTACTGAGTTCCTTTTAGGAGTGATATCTCGGAAGGTGGTGAGCTGAGGAAATGTTGTCATAGAAAAGACCCATCATAATTTTATACGGGCAATCCCCTCCTGAATTTCTTAAATTGAAATTGAACTTTATTTGAAATAACTGTTGAAGCAGTTATTTTCTACAAAATACTAAATTCAAGAAAATACTCACCGTGTATAACATTATCTTTTGGTTTATGCATATAAGCGTTTGTGGGCAGCTCATATTTTGATATTTTATCAATTGATGTTCGGATAAGATTGATATAATAATCGATAGGCCCTTCTTCTGGCGGAAAATGCTGTGATTCGACCAAGAGGAAAAGTGAAAAAAGCAAAATATATGTTTTCATGTTGAAACTGCTCATTACAATAATTAACAATGTTTTTATATACAAAAATGCATTCAAATTCTAACCTTGCGAATATTACAATTAACATGTTTGTTGAAATTCGAATAATTTTGCATATCAGAAATACTTTAAGTTGTACTAAATGAGTTGTACCTAAGTACTAATTATAACATGTAATTACTGAATATACAAAGCGCGGCTAAATTATGGAGCAAATTCATTATTTTGCAAACAATTTATTTTTTACAATAATCCTGAAATAAGTAGGTCGATTTTAAATTTTAAATGCGGATTTTTTAAATAATATGACGTTGTAACGTAATTGATAATTTTTTTATATTGAAATCTGGGTCTTGTAATACCTCATTTGTATAGTCTGTAAATACTGTATTCAGTAATGGCATAGTTGGTCAATTATTATTTCTACGGAGTGAACAAAAATTGATTTTATTTTTCAGTTTGTGAATTTGCTACTACTGTTAAAATTATTAACAATAAGCTGTTGTAGTTCAATATCTTATGTGACACACCCGGTATTCAATGAACTTAATAAACAAAGCTTAAGAAATACTCAGAAACACAACAGCAATTAATGGTCAAAGATCAAGTTGCCATTAATCGATAAAAATCAAGTTGCCTGCCTAATGTCAATTAAAATATCAGTAGACGTTTTGTCGGATACACCAAATTTCAAGTAAAAAAGTTTTAAAAGTAAATTATGGATATTTTAAGTGAAACCCAACGCATAGAACATTTAATTTTTATAGGATGTGGAGATAGAACGAGAAGGTAGCAACAGGTACCTATGTGAATTATTATACTTTCATGTTCATGCATTATTGCAATAACTTTATTTTCATCTCCAAGATGACAAACACAACTAAAACGCCAATTTAGTGCTTTTTCAAAGCAGCTCATAAAATTGCGTTTAGTCACAATACCTCTAATTATTTCGAAATCTTGCAACAGTTCATAAGGTGAATAATTTCCCGATTTACAAAAGTTTAGAAATAATTTCAGCCCGATTCGCGTCAAGCGAACGTCAGTCCACTTACTTACTGCATGTTATAGGAAGTCAACGTCATCCGATCCGTCTGACAAAACGTCAAAGGAGCCGCCCTGCGTTATACTACTAGTTCTATTCCTATACTATGGTACTACGACATTGGTTGGTGTTGGTAGACAAAATATATATAATGAAATATTTTAGCGCACGGGAAAAGCCCAATAGTGAAGATAGTGTTTTCAATGCAGTATAATGAAAACTAGATTAAATTAGATTTGATGAGGTGGCTGATCGGCCTATTCCACTGCGTCCTTTCCATATCTATTGTGGTCCTCTGAATCTAGTTTACATTCCCCAGCCCGACTCTTTTTAAATAGCCAATCAGCCTCGAGACTGAACCCTTCATGTAATTTCTTGCCAGTGGCTTCTCATCGCCTAGTACAAGAAATCGCACATTCGCCAGGCAGTCGCACTGGCATAGGATGTTCTCTGCAGTTTCCTCCTCTAGGTGGCGGAGGAATCTATTCGTTGAGTCACGATTCAAATGATCGAATGTTCCCTATATTCTCCATTGGAGGAATTTGAGTGGTTTTGCACAAATTAAAGACGTTCGATTTTTCTATAATTTATTTTTCATAGTCAAAATATAATAATTATAACCCTTATAATATGATAAGCAAAATTGGACACACTATTATTTGAAAAATGCAAAAACCCAAAAATATTACACTGATAAAACTTGAAGCAATCAAATTAGAAGAAAAAAACAGTTTGTTCGTGAAAATTAAATATTTTTACAATAAAAACAAGTACCTAAAACATTTTGATAAAAAAACAATACAGAAATATTTTCGAAAAAATTGTGCAAGAGAAGTTTATATTTTTCGAAAATATTTCCTTTTACTGCAAGAAATTTGAATAACTGAAAATTATTTGCATTTATATTTAAATTAAAGCCTAATATTGTCAATTGGCTTGGCCAATATAACTATTATTTATTTTCTGAATTAATAGAAGTATTCTAGTTATATAATTGGAAATATCGAATTAATATTCGACCAACAATAAAAAAATCATGCATCATTTTCAGTATTTTTTAGGTTTTACAATTTATACTTTCCAGATCGTTAATTTTAACGGTAAGTATATTTTTAAATAAATTTAGAGTTCTTGTTGAGATTTGGAAGCTGAATAACTTTCAATACCAACTCTTAAGCGACATTTGCGCAGAATCTGCAACAGAACATTTCACTTCTGAAGTATCATCAGTTTTATTTGTGCCTTAACGATTGATGGAAAAATTTCTTCATTGACTATGGAATTTCCTGATATCTATCCATTCATTTCCACTTGTTATTATTGTTTTGTACATTTGCTGTTCTATTTACTTTTCGATTATGTTGAAATCCCCATTATATATAATGTTTTTCAACATATAAATTGAGCAGCTCCTGCCATAATTTTTGTATAGAATCGATCATGGCAGAAGTTATATTTGTATCTTGTATGACTTCTCGCAATATTTGGATATTGTCAGAAAGTTGTATGTCTTTTAAATATGTATTACTATAAAAATTTTTATGATATTATAATAAACGAATTTGTTTAAATAAAAATGGACTAAAAATACAAAACAAATTCTCTGGAATTAAATATAAAACATAAGTTTGATTATTCAGCTATTCATTTCCTTGCAGCTATAGCACTATGAATAAAATTTTATAATAATAGGCTCACAGTCTTTTCCTTACATTTATATATTACAAAAAAATATTTAAAATTAAAACATTTATGTAACACATATATACAATAATATACAAAAAGAATAAAAACACATTTATTAACATCTTTTATCAAAGACGACAAATCAAAGTATGTCGAAGTAGTGTGGTCATTAAATGTGTTTCTTCGAAAACTGTAGCTAGATTATACTTATAAACATTATTTTACACAAAAAGATTGGCTGTGTTCAAGAAAAAACGTGATAAGTTACAATAAAAAAATATGCAGTAGGTACACTAAAACAATAAGCAATAAAAACCGAAAATACTTACTTCCAAAGGACCCAGAAAATAGAATTATACCTACAATTTTTATTCTATAAAATATATCTCTTTAGTATGTAATAATCAAGTCCTGTTTGTAAATGGCTGAGGTTTTATAAATTTTCGGTCTATATGAGAGATCAATTTGGGTAGTTCTTGATTCAACATTGTGGATTGCGGTTCTGATTAATTAAGACATCTTCAAATTCTTCAAATTTATTTATTCCTTTAAGGTTTTTTGAAGAGTATTAAGGGTATGTTGTTTCCAATTTTGTAAAAATGTTAGATTCGTAGTTGTGGAAAGAGTTTATATGTTGTATGGTTTGTTTTATTCTTTATGTGACTCTAAATCATTGATTGCCAAAGTGGTCCGGGAGACTCGACGGGAGTCTACGTTGGCGTGACAAAAAAATGGGGGTTCACTATTCGTAAGCGAGGGGTCCACGAAAATTTATCTGGTTTGATAGTGAAGAACTAAACTGTTGGCTTGACTTCACCTATCAATATAGGCAGATATTTTAAGAAGCTCAGCGACTGTTACTTGTAAAACCTTGTATATTCCATATTCAGTACAACGTGTCGGGACTTGCAAAGCGCCGTCGCCGCCGTCCGTAAAGCTTGTTCAGACGTGCAAAGGGACGAAATACGACTTGTGGTTTGTGTGCTTGCAATCTTACATGAACTTGTTTGATTATTCACCAATATAAATACGAATGCCAGGGATAAACGTTACTCATTTGTTTCCGGAACTTCGAAAAGAAAAGTAAAGTAAAGTGAATCGATGTTTTGGTTCAACGACAACACCTAGTAGCGAAAAATTGTGATAGATTGCACCAATCGCTTTAATTTGTGATTAATGCAGTTAAAAAATAAGAAGCAATGCATTGAATACGCGTGTATTTGCACAAAGTATTTTTCTTTTTAAGTGAGAATTGATTGGTTTCTTGTGCTGTGAGTAGATTTCAAAAAAATAAAGTTGAATGGAATCACTTTTTTAATTGGCCAACTTTATTTTTTTGACATCCACTCACATCACAATCAATTGAATAATTAACCTTATTAACCAATCAACTCTCATCTCTTTTTTTTAAGACTGTTAATTCGTGGTTGGAACTCCGCAACGCAAATTTCCATAGTTAGATCTAATCTTCACATTTTTTGTCGAGTTTTGGGAATATGGTAGAAATGTAGCGGAAACCAGCAAAATTTTGAAAGTGGTCTATGAGAAAAAAAGTTTGGGAATCATTGCTCTAAATAATCCATAATATTCCGTGTGCCTAGGTATCTAATTTCACTTGGTACCTGTCGAATTCATTAATGTTTTATTTTATACCCTTTGTATTTTGATGTAAGTTTGCAGTTGTCAGATTTTTTTTATTGAGTTATAAATGTATGTCAAGAAAATAATAGATAAGTTACTGACAACTGAGTTTTAAAATTTAACGTTGGTCCTTCGAGTACAAAAGAACACGCTGTGGAATAATGGAACAGTAAAGAATAGCAGAGAGAGAAATTCTTCAATAAGTAAGTGTATTCCACCAAGGAAATTTACTGATATGGACAGTAATAGTCTCGGTATGAATGTAGCTTCTATCAGAGATGTGAAAATAATGACTGCTTATAGAAGCTGCAAGAGTAATATAGAAAGAGTTCATTCTGTTAATGTCAAGTATGCTCAAGATGGAGCTGGAGTTGGAGCTAGAGTACATCAGACAAAAAAATCTCAATGAAGAAGAAGCCGCGAAACGTTTGAAAGCCATAGAAAAGAAAAGACAAAACATAATGGAAGAAATGCAAATCAAGCAGAAGGTAACTGAAACGGCAAGTAGACCACAAATAGAAGTAGATTGTAATCTCGAAGAAAGTTTATATAAAGAACAGTTGGAAAATGAGTTGAAAATTTAAGAGACTATACATTTGATTGTGATAAAAAGCAATTTTTTAAAATAAGTCAATCATTTCCCAGCAATCAACGAGATTTTTCGATAGTTTCTGATGTCTCTGGAAAATAGGTACCTTCGACATGATTCATGATTTAGTGGAAACCAATAAATTACTGGTACGACATAAAGTAATAGATCGTCCTCTGCTTTCAATGGATAATTAACAGAATGGCCAATATTCATAGGCCTCGTTGTACTACAGGTGATATACAGATCAAAATTGATCCACGTTCATTTTTAAAAGCCTTGTTGAACTATTAACTTGATTAACTTGTGAGTAGTTCAAAAGTTCCTAGCAATGTCATTTTAGAACCTATAACTGTTTTATTGTTATATTTGTTATTATTCTATAAGACAAAAAGTTTTGTTGTGGTATACCTATAATAAAATAATGGAGAAAAAGTGTTAAATCATCTTGCAATTTATCAATGATGAATCTAACAATAAGCTTTGACAATCTGTCAGTCAGTCATTTCTTCCAAATAATTATCCATGCTAATAATTCAATACAGTCTGATATCAATAGCTTCTATTCCTAGCCTCAATTGTAAAAACTTCTTGAAGTCGGCTTGATCGCTCGCTAACAGGAATATTTGATGATTATTGGCGATCAACTTTGATCTTCAATTGAACTAGCTTCGTACAACTAATCCATAAATCAATTTAGGAGATCGACGGATGATGAGGAATTTGGGAATGGATTATAAGAACAATCAAAACTGCCCTGAAAATATCTCTTAAGTCAGTTCACCCCAAAGAGGAAGTTCTCGTCACATTGCTCGCTGAAGTACAACACACAGTCAACTCAAGGCCATTGACTCGTATATCCGTCGATCCCAATGAACCTAATCATTTCCTATTAATGAGACCTGGATCTGTCCAGAATCCTGGTTTGATTGAAAATGAGATGCTGAACCGAAAGCAATGGCGATTGCAGAAAGTCTGGCCAATACGTATTGGCGACGGTGGATAAAAGAATACCGACCAACACTGCTATGTAGGAAGAAGTGGCTTTTCAAAACTGACCCTATTAAAATAGGAGACATTTGTATTATAGTCCATGAAAAATGCCCCGAAATGAGTGGCTTATTGGCCGCATTATAGAAGTATACCCCGGAAGAGACGGAATCATTAGAGTTGCCGCTGTGAAAACAAAGAAAAGAAATTTCACGCAACCATTTTTCAAAAGATGGTGAAGATCGACGCTCTTCAAGGGTGGGAAAATGTTGATATCATTGTTAGATGTTTCAATTTATACTCTTTGTATTTCGATGTTAGTTTTCCGTTAAGTTGGTCAGCGGTTCGTTATGTCAACAACAACAAACAACAATTCTAACCTCTAAGTTAAAATTTCTGTTTTTTTTTAGTTTTTATTAGTGAATTACTTCCTCGAAATAATTTACGTTTCTTACAGGATTTTCTGATCCTCCTAATGCTAATAGTTCTACATATTCTTCTTGCCTTTCAATTACAGGTGGAATCAATTCCACAATATTATTTTCATCCGCAAGTTCTTCCAAGATTAAGTAATTTACAAGGTTTTCCATTGAATGCGTTTTATATTTAGAAAATAAATTTAAAGGTTTGTCACAGCGCATCAAAGCCTAGACGTTGAGCCACCTTCAAGCGCTTTCACAGAGCGCCGCTGCTAGCGCTAACTTTGCGCTAGCGTGGCTGAACGCACCCAATGTATATCAAGAAAATAATAAAATAGATAAGTTATTGAAAACGGAGTTTTAATTAAAATGATTGAAAACGAAAATATATACATATGTGTTATATCAAAGCCATCAGTAGTAAGTGATGAGCGTAGGAAAGATGAAAACTACTTATACTAGGTACTTGATAAAAAACTCGAAAAAAATTTATGTGATAGTGTATTAATTCATGATCCTTTGGGAAGTAAATATGTTCAATTTTTCTTGCAAAAATTTCCAAATATCTTCGCTCTTGTCAACATTCTTATATTTCTAATCTGCCGCTATCAAATATGTACATTCTTTACAATTTTTTAAAATATTTCCTCTCCTCTTATTTCTCTGTATATCCTTCGATTATATTAGTCAATTCCCGAACTTGAAAACAAACTAGCTAATTTTTGGTTGATATAGTGCCTTTAAATGGGATGTTGACTAATTCGAATCTTACCCGATTTATACAAGATTTTGGCAATATCAGTACCAAATATATAAAAAAATTTATACTATTGTAAATGACAATACTGACGTTTTAGTATAAAATACTTACCTAAATATTTGGTATTTTTTTTTCTTCTAAGAGACAACATTTTTTTTCAGATATATTTAGAATAAATCCTATAAGTGTATAAGGGAGGCAACATCTATATGTATACAATAGAAAAAAATTTAAAAATTGATATTACAAGCAGTTCACATTGTACATTGGTTCCCGAAGGCTAGATATCTAATCGTTATATCCATCCTTGATGAACCACGGTATACAAATTCACTTCTTACTTTTACAGTATAAAATATCTTTATAATTTTTATAATATCGTAACAATGGTCAATGACAGTTCATTTAGACATATCCAAGCCCTAAATTCGAATTAAAAACATATGCAAATCATTAATTTCAAAAATAGCTGCTTCCACCTCGTCAGAATCACAGTTTATATATACATTCAAATCCAAACTATAATAGATTATAATATAGAGTGTTTAACGAATTCAAATAATAAAAAAGTTCCAGAATTATTCGGTCAATATAAAAAGTTATACATACCTATGTTAAACACCCTATATATTACAATGAAACTCTGGATACATACAGGATGATACTCAATTAAAAAGAACAATAAACTTTAATAAAAACATTGAAGAATGTGCTGTAATCTTCTGGTGATTCTAAGTGTGATTATTATCAGAGTAAAAATCAATTTGGAGTCTAATTTCAGATAATTAAATTATCTCCATCACGTTTTATAGGACTTTGAAGATGGAATAGCAGTATATTTCTTTTGCTTTTTTAATTATCCTCATTGAAGAGGCTATAGGAATATAAACAAAAAATTAGGAAGAAAACATCTGGATGATTATATTCAATGGCTATAGGTACAGTTATTTACTTGAAGCAGTAGAAAAATTGAATGACGTTAACAAAAGAGTGTTAATTAATGTCAGACCAAATTACTGAAATGCAATTCACATAGTTTGGAAGCATAACGAGAAATGGGCTATTTAAGAGTATAATATAAGACCACTTCTGTCAATTAAGGTAGGTTTGAATCTAATAAAGACTTGATCGAGGTATTAAAGTTACCGGAAACAAATAATATTGAGTCTTTGGATGATTATTGAGAGAAGTTAAATATATGACTAATAAAATCTGAAAATGTTACTGGAAAGGCGAATACGAGAGGGAGAATGAAGGAGGCAATCTACTCAATGGACGGACGACATAAGAGAAGTTTCATAGAAGTGGTTACAAAAACAGAAAAATGAAATGCACAGATGTTTTATCTTTACTAATTAATTTCTTTATCGATATGTTTAGGATAAAACAGGTAAAAATGGAATAAAAACTTGTGATTACATATTATTTATTTAACCTATCATCAAAGCATGATAGAATTCAGACTGTTTGAAATAAAGCGCTATCATCCTGTGCATATTTGACATAAAATAAAACTAAACATTGTTTTCATCCATATTTTCATTGGCAAGATATCCATTAAACAAATTATTTCGTTGTACTGCAAAATTTCTTTACGTTAAAAAATGTTTATTGTACGTTTATTCAAAGTGGTTGAAAACATGTGTCAGGTTATTAAAGATAATTTTATAAATGTAAAATGTGTAATTTAAAAATAAATATCAAAATACACCAACAAGTAATCACAAAATAGCCGCTTACACTTCCAATAGCTGCAGCCTTTGTTTTCCTTATACAGAGTAATTATTTAAAAAGCATTATGTATTTTTGATTGAGAATTTTTGAATATTAAAATACAAATATTTGAAAATTGGATTTTTTAGAGAAATTTCAACGATACATAAAACTTTTTAAAACACTTATACATATTTACTGGATCTGTTTGAAAATTTGTTTGATACCTACGTTACTGAATCCATTGGCTTAATTTTGTTTAAACAAATAAATACACCTTTGAACGATCTCTTGTAATTCGTTTACTGACAATAGTGTTTCAATTTTCTTCATTATTATTAAATTTTTTGGATTAAGGTTGTCACGTTTTTTTTATACAAATATACAATATAAGTACATTGGGGTGGTTGTGCGATGGTCCTTGTGACAGAAAGTTTTAAATTTTTGTATAATCATCAAGGATGTTATATAATACAATTACCATTAAACTTTTGAGCCGATTGACCGTCTTTAACTTGAGATAAACGTAAATGAAGTTCGTATCACTATAAAGATCGATAGAGAATAAGACAATAAAATTATATACCTGCAAGACATTTATATAAAACCAGTCGTTAATAATGGACTGTTATATAATGTGAATGTTAGTAGAACCAAATTCGACAAGAAACTGAGACAAAAGATGTGGAACAAATAATGCTGAGAACAATCGAAATTGCAACAAAATAAAATAAGAGAATAAAATGAATCAAGTCATTATTATAAAAAGGAAATATATGCATACTATAGGCAGATTACAAAATGGAATGATTTTTGACTGAGAATACGAGGAAGACCAAATAAAAGTTGGAGCAATGAGTTGGAAGACAAGACAGAAAAATACTGAAATAGGAGTTCAAGTGAAAAAATAGGAGATACAAAAATAAATGAAATCAATAATCGAGTTGTAAGCGTGCAGGCGTTAGCCATAATCCCATGAACTTGATGATACCTGTCATGATAGAGAATACAAAAATAAATAATAAAATTGCTACTAAAAAATAAATATTTCTCGGTTTCTTCCATCAACTTTTATATTGACCAAGATATATCTATCAATAATTTAAAAATTTGAATATTTTATTAAAATATAATAATAAAAGAAGCAAGCTCACTAACAATATCCTCTTGGTACTTAGTTATAGTTACTTAATCGTTGTATTCTATTGTCGTTCGGGGTGGACATACTGAAAGTTCTACTATAATTTTTGTGATCTTAGGGGTAAGAACGTGTAATAATTGTACCTTTCTGCGATGAGCCAATCTGTACAAAAAAACCCTCTTAGCTTCAGTCAAACAATGTATTATCAATCATTTTCAAATAGTTCTGTCGTTTTTGTTTAAAAAATAATAATTATGTTTTACCTGATACAGTAAATATGTATTCGACAATTTTAGAGCTCTGTAGTATCTGCATTCATTAAAGAAAAATTGACTACATGTTTCTAATGTGTAGAAATATTACTTCCGACTTTTAATTATATTTTAGGCCCTTTTATTTATCTAAAACAATACCTAATCTCTTAACAACATAGAGCAACGTGAAAAAACTCGTATATTCATTCCCAGACGCAATATTTCCACTAATAGGCCAGTCCACGAAAGTCAAAAAATGAAAAATAGGATAAAACTGTTAAGAAAATAATCATTTTACAATATTTTTATTGCACGCGTTCCACAACATAAAATAAATCAAAAGTAATCAGTATAAAAATTTAAGACTTATATTACTTGATCCCGTTTTTCTGTTTAAAACTATCCTTAGACTGGCCTATGAAATGTACCATTTCAGAAAAAAATTACAAAAATACCCACTAACTAGTGTCTAGCTATTTTTGTTCAAAAGGTGCAAAAAAACACTTAATATTCAGATAAGGTGTGAAGAATTGTCTTTTTTCATCATCTCATAACTACCACCGATATCAAAGAAATGATGACCAAAAGAAGAGTAGGCACCAACAGTTGGCTGGAGTTGGTATGATCGCTTTCCTGACATGTACCTAAACAAAAATACATACAATTATTATTGAAGTTTGTGAAAAATGGAATATTATATAAAAATTATACAATATAACATTTTATCAAGGTTTAGGTTTACTGGGAATCGCGTTTTATGGATGTGTGTATATTCACTGAGACCTAAAATATCTATAATGCCCCCTTTCTTCTACTTAGTTCCTGAGGAAAGTCTCAGAGACTAGTAGCTCCTTTAGAACTATTTCCCGGAGGAATTTTAGGATATCTGCAGGCTTTAGTTTAGGTAGGTGTCCCTCTTCTATCCAGTAGTCTCCTAGGTGTTGTGCCCTAAGATTCTGAATTGCAGACCGCAAGTATATGGATGGAGGTTTCTTTTTCCATACCACATAATCTACATTCTTCTTCCTCCACTATTTTGAGCTTTTTCGAGTGATAGTAGGACTCTGTTCAAACTCTTAGTGCAGTTTTGTTCTGACTTGGGCATGCATTTCTTCTCTACTGGTTGTAGTCACCCAGAAGTATACCTAGTTGATTGTCTAATCCCCACTAGATCTCCTCTTTCCGGCATTGCCAATTTCTTCCAATTTACATTGGAGCTGATACCGGAAAAGGGTTCCGGCCCCCAAAAGGGTGTTTCAGTCCCACTCTTTGCTAGTTCATCTGCTATTTCATTTCCTTCTATTCCAGTATGTCCTGGAATCTACAGTAAGGATCGCGAATGTTGTTAGTTACACTCGATTATTTGAATGTAACTTTTTAAATAAGCTGTAAAAAGGAATTAGAATTTGTTAACTTACCATTACTAGTAAAATTGAAGGCCCAGTTTCCAGTAACACCTGGGACAATGTGCCTATGACAACTTTCGGTCACGCTTGACATCCTTAATATAGGAGGTCCGGCCCCTTTTCCCAAGTTTCCTTCAATGATCGCAGAATTCATTTGGTCTTGTTTGTACATAAAGCAGTATTTGGCTTCTGGAGATTTTTTAGATAAGGATGTTGCTATTACGTACGATATTCCATTCTCCTCCCAGTTACCATGACAAGTGTAAGCTAAAAATACATCAAAAATGTTTTATTCGACTGTTTTTTTGCGATTTTTCGAATTACATAAATGGTCATTTTAGAAAATTTTAATTTCAAATTGTGTTGAACAATTATTGATGATAAAGTGCGTTGTTTTTGGAAAAAGATCAGCCAACCAAAATTTGACAGGATTATGTTGACGACATTTTATATGAAGAGACTCAGAACTAATAATAAAACTCACTCACTATTCAACTTTCAGTATATTGCCTCATTGTTCATAATGGTTAGTGCATTGTATAATCTGTTCAAAGACCAACGATTTATGTAGCTGTACTAAATGAATTCTGGTACCGGCAGTTGCTAAGCGAACGGAGAGGCGAATGGGAAATAAAGGATTTTTATGCGCTAGAGAGAAAAGTACCTCAAGGTTGTAATTTATAGAAAATGCGTTAGACCTTAAATAGTCCTTAATGAGGCTGTCGCGTCCACTGAATCTACCCGCTTCAGATAACTACGACGGTTCGAAAATAGAAGGCCGTATTTAGATTTTTTTGGAAACAGCCTTTAATACTATACTTTCTTTCAAATGATTTTCGACAATTTAGATACTTATACAAAACTATATAAAATACTGAGACATGAAATACAAAAAATTGAGTTTAATAGTACCTACTTGAATAATAATTAAGGAGCGAGAGGTCCGAACTTTTCGTATAAAACGAACGGTGAAAATACCTCTGTTCCTTTCGAAATTCTTAGCAATACTAACATAATTAAACTAAAAACTAAAACGTCTGTATACAAATAGAAAACCACAAAATATTAAAATGTACACTGCCAGCCTTTCGGTAAATGGACCTAAGTGGCGTCATAAATAAAGATACGAATAGGGGCTTCAACGCTGACACATGTAGGTATTGCAGGCCCCACACTCTTTCTTAGAAATATTCTACAAATTAGATGAACTACTTTCTATTCACATAAATTAGATAAAATAATTAACTGGCTCTAACAGAGGCATAAAAGTAATTTTATCGGTAAAACTAGACTGCATCAGAACCTACGTACTGTTTAACTTTAGACTTGGGAATAACGGGGATGCCGGGATTAAGTATCCGGAGAACGGGGGAGGACGGCTGATGATTAGCTACTTTGAATCTCGATCCTCTTAATAGTTAGTAGAAATTTTGCATTTTGGCGCGAATGGGATGGTTTCAGCCGCCGCCTAATACGACTCAACGTTGAGCACTAAACACACGTGTTTTTGTGATGTGGCCTAAACTGTAGGGTGAAGTGGTGCATTTAATAAAAATTGGCATGGTATGTTTGTTAAGCGAAGAAATAAGGTTGTCGTGGGCAATTATTAAATAATTGGAATAATTGAGGTTGTTGTTTGAATTAATTGTTCTGAGTCTGAGTTGCAATTGATGTGTACTATTTCAAAAATATTTTTGTTTTATCATCACCCTTTAATTTAAAATAATATTTAAATTAATAATAATATTTAAATTAATAATAATATTTAAATTAATAATAATATTTAAATTAATAATAATATTTAAATTAATAATAATATTTAAATTAATAATAATATTTAAATTAATAATTTGTATTAGAAGTAATTGAAAATTTTCCTCCTTGTTTACTTATAAAAATATGATCTGAAATATACTTACAGCTAGCTTGTTGAGAGCAAGCTGCTTTGAACTCCATCTCGTGGGAACCGCTGCAACCTACTGACAACGTTTCAAAATCATCTGAAATGCAGTCAGGCTCTTGATTCACTGCTGTATTCTTCTTGTTCTCTGTAAATTATTTTGCCAAATAAATAAATTTCTGCTTACCGCTTTTCAATTTAAATTTGAAAAAGTAAGTTGAAGTTACTCGGAAAGAAGTTTATTCATCAATTTTTGACGTAGGTAGTCTATATTATTAGTTTTTTTTAATGAAAACAATGAAATAATGAGAAAATTGTACCAAGTATAAACGAGTTCATTTGAAAAAATTATAGAAAAATTGCTTTTTTTTATTGATGTTGATTTTCATTAATATTTTATTGCATGAGAAAATCCTTTAATATCATTTGCTACACATTTTTTCATCAAATAGTTATGTATAAGTAGGATTCTAGACACGGGCAGACATGGTATACCAATAGGTTTACAACTGCAAATTGCACTAGGCCCGGAGAATACTCCAAAAAAGTAGGTGGCAGCTATAATAGGCACTGGGAAATTACACCTCTGTATTTCAGGTGGAGGTACACTCAATCTTGCAATTTTCGAGGAAAAACAACAGGAGAGCTATCGAGGACAAGCAGATCCATATTATGTCAGACGATAGGCGGCACTCAAGGCAATCTCGAGCAAGAAAGTGACGTCTAGACTTGTTTGGAATTGCATCGAAGAAGACTTTAGCCGAACACGGAATAAAGTCAAGCAATAAAATGATGCAGCCGATGCGTTCCCAAATTCAGTTATCTGTTATTCGTCAAGTGAACCAACGTAACATCGACAAACATAACGGCCAAATGTATCGCTCAACAACTCTGAAAACTACTAGACGTGAGAGTTTTCATGACTAGTATAATGAATGTGTTCATCAAACTTTAGCTTAACAAACGTTTAAACTTTGCGCCTGTGTTCAGAGAGAGGCGTATATTGAAAACTACGTAGTAGATTATTTAAGGTACACGCCAAGATCCGTGAAAAGAACTATTCATAGAAATCTAACTCACTCCTGACAATGATTACATATCAATAATTTTCAGCTGGATCTATTATTTCATTTTTTTTCCAAATCAATTTCAAAATTTACCTGGTTCTTGTCGCCTTTTCCTCTTCTCAGCTTGGGCTGTAAAACTTGCTATGGTATAACGGCCAAGGTGAGGGCACTTTTTCGAATGTAGTGTTGTAGCTGAAATTGAAAACCAGAAAACGGTTAATACTAATTAAAAAGATTACAGTGGTTGATTGGAAACCAATCAACCAAAAATAAACATATCACATGTTCACTCAAAAAAGGTATTTCTGGAAATAAAAAATGTATAAATCACAAGAGAACCAGTCCCTTGGTTTATTATAATCCTCAAACCAGCTAAAAAAATTGAAACAATCAATAAAAAACAACTTGACCATTAGTTTTGATTAACACGAAGTCTTTCTACAATTGAGCAGGTAAATAGGATTTTAAAGTCAGTGTGTAGTTTAAAACCTTGTAGAAAGAAGGAGAATCAAAACCAACAAGCTTTTTCGCAAGAAAATCACCTTAAGCGCAAGGCATCAAAAAATCGAAAATATATTTAAACGCAATTTCACTATGTCTTTATTGAAAAAAGTGTTAGGGCCAGAAACGTCCTAAAAGTCATCCAGCTTTGGAGGTGTACGTATCCAAAAAAACATTATTAATGGTCCTTGATACTTTCAAAGCAACGGCCTCTCTCGGCACTTGGTATAAGTAAATACTATTAGTAAAAAGCTGAATGTCATGAACGACAGAAATGTTGAGGCCATCAATGCCAAACTACTAGAAAACTCAACAAGTTAGTTGTTTAAGTATGAGTGGAAAATACAGCAGAGTGCAGTGTTGGTTTGGTTTCTGTGAGAGATCCATGCACTGCGACAATACTACCTTAATCCAAGCTGGATTGCCTCTTCAAATCTTCCCAAGGAAGTTGATAAAATCTCTGAAGGATAAGTCTATCTACATATTCAGGACATACAAACGCGGCTCCTAAGGTCTATAGTCTAGCTTATTAAGCAGCTTCATAGTGGCCTATAATGTGTTCTGCCGATTCTTCTCCTTCTAGGAAGATACGAAACTCGTTTTTTTCGACTAGCTCTATTTTGGGTGATAGTTTAGCCTGCAGTGTCCAGTAGGGATATCGGTTATAAAACTGATCTTCCTTATGTCCATATTCAGTAAGGCGTCTGCTTCATTTTGAAAGTCCTTTGATTAATGTATTGGCTTGCCTAATCCTGGTTACTCGTTACAGGAGGTACCAATAGTTCATCTTCAGTTCAAATTTACGGAGATTGCCAGTAGTGACTCCGGACCTATAAACTGGGACTGAGCTCTTTTCCTGGCAAATTGGTTCACTGTTTCGTTATCCAGGATTTCGGATTTACTTAGGAGTAGTGTACTGTCCCACACCAGTTTTAAATTGCAGCTGTTGGAGCTTAGTGCTATTTTCCAGTATCCACCCAACACACAAATTAATGGCGAAAACTTGCGTTTGTGAGACTATTGCTTGATGTCCAAGACTCTGAACAAGTTCAGTTTTTGATCGGCTGCACCAGGCTCCGTGGATTACACTCACCCAGCCCTTTGCTTCTCACAAATCATCAATTGGCCCTTACGATTCATTTTGTATATTCTGTAGGAGGTCATTCACGCCAACCTCTCCAAGTAGAGATGAAGGGGTGTTAGTAATCAATTGTTTTAGAATCTGAGAAAATTCTAACGAGTAAAATTAGTCTTATTCTTTACATTAATTATAAAAAACATGGATCATCTCATTTAAATAAGAACCTTTATATTATGATTCATTTATGAATAAAAAACTTACTTATGAGTGTTGTATATGGACTTGTGTTAGGATCAAAACTCGAGCAAGCTTCATCTGGATTTTCTACATATTTTTCAGTCTGTTGCAATTCTATAACATTTGAATCTCTTTTGTAAAAGACCATACACACATATCCACTGTCACTGAAATAAAAAAATTCGTCAATAAAATAACAAAGTGAGTTTCATTAAAAATAGTAGCCATCATAACATTCTTCAAGAGCAGAGCAGAGCAAAAAGAGAATATGTGGCTTATGAGCAATGTAGGAGGACAGTGGGGCGCACATGGGGTCTTTCACCACGTGTGGTCACCTGAATCTACACTGCAATCTTAAGACCTATGCTAACGTACGGAGCCATAGCATGGCTCGAAGGTTCTACAAGCAACGGACATCCAAAAATTATATCAAATACAGCGAATGGCTTGTTTAAACATCACCGGAGCCATGAGAACAACACCAACCGCAGCAATGGAATTAATTACTGGTCTGACCCCTCTGGACTGTACGTCAAAGATGTTGCGTTAATGGCAATGTTACGATTGCGTACAGCTGGTGTAAACCCCGAAGTAGGAGTGGGTCAATTGAGGCTAAGCCTATAGGGAGAAGCGCTTACTGCGCTACCTCTGCTGCAGGCGGCCAATGATGCAATTGAACCCAAGTTTATGTTTAATAAACCCTACCAAATACAAATAAAAGAGAACACAGAGTCAGATGCTGCAAATGCAATACGCATATATACAGACGGCTCAAAAGCCAAAGAAGGCTCAGGATGTGGAGTTTACTCCAGATCACTTAGCCTAAGAATTAAGTGGAGAATGGGAAAAAATACCAGCGTGGTTCAAACAGAACTGGCTGGTATCTCAATTGCCACAAAAGAACTAACCAGAAAAGGAATTTCTGGCAAAAACATAACAATCTGCACTGACAGCAAACAAGCCCTATTAGCCTTGAACAGACAACATCAGTTACATCAGGGCTAGTATTAGAGTGCCACCAAGATTTAGCTAACGCCTCGGTATATAACAATAATATCCTGAGTTGGGTTAAAGCGCACGACAGGAGTAAAGGTAATCGCATTGCCGATTCTTTAGCCAGGGAAGCGGCTGGACTAAAAATTTAAGGACCCAGTGACACCTATGGCCTGACGACTTCGACATTTGCGGAACTAGCCAAGCGTTACACCCATGCTAAGTCCCGAAAGAGATGGGATGGAATCAAAGGATGCAGTCTTGCCAGGATCACCTTGGGCGACCCTGGGAAGCTGGCGCCGAAGAAATATTTGGCGATGACCAGGAAAAACCTACGCTTAACAGTAACTCTGTCAACTAAGGAAACACCTCCATACTATGGGGCTAGTGGACACACCTCTATGCAGAATGAGTGAACCAGAAGATGAAACTGTGAGGTATATGTTTTATGTGAGTGCCCGGAGTTATCGTCAATAAGAGAGTATGTGTTCGGTGAGTCTTGGCCTACACCTGCCGATATAAAGGAGATGTCTCCTAGTGACCTGGCCACCTTCCTGAAAAGGACAGGATGGACGATGACCTAGAAGGACAATGGGTCACATGTGGCCTAAGTGCTGTGGGCCTAAACTCACCCTCCCCACTCTACAGATACAGAATATTCTTCAAATGTTGAATTGATGCTAGGTATCTGGTATGAAGCTGTACGAATTGGCAGTCATACCTTTTGTATTGACCATACCATTTAAGTTGGTTTTCTTAAGCTTAATTTGTGGTACTAGTACTATATAAATATAGATAGTATGTATGAATAATTAGTTCATGAAATATATCAATTTAATTATTCCTTACCATCCAGCTGTGATATGGGCTACTATTTGCACCTTCTTCTGTTCTTGTTGTTGTAAAATACCGTGACATACCACTCGCATTTCGGAATTCTGTTTT
This sequence comes from Lochmaea crataegi, assembly GCA_947563755.1. NCBI lineage: Eukaryota > Metazoa > Arthropoda > Insecta > Coleoptera > Chrysomelidae > Lochmaea > Lochmaea crataegi. The sequence continues at coordinate 16,712,021 of OX387433.1, forward strand.
CTTTGTTCCTGTGATTGAATTCCAAACTCCTCAAAAGCAAATGCTTGTGGAAAATTCGCTTGTACTTTATTGATTTTGGGAGGCTCATCATCTAATATTTTCAGTGTTGCATTTCTTTGAGAAAACTTATAGGTTTTTTGATGATCCAAACTTAACCAAGTATGATGTTCTGTTATCCAAACTGGAAACTTGCATCTTTTGTGCTGATCATCAACTGCAAACGGAGACATTTATTTAAAAATCAGGGCAATAAAATCGATGAGACTGATAATATATTTACATTTACAATTTTGAAAATAACAATTCTGAAATTAATTTACCTGTAGTTAACATCATAGTTCTACTGCCTTCAAAAGCAGTAGCGTCCAATCCTGTGCAGGTAGCATCGCCAGATTGAGCAACACTGTAAATTGTTTTCCCATTTTCCATGCTTCTTTTGTAAATAAAACAACGATATTGGTCTTCGTCCGACGAACTTCTTCTATTCGGCTGTGAAAGCTTTCCTATAAGATATCGAGTTGAACCTTCTTTCCACGTAGCTAAGCATACCAATTCTTCCACTAAAGTTAGAAAATAATATTAAGATTATAACGGAAAGTATCTATTTCGAAGTAATTTTCATTTCCAGATTATTTACAGGTTCAAGTGACAAATACATAATATATTTGTCAAAAAGTATCCCACAGATGGCACCACAAAGTATCATTTCATTCTATTCACTCTCAGGCAGAGGAATATGACCCAGAGCAGAATGGAAGATGTAAGAACTCGGTAAGAACATTCAGCAAAATATGACGGCATCAAAATGAGCATGCGCATGTTCGTTTGACATATGACATAACAGTCTATTCAATTACAGGATAGGCCATGGATACTAGATATCTCCATGAGATACGCACTGAAATGTTATACTTTGAATAATATACTTTTGACTAACCATTACTTTCCGTTGACGGAACGTCTGGACAAGCTTGGTACTTTAGTACTAATCGGGAATCGTCGGTGCAGCTTTCGGCTTTGCTGGGTGGATTACTGCAATCTCCTGTCATTCGATTATAGCTAAACGTGAACGGAGCGCTTTTGAATGGACAGGCAATTGGTTTCGCCTCTGGATTTTTTCGGAAGAGGCTGTAGAGAGGTGCGTCTCCCGTTATCATTTGACATATTTCTGTCAAGGAGGCTTTAGGTTCGCAATAAGCTGAAAAACATATAAATTATTAAAAAAATTCAGAATTAACTCAATGTTTATATATTAAGTGACACTACTTTCGAGAACTTATTGCTCTATGAGATATAGAATCAGGATTTACATGTAATTATCTAAAATTTAAGGAGAAGGTTGAAATACGTTTTTTTCACAACTTATTTGTATTTAGTAGTTAGTATTTACTTACTTTCTTTGTATTGCAGTACGCTAGCATGTTTGGGGTGGATTACCATGCAACGATAACAGTCGTCAGTCCTGAAATAAATGAATTTTGATTATAAAGCACTGTTTTTCTTTAAATATTATTGCTAGAATATCCACTATTAAGTATAGACTGATAAAAGTGATTTCGAAAGACAAAAAATATACAGGGTGATCCATATGAAATAACAAAGTTCATAATTATTCCGGAAAAAGGAAAGATCTGACAACAATATAAATACCACCATAATATCGGCCATATCACAAGATCTTTGCACACCAAAATCTATAAAAATCAAGCTATCCGTTTCCGAGATAATTGAGGCGTTCCATACTCAAAACTCACTCTGTATACAGTGCTATTCAAAAGTTCTCTTCCCCCTCTTATCTTTGGAACGATTATACATGAACTATTGAAATTTGAAAACTGAATATTAAAGGTTGTAAAGTTCCTTATTAGTGATGATAGATGAGGTATTCGTCAAAGTCAGTGTGACTAATAATTTTAAATGGAAAACTATAGCAAGCGACAGACACCTCTTTTCAAAGGTATAGAAAAAATCATCATTCATTAAATCTGTTATTAGAGGAGCTCAACTATTTTATAACACAACTCATCTATAGTCTGTACTCCTAAGAAAAACCGCGTGTAAACAAAGACCACGCGTGAACTATTCTAAGTCGGCTGTGTATTGTACGACTGTTCAACCTTATCCACTTGCCTAGGTCATTCAATATGCACGTGATTTCATTTACGCGCGGTTTTTCTTGAGAACGAACCGACTGTATATTAATATGAATTTCCTGACATTTGTTTTTATTTGAAATGTGTAGTGCATTTACTCTTCAATGCTGTAATTTTAGCTCGCAGCAAATCTTGGTATGATTGTCGAGTAATAATTCGAACAATATTTCACGTTTCAAAAACAGTCTTAAGACGTTTAAGCATTAAATGTAAGTCACTATGTAATTAAAGAATTCGAATGCGTTTTGATGAAAAAATTCAAAATTAGCTCTGAGCAACCCACCCAAATCCTAACAAAATTTATCAACCCATTTAAAAGTTACGGGGCTGGTCATGAATTATTTACACTCGGTATATGACATTAATCAATAAACATTCATTATAAAAAAAACTTTGTAATAACAAATTACCATTCCTATCGCTTTTGATGTCGGATATATTTGAAAGAGTCAGAAAGTTCTGTGATACCCGCTTTTTTTCTTTTTGTTTACGTCTTCTAATTCTGATAAATGAATAATTTTTTATTCGAATATTCTCTAACTTTTGATGGAATGTAGATATGTTAATTAAAATGCTCAGTGAACTGATTTATATTAATTATTAACTTCTTTTTGGTAAATATTGTTGGTAGTTTTTCAGAAAAATCTTTTCTTTTTTCTAGTCCACGATCATTGTTGTTCTATATTTCGCATAACTGGATAAAATCTTTGATTTATTCCCCCGCATCTACTCGTTTGAGCAAATTTTACAACTTCAAAGCTAACATTGATTTAATATTTTTTTACTAGCAATTTTGAATAAAAATCTCATCTGTATCTCGCATATATTCATCCGAGTATACCTCATATCATCTCATTTTTCTATTATATCAGTACAACATTTCTCATTGTTGGAAGATGTGGATGGAGTAGCTTTCAATAAGGGGTTGTTTCCCTTTTACTTTGTGCTTTTTAGGCTTGTTTCTAAGGATAACTAACAAAATGAAATATTCAAAAAGCTGTTAGAACTAGTGAAAATTATAATTTTTGTAAATAAAACTACGTTCCGATTCGATTAAATCATTATCAATCCGATAAAGTTTGTGATCCTCGAAAGTTTGTAATTTTTTTCATCTTATTAGAAATCTCTATTGCTATAGAACAGTTTAGAAAAAATTTCCTGGATCAAGCAATTTTGAAAGAAAAAACTGCACACAAAAGTAAGGAACTGCCATTTTCAGACATAAAAGTCACCTAATTTGACATTTACGTTTAGATAGTATATGGACTTTGTTTACTTCCTATTTCTCAAGAAATCAATTGTTCTTAGCTAATTATAAGATGATCTGTCAAAAAATTTATGGTGCATCCAGAATTTCCAGAGAAAAATCGAAAAAATCATTATTTTTCGTCACTTCAATGAACGGTACTTGCACCGATATTTATATTAAAAATAATTCAATATTTTGTATTCCACATGGAGTTTTTCAAAACTTCATGTGTAATAAAAATTATTATATATTATTTCGAGAAAGGGAAGGGAAAATACGGTGATTCTTAATATATTCACATTTTTCAAATAAAAAAAAATCATGTTACATAAACGAACAAATGTATTATAGATTGTTCTACAAAGCGTTATTTAGGATTGGCCGTAGCGTCAAAAGTTCCTTATATTTATTATTTCGCAATTTTCATTATTGTAAACACAAATAAGTTAATATTATTTTTTAATATATTTTATCTATTCCAGATTAATTCAATTTCAATAAAATGAACACCATCTGACAACGCCACTAAAACTGTCAATCGATCATAACATTGTGACCGTATCTACCTAAAGGTAAGTTTCCATTTATAACCTACCATTGTTTCTGTTTTTTTATTGTTTATTCAGGTTATGTATTAGTTTTTAGTTATGTTTTGTGAACTGAATCTGAATAAACGTTATTATTATGCATCGAAAACCCACATACACTTATTGGAAATAACACAGAAACGTTTTCTAAAGGTAATTTTGTCTAAACCATACCAATATTCATCTGATCAGTTGTACATAGACGCAAAAGTGATGGATATAAGACAATTGTTCTATTATTGTACACTTACTAAATTTCACAAGACAAAGGACTCATTTCCAACATCTATACACTCCTATGATGCCCGCCAGAAAACACACCACCCCATTATGGCAAAAACAATCACCCAACAGTCCTATACTTACTTGGCCCCAAAATTATACAAAATGTTACCGGAATCATCAAAATTATTAACCAGCGTACATTCATTCAAAAATAAATTAAAATTGTATATTTTAGAGAAACTTAGACATGTAATATATAATTATATAGAAATAAAAATATAGTATAGACAAATTCAGCAAATAACCCTACATTCTTTTTTAACTCGAATGTACATTGTAAAATGTCAAAGGTTGGATGTTAGATGTTAGATGTAAGTTATTTTGTTTTTTATATTATTATATTATATATTTATTTTTTCTTTTAATGTAATTTTAATATTTTAATATTCCTACTTGAAACAAGTGTTCACTCACTTATCGAGTATAGGTAGCTACTATTCTTATCATTCGTTTCTTTTTAATCTGTATTTTGATTGTAATTTTTTGGTTTGATTAAGAATAAACAAACAATCAATTAATTATTATTATTGTCAAATGAAAATCATTGTTTCAAACTATTTCTATATATCAGCAAAATTCAGTTTTTATCAACAATACAGTATTTTATTTCTTTTAATATAATAAACATTTGAAGTTTAAAATGAAATATTTTTTCGTTGATCTTTACAAAAAATGACATTTTTTCTACGCCCATGTCCGTAAACGTCAAAAATCGCACTGTCGATATTCCTTGTAAGTGACATTTAACAATAACATGCACGTAATGAGATCTCATAACATACACGTGCGTTTAGATAGGAAAACTTAATTTTATTTGTTTAATCAAATTACAATCAAATTTTTATCTACGTACTACTTTATTTGGTCTATTTACATAAATTTAGTCAATTGAAAAACATAAAAGCTTTTAGCATTAGTGAAATACATTTTAGATTAAAAGAGTAATGCCCCTAAATGTCGGCAACACAATTTCTCAAAAAATTAGTCGCGTTTTCTTAGCATGATATGGAAATAAACGTCATGTCATTTATGATGTCAATTTTTTTAAAAATAGTCATTTGTTTTACTAGGCTGCAAAGTAGTAGATTGACTGCCGCGGCTGATAGTTCATATCCGAGCGTAGCGAGGCTAGGAATTCAGCTAAGGCAGTCTACTTTGCTGCCGATTTTAATTGTAATTTTTTGATTTGATTAAGAATAAACAAACAATTAATTAATTATTATTATTTGCAAATGAAAATCATTGTTTCACACTATTTCTATATATCAGAAAAATTTAGTTTTTCATGAACAACAGTATTTTATTTTTTGTAATATAATAAACCTTTGAAGTTTAAAATGAAATATTTTTTCGTTGATCTTTACAAAAAATGACATTTTTTCTACGCCCATGTCCGTAAACGTCAAAAATCGCACTGTCGATATTCCTTGTAAGTGACATTTAACAATAAAAGCTTTTAGCATTAGTGAAATACATTTTAGATTAAAAGAGTAATGCCCCTAAATGTCGGCAACACATTATACAATTTCTCAAAAAATAAGTCGCGTTTTCTTAGCATGATATATATTTCCTGGTGGCGTGGAGACCTACCAGGCGCGTCCCCAGGTGGCGGATAGGGGAACGGTCAGGAGCCAACGCTCTTGATCAGTGGCAGCCATAAGTAGGGTGAGAAGACGTAAAACTCCTCAAAAGCCTTTGCGAAAGCCGTCACCGTGGACCAACTCCCCCAAGTGAAGGTGTGAAGGTACCGTGCCGATGTACTGGATGGTCACAGGGAATGTGGCCTCGAACGGTCCCCTGGGGGCACCAGGCGAAACCCCCTTGTATCCCAGCCTTACCTCCTCATGCGGGGCTCTGAGGAGGTGGACAAAAAATTCCCTAGCTACTCGTGGGATTCAGATGGATCTAAATACAACCAAAAAACCAAGCGCCCAGGAGACGACTAGCAAAGACAAGGCTGAAGGAGCCGCCGTGGCTAGCACGTCTTCGGAGGCGAAAAAAGAAAAGAAAGGCGGTCACCAGAAAGCGAGCTTTAAAGCGAACTCGCTGGAAGAGGTGGACCGTATGTCGGAGGAGGATCTCCGCGGCGCCAGACTGGCGGGAGCCTCGAGGAAAAGGATGCAGACTCGGTTGAAAGGGGGCCTGGATTACATTGAAGCCAAAAAGGCGGTAATCAAGGAGAACCTCGCAAAGTCGCTTCTACCAAAGAACAAACGAGAAGAGGTAGGCGAGCACCCTACCAAAGCTAAAGTAGAGGCGAGGAAGCGCCCTACGGTAGCTACGGAAGAGGTGAAGTAGCGCCCCAGGTCACAAGGGACAACCCCTCCACAGGCAAGACCCGTGACGAAAAGGCCCAGAAGGGAGGATAAACCGTCCTTCCGGGATGCGGCCTCGTCGGAGAGACCTGCAGCTGCTTGCTACGTCTTTGTCCCTGACGAGGATGGCGAGAGATTGGAGGGTAAACGAATCCTAAGCAGGCCGAAGGTGAGCAACCGGAAGCTAAGAACATCGCTCTGGACCATATGGGGAAAGACCCCGATGGAAAGGGGTCAGATGTGGACCTTCTACATGGATGAGGAATCCTTGGAGGAGATCAAAAGGCTGGACATGAGTCCCTACTTCGGGATGGGCCGAATTAATTTCAAGGTCAAGGAGCAGGGACCCAAGTCCAAAGGTGCAGTGGAGAGGGAGGCTGTAAAGCCTGGACCCTCCACTGACACAACCGGCAGTGCGGCCTCCCCACAGGTGAGAGCAAGTGCCTCGGGGAAGGGCCCAGGGCTGAAAAAGGGGAAGAAGAAGAAGGGGGAATCTTCTACAGAGGTTAGACCCGGGGAAGCAGACCAGCAAAGTGGCGTTAGCCCTCTCAAAAGGCCGTTATCGGTCAGGGAGGAGGCTGAAGCCATGGAGCAGGGGGAGCCCAGGGTCACAGAGCCCACAGAGGATTCCCACTCTTCGATCTAGAGGACAGTGTTAGGTTCCTGCAGGTCAACCTTCAACACGCCAAGGCTGCCAGTGCCGTGCTGTATCGAAGGTTGGAAAAAGAAGGCATAGATGTGGCCCTTCTGCAGGAACCTTGGGTACATGGAAGGACCATAGCGGGCCTCAAACAACAAACAGGTACGTTACTCTATCATAGGCCAGCATTAAGGCCAAGAGCATGTATAATACACAGTGAAAGAGTTAATTGTATACTAATTCCAGGGCTTTGCTCCGGGGACTTGGTTGCAGGAATCCTTTCATACCAAACGCAGGGTGGGACGAAGAGAGTAGTCGTCTGTTCCGCCTACTGTCCAGGAGATAAGCTGACCTGTCCTCCACAGGTATTAAAGGCTGTCGTAGACTATTGCCGGGAGAGGGACATGCAGCTTATACTGGGATACGATGCCAATGCCCATCATACAATCTGGGCCAGTACGGACATCAACAAAAGAGGTGAGTCATTTTATGAATTCATACTTAGGGAAGGGTTATTTATTGCCAATAGAGGTACAGAACCTACTTTTGTCACAGCGGTTAGGAAAGAGGTATTAGACTTGACTTTGAGTACCAACATAATAAGTGATAACATAGTGGCTTGGCGGGTATCGCAGGAACCATCATGTTCCGAACCACAGGCATATCAGATTTGAGCTGAAGTCATCAGCCCTAATAGTGACTAAGTTCAGAAATCCAAGAGAGACTAACCGGGAAGGATATGATGAATCCCTCAGAGAGTCACTTAAGGAAGGGACAGTCACTATTAAAGGGAAAGAAAGCCTAGAAGTGGCAGTTGACCAGGTTAACGAGGCAATGTTGAATGCCTACCGAGTGAACTGTCCAGAACGAACAAGGCAACGCAAAGGGAACACAGTTTGGTGGAATAATTACCTAGAGGGATTAAGAACCGAGGTACGAAGGCTATTCAATAAAGCCAAGCTCAACCAAAACTGGGACCTATACAGGAGTAAGCTTACTCACTATAATAAGTAGATCCGGAAGGCCAAAAGGGACTCATGGAGAAGGTTCTGTGAGGAAATTACAGAGACCACAGAATGCGCCCGAATCCACAAAGTTCTGGCCAAAGAAGGCTCCAATGAAAAGGTGAGTCTCCTGAAGAAAACGGACGGGAACTATGCAGAAACGGCTCAGGAAAGCTTGGAGTTGCTGACAAGAGCACACTTTCCAGGAGCTATCATGTATCTAGGTCGGCAGGAGGTAGCCAGAAATCTCCAAGAGGTAGGTAGGCCCAGTCGGGAAGACTGGCAAATTGCCACTGCTATTACAAGACCAGATAAAATAAGATGGGCGATAGATGAATTCCAACCCTTTAAATCACCGGGAGAGGATGGCATCTATCCAGCCCTACTGCAGAAGGGTAAAGAGGCATTAGTGCCGCAACTAAGTAAGATCTTCAAGGCTAGCCTAGCTTGGAAATATACTCCGGTAATATGGAGGAAGGTGAAGGTCATCTACCTTCCGAAAGTAGGTAGAATATCAGACCAAACGCCCCAATCATATAGACCAATTAGCCTAACGTCCTTCCTGCTTAAGACTTTGGAAAAGATAGTAGATAGGTACATAAAGGACAACGCTCTGACAACTCGCCCTCTAAGCGAGCGTCAGTGTGCCTACCAACAAGGCAAGTCAACAGACTTGGCTCTGGATGACTACTTTCCAAGTCGATCGAGGACAAGGAAATAGCAGTAGCTACTTTTCTGGATATAGAGGGAGCATTCAATAATGCGTCTCCAATATCTATAACCAGGTGTATGGAAAGAAGAGGGATCGTACCCATCATCTGCAGGTGGCTTGCAGTCAATCTAGGGAATAGGATAATCACATCCACCCTGGGAGAGGCAACCATCACGGCGGGGGTGGGGAGGGGTTGCCCTCAGGGAGGCGTGTTATCGCCCCTTTTGTGGGCGATTCTTGTAGATACTCTTCTAGTACGGCTGTCCGATGAAGGTATTCAGTGCCTAGGGTATGCGGACGATCTTGCTGTCGTCATAAGAGGACGGTTTCCAAACACGATATCAGAGCGCACCCAAATGGCGCTTAATATAGTAAGTGGCTGGTGTAGGGAGGAGGAACTGGCAGTGAACCCTCACAAAACTACACTGGTACCGTTTACAAAAAAGAGAAATTTGCAAGGTCTACAAAAGCGACAAATTAACGGAGTGGAAATTCCATTTGCTAAAGTTAAGTACCTAGGGGTAATCTTTGACCAGAAGCTTACATGGAATTCTCACATCGAAAAAACCACACACAAGGCCAGAATCGCTCTCGGAAGGTGTAGGCAGATGTGTGGGAAGAATTGGGGATTGAATCCTAACATGACCAAATGGTTATATACACAGGTCGTGAGGCCAATGATAACCTATGGATCAGTAGTCTGGTGGCCCAGGACACTGCAGATTGGGGCGCAAAGGCAGTTAAGTGGTATCCAAAGGCAAGCTTGCCTAAGTATCACAGGGGCCATGAGAACGACGCCGACTGCAGCCCTGGAGGTAATACTGAACCTGCCACCAGTGCATATCTTCGTTCAGGGAATTGCAAGATCTGTAAGTCACAGATTATTACAGGGGCCTCCTCCGATAAGTCAAGGACAAGGTAAGGTCTACAAAAAGCTATATGAAGAAATAAAGGCAGATCCAATACTGGGAATGCCAATGGATCAGATTGCCCCACAATATAGTTTTAAAAATGAATACACAGTAATCATTCCAGAGAGAAAGGACTGGGATACAGGGCCTCCTATAATAGCGAATCTCAACTGGTACACTGATGGCTCTAAAACAGACTCTGGAGTAGGAGCCGGAATATATGGGGTACAAGAGAAGATCACGATCTCTCTAAGCCTTGGGAAACATGCCACTGTCTTTCAGGCAGAGGTAATGGCGGTGCAATGCTGTGCAGAAGAGTTGATGAGACGGGAGGTAGATAGCCAAAGAATCGTCATCTACTCCGATAGCCAAGCAACACTAAAAGCGATAAGCTCATATCGGACGACGTCAAATCTGGTGTGGGAGTGTCGCAAGACCCTCAACAGACTAGGTAGTCATAATAGAGTCCCTAGCCCGGGTGCCAGGCCATTAAGCAATAAAAGGCAATGAAAAGGCCGATGAATTAGCCAAGCAGGGAGCGACGGAGGTCATGATAGGGCCAGAACCTTCCTGCGGAATTGCTAAATGCCTCACCAAGGAGAGCATCCACCAATGGATAAACAACCAGGCGTTGCGCTGGTGGCATGAAACTCCGGGGCAAAGGCACGCTAAGCTATTCCTTAAAAGCCCTTCGGTCAGACTGTCACGCGACCTACTATGTCAAAGTCGAGAAACGACGAGGATGATGGTGGGAATGCTGACAGGGCATTGTAGGCTAAGGAAGCATATGCACACAATTGGCCTAGCAGATGACAGCCTATGTAGGTTATGCCAGGAAGAAGACGAAACCGCGGAGCACTTACTCTGCGAGTGCGAAGGCCTAGCAAGGATGCGGTTTCACCTATTCGGAGAAGAAAAACCGAGGGCAGAGAGCTACGCAAAGGAGGCGGTATCCAGGCTAATAGGTCTAATAAAAAGAATAAAGCTAGATATCGAGCTCTAAATATGGCGGAGGACCACAATAGATCTGCAAAGGTCGCAGTGGGATAGGTCAAAGAGCCACTCCAATTCTAATCTAATCTAATCTAGCATGATATGGAAATAAACGTCATGCCATTTATGCTGTCAATTTTATTTCTTGTAATATAATAAACCTTTGAAGTTCAAAATGGAATATTTTTTCGTTGATCTTTACAAAAAATGACATTTTTTCTACGCCCATGTCCGTAAACGTCAAAAATCGCACTGTCGATATTCCTTGTAAGTGAAATTTAACAATAAAAGCTTTTAGCATTAGTGAAATACATTTTAGATTAAAAGAGTAATTCCCCTAAATGTCGGCAACACATTATATAATTTATCAAAAAATAAGTCGCGTTTTCTTAGCATGATATGGAAATAAACGTCATGACATTTATGCTGTCAATGTTTGTAACAATAGTTATTTGTTTTACTAGGCTGCAAAGTAGTAGATTGACTGCCGTGGCTGATAGTTCAGTCTATGGCAGTCAATCTACTTTGCTGCCGAGTTGAACATATAACTTTTTCTCCGATTGTTTATAATGTATATTGTATTTGCAAATTATTACAATTCCCGCAATCTTTTTATCTTTTCTGTAGTGATAAATTAAAACAACATTTGATAGAAATCGCAATTGATGGAATGGTTGGTTGCTATAGAAATGTATATGTCCATAATAATTATAGTTTGACAACTTATGAAATTTCTGCCAGTTTTGTGGAAAAATATCGGTATATTTCTATTACGGACAGTGATAGCGACTTACTCCTCCAGAAATAAGGGAGGTTGTAAAAAATATTGAGTTCAATTTGTTGCCGGAGGAGTCTCGGATGAAATATGAAGGAAATGTCAAATGTTTTATTCTCATTGAGAATGATCATTTTGCTGCCTTGGCAGGAAAGTCCTTACTTTGCTGCCTGGGCAGGAAAAGTAATACTTTGCTGATTGAAATGTGTCTGCAAAATTAATATTTGCCGTCAATCGGAGAGATTAGAAAAAGCTCAAGCTGCCACACATAATATGTTACCGCTAAAATCCAAAGAAAGTACAAGTACAAGTACAATTACTGTTGTTTAATTATTTACGAAATCCTCTAGATTTTACGTGTGAATTATAATACCATGGTGTGAATATTCATTCAAAAATTAGTTATTTAGTAAAAAATCGACTATTTTTGAAGTCAAGTACTTTTCGTCCGCTTAAACGTTAACATATCCAAATGTCCGGAACTTTTTGCATTTTTGAAAAAACAAAGCGTTGGGTAAAAAGCGAAAAAATCTAGAGTATTCAGACGAGAAAAAATTTCGTGATGCCCCAGATGAAACTTATCTTTTGCACAGGCACAGCGGACGAAAAATACTTTTGCCTTTGAAAATAGTCGATTTTTAATTCGTTAGTGTTAAGGACCATTTTTTGAAATAAGTTTTAAGAAAAAACTGTGTGATCCAGCAAATTTTTTGTCTTACTTTGTTTTATTCAAGGTAAACTATCAAACTAAAATTGCAATAAAATTAATAGGGTCGTGAAGTTTACCGTTACCCAAAATAATAAATGACTCAATTTTTAACATAATATCTACAACCGTATTCAGTTATTGGGTAATTGCGGTTGTACTATGTGAAGATTCTATCACACTTATTTCACGAACTGGTCTATTACGAGTTGCCCATTCGGTAGAATCTTTTCAATTTCCTCAATATTCCCAAGCTTGGCAAATAACTATATATGCCGAGATATTTTCCTGTACCCACCACACCAAACAGATTTATGTAGGCTATAATAGAAAATTGTAAAAACTTGTTATATGGGAAAATAATAAACTTGAGAGGCTGTATGACTTTATAGTACAGACGGATTCGTACAAATGTTTGTGAATTTTGTGGTTTGACAAATAGGTTGACATAAATTTATAAACTTAATATTTGGCAATATGTCGAATTTTTTGGGAGCTACCATCACATATTTACTTTGTGGTTCATATTGTATTCGTATGATTTTATCAACTTTAAATAATCTATAATAGAAGCTTACCTATCATAAACTAGATATTTATCTCCTTGCTCTTCATAACAATCTCCTTTCGTCTCAATGTATGAACTGTTGATGAAAAGATAGTTGGGTACTCCACTTTGAAACCATCTTCCTTGCCATGACTTTTTAAATTGACATGCACCTGCAAAAAATCAAAGGATAAGTATAGGGATAGTATTTTTCAAGTAAATATCAGTTAGCAAAGTAGGACATGCTGTGAAAATGAGTCGCATTTTAATACTAACTAGCAAGAATTTTATTTTCAACTTTTTCTTTCCCTACACAATATAAGTATAGTTTTTTGTTTCGTATGAAAGTTGAAGTATTTACAATGTGATCAGGCCTTGCAATTTAATCTATTCTAAAATCTCTCCCGGAAAAACAAGCTTTTTTAGGGACTCGAAAGAAGACATATTTTGAGAAATTCCTTAAAAACTACTGAACTGCTTTCGGCATAAAATTCTAAAATTTTTCTACATTCTAAAAAAAATACAAACAGAAAGTTATGTAAAAAACTTGTTCACACAAAAGTTGTAGATTTCTAACTTTCATATTCAAAAGCAGTATTTACCAAGCAAATACCGTATATTTCAATAATAAAAATATATTTACATTCGACCACAGTTATATGAAAAAAGATGAAACAGATAAGTCTTATATTTATTGCCGATCGCATATCCGAAAATTAAAATCAGTTACTCTCACAGTAACAATAAAATATTAATATGTAAAAAAGATAACAGAGATATTTCATTTCGAAAACAAATGGTGACAGGAGTTCTCCATGGATCGATCAAAAGCGCACTGGGACTACTGTTCAGAGGACGAGTGTTCAAACAACATAGTGGTCGACATTTAATTTTTTTTAACTGTGGATAACTAACAAAACTTTCAATCTTATTTCCGTATGATTTTACTATATTTGGGAACTAAATAAAATATGAGTTAAGTATTAAAAAACTGTTCAATGCTTGTGGTATATTTGGAAGGCAAAATAAAGAGAAAAAAAGGTTTAATAATTTGTTCATTGAAATGTTTCAATTACTTTATTTTATCACATCAGAGTGAAGGAAGGGGTTGGTGAATTTATACCACTCTTCCTCTCCGCCTATCCTGGGATATAGTTGATTTATTTACTATAATATATTACACTATTTACTATTGCTAATGATATACATAAGTACCTAGCCGTATACTTAATGATTAAAGATTACTGATCTCTGACCATTCGACTATATAGAATGTTCTTCATGACTTATTCTAAATCAACTGCTCCTATAATAAATATTGAATGCATATTTATATAACCAGTCAAGTTCAAATAAAACAAATAAACATATTATTGTTTTGACTTACTTCACGCTTGAACTTGACTTTCTATTAAATAACCTTCTTAATTTATATTTATATAATAATAAAATGTTCGAAAGTTTTGTTGAAATAAGATCAAGGGAATTTAATTCTTATTTTAAATATTTATTATTATATGGGGCCAAAAGGCATCACATCTTCGTTTATGAAATAACAAATGTATTCCATACATATATTTATACAATATTTTTCATTGAAAGGCAGTAAATTTCGATTTAAGGTTGTAAAAATAGCAATTTTCGTCCGCCATCTTGAAGTTTCATTTTTCCAATAACCATTTCTTAATCAAAAACCGATGTTAACCAATTTTCACTAGTAATAGCACTAGAGGTCAAATTATTTCCGGAAATTTTTTCGAGCTCATGAATATTGATACAAATTTATATATTATTTCCCGATTTTTTTAAATTGTTGAATAAATTGTATATTTATATTGTTTATTAACTAATAAGGATGCCCACAGGATGGAATCTTACCACCTCTACTGTGGGACCTCGTCCTCCTGAAGTTATTTAACAGTAAGTAGCTATACACCCAGCGGTATGCAGATGATCTGATAATACATGTAATGGGAAAACACCATCCATATCGGAATTTATGCAACAAGCTCTGGAAATGGTGTAATAAGGAATGCCTAAGTTTAAATCTTGCAAAAAACTGCGCTTTTTCTCTTCACTTGAAGAAGAAATCTTGAGAGACTAAAACTGCCAAGCCTCTTCAACGTACAGCTGTATCTAAGCTAGGAGGTCATGAATCTGGGTATAATTCTGGATGTAAAATGGGCGATAAGAAACAGATATGGGGACTAAATCTACGTATAGTAATGTGGCTGCACACAACTATGGTGAGACCCATGGTCACCTATGGAGCCCTAGTCTGGTGGGAAAACATATCAAAGGAAAGCCTAACTAGAGCTATCAAAACTTCAGGGGCTTGCCCGTCTTTATAAATGGTGCGATGAGAACTATGGCAAAGGAAGACATACACAGTCTTCCACCTCTTGCCCTGCATGTTGAGGCGGAAGCTAGAATGGCTGCATACAGGCTGGAGTGCTATGGGAATTGGCACGGAGAAACCAACACCCAGAGTCATTCCAAAATCACAGATGTAATCACAAACTCGCTTCTTCAAATTAGAAGTGATAACATGTTGACCACAATTAACGTCGACCAAACATACAATATCCAGCTGAACTGAGATGGGTTGGATTGGAAGTATGCAGTTATGCAGTCACGAAGAAACGTTGGTAAGGCACCCTGATAGATCTAAGACTGATAAATGAACAGGAGCTAGACCCAGGTGAAACGTCTATGCATCTAAGCTGTTGATACGAGTTTGCAAATGAGCATCGGAAGGGGGCCAAAAGATCCTTATACTCTCAGATAGTCAGGGAGCACTGAAATCTTTAGCATGCCCCCAGATCAGACTTTCCTGGGACTGCCTTCAAAAACCACAAGAGGACGACATTTAAGTGGGTACCGGTGAACAAGGGTATTGTAGGCAATGAAACGGCAAACACCCTAGCAAAGCACACATTATCTTCGAATGTGAAGCAGTGTCTCATTGGAGATATAGACTCCTAGGACTGGAGCGCACAAGGGAGGATTTCTCCAAAAACGACCTAGTGAAAAGACTGTTGAGCCTGATAAGGACTTCTGGTCTCTTCACATAAACGGTACAACTAAGAGCACAAAAAGCTGAGGTGAGCGAAGCCTTTGACTGGACAAAAGGTTTAAGGTGTAGCAGAGCTGTAGCTTGAAATTCATGGGATAGGCTCTTATTTTCACATTATTTACTACACTAATAGAATATGTCAGTTGGAGAATAGTGATTTATGGCAAAGCAATGATTTGTAAAATTTTGTGAAAATTTTGCGAGTGAATTATAAATAGCGGTTGACTACTGCATTGGTTTAATTTCTAAGAATTATTCTTGAATATTTTTCACAACTGCATGCAGATATTTTGATTTAAAATATTTCGTGAAAGAATTTCCAACTTTTTATCGACTTCGGTTTTAAAAACGATAGTTGTTCCTATTATCGTCCTCTACTATTATTAACCAATTATTTTTCATTTGAAATACGAGATTATGGATAATGTACAATTGACATGCAAACTCTATCGTTAGGGTATGACTCAAACGTTTTTTTTTTCATTTTCCAATACAGTAAGTTTGTCATTAAATCTAAATTAGTAAAACATTTTCCTTTTTAACTGATTAATCCAGTTTAATTGTCATCAAGATTGAACATTTATTTTATCTTTGCAATCGGTATACTAACATTAGGAATATATGAAGTTACTGAATTTTTGATTAATCAGTAGATAATATTATAAACATAAATTTCAATTATAAAAAAACTTTGTAAGTTATGAAAAACGTTAGTGAATGTAATTTTAAATATTTCTTAATCATGTTAAATCTATATCACTATAAATATTACAGATAAACTGATAGAAATATTCTTACATTGAACTGATGGGAAATTAAACAATCCGAGTGAATGTTTCAAAACTCATTTGTGGAAACTTTCCGTAATAAATCAAACGAAAATTAACTTGAAAGTTCTTTAACCACTTATGAACATTTTTATAGGAAATGAAATCTAATCATTTCAAAAGTGGGAAGCTTTTAAAATGTATATAACAATATCAGGAATTTATTAATTTATAGTTCTTTTTAAAATATATCTAGATGATACGTGTAACTGAAAAGATCAAAATTTGGTTTAATTAAGGTAGTTGTCAAAAGGTTTTGGTACATTTCTATTTCTGCTCGCTCCTTTCTGTTCCAATTCAATTGCACGCCCCTCTTTGTCAAATCCCAACAGCGGCTATGGAGGTGGTTCTTTACTTCACGCCACTACATATCATTATTATTATGGAAAGTTATAGATTAAGAAGAGAGGGTATTCCTAGTTCGATATTGATAAAAGATGTAGATGGCAAAGGATTATGATAATGTCGGAACCAAGCAGCCATTAAAGCACTGAGTTCTTGTGTAATAAGTTCTAAAATGGTATGGGAATGCCTAGGAAAAAATCAATGAGCTAGGCGAGAACAACATCGTCACTTCACTGTGGATTCCAGGACAAACTGGAATAGGAGACAATAAAATGTCATCTCTGTGTACACACATATATAGGGAGCACTGACCAATGACTTTATTTATTTGAGATCTACTTAGGTTGAATATTTCTTTGTTCGGCAGTTTTTTTACCAGGAGCTTGTTGTGTTCCTGTTTAGGCACATAGCTCCAATCTGAACGGAGCTACCTTCGGACGCAACTTGTAATAGGGTGAAAGAGTTTCTGTAAAGGAAGGAGGTAGTTAGACTGTATGCTATTTGTTGTGGATATAAATGCTTGTGAAGGAGCAATGATTAAATCCTTCCATCATTTAACAGACTAGATGAATTACCCGCCATACTTATTTGTAACCAACATCTGTATCGATTCTCTCATTCCGAAACAAGGATAGCAATACATACAGCAAAGGTTACAGATTCCAATAACAATGACGTGCTGTGTGATGTTTAAAATACATTGAAAATGTTCATCTTAGATTTATTTATTATTCGAGGAATGAATTTTAGTTGCCGTCTATATTGAATTATGAAAAAATTATATAAATAATTACAGAAAATCAATAAAATAATTCAAAATATTTAACATCATCGAGAGCAGTTGCAAAAATTAATATAATATAAATACTATTTACTCATTCTAATAAGAATACAAATTTATTTAATTAAGAAAAAATAAACAATGTGTAACGATATAATATATGTTTATTTAATTTTATTTGTTAATTTATTTCAAAAATTCCTATCTCAGGCTTGGGTTCTATATTAAATGATTTTAAATCGAATTTAGTTTCAAATATTTATTGAACAATTTAATAATAAATACAAACTTTCAAATAATCAATTGACTTATTATTTATTATTGGACTGAGTATTGGAATAATACTTCCCTGGTTTGTATAATGTCAATTCTTCAACTTCTTACGATCACAAAAATGTCATTTGTAGTACAATTTCTATTTATAGTTTTATATTATTTGAATGTTTTTACTGCTTTATATTTTTCAGTCCAATATTTGGAAATTTCAATGGGTTACTTCATTTTTACCATATTTTTCTCTCCCGTCAAAATCTATCTCCAAATCAAATATAATAAATATTACCATCAATATCCACATTCAATTTTACAAAAAAAAATTTTAAAATTATTCATTTATCATTCAAATTGACATTTACTTTATATCAATATCCATACTCACAAATGACGTATTTTTACAAATCTCAAATTTCATAGATCAGACCCTTTCACAATTTCTTTACAATATATCAAATGTTGCGACACTGAGAATTTCAGAACTGTGAAACTGTTCAGAACTTGCTGCTTACCTGTGAAAGGATCTACATTAAAATTTCTTCACAATATCTACTACAGTTGAATATAACAACCATAATATATTTAGTAAAAATCATAATAAACAGCTGTCAAAAAATGTAAACATTCAATATAAGCGGTTTTGTCACATTTACTGAAAAATGCAGAATTACAGCAACCTTCAAATTGACATACTGTTTATAATCATTCACACATATATTAATGAAATTTTCTATATTGTCTAAGATTGAATAGATCGGTTTTTATACATTTATCTTAATTATATAATAAGTATCAAAGGACATATTTTGAGGAACCACAAAAATATGTGTCATTGCATAATTATTACATTTAAATAATACGACATGGAAACATCTGTGTAATCTAGAAAAATAATTGTTTATGTTGGCATCAGATAATACGTCCGTTTACTCTTCTAGTATATTCATTGTTCGGAGATTAAAGCAGTAGACAGTCGTACAAAAAATAATGTTTAATCTAATAAAGTCAAAGTTTTCCAACCTTCACATGAATATCCGGAATTGGTACGCCACTGAATTGAATTTGGAACACACTAAAAATGCATACAGATCTCTCTAACGCCTCACGTCATATTATCACTCATAAAAGTAGAATATTTTCATTTTTTTTTTCGTGAATTTTATATAAGGTACATGATGCGAAATTTTCGCTCCAGTCCTTTTGATGTCAATATATAAATTTTTAATGACATTTTAGTTTTGACTTTGTATAAGTCCGAGGCAGAGATTATATTTGGTGACGCTGGTATGTATATATAAAATTGTTTAAAAGCAGGAAATGTAGCAATATTAAAAACATCGAGAGATGGAAGATAATAAATTTATTTCATACGAACTGAAACAGCGTTTTTTATTTTTATGTTTAGGCGGGACTGAAATACTATTATATTAACAGTATTACAGTAAAAGTCGAAGAACTATATGGTTCTGAAGGAAAATTGGTTATACCATAGCTAATGAAAAAAAATTAAAGAGTATAAATTAGCACTTCATAAAAATGTTTTTAAAACGTTTCCGAGTTCTAGCCCTCCAAAGTTGGAATTTTATATTTGATTTTTGCTCGATAGAAGATTGACACTTACCTAAACTTACATATACCTACATGTATTCTAAAATTCCCCCGGGAAATAGGTCTAAAAGAGCTACTAATCTCGGAGACTTTCCTCAGGAGATAAGTAGAAGAAAGGGGTATAATAGATTATTTAGATCTCATAAGGGTGATATATATAGTTTGGCAAACATAACTGAAGCTGTGAAAGGAATGCGGTCGAAAACATTCGATATTCCCACGTTTAACTATGAAAAAGCCAAAGTGCTAAGAATGTAGTGATAGTAATTAGAAAATGGACTTTTTATTATTAAAAATATGTCAATAATGATTAAACGTTCGTTCTTTAATGTGTTTGTTTCATTGAATTTTATCTATTAACATTATTTTTTCAATTTCTGAATATTACAAGATGGGCACTTTTCCAAATATGTTATGGGTTTCCTTTAAGCCGGTAACGTCGTGCGAAAATCATAATTACCACGCCCTCCGGACTAACTCAATTGGTGAATATTTATCGAACTGCCGTTGCTAAGTAACCACCTGCCTTCCTATTGGCAAGCGCGTGCGTGTGTTCTTCCTTCTCACTTCGGCAATGGACTGACATTGATTATCCAGTGGAGTTTATATTGTCAGTATTCACCTTGGTATTTTCAGTTTTACTTGGTATCTTATTATTTCGAATCCATATTGAATTCAAGTACGATTTTTAACATTATTTGTTTTTAAGAAATACCGTGTTTTGAAAAATAGCTTACCTTTAAAGCAAAGCATAAATCAGTTTCTATATAGATATAATTATTATACAATAATTATTATTTTTTTAAAATAGGTAACGTACGCCATTGGTACATTTGTGACAGATATCGGCCATGTTTCCTCGCCCGTTACCGATGCCGCGTAGCTTCAGATAGACTTACCAAACTATACATCCATACAACCTATAAACCTACACCCAAATGAGAAGAAGATATTTGAACATAGCCCTTTTCAGGCTCAACAGTCTTTTCACTAGCTCCTTCTTGGAGAAATCCTCCCTTGGAGACTCCGGTCCTAGGAGTCTAAATTTCCAATGGGACAGAACTTTACATTCGAAGATAATGTGAAAGGCTGTTTCCTCCTCTTCCATGCACAACCGACAGATAGGTTGCTCCCTATATATGCCCTTTGAATGCATGTGCTTCCTCAGGGTACAGTGACCGGTGAGTAATCCCGTCACTTTACTTTTCTGGCCCCTGCTGAGGTTTAATACTTCGTTAGTCAGAGTCTCCGAGGGCTTTTTGACCAAGAGTATGCTGTGTTCCTGTTTTGGCACGTGTCACAAGTACGTCTGATGTTTAGTTTGAATCCACCGAGATGTGTAACCACGTGCAGCAGATTTTGATATTCCAAATACTGGTTCAGACCAGTGAATGCAATTTCAGACCCTAGCTTCGCTAGGGTGTCTGCCTTTTTATTGCCTACAATACCTTTGTGCCCCGGGACCCACTTAAGAGTTACGCTTTTGTGGTTTACCAGGGTTAAAAGAGTAATATATTATTTTAGCCTGTCTTGAATTTTCCATTCTGATGACTTCTTATATCTGTGTTCATAATTTTGTCTTTTTTTTTGTAACGCCCCAGGCAGTATTTCATTTCAACTGCCTGTATTTTGCTCTTCTGTGCTTGATTTAGCACCCACGTTTCACATCCATAAGTTAATATTGGCCTGTATATTGCTTTAAATATTTTTAGCTTGGTATTTTTCGATATTCCTTTATTGCTTATGAATGTTTTATTCGTCATATGGTAGAGTTTCATTGTTTTTCCTATTATTTTATTAATTTCTGCTTCTTGTGTTCCCTGTTGATCAATTGTTATTCCTAAGTATTGAAATGGTCACATGTTCTTTGACTTGTCCTTCAATTTCTATAACTATTTCTTCTTGTCCTTCTCCTATAATCATAACTTTCGTTTTGTTTTCATTCATAACCATCCCGTTTTCCTTCCATGTTTCTAGATCTTCTTTAGTTTTCGCAAAAATAGCTATATCGTCAGCAAATGCTTCTTCTGACACTTCTACTTTGTTAAGATCCATGTATCCTGTATTGAGTTTTTGTAATTTTTCTTACATTTCTTTGTTATTTCGTCCATATAGGTAATGAATAAAGTTGGGCTCAAACTGTCTCTTTGTCTTCATCCTTCTGTGGTTTTAAATGTTGACAGTTGTAGATTATTGGTTATAACCAAGTTAGTATTATTACTATATATCATTTGGATTATATATAAGCTTACTACTAACTTTTTTTTAGAATATTCCATAGCTTTCTTCTTGGTGTTTTATCAAATGCTTTTCCTAAGTCAATAAATGCTAGATATATTGTTAAGGATTGTATTCTATGGTTAGTTTTTATAATGTTATGTTTTTATTATTGAATGTTGAATACTCACCTTTTTTTATCTTTATCTAGCTCAGTCGAAATGTGTTAAGTTTATATTATCTAATTTTTTTTATATTCTTTTCTATCAAATTTTAAATGGAATGATTGTTTATTTTTAATCATAGTTATTAGTTATGAGACTATTTTATATTTTAAGATGTTAATAATTTTTTTACTACCTCAGGGATTTGAAATTGTGAGGTCAAGTTACAAATGTACTAAGACCGACTCTGTCCTTTGACCTTGAAAGACTTAAAGGTTGGCAATGACTAATGTCTACTGTTTCTAGAAATATCACAGAAATGAAACAACCACATTCAAATTTAGAAAAAAAATGTTCAACAAACTTTTAGTTTATTATTTAATATCAAAAATATTCAAATTATTTACACTTTCTTATTTTTTTTACCTAATTCTCATCACTCTCTCGGGCATACATTTTTTTTGTAAATTAAACTTATTGAAATTAGTTTTAGACAAATGTGGATGAAAATTTATATATTAACGATGGTTAAGGTTTATAATCTCTGTTCAAAGGTATGGTGACATTAGAATTTCTTTTCATTAAGTATAATCTTATTTTGATAGTGGAAATACAAACAAACTTAAAATTAATGATCAACAAACGTTTTAAATTATAAAGAAACAATGCCTGAATATATTATTCTAACGCTTACAACAATGTTTTGAAAAATATTTTTCAAAAACAGTGACCGTTCAACGAAACAACTACTTTCCGGGCTACATGCCCCGACAGACATTTAATTACACTTCTAAGTCAAACGGGGTTGGTAAATCTACAAGATTTAAACCAACCATTCTGGTTTGCAACTAGAAGGGACAACATAACTTGTAGACCAGTTTCGGCGTATTGCGCCTCATCAGTACAAGGTATATGTTATCGTCCGAGAGTTAATCCCGAACTGAATTTGTCTCTACAATCACCAACTATACATACCTTCCAATGACGGAAATGTAATAGTTGCGAAAGTAGCGACACAGGAAACTGTAAAAATTCTTTGTTTTTATTATTGTTTTTCCTGAATTCATACTTGATTTTGAAGGTCACAATGGCTTGGACAAATGATTATGTTTGATCTGTGCTTGGCAAACGATTCCAAATTCCTTCAGCTTTGGATTTGTGATTTATTGATAACTTACATCGGATATTTAAGCTTTGCTGGTATAATGGAATGGTTTTAAGCTTAAGCTTAAGCTTTTATTAGACCATTCTTCACTCATATGATTAGTTTAGGTGAGTATTTCACTTCACACTTCCGTTTTATTTTGTTAGAATCACTTTACTAATGCAATTACTTTTATATTTTATAAAATTTTCACTTATTCTTTGAATATTTTTGGTTTTTTATTAAATTTAATTTTGCTTACAGAGAAACACCTCTTCTACCCAAACATTCTCATTGTTGATTTTTTCAATTGTTTTTCAATCAACTCTATTAGATTTTTATTTTAAATTTCTACCAATGACTTTCTTTTTCAGAACTTAGTTACTAAATAATTTTTTTTATTTTTGAAAATATTCTCACTTTATCCAAACTAAATTATATAACTTTTTTTTATTTAGTCTTTAATTCATTTCTATGTTATCATTTTTCAAATTGCAGTGGTCATTTTGTTTTCATATGCATTATTATAGACATTACTTTGACAGTCGGTATTCTGCTAATTTTTTATTTTAAAGTTTGCGTTCCTTTTCCTTTTTGTCATTTCATAACTTGAATTATGTAGTATACAGGGTTTGTCACAACTTATTTTTGAATATTATATTTTTTTAAATGTTACTTATTTTTGTGTGTTTTATTTTAGCTTATTACAGACTCATTTCATATTTCATATTCTTTCACAAATTAATGAATTTGAATATCAAATGACAGAGTTGGTTGTATAGCTTTCATGAAAAATATGATTATTTAATATTTTATTTGAGTATCAAGTAAGTACCTATTCATACCATAACAATATATTCCTTTTGTTGCCAGGTTTTTTCAGTTATTTTGCTTTATAGAAAAAATATGATCTTGTGTGCTTCTGCCCTTCCGTGAGCTACTTTGCGACTCATCTAACGTATTTTCTAATATATAGTCTTTAGCGTTTTGTCCATCATTTGTTCAAATATTTTCATGACAGTGCATAGTAAATAGTAAAGTAATTCCTCTATAATTATTGCAGTCCTTTTTACTACCTTTGCCTTCAAAAATTTAAGAATTGCATCCAATTAGGTAAACTATATCGAAATCTTTATTCAATGAAACACAAGTATTTCGATTGAGTTTTTAAAATAACTTTCAACTAATTTGCAATAAAAAATAATCTATGATGATTAAAAGTCCAGTTAACATTCGTGTGGCGAACGTTAAAAACCGCCAGCTTTAATTAAAAAATGTCAGCTTTATTGTTTATTGTAATGCATTATAAAGATATTGCAGGTGGAATGTTTTAAAATAAACACAGCGTATTTGAAATACTAATTTATTTATACAGTGTCATATAAATCAATATATCGAAACTATAAATCGTTCGCATGACAAAGCACAAATGAAAAAATAGAAAAATTGAAAAAGGAGGAAAACAATGGAGTGCAATTATTTTTTATGGTTTCCTGTTGGGGAAAAAATGCCGGACCGTATATATTCCAATTGCAGTCAATATTATTTATTTTTAAAGAACAACTTCCATTATATAGCAAAATGAAAACAATGCAATAAATCAGAATTCCAGGTCATTTCAAATGAAAAATGATCAATATTGCTGCTATATTTATCGTTTGTAGCAAGAAAATACCACCAAGAATACGCCTAGGGATTACAATAACTAAAATGTGGATAAAAAGATATATATGCTGCTTAAATGATAGTAATTCTGAATAACGGTAGTTATGAATACTACTACCACACATTTTTACAACTATCTAACATATTTTACAGTTTAGACGTTCCAATAATAAATTAAGCAAAGAAAAATTTCAATATACCAAGTTTTTAAAGCGAACTAAGAAGTAGAAAAATAATAATAATAATAAACGTGGGGCGCATAAAAATGTAGAAAGTAGCTGTCTCGCATGCACCCCACTTTTATTATTATTTTTTACTTTTTGTTCGCTTTAAAAACGTGATATATTAAAATTAGTTTTTATTTCATTTATTTTTTACTTTTTCGTTCGATTTACTATAAGTTGTGTTCGCTATATTGAAGGTTATTTATATACAAATGTCACAATATAACAAATAAAAAAATTATCACCGCGACCCGGATTCGAACCCTACGCTTACAATTCATAACTTCATCCTCCATCTAGACCACTGGGCTACAAAGAAATAATATTTTTATGTTATATATAGACTGCGAAGAAACGGCTCATCATGTAACATCAAATGTCACACAACTACATGAGACGTTTTGAGACATTCTAAGACTTTTTAAGAGATTCTAAGACGTTGTAATGGGTAGTTAATTATTTAGGTTAGAACTTATGCTTATTGACAAGAAGCTAAATCGAACGCTGCATCCACCAATGAGAGGCCAGATAGCCATGTGTATGGCTGGTTGCATAGTCGAGTTAGAGTTGTTAGTAGTTTGCGGTGATTCATAATCCATTTTATATTATTCACATTATAATATATAGAGTGGAGATTTTTTTTTATTCCGTTATTTAACGTCGGTCTATTTCTGCAACTGAGACTAAAAAAACAAACAAAACAAACAAACAAACCAAACCAAATACTTTTATTGTAATCGTTCGAGATATTATGCCAGTTTAACCTCAACTTATATATTCATACTAAAGACCTTATAAAAATGAATTTACGAAATAAAACTATGCAACCAACCTTACACGATGGTATCTGTTCTCTCTCATTGGCCGATGCCGCGTTTGATTTAGCCTATTGTTGCTTATTGTTAAATTGTAGGTTATTAACTTTAGTATGTATGTGTTTAGTTATAATAATTATTGTAATCATAAAATATATCGACTAAGCAAATTGATTATAATTTATTTATCGATATAAGTAACAATTGCAAAATAAGCAGACACGCGCTAGATTGGAAGAATGTGTAGGCTGACAATTGTTGCTTTGGGTTTTTGGTCGGAGAGTTCAAATTAAACATTTGTCGAAGAAAGATGTGTTTTATTTAAAGAACGTCAACCCTAATTAAAAGGAACCTAAACCGAATAATTTAACAATGAGATATTATAAAACGTTTTGAGACACGCTGAGACATTTTGAGATTCTATGAACTTTCGAGACATTCTGTTGTAAATATTTTGAGAGAACAAAAGTAAACAAATACACAATTAATTATTACAATTGAAAAAAATCGAACGGCGATGGTAAGAATCGTCGCCTATTTTTATCGAAAAGGCGGCAGCCACCTGTTGGTCAGCGGCGGAAACAATCGTTGCCATTCTTTATCCAAGCGCACCTGGGCATGCGTAGAGTTACAAACGGGATGGGTCCCCAATGTTCAATTATCTGCTAATTTTCTGGAGGAATTTGAGGATATATGCAGGCTTCAGTTTAGGTAGGTACCCCTCTTCTATCCAGCAGTCCCCTAGGTGTGGTGCCCTAGGATTCTGTATTGCTATCCGTATGCATTCCGTAAGTATGTGAAAGGTTTTTTCCATTCTACTAGTTTGAGCTTTTTGAGGTGCCCATTCAGTCGGCAGTTTCCTGTCAAAACTCTTAGTGCAGTCCTACTCCGGCTTAGGCATTGGTTCTCACCTAAATGCAGTTTCCAAGAAATACCTTTAATTCACTTGGTCCTACTTAATCTTCCAAATGGTCAAGCCTCCTCTTTCCAAGGTTTCCTATATTTCTCATTAATACATTGGTGCTGATATCGCAAAAGGGTCCAGTCCCCGAATAATATTGATGATAAAAATGTTTGTTACAAATATTCTTGGGTATTGGTCTATAATAAAAATTTTTCAATAAAACACATGCCGTTTCGATCGTCTTTTGATTTTTTTAAATAGAGAAAAACCCTGCAATCCCACCCAAAATGGGACATGTAAGACATTTTGATATTTTTTGTTATGGTCTTCTTAACACCGAACCACCCTAGCCAGCCGCCACTGAATTGATCCTATTTTTGGCCCAACTGTAGAAACTGCCTCTAGAATGCATATTATTTGCGTGAAATGGGAACAGGATAAAACGGTTTGAAAGGGCATATAACCCAAATGTGTAATATTGTACATTTAAAAATTTGGCGAATGCACTACGTCGCAAATCACTTGTAAAATTATGGCGGGTTCGCTGTAGGTTTTGTCATAGTGGATGTAAAATGAGGTCGCCAAAGAAAATATATGTTCATGAATAATTTCCAAGTTGTAGACATTTAACGTCGGCAGTGGTATTTTTCCAAGGATACTAAAATAATAATTTTAAGTCTCTCATCAAAAGAAATTAACAAAATTAAAAATAACAATATTTTTTTCATTGTTGATATTCAATTGACATAAATCGGATCGTCAATGACTCGGCCCTCCATTCGGTATCCGACCGCATGGAAAAAGCGGGCATTGGGAGTATTCATAGACATAGAAGGCGCGTTTGACAAAACCACCTTCCTAAAAATATCCAACTCATTCACCTCGAAGAGCGTTTCTCAGGTGATAAGCGGGTGGATCCACAATATGCTCTCATTTAGAGAATATAGTAAAAAGAGCATATATATATATATATATATATATATATATATTGTAATGTCATTTTACATCATTCTAAATGAATGCCTCACTTTGGTTCACCAAATTGGAATGAGATTTATTAGTATATACAAGTTCAAATTTGTTTCTCTTCGTTGAGTGCTAGTATTTTAACTTATTAATGTTTGAAATGTGTCTTAATTTTGATAAAAAGTGTAAACTAAAAGAAAATGTAATATTTGTTGATTTGTTACGCTCAGCTAACTCAGTCAAACAAGATCCGCCATCAAAGGACGTGCGGTTTAATCCTCACAGACATTCGTTTAATAAATAAAACTTCTAAACTTTCTTATTAAATTAATGAAATCTTATTAAACAGTTTAATAACGAGACATATTTTTACTTGAAAATCAACGCATAACAAGTAAAATAAATAGAATTTTCAACAGAACTACAAATCTACAAATTCAATATTCAGGGAACTAAAGTGGCAACACTGTTCACGTGACGTTGACCGATGACAAACTTCTTCTTTCAGTTCTCACAAAATGCTCAACTCCACGAGGTGTATTTATATGAAATTTATTATGACTTAAGGATAAATAGCAAGAATATCACTACTATAAATAAGATTATTCCACGACTGAGATGTCGTCTACGAAGTTTGGAAAAGTCCTTGGAGTTTACCAAAGAAATGTAAGTATTGCTACTAAAGTTATATCATTAGTCAAAACAATTTTAATACAGTTATTAATAATAGTCGATCACTAACCTTTGGGTCGCATTGAACAATCAATGCGATTCTATTTAGAATTAATTAAACATTAAATGTTTAACCTTTATTTCTTTCAGCAACAATTAATATGAAGATGAGTTTCTTAAAGAATACACCTGGAGATATTACTAAGATTTTTGGAATCTCTAGTAAATTACTTCAAATTGAAAATGTGGTTTCATTTCCTCAATATATTGTAAAGATAGGTGAGTATTATTCTTTCCTTTATGATTCTGGATATTATTTTATGGTTTACAACATTTTTGTAAACACCAAGCTGTCACTTCATGATTATTGTTGATAACTGTCAAAGTTAGGTTATGTTCCTATTTGATTAAACAATTAATTTTTTTAAGTAAATCCTTCCTTCCTTCCTGAACGACGACTTTTATGACACTAAACTGATAAATTTGGGTTCTCTAACCTTACTTTCATGGTTAAAATTTTCCCAAATTTCTTAATATGTCTCCATGCAAAAACTATACCAAATTAAGGCTAATCTTTTTGGACATTATATCATTACTTTAATAATAATATCAACATTTACTAACAGAATTATTAACTAAAAACCTTATTAGAAAATTTTATTTATTTGATTTCATATCTGTCAAATTTTCTTGTGACTACATTTCAAATTTCAATCCTTGTGAATTATAAATTGTTATTTGATTGACCCTATTGTTTATAATCAAAGAAAAAGGATTGCTAAAGCTTATTCTTACATCAAATTGTCAATATTTATCTCCAGTGAGATAGTCAGGAATTAAGCTTTTTAAGATAGTTATTCGAACGATTAAATTCTTATTCTTTGAATTGTTATCAAATCAACTATGTAAAAGTGATAATAAGATAAGTTTAATTTCATTAATTTTAATTATATTTCTTTCTTAGCATACAGGGTGTGTTTATATAATGTCACAATATATTTTTGTAACTTCAGTAGTTTCTGCTTTTTTGTCGTTGAATTTATACATGTATGAAGTTTATTATAGACCTAGGTGTTCTGGGGTTGCTCTACCCTTCCAAATTATCAAATTAGAGCGTTAAGTTAGTCCAATATTCTGAAGTTGGTGCCAAGTAAACCATAAGAATTGTATATCTTGCTACTACGAATATAATATTAAACTTGAGTTAACGACCGTCTTATATAAATTATAAAACAGTTAATGATTACATAATAACCAATAATTTCTTGATTACGTCAAACGGAGCAACAAGTGGGTATTAAATTTTTTGCTTTTTAGTTAACTGTAAAAGTAACTTATCATAAATATCTGCTCTAAACAATTCAATGAATAAAAAAATTCCAAGTTACGTTATTAATATTATAGCTAAATCCATAATGTGGCAGTTAAATCCACTTCAGGTGTACCAACCGACACGATCGTGAACGCAGCCTGCATTAGAGAACACTCACGGAAAATTGAGAGGTGAAGGAAAAATAAAACAAAAGACAATCGCAATTATGAACCAATCCCTAGAAGCCATTAACGTCAAAGAAAAATGTTCTTTTAAGTCTTTAAAATGGATAAACTTACTCGAAGAACATCTGAGAACACATATCAATGGTAAATGTGTCTTCTAAGAAGTGATTTAAGCCTGAACGGGATGGCAGAGATAATTTGGACTTCCTTTATCTTTTTTAAACAGAATGTGATTTATTTCTCGTGCGACATTGTTTCATTATAGTACGTTTTACTGCAAGAATATAAATAACGAGAGAATCGAAAAAAATTCGATAATTTAAGTTTAATTATTTGCAAACTGTATGTTTTTAATAAAGTTCATATAATGTAGCGAAAGTAATAATATGCTCAGAGAAGAACAGGGAATAGTATCTTTTAATTGAGGTATTTTTCAAAAGAATATAACTAGTGAGGTTAAAATGCAAAATTGATTAAAAATTTGAATATTGTATCAAGAGAAAGTACATTTATATTAATGTAACGCTTTCGCCGGTGAAGGCATCTTCAAGGGCTTTGTCCAAAAAGATAGAGTCAAGAATTCCATCTCTAATTAAAAACATGTTTCATATAATATATTGTTGCGAGGTCACGTACTCAAAGCCGGCCCTGTCCCTCGACTGTAAATTTTGGCGAATGCGCCTTTCGAGAACATTCCAGACAAATCGCTTTGTTACGCATAGGACGAGCGCGGAAAATACTAGAAATTTCCAGAACTGATAAAGACTATATTATATACGCGGGTTCTTGAGTGCGTTGGGAAGTAGTGGAACGGACAGAAAAGAGTTACTTTACAGACAGTTTACAGAAGTTCTTAGTAATTCAAGAGATGGAGGAAGAAAAAGTGATAGAACCATCCACTAGCCTTTGGGTATCTTCAGTAGTGCTCGTCAAGAAAAAGGATGGAACTACCAGATTATGCGTAGACTATCGTCAGCTTAATAACGTGACGAAGAAAGACAGCTATCCTCTGCCTCGAATCGACGATACGCTGCACACTTTGGACGGTAGCAAACTGTTTTCCACCTTGGACCCGAAGTCCGGTTATTGGCAAGTAGAAGACAGAGAAAACTGCTTTACCACCGGATCTGGATTATGGCAGTTCAACGTCATGCCATTCGGGCTCTGTAATGCGCCCGCGACATTCGAAAGACTCATGGAAAATGTCTTGAGAGCGTTATCTTGAAAAACATGCCTGTAGAAATGGGTCAAGTTGTCGATTTAAACATACAGTCCCGGCTACACAGAAATTCCAGGAGGAACTTCCTTTTAGGGAGAGGGCAATATTGCGAGGTCACCTACTCAAAGCCGGCCCTGCCCCTCGACTGTAAATTTTAGCGAATGCGCCTTTCGAGAACATTCCAGACAAATCGTCCATAGGACGAGCGCGGAAAATACTAGAAATTTCCAGAACTGATAAAGACTATATATATGTCGGAAGCTCATTCGAAAGGATTGCTTTAGACATCGCTGGACCATTTCCAACGACAGAAAATGGTGGTAAATACATCCTGGTTGTGATGGATTATTTCACAAAGTGGGTAGAAGTTTACGCGATCCCGAATCCAGAAGCCACAACTGTCGCGGATGTATTGGTGAAGAAATTCATCTGCCGATATGGAATGCCCTTGTAAGTTCACAGCGATCAGGGAAGGAATTTCGAAAGCCATGTATTCTAGGAAATTTGTGACAAGCTGGGAATGAAGAAGACCAGGACAACGGCGTTGCATCCATAGTCAGATGGAATGGTCGAGGGAATGAACAGGACTATTGGAAAATACCTGTCCAAAAGTAGTTTCCAGCCACCAGAGAGATTGAGACCAATATATTTCTCTGTTTGTATTGGCTTATCGATCCGCCATCATTGAGTCCACAGGTCAAACACCTGCGAAAATACTATTTGGGAGGGTCCGTACTTGATCAAGAAGAGGATCAATGACGTCATCTATCGCATAAGCAAGATCCCCAATGGAAAACTGAAAGTAGTCCACCAAAACCTACTAGCGCTATTTGAAGGAGACCATAACATAGAGGAAGGAGTGAACCATGTCCAGGAAGATTCTGACCCTGCCTTCGAACAATTTATGGGTGCATTTGGAGGTACCAGTAAGGTTAGATGTGGAGTCACTACAGAGCAACGACAAGACTTGTTCTATCTATTGGACCAAATGTAACCAATACCCTTGCATCTATGATTATTGTTAGGGGTCGCGATAGGATTTATTATCGTATGTTCAATCAGAGGTTTCGAGCACCTTAGCTTTCAACGTTGTACCGTTTATGTGAATAGACCCTATTAGATTCAACTTCCTCCTTCTAGGAGAAGTGATCCCTTGAGCGCTATAGCCACAGGAGTTTATATCTTGTATTTGACCATAACGTGTGAGGCTGTTTCCTCCTCTTCCAGGCTTCCAGGCTATATATAACTATAGCTCCAGTTCCACTCACTCTCCTTTCATATTTTTTTGGCCACCAGACTAAAGCCTCATAGGTAACTATGGGTACTACCACAGTTCTGTAGAGCCAGTATTCGATCCGTGAATTTAGTCCTTATGTATTTTCTATCGCCCGTTTGACGGCCATTTTTCCTTGGTTCGTTTTATCTATCATGTGATAATTCCATATAAGTATAGTATCCAGAATTATACCCAGATATTTAACCACCTGACTTAGACACAGATGCACTTTGAAGAGGTCTGGCAGTTTTGATTTTTCAGGTTTTATTTTTCTGGTGAAGGGAATGATCTTTTCTATACCACTTCTCTACCGTTTCCAGAGTTTGTTGAAATATCTCCGGCATAACGTAAATCATCAGCATACTCCTGGGTTTAGAGTCCCTTACTGTTTAATTATTCCAGGAGTTCGTCTATGACGAGGTCCCACTGCAGTAGTGATAATATTCCATCCTATCGGAAACTCCAAATAAATGTGCCTTTGTTGTCCTGTTGACAAGCATGTTTTTCTTCTACCGACATGTGGTGTCGTGTCTACTCCACGACATGCAACAGCGGCTATCATTGAGTCAAAGGAGGTGTGATCGAACGCTCCTCCTATGTCAAAACATCATTCACTTTTTCCTATTTTATGCAAAATTTAAGCCCCCCAATTTAGGACGGTGAGTTTCAAATAACTGGGATTAAATTTTTAAAAACGCTACATAGTTTTGAAAAAGCTACTGTGTAGCGAAACGCGTCACTAATTTTAATTTGAACGTCAGTTCAAAATAAATAATGAAGATTTAAACAAATTAATTTGTTTTATTTCATCATATAATTTTTCAGCTGCAAACTTTTTATAAATTTGATAGATTTTCATAATCAAGAGATTATAAAGTTCGTTGCTCTCTTGAGATGTTAACTCTGTATCTCCAGACAAGAAAATTGTTATTCTACAGACTTTGTCTCTCTAAAAATAAATTGATTCAATATCGCGCAGTTTCCATAATCCTCATTCGAAATAATATTTAAGTTTTCCAACAAAAAGTGATCAGAGGGAAATCGCCTTCCACGGTTTCTCTGCTAGTTTTCCCTCTTCGGGTTTTCCCTCGAGGTCTCTGAAGATTATATCTTTTCCGTTTCTGTTGAAACATTAATGGTTTTTTGAT
The DNA here is from genome assembly GCA_947563755.1 of Lochmaea crataegi. NCBI lineage: Eukaryota > Metazoa > Arthropoda > Insecta > Coleoptera > Chrysomelidae > Lochmaea > Lochmaea crataegi. The sequence continues at coordinate 16,745,719 of OX387433.1, forward strand.
TTAAGCCTCGCGCGATGTTATACATTCTGATAAGTCCCAGTCGCGGCCGCCAGAAGGCGTTAGTAGAGATGCTCAAGTGTGTTCGCTAAAACAATCTCCTACAAAAGTTCATTTGGACGAAGCTTAATCGACGATACAACTAATGGTCCTTCGAGCCGTTTAAGAACATTAAGGAGTATTTCAACTGCACTAGGGTGTTATGGAGAATTCAGGCTCTTGATGTACTCTTCCATGCACAAACGATAGATATGTTATATATGCCATTCGTAAGCATGTGTTTCCTTAGGGTCTAGTGACCGGTGAGTAATCCCGTCATTTTCCTTATTTTCCACTGCTGAGGTTTAATATTTCGTTACTCAACGACTACGAGGGTTTTTTGACCAGGAGTTTGCAGTGTTTCTGCTTGGGCACGTGACTCCAGTACGTCGGATGTTTTGTTTGAATCCACCGAGATGTACAATTAATCACGTGCAGTAGATTTTGATATTCCAAATACTGGTTCAGGACCAGTGAATGCAGTTAGACCCTAGCTTTGCTAGGGAGCTATTGTGGTTTGTGGTTTGCCAGTGTTAAGAGATTTTGAAGGGAGTTCCAGACCAGTCTAGATCTAATTGGGGAATTGCTAAGGATATCAGTGCTGTCTGACTATCTGATAGTATAAGAATCTTTTGGCCTCTATACCTCCTTTTGATGTGAAAACACGTGTCGATAGCGTGGATTTCCTCCTGTAAACTTCCTTGCGTGGACATTACACCTGGGTCTAGCACTTTTGATCCAGCTCCTGTTACTATATCAGTTTTATATCCGTCAGTGTACCACCACCACGTGAATGTATAGGATGCGATTTCAAACAAGGCCAGCAGGACCCTCTCTTTCTCTTCCTCCGCCTAAGAAGTTTCACTTAAATTTTTTACAGGGCTCGACTTCACGGTTTAGTAGCTTTTTGTTGCATCCCTTTTACATTAAAAAAAATAAAATTTACCAGAAGGTAATGGAACAATTTTATTTTTCTGCTTGCAGTTTTCCGTATCCCATAATAAATTAATGACGATGTTTTTTCTGTTTTGCTTTATCAAGAGTGTGAGTTAATAGAAAACTGTATTTTATCGATAAGCGCCAAACGGATACGTTGGAGAATTATAAATATTGACCGAATGCTGGTAAAATACGAGGAAATACAAATGAATCGTTAGAGTATCTCCAGCAAAAGGATGAAATGAAATAAAAGCGGAGAGCAATTACACTTGTTAATGCATACCCGTAACTCGATTAGAATTCAAAGCAATTCATCAAGAAAGCTATCTAATCCATTTTCTGAGCTCTTTAAATATTGATGTATTGTTTGGAAAAATACAAAGAAAAATGAAACTAGGATTACCGGTCATAGGGAGTAAGAGAAATGTGCGATTGAAAGATAACTGTACTATTACGACGGAAGATATTATAAAAAGCTGAGCAGTTTCAGGGTATTTTTTTTTGATAAACTAGAAGCATCGAGTCAAAGACCTAATCAGTTTTTAAAATAGATACGAACCAATCGAAATTTAGAACTTGAGGCACACGTTTAAGTATTATAGCCTGCAATACTCCATACTCATTACTTTTTCTCAGACACACAAATAAGTTGGTAAAGTACGACCAGAGATCTAAGAAGATTATAAATCAACCAGCACTTGAGTTATCAGCGGGCGGTCGAGTCGACGCAGAGTAGTATCTGCCGTAGCCATTAATTTTTGTTTTATAGGTAGGTATAATGATAACATTTGGTTAGGATCAGTCGAAGCAGCTTAGAACTGGGTTAAATACCAGAAGCATGAAGAAGGGCAATAGTAACCTTCATTCCAAAAGCTGGAAAAAGGGACACAACAAACCCCAAATCCATCAGATCAATTAGCCTAACATCGTTTGTGCTCAAAACGATGGAAAAAGCTATTGACAATTACATTAGAGCGGAAATCCTAGAGAGACTACCTCTCCACTCGCATCAGCATGCTTACCGGGCAGGCAGATCTACGGAGACTGCACTGGTAAAACTGACGGAGGATATCCAAGGTTCTCTAGACAACCAAGAAGCCGTAGTATGCGCCTTTTTGGTTACAGAAGGAGCTTTCGACAATACTCCTTATGAGGCTGTCAAAAGAGCATTAAATAGAAGAGGTGTAGGCAGCACAACATCCAAATGGATGTCGGAACTGCTCACCACTAGAGTAGCAAAGACGAGGACGAGCAAACACATTGTCTTCATCTGTACCTACATTTAGAGGATATCCACAGGGAGGAGTAGCATCCCCATTAATGTGGAGCCTGACGGTTGACGAACTCCTGTGTGGTTTCACTGACCTCGGAATATCCTGCCAAGGATATGCCGATGATATTGTCTCAACATCAACCCCACCAAAACCATCTTAATAGCCTTCACTAAGAAAAGAAAGCTCAACCTCAAAACCATTAAACTTGTTGGAAGCTAGGTTGAATGGAGACAAGAAGTCAAGTATCTACTCCTGTGGAACAAACACGAAAAGGAGATTATATACAAAGCAAAAATGGCTCTAATGGTGTGCAGGAATCTGGCAGGGAGAGATTGGGGCTGTAACCCAAAAATCCTGAGCTGGATGTACACTGCCAATTATCACTTATGGAGCCATTGCGTGGAGTAGTAGAACTAGCCTACTGACAACGATTACAGGAGCAATGAGAACATGCCCAACGGCATCAATGGAAGTGATTCTCAAACTCACACCACTACATATGGTGGTGGAAAGTGTTGCAGAAAGAACAAGATGCAGACTAAGTAGAAAGGGAATCATTAAAAAAAACCACCTCCTTAGTAAATTTTATTATTTACACACATTCAAACACATCCTTACCAAGGGTACTAAATCAACCTTGGAAGATTTTTTATTATCAAATAAATTTAAATACACAACTGTCAACAAGAGCCAAAAATAATGAAATCTTTTAAGAGACATACACCTTTATTGCTTATCTATATTTCGAACAGTAGATAATAATGAGGATCGTCGGCTTATATTGATTTACCACCTTCTTAGATCTCTGGTCGTACTTTACCTATCGTAATGGAAGAGGCTACACTGTCAGTATTTTTACGCATTTCATTACTTTTCGTTACTTAGTTTATATCCAAAACCAAAGTACTGGTATTTGGAAGAAAAACTGAAAATTGGCATAAATTAAGAAACAGAAGGAAAAAAATAAAGACTGAGTGGTAGGTATTAATGATAAAATAGAGATAATCAATAAATTTGATCGTTTTCAACGTTTTCGAAAAAAATATATTGACAAATACTTGTATTTGACTGTAAAATATGGTATTATGAGAGTAAAATACACGCAGCAAAATTGAAAAAGATCGAGGCGTAACAAGTTAAGATAGAATCAAAAATATGTACACCAATAGAGCCTGAAAATACATTGTAAGATGGAGACAATCACAATAGAATATGGATAGAGGGAAATGAGTTGAAATAATGTCAAATACAAAAAAAGCAGAACGGTCGAAGAGTCTAGAGATGAAAGAATAAATTTACTCAACTCCATGAAGTAATCAGAACATTTCAAAAACTTTGTTAGGGTCAATGAGCATAAGAACTTAGTAAACAAATAATAGATTAGGTAAATTAATAAAATACAGTGTAAATCAGAAATTTTAATTCATACACTCGAAAAATAATAATATAAGGTAATCAAAAATTTAAAAATCTTCAAAGCTAACGTGGGTAAACACCATTCCTCACAGTCCGAACAAATAAATTCGCCGATTACATAGGTCGTGCATGGTTCATGTCACTTATTGCAACTAGAGCATAAAATCCAGTCTTCATCGGACCTAGAATATGAACCGGAGCACCTTGGACAAGTCGTATTATTTTGCTGCTTGGTTCCATTTTACTGATTTTTTCGTCCTCTTTTACTATTCTTTGCGACTCCAGCGAGTTCTAATTTTCTCTTTACTTCTACCACTTTCTTTCGTTCTTTACTTTTTATGACTTCAGCTACTTCTTCTAGTTCTTTGCTGAATGGAGTACTGGAGAGTATTTCGGATTTCTGGGTCTTACATCAGCGGCGATTAGGCTCCCCTTCCATCTTCGGCAAAGCTAATATTTCTGATGCTGACACGGACTGATTTGAAGAATCATTACTGGTGATTTGAGACGTACTTGCAAGTATGGTACCATCTTCGCAAACGATGTCAAGACTGCTGATATTCAAAGATAATGCGGAGTCTGGAATAGCCGATGGTTCTGGTTCAAAATTATGGGGTGGAGTAACATGTGGCGGAATTTCCTTCTCTTGTTCTTCAATTCCTTCATTACGCTGACAGCTTATTGGAACTGCGTTAACAATCTCTTCATTTTCTGGAATGTGTCCTCTTTCTGAACCAGTGTTTGAAGGCGCCTCTGTTACCAACGAGGGCGCAAAATCAGTATCCTGAAACTATTCTGGATCGTGAGGATATATTCCACAAGCTTCCACTGCTTTCTGAATATTTGCAACGGAACCATAAGCAGCATTAAATAACCCAGAAAGTTGCATCTGAGTTATTACCTTCCCAGGGTTGGTCACCATCCATTTATCGCATTCTCTGCTGAATGCACTCTTTAGAGGACCAAAAAAAACCGACATCTAGAGGTTGCATCTTTTGGCTGAAATGAGGGGGTAAAGACAATAAATAAATGTAATTTTCTCTACAATATTGAATAGCTTGTAGATTACGGTGCGAGCTGTGATGCATTCTTTTTAGTAACGCCATAAAATATTTCATCCAAATCTCGTATTTGTTGGGCAAGTTCAGTTCTTCAGATCTTTTAATATTCAGAAATTGAAAAAATAATGTTAATAGACAAAATCCAATGAAACAAGCACATTAAAGAACTAACGTTTAATCATTATTGACATATTGTTAATAATAAAAAGTCCATTTTCTAATTATTATCACTACATACTTAGCACTTTAGCTTTTTCATAGTTAAACGTGGCAATATCGAATGTTTTCGACCGCATTCCTTTCACAGCTTCAGTTATGTTTGCCAAACTATACACATGTACAAAAAAATATAATTTCATGATTTTATTCCTACTGAGAGCATGGAGACTATTGAAACTACATCAACAATATGGCTAAGCCTCCAAGGAACAATATTAAACCGTAAAGTTAGTATAAAGTTTGCACTTACCTCCAGAAAACACTAAAAACTTGGGAGCACAGAATTACAGTGCGCGCCGTTTCAAAAATGAAGAAGCGATTACTGTGAAATAACGGCCGGTAATACAAATTCCCACTGTTTACTTTATTATGGTTTGGAAGTTGGAATATTGCACTAAGAATAGAAAGTCTAATAGATGGCAGTAAATGTGAGAAAAATAGGATGCGTACTCTTATACACATGCGTACTCTTATACACATGCGTACTCTTATACACATGCGTACTCTTATACATATGCGTGCTCTTATACACATTTACCGTACACCGACTATGTCGTCAAATTTTTAAATTATCATTATGTTAAACGGTAAAAATGATGTGGGGGAATTTATTACTCCGGACTTGTGTAATCCTTGAAATACTTAAAAAAAGATGAATAGTTTAGAAGCTAGGTTAACATATCAACTAATCAATAGGGTTTAATGATTTATGCCGTTTAATGCTTTCCATAAATAATAAAAGTTTTAAAATGGTTTATGACGTTTTTAATGGATCAGCTTCATTTTTCTTCCGTGTTATTAATGGATAACTTGAAATATGTATAACAATTTTAGTTCAGATTTTCAATAAAATATCTTTTGTAATATGTCTGCCAATGAGAGTTATTCTAGATTTTAAAAACTGTAATTTAGTCAAACGACTCTTATCTACAGTTGATGGATATCGATAAAAATTTTTATTGAAAGATACTCTATGGTTTTTACTTTATGATCCTTCCATATTTCTTTATTGCTTCATTGTATAGTTTGGTTTCGTTTGGTTTCTGTGAGTGGTCTGTTCAAAGCCGAACACTGCGAAAATACTGTCTACAGTGCCTAAATCTAAGTTAGATTACCCCTATAAGTACATCTTTACAGGAAATTTGATAATCTGTCAAGGATTAAGTCTATCTACATCCTTATGGCGCACAAACGCAGCTGCTAGGGTCTGTGATCTGACTTGTTCAGTAGCCACATTGCAGCACAGAATATGTTCCGCCGATTAATCTTTTAGGCAGAGATCCAGAAAAAAAAGGGGAGCGGTCGTCGGACCGCCGACAGAAGCTTTCTTCTTATGCACAATAGAATGACCATTTTTCGTGAATTTTTCACCATTTTTCAATAATTTTGACCATTTTTGACAGTTTTTGACGAATTTTGACAATTATTGACCGACTTTGACAATTATTGACCATTTTTGAGAATTTTTTAAAAATTTCAACATATTTGGAAATTATTGACCATTTTTTCAAAATTTTGACAATTTTTTCAAATTTTAATAATTATTGACCATTTTTGACAATTATTGACCAATTATTGATCATTTTTGACAATTTTTCAAAAATTTTGACCGTTTTAGACCATTTTTCCAAATTTTAACAATTATTGACCATTTTTGACAATTTTTCAATAATTTTGACCATTTTTCAAAAATTTTGACCATTTTTGACCATTTTTTATAATTATTTACCATTTTTGACAATTTTTCGAGAAATTTGACCATTTAACAATTATTGACCATTTTTCCAAATTTTTGACAATTTTTGAAAATATTTGGCAATTATTAACCATTTTTTAAAAATTTTGACCGTTTTAGACCATTTTTCCAAATTTTAACAATTATTGACCATTTTTGACAATTTTTCAATAATTTTGACCATTTTTCAAAAATTTTGACCATTTTTGACCATTTTTTATAATTATTTACCATTTTTGACAATTTTTCGAGAAATTTGACCATTTAACAATTATTGACCATTTTTCCAAATTTTTGACAATTTTTGAAAATATTTGGCAATTATTAACCATTTTTTAAAAATTTTGACAGTTTTTGACCATTTTTGACGATTTTTCCAAATTCTTAACAATTTTTGACCAGATATAAAAATATTTGACGATTTTTCAAAAATGTTAACAATTATTGACCATTTTTGACAATTTTTCAAAAATTTCAACATATTTGACAATTATTGACCATTTTTGGCCATTTCTCAAAAATTTTAAACATTTTTCAAAATTTTTGACAATTATTGACCATTTTCGACAGTTTTTGACAATTTTTGAAAATATTTGGCAATTATTAACGATTTTTTCAAAATTTTGACAATTTCTGACAATTTTTCACACCTATAGGTGTGCGAGCTCAGTGCGGCAAGAGAGATTGCGCACAGTCGCTTGAATGAGTTATCGCGTGACGAACGCTTTTTCGTAACATCACACGTTTCACGAGTTCACTAGCCTCCCCAAAAGTCCTATGTCGTGCAATAAGAAGCAAGCTTCTAAAACCAAAAAACATTCAGGGAGTTTATATCATATCCAGTAGTCTGGCCCGCTTGAAAATAAATTGCCTACGGCACTGAACTCTCCTTTGATTATTCCATCAAAAGTTGTTTCGCACTTTTTCCACATCTAGTGAATTAACGAAGACATTCGAGACAGCAATTTGGGTTAGTTATTGAAAATTTTGATAATATCTCAACTCCTTTTTTGTTTTCTCTAATTTTTAGGTACCCTACAAAACTATACAATTTGGGACACTCTGTATACAACCAAGCTTGATAGCTGAAGCATTTTGTTGGATAAGTATTAATTTTATGATATGAATGTTATCATCTTTCGATTCTACCAGTGTTTTCATTGACTAATTTGAACAAAAAACGGTTATTATGCAGTGGCGCCTCGTGGTTAATTTGATAGGGGGATCATAGGTGATGTGACCAAAATCTTAAACTACGGAACGCCACTGACCAGTCCCCCGGAGGCCTATGCGCCAAAAGCGGAAATTTTTCGAAAAACCACTCCCCAGAAACCTCTGCCCAGAAGTCGTTAAAATCGTTGAAAAAGCAAAATTTGTGGAGTTCCTCTATTCATTTCTATACATATTAAATATGACAAACTTAAATTAAATGATAATTAGTCTAAATATTTTAAAATCTAAGTGAATCCTTCGATCTTTTGTATTTGCAACAACTTATTACGTCAAAACACAGCTCATTATTCTCATTATTTCGCTTCAAATGCTCTCCTTTAAATCAAAATATAGCACGGCCTGCCAACCCCTCCACTCATCTCTTTTCTAAGCGTGTAATAATCAGCCGACGTAAGTCAATTCATCGTCGATATTAAACCGAGCTTTTGACCCATCACATATAAACTTCGTGTGTGTTTCTGTCGCGCCGCGAAGATCGTCAGCGGTCGGCAAATCCCGTTCCCATATAACACCTTGAGGTCAACGGTGGACACCAGTCCGCTTTCCAATTTTGATTTTCGCCGAGTACTTGATGTTTGATGCGGAATAACGTTTTCACGGGGGACTTCAAAAACGTTTACACGGAGGTTTTGAAACGTTTTAGGTAAATTTTATTTAAGAGGAATACTATACTATATGTATAGTTTAAATACTTATTTAATTATTTTTGGAACTTTAGTTTCTTAAGTTAGGTTGGAGCGAGGGAAGTCGCGCAGTAAAAAATCTGACCGTTACGTTATGTTACATGTGGTATAGTCGGTAATAGGTCTGGTGCTGGGGGATCGCGCAGCAAAAAGTCTGACCATTATGTTATGTTTTTGTTAAATAAAATTTCATTCAGAGTAAAATAAATTCTTATATTAATATGTGTGTATTTATTTATTGATTAAATCCGTCAATTAAAAATATATATAAAAATATTAAAAAGATCATACAACATTAAAAGGAACTAAAGTTCCTACCGTGTGTCCCGCTACACGTTCTGCTTTTTTTAAAATTATTTTTTAATTTGACCCGATGACCTAATGGAGGAGCCTCCACTGTTATTATGATTCAAAATTGGGATTTGATTACATAAATATTATAGTTTTAACAAGTACTAGACAGCAGCACTTCTACCCTTCCAGTTCAATTATTTACAACTTAATTTGCGATCTTATTTCATATTTAGTTATTTTACTAACTGGCTGGTACAATATTCTAAACGGAATACTTAATTAACCACCAGAGACTCACTGGAATAATATTCTTGATATTGCCAATAATAGTGCAGAAACCGAATGAGGAAAACTGCACAGAAATGAAGAGGGTATTATTTTGCTTTTCTCCATCCTATAATTTGTTATGCTCTCTCATCTGTACGTCAGAACAAAGAGTTCAGGCTAAAACGCGAAGCACGTTATTAAAATTAACTAGTTACTTAAAGTTTTGTTGCAGTTTCCAAATTTTGTTATCTCGTTGATGTGAGACAAAGAGAACATTGCAAGTTATCAAAAGGGCATAGATGATACGTGGTAAATATTAAACATACATCTCAAATATGTTTCCTGGAAATCAGGGGCGACCGGTGTACCTATAGATACTTCAGAATTGTCAAAAAATTTATCTGTAGGTCCTGAACCTAAATTCAGCAATGATCCCTATCAATGACCGATTTTTTATTAATACACGTTTTGGGTATAGGGAGCCAAACATACAGGCATATTGAAAAGTTATTTTTCTACAGTCGCGCGTAAAATGACTAATTACTATATTCAAATGAAATCGTAAAGTAGACAAATGCCGAGGATTGTTACTTTACGCTCTAGCGCAAAAAAGGAATCTTTTTCGCTCGCTTATTTAATCAAATCACGCCCTCCGAATTAACTCAATTGGCGAATAATTATTAATCAGATAATCAGAATAATCAGATTAAAAATTAAAGAAATTTATATGAAAATTGTCAAAAAATTTTAAATATGGTAAAAATGGTCAATAATTGTCAAAAATTGTCAATTATTGTCAAAAACTGTTAGAAATGGACAATGTTTGTCAAAAGCTGTCAAAAATGGTCAATAATTGTCAAAAATGGCCGATAATTGTCAAAAACTTAAAAAAAAATTGAAAAATGGTCAATTGTCAAAAATTTTAAATTTTTTTGGAAAAATGTTTACAATTGTTCAAAAATTGTCAAAAACTATCAAAAACTATCAAAAATGGTCAAAAATTGTCAAAAACTGTCAAAAATGGACATTTATTGTCAAAATTGGTCAATAATTGTCAAAAATTGTTAAAATTTTGAAAAGTGGTCGATATTTGTCAAAAGCTAATAAAACTGTCAAAAATGGTCAATAATTTTGAAAAATGTTCAAAAATTTTGAAAATTTGTCAAAAATGGCCAATAATTGTAAAAACTATCAAAAATGGACAATTATTGTTAAAAATTGTCAAAATTTTGAAAAATAGTTGGTTATTGTCAAAAATTGTTAAATTTTTTGAAATATGGTCAAAAATGGTCGAAAATTTGGAAAAATGGTCCATAATTGTCAACAATTGTCAATAATTATCAAAAATTGTCAATAATTTTGAAAAATGGTCTAAAATTTTGAAAAATTATCAAAAATGGTCAAAAACTATCAAAAATGGTTAAAAATTGTTAATTATTTTTAAAAACTGCCAAAAATAGACAATTATTGTCAAAATTAGTCAATAATTGTTAAAATTTTGAAAAATGGTCGATAATAATTGTCAAAAGCTATCAAAAATGGTCAATAATTTTGAAAAATGGTCAAAAATTTGGAAAAATTGTCAAAAATGGCCAATAATTGTCAAAAACTATCAAAAATAATTGTTAAAATTTTGAAAAATGGTCGATAATAATTGTCAAATAATGGTCAATAATTTTGAAAAATGGTCAAAAATTTGGAAAAATTGATAAACTTTTTGAAAAATTGTCAAAAATGGTCAATAATTGTTAAAAATTTTGAAAAATGGTCAATAATTGTTAAAACTTTGAAAACTGGTCAATAATTGTCAAAATTTTGAGAAATGGTCAATAATCGTCAAAAGTTGTAAAAATTTTGAAAAATAGTCAATAAATAATACGAGCCGTTTCCGAAAATCGATTTAAACACGTAATTTATAAAATCGATCAATATTACTGTTGTATTTGCAATATAAATAAGTATTCTGATTTCTTTATTTCAAAAATAACTTGACAAGGTCAAAAGTAAAAGTCACACCCCCGTAACCCCGGAAACCTACTATATATAAACTAAGTGATAACTATAAATCTACAATGAACGCCTTAACGTATATATAACAATTACTATAAAAATCGATAACCAAAAATCAATTATAGAAAATAATAATCGATTATTTCTTAACATCCCTAGTCAGTAGATCTTTTTAAGGTTAATCATGATTAATAGCGAAAATGACGATTATTCTAGCACTCCTATTATAACCTAAGATAATATAAAAAACTGTTTTAATTATTAAAAGGGCGACTGTAGAAAAAATTATGTGTGTTTTTCGAGCGTAAAGGAAAATTGCCGTTTTCGAAAGATCGCCGCACTCCGCGTCGCGCGACAACATTCTTTCTCAACGGGCAATCTGTTTCTTTACGCTCTAAATACACAAATAACTATTGTGTAATGCTTATTTTTATAATATGTTTTTGACTTATAAATTGTTTTTGTTATATTATTCCACAAGACTATGGCAATTATTAGTGTTAACACATACAAAAAAGAGTAGAGAAAAAAACGAAAACAGTAATACCATTAGGATTTGAACCGGCGACCTTCACTGTAGTAGCCATATACACTGCGTTAATTTGAAAAGGACCCACCCTTAATATTTCATAAATGCCGAAACACGTCAACTTTTAACTTGACGGGGCTCTCTTTCAACTTTTCGTATGCTCCCGTATTATGTTATGACAGATTCTCTAAAGAATAAAAAATTCACAAATAGTGAAAAGACATCTGTTAACAAGGAATAACTGTTATTTAATCAGGTGTCAAAGTGACCACCGTTAACATTCAGGCAATAATAAAGTCTATTTTCAAATTCCTGTTAATTTTAAACAAGGAAGGCTGGTATCGAAGGCAAAACAAAATGATGGAATAGAGATTTACCAGACCTTTTAAATGAAGTATGACTTAATACCTAATGCCATTTGAAAAAGTTTAAGGGGTATCTCCAGTAGGGAGGGGATGAATATGACGTTTATGATATTAACGCTAAAAAGTGCCCCCCTCACGGAATTTGTCCCATTTTTGAAATATTAAGGGTGGATCCTTTTCAAATGAACACAGTGTATATAATTGCACAAAAAATGATTGTTAATAGATTTATCAGTTAATTTACTATTATTTAATAATAATAGCAATTATAATCATTCGTATATTCGAAAGTGGGGAGTGCAAGGGACATGCACTTCTGATCACTACTGTGAGTTGTATAGATGTCGTGGGTCGGTATGGGATTCTAGAGTGTTATGTCTGTGTTATAGCACCTCAAAGGCGTGAGACTAAACTAGTATATGCTAATGAATACTTCGTTTTCATTGGCGAGTCCCATAAAGGTATTCAAAGTGGGTTTGTTTATTACCGCTTAGTTACGTTGTACGTTTTCTGAGCAAAAATTTGAATATATATTGATATGATTTTTTTATTTTGTATTTAATTTTATATTTTATTATTTTTGTTTTACCCGGAATAATTGCAAGTTGTGCAAGTTAAATAACACTTCACCGTGTACTCACCTTTTTCTTGATGAAAACTCAGCTTCACTGGGTTCGGGTTCATGGTTTTTATGTGTGAGAAATCTTATTATTGTTTTTATACGCGCCAAAAGATTCAATATTTTGTAAAATAAATTTTTTATAAAGTTTTAACATCTGATTTAGATTTAGATACTTTCCTTTTCCATTTATATATAATCGGAATGAAAAAAACCTGAAAGTGCCTCAGTGATGTGTAACAGGTGTTCGAACCAACTGATAAAAAAACATTACTTTGAAATAAGATTTGCGATGAAAAAATTTAATTTATTCAATTAAAATCAATTTTTGTCTACATAAATCATCAAAAAGTACGTTATTTCTCACATTAAATGAGAAAACAAAACTTAACTACGATGATCTTTCACTCAACAACATTCATACCAATGAAATACTATTTCTAATACATGCAATTATGCAACTTATTATATATTCAAGTTTTACATTGGTATCTGCTTCTAACAAGTTTATACGAAAACAAAATGGCCGAGATTTTTATATCTGGACTATTTAAATATACAAGTTGTTTTTATATACGCACACAAGTAAGTTTTTATTTTAAATAAAGTTTATTAAATACCTTTTCTCTTCTACTAATGTTTGAAAAATGAAAAATCACTTCTTTCCTTTTTTAGACCGCTCTGGGCCCTGGAAAGAGTACTTCAAAGCAACTTGTGAAGAACTCCAGTTCAGCATGCTTCTTGACGGATTTTACTGTATGGTTTATTCGAATTAATTTACTTACGAAGATCCCTCAGTCTTTATTTTCTTCAGGAACCGTGTAACAAGGTTAGTTGAACTATTCACACTATTTATTACTTATAGATTTTTTAAATTTCCAAATTTTATTAACAGAATGAAAATAAGGTGCTTCTTGTAGAATTTTCTTTTTCAAAAGGGGACGACGCTTTCTCTATCAACAACTACCTAACAACCAATTAAATTTTTTTTTATTAACAAATATCTGTCTACTATTTCTTAGTTTGTTTGATTGTCATTGACCAATCAAATTAACTTATAGTTGTTTATTAAATAGATTTTATAATATTCTTCAATAGATTTAATCTTTTTTAAAAGAAAGCATCATATTTCATATTTCTAAATGAATTATTTATGTTTCCATCTTTTATTAATTAATTTTTTAAATTATTTGACATATTCAAATTAGGTTGGTATTTTTCCTGTTCTAGCTGACAATTCTATATTCAAACCTGTCATACATCAGATGAGAAATACTTTCACAAGTGTCACAGATCTAATAATTGCATTAATAGTTTTTCTATTTTAGATTTTACCCATGGACATGATACCGGGTGATTTGTTTGAGTTTTCTTTATGTAATTGAAATTCAGACTTTATCCATTGTATGTATGTACGAGGTACATTATAAAGTTTGAATCGCTTCATTGAGTTTGATTTATTTTAATTTGAATCATTTAATGCTTTTATGTTAGAAGTAACTCGTGTTGGTTATATACAATGTGTAGTATTATTTATCATATCAATAATATTTTTTGAATCTCTTTGATAAGCTAGCAACGTATAATAGCATTTATAGTTTATTATGCGTTATACTGGGTGAAAATATGAAATTATTACAATAGTATATTGTGTTACTAGGGGTGAAACGAGACGATTTGAGACTAGGGTGAAATCGTCTTGTTTCACCCCTAGTAACACAATATACTATTGTAATAATTTCTATATTACTATATTTTTCATATTAATCTGCATGATGCATCTCCTTCGGATTCTTTCCAATTAACAAATTTGTCGTAAGTAATCAGTGTTCTTAATTATTACTTACATCATATTGGGAAAATTATTAACAAAATGTATGCCACTAATTTTTGTAACATCTATTAGGATAACAAAATGTAACGCCCCCACCTAGAACCAGGCCACCACCAGCCATTGTTGGTTGGTATTTCTCACCAACGAGACTACCCTTCTCGAAGAGTAAAGGCTGACAGATGACATGGCGCAGTCAGAATAATAATAGACGCCAAGCAATACCGTACTAAAAACTTTTACTTTGTTAAATAATTCAAGTTCAATATATATTTAGTTTGGGTAAAGTACCACCCTTTATTATTTTACCCCTTCAGAACCCGCAATAAAAATCTAATTCGGCATCCATAAGTGAATTCACTATTTTTAGAGACGATTACCCAGTTTGGATCTTGAAGAATAGCCTTATTCTACTTGTTTTTCAGATGAAACTCGGTGGTGAACACCGCGCCCATTCGAAATAATGTACTTACACATTAATCTCTTTTATGACCGTATGCACCGTTTATAGTACTTACCCGTTTAACTAAACTGGTTTAAATAGTTAAACGCCCTTAGTGCTGCCTTGGTATGCACCGAATAAAGTTTAGTTAAGTCTGGAAGAAGTTTAACGTTGAAAGATTTAGGGACTTTTTTTTGAAAAACGTTCATTGGTGACAATGCCAGAAGTTATTTGAGTTTTGAGTACTATTGTTTACAGTTACGGGCATGACGGTTGTTATTTTAATTCCAAACTACATATATTTCATTGATAAAACGTTCAACCTTTAATGAGTCATTGACATGAGTTACCCAAAGATTTAACCTGAGTCAGCCTGTATGCATTTTCCAAATTGATCCTCATGTACATGTAGATGTGGTGGAGGAAGGTCTTAGGCTGGGGCACGATCTCATTGCATTTTTTGCAACTCTGTTTTTGCCCTTTGCTGCATTGTTCTGACATCCGTTAGATATGACCAGTAGACCAGTAGTCTCCATCCTTTTGGAATATAGCATAAGATGAAGCTTATCTTGAATATCTTAATTAGGCGAGGAGCTACAATATCAGAATCCTGTTGTAGCAGGGCTGGAAAGATACTATTTTTTCCAGGGGATTTGTAGGGCTTAAAATTATTAATCCATTAATCCCATTCTATTTTTTGTGAATATCTTTCCTGCTAGGCTTTTTGCTGCTCTTGAAATTCTGTAAACAGGTTAATCAAGGTTAGCCTTTGCTTCATCCTCATCCTGAGGATTGAACCAGGAAAGTGAGCGTCTAATGAGTATCTCTACGGTTTCAGTAAACTCACAGTTAATGCCGTTGGAGTGGTCCTTATTCAAGTCGAACTGGGGCTAAATTAGTAGCCCCTTCACATAATTGTCTTAGACCTTCCGGGTTCTTTAATGTTATATCCATTAGAGCCTTTTTGTAGTCGTCCCAATTGTCTATACTTTCGGCTCTATTAAAAACTTCATCCATTAATGTTCGTTGAAATGAACTTATCAAACAGATTTCAAAAATATAGAATTATACAGGGTGTTCCATTGAAAATGTTAAGTACCGACTATAGTAGGTTTACGTGACTCACACTCTATATATTTATGGATAGACTCTGCCATGACGAGAGAAAACTTCTCCAAAATTCTTGACCCCACCAAAACCATCTTAATAACCTTCACTAAGAAAAGCAAACTCAGCCTCAAAACCATTAAACTTGATAGGAGCGAGGTTGAATGGAGACAAGAAGTCAAGTATCTAGGTTGGACTCCAGAGAGTAAACTCCTGTGGAAAAAACACGGAAAGGAGATTATATTCAAAGCAAAAATGGCTCTAGTGGTGTGCAGAAATTGGGGTTGTCGTCCAAAAGTCCTGAGCTAGATGTACACTGCCATAGTGAGACCAATTATTACCAGAATCCTAGGGAACAACACCTAGGAGACTATTGGATGAAAGAGGGACACTTAACTAAGTTAAAGCCTGCAGACATCCTAAAATTTCTCCGGGAAATATGTTTAAATGAGCTACTAGTCTCTGAGACTTTCCTCAGGAACTAAGTAGTAATCGATCTTTTAGGTCTTAGTGAATGTCAGATAGATACTGTAGATTCAAATTTTTGTTCGGAAAGCAAGTAATTGAACTCAAAAGTTAACGCATTCCACCGTTTTCCAGAATTCTAAGAAAAAAGACCAAAAACAATTTTATTCCAGTGGTTTCCACACTGATTATGTTGTGCTTGCTATTTTACATACGACAGATGAATTTGTTGTATACGGTTTGGGTAAACACGTAGTATGTAAAACGTTTATCAAATCGTGTAGCTGAAAGGTAAGTACTTATACATGATGAATATATACATTCATTTGAGTACAGTAACTGTGTAACGTATACACCGTAGAATATTATTAATATTTTATATAATTTCGTTATCAATCCATTTGGTTTTGAATAGAAACTACAAATATAGAAACTAACAAGAGAATATTATGAATAGACTGTTTCTAGTTCGTTATAAACAAGAAATAATTGCATATACACGGTATGAATTAAATTAGAGTAACAAACCAGAATTTCAACTAAACCACAGCGTCGGATTTACGTTTTAATCCAAAGAATTACGGTTTACTGGTTATGTTGCGACTTTCAACAATACTACATTTAAACAATAAACTAACTGCAACATTCGACGATGAGAAAATTGGTAGATCACAGGTAAGGTCAACTATATGTACGTACATGGCGTCTCATGAAAAAATATCATTAAATGATTCAGGTTCAAGTTTAATTTTCAGTTTGTTCTCACTGACATCCTGCTATGCAAGTTTGTATTATCTTCAGGACTATACAATTTATTCCGTCCAAGGACATCTGTTATCGTAATCCATCTAGAAGGAGTGCTAAATGGTTATTTTGGGATAATAACAACTGTATAATGGTCCATTTCGAATAAGGAGATTCCAGTAAGACCTTGTACAACTTGGGGATCATAAAATTTAGGAATGTTATTGCCAATGTATCAAAAGTCTGTTGGATACAGCCTGGGTCAAAATTTCCAGTCTTTTGTTTCACTAAACTCAAAATCAAGGTAATTATGCATCATTTACGTGTAAACAACTATAGTGTATTTATCACGTTTTAGGTTATTCGAGTCAGATGTTCAGATAAAGTCTACCTAAACTTTCTTTACCCGTAATATTAGAAATATGTATGGTCACTGTATGTATGTATGTATGTACAGATTGCGAAAATCCCTTTCTCACGCTGCGACTTATACAAGTACGACAAGGAAAATATGAGCAAAACTACGCGAAAGAGAGAGAAGACTTGTAAGCCCAGCGATCAGTCCCCTCTACCAAAACATTTATTTTAACTGTTGTGTTGCCAAATGTACTTATCTGTAAAAATTATTCCTAATTTTTGTCTATCGTTGTTTTAAAATTTTCAACGGCATTTCAAGCGGCAACAATGTTAAATACCAATAATTGTTAAATCGAAAGCAATGTACGGATTTTATTTATTGCACATTGTAATTTGTCCAAATTTTTTCATGAACTCCATTATTTTATTCCCATTTGTGTTGATCTCACTTATTTTTCAAAAGTCAATATTACCAATCTCGATTTTCTCCCACTAAATACACCGTTATCCGGTGTTAAAAGTTAGATGCAAAATAAGTTATTTATTACTTAGAAAGTACCAAACATTCTAAACTGGCAACGCTGCAGCAGAGACCGACTTTCCCTACTCTGTGAGTAGGTTCACAGGTTCACTGTGGTTCAGTACTTTCCCAACATGGAAGGAGTGAAGTTGTTAAAGAAATAAAAAAATACACTCGTTATTACGTAACCTGTACATCTTAAAATTCTTTTTGGTCAACTTGATCGTTTCTTACCAAGCTGACAATTAATTTCTAACTACAATAGGATATTATATTAGCCATTGTAACTTGAAAATAAAACATTTTTTCTTGAGATCAAAATAATAAAGTATTTGGGTATAAAAAACTAAAGATCCATTCCACTTAATAAATTGAAACTAAAAATCCGTTCTAAAGGTAAACATAATTTTAATGAATTAAGTGCTTAAATAAACCACCAGGCCAGGCAATAACCAAATCTGTCATGAATATTTGATTTCATATCAAGATTATTTGGCGTAATGCTGGCACAAACGTGCCGTATTTTTACCCTCAATTCATTTAAATTATTAGCTCTTTCAAATTCATGTTGATAAATGCTACTTTTCAAAGATCCCCAAAGAAAAAAATCATTTGGAGCTAGTTCAGGTAATCTTGGAGGCCATTTAATTGTACCATTAGTACTAATAATTCTGTCGGGGAATGGAAACCTTGAAAATTCCATTACTATCCTTGAATTATGGACTGGACAACCATCTTGTTGAAACCAAATTCTGTTGAGATCAACATCGGGTATAAGGAGAACTGCTGGAATTACATGATTTTGTAATAAGTCTAAATATTTGGCAGAATTTAAGTTCCCCTCAATAAAAAAGGACCAATAATGTGGTCACCTAAAATACCCGTCCAAACATTTAGCTTCTGCGGATACTATGTTCGGATTGGAATGATTAGATGTTTATTTTCCCGAGACCAATATCTTGTGTTTTTGATGTAATGAAAAGGTTGACTCATCCGTAAATGAAATATTTTTCAAAAGTTCTCGTCAGCATTTTGACGTTCCATCATTTCTTCACAGAAATCCATTCGTTTGATATTGTCCTCGGGAAAAATTTCCTGCGTTCTCTGAACCTTGTAACAATGGTACCCGTTCCGTTTTAAAATATTCTGTACAGTTCTCTTATCCATGTTTACCTCTTCAGCAATTTGTCTTGAAGAACATGGTTGTCTTGTTTCAACCGCTGAACAAACATTCAATTATCTAGTTTGCCTTTCGTCGTTTATCGGACGTTCGATTGGATCTTCCAGCGCTTGGCATTTTCTACAGTATGAAACACATCCATATTTCTCGAAATTATTATCTATGTTCAAAATTGTTGTTCGTGAAGGAATTGGGCGATTTTCAAATGCCACAATAAACAAATTAACTATTGCATCAGCCGAATGACCTCCAAAATACCATTTTATAATTTGCACTTTTTCGCAGGTTTCGTATTTTAATGTGGGCATTGTAAAATGTTTTATTTTCAAATACAACGGCGAGCGCTACCAACGTGTGAAAGATTTGTAGCGAAAAGATCACACAAGTTTAAATGTGAGTTCTGTATGTAAAGGACACTGTTGCCGGATGAAAGTGTTTAATTTTACCTAATAGTGCATGAGCTCGAAAAAAAGTTAACGATAGCGAGACAAAAATATCATTTGTACAAATTAATCTGAGCTTCTGGCAACAGCGGTTGAAATAGTGGGGCGATGAACACACGGCCAACTGTTTTGGTAGAGGGGACTGATCGCTGGGCTAAAAAGTCTTCTCTCTCTTTCACGTAGATTTGCTCATATTTACCTTGTCGTACTTGTATAAGTCGCATTGTAAGAAAGGGATTTTCGCAATCTGTATAAAAATCTACGGTGGATGAAATTATTGTCAAAATAAAATAAAATGAATGCAATTTATGCATCTGAAAAGTTTTTAATTAATTTTGTTGGGAGATGAAGAAATCAGCGCATGGATAAAATTGGCAGATATCTTGATTAATAAGAATAAGTAAGACGGTGATTATTATAAGAAAGCCGCAATCAAAACTGTGTGGACAAATGATTACAAGAATTGTATTTTGATATCTTTTATCTCATCGCGTCATATGAATTGGCATGTCGTGGTGGATAAAGTGCTCAATGTTTGGTACATTATTTTAAAGTGGAAAAAACATAACGATGGAGTATCAATCGATGTTCTCAAAAACAGTACAAGGCGGATGAGAAAGATGTGCAAGATATGACCATTGGCGAGAATATTTTGAAGTGGTTCAAGGAATTTGCTGAGATGATTGGTATATATACAAGTTGAAATTACCAATCACTGTGCGAGATCTACAGCAGTGCCTCATCTTGCAAAAGAGGGTATCAATAAACAGGAAATCATCAAAGTTGCGGGTCACAATCAATCTGCTTCCTTAAAACCTTATCTACATGTTACACTGAACACTATTCTATATTAATAAATAACCTGGGACGAAATTTAGTAGAAAATATTATCAACGCAACAAAACAATGAAATGCTGCCCAAATATAAATCGTTTTATTACTGTCACATCCAAAAATAATCTAACGTATATTCCAGATCTATTCTCAAATCTATTGACTAATATCAGACAATAGTTTTTCGAAAATCTGTCAGATTATTTTTACTTTATTGCCACTCTCTTGTGATTCTACTACTGAGAATATTTAAGTTTTGAGCAGATCCACCTCTGGACTTCGACATACGATACACAGCACGTACTCGCTTTGATTGCATTTCTGTATACATAGTAATGAACCAAAAAAGAAAAAAGAGAAAAAAATTTGATTTGGAAATATTAGTAGAATAAATTGTTAATTTCATACAAAGTTTTGAAGTTTGGAATACAACAGGGGTATTTAGGTAAAGTTAATGAGTTAACATTGAGTTTTCCAGGCATTACCAAACCATTTGAGAGCTGATTATTACCCAAGAACTCAGAGCTTTAATGACTGCTTGACTATCCAACATGATGATAATCATTTACCTTCTACATCTTTTATCAATATTGAACTGGGCACACTTTGTTATGGTGTGAATTTCCACTTATAAAATAGTTGGGGCTTTTTTCCCGAGCGTTCGGAGTGTTTGGTTCCTGGCACGTACACTCCTATCCCAGTTCCTTCTATTGATTTTGAGCCGTCTGTATATTATTGAAGAGCATTCTCTCAAAGTCTAGTAATTCCTTCTTGTTACTTTATTCTGTATTGAATTTCTTCAAATAGTTATACTTCTTATATTATCATCCTGTGGCATTTCCCAGAATTTAGGATTGATAAAAAGCAAAAGAGGTTTTTTTTAATGATCAACTCCCAACTTACTCCGTATCTTATTCTTGCTGCAACACTTTCCACCACCATTATGTAGTGACGTAAAAGGGAAGAACCACTTCCAAGACTGCGCATCTTCATTGCTCCTGTAATGCATATACCGGTTAGTCTTCAAATTCAGGAGAGGATATTTCTCGTCGTCAATAGGCTAGTCCTTGTAACATATCTATTGACAGGTTTCGACTTTTCCTAGAATTTTCAGCGCAAACCCTTTTTAACCATCGCACGCCGTCATATTTGTCACTTGCAGTTCATTGTCAATTGCCTTAACTCTCTTTTACTGTCACGAGAAAGGTGCCCCTTTCCTATTTATTCATTGAATACAATTTTGGACTTCTAGCACTCCTGTTGTCGGAGTATAGGCCGCTCTTTGTGAGCTCTTTTTATCCCTTTTGTAGGGTGGATCAATCCGTGTGTTTTCTTCTGCTTACTACAGCATGCGGTGTGAGTTCGCCATCTTTGTAATTTTTTTCCATTTCTTCCTATCCTCAATTCTTCTACCCCAGTCACGGATTCCTATTTTCTTCAGGTCATCAATCACTTGATCTCCCCATCTATGTTTGGGACGTCCCCTGGGTCTGGGGTTTGCGGGCTTCCAATCAGAGATTTTCATTATTGGATCGTCCTTATTCCTTCTTCGAAGATGCCCATACCATCTTAGTCGCTGCGTCTTTATATGTCTGACTATATCTTCACCATTCATGTATTGACTTATTTTATAGTTACATAGTCTTCTGTACCCTTCATTTGGGATCTGTTTTGTCCCTAGTATTCTCCGTATGATTTTCCTCTCTAGGAGATTTTCTTCGTCTTTATCAGTTAGGCTCATAGTTTCACCGGCATACGTTATTACTGGTCGTATCGCGGCTTTATAAATTTTAATTTTAGTATTTTTACTGATGCATTTGTCCCTTAGTAGTTTCTGATACCTCCGATAGACTTTATTTCCGGCTATTATTCTTGCGTTCATCTCCGCACTTCTGTTGCTCTTCTCATCAATTACTATTCCCAGGTATCTGAAATGATTTACTCTTTGAAAAGTATAATCTCCCAAATTTATAGTGGCTGTCTTGTTTGTCTTTCTTGAAATTTGCATATATTTTGTCTTCTCTTGGTTAACTACCAGTCCTCTCTTTGCTACCTCTTTTATTAAGTTATAGAATGTATTTTCTAGGCTTTCTTTGTCTCTTATTATTTGTGTGGAGCTGTGGCTAATCATTCCTTTTATGTTTATTCCATCAACTGGCATGTTAAAAAGAGTTGTAGACAGACTATCTCCTGGCCTTACACCAACTTCAATGTTAATGTCTCCTGTATTTCCGTCTCTAGTTATCACCTTTGTAGTCGAGTCATTCATTGTCATTTTCACTAGTCTTATCACCTTTTTTGAAATTCCCATGTTCCATATATCAGATAATAGCCATTCTCTGTTGACTGAATCAAACGCTTGCTGAAAGTCAATGAATAGTACATGTAGATCTATGTCTTGCTCATAGCACTTTTCGATTGACTGTGTAAGTAGGTGTATGGCGTCTAACGTTGATCTTCCTTTTCTAAATCCCTAATGATATTGACGAAGTTTGTATTCAACCTGTTCATTTAGTTCTTTTTTTATCAGATTGGTTAGTATCTTGTATGTAGTGTTAAGCAGCATTGAACAGAAGAGTAGGTTTAAACTGCCTTATATTCCTGATAAAGGCCGTCTACACTCCTTGTTTGTGTACAACGCTATAGTGTTTTTCCATGCGCTGTAATCGAATATGATTAAATGAAACACTTGATGATTATAGAGGAGTTTATTACACTTAACTTCACAGACTTCACAAATGGCCATGTGGGGCCGCCATGAGGACATCAGGTCCGACACATTACTTGTTACCTTGTCAATTATTAGGCCCAACTGGGCTTGGTCATCAAGTAGTAACTTCTCATAACTAAACTGATATTACTATGTACATAAAACAACAACACAATAAAAAATGATATTAGCATGACTATCTTTTTTAACTCTGCATCATTCTCTCTGCGTGATCCCTTGTTTACACCCCAAATCAATCAATTTCAGGAATGGACTGCACGTAGGGTACCGGTATCTTTTCTCATTGGCTGCATTTTCACGGTCAAAACAGACGGCGCCAACAAGGGAGATTTAAAAAACCTCGCACTCTGAGCAGTGTAAAGAACAGCTAACAACGAATAGAATTTTAAACTATTAACTTGAAATTACCACAGTTCGGATTTTGTCCAAATCCGAACAAGCATTATACCCCCGTAATTTTTGTATTTGGTTGGGTCTCCTTTTTTAAAGATCCGAACTAAATGCCCACTCGTTTGGCATGCGTTCTTCTGCCCATATGTTCATTATCAGATCATATATTCGTTCAAGTAAGGCTTCTCCTCCATGTTGGATTAGTTCGTTATTTGTATCATTTGGTCCTGCAGCCTTGTTTGATTTGAGTTGTTTCACATCTATAAATTCCTCAAAAGAGGGTCTGTACTGCTGTTCGCCGATTTCTTCATCAGTTGCTATAATAATAAGATTGTTATGGTATAGATTTTGAAAGTATATTTCCCATTATTTTTTTGTTATTTTGACTGTTACATTTGCGCTTTTACCACTGTATGGCTTTCTCACATAATCGAAGAGTTTTCTATTATCCTTATTGTTCTTTTCTATTTTTTCCATTTGTTCTGCAACCCAACTTGATTTTTTCTTCTGTAGAGTTTTTCTGCTTTTTGCTTTATCTTTCTGTATTCGTCCAGGTCTTCATCTTTCCCTGTTTCCAACCATTTACTTCTTGCTTGTTTTTTCCCTACGCTTGCCAGTTTACATTCTTCGTCGAACCATTATTTGGAAGCTTTGATTTGTTGTAATCCGATTTCTTTTTCTGCAGAGTCTATAATGCTACTTTTTATACTCTTCCATTCGCTGTCTATTCCTTCTTATTTATGATGAGTTCTCATTCTGTTTGTTAATGTTTCTGCATAATTATTTTCACCTTCCTCTTTTCCATGTTTTTTTAAGTTCCAAATTCTTTTGTTGTGTTTGTAAGGTTTGTATCTCGATACTTTTATATTCAGCTTCGCTATTAGTAAAATGTGGTCTGTATCCGCGTTTTCTCCTCGGTATGACCTCGTCTCTTCCACCATTTTCATCCATTTCTTTGATATTAAAACAAGATCGATTTGGTCTTTCCTGGGAATAATCACGTTCTCTTGTGCTCCTTTTTATGCTTAAATTTTGTACTGACTATGAATGTATTTGTCTCCGCAGCTAAATTACACAGTCTTTTGCCGTTATCGTTTGTGTTCTCGTGTTTAGTTCATTTTCCTGCTATTTCTCGGTTATTTTCTTCTTCTCCTATTTGAACACTGAAGTCTCCTATTATTATTAAAATGTCATTTCTAGAGACGTCTTCATATCTTCTCATAAAACTTTCTTTTCTTTTCTTCGTTTGCTTCTTCCGTTGGGGCATAGATATTAATTATACTTATATTTGCTTGCTTATTCTCAAGTTTTAAATAAGAATTCCTACCGTCGATTGGCTTAAATTCAATTACGTTGTTTCGTATTCTTTTACTAACCATTATTGCTGTCCCATTCTTTCCTTGTTTTTCCTCTCCTTAGTAATACATCGTAACGTTTTTTTTTCTATTTTCCTTCCCATCTAATTTCTTGTAGCGCTAGAATGTCTAAATCATAATTCTTAATTTCTTGAGCTATATGGTGCATTCTCCTAACTTTTAGCATCGTTTTGATATTTCATGTTCCAATTTTCAACGCGTTTCCTTTTTGTTTTCCCGTTTTACTCTCGTTCGATATTTTCCTACCGTTGTCTTGGTTTTTTGTTATAGTTTTAGTTTTTTCCTTATTACTTGCCATAGTCATTTTACAGTGCTTCGATCCTCTTGAGCTACTTTTGCTGCTAGTTTTTTACTTTTTTTATATCCGTGAGATTTTGAAACATTTTTGCAATTCTTTCTTTATCAATATCCTCTTCTTCTTCAGCCATTGATCTATTGCTGAACGTTCCTCCTTTGGGTTTGGAACCTGATGGTCTATAAAGCCTCT
This sequence comes from Lochmaea crataegi, assembly GCA_947563755.1. Lineage (NCBI taxonomy): Eukaryota > Metazoa > Arthropoda > Insecta > Coleoptera > Chrysomelidae > Lochmaea > Lochmaea crataegi. The sequence goes on from OX387433.1 coordinate 16,771,306, forward strand.
TTTAATTCTTGGTCCTCCAGTCTTATTCGGTTATTTTCTCTTTTTATCTCCTCCATTTCGCTCTGAATGCTATCTAATTTTTTCTCCATCCTTTCATTTCTATTTTCTATTTCTTCTAGTTTTCTTAATATTTTTTCCAGTCCCCATCTCTGAAATTTCTTCCATTTTGAAATTGACAGGTAGGTACCGCGTTACAGACCTAGTTTCTACTTTGGATATGTATGCTCATATACAATAGTTTTAAACTCACCAATTTCTATCTGGTTCCCTTTTTTTATGTTACTCACTCACTATTGCAGTTCTAAGTCTAATATTACCCACTTTCCTTCCTAAATTTTAACACAGTTTTAAACTACCTATTTTCGGATTTTAATCGGGATCGAGATTTCACGTGCTTGACCTTTCCTATTTATTCATTGAATATAATTTTGGACTTATCACAGCAATTAATTACAAATCATACAGTTACAAGCATAAAAATGTATAAAAAATGGAGGTAGTTCGAGAGAGGAATTCTCTGAGAGACAGTCAGTCTATTCAATCAGAAATAAATGAGCTCAAGTGGCGGTTTTGTGTTCGCATAAAAGAAATGCATCCATAATAAATATTTCACACCACATCAATGTACAATGTATTATTATAACGTACGAAAAAATCTTAATTTTCCTAGTAATTTTTTAATAAATTTGTGATTATATCCCATTCTCCCACCCAGAAGTTTTATATGTTAAGAATTCCAGTAATCAAAAGATAAAAAAGAGTAATGAATAGCGTTCTTTAACTACATTCAAAGAACACAACTTCCATCATCCCTCTTCTTTTAGACACACTTAAGATAATCAAAAGAAAACTTCGTGCGATATACAAATTTCCCCCTGTTTTCAATAAAGTACATTTCCCATCTATACAAGACGAGATCTTTACATTTCAAATCACCAAGAACACGATCGGAAAAATAATTGAACAGAATGAGCATTAAAAAAATCCTGGGTTTCGCATGTATATAGGATGTCTCATAACAAAAAACCATGGTAGATATTGCAGATTAGTTACTTTTTAACAAGGAATAACAAATATCTCCCATCCCTGTAGAAAGAACACACTTTCCTTCCTCATATCAGGAAGGAAACTCATACTTTCCACCCTAGGGAGGAAAATTACTTTTCATCCCTCTTATTTTAACTAAGTTGTGAATGATGAAGCTTGTAAATCTATTATATTCGAATTGTTTCTGTAATTTCAACATCTTGTATATCCTGTATTCTGGTAAACGTTAGGCTGAGGCTCTCTGACAGTAGACTGCAAATTTGTTAAGATTATTAAAATTTATTGATTTTTTGAGAAGTGGAGAGCGAGTCAAGTGAGTTTGTAATGGATGCGTCTCCAATGGATACGTTGGTAGACTAGGGGTGTGGAAAGGCCTCTGAATCGGTGGTGTTGCGGGTCATTGGAGGATCATCTCAAGGGAATGAAACAACTACTTCTAGCACTGAGATATGTTTGATTTATTTACTATACCTTACTTCACGCTTGAACTCGACTTTCTATTCAATAACCTTCTTAATTTATATTTATATAATAATGAAATGTTCGAACGTTTTGTTGAAATAAGATTAAGGCAATTTAATTCTTATTTTAAATATTTATTATTATATTGGGCCAAAATGCATCACCAGTTTAATTAACAAAAACGCCACCTTATATTAGGGAAGAAGCCAACATAGCCTCATTAACCTTATTACCACAAAAATCTAAAGACAGGTATGAAAAAAAAAATACAATATAAGCAGTAGGAGGAAAAATGATATTTATTACACAGGAGTAAAGTGCCTCTTCCCCCCTTGGATTACTACTATATCCTGCGGGAGGAAAAATTTAACTTTACTCCCTAGTAATACAAATAGCTATTACTTCAATTAAGCTTACTACTTATATTTCCATAAAGTTTGAAAATGGAATCGTTTTATTCATAAATATAGAGAACAACGCTTATGTAAATGATGCACTGCATGCTCGCGACTCTCGACATTTCTATGCGGATTGATAAGTCGTTGGGACGCTATTTTGCGTGTTGTTTACGTGCTTGCGTTTCGATCTTCGCTATTCGATGAGTTTAAAGAGGTAATCCTCTTATAGGCTGCGCCATGTGTATATTTGCCGCTCCATAAACGACAGTTAATGGCAAAGCCTGTTGATTTAATTGATGTTTGGGATTTAAATGTGTGGTGTACATCTAACAATTTTACATTGAATCGTTTTACCTGCTTCACAATATGGTTACCGACATCCTGAAAGGAAACGAAGGTATTTTGCTTTTTACGTTTTTTTCATTGCTGATAGAATGTGTAATTGGAAAAAATATTAAAGACAGTAATACTATTTCATACCTTTGAATTAATTTTAACATACAAAACAGCGATCAGAAGCACGTGACGTCACGCTTTTGTAAACATGTACATTGTATTTGTATTCAATTTGAATGAAATATTCTTCAGAAAATTTATCAATGCCAGAAGGGTATTTTATCAACTGTAACTTTTTCTATTGACACAAATTTGTGATACAAGAGTGAGGATAACGGATATTTAATAGATGTATTGTTGTTTCCATTCTAGTTTCAGTTGCAGTGTAATTTTTCAAGTACATTCCCTATTCGTTATAGTTCTTATCCATTATAATAATCATGTTATCCATAACGTAAAAGAGCATCAAAGTTAATCTAAAACACAAATATAATCACACGAATAGAGCAGAGTTCCGCGACGTAGCTTCTCATCATGAAAATTATTATTCCATAAAGGGTTTCATCTCGTTTCCTTACATTGTATATTATATGGAACACTCCCTGCATATACATATAACCAACCACACACAACTTTGACTATTATTTCCTACCTATGTATAACCAATTTAACAAGGCCGCTCTCAGGTACCTGCGCCTCCTATTACTCTCTACTTAGAGTTTATGCAAGAGAAATAGCGATACACCAACGGAATTTCAATACACGAATAGTGAAAATGGAATTTACAGACAAAATAGTGCGGATCTTCGATAAAAACGCATTGTGGAAGTTTACTAGGGCGCGGGATGTTGATATTTCGCTAAAAACTTAATTGGTAGTCACCAAAACGTGCCTAACTGATTATTCATATGCAGGAAGGTAAGTAAATAGATCAGTTTTTGGTTAAATTTTAGGAAATAATAAGGAAGGTAAAAGCAAGTGGTCTCAAATTGGAAGAAGAAGATGTAATATGCAACCTTCTATTAGCTCTCCCAAAATCCTATGAGATAGTGCCCATTTCAATAGTTCAATATTGGTGGAATATATAAATGGAGAAGGATTATTATCATGTCGGATAGTTAAGCAGCTCTTGGGTCATCAGTTCTACAATGAGATTTCTAGATTAACATCTTCACCTTACCGTTGTAACACGGCACCAGTGTTTCTGAGATCACCGTAACTCCTGCAATACCAGAGAACACCTTGGTACCGGTTGTAGTACCTATTTATGTTTTAAAGTTCTCCTCCTGAAAATAAAAATCTACGTCGTGAGTCCCTTAAAGGAACGAGAAGGCAGCATCACCACCCACGAGTACGTGGGAAACAGGAATAGTCGACTCCTGTGATAAATATCCGAAAGGTTAGATTCGGCCTCCGCGGCTATCAGCTGTTGTCGATATTGAGAGGTCTTTATGTTATAGGGTTACGTCGGTTATTTACTATATTTTTCAATGTCTATGTTTTTATGGACCTACATAACCACCCTCAGCATCAAGTACTTCGACCACATGGATGAAATTGCATTCTTCTTCAAATTTAAGAAATACGATAGCAGAACTTCCTCATTTATTGTCATTACTTCCCGCTTTTCTTTCCACTCATTAAATCCGGAAAATACCTTTTCATAATGTTCCCTGGACTTCGCAGGCAATAATTGAAGAGTTGCTTCTTCAGCATCCTGAAGGATTATCTCGGGAACAAAATCGCTCGCAAAAACACCTCCCAAAATTTTTTAAATTAATTTCAATAATTTTTGATGCTACAGCTACTGTCAGAGCGAAATTTCAAGCCACTGAAATAACGCGCGATACTATATAACCAACGCTGCATTAAATTTTTTAAAAACGGTCAAAAATTGTTAAAATTTTGAAAAAATGGTCAATAATTATAAAAAACTGTCAAAAATGGTCAATAATTGTTGAAAATTGTTAAAATTCTAAAAAAATGGTCAAAATTTTCAAAAAATGGTAAAAAATTGTGAAAAAATTTCAATAATTGTCAGAAGCTGTCAAAAATGGTCAATAATTGTTAAAATTTTGAGCAGTGGTCAGAAATTGTCAAAATTTTTGAAAAATTGTGAAAAAAGGTCAATAATTGTCAGAAGCCGTCAAAAATAGTCAATAATTGTTAAAATTTTGAGCAATGGTCAGAAATTGTCAAAATTTTGAAAAAATGGTCAATAATTATGAAAAACTGTCAAAAATGTTAAAATTGTTAAAAATTGTCAAATTTTTTGAAAAATGATCAAAAATGGTCAATAATTGTCAGAACCTGTCAAAAATGGTCAATAATTGTTAAAATTTGGAAAAATGGTCTAAAATGGTCAAAATTTTTGAAAAATTGTCAAATATGATCAATAATTGTCAAAACTGTCAAAATTGGTCAATAATTGTCAAAAATGGTCAATAATTGTTGAAATTTGAAAAAATGGTCAAAAATTTTGAAAAAATGGTTAATAATTGTCAAAATTTTCGAAAAATGGTGAAAATTTATGAAAAATTGTCGAAAATGGTCAATAATTGTCAGAACCTGTCAAAAATGCTCAAAAATGATCAATAATTGTTAAAATTTGGAAATATGGTCAAAATTTTTGAAAAATTGTCAAAAATGATCAATAATTGCCAAAACTGTCAAAAATGGTCAATAATTGTTAAAATTTGAAAAAATAGTCAAAAATGGTGAACATTTTAGAAAAATGGTTATTCTATTGTGCAAATTTCAAGCCACTTTTTGATGAAATCTGGTTCTAAGTGACTTGTAATGCATTCGTGTTTTAGTTTCTTTTTATCCATTTAAGAAAACTAAACTTTCTTGTGTGGATAAAACACTATCTAATACACTTATACAATAAATAACTATTATTTTTATTCACTCAGTAGATGGAAAATGGTTGTAACTCAATTATAAGTTGGAAGAGGCACTAAATAAGAAAAAAATACGGATTTTCGACGTTTAAGCACAAAAGTGTATTTTAATAAATGCTGAATGTTTCTCTGCAGTAATTACGATTTCATTTAAGAAACAAACAATTCCTCATTTCTCTTTATTACATCACCGCTATAAAGAAACACTTTATTATTATTTTTTACTTTTGTTTTTGAACTTCAAATGAATAAATAATTTTAAGATGTTACTTCAAAACTCAAAAGAAATGAAAGGATAAACAAAAAGAGCAAAAAGACGGTTGTGGAGCATTTTACAAAGAGATTACGAATCACTTGAAGCATAAAAAGTGGAAGATTATTAATAAACGCTTAAGGAAGAGCTGCTTCACTGGACTTCTTATTGATTGAAATTTTTTCAAAAGTTCCCTCAGTTAATAACATAAAGTTTTGATATTACTGAAACGGCATTACATTCACTGCGAAGAGAACAAAATTGTTGACATTCGACAGAGGACTCGCTTGTGATCAAATAGTTTTGAATATTTTAAATCAAAAGTGTGAGGTACGGCCATTAAAATAGTTATTTACACTGTAAAGGTGGAAACACAATTATCAAACTATACCTTCTCAAATAAGGCTCCAGGGTAATATCTTGTTCAAAAAGTAATATTTTTACTATTTAATTCATGTGTTTAATGGTATATTTTACTTTAAGGTTGCTTTAATTATTGGCATATCTGGCGCCTGCAGATGCGATGAGCTCCCTAAATATAAAAATGGGTGATCTGGAAGTTTTAGAAAAGAGCATAATGAAAGTTGTTCCTGTAACAAAAACCTACACTTCCCGAACATTGACCATTGGTTCCGATCGTTTTTTTGAAGCTTGCTTCTTATTGCACGACATATGACTTTTGAGAAGGCTAGTGAACTCGTGAAACGTGTGATGTTACGAAAAAGCGTTCGTCACGCGATGACTCATTAGAAAGAGAGAGAGACTCAGGCCATAGTGTACGTTCAGTGCAGAGATAAAGAGAGAGAGAGGGAGACGCATTGAAATACCGCGCGATACTATATAACCAACGCTGCATTAAAATTTTGAAAAATGGTCCAAAATTGTCAAAATTTTGAAAAAATGGTCAATAGTAATAAAAGACTGTCAAAAATGGTCAATAATTATAAAAGACTCTCAAAAATGGTCAATAATTATAAAAGACTCTCAAAAATGGTCAATAATTATAAAAGACTGTCAAAAATGGTCAATAATTATAAAAGACTCTCAAAAATGGTCAATAATTATAAAAGACTGTCAAAAATGGTCAATAATTATAAAAGACTGTCAAAAATGGTCAATAATTGTTAAAAATTGTCAAAATTTTGAAAAAATGGTCAATAATAATAAAAGACTCTCAAAAATGGTCAATAGGTATAAAAGACTCTCAAAAATGGTCAATAATTATAAAAGACTGTCAAAAATGGTCAATAATTATAAAAGACTCTCAAAAATGGTCAATAATTATAAAAGACTGTCAAAAATGGTCAATAATTATAAAAGACTGTCAAAAATGGTCAATAATTGTTAAAAATTGTCAAAATTTTGAAAAAATGGTCAATAATTATAAAAAACTGTCAAAAATGGTCAATAATTGTTAAAATTTGGAAAAATCGTCGATAATTATAAAAAACTGTCAAAAATGGTCAATAATTGTTGAAAATTGTCAAAATTTTCAAAAAATGATCAAAATTTTTGAAAAAATGGTCAATAATTATAAAAAAACTGTCAAAAATGGTCAATAATTGTTAAAATTTGGAAAAATGGTCTGAAATGGTCAAAATTTTTGAAAAATTGTCAAATATGATCAATAATTGTCAAAACTGTCAAAATTGGTCAATAATTGTCAAAAATGGTCAGAAGAAACCTCCATCCACATACTTGCGGATTACATAGAAATACAGAATTCAGGGAACAACAGCTAAGAGACTACTGGATAGGAGATGGACACTTACCTAAACTAACGCCTGTGGATATCCTAAAGTTCTTTCGGGAATGTCACCCTAATATACCTACATACATCTACCATACAAGGGAGTTCCACTTTTCTTCCGCAGGATGTAAATATACAAGGGAGAAAATAGTACTTTGCTCCCACTTGGTGAACCTTTGTTTTCTAAATAATCAGCAAATGCTAGATCTTATTTCTCCAGGGTCTGTTATGGTCATAGATAATGCCACAGATAATGGTTTCGTGGTATAGCTGGTTGTCATTTGCTAACGAGGAAAAATATTTAAGATGGAAAGAATTTCATTAGAGATGTAGGTTTTGTCTAAGATTAAAATAATTTTAAAAGGAATTCAACAGCATGTTGAAGTGATGGAAATACTGATCTAGTATTATGTAAAAATAGTTATAAATGAAGACAAAGGACCTATTCTTTTATTTCAGTTCAAGTTTATTAAATGAGAAATGAATTTTGTTGTCGGAGCTGCTTTTTCCCCTTCAATTCTTTACCTCCAATCAACTTTTCATTTATTGAGACTGTTGTTTTGAAATATGAACGATTTTATTCTTCAATTAAAATATACTTTTATCTATTCAATTTTACTGACGATTCCAAAGGGCAAGCCAAGTTGTTTGTTCATAAAAAAAAGTGTGAGTGAAATTTCAAAAGTTTAATTTGTAAGTAAATGTACTACTCTACTGACCTTTTTTTTTTAATCGTAAAAGTACATTTTGCACGAGAGATATTAGAAAATGCATGTAGGTTCATTAAATCTGTCCAGTCTAGACACGTTATTTGAAACCTGAACGATGGATTGATAATTCTGCTACCTCTTTGAGCTTTTATATCAACATTAATATAAAAAGAATAAGCGAAGACCCTTGGTACCAATGAAAAAAGGGAGAATAGCGAAAAATTTACTCCGTAGGGAATTTTTTAAAATATGGAAGTCTCCCAAGTCATAAGTAAGAGAGATGAAATTCATGTTCATGTAGAATAAATACATTAAAAAAAGTGAAGTGGAAAAGGTTTTTATGATGTAAGGTAAAAGTTAGTGTTTATAAAAAAGTATCATATATAACTTAATTGTTATGCAAGGTTTAGAAACAGTTCGGAATAAATATTTTCCAACAGATATTATTATGGATGAAACGTCATGGCGAAATAGCAGCAGCAACAGCAGCTTGTCCTTGTTGGAGCAATGCTGGGAAAATCCCATCGGCTCCCGGTGCCTTGAAAAATGAAAACGTGTTCATAGCCCATTAGCAACTCAACGCAAGACGAGAACAAAAGCACCAAAAGGATAAGGAATGCATCTTAGAGGAAGTTATCCAAGAGTATTAGTCAGATTCCTGCTGCAGCCAGAGTTTCCAAGCTATATCTTACAGAGAAGAGATCCGCACTTACACGCATTGCATTTGAAGACTCCCAAAAAAAGTTGAAAACAAAACAATTGTTTAATGACCGCCACCTAGCGACCACAGGAATGAAACTATTATATAATATTTGAATATGCAAATGATACTAAGTTTGTCCAAATCTATAAAGCGGAGCAAAAGTTATAACAGTTTTATTCAGTCGGCTTTCCCACTCACCCCTACCAGTTATTTTACAAAATAGAGGAAAAAGTACAGGAGCAAACTTGGGTAAAATGATCTAATGATTATGAATTTTGTGGTACTATAAGGGTATACTTTTAGTCAAACAAAAAAATTGTCATTTTCAATCCGATAATAATTACTCTTGTTAACTAATTTTCTTTTTATCCCGAATTTTCCTAATTCACTTTCTAAAAGTAATTAAAACAATTCTTTAAGATGTTGTATAATCACTAAACAGAATGTTCAACGATATTCGAAAGAAAACTCGGAAAAGTTGGTGGTTTTGGGACACAGATGTGGCGTAGCCGACAAATAGCTATAAAATAGATTAAACTAATTTAGCAACGTCGTTCGAAAAACATACAGTTTTCAAAACAAGCTCCGGATGAAAAACGATTACAATGTTAACGAGTCGACATTTATTTGTTTGTGTTCAAAAAAAAATTAATGCAAACAAAATGTAAGGCTTGCAGTTTTTACTGACTGCCAAACTGAAAACAGTCTCTTGTTTTATATATTTAGAATACACATTCACAAGACAGCTGTAGATTATTAATGTTATATAGTAAGATTTATACGATATCTCCTTTGACTCATTTGACTATCATAGTATTTACATCTGGCAACACCGTATGAAAGCAAAATATATTTATGTCACTATAACTCAAATTATTGTTTATGTTTCATCTATCGTATCAAATAAACATATTTTTTCATTGATGTATTAACAATACTTTTAAATGTTCATTATACAAGTGTGTAGGTATTCCAGAATATTTCAAAATTCTAAAAAATGTCGTTGTATTCCTTGAGCATCGCTGTATATTTCCATCAAGGTTCAAATTGCACCCTCCCTAATGTAGTTTTAACAATCAAATTAGCATAGTTAGAAAGGGGGAAACAAAACCTTAAGAAACCGTTAGAATACCTCAGCTGGCGATCCTAAAGGGTTACGATCCCATAAAAATAATTAAGTTTACTTTTTAATGCTCTCGAGGGGCAAGTGGCATAAATATTTATTTTATAAACGCCTACACCAAACACTGGTTGTATCATTAGGGAGTACCTTACGCGACTAATTAGTGCAGAGTGAACAATAATGGGATTTTAAAAATTTGTACATATTGAACAATGTGAGGTAACAGTAAATTCCGCAAGTATTTTCAGTGTGAACACCGTCCTTTAACCCTTTCAATACTGCGTGGATCCCAAGAATAATTCTAAAAATTCTATATCGCTTAGCGCGGCTTTAAAATGTATTGGGATGGGATATTTCAGTAGTGCACGGTCTTCGCTTGGGGTTAACCTACAAAAATATGATTTGTTTTAGCGATGGCGATTCTTTCTAAAAAAGATCGATTTTTAAATCGATTCGAGTCGTAACCTGATGAATCGATACATAAAAAAATCGAGGTCTAAAAGATCGATTTCAAAAAAATCGATTTTTTTCAAGTTTTTATTTTTTACAATGTAAATATAAATCGATCTTTTTTATTGAAAAACAACAAGAAAGGTACCCCTAAATAAACAATCTCTCTCCGGGATCTCTTATCAGTAAAATTGGGGATTTTTTTTAAGTTCAGGGAATTCGATAATAATAACAATTATTTTTTTATTACCATATTATTATCACAAAGTATCGAATTAGGAATGTGTGAGATTAATGGAAAAGAATCATCGATAAAATAAAAATCGATTTTTCTTCATTCAAAATTAATGGATTTGTCGAAAAAATCGATTTTAATAAAAAATAAATCGATTTCTGCGAAAAGATCGTTGATTTTTTTTGGATTGATTTAAAAATGGACATGCTTTTCGTATATATTCCGATAAGAAACATAAGAGATTTATTCGTTAACGATATTTATCGGATTGAAAAAAAATCAAATAAAATTATATGAAAATTGTCAAACATTTGAAATATGGTCAATAATTGTTGAAAAACTGTCAAAATTGGTCAATAATTGTTGAAAAATGGTCAATAATTTTTTCAAAACTGTCAAAATTGGTCAATAATTGTTAAAAAAATGGTCGATAATTTTTAAAAAATGATCAGTATTTGTTGCAAAACTGTCAAAATTGGTCAATAATTTTTAAAAAATGATCAGTAATTGTTGAAAAACTGTCAAAATTGGTCATTAATTGTTAAAAATGTACAATTTTTGTCAGAAACTGTCAATAATTGTTAAAAAATGGCCAATTATTGTCAAAAATCGCTGAAAATTGTCAATAATTGTCAAGAATTTTGAAAAGTGGTCGATAATTATCGAAATTTTTTAAAAAATTTTGAAAAATTGTTAATAATTGACGATTATTGTCAAAAAGTGTTGAAAATTGTCAATAATTGTTAAAATTTTGAAAAATGGTCAGTAATTGTTGCAAAACTGTCAAAATTGGTCAATAATTGTTGAAAAATGCTCAATAATTAAAAAAAAATGATCAATAATTGTTGAAAAACTGTCAAAATTGGTTAATAATTGTAAAAAATGGTCAATAATTTCAAAAAAGTTGTCAAAAATTGTCAAAAAGTTTGGAAAAATGGTCAATAATTGTTGAAAAACTGTCAAAATTGGTCAATAATTGTTGAAAAATGCTCAATAATTTTCAAAAAATGATCCGTAATTGTTGAAAAACTGTCAAAATTGGTTAATACTTGTCAAATAATTGTTAAAAACGGAAGTTTTTTGTCAGAAACTGTCTATAATTGTTAAAAAATGGCAAATTATTGTCAAAAATCGCTGAAAATTCTCAATAATTGTCAAAAATTTTGAAAAGTGGTCGATAATTATCGAAAATTTTTGAAAAATTTTGAAAAATGGTTAATAATTGACAATTATTGTAAAAAACTGTTGAAAATTGTCAATAATTGTTAAAATTTTGAAAAATGGTCAGTAATTGTTGCAAAACTGTCAAAATTGGTCAATAATTGTTGAAAAATGCTCAATAATTTAAAAGAAATGATCAGTAATTGTTGCAAAACTGTCAAAATTGGTCAATGTCAATAATTTTCAAAAAATGATCAGTAATTGTTGAAAAACTGTCAAAATTGGTCAATAATTGTCAATCAATTGTTAAAAATGGACGATTTTTGTCAAAAACTGTCAATAATTGTTAAAAAATGGTCAATAATCGTCAAAAGGTGTAAAATTTTTGAAAAATAGTCAATAAATAATACGAGAGCCGTTTTCGAAAATCCACACCTTAAACACACGTAATTTATACAAAATCGATTAATATTACTCGAAAAATCGATAATTAAAAATCGATTATAACATAATAATAATCCATTTATATAAAAATCGTTTAATTTTTCAAACATCCCTACTTATAGAGTTCCCTAAAAGCTATTTTGAGAAAAAAAGCAACAGTGTCTGTCGAGTCTACTGGGATCCGAGCGGTTCCGCTCTCATCACTACTTGCGATGTTGCCAGGGGAATTGAAAAAAAAAGCCGCTCTACCAAAAACACAAAAAAAATCGAAAGTCGATTTTCAAGGGTGAAATATCGATTCACTGAAACGATTCAATACAAAATATCGATTTATTCGGTCCGGGGAATCGATTTCAGATCGCCATCCCTAATTTGTTTTGTTTCAGTCTACATCGAACACCGGCTGATTGTAGTTCGTGCACTTGTTCCCTGCATGTTTACGTTGTTTTTATTTGTTTATTTCGCGTATTCTGTGGATTATTAGTGCTAACGAGATTAGTATAATAGGAAAAGGTAAGACAATGTAAATTTTTTAGCCAAGTTTTTTGTATATGAAATTTTTCTACAATTGGATCCATCACAATGGAAGACACATCATTAAATGGGGGGCAAATGGGGCCCATGGCTGGTTCAGTAGCCAACAATAAACAAAATGAATAGACCAATCCGAAGTCCCACTATTCTAAACCGGGTATATTACATTTTATTCAACACGAATGGGCTAAGTTCGAATTGGAAAGATCACAATGGGAGGTTGATAGAGCTGAATTACAAGTAAGTTTTCGTTGTATTTGTGTTTGCTCAATTTTTTCTTATAAATGATCATCTTTAATCCATTGGAAAATTGGTGATTCTTACTAAGTATAGCATAGTAAACTTTTATTTTGTAAATTTAAATTACAAGTTCATATAAATAGTAATTAATGATTTGATTTATCACTGAATTTGACTTAAAATTAAAATGTTTTGTAATATTTACTATTTAGTAAAACTATCCAAAGGTAGAATACCTAAACATGTCAATAAATCTACACTTTAAGCATTTATAGTTACCCAATGGGTAAACAGAAAACGAAAAATGTTGGTTTCGGAAATACTTATCTAAGTATTCATTTTTTGCCAAAATACACAGTACAAGGTTAGTCTTTCTGGATAGGATTGAGGATGAAGCCTAAAGGGTTGATAGTTACAAACAGGAAATCTGGTTGCGTGACCCCAGTACACTTAAAAAAAAGATAGGCTACATCTGCAGTAAACTATCATTTTCCGTTTTTTAGATTAAAGTCGTAAAATCAGATATATAAAATATTCAGTCCATGAAGTAGGGGCTCTTATCCTTGAGTTTGATGGTAATGGGCATATAGTGGCATGGTTCAGGAGAATTAAGACTGTCCGGAGAAGCTACAACATGAAAGAAGAAATCTTGGTTCTAGCCCTAATTAATAAGCTGAGTGGTTCGGCGTTAAGATGGTTTCACTCTAGCCCTTATCACGCAGCAAGGTGCTTATGCATAAGAAGTTAGGCTTTTCAGAAGATGACCTGATATAGTATTTAATTGATGGGTTTGATGATGTCAATTTGCAAACTCAGGCTAAAATCAAAGAATTCCAGAGCCTTAACAAGGTGCATGTTTCTTTTTACAATAAAAAGTCGTTTGTGATCCTTCTAAGCAAATTTCATTTTATTTCCGACAACTCCACTCCCTACACGTGGTAGTTTAGAAAGCTCAGCAGACTCATAAAAACCCAACAATATACAAAAATTGAAAGACCGAATTTCTAATTAGATACGAACAAAATAGGAAACCATCGCTATTTATTTAAACCTTTTAGAATTTCAACAAAATTTGAGTTATAGTAAACCCAAAAACTGAAAAAAATAATACTCGACAAAAGAACGAAATATCTCCAAAAAGAACATTCCGTTTTTTATTCATCAACCCATTTTTATTCACTTGTCATTATCCTTTGTTTGTGATATTTGTTTATTAAAAATGTACCAGAGAACAATAACAGAGATCCCTGTGCAATATTCAGTCAAATTAACCTTGAATAAAGAATGCATCAACTTCGTGAAATGTCGCGTAAATGCATCCTATTTAATCAAGTTAAGTGACTCTACGGACTACCAGAATACTGCTATGAACGCGATGATGTCGCCGTCTTTGTAACTGTGCGTTCTCAGTTTAATTTTTCATTTTAAAATTCTAGTCTAGCAGCTAAAATAAAATTGGGTTGACTGCTACGCCGAGTGTTTTATTAAGGGCCACTTTTATAAACTAGGGTTAACAATTGGATTAAGTCAAGTACTGAACCCCTCCAACTAAACTCATTTAAATAGTTGAACGTACTTAATATTGTCTAGATATGCTCCAAACAAAGTTTAGTTAAACTTGAACGAACGTCTTAGAATTAGCGAACATTTGTATGTCCAAAAACGTTTATTGCGTTACTATTTGAGTTATCCTTGGTTGTCATTAATAGGAAAAAATTTGCTTTTAATTGTTTTGTAGGATAATGAAGATTGAAATGGGTTGTATGACCTTATATAATGGAATTATGTATTGGGCTCCCTTCTTCCATTCAGTGTCTAAGCAAGGACTCAGAGACTAGTTGATTAATTGATTTATTGAGCCTTTAGGCTTTTTGTGCTCTTGGTTGTACCGGTTATGTGAATAGACCAATAGTCCTTATCAGGCTCAACATCCTTGTCACTAGGTCCTTCTTGGAGAAATCCTCCCTTGGGCGATCTAATCCGAGGAATCTATATCTGCAATGAGAGAGTGCTTCACATTGTGTGTGAGGGTATTTCCTCCTCTTCCATACACAACCGACACCTATAAATGCCAATTGTATGCATGTGTTTCTTTAGAGTTCAGTAACCGCTGAGTAATCCTGTCACTTTCCTTATCTGGCTTTAATATGGGTTCAATGTTTCGTTAGTCAACGACTCCGAGGGATTTCTGACCAGGAGTTTACTGTTTTCCTGCTTTGGAACTTGGCACCAGTACATCTAATGTTTTGTTTGAATCCACAGAGATTTACATCCACGTGCTGCATTCCAAATGCTGGTTTAGGACCAGTGAATACAATTTCAGACTGCAGTTTCATTGCTCACAATACCCTTCTGCCCCGGGAGCCACTTAACTGTCACTTTTTAGTTGTTTGCTGGGGTCAAGAGTTTTTGGAGGCAGTCCCAGAACAGTCTAGATCTGATATGGGGGCATGCTAAAGATTTCAGTGCTGCCTCACTATCTGAGAGTATAAGGATATTCTGGCCTCTATACTAGTAGTCGCTTTAGTCTTATTTTTTGGGGAAATTTTAGGATATTTACAAGCCTAAGTTTAGGCAAGTCTTCCTCTTTTATCCAGCATTCTCCCAGGTATTGTACCCTAGGATTCTATAGTATGTGAATCGAAGTTCCTTTTCCCGTTCCGCAGAATCTACATTCTTCTTTCTCCACTAGTTTGAGATTACGATTTCTGAAGTGCCATTTCAGAGGGCAGTGTCCTATAATATAGGATCCTATACGTTATCTGGAAATAACAATACATCTTCCAGTTCCTTCAACAGTCTGAAAACACTTTGTTTGGTCATTACGCAGCAAACTATTTAATTTTCAACAACAAATCTACCCATAAGATGATGAACCGTTGCTAGTATTGATTGATTAAAGCAGTAGATACATTTGTTTCCATTTTAAATGATTTTATCCAGATACAATGGCGTTAAGAGGCAGGTTCAGTTGGTCAACATACTCTGAAACTCTTTCAAATTTTTCACGTTAACCATCACCATCACCATCAAATGCTTGAAATGCATCAAAGACTGATTTAATACACCTCAATCTGGTTACTACATGTTATCCTTAAATTTTTTCGGATGTAAATTACAGCAGAGCGACGAAGACTGGGCGTCGACCCAGCACTGTAGTGAAACGCCTCTAATGCGATAATAACGGTGAAGCAGTGACGAACGCGGTTAGTACTTGGATGGGTGACCATCGTACAGCCTGCAGCGAATCACTTTAGACTACTGGAGTGAGTAGGATATCACAGCTCGCAGGCATTATATCAATGAGCACGAGGTATAATGTAGATATAGATGAGACGTAAAACTGAGGTCCCGAGTCCATGAATGTTGGGCTCGATAAAGATCCCTACTACTGGTTGGAGCACTGGTGGGTTCGGCAAAATTTCCGGTTAGGGGTAGTGTGCTACCAGCGTTGGAGATTAGCCTTAGTAGCAGAAATAGTCCTACTGACAACCAGGCTCTGCTTAAAGCTATCAGTAATCCAACAACAAAGTGTCTCTAATATGGATGCCGGCACATGAGGGGATTGCAGGTAATGAAATGGCGGACCAGTTAGCTTAAGAAGGCTCTAACTCAAATAGAGGTCGACACGAGGGCACCTCCATACAAAGAGTTCACTGAACAAGGTAGACAAGGAGCTTCCAACCAGGCTATTGAAACTGGGTAAGAGACATTTGAAGAAAGTTACCGACCTGGTGACTGGACACAGAACCCTGAGGAAATATCTGCACAGAATGGGAGTTAGTGAACCTATGTGCAGAAAATGTGAACTTGATGAAGAAACACCTAGGTACTGCAAGAACGGAAGCACTTTGGGAAGGAATTAATACAACCATTAAAACTACTGAAAATCCCTTCAGTCAAACTAGTGGCCTTTATAGAAGACAGGAAGCTACTGGAATGGAAGTGGATAACAAGGGAAATGGTACAAATATTCAGTTCAAGTACCTGGGCTGTTGAGCACAACCCAAACGAATAAATAAATGAATAGACCGACGTTAAATGACAAAGAAAAAAAGCGACGGAGATTGATTCTGAAGTAGAAAAAAAACTGCAATTATGACAATGAAGATGGTAAAATGCAAAAACACGATTCTCAAGAAGTCGATAAATGGAAACCAATAAATATCCCTGTATGTTTTGAGTTTTAGGAAAAAGATCCTTTAAGGTTCATACTGGGCGTATTATAAAATAATCGAGAGCTTGAAATATAAATAAATAAATTTTTGAAAAATTGTCAAAAATGTCCAATAATTGTCAAAAACTATCAAAAATGGTTTCAAGTTGTCAAAAATGGACAATTGTCAAAAATTTGGAAAAATGGTCCATAATTGTCAATAATTATCAAAAATGGTCAATAATTTTGAAAAATTGTTAAAAATTGTCAAAAATTGTCAAAAATTGTCAAAAATTGTCAAAAATTGTCAAAAATTGTCAAAAATTGTCAAAAATTGTCAAAAATTGTCAAAAATTGTCAAAAATTGTCAAAAATTGTCAAAAATTGTCAAAAATTGTCAAAAATTGTCAAAAATTGTCAAAAATGGTCAAAAATGGTCAAAAATGGTCAAAAACTATCAAAAATGGTTGAAAATTGTCAATTATTTTTAAAAACTGTCAAAAATGGACAATTATTGTCAAAATTGGTGAATAATTGTCAAAAATTTTTTAAATTTTGAAAAATGGTCGGTAATTGTCAAAAACTATCAAAAATGGTCAAAAATTGTCAAAAACTGTCAAAAATGGACAATTATTGTTAAAAATTGTGAAAATTTTGAAAAATAGTTGAAAGTTGACAAAAATTGTTAAATTTTTTGAAAAATTGTCAAAAAATTTGAAATATGGTCAATAATTGTCAAAAATGGTCAAAAATGGTCAAAAATTTGGAAAAATGGTCCATAATTGTGAAAAATGGTCAATAATTTTGGAAAATGGTCTAAAATTTTGAAAAATTGTCAAAAATAGTCAAAAACTGTCCACTATTGTTAAAAATGGACAGTTATTGTCAAAAATTGTCATCATTTTGAAAGATGGTCAAAAATTATCAAAAATTTGTAAAAATGGTCACTAATTTGAAAAACAATGGTCATTAATTGTCAAAAATGGTCAATAATTGTTAAAATTTTGAAAAATGGTCAATGATTGTCAAAATTTTGAGAAATGGTCAATAATCGTCAAAATTATGGAAAATAGTCAATAAATAATAGGAGCCGTTTTCTAAAATCGATTTAAACACGTAATTTATAAAATCGATTTACTAAAAATCGATTAATATTACTATAAAAATCGATAACTGAAAATCTAGTACTAGAGTTATTATAAGACAGAAATATTTAATAATATACTAATGATATTATTTTGTTACTTAAAAAGCATCGGCAATTTACCTGGTTCAATATGTAGATGTATCACATTTATCATTTCACTTTGGTGTTTTGTGACTACCGTACATCTTCATGCGTTATGAAACTTCATTCACGCAAAATCTAATTTTCTAAAACCCTTTCCAAGAACGGGTCATTCCAAGAGAGATGATTAAGCCCCAGGAAACGTCACTATCAAAATTATTTATGCTCAGAAACACACACATGCGATTTTCTTGTTTTATGACAGAAATCCTGTTTCCTCTGAATCGTCGTTCTATATTCAGTTGCAGTCGTTTAATCAAAATTCCCGCCATTGTTTCAGAATTTCCACAGTCAGGAGGTTTGTAATGCGGAATAAAAGTTGGTTTATGCACTTAAACGATAACAATATACATATATGTCCATTGAAGTTATTTTTCAAGTTTCAGTGCTACTGAACTCTTCTGTTTTACTCGACAGACAGACCGTAAGCACCGTTTATAGTACTAAACCCGTTTAACTAAACTGGTTTAAACAGTTAAACGCCGTTAATGTTGCCTTGAAACGAAGTTTAGTTAAACCTGGAAGAAGTTTGAATACGTCGAAAAATTTAGGGAATTTTTTGTGTGAAAAACGTTCGTTGGTGACAATGCTTGATATTATTTGAGTTTTCAGTACTTTTGTTCGCAGTTATGGACGTGCAACAGTTGAAATAATTAGAATCAACAACTTTTTCTTGACAGTCACCTCATCAAATCTAACCTTCATAATACATTGACATAAGTTAGCCAAGTGTCAAAAAGAACAGTTTAAAGTTAAACCTTCAATATTGAGCGTTCAAGTTTAAACTGGTTTAACTTCCATACCAACAGAGACAACTAAATATTATAAACTATAGTAAATTTTATACCCATTTAGAATAAGACCATCCTTATTTATTATTAATAAATCGGTTGAAACAAAAAATTACCAACAAAAATTAACGTCGTAACTAATTTATTAAATGTCACGTTTTTGAAGTTACGTCAAATTTTGATTTCATGTTAATGTCAGATGGTTCAAGAAGCCGCATACGTTAAGTTACTAAAACGGCTGGTACCTCTAAATAGGTATTAATTTTACTATAGTTGAATGCTTAACGAGTTTAAGTGTAAACGGTGCATACGGCCATTTTAGTATTTCATCAACAATTCAATAAACTTTAATAAACTTTAACGTCGAAAATACATACAGATGGAACGATGAATATAGACAAGCCTTTCATTATGAAATAGTAATTATTAGAACGATCTCTTTCCTTTGTGGTTTTCAAAGCACTATTCACTTGAAATATAACTTTGCTACGGGTTGAATCACTATACAAACTTTAACTTTATAGAAAAATGCACTTATTATGCAGGAAATAAAGGAATTAAATTAATTACTATGAAGCTTGACCCATTTGGTCTGAAATTATCGGTTTTATACCGATAAAGCAGTGGTAGGTCTTAGCTGGGAGACCGATTGGGTTGGAAATTCAACATCGACTGTTACTAGCTGAGCTAGACTCGGAAAAACCAGGGAGATAATGCATTTAGGCGCGAAGTGCGCGTTTGGTTACGCCTACTTCAACTGCCGAAGAATAATAGTAAATATTGCAAGGCGCCGATCAGCCGCCAGGGAAAGAAAACAAAACGCGATTTTGAACTAAGGTAGAAGTATTTGGAAGCAGTGGCGCGCCGGTAGGAATTTCGAATGAAAATAAAAGAACTAAGTATAACTCTACATGAATATACAAAGGAACTAAAATATAAATATACAAATTATTGAACGTGTGGTTTCAACATCTAGATTAATAGAAATGGGGTTATTGTGTCCTGCTGATGGTTGCAAGAGTAAAAGAGGATTAGATGTCTCTTTTTTTCGATTTCCGAAGGATTAAGCTAGGTAAGTACACGCCTGTCTGTTGAGTGTTTAATTTAAAAATAATTAATTACGAGGTTAAAGGCGTTACAAACCGAATAAAATTTATATCTGGATGGAAGTTAACCATAAAATAATTAAAAGCTCTTTGGAATATTTTGAAAACAAAGCAATATACATTTTTGTTGACCAGAAATCTTAATCAGGACTGCTTTGAAAATGTCTTTGGTCAAATTAGAAATTGTCAAAGACCTAAAGGGTCTAGTCTTGTTAGTGTACGGTGACATTGCTAGTTACTTTCGCATAAAGAAAGCATTACTATATCTCTCTAACCCTGCAATCTGAATGTGAAATCCACTACAACATTTTTTAAATCAATCGTTCCAATAAGAAAATGAAACCTTGCTACCATTTATTCATCATTAAAAACTAACATTGTTGTATCGATTTTATATTTTTGTAAGGATGGATAAAATATTATTTCCTGATAATGTAGCTTTTTATAGATGGAAATATAAACTTATGCTCACTTCACCGTTACGTTTAATGACAGCTTAACGTTAAACTGCGATTATACTCTTGCACCGCGTGTTAACCGGACTTTAATTATTTTTAGGCTCTAGTCTAATTAAACAGTCAATTTGTAGAGCCGGTTTGTACAAAATAACCTCCAATTCCAAATTATATTCAAAGTTTTCGATTTGAATGAAGTATAAAATATATAAAGATGAGCTCTTCAGAATCTGATATATTTGACGATGATTTAGACATAATGGAAATAATAGATTTTGGGCTCCCTAGAAAAGTATACAAGGGGGTGTCCATTAATTACGTGAGGTGTTCAGGTGGGAAAGGATCGAGTCGTATCTTACTAAATCTCACTTGGGGGAGAGGGGGGGGGTCTTGGCAAATATCACGTAATTTTTTTCTAGCAGAAAACGATGTAGAATTTCGTCAAAGTTAAGTTGAATTAAAAAATGTGTCTTGATTAAAATGTGATACAACATTACGATAATATTCCCAAATACTAGTCTTTGCTAGTCTTAAGTAATTAAGCAATTTTTTTTTAAATAAATCCAACGCTTTTACGCACAAAACACAAATTTTGAAAAATCTCACGTAAGATTAGGGCAGGGGGGAGGGGGTCGAAAAAAATCTCACTACATCTCACTTGGGGGAGAGGGGGGCCAAAAAATCTCCAAAAATGCCTCACGTAAATAATGGACGCCCCCCAATAGAAATCATCATTTGGAATTGGCTGAAGTCCTTCTTTAGGCGATTTCGTCTAAAGAAAAATACCGTTCTTCATCTTTTAGACATGATAGAGGGAGAATTGAAGTATCCAAATGATATGTAAGTAAATGGAGGCACTTGGAATCACAAAAAAATGATGAAGATGCGACAGCATTAAATTCTTCTTCAATTTTCAATCAAGTCCAATTATTTTCATCTGTAGAGGTCTGGTTAGTTTTCTTGTTTTCGACAATGTGTTTGAATTTTTCTACTATACAGCTGAGCAACAACTTTTCATCGGCAGTAAAATTAGGTCCCCGAGTCTTCTTTGATGTCATCAGAAGTGTTAAACTACGTTAACTTACAAATAGAAACATCAACAATGTCAAACTAATCATCGTATGACAGCAGTCATCTGAATTACCGAGGTTGCCAAATCAATTTAAAATCTAATCTAAGGTTAGTTAACTTTACGAATCTCCGACATGGTACAAACCAGACAATTTGTAACCAATCCTTAAATTTTACCGGTAGTTAACAAACCGCCGCTTAAAAAAGTAACAGTGCAGGTGGCTGTTACAAATAATCATATATTTTTCTCTTCATGATTTATGTTAGATTTCTCTTCTAATAATCCCTTTTTTTTCAGTTATTGGAACAAATTCAAGTCACTCAACTTAAACCCTTGAGCATAAAAAGCAGAAATTTTGTACAAAGGTTTATTTTATGATGTAGATATGGATTAGGACTAGATTTATTGAAATGCCAACGATATAGTGATTTATGTTTTCGCTATAAAGTTTTATAAGAATTTTTTTATTGTAATTCTCCGGGTTAGGATGAAAAATGTTACTTCAAAATTGTAATTTTTTTGCGCTTAAGGTTTTTTATTGTTGCCTAGGTGTTAACCCTACAGTTACGTCTGGTTAGGTGTAGGGATATTGTTGTAGGTTTTGATATTATAACCTCCTAGCCTTCCAAGAACCCTATATGTAATTGTATTTCAGACGGAAATTCATGTGTGGAGTAATTGGGGGACATATGAATTGATTAAACATATTTTTGGATATCCAAAAGGCGTTAAAATCCCTTAGCTATTACCGTGCAACGTCCAAATTGGTATTAAATTACTCCTCTCTTCTCAATAGGAAGACCCAACAAAGTGTTTCCAGTCTGGATCCCTGGCCAATCTGTGATGTTGGGATGTTGTTATGGAGAGGCCTCTTTAATTAGTGATCTTCCAGGTAATTCGAAAGGTCATCTGACTTCAATAAAACTATGATGACTAAATCTAGTATAAGTATCTATCATTATAGAATACTCATAGTATGAACTGAATAGAATATCTTTATTATAATATAATACTATTTAAACTGATTCTGTTATTGTCTGCTTCTACGCTATTTATATTGCTAGTCAAGTTCATGTTTACATTTACTATTGAATGTTATATAATATACCTGATGAACTTGACTCTTGATACCTGTCGGCCTCGTGGGTTTTATTTATGCATTATTTAACGTTCAAAGATTTATTAAAAATAGTTTCAAGAGAATTTATTCCTCATTTTATTGTAAGCCAAAAGTCATCATAATTCTGGTATGAATGGAAAGGCAGAATGTTTTACAAGAGTTTCAAGTGTGGGTGTGGTAAGTTTTATTGGAGCAATTCGCATCTCATCAAATTTACTAGGATATGTTCACTCAAAGGCTTTTATACACCCTTCGCAAATTTTTAGAAGCTGAAATGGGTCCGGAAAGGTTTGCGACCCTCGGAATTTTGGAACGATTTTTTTTTATTAGAAAGCCCTATTTCTATAGAACATTTTAAAAGAAAAAAATTCTTGGATCATGTACTTTTGAAAGAGAAAATCGCAATTGAAAGTACTAAAATTTTTTTTTTAAATTTTGACAATTTTTGACAATTATGTCTAGATATCAGATGGTGGATTGAACAATGTTGCCAGTTCATGTGGAATACAAATTATTTGATATTTTTTCGAGAAGGGGAAGGGAATAAATATGTATGTATATAGATAGACATAACTTATATAAACCAAATAAAACTCAACAACATAGTAAACTGGAGTACGCGCCGAAGTTTGATTGACACCTATCCTAACCTAATTTTTTTTGTGATGGGGGAAATCTTCTAAAGAACTTGGAAAGGAGTTCAAAGTTGCCGGATTCCACCAACAACGTTTTCATCCTCAACCCTTAATGGGCCAAGGGAGGGCAGGTTACTCTAAGGAGCCATGGTCGATTGCTTACCTGCTAAAACCCACCACCAATCAGTCCACACTCTGTACCTGAAACGCCTTATACAAATGTGAATTCGGTCAACCTTTTTTTCCCCCGAGGAATGGGGAAGCTGTACCAGCCTGTCCCAGCAGTTGGGATGTGCAATGCTGCCGGGTGTTGTGTGGGGCTCGCACCCACTAAACCCCCACCTCTTATGCTATCGGTCTACTCCCGGGAAAAAGGCATAGTCCATATCTTCGGTCAAACCAACCTAAACCAATCTAATCTACCCTAATAATAATATAGTGTTCTATAAACTGTGAACGAATATTTAAACTAATCTAATCTAACCTAACTAAATGTCAACTATAAACTACACAGGATAACGCGCCGAAATTTGTTCGATAATATTGCTAAATCTAGCACTAGGAGTGGGACCAAACACTTCCCACCACATAAACTGGTCCACATATTGTAAAATAGCATTAAATAGTGTTGAAAAAATATCATTTTTGAACTAAATTCGTGATTTTTAAAGTAATTTCTGAATGATCCAACGAAATTTTTGTTCTAATCTACTTTATTTAAGGTGAGCTATCAAACAAATTTAAAATTAACATAAAATTCCGAGGGTCGCGAAGTCTTCCAGAACCGGTGTGAGCCAGAATAGATTCTTGTGAGTCGCAGAAATAAGGTACTTTGCAGTTTACTGCTTCGTTGCCTCGCCAGGCAAGTTCAAAAGAGAATAAGTAAAATATTTTTTTCCTTAAGCCATCTGGGGTGTCTCCGTCATGAATTATGATCATTTCCAATAATACTTGTGTTGTAAGGGCTTTCGAACTTTCTTTTCTTTTCTCTTGGTTACCTTGAAGTTGTTTTCGTTTTGAGTCCTTCGCCAAACGGGCTGATTTAAAAACAATGTCGGTAAATGGATCTAGTAGCATGCTTTTGATACTTGACTCTTTGTACTCCTCTCCGTTTTTTTTTTCATATTGTAAGCATGATCTTCCATAATTTTTGCTAATCCTTAGACTGGAGGATACCTTTCAAGCTTATAATCTCTTATCAATAAAAACTGTGAAAACTGTCGCCACCATGAAGCTTTGGAAACACACGTATTTGGAGATATATTCTCCGACACTGCCTTTTTAATTTCTGCAATGGATTATGTTCCAAGTCTGTTTTTTTCTTCAGAAACACTCATTTTTGAACCGAGCTAATCCGACGTTTTCTAACAAGAAATAACACAATGACATTTTAAATAAATATCAGAACCTTGGTAAAATAAAATTTGCTTTGATCAACGAAACTTGAAAAAAATTAAAATTTGTCGCTGTAAAATCACATGTGAATGTTGTTGAGGTAATTGCAGGTAACTTTTTTGACTTTTTTGCGATAGTATTTTGCCATTGAAAAAGACTCTAGTGAAATAGTCATTATAATGAAAATTTGCAATGTTTCCTGCAAAAAGTTTGTTTTTAAAACTTGGGTTTATGTAATTTCCTAGTATGTACCTGAAAAATTGGGTCTCAGAAAACGACACTTTTAATACCTCGTCAAACTTAACTGAAAACTCATTCTATACCTTCTATAAATTCGTATAATCCACTTTCCGTACAGAAAATGATCGAATACTTTGGAGAAACACAACAAAGCCCAACGCCATTAATAAAATTCCGTATTACAAGTTTGACAGGCCATACGCTTGTTGATTGACACACCCTGAAATATCGAGAGAGAGTTCGTGTAAATATCGTTTATTTATAATTGAGGAATAAGCATCTGTTGGCTTGGATATTCTGCTGGAAAACGAGTTTTTTTTTCTTTCTAGCTGCGGTGAATTCGTTTCTAAATGAAAAATTGAAATACGTTAATACGTAAAAGTGAGGTAAACTCATTCAAATTCTGCAATCTCAAAAGAATATCCAAATGAGACGTTCACTAGCAAAACATCATCTGTGTTTGTCAGAGATAAACAATTTTAATTGACATCCTTTTATTGATCGACTAGTTTTAATTTGATGCAAATATTTCTTATCATTGCTAAGTGAACATGATTCCACTGAGCAATTTTCGTAAGTGATATCCCCTATGATATCACCTAATCATCTAATTTTTTCGAAAAAAATCGAAAAACACGTTGCTAAGTTGCTAAGTAATGTTTCAACAAGAAGCTTAAGTGCTAGTGGCAACAAAATGCACCTGCACGAATGCATTTTGTTAAAAAAATATTGTGTTTTTTCGATTTTCTTCACAGGAAAAATGGGATGCCTGAATGGTAGTTGACAAGACTATTTCTTCATACTCATAGCTTAAAAAACATATTACCTATTATACATGCTTACATAATAAATATGTAGGTAATTCGAAAACTGAAAAACAGGTAATTGAAGCGTCGTCATCATCATCTTCATCTGTTTCTCCGTCAGAACTAACTGTTTCTGTGAATGTATTGATCCGTTAATTTCAGTACAAGTCATTATTGCATGATTGAATGACTAAAGTAACATCTTCATTTATTTATTATTATTATTATTGTTATTAATTTAAATTTTGTCTTTTAAATATGTTGTATATATATTGTTTGTGTTGTTTCCTGTTCTTCTTGGTAAAATCGAAGTGAAACGTTTCCAATAAAATAAAACATAAAAGAGTGATTTCTTTCCAGACAACGTATTATTTTATTTCACAACTTGTTTGTGTTTTTAACGGAAAATATTTTTTTCTACAGTCGCGTGACTAATTACTATATTCAAATGAAATCGTAAAGACGACAAATGCCGAGGAATGTTACTTTACGCTCTAGCGCAAAAGAGTAATTATGCGCCAATGTAGAAAAGTGAGGTATTATTGTCGAGGTCCATTAAAGACCGAGAAGCGAAGCTTCGAGATCTTTAATGGATCCGAGACATTAATACACTTTTCTAGCGTGGCTCATATAGAATTTTTTTCACTACTTCACTACTGGCATTTTATTTTTTTAAATATTATTTTGTCGACTCCCGTTTCACATGACATGACAGCTGTGCACAAGTTAACCTCACATTCTATTAAATGGATTGAAATTTAGTTATAATCAAGTAGGCTCTGTATTTTTCTACCTTGGTTAATAATGAACAACTTTACTACCTCAACAAAAGTCAATAAAGTTAGGTTTAGAGGCTAGTAGTGAAAAAAAGGAGTATGTTCCGCTCGCTTATTCAATCAAACCACGCTCTCCGAATTAACTCAATTGGTGAATAATTAACAATTTATCAGATTAAAAATTAAATAAAATTATATGAAAATTGTCAAAAATTTTGAAATATAGTCAAAAATGGTCAATAATTGTCAAAAATTGTCAATTATTGTCAAAAACTGTTAAAAATGGACAATTTTTATCAAAAACTGTTAAAAATGGACAATTTTTGTCAAAAACTGTCAAAAATAGTCAATAATTGTCAAAAATTGTCTAAAATGGTCAATAAATGTCAAAAATTGTCAAAAATGGTCAATAATTGTCAAAAATGGTCGATAATTGTCAAAAAGTTTTGGAAAATGGTCAATTGTCAAAATTTTTTTTGGAAAATGGTCAAAAAATTTCAAATATTGTCAAAAATGGTCAAAAACTGTCAAAAATGGACAATTATTGTCGAAATTGGTCAATAATTGTCAAAAAATTTTAAAATTTTGAAAAATGGTCGTTAATTGTCAAAAACTATCAAAAATTTTGAAAAATTTTGAAAAATTGTCAAAAAATGACAATTATTGTTAAAAATTGTCAAAATTTTGAAATATGGTCAAAAATGGTAAATAATTGTCAAAAATGGTCAAAAATTTGGAAAAATGGTCCGTAATTGTCAACAATTGTCAATAATTATCGAAAATAGTCAATAATTTTGAAAAGTGGTCTAAAATTTTGAAAAATTGTCAAAAATGGTCAAAAACTATCAAAAATGGTTAAAAATTGTCAGTTATTTTTAGAAAGTGTCAAAATTGGTAAATAATTGTTAAAATTTTGAAAAATAGTCGATAGTTGTCAAAAACTATCAAAAATGGTCAATAATTTTGAAAAATTGTCAAAAATGGCCAATAATTGTCAAAAACTATCAAAAACTGTCAAAAATTGACAATTATTGTTAAAAATTGTAAAAATTTTGAAAAATAGTTGATAATAGTCAAAAATTGTCAAAAATTTTGAAATATGGTCGAAAATGGTCAATAATTGTCAAAAATGGTCAAAAATTTGGAAAAATTGTCTAAAATTTTGAAAAATTGTCATTAATGGTCAAAAACTATCAAAAATGGTTAAAAATTGTCAATTGTTGTTAGAAACTGTTAAAAATGGACAATTTTTGCCAAAAACTGTCGAAAATGGTCACTAATTTGAAAAACAGTCAAAATGGTCAGTAATTGTCAAAAATGGTCAATAATTGTCAAAAATGGTCTAAAATTTGGAAAAATGGTCCATAAAATTGTCAATAATTACCAAAAATAGTCAATAATTACCAAAAATAGTCAATAATTTTGAAAAATGGTCTAAATTTTTGAGAAATTGTCAAAAAGTATCAAAAATGGTTGAAAATTGTCAATTATTTTTAAAAACTGCCAAAAATGGACAGTTATTGTCAAAATTGGTCAATAATTGTCAAAAAATATTAAAATTTTGAAAAATTGTCAAAAATGGTCAAAAACTATCAAAAATGGTTAAAAATTGTCAAAATTGGTAAATAATTGTTGAAATTTTGAAAAATAGTCGATAATTGTCAATAACTATCAAAAATGGTCAATAATTTTGAAAAATTGTCAAAAACTGTCAAAAATGGACAATTATCGTTAAAAATTGTCAAAATTTTGAAAAATAGTTGATAATTGTCAAAAATTTTGAAATATGGTCAAAAATGGTCAATAATTGTCAAAAATGGTCAAAAATTGTCAAAATTATTGTTAGAAACTGTTCAAAAAGGACAATTATTGCCAAAAAATGTCGAAAATGGTTAAAAATTGTCATAATATAAAAAACTGTTTTAATTATTAAAAGGGCGACTGGAGAAAAAATTATGTGTGTTTTTCGAGCTTAAAGTAAAATTGCCGCTTTCGAAAGATCGCCGCGCTCCGCTCCGCGTCGCGGGGCAAAATTCTTTCTCAAGCGGCAATCTGTTACTTTATGCTCTAAATACACAAATAACTATTAGCATAAAACACCTGTTTTTATAGCGCAAAAAAATATTCAAGAAATGCGACATATTAGAAAGAAATGCCGATACACGACAACTTTTAACTTGAAGGGGGACACTTTTTAGCGCTAATGTCATAAACGTCAGATTCACCCCCTCCATTTGATACCAGCCTTCCATTGTTATTGAAAATGTGACAACTTTGGAAGCCAATATCTCACGTTGGCGACAACGCATCGGTATGGCGCTCTTAGAACTTTGTTCAGGACATCAAAATAAACAAATTAGACACATTTCCATGGTGGGGCGCCTATTATTGATCACGAAACAACAGCGCGGGGCCCATGATCCATTTCCACAGTGGAAAAATTACTCGTTTCGGTCAGTATGGCGGGCCTTAAGTGACGCCATATTGGTATGGCATATTACGTTCGCGGACTTTGGCGACCTCCATGACGACATAAAACAAGAATCAATCAATCAATTCACCCCCCCCCCCCCCAAAGCTACCCTTTAGGGGTGCCATACCGGGAATTCAAAGTGGGGAATAACGTTGTCTATCAGCCACCAACGCTTCGGCGTGGGGCCTATTATACATGCAAAAACCCTCTCGGCTCCCGGTCTATATTGTTTGAAATCTTTGTTAACTGATTAATAACGTTGGGTGTAGGTAAATCATTAATGTTGTTGATGGGTCCAGCTGTAGAGTGAGAAGCTCGAGAAGTGGTTGCAGGATCTTATTTTTTATGTTTTTTAGCTGGAGGTTCTGAGGCGTCTCATCTAAGTGTGTTTATGATGTTGGAATAATGCTGCAGATAAAGCTTAATTGAGTTGGCTGAACTGTATCCAGTAATTCTAATTAATTGTTGTTCATCCACCTCTCCTTTAGCCAGGTTACTGACTGCTGTCGACCGCATAGAGTGGTTTGTTATTTTTATTTCTTTTGTATCTAAACCTGCCTTCTCTGCTGATTCTTTAGTCCATTTCGAAAGTTCGTTTTTCCCTCTGGAGTGTTTTTGTACCATCCACTTGATTGTTCTTTGTTCCATGATGGGTTTACTAATAAGAATAATCTATCAGTTGTTATTCTAGATGAACGTTTAACCATTAGAATTTTAAAAAGACGGACAGGACAAAATGTAGGGTTCTTCGTGCTGGGGACCAGCCATTTACTATCGGCCATTTTTTTTTCCACCCTGGGCCGTTTTATTGAAGAGAGGATTATATTCTAATAATCCTAAAAAGTAGGATTTTTGAAAATCAGTCATTTTAAAAAATATGTAACTATGTTATCTACCTGTTTTAATCCCAGAATTATCCACTTCCTCTTTAAAATAATGAACTCTGCAATTGACAGCTTCTCCACCTCTCCAGGCAAGTTCTCCTGAAGCTATATGGTGAAATTTTCGCTGGAGTCCCGCCTAGGAATGGAGAATTATCGATAGTCCCGACTATAGATATTTATCGATAGTGCTATTTTTACTATCGATTATTATCGAATATTTCACTCATACATGTTGTATCGAATGCTAAATTATTAAATGGAAATTCAGCGGAAATTCCACGTTGCCATGACAACCCAGCGATAACTCCACGTTGCCATGACAACCGTTGTCAAACAACGTTAAAATAATAAACGTGAAACGTCAAAGAAGAGTTTCTTAGAGGTCATGAATCGATTCGGAGATATAATAGAACGGGAAATTGACAAAAATGTATTACGTTACTGTTTCAATAAATAAATAATTTGTTTTTATTGAGATTTTTAAGTTAGGGACGTTACATTATCTATCTGAATATACAGTAATTTGTATTTTTATTCGAGAAATATTCTCTCTAAATACCGCTTGTGCTTAAAAATTAGCCGGATAATTTCCACAATGAAAAATGGTCAATAATTGTCAAAAATTTTTAATAATTGTCAAAAACTATCAGAAATAGTCAATAATTTTGAAGAATGGTCAAAAATCTTGAAAAATTGTTAAAAATGTTCAATAACTGTCAAAAACTGTCAAAAATAGTCAATAATTGTCGAAAATGGTTCATAAGTGTATATATTTTGAAAAATGGTCAATAATTGTCAAAAATTTCGAAAAATAGTCAAAAAAGGCCAATAATTTTGAAATATTGTCAAAAATTATCAGTAATTGTCAGAAATTGAGAAAAAATGGCGGATTTTTAGTACTTTTAATAGAAATTTTCCCTTCCAAAAGTGAATTTTTTTCTTTTAAAATGTTCTATAAGCAATGGGGGGCTTTCTAATAATAAAGAAAAGCGTTACAAAATTCCGAGGGTCGCGAACCTTACCGAATCCGTCTAAGATGCTGACAGTATAAAATAATGATTGTACTCACACGCAATACACTCTCTTTCTCTCCCGTCTTTCTTTCTTTCTCTTTCTTCTCTCTCGTTGTCCCATCTCTCTCTCTCTGCCATTTCTCTCCCTATCTCTCATCTTTCTTTCTCTCTCTCATCTCTCTCTTTCCCATCTCTCTCTCTCTCTCTTTCGTATCTCTCTCTCTCTCTCTCTTTCGTATCTCTCTCTTTCTCTCTCACATCTCTCTCCCTCTCCCATCTCTCTCTCTCTCTCTCATCTTTCTCTCTGTGTCCTATCTTTCTCCCTCTCCCATCTCTCTCTCTCTCTCCCATCTCTCTCACTCTCTCTCTGTCCCATTTTTTTATAGCATTTTTACTCCATATCAGCTTTCAAAATATATTTATATTCTTCACCTAAACATCTTAACTATCGATAGTACCGAAAACTATCGATTTTGTTCGATAGTCAAAAATATCAAATAGTCAAAAATATCTATAAACCATGGATAGTTCTCCATTCCTAGTCCCTCCTCGTCCCATAATAAAACTATTGTGTAGTATTCTTCCAATTTTAATGAAGCTCAGCTCGATTTCCTTTTATTGGCGCACATCTGCAAATTCCTTCGTTTCGCATTATGAGCTTCCCTACTAGACTTAAAGATGATATCTTTAAATAGTTAAAAACTAGTTCTTTGTAATTTTCATCGTTTTCTTTCTTCATGTTCCACGCCCAATCTTTCAGGATTAGGTAGGATATTACAAAATTTATTGACAATATAATCAGAAAAATTGTTTAGCGTCGTTTGCTGGTATCCTAGGTGACCATACGTACTTTTGTAATGTATTTTTTGGTGACAACAGCTGTCAAGTTTTGCCGCGGGTAACCTCGAAAAAACCGCTGACAGGTACTGGTGCATACAGTTGTTTCGGGGGTATTATCCCTATGCATTTAATGTTTCCCGAAAAATTCGGAAAAACGAGTTTCTAAGTAATTTGTTTTAACAAATAGCATGAGCGAGAGTGGTTTAAAAAATCCGAGTCGAAGACGAGGATTTTTCCACTTTCGCGAATGCTATTTGTTAAAACAGATTACTTAGAAACGAGTGTTCCAATTTTTCCACAGGAAAAATTAGATGCACGAGGGATATTTGGTAAGATTATTTCCTGAGTTAAATAAACATTTTATTTTAATACAACATTTTTATTAATTGTCAAACTTGTCAACTTGTCAAACTTGCATGAAATTTTTTCGATTTTTTTTCCGGAAAAACTGCTGACAGCTAAGTTGACAGTTGTTAAGTAATTTTTTCACTTAAAATTTTTATTTGACATACCAATTCTTGATAGCGATTGGTCAAAATTAATAGGAAGGAAATAATCATCTAAAACCCATTTTTTGTAATTCAAAATTGCTCGATTGTGATTGGTGGAAAATAAGACTAGGCTTAGTATTAAGGGAAATAATTTTTTGTTAAATTTATTACCAACAACTTCAACTTAGTAACCTGAAGTATTGCCTATAAAAATATTTCAAACAACTTGCTGACTAGCTATGTAGTATTTTCAATATAATATTTTCATATGTCTGAAGGCCACTTCTAGAGTGTTAACAATAATTCTAAACCTCAAAAATGTCTTAAAATAGTGTGGTAATATTAGGTACATTAGAATGCTATGCGGGGCCTAAGGCATGGAGCAGAACAGAGCGTAAAGATAGAATCCCTATTCTCGCATGCCTTTTCCAACTCGTCTCTTTACTCCCCTTTTAGGCCCTTATCCCTCCGACAGCCGGCAGCACGGAACAATCCGGAACGAGCACTGCGGTCGCCAGATTTTCTAATTACATCAAATGATACACCCGAAACTATTCAAAAGGGTTTAGTTTACCCGATGCGGGGTCCCTTTACATACTTTAGTTAGTTCTTTCGATTTGTAATTTTTTTATTGATTTAGTGTTATAGTGACCTACTTACCGATCACGGTAGGATGTGATGTTCTCTTACCTGAAAAAAAAATATTGGTTAGTCTGATGAGGAAAAATTTAGCAAAATTAGGTGCATTTTGCAACTAGTCATATAAATAGCTATTATGTAACTGCTATTATTTCTGATTGTACATTGTTGGCATAATTTCATGTTTTTCGACAAGCTTCAAATTTATTAATTAGGTTGCGCGACGACGAGTAATTGAGAGAGGTATTTGAAGTCTATTCGCCAGGAAATTGTTTTGTCATCAAAATGCTAATTAAGTAGGGCTACGGAGCGTGGCAGCAGAAGTTTTTTTGTATCTATCACAAAAAGTTCAATATTTTCTTTTTGTAGCTCTTTTAGCAGTCAGTAGTTTAATTAGAACTATCGGCTTCAACAAAAAAAATGTAGATTTGTCTTCTCGGCGAAATATACTATTGGTAAAACGATATACCAGAAGAAAATCAATGTTGACGAGTTACAAATAAATATTGATAATATTAACAATAAACTCATTGTAATTAATTTAAGATTTTATTATTCATTCATCCACTAGTTGATAAAATCGTAAAGTTCTTTTCACGATCTAAGAAACTGACTAGACTTGACTTAGGCTTGAGATGCAATAAAACCATAAAACTTTTCGGATTTACCGTGCAGGGCCGCACTATACCTGATGAAAAAGAAAAAGTACGAAGTAAATTAATTATTACAATTTATTAATTTATTTTTTTTATATTTCCCTTATTAATGTGTGAAGTTGGTTGGGAATTAAATTAACAAACTAAAATTTGCAGCAACATTATATTTTAACAGTATATAATACTTACATAATCAATTTCGCTATCACTTCTTTCTTCCAAATTAATAATAATTCTTTTTACGGGTTCTAGGCTATTTATATATAGAGCCGGTATTTTTTGACCACCAGCAAATAATACATTGCAATAAAACAAGGTATTTATAATAATAATGACCCAAAAGTTTTATAGAGTTTTCAGGTAATAATTTATTATTTGCCAACAACAAAATAAATACGACCCTGTCACGGCTAATACTTTTATGGCTTTATTGCATGTCATTATTCCATCTCAGGTCAGGTCAGTTTCTTAGATCATGAAAAGATCTATACTTCATGTGGATGAAACTTCAATGGGATTAATATAATATTCTCCACAAAGAGCAATGCATTCTTGCATCCTTTGGAACCAATTCTGGAAGCAGTTTTTGATGGGTTTTTGAAGGCATTGACTGCATCTTCTAGGGACTGGAACCTTTGACGACGCAATTTTTGGAAAATTAAAAAAGTCGTTCCAGGACTAAGATCGGGACTGTTTGGAGGATGGTACAACAATTCAATGTTTTCTTGCTTTAAAAACTTCATTGTTTTTCGAGCTGTGTGAGAACTTGCATATTCTTGGTGGAGGATCATTCGTCGTTAGGGGTTGGTTTTTCGAAGCTCAGCAATCACTTCTGGCAAACAAATTGATATGTACCAATCAGTTCTTTGATCTAGCAGAAGAATTGTTGCTACGTAACCCGCTTTTGCGAAAAAGTCGCCACCATCTTTTTGGAAACACTTCGAGAACGGATAACAGCCGACTGATGCTTATTTTCGGGTTCATACTTAAAATGAGGTACTTTGCCCAACTAAGAGGAGAAAGTATGAGCTCTCTGATGCGAGGGAGGAGAGTCTATGGTTTCGATAGCGGTAGAAGGAGAATTATCAGCTCATTTTTTACTCAAAGGATGTACCAGGTATTTTATTAAAAGAGGTGGGCGCTGTACTTCAAAAGGTATTTACCATACAACTAACATTTAAATCAAAATCTCCGAGAGAAACAACCGGGAATTATTTTTAGTTCTCAAATTTCACCGCAGTTCAAACTAAGAGTAATTCAAAAGGGAATTAAGCATTTAGTAAAATATTAAATATTCGTTGTGATTTAGTAGATTCAACGGAGATTAGATAGCGTGGTCTGAACAGTTAACAAGTTTTGCATTTTTATTCAAAAATTTTAATGGAAAATCACAAAGTTACAGATTATTTCAATGGAGACTGAAACTCTACGAAAATTAGTGAGAATCACATAATTATCTTTATCTACGACCAAGCATTTACAAACTCATATAAATACGTGAAATTACATTTTATACATACGTCTAAAGCGTGCGAAAAAGAACAATGCTTTTTAAATGGAAGTTTCATTATAACACCCAAAAGAGTGCGAAAAAGTACAATGCTTTTTAAATGGTATAATTATTATAGCACTCTTTTTTATTTGTATATTTATTAAGTTACCTTAGATAATTTTGTGTTTTGTGTTCTGTCAAAGGTTCTGTAATAGTTATAATCTTGTACTGTCATTAAGAAGTGTGAAACGTGAATGGTCAATAATTGTCAGAATTTGTCAAAAATTGTCAAAAATTGTTAAAAATTGTTAAATATTTTAAAAAATGGTCAAAAATAGTCAATACTTGTCTAAATTTTTGAAAGTTGTCAAAAATGGTCAATAATTATCAGAAACTGTCAAAAATGGTCAATAATTATAAAAAACTGTCAAAAACTGTCAATAATTGTTGAAAATTGTCAAAATTTCTGAAAAATTGTCAAAAATGGTCAATAATTGTCAGAAACTGTCAAAAATGGTCAATAATTGTTAAAATTTTGAAAAATGTTCAAAAATTATCAAAATTTTGAAAAAATGGTCAATAATTATAAAAAACTGTCAAAAATGGTCAACAATTGTTGAAAATTGTCAAAATTTTTGAAAAATTGTCAATAATTGTCAGAAGCTGTCAAAAATGGTCAGTCATTGTTTAAATTTGGAAAAATGGTCAAAAATTGTGAAAATTTTGAAAACATGGTCAATAATTATAAAAAACTGTCAAAAATGGTCAATAATTGTTGAAAATTGTCAATATTTTTGAAAAATGGTCAACATTTTTGGAAAATTGTAAAAAATGATCAATAAATGTCAGAAACTGTCAAAAATGGTCAATAATTGTTAAAATTTTGAAAAAAT
Organism: Lochmaea crataegi; assembly: GCA_947563755.1. Taxonomy (NCBI): domain Eukaryota; kingdom Metazoa; phylum Arthropoda; class Insecta; order Coleoptera; family Chrysomelidae; genus Lochmaea; species Lochmaea crataegi. The sequence goes on from OX387433.1 coordinate 16,807,276, forward strand.
GGTCAATAATTATAAAAAACTGTCAAAAATGGTCAATAATTGTTAAAAATTCTCAAAATTTTTGAAAAATTGTTGGAAATGGTCAATAATAGTCAGAACCTGTCATAAATGCTCAAAAATGGTCAATCATTGTTAAAATTTGGAAAAATGATCTAAAATGGTCCAAATTTTTGAAAAATTGTCAAAAATGATCAATAATTGTCAAAACTGTCAAAATTGGTCAATAATTGTCAAAAATTGTCAATAATTGTTAAAATTTGAAAAATTGGCCTAAAATGGTCATAGTTTTGAAAAATTGGCCTAAAATGGTCATGGTTTTGAAAAATTGTCAAAAATGATCAATAATTGTCAAAACTCTCAGAATTGGTCAATAATTGTCAAAAATGGTCAATAATTGTCAACATTTTTGAAAAATGGTAAATATTTTCGAAAAATCGTAAAAAATGGTCAAATTTTTGAAAAATGGTCAATAATTATAAAAAACTGTCAAAAATGGTCAATCATTGTTAAAAATTGTCAAAAATGGTCAATAATTGTCAGAACCTGTCAAAAATGCTCAAAAATTGATTAAAATGGTCAATAATTGTTAAAATTTGGAAAAATGGTCTAAAATGGTCAAAATTATTGAAAAATTGTCAAAAATGATCAATAATTGTCAAAACTGTCAAAATAAGTCAATAATTATCAAAAATTTTGAAAAATGTTCAAAATTTTCGAGAAATGGTCAAAAATGGTCATTTTATTGTGCATAAGGAGCAAGCTTCTGTCGGCGGTCCGACGACCGCTCACCTTTTTTTGGATTTGTGTAACACTAAAAAAATTAAAAATTAGACGGAAAATGTTCTTATTGAATATTTCTCGGAAAAGTGAATGGAAATCATCAACGTTATGGTCCCATTATTCAATGTTGAAAACTACCATAAATTCAAATTTAAACATCGATATAAGTAAATTTCATAAACTTATTACCATCATAAAACGACAATCAAAGAGCCATAAACCAAAAAAATCAAAAATTTTCACAAGGGAACAGATTTTGGATTTTAACAATGGAGCACCAGATAATGAATTTCTTATGATGAAGGTAGGCAATAATTCAAACACAATTATTCAATGATTTAAAAACATCGAAAAAAATTATTTTTTTATTGTCAGATTAGGCGAATAATCTAAAAAAATCAAGCGGCAGGTTGGAAAGTTGTCAATTTTTAGAAGAAGGTGAAAAATAAAGCTGTCAAAAAAATAGAAAAATTATTTTGAAAAGCAGAATTTGAATTTGAAGTTAGATTTGGAGGGCAATTAAAAAAAACATATAGGATTCCATAAAAGTAAGGATATTTGAATAAATTAGGAACTTCATTGGGCCCAAAATTAAAAATAAAAAGAATTCTTTATAAAATAAGAATATCAGATCTAAATATACTTCAAAAGGGAAAATCAAAAATTTAAAAGAATAACTATTAGAGACAGAAAACGTAGATCAAAATTTTAGAAAGACAGTAAAAATTTTGGTATTGTTTGATTTTCGTTAGTAAGTTATTTGTTTGGTTCTAATTATTATAAAATATTATATTTGTTGCCATAAATTTTATAAACTCATCCATAACAATAGATAGAGTTTGAGGTTTATTTAGGTATAATTCGTTTCTTCCGTGATCCAAAATCCTGTTTGATATCCTATTATCCGAAATGTTGTTGATAAGAAGCTTTCGTGAGGTTTTATCATCTTTTACACACATTTATAACGCAAACAAGCGTATAAACCACAACCAACATCCAATAACCAATTATACCTAACCTCAAATTAATTATTCGGGTAATTTGGAATGTCACCGTTATTCAACTGTTTTCAATTTTGCTGGGCCCGCTAACGTCATACGATGATAATTTGTAAAATATAGCCGATGATAGATTGTAAATCAATTTTTATTTGTTTGTTTACATTAAAGTATTCACATAACCGTTATTAGATAGACGGATTTATGAGATCGATATTATATTATCTGATGTATGGGGAGAATATCATTAATCGGTAACGGTAGTTTGGCGGTGTTTTTTATAATGATGGTGAAATTGGATAATATTTATGTTCAACATAGTTGAAATCTGGATAAAAAAGTATATCCTCAAAGATATTATATTATTAATAAAATTTTAACCGATTGTAGCCAGCCTAAATACCACTATTTTGAAATTAGTCGTAGTTGTACGGAACTTCTTGCCAGATCAAAGGTGTATTTTTTAATTTAATATACTTTAAATTTAATTGATTATTCCCCATACCCAAACTGAATAGTTTTCGGTATTTTTTTTTCACGCCAGCATGGTTCCAGGATCGTTCCCGCGGATTAACCAGTTTGGCGCGATAAAAATTTAGTATATTTGGACGACGAGGCACCATAGTGTTAGTTTACCTTCAATCTCTGAAGAAGATAACTTGGTTGTCGAAACAATGCTTATCATGGCTACCTTGCTAGTACTGGCGGTGCCCTAAGTCATAACCCACCATGGATCAGATTCGTACCGTGTAAATATGCTATTTATTGGATAAATAATGCATTTTAAATAAAAAAAAGTATATTGACGAGTTCTTTTTCCACATATCGTTATTACTTTCCACTAAATTACTATTTTATGCATTATTTTTCCCTATTTAACCTAAAATGTATTATTCAAAACTATGACCGAATTAATGGAAATTAAATCCAGCATTTGAGACTCAAGCAAACCACTATATTATACAAAACCTTCATAACTCCCAAAATGGGTTACTAATGAATGACGACCTTTCCCAAATGGTGCCTTTAAGTCCGTTGATAAATCTTCTAAAAACGCTTGCCTAGGATTTACAATAGATTTGACTTGACAGACCTTTATAACAGTGTGTACTGCATTTTACCATCTCTCATCTAAATAGATTCATTTTTCTTTGATCTTTGATACGATGATTAGTATTTCTCTTGAATAGCATATTTAGTACGATCCTGCGACTCCAAATGGAGATCCAGGTGATAAAAGTTATCCATTGATGGAAATTTGCTTATTAAAGTGAAATGAATGAGTTTTATTTCTAATAACATGTTCACCATAATGTTCACCACAAGTGGATTTAAACCTGATGTCAGTTTTATCTAAAAATTCAGAAGTCAGAGTTTTACTTTATTATTCTTTGCTGCTTTGTTCCTGACCAAGAACTGAGCATGTGATCCGAAGGTCTGACCAAGCGCTCTGTGGCTTAAATAGCGTGATTCTTCACACATCCCATCCATTTTGTATATTTTGTAGGTGGTAATTCTCGCGACCCTCTCAAGGTGAAGATGAAGGGATGTTATGTTGAGGATAGCCAGGAGGGCTAGTCTCTGGTGAGTCTAGCACGCACCATATTTTGCTGGCACTTGATCCACCATACCCCGGAGGTATATGTGATCCCAAGCCTGTATACCATCATGTCTCATGCCCCAGTTTGTTCCACAACGTCTTTTGCAGGTCCATAATGCTATATTACTTTTTCCAAATGGGAATTCCAGTTGGGTGCTTTATAGGAATTTGTATCAATAAACCCTTATTCTTATTATTTATCCTAGAAGTAATAAACATTTTTGGCCCAGCTCTATATACCCCTTTTATTGAGTTAATTAGTGTTGAGTTATTGAATTAAAGTAGTGAAGCGGTGACCGAGATTGTAACAGGTAGTTGGCTTAATTCATCGCACCCTCTTTTTAGGGGAATTTATCTTATCTTTATTGCAGTCATACAGGTAACGTGCTCTACACGCCAAGAGAACGGACTATAATAGTTTGAGCGACAGTTCGTTTTCTTGTGTTTTGATTCCTCATAAATAACATCAACTATTTTTCGAGAAACACCGAAATCACGCTTATGTAGCGTTAAATATTATTGAAATTAACACCTAGCACAGAACTAGAAGTACTACATATTTGAGATAAGAAACAAGAAATAAAGTATATCCATCGAACATACAGAGCGACCCAAACAACGATAGATGCGTGATGGAATTATGATCACCATGCGCCTTTGCATCTATTGGCTAAAATAAATATGCCTCCCTACGCTGGCCAATTGGATTTAACTGCAATCGGCCGGCAGAATTCATTATCTTTGGTACATTGGTACAGAAGAGAACTATTCATGATACTGTTTTGGAACACTCCGTTGCTTGGATGGACAGAGTATAGATTTCTTTCAAGAATTAGAAGACACTTAAGAATCCCACAATTTGAAGTCGTCAATGAATTATCAATATCTTTTCATAATATTCATAATTTTTTCATTAAATAGTGGAATTAATTAGAAACGGTTAGTTTCATTTATAACAGTCATCCTATAGCACCCACGGAGTGATACATTATTTTACTTTTCCCTTTTTTTACATACATTTCATTTCCTCTAAGTTATATTCAGTATATGGGTGCCCTTGACCCACTTAATCTACAATTACATTCAATCTCTCCCATCGTAGAATAGAAGGGCAATTTTCTTAATTTCTTCCTCCATCAAGCTCTTAGAGCAATTAATAAAGGTATCATCACTCCGTTTGGGCAAAATTAAAATAAACAGCACGCCATCTGTCTCAATTTTGATAATTAAAAAAACTCAGGCCCGGCCGTCGACATGGTGAGCACTTCGTTTCTCTTTGGGCTGTTAATTTCAATTAATTTTAACGAAAATGAGATGAAAGAAACATAGGCGTGGCATTGGGCTTTTTGTTGCGAGTGTAAAGATAAACAATTTTTTAATTTTACAAGACAACAGTTACTTTATTGTTAAAATACCTGACGTGATTTGCTGCCTTCCAATACATATTCATTTCAATCTTCTTGTTACCAAACGTTGCTGAAGTGAGCAAGGCTTTGGTGTTTTTCGAATTTTTCGTATTGGTACGTCCCTCGGATTTCGTTATTTCAAAGCTACATCTCAGTCGTTTGGTCGCATTAGGAACCTCGTAAGAAATTTACCTTTTGATTCTAAGCGTCCAAATCAATTAATTCTGGTCTAACGCCCTCACCTAGAACCAGGCCACCACCAGCCATTGTTGGCTGGTATTTCTCACCAACGAGACCATCTACCTCGAAGAGTGAATGGTGACAGATGACAGGGCGCGGTTAGAACAATAATACACGCTAAGCAATACAGTACTTTTCACTTTTACTTTGTTAAATAATTCAATAGATATTTAGTTTGGGTAGAGTACCACCCTTTATTGTTTCACCCTTTCAGAACCCGCAATACTGTTTGTTTTAGAGGATATAATAAGGTACACTGATATAATAGTCAACCAAAATTGTCAAGTTTTTTTAGATGTCAAATAATTTTTATAGCACCATAATATACGAATCCCAATACCCTTTTAGTGGTTCTCTATTCGGATGAAAACATGGTGCAGGTTTAGCAAAATTCAGACGGAAATACTGTTCTTTTGGCTGGAGGATCAGGAAAAATGGTTCACGACACACTGCTATGAAGTTGGATGACCTGGTGCAAGTGCTTTGCCTCGGCTTCGGGAATCCAACAACTATACTATTTAAACAAAGCCTGACTCATCTGGTTTATCTCCAAACCGATATTCATTGACAACATTCACACTTTTAGCTCTAATATTGATTCTTAGGCTAGATATTTATCTCGCAAAAAACTTTTGAAGATGTCAATCGTGACACAACTGACAGTTTTTATTGTTTTGGCGTACACTTTATAGACTATTTTGGACACTTCACCACTAGGTTGAATCAAGGAACATAATAATCGGTAGGTTCCTGTAGTTTCCATCATCTCTGATATAAATCAGCACTCGATTTCATAGAAAAAACGAAGAAGCAGAAGAAATGGTCAGACAAGGCTCATCGATGACATCCATTGGACCGGAACCCCTCTGCGTCGTCCCAGAATCGACAAGAAACATGCCCATGTGATAAAGGATTAAAAATAAAAAAGTTAAAAAAACTGTCAAAGCTATAGTAGGTACCAACGCAGGGGTTGGCAGACGAAACCATTTGCAGATTTTGTCACCTAGAGCAGTCCATAAGAAACTACATGAAAGGTTCAGTCTGGAGACTAATTGCCTTCATGAAAAGAGTCGGGCTGATCACATGAAATAGACAGTGAGTTAGCCACAGAAAGCCAAAAAATAACAGATAGCTGTAGAGTTTGAAGAATTAAATAAATAAACTTTGCACGCTTTATTGGATACACACAATCATCAAATACAATAATAAAAGAATCCGAGGAGAGGTCCTGGAGAGAATTCTCTCAGGACATGCAAGGTGTCCCTGACAGCGTCAGAATCAACAGGATTCTCAAAAGGGATACTTCTAACAAACTTGGTTCTATTCAGTTGCCGAGCGGAAATTTTTCAAATACTGAGGCAGATGCTCTAGATCATCTCCTCAGTGTGCACTTTCCAGGTTCGGCAAAGATAGAGTCAAGCTATGAGAACGGGCCGGTTACCAAAACAAAGGCAACCAAAGAGGACTGGGAACTCACAACTGAGATCTTCAGCCCCCATCTTATCAGATGGGCTGTAAACTCATTTGTCCCCTACAAAAATCCAGGGCCAGATGGCATATTTTCCATTCTCCAGCAAGAGGGATTAGACATCACAATGGGTGCTTTAGTTCTAATACTTCGAAGCAGCCATGCTCTAGGGAATATACCAATTACATGAAGAGAGTCCAAAGGTGGTGTTTATTCCTGGACCAGGAAAATAAACGTACACCCAGGCTAAATCCTACCGACCAATCAGTCTGACATCATTTATGGTGAAAACCATGGAAAAAGTGTATTTGCAAGAAGAAGCGCTTAAGAGCATCCCTCTACATAGTCTACAATGGACTTATCAAGCAGGGAAATCTGGTGAAGCTGCCCTGCATAATTTGGTCTCAGATCTCGAAAGGAGTCTGAATCATAAGGAAGTAGCCCTTGCAGCATTTCTAGACATCGAAGGTGCTTTTGACAACACATCGATATCAACAATAAACAGATCCCTTAAAAAAAGAGGGATTAACAGCACAACATGCAAATGGATAGGATCCATGCTCGAGCATAGGAGAATAACAGTACATATGGATGATAAAACATACACCGTTAGGACAACTACAGGATGTCCTCAAGGTGGAGTACTTTCACCACTTTTATGGAACCTTGTTGATGACTTGATCTGTAGGTTGAATGATCAAGGCATATGGACGAAGGGCTTTGCGGTCGACATAGTGATTGTCACCAATGGGAAATTCCCAGAGGTATTTATGAATGTCCTACAGGAAGCACTACGAATTCTGGAGGAATGGTGCTTTAAAGAGGACCTTTCAGTTAATCCAAAAAAAAAACCAAACTAGTTGCTTTTACGAATAGAAGAGTTCTCCTGCAGGATAGAGTACTGATGTTCGGAGAAGAACTAGCAATATCCAAACAAGTTATATATCTGGGAGTGACCCTTGATTCCAAACTGAATTGGAAGGAACGCTTGGAAAAAATTACTACCAGGGCGACTAGGCTTTTCTGGCAATGCAGAAGAGTTATGGGCAAAACCTGGGGAATACGACCTGAGGTGGTTCAGTGGCTTTCCACAACTGTGATAAGGCTAACGATCACCTATGGAACAATAGTCTGGTGGAGGAAAGAAGTTTCCTCTGCAGTTGTACCCCTATTGGATTTCCTCCTTTGGAACTTTTTATAAGGGCGGAGGCAAAGATAGCAATTCCTAGGCTGCAATCTGACTTATGGTCCCAGAACAATGTTCGAGAAGGACACACTGATACAACTGAGACAATATTAGATGAACCCACATTTCACATGAGTTTAGATAGCATGACAACCGAGAATATATTCACTGAGTGAGTGAACATCATCATCCCATCTAGGGAACAGGTGTTGCAGCCAGATAATTCTGGAGAAATCATCTGGTTCACCGATGGCTCCAAAACAAACCATGGCACTGGGGCTGGTATGAAAGGACCTAGAAAGAGAATGTTCTTTAGCATTGGTCGATATTATACGACTGTGTTTCAAGCAGAGAAGATTGACGCTTTAGCCTCTATTGATAAAAACATCAGAAGAGGATATACCGGACCAAAAATTAAAATATTCACTGTCACCCAGGCTTTGCTTAAAGCTATCAGTAATCCAACAACTAGGTCTAGACTGGTGAAACTGCAAAATAATTCCATAACAGGTTGGCAAACAACAAAGTGACTCTAATATGGGTAACGGCACATGAGGTGATTGCAGGTAATGAAATGGCGGACCAGTTAGCTAAAGAAGGCTCTAAAGGAGACTTCATAGGTCCGGAACCGTTTTGTAGAATCACAAAAGATTGCATAAGAGGGGAAATCGGGAACTGGCTAGATACGTTGACACAAGGGCACCTTCATACAAAGAGTTTACTGAACAAGGTAGACAAGGAACTCTCAACCAGGCTACTGAAACTGGGTAAGAGACATTTGAAGACAGTTACCGACCTGGTGACTGGACACTGCACTCTGAGGAAACATCTACACAAAATGGGCAAAGTTACTGAACCTATGTGCAGAAAATGTGAACTTGATGATGAAACACCTACTCACATACACTGCTTTTGCGAGAACTTACAAGTACTTATACGGAAGCACTTTGGAGAAGAAATAAGAGAACCATTACAACTACTGAAAATCCCTCCAGTCAAACTAGTGGCCTTTATAGAAGACATGAAGCTTCTGGTATGGAAGTAGATAAAATGGGAAATGGTACAAAGATTCAGTTCAAGTGCCTGGGATGTTGAGCACCACCCAAACGAATGAATGAATCATCAAGCCCCGCTTCACAAACTTTCTACAAAACTTACATACTTGTCCCAACGATTTTCCAGTTGTTATCGTAGAGAACCATTATTTTATTAATTCCCATTCTTAGACATTTTAATTTTGTTTTGTAAAGGCAGACAAAAAAAATATAAAAGTATCTACTGCAAATACGAACGCTCAAAACTAAACGTACCAATCATTCATCTGAATGAACAAACTGACAACAAAACAAAAGACTACCACATTGTATGCTCGTCCAGACTTTTATAAAGATATTAAATTACATTGTTTATATTTAAAGTACGCCCATGGCTAAAAGCGAGGTAAAAGAATGAAAGAAAGCTTTTCCAGACCTCCATCTTCGCATGCCTAACAGGCACCAAGGGAATTATTCCATTTATTTTCATATACCTGTTACAACAACAAAAGGTTATTATTTTTCGAGATGTGATGATTCAGCAAAAACAACAGGTTGTTTGTCGGGTAATTGCTAAATCGATCTATGCTTTCTGAATTTTTTATTAGTAAAACTTAGACTTGTTAATTATTTACAAAGAATAGTTTGCTAGCTTTATACAAACTCCTACATACATATTAAATCTTATGCAATACAGATTTTCCAATAAAATAGTGAAAAAGTTGCGCGAGTATTGATTGGGTATCCTTAACGCTTTTTTTTAGTTATAGTTTATTTCAGAAAGGTATGGAGAAATAAAACCTCATTAGGTATGCAAAGGGAGCACAGAGTGACCCAACGAATATTTAAGCCACTTTCATAGTTTGGCATTGATTTCATTGTAAAATTCTTTCTTTTTATCAAGTGCAGGTAGTACCACCCGGGTTGGGGTCAATATATGGGTTTAGCCTATTGTTATCCATTCATAATCACTGAAAATAGTGTGCCAAAGGCGTGCCGGTAGGATACTCGTAAAAAGGAAAGAATTTTATTTTAACAGAATCAAAATTAGGCATTATGTTTTTCAGTTCTATTCCTCAAAAGAATTGCTTCAATTTAGTCAAGTCTTCCAGGAGTAGTGATCCGTAGTACCATGTATTTAGCAGGTATGCGAATGTTTTCATCCCACTCCACAGAAATAGGACACCTATGTATTACTATGGCTTAGGCATTCCCAGGAGTATCTTTGATTGTCTTTGCCCTACGGGATCTTTCCAATGAATAGATCTTTTATCTATTTCGTCCAATATTGTATTGGTGCAGTTACCGCAAAAGGATTCCGGTCCCCCAAAAGTGTGTTTCAGCCTATCTCTTTGTTAGATCATCAGCTATTTTGTTTCCTCCCATCCCTGCGCTGGAATTTCTATCACCACTAATGTTTTACAATCAATTAAAATGAGTGAAGACGATTTTTATCAGTATATATAGAACTTTGAATTTCATGAGCATAACATCAGGATCACTGGACCAACAAAGTAATGAACAGCAATTTTACTTTATATAACTACTCACCTCTCAGTGTGAGCTATTCAATATTTATAAAACAGATGCTACTTAAGATCAGTTTCTCCAGCGTTGATGTGTACTTAGGTTGGGACTTCAATTAATATATGTTTTGCATTAGAATGAATACACCTGACAGTACTAAATTCTTCGAAGCGACTTCTGGTGGCCACATATACCAGGTAGGGAAGACTGGAAGAAAGGTGTACTCTTACAGGCTGAGCCAACCTGACATCTAGTCTCCAAATGTAAGGTAATAGTCGGAATTCTAGGTCTAAAACAAAGGATAGCTATTTCTAGGGACTTTACATATTTCCAAGCGGAAATTTTTGGAAAACTGTCAATGACGGTCAATAATTGTCAAAACCAATCAAAATTCGTCAAAACTTGTCAAAAATGGTTAAAAGTCATCAATAATTGTTAAAATTTTGAAAAATGGTCAAAAATTGTCAAAATTTTGAAAAAATGGTCAATAATTGCCAAATATGTTAAAATTTTTGGAAAATTGTCAAAAATGGTCAATAATTGTCATAGACGGTCAATAATTGTCAAAAATGGTGAATAATTGTTAAAATTTTTGAAAAATTGTCAAAAAATTTTAAATATGGTCAAAAATTTGGAAAAATCGTCAATAATTGTCAAAAACTGTCAAAATTTTGAAAAAATGGTCAATAATTTTAAAAGACTGTCAAAAATGGTCAATAAATGTTAAAATTTTGAAAAATTATCAAAAATTGTTAAATATTTTTAAAAATTTACAATAATTGTCAAAATGTATGAATGTTGTCAAAAATGGTCAATAATTGTTAAAATTTTGAAAAATGGTCAAAAATTGTTAAAATTCTGAAGAAATGGTCAATAATTATTAAAAAACTCTCTAAAATGGTCAAAATTTTTGAAAATTTGTCAAAAATGGTCAATAATTGTCAGAACCTGTCAAAAATGCTCAAAAATTGTCAATAATTGTTAAAATTTGGAAAAATGGTCTAAAATGGTCAAAATTTTTGAAAAATTGTCAAAAATGATCAATAATTGTCAAATTGTCAAAATTGGTCAATAATTGTCAATAATTGTTAAAATTTGAAAAAATTCTCAAAAATTATCAAAAATTTTGAAAAAATTGGTAATAATTGTCAAAAATTGTCAAAATTTTCGAAAAATGGTCAAAAATTCACGAAAAATGGTCATTCTATGTGCATAAGAAGCAAGCTTCTGTCGGCGGTCCGACGACCGCCTCACCTTTTTTTGTATAACATTCTACCAATATTACAGTCTACTAGGAATGGGAACCAGTGAAGTGTACGCTCCAGGAACGGTTTTAGTAAGGATAGCTTTTTTGGTTATTTCGGAAATGTCACTTTTTTTGTGATATGATTATTTTTGTTTTAAATGTATCTAAACCAATTTTGTGATTTTGTGTATTTTATGGCCGGTTGCACCAATATCTATCTAAGGAAATAATAGTAAAGGAGTCCGTAAATTTAAGCCCCCCTTAAATTTTTAATTGTTTGCACCATTATTTTATGATGGTGCAATATTTTAAATTTCATGTTGGGAACGTTGATCCAAAGTCAACAAAAATCGAATTAACGTCACTTTTTTCGGTTTCAATTTTGTTATTTAATTTTTCAAAATTTAATAAAATTAATATTCATACGTTAGTACTATTATATATACTAAGTATATACATAATATTTTATTTCTTCACTATGAGTGAAAGTGAAAATGAAATTAGAAGTACGAGCAGACGGTTTCCTTAGTTAGTCTGAACCTTCTAAAGAATCCCATAGGATCCATTTTTTCGAAGTAATTTGCCCGATTATATATTTTCCTGGGAAAATCTACTTCAATTAAATCCATAAGTTCTAAATCATCCTCAATTGAATTTGGATCCTTGCCGATATACTGTAAATAGTCCATTTTTACTATATTTTCCAAAAATAAACCACTTCAAAACAAAAACTGACAAATAAAATGCCGAAAACTTCTTTGCTTATGTTGTTAAGAACAGACAAAACATAACCTAAAAATTAAAGAGTAGTTTGTGTGGTCTCTGGTGGAGACTTAGTAAAGGTATAGCCCTTGATAAGGTTGGTGCAATTGGGCATGAAAGAATAGTTTTGACGTTCCTTTCTAGAGACGTTTTAGAGAATTCTAAAAGTAAGTTGTTGCGCCATCGTAATGTTCGGATTACATCTACTGCAAGTTGGGTGTGGTATATCTATATGCCTGAAGGAATTAATTCTGGACCCCAAATCATTAGCTCATATACATTTGGAGGAGGTAGTACTCAATATTTCCAGAAACTGAATGTTTGAATAGGTATATTATGAGTACTTCCTCACCTGGCAGTTGCAGCAATTTGTTGGTTGGATAATACCCATACGAATAAATGCATTGGAAGAAAAGGAATCACTGAGTGGTCAGTAGGTCACCAAACTTACCACTACTTGTTTTTTTTTCATATAACAGTAGTGAAATGGTTTATTTACGAAACTCAATCTACTTCACTCGAGGAATTCAAATAAAGATTTACTCAAGCATGTCGCGATGTATCTAAACATTTCCATTTAATTTTCACGAATTTCTCACATTTATTATACAGAAAAATTAAGGGATTCGGGTTACATTAAATTCCAAACTATGGACAAATATTATTGATACATGGTATCTGAACTAGTTGGAAATTTATTCCGAAAGTTTAGATGAGTTGAACCCATGCCGTTTGTAACCAAATTCAGTATTAAGATATGCAATGATTTAAATATCAAAATATTTATTCATAACCTTTTCGCTTCTAGACTGGAAACAAAAGCCGGTTTACTAAACCTCGAGTCTATACTAGCAAAAGGCAAAACATCCATTAACAAATAATTACGGGCTCTGTATGTCGAAAATTGGAAATAAGCGATGATTTCAAAGCTCACTGTGTAATCTGATAACATCAAAGGAATATTTAAGGGGGGATTTAGGTGTGTAGACGTCATGCACGAATCCACCAACCACGAATATTTACGTTCGCTCAACTGAAATTAAGGTAAAATCTCGACATGAAATTATACCTTTTTACCGTGTATGCAGAGTTGTATTCAGAATGAAGAAATATCGAACGGAAAATTAAAATAAAACGTTTTCAAACGCATACAAAAAATATAGAAATCTACCTGTATATACAGTGGAAACGATTAATCTTCACCGTAACATGGTTCTACGTCATCAACGATATTATATGAATCAAATTGATATGACAGTAGTATTTTATGGGAATATTGCTAAGGTATTATTACAGATTAAACACTTACAACTAATATTTACCAAACAATTAGCAAAATATTGTAATGTTTTTCTTATTTATTTAAATAGTTTTTACTTGTGGGATGAAATTATACACACTATGGCTAATTACAATCTATTGATTTATTTATTAAACTTAATTTATATACACACTTTACTTAATGTCTACTAATTTATTTACACTCGGTATAATAGTTCTAATTTATTTTTACCACTTGAATATTACACTATTGATCTTAAATATGATTCACTGTTTCATTCACTGTCTGATTACTTAAAACTTTCTGTGAACTAACACTGTACTGTACTGTTAACTAACTGTCTGACTAACTCACAAACTCTCGTATATATAGTCTTTCTCAATTCTCGAAGGCTCTTGAATTTATCACGCTCCTCGTATCCGTAAACACTGTCGTGCCAGAAGACTCTAGAAAACAGACGCTTTGCATTCACCAAAATTTATAGTTGAGTGCTTTGAGTTGGTGACTTCGTAACATTGCCCCCTCCTTAATAGGAAGTTCATCCTAGAATTTCTTTTTTTTTTAAATTATTCACAATTATTGGGTGTATGTAAAGTCGCGAGAAACCGTTAACAATATATTTTTTAAATGTTATTCAGTCCCTTCATTTGTTCATGACTTTATGTCCTCTAGAGGGCGCCATATTCAATTTAATATGACGCCACATAGCATATAACCAGCAAACGATCATCAAGACGATTCCGACGATATCTCATTTGTCAAATTATGATAAGTAGTTTAGACGTTATGAAGGAATATATTAACATACATATCGGTCAAAATAATAATCTACCTTTGTGCTTTGAAGTATTCGGGTGAAAACTATAAAGCATTATTAAAAACGAATATATACATTAGAATAATTACACAAACAAAACGAAAAATATAGGTAGAGAAAGAAAGAGAACAAAATGAGAGAACATTAGCATCTCATATTTATAGATATAAAAGTGGTTACAGAAACTTTCGGGAAACCGCAAAAATATTAAAATAACATTTTGTTTTTGTCACGGATTTCAACCCTTATTGTCTATTCTAACGATCCAGTTATTATCTTCACTAACTCTATTAATTTAGTTATCGGAAGAAATAGATTAGTAGATTTGGAAAAAATAGACTTGGAAAAAATGAACCCTTAAAAAATAAACTCTTTTCCTATCTATTTATTCCGATATTCATTAGTTTTCTGCATATTCATCTGATCTAACAAGTTTTATATTTCTGTATTCTGAAGACGATCCTGCTGAGAAATTGTAAATTTTAGTGGGGTCGCAGCCGACTGTCTAAATTATGCTTTTAGCTTCCATTTCGTTTTCGTCATTTCATCTGTCATTAGACGCGATTAATTCGCAAAAATACGAAATGTATATTACTGGAATGTACAAAATATGCATAAATCATATGGAAGGTATAACATAATGACCTAGGAAATTCTTCTTCTTTTTCGTTCATTCTTGTGAAAAATGAAATTTTTGTTACGTTTACGTTAATAGGAAACAAGTTGAAAAAAAATCCGACTTCAAGTTATCCAAAAAGCAAAAAATCAATGCTTGATACAAAATAGGCAACTTTAATCCAATAGGATGTTCAACTGAAAATAGATTCTTGTTAATGCGAAACAGATAGTTAATTCTAAGGAAACAAATTAAATTGGACCATATTTTTTCAAATTTAATATTATTGACACGATGAAATAAAACAATTTAATTATAATTATAAGGATATTGACAAAAATATTAGAAAATGTTTAGCTGGAAATAAACTGCAAAAAAAGATCCTAAATTTGGAAATGTTTACCTGGAAATTCATTCACAACAATCCCTCCTGAACTCTCTTCTAGGTAAATAAGTTTAATAGGGGAGAATGGTTGATATCTATTTGGTCGTTAAGAAGATTACCTTAAAATTTGTTTTTATTCATCTCAGGGGCTTCTAAAATATTCAATCTGTAGGTTCTACATATAAAATTTCAAAATTTGAATCGAAAGTGTGTTGGTTTGGTAATAAATGATTTGAATTGTTAGAATCAGATATTTTTTTGTTATAGCTACGTTTATGTTCTGAAATTCTAGTTTTAAAATTTTTAAGAGTTCTACCGATATAAATCTTGTCACAGTTTCACTACCACATGTTAATTTATATACTCCTGATTTGTTTAATTTCGAAGATTTAGATTCGTTAATTTTAATGAGTTTGGATATATTGTTTGTAATCGGTTTTAAAGCAAATATTCATGTCTAAAGTTTCCAAAAATGATTCAATTTTTAGGGATGGTATTCCAAAGTATGTTAGAGATTTATTTTCTTTTTTTAATTCAGTTAGATGGCTTTGGCAAAACCAATTAGCCAGATCAATTTTTAGTTATTTATATCTTAAAATTTACTGTTACACACTTTTTACAGCGACCTACATTACGGTTTGTTAATAGGTTAGTAATTGTGTGTCTGTAGTTGCTCTGTTTACTAAAATAATATTTTTTTTCTTTTTAATTAATTTTTTTTATTCAATTTTTTTTATTCATTTATTTTTAAAATTTTACTCAATTATTTTTTTCCGTTAACACACTCACAATTTGTTCTGTCGCAAAATTGTTTACAATTTCTATCAGAGTTCACAATTTTATTTTGCATCTGTTTAAGAGCTCTTTCAGACTAGGATACTGTAACCGAGATACTGTATGCGAGATACAGAATTTAGGCCTGATACAGTCGATACTTTTCAGTACAAAGACAATATCAGTGTTGTACGGTGCTTTTTATAAAATGGGACATTGGAGAGTGCATTATGCTGTGGCATATTTTATACAAAAAGAAAAAAGTTAAAAGTAGACGAACTATGTCGGTTCATCCTATAGTAGAATTAAGGGAAACTAAAGGAACCTATAACTTACTTCACCAAGATTTACTACAAGATCGAACATTTTTTCATTATTATCTATTACCACGGCAAAATAATTGTGTTTAAAATGTACTTGTATTACAAATAAATATTAGCGAACATTTTTTTAGTGCAACCTTTCCGGACCCTAACTACAGTATACCATTTTTAATCATATAATTTCTTTCCGTAACTTACAAATAACTTTACAGTTGGCCAACAGTTACCTACTAGATAGTAGTGCACTAGTTAATACAAATTAATTTTTGTTTAAGAATTCAAATTTTGTGAGGCCGACTCTGTCCTTTGTCCTTCGAAAAGTTCCAACGTTGATAGCCTGTGTTGACTGTAAAATATATCGTAGATACAAAAACAAACACATTCAATTTTATATAAATGTTCAACAAATGAAAACGTTTGGTTTATTGTTTAACTTTGCTTAACTGCTTAATTAACTTCAACAATTATTAACACTATTTATTTCTTATCTAAAATTCATTCACTCTCGCATTCACAACAAAATTGATATTATACTTACGAGAGTCTATGGTTTTATATTCCTATGGTTTTAATCTACAGAAAAGATGATTAATTTTATACGTGAAAAAGTGACATTTGACAACGTTCTAGAATAAATGGAATTGAAATCAATGATGGTCATGGGTTTTTGATTCTTGTAAAATTTTTCATGACAAGCTTATCTCTCTCTTTCTCTCTCTTCTCATTTAAGTCTCCATGTAGTTGGTTAATACTGTTTATATTTTGTTCACATTCTAAAATGATATGTTTGGACTATCCTCGACACCTATTTTATGCTGGTATTCAGGTGTGAGAGCATGTCCTGATCTTATTCTGTTGATATGTTATTGTTAAGAATTGAGTTAATATAAGTAATGAAGCCATCTAATTGTCCAGTTGTGCGCGTCACAAGTTTGAGTTGATCATAAGTACGAATATAACATTGAAGATTTAAACAGATTAAATTGGTATGGATCTTCATCAAGTAAAAGTCTCATTTATTCAACTTTTTAATATTATTATGCTTGAAACTATTTCTGAATATTTGAGTATTTCCTTTTCGTTTTTTATCTAAAATAGTGTTTCATTTATTTTAAGATCTTATTTTAATTTGTTTTATTTAAGGTAAGTTCTCAAACAAAACTAAAATTAATATCAAATTCCGTCGATCGTGAACGTTGCCAGAACCATTTGAACTTGCTTGTGGTATGTCATTATCTGCTGTTAATCTGAGAAAAAATTATTTTAGATAAACCATTTGTCACTTATTTATATAACTTGAAAAAACATGGGGTCAAAATTTGAATTTAACCGACTTTGTATTTCTGATCAATTCCGAGATCCCATTCCGGGCCCATTTGAAATGACCGTCCTGTATA
The DNA here is from genome assembly GCA_947563755.1 of Lochmaea crataegi. Lineage (NCBI taxonomy): Eukaryota > Metazoa > Arthropoda > Insecta > Coleoptera > Chrysomelidae > Lochmaea > Lochmaea crataegi. The sequence continues at coordinate 16,825,117 of OX387433.1, forward strand.
AACACAAGAATTGTAGTAGAAGTGAATTTTAAACATGCGCCTTTCACCCGATTCGCCTCTATCTGTTTTGCTCAACCTAGTTCTGGAAACTCGAGTATAGTCATATTAATTTGCAAAAATGTTTTTAAAAAATCATAAGTAATTAGGTTTAAAGCAATTTACTTTGCAAGTCTATTAAAGACTAATCGTTCAATTTCCGCGTAATTACCTACTGCAAAGTCGTTTTCAATCTATTTAGATTATTCCATCCTCGGTCTACCTTGGACTACCCCTTCGATTACTGTATTATAATTAACCAATATAGAGTAACATCTGCACCAGGAATTGTATTAGATTTTAACAAAAAACGTGACGAAAATTCTGTTTCGGTTCACAATTAATATCAAGATCGAAGTGGTTGTCTCTAACCTAATGTTTTCTCCATTTTGAACAAAATCATTCGCAGTAAAATGTACGTTTCCATACAATAACTTTAGATGTAAAACAAACCTAGATGTAGACCAAAGATCTAAGAAGATCATAAATCACCCAGCACTTTGAAAGCGGTCTGTTTTTAAGACAATCTTGTTTTCCAAATCTGGTAAGTAATTTATTTTGTAAAGGTAAATAGACCATTATCGCTATAATCCCGTTAATAGCCCATTTGTACTGAAAGTTTGGTGGACAGATAAGTAAATTTTATTATTTACACACATTTAAACAATACATATCTTTACCAAGGGTTTTTAATCAACCTTAGGAGATTTTTTATTATGAAATAAAGTTAAATACTCAGCTGTCAACAAAAGCCAAAAATAATGGAGAGCCCACTATTATTAAAATGTCAAACTATTTCATGAGATATTTTAATCCGGTCCTGGGAATCTTTCAATGGGCACACATTTTTATGGCTTATCTATATTTCGAACAATAGGTAATAATGAGAGTCGTCTGCTTATATTGATTTACGACCTTCTCAGATATCTGGTCTTACTTTAACTATAAGTATAAAGTTTCAAATTACTTCAACCTCAAAACGTTCCTGTACACCCTATATAATAAATATTAGATTATTGTTATGTTTACCTGACATATTGCGTTGTAAGCGCAGAAAGTGAGCTTCAGCTGCCGACTATTAGCTGCATGAGAGAGTGTAGCAGGCTTTTGATCATATTCTTAGGATTAACACAATCAATTTCCACTTCTGATAATTTGGTTGGCTAAAAATGTTATTTGCAGTATGAAAAGTCCAGAAACTCCGGTTTTATCATTTTGGTTTGCCTCCAGCTAGCCATGCCGCTATGGCATTTCTACGTATTTTTGTTTATTTAGATATGTTTGGCCTTTCAAAATGGGAATCGTGTCTTGACAGAAACAATCGTCTGTCGAAAATTGTTTCAGATTCAGGCCATTGAAATTCCGCTAGAGTACACCACCTTCACAGCGATATGGAAGACGACGAGACGAAACGAGACGTTTTGTGAATACATATTGAATTACAAAATAGAATAATACCGATTAGAAATATAATGTTGTCTTCGTAATATATATATATATATATATATATATATATATATATATATATATATATTTCTTAGTATAAATAGGTATAATGATTTCTTGTTTGAATGTTTGCTGAAGACGTTATATTTTGCAAGAAATCTAATAATGATAGAAACAAGACTCATTAGGAAAATTATCATTTAAACAGAAAATGTGTGCAGTAAAATACATTGCTAATAAACAAGATTACGTAAAATGGTGGATGCACAACGCAAAGAAAATGGTTGGTGCAAACATGCGAGTATATTGGAAAAAATGGCGGAAGTATCATCAAAAGAAATGGCTGGCAATAATAGATGTACTAAAAATGGCGGGCAGCTGACGCACTGAAAATGGCGGGAAATCGAAGCACAAAAAATGGCGGACTGACGAAGTACTGGAAATGGAGGGCAACTGATGCACTGAAAATGGAAGGCATACGACGACCTGAACATGGTAGACAATTGATGTACTGAAAATGGTGGATATTTGACGTTCTGAAAATAGTGGACAATTGACGTACTAAAAATGGTGGAGGATTGACGCACCGAAAATGGTGAACATTGACGTAAGGAAAATGACGGGCAATCCATGCAATGAAAATGGCGTACAATCGACGTACGGAAAATGGCGTACAATCGACGTACGGAAAATAGCGTACAATTGACGTACAGTCAATAGCGGGCAATACACGCACTTAAAATGGCGTACAATTGACGTGCGAAAAATGGCGGGCAATCCACGCACTGAAAATGGTGTACAATTGACGTAGGAAAATTAGCGGGCAATACACGCACTGAAAATGGCGTACTGTTGACGTATGAAAATGGCGGGCAGTACACGCACTTAAAATGGCGTACAATTGACATACGGAAAATGGCTGAACTTAAAATGGCGTACAATTGCGGGCAATCCACGCACTTAAAATGGTGTTCAATCGACGTACGTTAAATGGCGTACAATCGACGTACGGAAAATGGCGTACAATTGACGTACGAAAAATGTCGGGCAATCCACGCAATTAAAATTGCGTACAATTGAGGTACGAAAAATGGCAGGCAATACACGCACTTAAAATGGCGTACAATCGACGTGTGAAAAATGGCGGGCAATCCACGCACTTAAAATTGTGTTCAATCGACGTACGTTAAATGGCGTACAATCGACGTACGGAAAATGGCGTACAATCGACGTACGGAAAATGGCGGGCAATCCACGCACTTAAAATGGCGTACAATTGACGTACGAAAAATGGCGGGCAATCCACGCACTTAAAATGGCGTACAATTGACGTAAGAAAAATGTCGGGCAATCCACGCACTTAAAATAGCGTACAATTGACGTACGGAAAATGGCGGGCAATCCACGCACTTAAAATGGCGTACAATTGACGTACGAAAAATGTCGGGCAATCCACGCAATTAAAATTGCGTACAATTGAGGTACGAAAAATGGCAGGCAATACACGCACTTAAAATGGCGTACAATCGACGTGTGAAAAATGGCGGGCAATCCACGCAATTAAAATTGTGTTCAATCGACGTACGTTAAATGGCGTACAATCGACGTACGGAAAATGGCGTACAATCGACGTACGGAAAATGGCGTACAATCGACGTACGGAAAATGGCGGGCAATCCACGCACTTAAAATGGCGTACAATTGACGTACGAAAAATATCGGGCAATCCACGCACTGAAAATGGCGTACAATTGAGGTACGAAAAATGGCGGGCAATACACGCACTTAAAATGGCGGATGATTAACGCGCTGATAATGGTGGACAGTCGACGCACTGAAATAACGATTGCGTTCCTTTCAAGTGCCATGATCTCGAATTGTGCAGGTCTTGGAAATGATCAATTGTATTCAGAGAAACGCCCTCAAGTCAATAATTTAATCAAGTCTGGAACGTAGTTAGGGAAAATTGTGTTTTATAATCGCTATAAAAAATGTAAATTACATCTATGCATTTTTTATGATACTCGTATTATTATGTCAGTTATTATTTATCGTCTTCTTTTTTTGTGCGTAATTCATATCGAATTTCCACTCAGCTTATAGCTTTTATTACAAAAAAAAATATTTTATTTCAGATAGAATTTACGGTGATTAGCATTTTAGAATTTTTTTCGACAAACCTCACAACATAATGAACTTCTCAACGTTTCCCCAGACTCCTTAAATCAAATAAAACCGCATTTTCCCCTTAAAAAAAACGTAATCCCTAATTACCATTATACAGAGCTATCCCTGTCTTGGCAATTCCATAAAGTAGGTACTTATAATTAGGCCCATGTCACACGAAACCGCCGAGTATTTGAGAGACGCTAAGAGCTTGATATATTTTAGGCCGATCGTTAGAGGTTTTCCACACACAAAAAAAGGTTTTTTTTCTTGTTCACTTAAATTAAATTTACTTTCAAAGTAAATGGGCTTCGTTTCAACTTTCGTTGCTAGATTTTTTTATAGATATGTTCAGTATTTTATGAAGCGCTCTTTCAAATAGAACTTGACAAATCAGAGTTAGTGAAAAGTTGACTATTTTTTTGTGGACGATGTATTATAATAAGAGCTGAATTGTAATGCATATTAGAAAGCAATATGCCAGTAAATTTTTTTGCGTTTTTGTGCCGTACGAAATTTCCTCTTCTCCTTCTTCGTATAGATCTACCACTGTATCCATCATACTCTGCTCTTCGCAGTTCCCTGCTTCTGACTTTGAAACCCCGTCTGTAAATCTTCTTATTAAAAATAAAGAATACTCATTATTACATTTTTCTTGTGTTTTTTATTCGTTCAAATACCGTCCTATTCACTCAACTAATTATTTGAAGGGAGAGTTAAGAGGGTGGGCGAAAGGAGATGGCCTGGAACGCTATGGCTATAAATCTGAAATATGTAAGATGGCGGCATTAAATTACAAGAAGTAAATTGATGTCGGCATAGTACACCTGTGTCACATCAGAATATGGCGACCAATTTCGCTTGGAGACGTTGCGGTATACTTCCTATATGACGGACTGCGACCCGTAATACGGTGCCTGTGTTCACTTAAATTGAGAAATGACATTTTTTGATGTTATTTCATCCAAAAAAATTTCCCGACATTTACATAGTCTGACTGTACCAAAATATAAGCTTCCAATATTGTAATATCCTTTAAAACATAAAATGAGCTGCAAGCTCCTGAAGTTGGAAAATAATATTGATTCATCAATTTATGAAAATATAATTATAAAAGTTCAATACATACTGTTGCGAGGTCTCCACCTCGAATGTAAATTTTGGTGGCTGCGCTTCTTTCGAGAACATTATCGAAAAGACGCTTTGTGTACGCATAGAACGAGCGCAGAAAATACTAGAACTTTCTAGAACTGATAAGGGGTATAAATACGCGGGTTTTTGAGTGCGAAAACAGTTAGTTCGAAATTAGTGAAACGGACAGTAAAGAGTTAGTTCGGAATTAGTGAATCAGACACTAAATGAAATAGTGAAGATAAATAGTGTAATATTCAAGTAGTAAAAATAAATTAGAACTATTATACCGAGTGTAAATAAATTAGTAGACATTAAGTAAAGTGTGTATATTAATTAAGTTTAATACAGTGTGTGTTTCTTTAAATAAATAGATAGTAATTAGCTATAGTAGTGTGTATAATTTTATCCCACAAGTAAAAACTATTTAAATAAATAACGAAAACATTACAATACAAAATTCACTTGAACATCATTATACCAACACAATTTTCAACAAGAATTGATAGAAATATGATATGGTCTCGACCAAAAATGCAGAGCTCTATGCTATATAGCAGTCACTACTCTACTTTGCATTTACTTAAAACCTCCACTGTCTTATATGTTAGATTCGTTAAGTACACTAGAATTTTTTACTAAGAACAAGATGGTCAAACAAATGCTTGATCTCATCACGTAATTAAATAAAACTGGTCAAACAATACATTTTATATGGATGCAAAGACATGTAGGAGTTGCTGGAAATGAAGCAGCAGAAATAGCATCATCTTGCAGCATGAAAGGAAGAAGACATATCCAACTAACCTATATAGAAGAAAACAAGTAATGAATGTGTGAAAATTTTCGATATGATACAATATTACCATTGACGATAGACACAAATATAACTGATCATTACGCAACATCTGCACAGATAGAGTTTTTCCTTTCTCCAGCAATAAAACTGTAAATGAATTTGAAAATGATTTTTTATTCCACTAAATTCCAAAAAAAAATAGTTGATAAGATAAAATCACAAAACTGGGACATAATTTTCACTTCCAATGACTTGGAATCTACAACAAATGAATTTGTAAATATTTTAACAAATGCAATTAGAATATGTAGAGGAGAATGTATAATTATGGGCTAGGCTTGGAATATGGGCTACCACCGTGTTATTTCCGAAACACCAATAGTCATATATGGTGTCATATATGGGTCTACACATATATCGGTAAACGTGCCTTATATGTGCTTTATTATTCGTAACCGCCTATAAATGACTGTTTTCATTGACGAAGTTGTGTTTAGTTTGATATGGTATTTTGCTGTGTTTCAAAGATTTGCAGTTATTTGTCGTTGAAACTAAGAGGGTTTTAGGAACTAATTTGATTTATAATAATCAAGATTGAATATAAGGTTCGTATTTTTAAATTTTGTTTTTAAATTTTACAGATTTAAGATATAAAATATTCATGAAGCTATAAATTTTTTTGAGGTTATTTCTTATATGGGCCATTGTTATGGTTGTAGTATGGGCTAGCCCTTATTTGTATTTAAAATGGTGCGCTCTGTTTTAGAATGCCACGCAAAACACTTATGGCGACTTCCAATTTGAGTCCCAAGCGACGAAAGACCTGGGATATAGAGGACATGAAAATGGCTGTTCGAGCAGTAAGAGAAAAAAAGTATGGGCACTCTAAAGGCAGCTAAAACTTTTGGCGTTCCAAGGACTACAGTGCAGCGATTAGCTAAAATGGATCATCTTAGCAGGCTGTTCAAATTAAACTGGGACGAGGTACAGTTTTGAATTCAGAATTGGAAGAAACATTGGTTTGCTATATCATGGAAATGGAAGCAAAGTTTTATGGCTTGACCCGCAAAGACATACAACGTATGGCATTTTACTTGACAGAAAGAAACAGGATAAATTATCCATTTGGGGATACAAAAACAGCAGGAAGGGGCTGGTTAGATCTATTTTTACAAAGGCATAAAAATACCTTGTCAGTTAGAAAACCTACTGGGACATCTTTTGCTCGCGCCAAAGGGTTTAACAAAGAGAGTGTTGACAACTTTTTTACGCTTTTGCAGATAGAGTATGAAAAACACAATTTCTCAGCCAATCTCGTGTTTAATGTGGATGAACTGTCAGTATAATGTTAGTTAGGTTCTACTTGCCCTGTAAAAAAAAGAACGTAATATACAGTCAAATAAACCAAATGGTAGCCCATATTTGTACCATTTCCTCTACTATCAAGTTGAGAAGCAAAAATAGGAAAAGATCAAAATGGATTACACCGTCCATAATAAAATCCTTAAATAAAAAGTATAAGAAACTTGGAAAAAATCCGAATAATAAATCAATTAAAAATGGAATACGTGGAATATAAAAAAAAAGTTGAAAAACTCATTAAGATAACAAAAAATTAATATTATCAAAAAAAATTGAGCATAACAAAAATAACGGCAAATGTTTGTGGAATACAATAAATGAAGTTTTAACAAAGCCAGATCAAATTAAAATTAAAAAAATGAACAAAATGACATTATAAATTCAGAATTTGAAATATCGGAACATTTTAATGCAAATACTCATCCAGCTAAATACAAAATCATTTCTAATCAACAATTTGGGTTTAGAGAAAAACAATCATCAAAAGATGCCATTTTAAATCTGACCTTAAAAATTACTGAATCACTGAATGAAAGCAAGCCTTGTCTGTGCATATTTATAGATTTGTCCAAAGCTTTTGACACGATGAGCCATCGGTTGCTTTTGCAATCTTTGGAAGATATCGGTATCACAGGAAAATATTCAAATTTATTTGAAAATTATTTAACCGGTAGACTACAGGCTGTAAAGGTAGATGATATTTACAGTGTCGAGGAAACAATCAATTACGGTATTCCTCAAGGATCTATACTTGGTCCAACTTTATTTAATATATATATTAAGAGTTTGTTTTCTTTGGGAAACCAAGGAGCTATAATCGGATTTGCCGACGACACAGCTATATTTTATACCGCAAATACCTGGTCGGATTTGAAAAATCAAAGTGAGAAAGATTTTATTTCAATTAAAAAATATCTTGTTATTAAACTCTTGACAATTAACTTTGAAAAAACCAAATATCTACCGTTTAGTTGCAATTCATCTGGAACCCCATCTTTTAATGAATAAAAAAATAAGTACTGGTACCGAAGCACTCTCTATTTTACCTAAAACAAAAATGACATACCTAGGTGTAATAATGGATCCATATTTGAAATGGAATTTACACATTCAATATATAGTAAATAAACTGAGAAGCATTTGGTATAAATTTAGACAATTAAAAAATACTTTACCTGTGAAGAATTTGAGAACTCTCTATAATTCTCTTGTTGAAAGTCATATTAGATATGTTGTAGTTTCTTGGGGTGCAGCATCAAAATGTCACTTATATTTTAAAAAAATTGAGGCCTTACATTTGGAAACAAGTATATTGGATGTGAGGAAATTGTATTTCTTCTGTTGTAGCATGAAATTTAATGTTAATAAACATTCAAATTTGTTATTAAATCACGACTATAATACACGTCAAAGGCAAAACTACGTTGAACCACTAATTGATGTGGCCGTTGATGCCACATCAGTTGAAATGACAACAAATTTTATGCTGTAGTAAAAAATAGGATGCCTTCGATTTAGTGGACTTGAATTCTATAGGATGACTGGTTCGCTCACATAAATAATAACTGTATTTCGTTAACAATTCAATAAACTTTAATGAACTTTAACGTCGAAAATACATACAGGTGGAACGATGAATATAGACAAGCCTTTCAGTATGAAATAGTAATTATTAGAACGATCTTACTCTTTCCTTTGTGATTTTCAAAGCACTATTCACTTGAAATATAACTTTACTACAGGTTGAATCACTATGCGAATAAGTTGGGAATTCTGGAACCGTTGGCGATACTTGACACTGAACACTGTTTATACTACCACTACACCAACACTAACACTTTATTGTGTAAAGTGTAAAGTGTTAGTGTTGGTGTAGTGGTAGTGTAAACAGTGTTCAGTGTCACTATGCAAACTTTAACTTTATAGAAAAATGCACTTATTATGCAGGAAATAAAGAAAGTAAATCAATTACTGTGAAACTTGACCCATTTGGTCTGAAAATTTCGGTTCTATACCGGTAAAGGAGTGTAAGGTCTTTGCTGGGAGACCGATCGAGTTGGAAACTCAACATCGACTCTTACTAGCTGAGCTAGCCTCGCCAAAGCCAGGAAGATAATGCATTTAGGCGCGAAGTGTACGTTTGGTTACGCCTACTTCAACTGCCGAAGAATAATAGTAAATATTGCAAGACGCCGGTCAGCCGCCAGGGAAAGAAAACAAAACGCGATTTTGAACTAAAGTAGAGGTATTTCAAAGGACTAAAATATAACTCTACATGATTATACAAAGGAACTAAAATATAAATATACAAATTGTTGAACGTGTGGTTTCAACACTAATGCTTGAAACAATTACTCAAAGATCCTATTTCTACTATGCACCCAAATTATATAACATTATACCAAATGATTTAAGAAAAATGACCCATATACCGCTTTTTAAAAGGAAATTGAGGGAATGTATTACAATTAGCCGATGTATTGTCTTTGAGCAGAGAAAAACAATATGGAATCACCTTCTCATGCCTGGTAACAAGAACTGTTCACCTTGAAATTGCCCATGACATGAGTACCAGTTCATTGATCAACATTCTTCGGCAATTTGGGTGCACACGTGGATTTCAACACGAAATTTACAGCGACAACGGACTAAATTTTAGAGGAGCGGAAAAAGTAATTTGTGAACATATTGAAAATTTAAACCAGAACGAAATAATGCAGTTTTGTTCGTTGCGAGGAATAAAATGGATTTTCAATCCTCCTTATGCTCCCCACATGTGAAGAATATGGGAACGTTTAATACAGAGCATACAGAAAGTTTTGAAGGATGTATTAACATCCAGATACCCACAAGAACATATTCTCAGAACTCTTCTTATAGAATGTTTCTTAATTCCAGATCATTTACTCAATTTTCATCTTACACCAAATAATTTCCTGATTGGACCGGAATATGATGCTCAGGCATGGACAAAAATCACCGACAAAGATTTGCAACTCATGAAAAACTGGAGAGCAGTACAAACGTTAGCAGATATGTTTTGGAAATGATGGGTGCAAGAATATTTGCCAACCTTAATAAGGCGCACAAAGTGGCACCAAGAACAGAAAAATAATAAAATCGGCGATATTGTTCTCGATGTTGACCCAAATGGCCCGAGAAATACTTGGAGAAAAACAAAAGTGACACAAGTTTACCCTGCTAGAGACGGAAAAATAAGAATAGTTGACATAACTGATGCCAACAGAAAAACATTTCGGCGACCAGTTACAAGACTAGTTGTTTTGGACGTTTTGAATTAATCGTTCTGGAGAACAATTACTGGAGGGGAGAAATGTTGAGAATTTATTTATATACAATATATAATTGTAACCAAAATAATAATAGTTGTTGTTGTTGATTGTCAAGTTGACAATATTCAACCTCATCTGTTATTTGATACATATCGGCCTTGTAACGTTAATAACTATATCAATTCTGGAAAGTTCTTGTATTTTCCGCGCTCGTCCTATGCGTCTTCCAGAATGTTATCGATTAGAGCGCATTCGCCAACTTTTATAGTAGAGAGACAGGGCCGGCTTTTTGTTGGTGACCTCGCAACAATAAAAAAATAAGTGTTGCTGACGACACTGTCATATTTTATAGCGATGATAATTGGTTTAAATTAAAAACTAGGGTAGAAAAACTTAAGGAATAGTTTGACGACAGACTCCTATCCATAAATTTTGGAAAAGCCTGAGTACTCTTCTCGCCGAAATTGAATTTTGACTTTCAGATGACACTGGCGTAATTTTGACTTATAGATTAGTTAGAATTGGTCTAACCTTAGCCTACATTTTTCTATTATTCCTATTATTATTGTATATTAAAAATGAATGCGACCACTACTGTAAATACTTTTGTCATAGCGATTTCGAAAGAAGAGGACTATACCGACGCTCTTTTTTTACATCCCAATTTATAGATGCATTTATTTTATCTCATCCATCCTGTTCACAATGATTCATTATTGTATACTCGTCCATACAAAAACTCTCGATTGCTATTTTCAAGTATAAAATTTCGCATTTTAAAACTAGTTCAGTAGTTCTTCCGACACACAATGAACAAAAAACAACTTTTTCTCCACTTTAAACAAGCACTCTTGATAATTTTTCTGTAGTTGACACTTGTACGCGCATCAAAGGACAAAAGAGAGCTCTCCTTTTTACCAGCCATATCAAGTTTGATGTGTAAATGCAAAAAACCATTGAACAAAAGTACACGACTTGAACAGGGCCGAAGTTAGTGAACTTTCACTCTTCCAGCCTGTTTTTAGTGTCTTTAGCGATCATTTAAAATGTACCGTAAAGAAGCTCAGAATATGTGGAAAAGGTTGCTTGTATAACACTTTTTGTTGATGATGAAACCACAGCATCAACACCATTAAAACCATACTAATAGCCTTCATTAAGAAAGGATAACTCAATCTTGAACTCGTTAGAATTAATAAGAGTGAGGTTGAATGGAAATAGAAAGTCGAGTGTCTTGGCCTGACTCCAGAGAGTAAACTCTTTTAGAACAAACACGAAAAGAAAATACCTCACGAAGCAAAAATGGTTCTGATATCGTGCAGAAAACTAGCGAGGAAAAATTGGGGCTGTATCCCAAGAATATTAGAGTTGTTGTACATGGCAGAAGAGGGACCAATCATCACTAATGGAGAAGTAGAACTAGCTCATTGACGACGAGACACAACCTCTCCAGAATTAAAAGATTAATCTGTAAATGCATTATATGAGCAAATGAAATATGTTTAACATATGGTATTTCTTAACTTCCTGCCACTACACTTGGTCGCGGAAGAACAAAAAAAAACTAAGTATGGATGGTAATACCATTATTAGACAGACAGATGGTTTAAAAACAAAAAGAGACTGTGATAGCAGGGTACATGTCATGAACCATATACTTTGACAGTTTGGAAAAGTCCCAAGTATATTTTAAGCCGAAATTCACGCCATAGTAAGCTTGCCCAGTTCAATATTGATAAATTATATAGAAGGCAAATGATTATCATAATGTCGAATAGTCAAGTAGCCATTAACACTGAGTTCTTGAAATCCAAAAAAGTATGGGAATGCCATTGGGAAACTTAATGAACTAGACAAGAGCACCATTGTCACCCTACTGTGGGTGTATGTATAGTTTGGCAAACATAAAGCTGCGAAAGGAATGCGGTCGAAAACATTCGATATTGCCACGTTTAACTATGAAAAAGCTAAAGTGTTAAGTATGTAGTGATAATAATTAGAAAATGGACTTTTAATTATTAACAATATGTCAATAATGATTAAACGTTAGTTCTTTAATGTGCTTGTTTTATTGGATTTTGTCTATTAACATTATTTTTTCAATTTCTGAATATTAAAAGATGAACACTTTTCCAAATATGTTATGGGTTTCCTTCAAGCCGGCATCGTCGTGCGAAAATCACAATTACCAAGCCCTCCGGACTAACTCAATCGGTGAATATTTATCCTACCTCCGTTGCTAAGTAACCACCTGACTTCCTATTGGCAAGCTCGTGCGTTGTTCTTCCCTCTCACTTCGACAATTGACTGACATTGATTATCCAGTGGCGTTTACATTGTCAGTATTTACCTTCGTATTTTCAGTTTTACTTGGTAACTTATTATTTCGTATCCATATTGAATTCAAGTATGATTTTTAACATTATTTGTTTTTAACAAATACCGTGTATTGAAAAATACCTTACCTTTAAAGCAAAGCATAAATCAGTTTCTATATACATATAATTATTATTTTTAATACTTTTATAAAATAGGTACCGTACGCCATTGGTACGTTTATGACAGATATCGGCCATGTTTCCTCGCCCCTTACCGATGCCGCGTAGCTTCAGATAGACTTGCCAAACTATATGTATGTATATTGGGGTGACATTACTGAGGGTGTCATAAAATGCTTCTGCCTTTCGAATGTTTACAATGACAGTAAGTACTCTGCGCATAAAATTTCTTCCAAAAAACAAACTTTGTTAGCGATATAGGCTATTGACCTTTTCCAAATACTTCATCGAGACGATTTTCTGTCACCGGACAACCTTCACACTGGATTCCAATATTACAACAAATGGTTTTTTACACTTTTAAATTGTTATAGTATCCAACTAATATACATTAGTACACAAATTTACCAAACCCAATTAACTTTTGTTCTCGATTTATATTTAAATCAGTAAAGAATGCTATTTCCATCCATCTTTCTGAAGGTTTTCCGTGATCAGCTGACAACATGGCGCGGGATGACGTCACTTAGAAACGCTTTATTATGCACGAAATCAACAACTTGACATAAGTTTTATTTTCGCAATCGCGAAATCTTTTGTCCTCACAACACAGGTTGTTTTTGGACAATATATACAACACATAAACATATTACCAGTAGCGCTGGAATAATTTTCGCTTTTGTGACAGGGGCCGTTTAGAGTTGTTGTTCCCGTTGTTCGTTGGGTTTTCGGTTTTTCGTTGTTGGAAATGATGCTCGAGATGGGAAACTTATGCTCGAATGGGTCCAGGACCCAAACAGTTTGATTGGTCAAAAGATGACACATGTCATAAGTCAGAAAAATTGACGTGAAAGATTATTAATGTTTTATTATTGTTTCTGGTTTTTGTATTGAGATATCGAGAAAGTAAGATAGTAATGAGTTCTTCAATATCACAAATCCATTATCAAAATATGTGGAGATAAGTCACTTGGCACTAACTTCAGTTATCATTGGCGGTGCTGCGATTCACGAATAACAATATATAAGATTTGGTCAAGCAAAGACGAAAAACGTGGAAAAGACGGAGTTTTTAAATCCAGCTTAAATCTATTAAAAATATTATTGACAATTGTTTCTGTTTCCTATGACCATTTGTTGGAGCCTTATAAACAGCATTTATTCAAAAATATAACGTTCTGTTGTGAATGATTAATGTTTTATCGCGAATAGAAACTATTATCAAAAGTCACTTGTATTTTATATTTCAACTAGATGAATTATATGTAAGGGTTGTAACATGTCTATCGACCTGTTTCAATTTTATAGAATAAATCCTTTTAATTACCACTCGTCGTCACATTAGCCACTTCCAATCATAGTTCTGTGATCTCAAACTTCGACCCTGGCCATAAGACAATTGACGTCTGCCAACGGACGCTTCCATTTTTTCAACGCCACGAGGGACAGCCCTTTCCGCTATCGACCCTCTTCGAGGAACGACCTCCATTTTTTTATCGCTTTTATACCTTTCCTATCTAATGAATTTTGCTGTGGTAAGCACAACCTCAACCATCCAGGATACCGCCCTAGACCAGGACACAGCTGCTAGGATACCGTTCAAATCAAGACTCTATCTACCTATCTTCTTCGAGATCTAGTCTCAAGACTTCGTAGAGGCAAGATCTACCTACCTTTTCCGGAAACAACACTTCATAAGCTTAGTACCAATAAAAGTACAAATTCTCCTCACATTTGTTCATTTCCTGTGGCAGAAGAATAAAATATAAATTTGTTTTAAATCCTATTTTTCATTTTTTTCTAAATCCTCAACTATAAAAGTTGAGGGAGATATCCCCCGGGGTAAAGTTTTAAAATTTTCTTTTTTTAAGTAACTGGTTAACTTTCATGTAAATTCTACAAGGAGTTTCTACCTTTTCCACCTTAGTTTTTTTAAATTCATTAGTATTTTTTATCGTCGTCAAAAAGGTAGTGGCGCCCTCAATTTTTTCAACCTTTCTGTTATCCTGGTGCGATATAAACTTCGGGTCGAATCACCCTTGAGAGGAGTTTATAGCCGGAGCCCTTCAAGCTGGAGCGATTACCGTTACAAATTAGCGACTTTTACAGTTACAGGGTTATATTGAACTCTGGTCAGTACCAAACGACCTCATTGAAGTTCATTTTATAGTTAGCTTTTCGTTCAAATAATATCTCATGTAATATCATCATTATCAAAACTAAATAATTTATGCTTACGAATACTTTTATATGTTTGTTGACAAAAATATCTATTCCATATTATAAAAGTATTTCGAAAGTAATAGCTGACTCTTTTTCGAAATGGAGAAACCTTTAGTAAGGCACCGTGATCCGAGAAGCACGAACTAGGAGAAATACAGGAATGACCTTGAACACCTACTAGGGAACGTCAAAAATAAAATAAAAAACAGTGATGATATAGAGCAACATCGCGAGGCCATCGAAATCTCTTATCACAACAACTGCTGTGAGGTAACCCGTTCCTCTAGGAAGAAATTAACCTGGTGGAACAAGGAGCTCACCAAACTAAAATCGAGAACTCGCAAACTGTTCAACAGAACGGAAAAAAAACAGGAAAGTGGGAAGAATATTATTTCACTCTGACTGCTTACAACAAACAGATCAGGAAGGCAAAAAGGGAGTCCTGGAGGAAATACTGTGGTGAGGTGGAAACAACCTCAGAAATGGCTCGACTCCAGAAAATTATTGCCAAAGATTCTATCAATCCCAGGCAATATTTTAAAACCTAATGGATCATACACGGAAACTGGTAGTGAGTCCCTGCAGATTCTACTGCAGACACATCTACCAGACTCTGCAGAGATAGGAAAGGAGCTATCTGTCAGAGCTAAAGCTCCCCTGGCTCGTACGAGGAATGAGGATTGGAGTGAGGCTAATAAAGTAATAACCATGAGCTATTAACTCGGTTGAGCCATACAAAGCTCCTGGCCCAGATGGTATAATCCCAACGCATCTACATCAGGGGCAAATACATCTATCTCCAGTACTTTGCATCACTAGCAACTGGATACATTCCAACTGCTTGGAAAAGAGCCCGAATCGTCTTTATTCCTAAACCAGGTAAGGATTATTCCCAGGCAAAGTCATAACTCTATCTTATTTCATGTTGAAGATAACGGAAAAACTTAATGCTGGGCATGTTAGGGAAAACTTTCTCATTGAAAGGCCACTACATTATAACCAGGAAAATCCTGTGAAACTTACTCCAACTGGTGTCGAAAATTGAGATTGCCCTAGGAAATCAAGAAATAGCTTTCGGTGCATTTCTCCCCCTAGGAAGCACATGCATACAATTGGCAAATATATGGAGGAAACTATCTGTCGGCTGTGCATGGAAGAGAAAGAAACAGGCTCTCACATTATTTTCGAATGTGAAGGACTGCCTCATTGGAGATATAGACTCCTAAGACTAGAGTATCCAAGGGAGGATTTCCCCAAGAAATGGGATGGAATCATACTATGGGGCTAGTGGACACATCTCTATGCAGAATGTGTGAACAAGAAGATGAAACTGTCAGGCATGTCTTATGTGAGTGCTCGGAGTTATCGTGAATAAGAGAGTGTGTGTTCGGTGAGTCTTGGCCTACACCTGCCGATATAAAGGAGATGTCTCCTAGTGACCTGTCCACCTTCCTGAAAAGGACAGGATGGACCATGACCTAGGAGGACAACTCCTCGGGAGGATGTACAATGTGCTGTGGGCCTAAACTCACCCTCCTCACTCTACAGATACAGAGAAGTCTGTTGAGCCTAATAAGGGCTACTGGTCTCTTCACATACACGTTATAACCAAGAGCACAAAAAGCCTAAAGTCTTTGGTGCCGAGGTCTCTAAGCCTCTGACTGGTGGAGCCGAACTAATCAATGAATCAACTAATAGCTGATTCTAGTATTTCATTAATAACCTACATTTACTTTAATTCTACGATATTTGCCTCATACGGTCCTGTTGTCAGTACAAGTAGCGACGCGCACTTATTCCACCGGTGTGACAAAAGAACATCAACATCAACACGAGAGTGATTATTAACGTTCTTCCTTTGTTTTTACGACAGGTAATGAGAAAAGTTAAGAGGAAAAACGAAAAAAAAAATTCAAGTGTTTTTCTTCACGGGCGGTTTAAGTGGCATTATGCGATTATGTGAATAAAATCTCTATTGTTAATCTACGCAGGCAAATTTAAAAACGACATACTTGATTATATATTATAGTGACCACCGGTACGAAGTAAAAGGAACTGCTGGAGCGAAATTGAATTGTTTCAATTAATATGTTTTTCAAGTGGAAATTACGGAATATCTCAGGGATCACTACGGGATACCTAATTGATTTAAATCAAGTATGTGATAATTGTAGACTGTCATTAATTTCTTGACATTCAGATGATGTAGGTTTGTTTTGCGAAGCAAAAGTATTTTGAAAATTAATAATAGTAGAATTCCATTTCATTTTGATGGTGTAGATTTTTGTTGCAAGTCTACAAGATGTACCGAAAAATAGGTACATACTCCACCATTTGCCAAATTTTGGAAATAGTAGTTTTCTGTTTAGATATACAGTATTCGCCAGCTAACTTGATGTCCTAAATGCTTTCTAGGGAGCTATTGACGCCGCCCATCCGATAACTGTAAACAGTGCCGTGCAAGTTCTGACGATACGCTTTCTGTTACAAATTAACACAACTTGTACAATTAATAAAGTAAAGTCCGTCCGGAAATATATGATCCTAACTTAATAAATAATATTTAATTATTTGTTATAATTATTGGTATATTGATTTTAATAGAAACGGATCTGCTTTATACCTGAATTCTGAGTACATAAATAATACTTTAACAGTAAGGTACCCATTACAATAACATGTTATTTATCTAATTGAAGATTATAAAGTTAGGATCTTATATTTCCGGACGGACTATAATTAAAATTTGTTAAAAACTAAATAATTTCTTCCAGGTAGTAATGAGAATAAAAGAAACACAAGATAATGGGAAATTATTTAAGCTAGGTATATTTCTAAGAATAGGTATAAACAGTTTTTATCTTTATGAAGAATCTGACTCACTGCCGCTACTGGAATCACTTTCATCTAGAGTAATCACAAGAGGGTTGACGTCATAAAACATATCTGTTTGTTTTACAAACACTTTATTGTACAAAGCAGAAACAATAAATGTGTGACGCTACGCTACTTAAAATCTTAACACCTGATGAGGTTCGATGCAATTGGCGTTTGTCAAAATTTTACCACCAATAGCAGCCGAGTAGGCAGGGCATTATTACTCTGTCTCTCTCAGTTGGTAATTTCTGGGACATCAAGTTAGCTGGAGAATACTGTAGATAGGTATGAGATATAGTACGAGATTTGTCTGCATATAACAACATAGTTGGCACCTGTCAAAATTAACTGTCAC
The DNA here is from genome assembly GCA_947563755.1 of Lochmaea crataegi. NCBI lineage: Eukaryota > Metazoa > Arthropoda > Insecta > Coleoptera > Chrysomelidae > Lochmaea > Lochmaea crataegi. The sequence goes on from OX387433.1 coordinate 16,843,303, forward strand.
GTTTGGTTAACTTAACGACTAAGGCTAATTGCACAAACACACACCGATTTTGTACCGGTTGTCCAAATTCCAATAGTGAACCACATGTGGGAACGGGACCTGGCACACACGCCGACCGCTGATTGGTGCCGGTAAAATGCCGGTGAGCAGCCGTCCACTGCCACTGCATCGCCGGTAGTACCAGGAAGTAGTGGCGTACGAGACTAAATACACTCTTGCACACGCACCGATTGTTTACCGACCATTCCAGTAGACTGCTCGGTGAAATAGTAGGTACTTCGTTTTAAATACGTTTAGGATTCATTATTATTCAGTAACCTCGTGTCACGACAACAAAGCAACTGATTCTTTGACCGGTGAAAATTAGGTGAGTCTGCTAACACCTTTTCTTTCCGGAAGTAATTGCTGAGTTTCGAAAAAACCAACCTCCAACAACGAATGATTCTCGACCAAGACAATGCATGTTCCCACGCAGCTCGAAAAACAATTGAGTTCTTAAAGCAAGGAAACATCGAATTGTTCTCCGTTCAGTCCAGACTTGAGTTGTAATGGATGCGTCTCCAATGGATTCGTTGGTAGACTAGGAAAAGGCCTCTGAATCGGTGGTGTTGGGGTCACCTGGAGGATAATCTCAAGGGAATGAAACAACTACTTCTAGCACTGGGATATGTTTGATTTATTTACTATAATACATTACACTACTTACTAAGGCTAATGATACACGTAAGTACCTAGCCGTATAGCATACTTATATTTACTGGTTAAAGATTACTGATCTCTGACCATTCGACTATATAGAATGTTATTCATGACTTATTCTAAATCAACTTCTCCTATAGTAAATATTGAATGCATATTTATATCACCAGTCAAGTTCAAATGAAACAAATAAACATATTACTGTTTTGCCTTACTTCACGCTTGAACTTGACTTTCTATTTAATAACCTTCTTAATTTATATTTATATAATAATGAAATTTTCGAAAGTTTTTTTGAAATGAGTTCAAGGGAATTCAATTCTTATTTTAAATATTTATTATTATATTGGGCCAAAATGCATCACAGAGTCCTAACAACTTTTTTACTTTTCCATATATTGAGAATGAACCGCCTGGTCAAAGGTTCCAGTCGACGCCTTCAAAAACTCTATTTTGAATGTACCAACCAGCAAGTAGAATATACTGCTTTCAGAATTGCTTCCAAAGGATGCATAAATGCATTTCTCTTCTTGGATAATACACAATAGTGTTTAAAAGTTATCTACTGTTTTTTTCGTAGTTCTATATGCAAAATGTAAAAGACAACCCTCGTACTGATTTAAGATTTGGAATAATCACAAGAAATTTCTAAATGAAGCCGAGTCGGAGAAGGAGGTTTCATTGTTTGTGTTTCGCTCAAATTCTACTGTTAGTTCTGAGATCTACTCCTAGTAATACAATATACTATTTTTTATTGAGTTTTTCCTGTTCAAAATCTAAAAAATTTTTAACTGAACTTCAACAACGATAAAAGCTTTTATGAAAAAATTGTTATTAAAGTTACTTCGCCTTCCAGTATACGTGCTCGAAAATAATTTATTATTTCTAGATTAATATACCTTGTCTTTATAAAATATTCCAAACGAGCCACGTATCTCTCATATTGAACATACTTGCACATAATCCCGCCATTCCTTTCCTTGCTACTTTGTTTGTACTACAGGAAAACATCGGAACGCGGAAAATCCTTAAAAATTTCCATTACCGTATATTCAAAGTCTTTATTTCACTCTCTGTGGCATAATATGCTTCGAAAATTGTTATGTTTATGTTCCCATTTGTGTTTTTACTTTTGAATTTTACTATTATGGCCAATGAAAGCCTATTTCTTTACGTTTATCTTGGCAGCAAACGATGGCTGTGTTTTCGATTATACAAGTAAGAAAATTGGAAAACGTATTTTGGGGAATCAATTTGGGACTGTAAACATTTATTAGGTACTTCCAACTACTGATGCGAGGCCTAATGCAAAATATCATGTAAGAGTTGGTTCTATTAGCAGCTATCATATTCGTGTATTTGACATTTCATATCTGATATCTATTTGACAGTCCGATATCTAGGATTGAAATTTATAAATGTCAATAAACTATTATTTTCTCAAAGCTGGATTTTTTTCGCCTCCTACATGTGAAAATTAAGAGATGGGATCCCATATTTGGAGATTTTACATGGAACGCTCACTTGGAAGAAGTTATCCAGCAGATGTACTAGCAAAGAGCAAAGAGCAAAGAGCAAAGAGAGGAGATAAAACCTTTTTGCGGTAACATCATCAGATGAGAACAAATGAATGCCAAATCCAGAGTAAGAGGGCACTAAGAGTTCTGGCAGGCATCCTGACAGATCACTGCCGCCTGAATGGGGACCCCAAAAATATCAAAGTAGTGGAAGAAGAAGAGTGTAGATTTTGTGGAATGGAAGAAGAAAACTCTATCCACATAGTTTGCGGAATGCAAGCAATACAGAATTTTGGTGCACAATACCTAGGGTACTACTATAGAAGAGACTAACCCTATATTGAACTTTCGGATATCCTGAAATTCTTCCAGGATATGGAACTAAAGGAATTACTAGTCTCCGAAACTTTCCTCTGGAAATGAGTAAAAGAAAGATGGCACAATAGATATTTTAGATCTCAGTGAATGTCACCCCATTATACATACTGTTGCGAGGTCACCAACTCAAATCCTGCCCTGTCTCTCGACTGTAAATTTTGGTGGCTGCGCTCGTTTCGGGAACATTCTCGAAAAGACGCATAAGTCGAGCGCGGAAAATACTAAAATTTTCGAGATTTGAGAAAGACTATATATTCGCGGGTTTTTGATTGAGTAAACAATTAGTGAAACGAAGGCAAAGAGTTAGTTCACAGACCGTTTACAGAAGTTCTTAGTAATCGGTCAGTGAATGAAATACTGAAGATAAATAGTGTAATATTCAAGTGGTAAAAGTAAATTAGAACTATTATACCGAGTGTAAATAAATTAGTAGACTTTGAGTGAACTGTGTATATAAATTAAGTTTAATACAGTGTGTGTTTCTTTAAATAAATAAATAGTAATTAGCCATAGTAGTGTGCATAATTTTATTCCACAAGTAAAAATTGTTTCAATAAATATCTAACAAAAACATTACAATTCATTAAAAAAATTCAAATTCAAAAAAGTTTATGATTTATGAAATAATGAGTTTATTCCATACGTTACGGACACATTGTATTTGCATATTATATACCTCGTATAATAATATAATATACCAAATAGTCAGCTGATCTGCCAATATAGTCTCATGGAAAAATATTCTCCTGAGTATCGTTCTTTTTCATCTAGGAATATTTCTATACAAAACTTTTTATGGAGGTTCGTGATAAAGCAAAAAAATAAACTTTTCAGGATTTAATAATAAAATTTTTTAACGTGAAATTTTAACGATTTCTGCAGGTAAGTTATTAATATTCAGCTTTATTAGTTTTACGGATATTTGAAGCGAGAATATATGAATTTGCACCTTTTAAAAAAAAGTGCAATTTCAAAAGTATCCTAGAACCATCGAAAACATACCAGTTTGGAAGATTTTAATATTAAAGTTTGGAATTATTTTTTGTTGAAAAAGGAAAATATAGTGATTTAAATGCCAATAAATATCACATGTTGATAATTCAGTAGGAATAATGTTAGTTATACGGGGTTGGGTTAAAGTATGGAACCATGTATATATTTTTATAACAAATAGGGCGATTGTACATAAGAGTAGTACCTAAGTTGAAATATTTTTGATTTGATTTTTTTGTCGGTTATGTTTATCCAGAAATATCCTCAAATCAAATGGGACATTTTGTATAAATCCTTTTGTCAAATTTTAAGAGGTCTTGTTATTTCGAATTCGTACATACTGGGTTTATTTTAAACAAGAAACTAAAGCAATTCACTTTTACTGAGGAGTTCTTGTTTGTGAATGTCAGCTTCTGTTTGTTCGATTTTTTTTTTTCGGGCGGAGATGGGAAACTTATGTTCGAATGGTTCCAGGACCCATGTTGTGTTGGTGTAGGTTCATTTTGTGCGAGCGAATCATTATATTGTTAACCAGGAGGAATTATTGTTGCTAGTGCTGTGAAAAAATGAATTTGGCAAGCAGCTATATTCAAAACCAGACACAACTATAGTGACAGTATTTCATTGTGAATACTGGTAACTAAACTACTCACAAATAACCCGATAATAATGAGCTTAAAATATGAATTATAATTAAAAAACTACCCGGCAAAGGAGCATTCAGCACACGATCGAAGCACGAGCCTTTACCAACAAACTTTTCTTCGCTCACTCATTGAATTATTGATGCAGAATGCTCGTTCGCTCATATTCGTTCTTGCCTGCTTTTTCGGTGAATATGAGCCTCAAGCTTATTAACATCTCCAAGGAAGACCGAAAAGGAAGTGGATAGAGGTAGTGAAAATGGACCTACAGCTGTTGTACATACACAAATGGGAAGAAATGACAAAAAATAATGAAGAAACATAGCCTCCGTGGTCTGTTATATATAAAAGTTTTGAACATTTTGAACTTTCCAATAGCATGACTTAAAGTACTCGCAATCGGAGAGCGTTGCCAGGTCACGACAGCCTGGATACCAGGGCACGATGGTCATAAGGGCAATGGAAATGCGGATGAGATGTCCAGACAAGGATCATCACGAAGAAACTTAAGAGCACATCTTATACCAGTGCTCCAGGCGAATGTAGGGTTTCTGAATGGGTCGCAGTGGAATAGGACAATTAGTCACCTCGTCCAATCTGTTTAATTTCAAGGCAAAAAATCTCCTTATACCGTTTATTAAGGTGGGGAGGCGCTCCGTCCTTGCAAGAATTGAGACAAGGAATCATCGATCATCATCAACTCCTTCGTTAATTTTGAGCCCAATACCCAATACATTTAGTTTAATTATTTAATTCATTCAATATTCGGTGTGTTGCCTTCTTAACATCTACAGGATCCATAAAAGAAGGTTGGACTACTTATAATGGAACATAGATGTTGGAATGGGGTTGGATTTCCGCCTTTCTGCTGACGTATTCGAGAACCACATTGGAAAGCAACTAGGACAGATCGTCAACTTGTTCAAGATCGTCCTTTATACTGGACACTTTACTCTTTCCACTAGTAAAACACACCTAGGTTAATTTGATTGGAAGCCAAGCTCTCCCATTGCTCACCATAGCTTAACCATATGAAGGGTATTGTACTCGTATTGTCTGTTTACCGAATTACGAACAATGAAATAAATTTTACTTTTTACCCAACTCCTGTTGATGTTTTTGATTTAAGTGCATTTTATTATCCTAATTTTAACGTTCAAATTTACCGTAATATTTGAATTTCTCAAGTGTCAACACGCGTGTTAATTATTAATGAATTGTACATGCTTTAGCCGCTCTGCGATACGTCAGAGAGGAGAACGGAGAGAGATCGATTGTGCAAAGAAAAACATGCGCTGTCCTTTCACCAGCGAGTTGCCAGAGCGTTCGCCGAGATAAATCTCCGATGTATCGCCGATAGCAGCAAATGATATTTTTTTTCATCAACGCCATCCAGTACCTATAATAACTTTGGTGACTCAATTGGAGAATTTTTTTCTCCATATTAGAATGGGTGAATAATGTTCATATATCGAATAACAAGTCACTGGTGGCCTTTTGTATTCGGAGCTTGCTGTCTACATGCGAAGTAATGTATTAATCTAGAATTGACATAAATATTGATTTAAAATATAACTATAGTACAATTTGTGGCTCTTTTTCAACTTTTATTGCCTGAATGTTAACGGTGGTCACTTTGAACACATGATTAAATAGCAGTTTTTTCTTGTTAACAGTTGTCTTTTTACTATTTGTAAATTTTTCATTCTTCGAAGAGTCTTTCTATCATAACATAATACGGGGGCATATGAAAAATTGAAAGAGAGCCAATTTTAAACAACGATTAAATAACAATGGAAGGCTGATATCATAGGCAAAACAAAATGATTGAATAGAGATTTACCATTCCTTTTAAATAAGGTGTGACTTGATACCTAATGCCATTTGAAAAAATGTAAGGGGTGTCTCCAGTTGGGAAGGAGTGAATCTGACGTTTATGACATTAGCGCCAAAAAGTGTCCCCCTCAAATTAAAAGTTGACGTGTTTCAGCATTTCTTTCTAATATCTCCCATTTTTGAAATATTAAGGGTGGATCCTTTTCACATGAGCACAATGTATATATATATATATATATATATATATATATATATATATATATATATATTTTATTATAAACTTAGTTATGGTCAATGTTAAACTTGTACGAGACAAAAGTTACATCCATTATCGCTTGCAACGTGGAACTTTAATGTCACGCTATTGGACATTAAAGTTCAAAATGTTTAAAACTTCTCGCATTTATTTACTGTTCACGAAAACTTACATTGTACGTAACGTCGTATAAAATACTTGTTAAAGTAACTTGTTTCAAGGAAACCAACTAGCATAACAATTACTTTATCGTCTGAAATTTAAAGAGCGAACGTTACCTTAAAAAGCATCAGACAAACACTAATTTAACGAGTAATTTAAGTAAATCGAAATTTTTTAAAGGATCTATAAAATAATAATTGTACACTGTCTTCCCCTTTTACCTATAAATCCTGAAAAGGTAGCAATGAAAAATAACTAACTTTTTTCACCAAGAATGTAACATTTCTCACAGACATTATTTTGTTCATTTTAAATGCAAATTTAAATAACAGAAATATTCCGTGGTTTCCTCGATCCTAACACCCCTCGGCACCGTCGTAAATACCAGAGAATCGTCAAATTGTGCGGTGTGCGAAACTGGGGCCATCTATCAATGGGTAGCCCAACAACATTTTTTCACTTTACAAACTCAACTAAACTATCTTTTATCCTTAAACAAACTCATCAAAACTTTCTTTTCACACCAAAAGAGTTGGGTTTTCCTCAATAAATAATGCACATTAAAATCGATCCCTTTACTGGAGTTGAGGTGACAAAAGGGGGGGGGGTTCTGAAAAATATAATTATATCAAGTGGAACGAACCGGTTTCTCAACGGAGAGGGATCGAGGAAAAATAAAAGACAATTATTTAACGGTTCCAATAAATGAATTACGTTTACTAAATTATAGATAGTCGCCTAGTTTTACGTCTTACACTTTTCTGGGTGTAGAGTAGGCCTGATCGTAGTTGGCTCACGCAGTTAAGCTAGTTATAGCTGTCGCTGTCAAATGACAATCGGGAGCAAGCTGTTAAATCTTAAACTAAACTAATAAAATATAAAATGAATATGTATAGAACTAAAATGTACAAGTGGTCTCAGATGATTATTAAAATGAACAGTAAAAATAGAAATGTATTAATACCAGATGGTAGAATGGATTCCAAGAGTGTACTGTGTACTTTTGGAATACACTGAGAGGTTAGTATTGAAAATATGTGAGCTGTAGTCACACACGGTTACATTTATTTAATTGTAGGTATGTATCGGAAGTTCCAACTTCCTACCGAATTGTGCGATGGAGTATAACAATAAACCCTTCGAGTGTTGTCTACAAACTATCTCAGACTCCTATAGGTATTATACTGTTCCTACAAGCAACAGGATCAACTCATTGATATGTACAATCTTACTTGTAAGGTATCAGGTGGTGTGTATCCGATATGTCGTAGGAGCTGGACGAAGAGAACTGGTCCTATACTAGTGACTTTTCTGCCACTCGTAGTTCTATTTGGTAACTAATACGGCTACGTTAAAGACTAGGAAGAGCTCTATGAAGAGAACTCTCAAGAAGACTGTGAAGAAGATGAAGTTGAAGAATGTTAGTAAGAGATCAGAAATACGAAACTCCCATGATGCCTAGGTCAATAAGGGAGAAGAGTGGGTACTTAACATGGATGGAGGGTGACCTCAAAGTGATATCGTTTTTGCTGTTAAGAGGAAATCTGCTAGATGCGTTTAAATAACCACTTAAGGTGTCACTAAATTATTCCTAACAGTTTACGATTGTAGCTGCGCTAAATCCGAAAAGACTTCGAAAGAGCACAAAGCAATTGACTTATTGAAAGCACCATCACAAGAATGAAGGATTATAGACCAGCCCAAATAAAGTTTGGGCAATGATGTTTAATTACTATTATTTATATCTGAAGTAGTAAATGGTATTAGAGCAATATATACAAGGTGAGTGGTGGATTTCCTTTATAGTCAGAAATAATTGAATTCTCAACGTTAGAATATCTTTTCAATACCCAATGTTGAATTGAATCAGTTACAACACTTGTAAAGTGCAAAGAATAAGGTGATTACTACGCAAATATAATTAATTCGTATCTGACTTTACAGTTATTTTTACCACATATGTTTCATAGAACAACAGAACGAATAGAAAATTTTAGATATTTGGGAGTTACACAGTACAAAAAAAAGAAAAACACGATGCAGAAATGAACAATAGCATAAAAAGCGCAACTGAACTGTATTACGCCCTGAATAAGAAACTTTTAAGTAGAAGAGAATTCAGTAAGAAAACAAAGTTAACAATTTATAAAACAATTGACAGACCAGTCCTAATTTATGGATGCGAGATCTGGAATTTCTCCAAACAACAAAAAAGCAGAATACAGGCGACAGAAATGGGGGTAACAAAAATGAATAAAATACCTAACGAAGATGTAAGAAAAGAGGTTGAAGTAGAACCCACCTTAAACAGTATAGAGCGACAACAATTTCGATGGCTCGGACATCTAATAAGGATCAAGAATAACAGACAAACAAAGCAAATATGGGAGGCGAAGTCAGCACAGAAGAGAACAAGGAGAAGACCAAAGAAAAGTAGTGGAACGCCTAAAGAGAAACAATAAACTTGAAAGAGGCTAAAGAGATAGCACGAAACAAAAAGAATTAGGCAAGATTTATTTATAATTATTAACATTTATACCTTACACCTTCGGGTAGAAAGAGGTTTCGACTAAATTTATGTTTCATATAAATATTTTGAAACTAATGCACCGCAAAAAAGTGAGATATTCTTCTAGCCTCGTATTGTCTTGTCTCGACATTTTTGAAAATATTCTAGACGATACCATGGCCTCCTACAAGTATCGTTATTTGTCTCATTATTATTCTCAGTGTTTTTTTCTCCTAGTAAAAGAAACCGCACATTCTTTTTGCGAGGCTGTTAAGCTTGCAGTATCCCATTGGTACATTGACAGTTTTTCTATAGTGCCTTATTAAGTCTGCCGTAATTTTTAGAGAATCTGGTATAATGAGCACTTATACCTGTCACATTTTCCATCATTCTAGAGAATTCTGTGCCACCAACTTTTTTGTGTATTGTCGATTTTGCGACGCCGCAGTAGTGTTCTGGTTAAGACATCAAAATGAAAAGACTCCGTCGTATTCTGTCTAGATGATAGTTGAGCCTACAGTGTTCAGTAAGTATTCCGTTTTTTTTAATTAAGAAGCAGCTTTTGACAGGATGTCAAAAGAGCATTAATAGAAGACAGCACAACATCCAAATGGATATCGGAATTGCTCTCAACTAGAGTAGCACTGACGAGGACAAGGATATCCACAGGGAGGAGTAGCATCCCCATTAATATGAAACCTGACACTCTTTGTGACATCGTACAAAAAGGTCTGAACTATACAAATAGCTGGTGTAGGCAAGTGCGACTTAACATCAACCCCACCAAAACCATCTTAATAGCCTTCACTAAAGAAAGAAAATACAACCTCAAAACCATTCAACTTGATGGGAGCGAGGTTGAATGGAGACAAGAAGACAAGTATGTAGGTTTGACTCTAGACAGTAAACACCTCTGGAACGAACAGGAAAAGGAGATTATATACAAAGCAAAAATGGCTCTAATGGTGTGCAGGAATCTGACAGAGAGAAATTTGGGTTATAACCGAAAGATCCTGAGCTGTACATCCAGCTTAGTGAGACCAATTATCACTTATGGAGCAATTGCGTGGAGTAGTAGAACTAACCTATTGACGATGAGAGAAGACGTCTCCAAAATTCAAAGACTAGTCTGTATGTGCATTACAGGAGCAATGAGACCATGCCCAACGGCAGCCATCGAAGTGATTCTCAACCTCACACCACTACATATGGTGGTGGAAAGTGTTGCAGAAAGAAAAAGATATCGAATAAATAGAGAGGAAATCATTAAAAAAAACCACCTCCTCACTTCTTAGAAATCAGAAAACCTGGAACATGCCACAAGATCGTATGATGAAAAAGTATAACTTTTCAAAGAAATTCGTTACGGGATTGAGCAACAAGAAAGAATGGGATCCAAATACCATTACCAGACTTGGAAAGAATGCCGTTCAATGGTACACAGACGGCTCTCGAATGCTATAGAAGAAACTGGAATAGGAACGTACGGGCCAGGAACCAAACACTCTGAAAGCTTGGGAAAAACCCCATGTATCTTTCAAGCGAAAATTCAGCCTACGTATATAAGTTGCATTTTTGATAGCTCATGACATCCTCAAACTCCATCATATATCATAAAACAGTCTACGAAAGAATCATACTGTATCCACAATTTTAAAAAACATTGTTTCTGTGAAAATTATTTCAGATTAAAATTCATTTGCTGTTATTTTAGCTTCTCAAAATAAGATCGTGAGAAACAAGTTCTATAATGACCAAATTCAATAGTTTAGAAGAGGTTTTCGTGAGGATCGATATTTATTTGTTTTCAAAGTACTTTTTATTTATCGCCGACCTATATACAAAAAATAAAACTGAAAACTCAGCAACTTCGAAAAAGCAATGGAAACGACAGTTTATATAAAGTTTTATTAAACATCAAATTTCAGCCTTAATATAGGTGTATATATGTTTATTCTCTCGCCTTTTTGATATTCGCCTTATTACTGAAGTTTGTAAAATTGGGAATGAAGTTCTGGCATTGACGCTATGAATCGAATTTTAGGAATTGCATATTTCACGATACCTTTTAGAATAACATTCAGTATGAAATCACAAAATATTATTAACAGAATCGTAGTTTGAGGTGAATAACTTTGAAAATGTGGTCTTGACCAAAAAACTATTGTCTCAAAAAGGATAGAGTATAATAAAATTCCATAATAATACAACTATGCGAATTTACTCTTTTCAATACCACGGCTATGTTTAGACTAACATTCCAGATCATCACATCCCTTTTCAGACCCCTTCACCCTTTGGCCATGTGTAGGTATTGTTATGATTTATTGTGTGTGAGGTGTTTTTTTTTATTTGTAATTTTTTTAATTTGATAGCATTATTATTATTATTAGTTTGTTCACTTTCTAAATTTTGAGAAACTCCTTGTATACTTACTTTATTCTTCAATTTGTATATCCGGCTAGCTATTGAAAAAGAGTTTCCACTCTTTATCTCAGTTTGCGGTTCCCTCAAATTAATTTTACTATGAAGAATAATTTAACTGATTCTTTTTTTAAATTTTAATATGATGAATGTTTGAATTTATAATAAAAACATAAAAAAGAATTTTAATTGAAATTTTAACCTTTATAATCCTCTTTACTAAATTTTTTATATTCCGCTGCAACTAAATACTCTCCTCTTTCTTCCTTTTTTTGTATTGTAATTAATAAATTTATTCTGGTAGTTTCTGGTTTAAATTTCTAATAATTACTTGCCGCATTCCCCTCGTAACACAAACAAGAATCGGAGGAATCGCTTTAGATTTGTGTCATGCGCATAAACACTGTTAATGATTCTATTGAACTAAAATGGCTGGCAACGTTATAAACTTGTGTCTGTTGAAAAGGAGTATAATTGAGTTGCTTTGGATTATTTATTTTAATAAGGTAAGCTTCCTTTTTAATTTATAACTACTAATATCAACAATCTAAACTAACTATCAAATAAGAAATACGCAATTGGTAAATAAATGTTTTTACGATGTGAAATATTTATAGGTTATTTCTTTTTAGGAACAACGCGTGAAAGAATATTCACTCCTCTGTTGTGTGGGATATAAAATAACATCAAATCTGCATGCTGATGTCATATACACTATTGTAGAAAGTAAATTAAACTTTCTCTGGAACAAATTGTGTCTGGTTTCCTTCGAATACCTGGGACGCTATCTCCAGTCGACTGTCGATTTTAAATATGTGAAATTAAGCTTTCCGCTTTCTGGTTGATAATAAATGGATGTTATCTCTTACGAGGTTAGTTGTTTGATTTTCCAGGTTTTTCTTTTAATTTTTCATCTTCTCCATCCAAATTCTTGTACTTCCTTCTTCCTCGTTCCAAAATCAACAACGTTCAATTTTTTTCTTGTTTATCTTTTACCAGACGACTCGCCATTCTGATAAATTGTTTTAGAGTTACTTTTATTGATTTCTATTGATGTTAAAGGTACTTTCACATGTTTTAATACCATGTCCTCTATGAACTACACTTTTTTTAATCGGTTGATTCTATTCGCGATTATTCACTGTCACTTCACAGATTTTTGAATTAATGACATAAATCTGTTTGAATTACTACATTTTCACACTATGTACAAATAGTGTGTCCATTCTAACAATATTTATTGAGATAATTCTGTGTTTTTATTATTTGACTTTATTTCTGTTTTCCATTTTTTTATCAATATCACATTTCCTGTAAATCTGTGGGAAAAAGTGATAATCACCAGTCTAACGTTTTGAAGTTAATGAAAGTTACGTTCCAAAATCTCTACAGGTGAAGCTATAAAAACGCGATAATATAATGCCAACTTGTAAATCAACTCTTGACTTGAAAGTTGTCTATTTGTTGAGCTGCGATTTAAACCAAAACAATACCTTTTGTGGAAGATATTAGTGTGTTTACGTCAGAAAATGATTCACGTTCGAATTTGCAGACCCGGGCGTTGGACGCGAGCCAAGCACGTAGAGGGAATCATGGATTCATCAAATACTTGAGCAGTCTTCAGCATGTATGAGTAGCATATGTTATTATGAAAAAGTTTTTTCATATTTTGGCAGGTTTTCAAGATATTTTGATGAGTATAATAATGACATATATACGGTATGAAGAAATTGTTATCTCACACTAAACTACTACATTTCATAGAGCTCCCAAAAATCGCTGTTTAAAATAGTGAAGCAGTACTGGAAAGGAAGTATCTATCAATAATTTGAAAACTTCTGCGCCACTAACAATACTCAAATGGTATGCCTGAATTCAGGTCGGTTCGAGAGAGTTTCTTGGAATCGAAGACAATGGTTTAAGGATCGCCCAAGCCAGAAATCACAAGATCCTATCCAGAGGGGATCTCTAAAGAGACACAATGGTATTTACGCGTCTTGAGCTTCGCATTGAGAACCATTTCCCATCGATCCGGATGGGTGATACTTCCTAGATTATCTTCTCTTATGATTCGGTTAAATGGATCATAAATCGCAATATTCCTGCATTTTTACAACATCGTTTATCCCTATGACCCTTGAAAAAGTACTGGACTGGCATGTTAGAGCGACATTAATGTGGAGTTTCCCTCAGATAGTTCCGTGGACTGATGTTAGTCTCATTACCACGAAGGCGCTGGAAACCATTCTCAACATAACACTTATTCATATAGATCTTATGAAGGACCTAAAAAATGGATTATGGGTGCCAATTGGGAATCAATTATTGACGGCAATAGAATAGAACATTCCCCGGGGATCATTCCTCTATTCTTCTTTACTGCCTGTTCTCTTAAGATCATTGCATTAACGACGACAAAAAATTTGTTCTCTCGGCAAGCTCTACTCCATCAGTCAAGAATCCGGTGCCTGGTGGGTTGAGATAGACAAAGGGCCATGCTATGTGAGCTGAACGCCACGGAGATTTTGGTCATGTCTTTGGATCACATTCCCATTAAAAATTGACAGCAATTGACCTTCAAGACCAACTGTGGAAGATTGTGAGAGAAATCAATATTCCTTCCTTGTGGCATACATGAGCTGGTTTATAGATGGATTCTAAATGGACGTCCAAGTTGGATTCGCCACTCTACCAAAGATTGAACTTGTTGAAAGTATTGGACAACATGCAACAGTCTTTCTAGAGAAGGTTTTCGAAGTTGATCTGTACGTTGACGAGATGCTGGGTAACGAGCTACTATAACAGGTCCATGAAAATATTTTCCGACTGTCACGCTGCAATAACGGCTTTTTGTTCCAGCAGCTGCAGGTTGCGATTCAAAACAGGTTTGGAATACGGGTGCAATCAATGGGCAACGAAGTAGTGAACCGACTTGCCAAGAAAAAAGGTAAGTCCCAGTTCATAGGCACCGAGACTCGACTGGGAATCCCTCCAAATCTGGTGAAGAGAACCATCTAGGATCAGATTGAGCACAAAGCAAGGGTCTACTGGAATGAATTACCAAGCATGCAGCAAGTAAATGCCTTTATCAAAGATCTTCAAAACTGAAGGCAGAAGCTGAGCTGGATATGGACAGAGAGTGGCTGAACTATATTCCAGGTTATAGAATACTTAGGTTAGGTTAAGTAAGGACAGTGGGTGGACTGGCTGCAGCGGTGCTGGCAAGGTCCTACCCATTGGACGTGATGGCTAGAGCCAAGAATAAACGCTGGATGTATGAGACAAGAGAGCAAGTACAGGAATGGATGGAGGAGGAAATGGAGAGAAGGTGGGAGGAGTATGAGGGCGCACTAAAAGGAGCGATTAGATGGACTGGAAATTCGGGGGGTGAACTACTTCTTGACACAGGTATTCACTGGACATAGCTCGAGAGTAGGGTACCTCCACAAGATTGGGAAAAGAGAGACTGGAGTGTGCGAGAGGTGTGAAGTGGAGGATGATGTGGGGCATGTCTTTAGATGCTGGAGGAACGTGGAAGTGCTGAAGAAGATGGAGAGGAAACTAGGAGAGGCGGTGTACTGGGGGATGATGTTGAGGGGAGAGGAGGAATGGATTGAGGTGAAAGGAGTTGTAGAGAGCATGGTTAGGGGGAGAGAAGGACTCGATTTGGCATGAGAGGTGGGAGTGATAGTAGGGAGAAGACGACGGTGTGATCGGAGTGTGTGCGAGGGACCGCCGACCGTCTCGAAGTATGCTAGGGTAGTGATTCCGAGGCGGGGGTAACGGTGAGTTTGAGGTGGGTTTGGTTGGTAGGCATCCCCTTGGGGATGAGTCCAACACTGTTTGGGTCCCGGATCCATTCGATTATGAGTTTCCCATCTCGACCCGAAAAAAAAAGGTGATAGAATATGTAGAAAACACTGAGTGTCGTCTTTGCCTTGATGAAGGTGAATCGGCGGAACACATTATGTGCTACTTTGTGGCTGCTGAACGAGTCAGATTACAGACATCACATATCATCAACTTCCTTGGGAAAATTGAACTAATCTAATTTGGGTTGAGGCACTCTCACGAACTGACACGGACTGATATTTTTTCTACTAAGTACTACGTTATCTAATGTAATTTTATCCTTTGTCAACAAGTGCATAAAATTAACAACCAACACATTTATTTTTCCTGAGAAATATTCATTTTCCAGGACGCCGCTGCTGGTCATGAGTGTAATACTTTATTCCATGAAACTCTCGCCAATGTTCGTAAATTTAGCTGTAGTTGAAGTTACTTAATCCTTATTTACATTTTATAATGTAATTGTATTTCTCTATTTCAATATAAGTTCTAGATAGTGAACAAATCGCGTTTCCTGAAAATATCAATATTTCCTTTGGACATTAAAAGCGTGTACTTTTCCATTTCTTGCAAAAGCACCTTACGAACAGTGTAATTTTAAAAGATATGATACAAGACAAAAGGAAATTTCAAATACTGTTTCAAGCACTTTTACCCAGTTAGTTCAGTTTACATTTCTGATCAGACAGTCTGCAAAGTTACCCATAAAGAGAATAAATAAATGTTAGATCATAAAGCTGAAACTATAAGACAAAACAAAACACAGAAACATTGGAGGCAACACCGCATCTCCCAGCACATAAGGGATCTTCCGTAAAACGGCTTAGTGTGTCATAAGGGACTTTCTTAAGTAGGTAGTCATTAACTTTAACTAATTTACAACGTTTCGGCTTACGACGGGTCGATCCATGCACATGAATTGCTAACGGCTTGTTGCTAATTTGAATTTTGAATAAAAGGAGTTCCACAAGAGAATCACAAGCGTACCCGTTTACCGATACTGAAGCTTACACTTTACACGTAATTACTTAATACTTATACAGGATCATTTTACAAAAAAAAACACCAAATAAAGTAGGTTAGTATCCTAAATAACTTCATTCAAATCCTATTTCTCTTTGGTCTTTCCGTTTCTTCCTTTTCAGTTTATTTGTTTCATTAGCTTCCTTCCAATTGATATATTTCTTAGCACAAAACAACTACAGCGAGATAGGAGCTCACAACTGATAGGTATTGAGTGAGTAATCAAAAAACATTATGGGAATCAGTTAATCATGGGTTTGTTCCATTGGTTGGAATATCAAGATTCTATCACTTCATATTTCGTGGAATTATGTGAAGATGTTGTTAAATAATAAATAAAATCAATAAATAAAAAATCTCACAACATAACATTTGCATCGTCAGGAGTCAATTATTCCTTCTTGACGATGAAAATGGTTATTGTGCAGCAATATATTATGTTATTTATTAATTTTATTTAATAATTATGGAAAGATTCTACGTTAAAACAATTAATTTATAGTATTGAACTATTATTTTTTGACGTAATTAATTTATTGTTAAATAGAAGTGTACGCCTCTGTACACGAACAGAGAATCAGGAAGTTAAGGCTATGCGTTCAAAGCTAGGAAGAGCAAGGTATGCTTCATTAGCTCTATAGATTTTATAACGATACTTAACAACGATAAGGCTATTATGAAAAATTGATGTTAGTTTCATCAATAAGAATTTATGTATCTTTGGATATTATTTGGGAAATATTCCTTCGTCAATTGATTTTTGACGCAATAGAGATAGGCAAGTTTTATTAAATAATGATACAGATTGCGCCAATTATTTATTTTTTTAAAAATAAGTCAGGATCAAAAAATAATGTGAAAGAAGTTCTAGTAATACATTATGTCTCTTGTCTATGTAAATAATAAGATATCTGCATTAAACAAATCTATATAAAAGTTGACTATTTGACACATAGACAAGAAACATAATGTATTACTAGAAAGAATTGATAAATATCAAAGTAAACTCTTGTCTCATAAGTGACATATGTCTATAATTAAAAATTTAATACCTTGCTTCATATTAACAAAGTTTCAAGATTTTTTATTTTCATTATTCAGGAACTAGCAATAATAGTATATTGTGCAACAAGGAGGGAAAGTTCAACTTTCCTAACATGCTGCACACTATACTTTTTCTACAACTGCACAAATTTAAAGAATACAAGTAAAGTAACTTAGCCAGAATCAAAGAATTTCAATAGCAGAAATTGCTGTGTTGTGATTGGAAAATTATTATAGATTTTAAAATTATAAAAAAAGGTTCGTAATTATAAATTTAGACTGATTTTACTTAAGAGAAGTAATGGTATAGATTCATTGAACATTTTTTAAAAGATTACATGAATGCAAATAAAATTATAGATTGTAGAAAATTTTGTATCACATGTTTAAGAATAATTCATATAATCAGGTATTTTTCTTAAAAAGGACAATTTAAACGTTTTAATATGTGACTTTATGAAGGGTATAAAGGGTAAGAAGAAAAATATTAGTGAAAGGACAGATATTAAAGATTATAAGAGACATTAAATAAGAAATTTAAGAAATCTAACTAGTATGAAGAAAAAATCAAGTGATAAAAAAAATTCACTTAGTAACGGTGATCATTTTTTTTTGAAAAAAGGAAGGAAGAAGGAAGAATTGGTAACATTCCTGTATAAATTGAAATCCAGAGATTTGAAAATATTTCATCAATTCAGTGTTCCGTAGATACTAAGGTTAGTGATATTTATTGGTACCAATAAAATTGATAGAGTGATAATTGATAAGATGAACATCTATAAAAGGGTTTAAATTATTAACAACTTTTATATGTAATTAAATTCTAAATTTAACTCACCTCAAATTTGAAAGAACTATTTATTTTAGGTTAAGTTACTTCTTTCTGTTCCATAATTTATTTTGTTATTTGTCACGTTATTAATTGATATTCATGTAATTTTTCCTATAAATGCACTCATCACATTTTAGTAATTTGTTTAATTGAGATCCATTGCATTTCGTTTAATGTAAATAGTGAAATTTTTTTTTATTTAAATAGAGCATTTTATCTCTTCGAAATAAACTGTAGACAACTCACAACACACATCATAGATATTAAAATTTGAAAATACGTGGTCAAGGTCAACGTTAATATGGACTGCTTTCCATGGGCGTAACAAAATTTATTAGAACTAATAAAGTTGTTGTATCCATGAAATATAATTGATTCAAAGTTTTAACATTAATATTAAAACTAAATAATTTATCAGCGCCGAACCCAAAGAGAGTCAGAGTTCATATTACAGAGTTATAGATGAGCTAGCTTAAAAAGGGTTAATACAATAAAATGATACATTTGGATAAAATAAATTAAATAAATATAATAATAAATCATAACAATATATATATATATAAACAGTACCAACCATTCCAGTACGAACACGGGGACTATGATTTTGCTCCAGTTATCTATCGCCTTTTCACTACCGAGACGAATTTACGGCAAACGGAACCAGCAAAAAAATCGACCATGTGCTTAGATATTTATAATTTGTAATAATGCAAACACTTATCTGGTTTAAGGTTGAAACTTTATTGTTAATTGTGTAATAAACTTGTAGCGCCCTACTTGTAGTAGTTTCTCCTGCATGTAACGGAATATTTCCAATGACTTAAAAACGTCGGAGTAAATTGACATTTTGCACATTTTTAATAACCGATGATAATACAATAATTTAATAAGTTTTCAACAATACCCTGCCCGAGATCATCAGGATGAATGATCAATTTATTATATTCTTTCTCATCAATATACCTCAATATTAGATCATAACAAAATAACCAATTAACTGTATGTATGTATATTATATTGGGAGACATTCACAATCTATTGTGCCTCCTTACTTCTACTTAGTTCCTGAGGAGAGTCTCAGAGACTAGTAGCTCCTTTAGACCTATTTCCCGGAGGAATTTTAGGATGTCTGCAGGCTTTAGTGTAGGTAAGTGTCCCTCCTCTATCCAGTAGTCTCCTAGGTGTTGTGCGCCCTAGGATTCTGAATTGATGTGCAATCCGCAAGTATGTGGATGGAGGTTTCTTCTTCCAAGAATCTACATTCTTCTTGCTCCACTATTTTGAGCTTTTTAAGATGCCGATTCAGGCGACAGTGTCCCGTTAGTATCTGTGATTGTCCTACTAGATCTTTCCAATGGTCAGATCTTCTCTTTTTTTTTCGGTTTTGCCTATTTCTTCCAATATGACATTGGAGCTGATTCCGAAAAAGGGTTCCGGTCCCCAAAAGGGTGTTTCAGACCCCGTCTTTGCTAGTTTATCTGCTATTTCATTTCCTTCTATTCCAGAATGTCCTGGAGTTCACAGTAAGGTGACAATATTGTTATCGCCTAGTTCGTTGAGTTTCCCTAGACATTCCCATACCATTTTGGAACTGATTACACAAGAACTCAGTGCTTTAATGGCTGCTCACCAATGTTTGATAGGGGAAACCCTTTGGAATTGTGCTTGGAATAACCGGGATCAATGACCAGTACCAACCAATATATAAGTAAAGTTATGAATGAAATATCTAAGAATTCATATCGAGCATGCCACGTTTTTTGTGAAACAATTGGTTCAAAACTAGCAAGAAATAATCATAGTCATCTCACAGTTATAGAATTATGTATTGTATATTCAAGGACATAAGCCGTAAGCGATTTTTTGCGGGTTTATTTAATGTTAACATATGTGAAAAGTAGAAGACTGCGCAAGCCTAATGGAAAAATGGCAGTTAAAGGGTCTGCAGAAGAATCGATTTAACCCAAAATGACTGAGGTTACAAGTGGCTCCTATAGAAACATATTTGTTGTAAGCAAAATACCAGGCTCATTAATGCCATTCATTGGACCGGAACCCTTCTGCGGCGTCGCAAAGTCGACACACCACAAGAAAGTGGATGGCACAGATATCTCTAGATTGGTGGGTAATCTCAACAGCACAGAGACAGATGAAACAGTTCATTAGAGGACATTCGCCAACGTTTACAACAGACCTAATAGACAAAGATAGGAAAACTGTCAAAGCCGTAATAGGCAGGTTAACAGGCACGCAAAGCTAATGGGGTTGACAGACGAAGCCATGTGCAGATTCTGTCACCTAGAAGAGGAAACTGCAGAGCACATCCTATGACAGTACGACTGCTTGGTGCGGTTTCTTATATTAGGCGAAGATTTAGTCTCGAAACTGATTGGCTACTTAAAAGAAGTCGGGCTGGAGAATGTAATCTAGATTCAGAGGGCCACAATAGATCTAAAAAGGTCGCAGTGGAATAGGCCGATTAGCCACCTCATCTAGTTTAAACTGAACTAAATACTGGTTATTAAGAAAATCCATTGAATTCGTAAAGCTTATTTTTGTGACAGTCGAGTCGCCCAAAAAATGACTTAATTGAATGCAAAACCTGCTACCTGTATACTGATTTTGTTTCTGAAAGACAAGAATATCGAAAATGTCAAAACGTTCCGTGTAATGTATAAAGCGTAAAAGCAATATATCACAATAAGAATGAGAAAGTAACATTTCTCATTCCTTTCTATAGCTCGGCGTTTTGCAGTAATACCTTCGGTTGTACATTTTCATCCAATATCGAAACAAATTGGGAAGTGTAGAGCAATTTGGCGAAATGTTCGACATTCTAATAGTCGCACGGTCTAATCGAGTGGAGAATTGGGCGAAAGGAGTGAGGAGGGATGGAAAGGAGTAGGGTATAAGGGTTACACGCCACGAGGAGGCATCGCTACGCTGAAAAGGTGAATGGTATGAGAGAGGGATATATCGAAACAAAACGAATATTTATTGTTGTTTTTGTGTGTTCACAGGTGTGCACGGCGAGGTTTAATGTATATAAATGTCATGTTTTTCACTCTATTTTTGTCCAATATTCATTCCACATATTAAACTGTATTAGGGAGTAAAATAGATATTAAAACGATGGCTTATAGGTATAGTACGAGCCAGATAATAGTGATGCAAAGCGATACCGACAACATCTTTAATCTGTTATTAAAGCGAGTGAAGTACGACCAGAAATTTAAGAAGGTCATAAACCACCAACCATTTGAGTTATCAGCAGGCGGTCGACTCTACACAGAGTTGTACCTGCTCCTGCCAATAAATATATATATATATATATATATATATATATAGAAAAACTTAAAAATAAAGAGACATATGGTTGTTGATTAAGAAAAAAATTGTGATAGGTTGCTAATAATTAGAAACGGGGAAGAAAGCGTCGGGTTTTAAGAGAGATACAGAATTGAAAAGTATAAGCTTTTTCATGTTAGAAAATTAATTTAAAATTAGGCTACGTAATATTAAAAAGTGAAACTATACAGTAAATTTGTGTTACTAACCTTCGTAACAAGTTCCTGTCAAAAACAGATGTTAAATAACCACCGTAAATATTAAATTCCTCAAATAAACCATAAGTGAAAACTCCAAGAGGTAAGCAGAACTGAAAATTTTCCCAAGCCGACACTGAAGCCACTTATACGAGGGACTTTAAGGTCCAGAACGGTCCAAAACACAGAAAAGAAGTAATTATCCAATCTTCAGAAAGTAGTAGAAGATAAAAGGCATTTCATAAACTATGAATTAAATCATCAAACTTAATCCAAAATTTGATATTTATTTCTCTCCGTTACGATTATAACATTGTCTATGGTTTTAATGGTATATGTAAAAAGGGTTGCATAATTTCATGTATTTATTAGATATAAAATCTCATTAGTGTGAATGTTTTTGAGTGAAAGATCATTTAGATAAGTGTTTTAAATTGTTCCTTACGTCCTTACTTATCAATTTTGTATTAATACGCCGCACATTAGAAAATAAATAAAACAACATTTCATAAATTTCAAACATAAAGAGTTTTTCTTCCTATAAAGTTGGCAAAATTATGTCACAGTTAGATAGTTTCTATTATTCAAGGGCAAGGACACAGGACAGGCCTGAGGATATTTCAAATAATAAAAGTGATTTGAATTACAAAATAAATAAAACAGATGAAATAATTTTTTTTTAATATAAATCAATAAAAAAGAAACTTGAGTGATGTATGATATCACTAAAATTCATATTATTTGGCGCCCAAATAAACATATTACTACAAATAAATTAAAATACATATCAACACTATAAATTAAAAATTCATATCAATGTATATATATATATATATATATATAGGTGAAAAGGTGAATGAGCGAACATTACAGTTAAATCTGACTCTGCATTGTAGTGGCATAATGTTTTGATGCACGTTTTAATAACTGATTATTAACTATAAAAAAACAAGATCTATCAAAATGTGCAAAAGTATAAAGGGTGTTCTATTTATATAATTGAAGTTGAGGGTATTACTAGTTGAACCGGAAGTATATTAACAAAATAAATTATGTGTCTTTGTACTTGCCTGCAAAGTTTCATAAATATCATCCTTTTCGTTTAGATATTCACTTGGTACCATATTTTTGGCTGTATAGAACTAATAATAATAATTCACAGCTTGCACGGGTCTTGGTTAACAAGGGTCTAGTTAGTCACTTCACTATAAGTATGAACAGACTTCATCATAAGTTTATATACCCCACATTACCAGCCAAAAAGCCCGCGAGGCTATATGTCTAGTTATTATAGTTGAGACACAATAAACGTTTTTTGTTCAAATTAGTCAGTCAAAACAGGGATCGAAAGATGTAGATCTTTATATCATTATATCAATCCTTATCTAAGGAAATAGTTCCATAAACAATGTAAATTCATCTTCAAATTATTCGAGGCTATCGTTTAGAAGTAAGAAAAATGCCGCGAGCTTTTTTGGTATTGTTTGTAGAAACGTGGTGATCCGTTAATTAACGAAAAAATGAATTCAGGTGTCAACTAACAACTCCACAGTCACACCTTGATTCGATTTGCATTTATTGACCCATCACCAGTCATTTGAAGACAAAAACAATCGAGCACCGACTCCAGAGTGTTGTCGGATGATGCCGTGGAACCCCTACCGTGGTCAGAACAATCGTGCAGGGACAAGTAATACCAACCTACAAATTCAAAACGACGTTCTCACGTCACGCAAACAAAAGATGAAAGTGATGGAGCGATCAAGATATATTGTTCGCGAGGAGGGTATAGAACGTTTGTTGTTTAGCGACGAGAATGAAAGGCTATGTTAACTATACAGAGTGCATTTAGTTAATTATTTGTTGAAAAAAAAAAATGGAAATGAAGAGAGAACGAAAAGTATTCGGATATACGTTTTATAATTTGTTTTTAAACGAGGAGGAGCATTTTAGGAAACCTCAAACACACCACTAAAAGTAACTAGATTGGGTGTGTGTTCAGACTTTTTGAACTAATGGCAATAACGAGAAATATTTATTGTACTGCCCGCAGTAAGTTTTACTTTATAACATATATTTTAGGAAAACCCTGTTTATGTAGTGATGATATTTTACTACTACTTTTAAGTTTGTTCATTGATTGCTTATGTATTTAAAGGCAAGATGAAAAAATAAGATGTTTAAGCTATTTCTTTTTGTCAGGATGTTTCTGAAAGAATTATTCTTAGAAGATCTTAGAGAAAAAAGTAAACGGATTGCTAGTGAAATAATTGTAGGAGTAGTACAAAAGTAATAAAATCTAAAAACTTTCAATAGGAAAGCACTACATTTAGACAGTGTAGGTAACGTGCCTTCCGAATAAATACAAAGAAAATGATCTGTATCAAAAAACACTGACTCATACTTAAAAAATTCTAAATTCAAATTCCACATTTCGATTCAAAATTGGAATTTTTTATTTTAAATTAAAACGTTTATGTTCGTAGCTGTACTTACACCATTTGTGCTCTAAGCCATCGGAATGATGATTTATAATTAAGTTGGGAATTCTGGAAACGTTTCGAGTATTAAATTTACATATGAATTGGAAAATAATAGACAATTACCGTTTGTAGATGTACATAGTATTAAAAATTATAATAATAGGATGGAATTTGATATTTTAGGAAATACGCCAATACCACGCAAATGGTTTTCAGTAATGTACTTTTTTAAGCTTTTTCCATATAACGTAATAGTCCAGTAGCCAGGTAAAAATTTGGTCAATTATTTCCTCTCAAGCGATAATTAGAGAGTTGTATCATGAAGCTATGGTTCCGTGGGGTGGGGGGGATTGATATGAGCTGCGCCAGCACCCCACGCTCGAAAAAGAATTATTTCAGTAATTTCTTCTTTCCTGAAAATTTGTTAAATTGTTGCTAAGCCAATATTTCTAGGAACAAAACAATCAGCTGACTATATCATGGTGGATTAAACGTCAGCTGGTCGCTCGACCACAAAAAAAATTATACTTTTAATGATTTCCTCTGAACTGGGAATTTATCTGATGGTAGCTTATATGCAAATATGGATAAATATATATTATGTCATCTGGCTGTATCTCGGTGGAAAGACCGTCAGCTAATACTTTGAAAGTCATAACACAGGAGTTAGGCGGGAGCATTTAAATGCATCAGCAGATGAGGTTTCCCATGACTTACCTCTAGATATATATTCTTTTATTAATTACAGCAATGTATTAAAAATCATCTAACTGAGAACTTGTTTTTTTGCAAAAGATGTATAAAGGCGTTACATTAGACATATTTCATTTGACTTAACGGTAACCATACAAATGCGTGTTCAACACTCTCTTCGACTGACTACGTTTGCCCTTATATTCTAGTCACAGTTTATTTCCCTTCTTTCCTACTTCTCCTAAAAATATTTTACAATTCACAAAAGGAGCTTCGCAGCCGCATCATGGGTACAACTTATCCCCTCCAAGCATACCTTTTTATACTCCATGTGTGTGTTGCTTCAATCCTTAGAAATAACTTTTAATGAAAATCTTCAGATAATAATTCAAGATACGTCATTTCCTCTCCACATTTTATTGAATAGGGCTCCTACTAGAGGACATACAGTCATTTTAACAGGAAAAATAAAAATTTAATTGATGTCGAGTGGGACTTCAAATGAGGGGACTTGACTAGCACATTCTAACAAGATATATATAATGTTAGCTATTTCTCGCCGCTTTACTTGCATGCACCCGATAATTAGGAATAATTTCTAAAACTAACCAAATACTTATTATTATATGCTTAATGATGCCGTGTTGAGTATCAAATGAGAGGGATTGTTTTTTTTTTAATTTTTTTAATTTGATGTTATTATTATTAGTTTGTGCACCTTTTTAATTTTAAGAAACCCTTGTATACTTACTTTATTCTTCAATTTGTATATCCAACTAGCTATTAACAAAGGGTTTCGACTCTTTATCTCAGTTTGCGGTTCCCTCAAATTAATTTTAGAATGAAGAATAATTTAATTGATTCTTTTTGAAATTTTAATATGATGAATGTTTGAATTTACAATAAGAACATGAAAAATAATTTTAATTCAAATTTTAACCTTTATAATCCTCTTTAATAATTTTTTTAATATTTCGCTGCAACTAAATACTCTCCTTTTTCTTCCTTTTTGTATTGTAATTAATGAATTTATTCTGGTGGTTTCTAGTTTAAATTTCTAATAATTACTTATCGCATTCCCCTCGTAACACAAACAAGAATCGGAGGAATCGCTTTAGATTTGTGCCATGCGCATAAACACTGTAAATGATTCTATTGAACTAAAATGGCTGGCAACGTTACAAACCAGTGTCTCTTGAAAAGGAGTAATATCGATTGCTTTGGATTATTCATTTTAATAAGGTAAGCTTCCTTTTCAATTTATAACTTCAACAATCTTAACTAAATATCAAATAAGAAATACGCAATTGATAAATAAATGTTTTTACGATGTGAAATATTTATAGGTTATTTATTTTTAGGAACAACGTGTGAAAGAATATTCACTCCTCTGTTGTGTGGGATATAAAATAACATCAAATCTGCATGCTGATGTCATATACACTATTGTAAAAAGTAAATTAAACTTTCTCTGGAACAAATTGTGTCTGGTTTCCTTCGAATACCTGGGACGCTAACTCCAGTCGAGTTTAAATATGTGAAATTAAGCTTACCGCTTTCTGGTTGATAATAAATGGATGTTATCTCTTACAAGGTTAGTACTTCTTAACTTTTCCACTTCTCTGGTTTGATTTTCCAGGCTTTTTAATTTTAATTTTTATCTTCACCATCAAAATTCTTGTACTTCCTCGTTCCAAAATCAACAACATACAGTTTTTGTATTGTTTATCTTTTACCAGACGACTTGCCGTTCTGATAAATTGTTTTAGAGTTACTTTTATTGATTTCTATTCATGTTAAAGATACTTTCACATGTTTTAATACCATGTCCTCTATGAACTACACTTTTATTTTAATCGGTTGATTCTATTCGCGATTATTCACTGTCACAAATTTTTAAATTAATGACACAAATCTGTTTGGATTACAACATTTTCACACTATGTATAAATAGTGTGTCCATTCTTACATTATTTATTGAGGTTTACAAAGATAATTCTGTGTCTTCATTATTTGACTTTATGTCTGTTTTTATTCGATTCATTTATTAATTTTATTTGATTCTTTCTAATATGATGGTGTTTCAAACTAATTAATGTTGAGATATTATGTTACTAACTAATAATAATTGATTCATTAAACAAAACTTTCTTTGGTTTCAGGTTATTCATCTACAATTGGATCTACCAATTTTTAAATTATCACTATATATTAATAGAGATGTTCAGATAGTCATGCTAGTATGCCACCTTCCCTAACAAAACAATACATTCTAACAGAAGTAAGCGATCATGAGCATTGAGGTAAAGTAGCTGTCCTCTGAAAATCACTTTGTAACAAATATATTAGAATATATTACGTGTGAGTTGATTATTTGATAGACAATCACTATTGAATGGTTTGAACATAACTATTTCTGATGAGAATATTTTCTTGTTTCATACTTTTCTCAATAGTCAGAATTTAGTTTTTGAAGTTAGTTTTCATTATTTTTGTACGAACAGCTGAAGCACAAAAAAGTATAATTTATCCACAATCACAATATAATTGGAGTTTTATCCACACCTATGAAGCATATAAAGTACCACTGTATCCACTAGTGGAATAATGAAAAATACTATCTTAGATCAATTTCATTATAGTTATTTATTATTAATATTAACATTTATATTAATAAGCATTTCCTTTTTTGTTTTATCATATCTCACTTCGTTTCCATTGATAACAAGCTTGTAGTTGTCATAGGTTTCAGAACGCATAGTGCTTGTCGAAGTTTTTGATAAATCTGTAGAAACAGTAGATGGCTCCACTTGAAACGAACGACTAGTACCAGGAGTACCTTGGATCTTCCTTCAAGATTAGATATAGAATCCTCGATATAAGTCCTTATCAAAAATGCTTCCACTTGTGCTCTTTCCAATACCGAAGCTTTTTTTGTCTTGTACCATTTCGACTCACTCTTCAGATGTGCAGTGAGCTTTCTATGGACCTTTATAAAGATATCCAGCATCGAGTACTTCGACCACATTTATTGTCATTACGCCCCGCTTTTCTTTCCATTCATTAAATTCGGAAAATACCTTTTCCTGGACTTCGCAAGCAATATTTGGAGAATTGCTTCTTCAGCTTTCTGAAGGATTATCTCAGGAACAAAATCGCTTTCAATTTTTACAAATGTAGTTGATAAACAATCGAAACGAAATAGCAACCATTCAACACCTCACAATTTTTTTTTAATTAATTTAAATAATTTTTGACGTTACAGCTGCTGTCAGAGCGAAATGTCAAATCACTTTTAGATGAAATCTGATTCTAAATGACTATGGTTATGGATAAAACGTTGTATTGCATTCGTGTTTGCAGTATTTGTTGATTTTAGTTTCAATTTTTTCGGTGATATTTGAAATTTTAGGTGAAAAACCACCTTTAATTAATAAATTTAAAATGGGAGTGGGTAACTAAATTAAATTTTTGTGGTTAGTTTTGATCGTTAATCATAACATAAACAACAAATAAACACTGAACAATGTATCCAATTGACAAACACACTCTTATAATGGTTTGTCATAAAATTCATAAAATAATTTTCCAATTTCAACTGGAAACATATTTCGTTGATGTTTTCATTATCTGTTCGATTATGCTCATCCAGGGCGACATTTTTATTATTTCTATTCGATTTTGTGTTGTTTTTCGCCTCTGGCAGTGTTTGGACTATGTATCGAAAAGTTTTATTTTTGAAATTTCCATTTATATTTCCAAATGTGACCGTATGGTTTGGTGTATAAAATGAATAGCACTCAAATCAATAGAACAAATAAAAGAATATCAACGTCCCAGCCAAATAACATTGGCGTACGTAATAAAATAAATAAATTGCGTAATAAAATAAATAAATTGCGTAATTAAATAAATAAAATGAAAAAAAAAGCAAAAATACATAAAAATATTGTCATTTGATCACCTGATTGTCGTTTTGATATCAAGGAAGACTACAAAAAAGATTCTCAGAATATGCTGGCTCTGTAACAGAATAGCGTCAGTCAAAATAGCGCTAGGCTAAAATAGCGTCAGTCAAAATAGCGCAGCACAAAAACAACGCAGAACAAAAACACAATTTCTAAAACTTACACGAAAACTAGTGCACTTACTCACCTGATTGTCGTTTTGAAATCAAGGAAGAGTACAAACAATATTCTCAGAATGTGCTGGCTCTGTAGCAGAATAGCGTCAGTCAAAATATCGCTAGGCTAAAATAGCGTCAGTCAAAATAGCGCAGCACAAAAATAACGCAGAACAAAAATAACGCAGAACAAAAACACAATTTCTAAAACGGACACGAAAACTAGTGCACTAACTCACCTGATTGTCGTTTTGAGATCAAGGAAGAGTACAAAAAATATTCTCGGAATGTGCTGGCTCTGTAGCAGAATAGCGTCAGTCAAAATAGCGCTAGGCTAAAATAGCGTCAGTCAAAATAGCGTCAGTCGAAATAGCGTCAGTCGAAATAGCGTCAGTCGAAATAGCGTCAGTCGAAATAGCGTCAGTCAAAATAGCGTCAGTCAAAATAGAGCAGCACAAAAATAACGCAGAACAAAAACACAATTTCTAAAACTGACACGAAAACTAGTGCACTTACTCACCTGATTGTCGTTTTGAGATCAAGGAAGAGTACAAAAAAGATTCTCAGAATGTGCTGGCTCTGTAGCAGAATAGCGTCAGTAAAAATAGCGCTAGGCTAAAATAGCGCCAGTCAAAATAGTGTCAGTCAAAATAGCGTCAGTCAAAATAGCGTCAGTCAAAATAGCGTCAGTCAAAATAGCGCAGCACAAAAATAACGTAGAACAAAAATAACGCAGGACAAAAACACAATTTCTAAAACTGACACGAAAACTAGTGCACTTACCCACCTGATTGTCGTTTTGAGATCAAGGAAGAGTACAAAAAAGATTCTCAGAATGTGCTGGCCTTATAGCAGAATGGCGTGAGTCAAAATAGCGCTAGGTTAAATTAGCGTCAGTCAAAATAGCGCAGCACAAAAATAACGTAGAACAAAAATAACGCAGAACAAAAGCACAATTTTTAAAACTGACACGAAAACTAGTGCACTTCCTCACCTGATTGTCGTTTTGAGATCAAGGAAGAGTACAAAAAAGATTCTCAGAATGTGCTGGCCCTGTAGCAGAATAGCGTCAGTCAAAATAGCGCTAGGCTAAAATAGCGTCAGTCAAAATAGCGCAGCACAAAAATAACGCAGTACAAAAATAACGCAGAACAAAAACACAATTTCTAAAACTGACACGAAAACTAGTGCACTTACTCACCTGATTGCCGTTTTGAGATCAAGGAAGAGTACAAAAAAGATTCTCAGAATGTGCTGGCTCTGTAGCAGAATGGCGTGAGTCAAAATAGCGCTAGGTTAAAATAGCGTCAGTCAAAATAGCGCAGCACAAAAATAGCGCAGAACAAAAATAACGCAGAACAAAAACACAATTTCTAAAACTGAGACGAAAACTAGTGCACTTACTCACCTGATTGTCGTTTTGAGATCAAGGAAGAGTACAAAAAAGAATCTCAGAATGTGCTGGCTCTGTAGCAGAATGGCGTTAGTCAAAATAGCGCTAGGCTAAAATAGCGTCAGTCAAAATAGCGTCAGTCGAAATAGCGTCAGTCAAAATAGCGTCAGTCAAAATAGCGTCAGTCAAAATAGCGTCAGTCAAAATGGCGCAGCACAAAAATAACACAGAACAAAAACAAAATTTCTAAAACTGACACGAAAACTAGTGCACTTACTCACCTGATTGTCGTTTTGAGATCAAGAAAGAGTACAAAAAAGATTCTCAGAATGTGCTGGCTCTGTAGCAGAATGGCGTGAGTCAAAATAGCGCTAGGTTAAAATAGCGTCAGTCAAAATAGCGCAGCACAAAAATAGCGCAGAACAAAAATAACGCAGAACAAAAACACAATTTCTAAAACTGAGACGAAAACTAGTGCACTTACTCACCTGATTGTCGTTTTGAGATCAAGGAAGAGTACAAAAAAGATTCTCAGAATGTGCTGGCTCTGTAGCAGAATGGCGTTAGTCAAAATAGCGCTAGGCTAAAATAGCGTCAGTCAAAAGAGCGCTAGGCCGAAATAGCGTCAGTCAAAATAGCGCAGCACAAAAATAACGCAGGACAAAAATAACGCAGAACAAAAACACAATTTTTAAAACTTACACGAAAACTAGTGCACTTACTCACCTGATTGTCGTTTTGAGATCAAGGAAGAGTACAAAAAATATTCTCAGAATGTGCTGGCTCTGTAGCAGAATAGCGCCAGTCAAAATATCGCTAGGCTAAAATAGCGTCAGTCAAAATAGCGCAGCACAAAAATAACGCAGAACAAAAATAACGCAGAACAAAAATAACGCAGAACAAAAATAACGCAGAACAAAAACACAATTTCTAAAACGGACACGAAAACTAGTGCACTAACTCACCTGATTGTCGTTTTGAGATCAAGGAAGAGTACAAAAAATATTATCAGAATGTGCTGGCTCTGTAGCAGAATAGCGTCAATCAAAATAGCGCTAGGCTAAAATAGCGTCAGTCAAAATAACGCAGCACAAAAATAACGCAGAACAAAAACAGCGGCAGACAAAATGGCTTATTCCCTTCCCCTTTTTGGAAAACTTCAAGTGGAGTAAAAATTCTTTGATATATTTTCGAGAAGGGGAAGGGAATAAGCTATTTTTTCTGCCGCTGTTTTTGTTCTGCGTTATTTTTGTGCACTGCTATTTTGACTGACGCTATTTTAACCTAACGCTATTTTATCCAGCGTAATTTTGACTGACGCTATTCTGCTACAGAGCCGAATGTGCTATTTGATATTGAAACATGTTTAACGCATTTTGAATGTAGTTTGAAAAATTGAATATTGATACATGATGTTCCAAAACTAGCTCAATAATAATATAAGAAATATCTCAAATTATTAGGATATTTACTGGAGGATGTAGTTCGGGAACCTGCAACTGCAAAGCAAGACCACCGGGGTCTTGGTATTGCCTTGCTATCGGCGTTGGTACCGAATGTGGAAATTAAGCAGAAACAGACTTAAATAAAGAAGACGCTGTTGCCGAATGCGAAGACTGCTCTATGCGAAGCTCTTCGACGAAGTAATAGCTCGGGAGGAAGAAGACGATGGCGACATCGATGAAGAGGTTAAGGCACACAGGCGCCTGTATTCTTAATATGTTACTGCTAAATGAAAATTAAGACTGTTCTTCAAGTTGTTAAAGTCAATTGAAATTGTATTTGCACACCGTTTAGGTCCTTCATGAAATTCTACGGATAACATGTTCCTAAGGTTCCTCAAACTTTTACCGTTCTGATACCACATTACCATTTAAAATTTTTTAGAAGTAAAATCTTCTCTAGCCGCGTTAATCAATGTTTGGGAGGAGAAAAACTGAAACTTTTGGGTTGTGACATAACCTACACTACTCAACCGACACCTGTCACTGCTCAACCGAAATCTGTCAACGCCAAGCTGTAGTAAGTGAGGTTAGTTTGAGTTCTTCTTTTTTCCTCTATTGGGAATATATCAACGGATTAGTTGCCTCGCTTATACAGGGGAAATATTCTAGCTTCTAAGCAATCGAATACATCCAAATGGGATCACTTGAACTAAAACTTCACTAGTTAAATTGGATTAGATTGGATTATACAATACAAAGGTGAAAAGTTAAAATTTGGTATAATGTGCATTGTTTAAATTGCGATTTATCCAAGTGAAAACTTCTTTAGCCACGATGTGTGAATTTTGGTAGAAGCAAAACGTATGGGTTGGTCACCGCGTATCATATGCGTACAATACATCTTTTAGAAGGGATTTATTAGCAAAAATTTCCATCTACCATGGGCGTAGGATAAAATTTTAATAAGGGTTTATTCGATTGTAAAAATTTCATTCCATCATCAATATTTAACATGATGGTCTCTTTTCAACTTAATTATTTATAATTATGAATCTTAATTATGGAAATCCATGTAATAAAGTTGTAAAACTTGTTTGGGTTCAAATAAATAAATCATAGGCGTAACATACAATTTTCACAAGGGATCAATTCATTTGTAATAAATATGAAATACATAATAATAAAAAACTCATCTACATTAGCATCAGCATCAACTTAAAAAGTGATATATTTAAAGTTTAGGCTATAATTTTCTACAGACTTTATTTTTTATTTTTTTTATTTGCAAAACACTTCTCCGCTAATTGCTTTACGTTAACATTTTCATTGTACGACCGCTCTAAATACATATTCATTTTTTTCTCATTTTATATTCGTATAACAGTAACACAAATGTGTATAATTATGATGCACTATAAACCAAAATGGCGCCCGCAGCTTGGATGCAATATATTTTGCTACATTTAAGTATGCAATGCTTAATCTAGAGTTGGGAACAAAACAATTTTTGGAACTATCCCGAATAAGTAAAGAATTGAAAAACTAAAAAACATGCCATCGTAGCAGATCGAACTAAAAATAATAATAATAAAAATAATTTTGTATTTTATTATAAAAATCGTCAGGTACTTTGTTATATATTTTTATGGTAACTCTAGTTTCAGAAATGTGTATCTATTATTGAAATATCTATTAGTAGAATCTGGACAATTTGGCATGATGGACAATAAAATATGCAAACCAAGTTCAACTGAGATAAATGTTCTAGAACTGTCAACGACGTATTTATGTTAGTGTTGTCATATATGCTATGAAGGAAGTAAAGTGAAAAGAGACAACAACTGTTCCTTACCGCTTGTTACCAACAAACGGAATATTGAGGGGTTTATACATTTGCAATAGTGGTGTGTACCCATAAGAATTGTTTAACAAAAAAATAATACTTTGTATATAAAAGTACATAAAATTTTTGTTAATCGACTTAATTTTAGTTCAAAATATATCGTTGACTTCTACTGCCTTAAATAACCCATCCACTGAAGCCTCATTGTGTAGGCCCGATACAATAAATGGTTACAGGGTCGGACTAAAGATGACTCAAACTAAATAAAATAGAGTCAAGTCAAGCCAACAAAATCCATTTGATTGATACGTGAATATTAAAACTCTTTCGCGAAATGTTTTCCATTTTTGAGATCAGTGTTTTAAGAACTTTCAGTGTCTTATGAAAAAAATATAAGAGATGAATGTCCCGTGTAGAGGGATCAAGTAGGGTTCAAAACTGGTAGCCCGTAGCAAGGTATAATTATTATGAAAATTTCACACCTCTACTTTTTAACCAATAAGATGCCTTATTTTGACTAGTTACCATGGCAACGAAAAAATATTCGACAGTAAATGATTGCTTCAAACACAACCTCAAATGTCAATAATAAAATGGTTGTCGGCATGAAACATCGTTTGTAACGCCAATGGCATGGAACGGTCGTTACGAGGCGATAAACAAGACCGATTTTGGTTACTGCGCAAGTCAGTTGGCACACTTCAAGTGGCTTCTTCTTATGTGAAACGGAGTCTACTATTCATTCTAAAAATATTTCAAGTCATTTTAGGAACTTTTTCATTTTGTGTTTACAACGAAACATATTTGTAAACTAACACTTTTGGCATGCGGTTAAATTATGGCAGGCTGAAATTTGCTTGTTTATGTTGTCGTAAGTCGTGTGGAAAAGACAAAAGCGATGCCATTTTAGGTGTTGTATTTGTTACTAGACGGGATCCAGTCCAGGAAAGGTACTGATTGCTCTTCATACATTTGATATATTTTTCTTTTTAATAAATCCAAGTCAGTTCCATCAACTGTTCTGAATGTACTTGAATGTTCGCCTTTTTCTGCGGACGATATTTTTTGTATTATATCCGTTACTGAATATGGAGGCGTATTTGTCGAAGCAGATGTCTCAGCTAAAGCATCGCTTGAATCAGGGCCGGATCTACGTAAGGACTTAATGGGCCCCAGCTTCCAGGTGCCCCGAATAATAAAATAATAAACTAGTAAAAAAAATACAAATAAAAGTAAAAAACCCGAGATAACATATCAAATTTATTTTTAATATTACAGAGCAATTTACTTTCGTTCTTCCGCTTTATTATGTTCATTTAAATTATGTTTGTTAAGAATTTATGGCTTTAATTTTTTGTTTACCATAGATAAAGAAGGTACCTGTTTATTTTATATTCTTTGACCTAAGTTTATAATGTATTTTTGTTTGAAATAAAAAAAAACCTTTCGTATGTTCAATTTTCCCGCATAATCCTTTTTTTAGGAAAATGGCAAATATTTTTTAATTATTTCGTGGGTCCCCCGGATATCGTTGGCCCAGGGCCCCCAAAGGTCGCGGTCCGGCCCTGGCTCGAATTAAAATTTCTTACCAATAAAGATTCATTATTTTTACTTAGAACGTAAATGTTTTCTTGTGAAGGTGACACAAAATTTCTCATACGAAATTTGTACCTACTTGAAATTAATAGGTATTAAAAAGAGTAAAAAGCGGCCCTGTCTTAAAATGTGGTAAATTTGGAATATTTTATGGCATAAGTGATAATTGAAGTCAAAAGCTAATGCTATATTTTTAACATAAACATAACTATACATCTGATACAAGAGTATAAAATTGAAAAAAAAATCATTAAAAAAATCTAAAAGAATAAAGCTGCTTTTAAACTTTGCATTGAAGGATTTTTTATATAATATTCTCATCTGATGTTCCTTTGAAAATACTATTGGGCGATTATATTTTGAATTTCCTAAGCTTTATGGTGGTTTAAGGATTTATAAATAGGATTACAGAATAATATTATGGTGTGCGAAATCGGCTTACATTTTTTGGAAGTGCCATTATTGTACAACCGGTGTTTGTCAATTATTTTTGTTTCGCGCTTCTCATTGGATTATGTTTTTAGTTTCAAGGTGCGTTGCGTGAAAAACGGAAGGTTGAAGGAATCAAACAACTCCTATATTTACCAATAAATATGTAATAAGGAAGATTAGGGAGCTTTAAAAAGGTTAACGGATTCGGAAATTTTTTTATTTTTATCATTATTTTCGATGCCACGTAAGTAAATACAATAAAGCTGATATAAATAAGTTATGCATAATAATATTTCTGATAAATGTAACATACCAGGAGTACCCTAGATTGTCTTAGCCCTTAGAACTTTCAAAGTTACAAGGATTCCAGTTTTCAAAACCGTGTTTCAGCTCCTCTATCTGCTATTCAATCTGCTATTTCGGTTCCTTCTATTGCAGTGGGTCCTGGAACTCACAGTGAGATTAAGATCTCTCCACTACGAGCTTTGTAGATCTATTGCGTAAGACCTGATGCTATGTTAGAGTTCCTTGGCTATACCAGTCCTCATTACTAGACTCCGTAGGCCGAACCTTAGGTCCTCCATATATTAGGAGGGTTGTGATTTTTCCTTCCCTGTAGCACAGTAGGTGTGCTGAGGTTTCCTCATCTGCATGGCATATGGTTATGTCTACTTCTTTATGTGCATATGTTTGTTCAGTCTACATTGTACTGTCCTCAACCAGCATTCTGGTTGTTCGCCTATTCTGAACCAATGGGAACACGTCGTGCTCCTCGGGTTAATGAATCTCCCATTTTATTGCCCTTATGATCTCAGTGGCCTGATACTCAGGCTACGGACAGTCCATTTTGACCACCAGCTCTTGAAGGGTTTCGAAGCTGTCCCAATTGAATTTGGAATTTATTATTATATTCCTGCTCTTACATCTTCCTCAGTTTTTGAGCCATCTGTGTAGCAGGCCATTTCTGCATTGATTGGAAGTCCTTTTTTCCATGCTTCTGCCTGTTACGAAAAAATTTTCCCTTGAGAAGCATCTTATACAACATTCCAATTATGGGGTCGTCTTTTCTTCTCTTAGTATAACTCGGTATACATCTTACCGTGTAGTCTGGTCAATCTTCTTCTTTCAGGCATTCTGATACCATTTTAAAGCTGAAGAAATTGATATTATAATGGCTGCTTGACTACCTGACATGATAATTATCCTTTGCCTTCAATATATTTTGTCAATATTGAACTGGGCACACTTTCCCACTTACCATAACCTTGCGAAGTCTTCGCTTTCTGGTCCCATCTATATTTTAGAACACAATATAAAAAACACCGTCACTAGACCAGTTGACAGAGCGTCGTCAGTTTTTCTTACACATATAGATTTAAAAGAATTAATATGAATAATATTGTGATTTAAATAAAAAGTTATTCAAGTTTTGTATGGTATTCAATTTAAATTATAAATGAACTTAGCAATGAATTTAATAGCCGAAAGGACATTAAGATAAAAATCTTCCAGCTCATATATTTATGCTGAACAAGTAAACAAAAATACATTGATAAAATTAATTTGTGCAACCTCCCAGTTACTGACACCGAAAAATAAAACTGGTCACATATAAGCTATTTGTAGAAGTGGAAGATAAGAATTTTTACGATTCTCAATCACTAAAATTTGCAGTAAAACGTCGAAAATTACGAGGATAAAACCTCATTTTAAATTATAATGAACAGTCGGTATTACAATCGTGAAACTATAAAAATTCCAAACAAATAAGTCTTACCCCAAAATGGAATTTAGACAAGAGCGGATGTGGGGAATAATTATAAAAGGGTTGAAATTTATACTTAAAAATATATTTTCATCAAAATATTTACAAGAATGAATTATAAAACAAGTATAAAATGCACATTATTGTTTCACTAAGAATTGTTGCTTTCTTTGACATTACTTTGGCCTAATTTGTTTCCTATTTTTAGTTTAGAACGTGGTGTTGTCGTGCGACAACTAGCACCCGCCTCATTTTTGCACAGGCAATCCCCAAACCAAAACACCTGTGACATCATCTAATTGATAAAAACTGATGTAAACATCAATTGTAACTACTCGCTTCGAAAGTTTGTTTACTAATAGCGACCTTTATTGATTCATTGATTAATTAGTTCGGCACAACCAGTCAGAGGGGCTTAGAGACCTCGGCACCTCAGCCTTTAGGCTTTTTGTGCTCTTGGTTATACCGTTTATGTGAAGAGACCAGTAGCCCTTATCAGGCTCAACAGTCTTTTCACTAGGTCCTTCTTGGGGAAATCCTCCCTTGGATACTCTAGTCTTAGAAGTCTATATCTCCAATGAGACAGTGCTTCACATTCGAAGATAATGTGAGAGGCACAACCAACATATAGATTCCTCCCTATATGTGCCAATTATATGCATGTGCTTCCTTAGGATACAGTTACCGGTGAGTATTCCCATCACTTTCCTTATCTGGCCCCCGCTGAGGTTTAATATTTCGTTAGTCATCGACTACGAAGGTTTTTTGACCAAGAGTTTGCTGTGTTCCTGTTTTGGCACGAGTCTCCAGAACGTCTGATGTTTAGTTTGAGTCCACCGAGATGTACAACCACGTGCAGCAGATTTTGATATTCCAAATACTGGTTCAGGACCAGTGAATGCAGTTTCAGACCCTAACTTTGCTAGGGTGTCTGCCTTTTTATTGCCTACAATACCCTTGTGCCCCGGGACACACTTAAGAGTTACACTTTTATAGTTTGCCAGGGTTAAAAGTTTTTTCAGGCAGTCTAGATCTGATCTGGGGACATGCTAAAGATTTCAGTGCTGCCTGACTATCTGAGAGTATGAGGATCTTTTGGCCTCTATACCCCCTTTCGATGTTCATTTGCAAACACGTGATGATAGCGTAGATTTCTGCCTGGAATACAGATGCAAACTTCCCCAACAATTCGTGGACATTGCATCTGGGTCTGGCACCATGGACTCCAGCTCCTGTTCCTATGTCAGTTTTAGATCCGTCTGTACCACACCAACGCTCCTTCCCGACTGCATGCCTCCAACCCAACCCAGTTTAGCTGGATATGGTATGGTTGGTTGTCGTTTATTGTGGCCAATATGACAATAGCGACCTTCACCGCCAAGGCTTCGATCGGTGACACCTACTACTTATTTTTCTTACTGTTACCATTTTTGTACATGTCATAACTTCTAGACGGGTATCGTGACTTAAATTTGATAATTACAAACTTTTGTGTTGGAATTGTTGGAGATGACATGTAGTACATCATTTTATGTATCATCAATAGTTTTCGCACCGCACGTGAAATAACGACTTTTATAGGCAGATGTAATTTTTTAAGGATATCAAATATTTTTTGAATTATAAATCTAAACCTTTCTTATGAATCATCCCGTCTATTGGTGGAAACTGTACGAGAAGTACTTCATCAGATAAACGGTTCTACAGATTGCCAAAAGAATCAATCGACTATAGGATTTTAACAAGTGAGTCGGAGATTATATAAGGAATACTACCTGAAAGAAAGAGATGGTCTACGGTGAGCTTAGACGAGCGAGCGTAGCGAAGCGAGGGTAGCTGATAGTTAAGGGCTACTACAGCGTTTCCTGCATGTGTGACACACAACTTGTAACGGTTGAATTTGTCACTACGTCTATTGTATATATTAAGTATTTGTATATAGTAATTACCTGACGGATTTTGTCTCTATGTTTCTAACATCATTTGTTCACTACGAAAAGACTTAAATGATTTCTGTCATCCCAGAGTCTTAGGGACTACTCTTCCATCATCCTTCCGGCGAAGTGGTGCAGGCTGTAACCTTTTTGTTTGTTATAATTCATCATTAAGGGTAGTAAGGGTTTTTCTCTCTTGTGGATTTTACTATAGTTTTTAGTTACCGTGGGGCTACTGATTTTTTCCTGGCTTTGATTATGTCACCCTTGGGGTGTAGCCACAGTAGTCCAAATACTTTGTCCGCTTCAGCTTGATAAACGCTAGAGTTTATTAGGGTTCAGTTATAAATTACTGTCTCCTTGACTTAAGGTCTAAAACATTTGAAGTAGTAATTAGGTTTGATAAAACTTACTGATCTATGGAGACATACTTTACTTTTGAGTTAGAGGTATATTTTCTCCATTTGTCTACCATATTTTGGCTTAAGGAAAGACATACTAGTTAGAAATCTTCTGTGTAAGATGGCATTCGAATATTTTCTGAACATCTACCCATAATATATTAGCTGTGTGTCGCCATGTGTTTTGTCTGTTAAATCCGAGTGTTTGATCTTGCTTTGTTTACATTGGTAGGGGGGTATTGTGGTACTATTATTGCTCAAAATTATTTGAATAATTTTTAATACACTATTATTTCTGTTCATTGTTTACAAATTGGAATTATTTGTTGGATGACATTGACAATTGGCCGTGACAGTCGTGTTTTGGATAAAAGCGTTCGGTTGTCATGCAGTGAGGTAGTAACGCTGAGAGTAGTCGTAATTGATGTTTAGCAATGCTCTGTGACTTAAAGAGTCCACAGACAACTTAGTTTGTCGCGCCGATGTTGTCGTTTGCTCTGTGACTTTACGAGTCCATAGACAAATGTTGTTGCTCCGTTTTTAGGAGTTGTTAGAGCGTTTGATCGATGCTACTCAGAAATGTAGACTGTTTTACTCGCGAATGCGAATAACCGAATGAACCAAAAAATAGGAAAATATAACAAAAAACTTTTGATATTCACTGACGTTTAATTAAAAAATTTACGTGAAACGTAAAAGTACTCAAGTAACAGATGGTGAAAAACTTCAAAAACAGTGTCGTTAAGAATTTTCCACCCTATCTTTGGTGTTCATATGATTGGTTTTCTCATAATAGTGCAAAAGTTTTTAGAAATACTTTATCTGTTCTCATTTTTTCACACAACTGTTTTTGTATTTCCGCACTTCTTGTGACAAGAAAAAAAAAACGGAGAAAATGGAGTGATTTTTATATTTTTGCACTCAGGCTCTACCCAATACCTGGTAAACTATGACATACCTAAGTGATACTTTAAATAGAAAAAAGAAAATATCTCAAAAACTAATAACTTAAAGCTTGATAAAAATTGTAGTATTGTGAAAGTATTCTTCAAGTGATATAAATTACAGGGTGATCCATTTAAAATTACTGAGAAAATCATGTAGGTACTTGTGTTTCGACTCACCAAGTATTTGATTTAATGAATATTTGCAAAATCATTAGATAATCTTTGGCTTCAATATATTATTAGATATTCTTTTACCCCTATTAAATTATACAGGACATTGAACTTCTTACGATTTTGACGGAAAATTGGTATTAACTTTCCAAATACCCTGTATAACAGTGTAAAGGTTGGGTCGTCAGGTAATCTCTGGAAGTTTAAAGGTGTGAAAAGGCCTCTGAATCGGTGGTGTTTCTGGCCTCTTGGAGAGTCATCTTAAGGGAATAAAACAACTACTTCTAGCACTGGGATATGTTCTATTTATTACACTACTGTACTATGATATATTACACTACTTAAGATTACTAATTAAATGTATAAGTACCTAGCCGTATAGCATACTTATAATTAACGATTATTTATTACTGATGATTAAGTCATTTTACTGATTTCTGAATGAATGAATGAATGACTGTATATTTATACAACCAGTCAAGTTCACCAAAAGTAAATATAAATAACACTGTTTGTGTTTATTTCACGTTTTGAACTTGACTTCGTACCTGTCGACCTTCTTACTCTTTATTTATATAATATTAAAACGTTCTAAAGATTTATTGAAATAAGCTCAAGGGAATTTGATTCTTATTTTAAATATTTATTGTTATATTATTATATTAGGCCAAAAGGCATCCCAACAGATTACAACCTTATATTGTTGTGATGATGAAGTGAAGTAGATTTCAGTTTCAAAGTAAAATATAGGTTGTTCCATTAAAAAAAAACATAACTTTGATCTGGTACCGGGTCAAGGAGCAGCCTGTAACAACATAACTAATTTTTAAATATGAAGCTAAAAGCTGCCTACAATTTTTATAATTATTATTTTTTTGGTTTTTTCATGACTGATCTACAGATTTACTGAGCTTAATCACACTAATCCATCACCCTGTTTATCTGTTTTTATCGAAGAAGATTTACTAAGTATTTATTTTTAAAAGTTGCCATTTGTGTTATTGTTGGTAACTGCAGAAGAATGAAAATGTGTAATTTGTTCATGAGTGACATAAAGAAGAGAAGGATCTATCTTAATTTGTATTCGTCCATCAAAAACTAAGAAAGGCCTAACAGTTGCTGTAGTTGATAATTCTACCACCAGGTATGCTCAGATTTCTAGCATGTTTCTTGGACTACGTCTGAAAAATGGTACTACAGATCGAGTTTTTTAAAATATTCTAAAACAGTATTACACAAGTATTAAACAAGTTGTTGGAATTAATACATTTGAAAAGTGCCCTTTTCTTGTAGGTAGCACGGTTTTATTTTCATTTTGTATCCATTAAGATTGTGAGACCAATTATCATTTATGGAGCCATTGCGTGGAGAAATAGAACTAGCCTATTGACGACGAGAGAAAACCTCTCCAAAGTTCAAAGACTAGCCTGTATGTTCATTACAGGAGCAATGAGAACATGCCCAACGGCAGCAATGGAAGTGATTCTCAACCTTACACCACTACATGTGGTGGTGGAAAGTGTTGCAAAAAGAATAAGATACAGACTACGTAGAGAGGGAATCATTAAAAAAACCACCTCCTTACTTCTTAGAAATCAGAAATCCTAGGACGTGCCACAAGATGGTATGATGAAGGTATGAGAAATTCGTTACAGAATTAAGCAACAAGAAGGAATGGGATCCAAATACCTCTACCAGACGACTCAAAAGCAATAGTAGGAACTGGGATAGGAGTGTACGGGCCAGGAACCAAACATTCTGAAAGCTTGGGAAAAACCTAGAGTATATTTCAAGCGGTAATTCACGCCATAAGAGAGTGTGCCCAGTTCAATTTTGATAAAGGATATAGAAGGCAAAGGATTATCATAATGTCGGATAGTCAAGCAGTCATTAAAGCACTGATGAGCTCTTCTGTAATCAGTTCCAAAATGGTGTGGGAATTCCTAGGCAAACTCAATGAACAAGGCGAGAAAAATATAGTCACCTTACTGTGAGTTCCAGGACACACTGGAGTAGAAGGAAATGAAATAGCAGATGAATTAGTAAAGAGGGGGACTGAAACACCCTTTTGGTGGCCGAAGCCCTTTTGCGATATCAGCAGTAGAAAAAATAGACAAAGCCGAAAAAAGAGAAGATCTAGTGGGATTTAGACAATCAAAGATTCTTCTGGGTGACTACAACCTGTTGAGATCAAATGAATGCATAAGTCAAAGTAGAACTACACCAAGAGTTTCAACAGGGATCATAACGGGATATTGTCGCATGAATGGGCACCTGAAAAAGCTCAAAATAGTTGGGGAAACGGAATGTT
The DNA here is from genome assembly GCA_947563755.1 of Lochmaea crataegi. Classification (NCBI taxonomy): domain Eukaryota; kingdom Metazoa; phylum Arthropoda; class Insecta; order Coleoptera; family Chrysomelidae; genus Lochmaea; species Lochmaea crataegi. The sequence continues at coordinate 16,886,554 of OX387433.1, forward strand.
GATTCTGTCGCATGTAAGAAGAAACCTCCATCCACAGCAATTCAGAATACTAGGGCACAACACCTAGGAGATTACTGGATAGAAAAGGGACATTTACCTAAGTTGAAGCCTGTAGGTATCCTAAAATTCATCCGGGAATTAGAATTATATATTTTAGGTCTCAGTGAATGTCACCCCATCCATTAAGATTAAATATATCCAAAAACAGTTTCTAGGAATTTTTAGCAGAATTTTTTTATTACATCATAATGTTTTTCCAATAAATTGTATGTTAGTTATGCAGTCCATTATACAACCAATAAATTGTTTAGAGTATTTATATTAGAAATATGTATGCAGTTCGTACAAAGCTGAATCTCAATTTTTTTCACGTCATTCAGTATTCCAACCCTTTCTATATCATTACACACATCCTGCTATCCTGAACTAATCTTTAGTGAACAATACTCCATACATAAACATGTGTTAAGTACACAAGATAATATAGACCAAATTCGAAGAGAATAAACTTGGTAATATTAGTTAAAATATGATATCCTGCGATAGGAACGACTATGAGCAGTTACACTTTTATTATTTAGTTAAAATTATGGACTATGAAGTTTCATAACATTTTTGATAGGGCAAAATCACATTAAATGCCGCCGAGCATCTTTATAGATCGTAATTCTCTGGACGCCATTTTGTTATCAGCTATAAAATCTTTTGCTCTAAGTATTGTATAAAAGAGCTAAGAATATCCATCGAATGTTCTCAAAATTGGTTAACTTGTATTTTATTCTACCAGATTCATTTATCAATACATACATTCAAAGTAGTTTGAAAATTATAGATGTCGCGCAGCATTGCAACCTCCGCATTTCCTTCAGGATAGAATAAAACAAGCGCGCACCGCAGAAACATTGTCTGGCAATGTTGCTCAACGTAGCGCAACAAAAGACGATGTCGGAGACCAGGGCAACTGTTTCTTCGTAACAATCCAACGTTTGACACTGTCACTGTCATCTATGTCAGTGTATATTGAAGCGGATCAACTACTCGTGGTTGTTCACTTAAGAACACTTGTCACTTTGATGTATACATTGTGCTGTTGCACCAAAATGTTGCAGCAGATGCGTTTTAAGTTTTATTTCTATTTGTGGCGAATGTTTAGACTAAGTATGGAACGCCTCAAAAAAAGAAAAGATCTGACAACAATGTAAATACCACCATAATATTGGCCATATCACGAGATGCTTGCACACCAAAATCTATAAAAATCGTGAGATCTGTTTCCGAGGTAATTGAGGCATTCCATACTTAACATTCACTCTGTATATCAAATTATACTACTCTCATTCTCGGTCGATTGACATCTATATATGCGGCGATGACAGTCCAGGATCCACTGCTGAGAGTACCTACAAATCTGTCAAAAATAAGTATCTCAGATCAGATGTATTGCAGATACAAAGTTTGCAAAGTTTGGGCTTTCATTAAAGGACCTCCAAAACTAAAAGTAAAAGCCTTGCTGGATTTGGACGCGTGGACAGGGAAGAGATCAGGTCCAGAACCGAAATCCTTACTGAACACTGCAGACTAAACTTTCATCTGAGCAGAATAGAGATAATCTAAAACAACGTCGTTTAAGCCTAGAAAAAGATAAATTGGCTAAACACATTATGTGCTACTGTGTGTCTAGGAGCTGCGTTTGTGCGTCCAGAGGATTTAGACAGACTTATCCTTTCACAGGTTATCAAATTCCTTGTCAATATCGATTTTAAAGGGGTGATCAAACTTGGATTGAGGCGCATTGGATAATATTGTTGCTATGCACGTTTCTGAATTTACCACTCACAAAAATAAAATCAATTGCTTCAATGTACGTCAAGGATACTTTTCATTCGTTTGTATTAAGCTCAACAGCACAGGCACTTGAACTGAATCTGTGTACCATTCGACAGAACCATCGGTGAACCAGAACTCCTGGATTATCTTTCTCCCTTTCCTTATATCCGTCTCCACATACCTATGTAAACTCAAGCTTTCCTCATCCTCGAGCACCCTCCAACTACTCACTCTTTTCCCCAACCATTCATCACATGCTGTTATATCAATGAATGACGAACCCCCGTCACCACTCACGAAGGTGGGCAGAAGTCCATCGTTCAGCACCACCTGCCCGTTGGATGTCAACACTTCCTCCATGATCTCCCCTCTCCTGTCCGTTTTCTTCCACCCCCATACAGTATTCTTAGCATTATAGTCACCATTCTCCTTATGATCCTCATTTTTCCTTTGACACCCTCAGATCGTCCTCCAATCCTGTCATGGTCCTATCATATTCTTCAAGGCTGACATTTGGGCTTAAATACACACTGTACACCACCATGTCTCCCATTCGCACTACCACACATCCATTTCCCTTCCTCACTTCATCCGCCACCCACCACTCTTATTCCTGCCTCTCCTGTATCGTCCATAATCCATCCCTGCTTTTCCAAATATCTAGCATTTACCTCAGATCCACACACCACATCCACTTCCCTCCTAAAAATCACTTCATCCAATATATCATCCGCTATCCTGCATTTCCCCCTAATGTATCTGTAACACCCTCCACCCATCCCCTACATTGCTTCTTCCCGCGCACTGTTCTCCCCTTCCTCCTATTTGACCAGACTCGTCCCCTCTGATGGGTCCAGAGGGTTCCTACCATTTTTTCCTTCCCCTTTTCCATCGTCTTCATCTACTTCCTTCCTTCCCCTACTACATTCTATCTCCCCTGGCTGTATGGGATGATGATATTTACTCTCTCATCTATCGATCGTTATTTTTTATATTTGTTTAAACAAATTAAAAGATACTATTATATTTTCCAGTACTGTAGATTCTCAATCCGCTAACTTGATTTAAGATACGAGGTCAGCAGTGGCCGCAACTAAACAGCCATAATCAATCAACAGTTTGACGTGTTGATGTGTCTCATTGAATTTATTCCATTTGGTTGATTTATACCGTAAAAAAAATTATTCGTCGATATAAATTGCATAATTGTATGTATCATTTTATCAAGTTTATTTTGTTGTTAGATAAAACAAATAACGAATAATTAGTTTTAAATAACATTTATAATTATCAATATTGATTTTCAATATCAATATTGGATAGTTAATATAGGCCAGTTAAATTGGAAATCATTTGGAGATCATTTCGTTGGTCTTGAATGTGTGTAATCTGAGTTTGCACCATCCCAAGATGTGATCACCTTTTTTGAGAGCCAAAAAATCGATAAGTTTGCTTTAAAACGGTATGTCGCACGGAAAATTACATGCCATTAAATAATGAATAGGGTTAAATTTTGCATCTAATGAATATCTAAGACCTCAAATTCGGTTCAGTAGTAGTATAGCCAAAATCAAAAGTGACATTTCCCATGCCAGTGCAAAAATCCTATTTTTCACTTTGATAGTTTCAGAGATAAAGTGTAGAGTTTACAATAAATTCAGGAAAATATATGCGCATGAGAAGGAAGATGGCGAAGGAAATCCCAAGAGATCTACGGTTCTAAAGAAGCCTATTATCCGTTTTGGAGCTGGGCCTGTAACCTAATCAGGCTCTAAGTAGTGATGAGCAAAGCAAGAACCAAGACCAACACCAAGACAGTCTTGGTAGCGATCTCGGTCTTGCTTGTCCAGTCTTGGTCTTGCTCAAAAACTTGTAATCTTGGTTTTGGTCTTGGTCTTGCATATTCAGCCTTGGTCTCGGTATTGGTCTTGCTCAAATACTTGTAATATTGGTCTTGCGTATTCAGTCTTGGTCTTGGTCTTGCTCAAATAGTTTGTTACTTGCTCCGTCTCATCTGCAATTACACTCAACAAAGTTACTTGTCCATTGCTTGGTGCTTGGAAGAGTTCGTCTAGAAAATGACTTGGTGGCGGTAGAGGCAAGGTACCCATCGCTCCTGTAGAATCCAGTTCCTGGAATAGATGCTGAAACCAGATTGTCTGAAGAAGTGTCTTTAGCATTCAACTACATTTGCAAATACATCGAGGAAAATGAAGACCAATGCCAATTCACTTTGTCAGAAATTTTGAAACACTGAAAGCGTCGTCCAACTCATGAAGCTCGGTTGAAAAGGCGGAAACAAAGTATGAAAACGAAATAACTGCCACTAGTGCCACCTGTAATATGCTTTCGAAGCATAGGTTACAAAAGTTGGTATTGCTCCAGGAATGCCGACGAAAGTAAGATTTCGCATAGTCTTAGCCTTTGTAAATGGGGATATCAGGTTGGTGCTTTATCTCCTTGAAACTGACCTAAATTTCCGAAGGTCTTTGAGAATGACATTCCAGAAGCCCCTAAAATGCTTGTGGAAAGTTGCAAAGGGTAAGGTTACAATTAAATGAGAAATTTTCTTGTTTATAATTTTTCATTATGGCTGAAACGTCTGAAACGAATTTGAAGATTCAGATGATCATTTGACGCAAATTTTAACTCTCTTAAATATTGAATGTAATGTTATTTTTCGTTTGTCGGATCGGTTTTTGGCACTCAAAAGCTATGCTCATCTCCTAGGCTGATGCAAACTGTGACTATACGCATTTAGAAACAAACGAAGGTATTACAATTATTATTTCCAGCTTTTTAGAAATTAATTTCTCGATAAATTATAATTTGATTGGCCTAATTCAGTAAGTTTTTTTTATTGGCAGCGTAACATGCATTTCAATAATGTATATTTATATTCATCAGATCGGATTAACTGTATTTATTTTGACGTAGATATATTATTTGTTAATTATTCAAAGCAAATACATACATATTCATAGCTTTAAGTGTAATTTTGTTAAAAAGTTTGGTGGTGTTATTCACATTCGATTAAAGGGTGATTTAATGGGAAGAAATTTTTTTTTCAAATGAATAGAAAAATCAATAGAAGAAACTTAAAATGCGTTAATATACTGGACTTGTCATAGGCTTGTCATGGCATAAAATAAAATAAGAAATAAATTCCCTTGAAACTATTTTCAATAAATCATTGAACGTTAAAGAATGCACAAATAAAACCCACGAGGCCGACAGGTATCGAGAGTCAAGTTCATCACGTAAATAAACATATAACATTAAATAGTAAATATCAGCCTGAAATGGAACCACAATATAAATATCATAGAAGCAGACGACAACATATTCATATTCACTTCAATTCATTTCTAATTAAGTTATAATGATTGTATTCCTTCTGATTCATTCTAATCAAGTATTATATTATAAAAGATATGTTTTTAAATAGAAAAAGTTGTAAAATTCGTGCATTTATTTCCTTTTACTCAAAGTAACTCAGGAATTAATATAGATAATCCCACAAATTGTTCAAAGATTTTGCCATACCTAACCTAACCTAACCATCTGCGTATGAAACTGTAATGTTGAGAAGGAGCACTTTAAATGGTGGTCTTCCAGGTCCTTCGGGAGCGCACCTAACTTGAATAAAACTACTTCGTTATTAACTGGGATATGTAAACTTACTTTTATACTCTTATTATAATAAATGCCATTACAACTATGACTAAGTTTCACTAACTAAGACTAACGTTAATATCTATCTGAATCCATATAAACATGAATTATATCAGACTTATAATAATTAATTAAAAATAAATCAGTCTGATTATCAGATGTGTATTTATATCTAGTGTCATGTTCATATTTGCATGATATGTAATTAAATATGATAAACATACGTGATGAACTTGACACCTAGCCTTGCTCAATTATAGTCCGGTCAATCTAGACATCCGAAGGTACATAAATTCACAACAAGCTGAAAGTGAGTAAAATTGTTCAAAACATAATTAAAAACAACAACAATTCCCCATCGTTTCGGTACATGGAAAAAAATTGACTCGAGGTCAAAGATCAGGTTTTTCGCAATTTTCTTCAAAACGGTGAGTTTTATCGCAAAATTACTTGCGACAAAAATTGTAGATCATAGAATTATCTATAAAAAAAGGATCAATAATTTTTTTCCTAAAAGCCACCGTTTCTGAGATATGACGATACAAAAAATTGTAAGCGTTATAATATGCACGCGTAAAACACAGAAGTCTGCTATTTACGATTGTTTTTAAAAGGTAAATATTGATATTAACTTATATTACCACACCGTGTTGTGTGGGATAGCGAAGAAACATTCAACGTTATTTTTTATAAATACGTTCAGTATGTACGTCGACATTTTGGTCCCGGAGTTACTGTCGTATTTGATGGCTATAATGATTGCACGACAAATATTAAAACAGCAGAACGACGTCGTCGAACCTTAGCAACATCTTCATTTTCCGATATTTTATTTGACGACAGTTCCTACCAGTCCACAGAAATTTCTTGCAAATACTCACAACAAGTCTCGGTTCATTTCAATGTTGAAAGAAAAGCTTACTGATGAAAATATATTGGTTAAAGAAGCTAATAACGACACCGATGTACTGATTATTGAAACAGCAATAGAGCATTTTAATTTGTTGTTGTTGGTGAAGTTGTAGACTTACTCGTATTACTCACTGCTGGAACTCCAGCTGAAAAAACTATTCTCTTCTTAAAACCATGAAAAGCTCAAAATCTATCGGAAGTATATTTATCGATTTTTTCAAAATGTCAAAATCATGTACTATTTTTACACGCAATAACTGGTTGTGATACGACATCTGCATTTTACAGGAGGGTTAAAACAACAGTCTTTGAAATGCTTGAAAAGCAAGATTTAGTTCAATGAGTTGAAGTTTAAAAAAAAAGTAATTCAATTCCACAAGAAGTTATCACCAACGGAATTCGATTTCTTCTTTGTATGTACGGAGCTCCTAAAAAAACTGTTTTGTTGAAAACGCTCGGAATAAAAAACAAGTGCAATTAGCTTGTCTTCTTCCAACCTCAGTTGCTGCTCATCAACATCTTTTTCAAGTTCAAGTGTGGCTTGGTTATCAGCTAGACCCAACAGATTGGGGTTGGAAGTTGGTCGATATTACATTAGAACCAATTCAGACTTTGCTCCCACCTGCGCCGGAAAAACTGCTGAACACAATTTTTTGCAACAGTAAAAAGGGTTGCAAAAAAGTTGGACTGTTTTGTTCTCTAGCATGCACGAATTGTCAAGGCCGGTCGTGTTCTAATGTTGAATCACCAATAGCAGAGGATTCGTTTTATACTGACGAACAGACATGCGATACATCGCTATTGACGCAATTTACTTACACCGAGGATGAAGAAGAAGAAGATCAAGAACAAGGAGAAGAAGAACAAGAAGAAGAAGATCAACAAGAAGAAGTAATTGAAGGTTATGAATCGGACGAATAAATGTTTGTACTGCTTTTTAATTTCCATCGCTTTTATCAATTCCACCCCTTGCGAATATATATGTTATTATGCAATAGTTTCCAATTAAACAAAATCCCAACAGATCTGTGAAATATGCCCACTGGGGAAACCACGTTTAAAAAAAAACGAGCTAAGTACATTACCTTAGAGGTGGCGTGGAAACGTGTGCATATTATAACGATTACAACTTTTTGAATCGTTATATCTCAGAAGCGGTGGCTTTTAGGAAGAAAATTATTGATACCTTTTTTATAGATAATTCTATGATCTACAGTTTTTGTCTGAGGTAATTTTGCGATAAAACTCACCGTTTTGAAGAAAATCGCGAAGAACCCATTTTTCTATTTTTGACCCCGAGTCAATTTTTTTCCATGTATCGGAACGAGGGGGAATTTTGAAATGTTGTTTTTAATTATGTTTAGAACAATTTTACTCACTTTCAGCTTGTTGTGAATTTATGTACCTTTATTCCTATTTTTTGGTCTAATTATGTTATGAATTCTTTTACGTTTATTGATTTATTGATATTAGTTTCAAGGGAATTTACTTCTTATTTAATTTTATGACAAAAGGCTTCACAAAAGAAATCTAAGTCTTTGGAAAAGTTTTTAAAAAAACCTCAGTAGTGTTTACTTCTCAAGTTATTGTTACTTAAACTTGAAAATATCTCTGGCCGCGTTAGCTTTTCCCTTGACGCGCCGCCTAGTATACACGGTCCTGCGCGAAGCCCCCTACTTTTTGATAGAGTATTTTATTGAGGCCTACATGATTATATTTAGAGTTATGACACAGAAAACCATGGTAATTATATTATCATTGAAGCACATGAAAAAGTTATTGAATAAGAGTAGGGAGCAGATTTAACACATTTTCGAAAGAGACTTTATTTATTATTTATCATAGGCCGAGAAATCTAGACCGAAAATGACAATTTCGTGTTTTACGATTACCTACGGCTGATTGTTTGTGTATAGGTAGTATAAACGATGTACAAGTCGATATTATGCTTCCGAAGCGTCAAATCCAACCTCACATTGTTTAACAGTCAATTAAAACTGTCATTTTAAGGATATCTAACATTTTTCTCCTATATTTTTTCCCTCGGATTTTACAAAAAAAAAGTTAAATACTTTCCTTTTCGCCTTCAAAAGTCCTACAAAACTAGGCTTTGTACGAAAAAAAAAATTAATTAGGAGCAAAGTTATCGATAAAAAATCAGTGTTTATGCTATGTTAAATAAACAATTTTAAAACAAGCCCCTATCACTGCCGTGTCTCGGCGTTTCGTGAAATCATTCGTCCTTACTCACAGACATTATGTACCAAAGCTGGAATCTGTATGTGAAATAGTTAACAAGTTACAGCGTTATTAACAAATTAACTAATTATCCATCTACACTAGCTTGAGCGACGTTCAGCGATAAGAAAATCCATTTTATCGGTAGCTTTCATCATTAAGTATCACAACATATAATTATTTTAAAGAAAAAGTTATTTCGTAACAATGGTAACAATGATTATTTAACAGGGCCTTAGTTGTAAAATAGAATAAGTCATATATTAAAAATCTTTTCCGTCGACCGTGTATTAACATATGCTATTAACGTTCTCAAAATTAGACAAAATCATACATTAATGACCTCCCATTAATGCATGATTTACCTACATTAATCAACGATTTTCTGCAGGCAACCCAACGCACATTTTATACATTATATTTATATTGACTGTGGTGTAGGCAACCAAACATACAATAACGTCTTCAAAAAATGAATCCTAGTATAGAATACTTCTAGTTTTTGACTTACATATCGTTTTTATTTTATTATTCTACAAAATTATAATAATATTAGTTTTGAAACAATGAAACATCCAAAATATAATGTAAGAAAAACGAAAACAGTGACATTTGAACTGGCGACCTTGTCTGTGACTCGCTCTGCTCGTGCGATAAATTAATACACTTGTTGGTTAAATAACTATTAACCAACTAGTGTATTAATGACGGCCATTAACAATCGAGATAATTTATCGCACGAGCAGAGCGAGTGCGTTAATGTTCGAGATTGTTAATTGCCCTTTTAATACTCATGTTAGTTACAAAGCTTTTCCGTCGACTGTATCAGTTGTATTCGTTTTTCTCAATATTTAAAAACTAAAAATATTTATTTGTTTCATAGGTAAGTACTGTCAAAAATAAATAATGACATTGAAATGTCACAGAGATGGTCGCTGGTTTCGTTTTTCTTAAATTCTTTTTTGGATGACTTAACACTAATAATTATTATAATTTTGTAGAATAATAAAATAAAACGATAGGTAAGTCAAAAACTAGAAGTATTCTATTGAGATTTTAACCTTAATTTTCCCGCGCTGTCATTCTGTCGAAAAACATATGTTTTTGACGCCAAGTGTGATTGCATTGTAATATAACCTATGAGTTTATTGTGGTTGAGCAAGCTTTTTTATTTTTTTCGTACGGGATAATCTGTTATATATTTTTCTGATATTTTTTTGAAGAGATCCAATGATGTTTCTGTCACTGTCCTCAATTTTTGACTATTTATCTGCATCTCCAAACAGCAGGTGCATTGTAGAAGGTGAAGCTGTTCTGGCAGCGAACCATGTTATTGTGTGTGGGCTCAGAGAAAAAGTGGACAAAAAGTGGATGATCAGATCATACTGTTTGCAAACTAGTGCAGTGAAAAGTGATCCACATGAAATCAATGGAATATTTTCAGTTATTTCAGATTGCAAGGTTGAAATACAGACATTTACTTGTAGCTGTAAGGCAGGCAGTTCAGAATCTTGCAAACATGTAGCAGCAACACTACTGTTTTGCTCAAGGTGGTATTATGACTGATTTATTTGATGGCTTATCGTGCCCATTGTAATTTATAAGGTTTCTGCAACCTTTTTTTACTTTAGGTTTCCTTTTTCTGTGCTTGTGTTTTTGTTTCAGAAAACCATTAGAAGAGTTAGAAGAGTTGTCTTCTACAGACACTGAATGTATATGGAAAGTGCAGAAAACCAAAGCAACAGATAAATATTTGCCACAGCCACTGAACAAAACTCAATGTTTCATGCCATCAAATATGTTGGCTAGAAAAAGATCGTTTTCAAAGGAAGAAGTTGAAGAAATGTTTCAGTTGGCCTCATCAGCACTCCCAAATTCTTCCTTTGCATTGAATAGGTAAACTTTCATCTGTATACTATTAATAAACAATTGAAATATATCATAGATATTTAAATCTGATTGTTACAGGCAAGGGCGAAGAAAGAATTTCAAGAAACCGAAAGTGACCAAAGAAATGCCTTCACATATAACAGTGATTTTTGACAATTCCAAAGATTCCCCATTTATAGACAATTTGAATATAACTATTCCATCCCTATCAGATTGTTGTTTGATGGTGTTGGAATCATTTAAGAATGAAGATGTTTTAGAAAGCATGTGCTGCCAGCAAGGAACATTGGAATGGAAAAGAAGGCGCAAGAATAAAATAACAGGTACTTAATAATAATTCTTTATTTTTCTTTTTAACAAACAACAAAGTTTGTATAGAATTAGTTACAATGAAAACTTAATCCTAATCCTAATCTAAAATTGACATGCATATGATGATGCGAATGATGCCTACAAGATTATATCTGTTTATAAACAACTTGTATTAACTATTCATCATGTTTATCTAGCTGCTACTGATTTACTATGAAGTTCTCTTGATTCACTCCCAGTAATTATGTTAATTTTCCAGGATCTACTTGTTATTCAATCTATACCTTCAAAAAGCAGGATTGGACAAAAATGTTGGGTAACTTTTTCAATCCCAAATCATTAATTACAAAAGAAATGAGATATGGATCTGAACAGGAATCTTTTGCACTTGAAGCATTCCAAAACATGAATCCTAATCTTCAAATTGAAAAAATAGGAATTATTATATGCCAAAAATATCCATGGTTAGCTTATTCTCCTGATGGAATAGCATTTGAGGATGGAAAGCCAAGCAGACTTATAGAGATCAAGTGCCCATATTTGGGTAATGTCAATAATGATTCAAGACTTTCCTTACTCTTATTACTTTTTTTTTAGGTAAAATCAAGTCAGGAACTGAGGTGATACCAACACTCAGGTATCTGAATTCAGACTGCACTCTGAAACAGAACCATCCCTATTATGGTCAAATTCAGTTCGGGATGGCTTTGCTGAATATGAGAATGTGTGAATTCATTGTTTATTTTCCAAAAGAAAAGCAATATTTACAGATTTCTGTTCCATTTGATGAGGGATTTGCAAAACAACTAATTGAAACAGTTTCAAAGAAATATTTTGAGAAAATGATTCATACTGTTTGTGGTTAGTTGTTTTGCAAAAACCACATCATTTTCATGAATAAAATATTTAATATCTTTGAATTGATTTATTTATATCTCTGAAATATTTAATGATATATAAACTATTGGTTAGCAACAACATTTTTTTTAGAAGAATTATTTCAAGATCCATCAAGTCAGGAAAATAGTTATTTTCTTTTAAGGGATTTTTCACACTTGTATGAGAAAACAATATTTTTCAAAAATAATCTGACATTTCCTGTACACAATAAAATATGGAATTTCTGTGTATAGTCAAAAGCGCTCTTATCATGCGGGTTCAAAGGTCACTAACCATATGTATCAAATCAGAAAACACAGAAGTTACCAAAATGTGAGATTACACTGGTTGACGAATTTCCACTTTTTCTTCAATTCTCGAGATAATCTATCAGATCAAGTACCATTTTTCTTACTTGAGGAAACAAAAAAACAGAAAATTGCTTTATATTATTCACATATTGTCCCTTTGAATTGTCAAAGTCACAAAACTGACATATTTAAATGAAAACTTAATTGGTGAAAGATTTTTTAGAATCGCTGAAAACTAAATACATATCCTTTTTTATCCCGTCAAAATTGTATAAGTCTTTCTTATTCGTCTTACGGATTTTATTTGGAAGTTATGATTAAACGCAATAAAAGAAAACAAAAACTGTGAGTATGTCTTTGTTGAATCGTATGACCCGTGTGATAAGACTGCATTTGACTATATTATTTAATTTATAAATGTTTGCAAAAATTTTTCTTCATAGCATAATCCTTAGTGCAAAAACAAATCATCTCTCAAAATAGGACTACCCAAATTAACAATACCACAAATAATTGTGAATATATCATCAACAATTGGTACTAAATGCAAAGGAAAAGTATTTCTGAAAATTCTGAAAACCTTTATCCTCGCATTCACTCTTTCAATGTGCACTCTTGCTGAGGCAATACTTCTGTTCATAGAGGCCTCACCCCTATCAAACTGTTTTTTCTTTCGAAGAAAAGGTGGTCTTATAATTTTTATTCCAAACTCTTCGCATGAACTTTCAATCAGGAATCCTTTATCAACCATAACTTCATCCACATAGGGAATTAATTGTTCTACTATTCGAGACTGTTCAAAAATACTTTTATCTGAAGCTCTGCCCCCATAGGATGGACTGGCATAGGCTATTAAGCCAGCAGGAGTGACTGCTGTCATGAATTTGAGAGTATGATATTTTTTATAATGGGAGTACAATTTAATTTTGCAACATAGTTTCTTTGGTACTTGCACTTTTATTTCAGTGCAATCTAAAACAATTCTCACATTCTGGAACTTGCTAAAACATATTGGCATATTCTTCAAAACATCTTCCTTAGATGGCAGATAAACAAAATTGGCTAAAATGCCTGAAAGCACTTCAATAGTGTCCTGAAAAATTCTTCTACATGTTGGCACACTAACACCCCCAAACAAGACTCCCAAAGCAGAGTATGTCAAATCAAGTTTGAATTTTAAAAACACTAAAAGAACTCTTTCTTTCACTGATAATCTTTGACATCTTGAGTCTTTTTTACAAGATTTAAATAAATTAACCAATAAAAATAATAAACTGAATGATGGAATTCCTGTTAGAATGTTCAAAGCTTTCTCAGTTTGGATAAAATCAGAAATTGAAGACCAGTTTGTGTTCACTTGAATCTCCTCATTGCATAATTCCTTGTGATCATTGAAATCTTCTGTTTGAGTGGCAACATCAACAAATGGCAACTCCTGTTGTTGAAGCTCCAGTAGTGCTTTAGCTCCATCAAAGTCACTAAACGAGTTTGATATCATGTCATCCTTGGAGGTGGAAGGGAGTTGATTCACCTAAAATTTGAAATGACCAATAGTTAGTAAGTATAGTTATTTAGTTTTGACTTCAATAAAAATAACCAATAAGAGAACTTGCCTGTCTTCTTTCAATAAGTTTTTCATATCTTCTCTTTTTCTCTTCTATCTTCAGACTTTTTGATTTTGTTGTAACACTGGACACAGGTAAGTTTTTACTTGGTACAGCAGTCTTTTTCAGGTACCGTTTCTGATAGCCCCCTGAAAGATTGATATATAATTGTTTTAACCACATAATATAAAAAACAAAATACTTACAATCACTAGGAGTTATGAAATCGTCCTCGACAAAATGTTTAGAACAAACTCTCATGTTTTTGGTAACTCTCTTTCCTATTTTCAATTTGATCTCCCATAGTTTCTTTCTATCAACCATAGTCATCATTCCTTCCGGATTCTCCAATATTCTCGACTCTCTGACCCTCATTTGGAAAATGATGAAAGGTCAAATCGGGGTTTTTTTATACACAGAGTTACATCCAGGTACACAACAATTTGCTCTGCTGGTCATTTTCACTTTTAACAAACTATTTATCACTATCAAACAACTATAATCCTCACACAAATGCACGCTTGTATGTAAATAAACACAAAGCAATCACACTTGCTGGTCACGTGACATTGATGCGAGTTAACTCCGCCAGATAGCGTATTGCTTAGCATTAAAAGTGAATACTAGGATTCATTTTTTTAAGACGTTATTGTATGTTTGGTTGCCTACACCACAGGTAACTGTCAATATAAATATAATGTATAAGATGTGCGTTGCCTGCAGAAAATCGTTGATTAATGTAGGTAAATCATGAATTAATGGGGGTCATTAATGTATGATTTTGTCTAATTTTGAGAACGTTAATAGCATATGTTAATACACGGTCGACGGAAAATAACTATTTCAATATTTAATTTGATACTCTAATAGAGGGCGGAAAGACCTTTAATATGAAAAAAGAAAATTTAATATTCGTTGCGAAATAATAAAGTTACAGGCCGTCAAAGTCTGACGCCATTGCTAACCAATTTGGGTGAGTAGCGAAAACAACAAAAAATAATCGGTACTGGAATACTGAGAACTTTCATTGTTTGAAATATTGAGAGTTTAGATGAAAGGTAAGTTTCGTAAAAACAAAATCAAAGGTCAGCGGAACGATATATATCTCACGATGTCGCGGAGGGGAAGTCGATCGAGGACCTTCAAACTCGACCGCGCAGCTATAATAACATCACCGTACACTAACTAACGACAAGTAAATCCACTTCGTCGAAAATTTTCTTACCCCGCCTATCGTCTGGTGAGTTTAAATCAAGAAAGTGTTGAGTACATGGGTAGCGCGCAGTGTCAATGCTTTTTGTTTTCGTTTTTCTGCGCAGATCATTGTTTTTGCGTGAATATTAAAATATTTATACATATTTTTATTATAATTTTGTATTAAGTCATATTGATCACTGTAAATCAGTACATATACGTAATTAACCACACGTCTGTCCCTCGTAATTGTTGTATTATGATAACTGGCGAGTACGGCGCCAGAGAAACGATGTACCAAAAATTTTAAACGTTCCGACGCAGGTGAATTTACTTGTCGTTAGTTAGTGTGCGGTGATAACACTTTTCTCGGGAACCGTCGGACTTTGACTTAACTTCATTATTAACGAATATTAAATTTTCTTTTTTCATATTAAAGGTCTTTCCGCCCTCTATTAGGTTTATACGTTTATAAGTTGTGATTCTGAATGATGAAAGCTACCGATAAAAATGATTTTCGTATCGCTGAACGTCGCTCTGTAGCTATAATTAGTTAATTTGTTAATAACGCTGTAACTTGTTAACTATTTCACATACAGATTCCAGCTTTGGTACATAATGTCTGTGAGTAAGGAC
This sequence comes from Lochmaea crataegi, assembly GCA_947563755.1. Lineage (NCBI taxonomy): Eukaryota > Metazoa > Arthropoda > Insecta > Coleoptera > Chrysomelidae > Lochmaea > Lochmaea crataegi. The sequence continues at coordinate 16,902,032 of OX387433.1, forward strand.
GAATGATTTCACGAAACGCCGAGACACGGCAGTGATAGGAGCTTGTTTTAAAAATATAAGAGAAAATCGTGAAATATCCATAAAATGACAGTTTTAATTGACTGTTAAACAATGTGAGGTTCGATCTGTCGCTTCGGAAGCATTATTCGAAATCGAACAATGCTCATGGCCCTATATTTCCTGGCCCAATTAGATATTTCACTTAAAATATTAGTCATAATTTCCAGAATAGCTAGCTTCCACTATGTTAGTACTATTGTTGTTACAAATTTTGTATATGAGCAATCCTGAACCTTGTGCTAAACAAACTCAACATTTGCTGTTACAACAGCGAATAGTCAGATCAACACCCCCAGAGAAGACTGTTTTATGTAATTGATTGCTAGAAGAAATCGAAATGTTACTGCTTCAGAGCTTCAAATGATACTCCAAGGGGTGTCAGCTGATACAGTGCGTCGTAGATTGAATGAGAGCAACCCACCTGCCAGACGCCCTTTACCTCCAGTAACGCGAGGAAATGGAGGAGCTCGCTTAGTATTAGCACTAGAACACAGGCCAATTGGGCCAACGTACTATTCAGTGATAAATCTTGATTTTGAATTTAACGACTCAAGACGAGTACGTGTTTGGAGAGAACCAGGCCGCATAAGCCGATTAGCATTTGCCTAGAAAGTCCATTCTTACCAAGGTGGTGCAATCATGGTTTGAGGAGGGATTAGTGTTGGCGAAAGAACCAATCTCATTTTACAGGAAGGTTCGCACCGTGATACCATCCTACAACCAATCGTCATTCCATATGCAGCACCTGTAGGTCCTGGCTTTTTGTTTTGCACGATAATGCTCGTCCGCATACCTTGCGAATTTTATAAGTTCTTAGTTCTTGATTAATATTGTTGCAGGCATTATCGACGGAGTAGAAGATGTTATTAATTTCATTGTATGAATAGAAGACATTGGTGGTCCTAAAATGGATCCCTGCGGAACTCCTGAATTAAAAGTTGAAAATCCCGATTGAACTGGGTTAATTTTGACGCATTGTTGACGATTATTTAAATAATTACGCAAAAGGTTTTACATTTACCCCGAAAATAAATACTGTTTAGTAGAGAAATTGAATTCCACGTAGCATTTCCATATTTCCAATTTTTTGGTATTTACATAAGGAATATCAATTACCTCTAATTTCTTGTTTTATTTCAATAAATATACAAGTATCGATGAACAGATGTACCTAAATGAATTAAATGATAATCTTCGGTCGCAATTATACGTTTAGTTTCCGTTTATATTTAGCAAGGCAGGGTTGAAGTCTATTTATATTGTTGTGAGACGTAATAGAATATTAGATTAATTAGAGTTTCCTTAATTAGGCGAGTACATACGGAAATATTTGCCTTCTCCCCATGGCAATGGCACCCAAACTCATTTTCGAGTGTAAACTGGAAACGCAAATGCAAACTCAAACGTCGACGACGACATCGCTAGTAGACAGAGTTTATACCGTCATTACGTTTTGTCTTTGGCAGCTTTCTGTCTCCAGTATCAGTACAGTGTTGTCAAGAAAAGTGATAAGACTGGAAATTTTTGGGTTCAATTAAAACAAAAATAGATAGATGTGGATTCAATGGTAATTTGAGCTTTCATAGTATCTAACAACTGGAAATATCTTTAATTAATCGTTTTTGGATTCAAATGTATATCAACATTGTCAAAAATATTACTGAAAGAACTAAGTTTGAATGCAGAAATGAATATGCAACAATTTCATCTAACGTGCGAGATATGGAACAATGAAAAGGTCTGGAATAGGAGTGGAAGTCCAGGATGCAAACACTCTGAACGTATGGAGACATGAATTCTTATGCTCAGTTCAATATTAATAAAAGATAAAGCGTGAGTTCTTGTGTAATCGGTTCTAAAATAGTATGGGGATGTCCAAAAGACTTCATCAACTAGGCAAGAGCAACACCATACTATAGGTTCCAGATGAAGAGATAGCAGATGAACTAGCAGCAAAGAGAGGGTTTCAAACATCCTTTTGGGGTCCGGAAGACTCTTGAGGTATCAGCACCAGCACAATATTGGAGAAAATGGGTGAAATCGGAAAAAAACAGGCGTTACAGAATCCCATGGAACAACACTTGGTAACTTTTCAAACATAATTTTATTTTCCGACGAATACCATATTATTACTGTTACGAAGTCACCAACTCAAAGCCGGCCCAGTCACTCAACTATAAATTTTGGCGAATGCGTTTTCTAGAACATTTTAGGAAGGTCATTTTGTTTACGCATATGACGAGCGTGGAAAATTCAAGAATTTTCGAGAGTTGATAAATACTACATATTCGCGAGTTTTTGAGTGAGTTGACATCCTACGAACACACGAGTCATATCGACACATGACTATATAACTGCTTACTACACATTTCTCACGGAAACTTACTATATTATTCTTATTATTACATTTGTCAAAAACAGCAAAAACATTTCAACACGTGTATAACATCCTGTTAACACAAATCTTATCATTTATTATATTCAGTATTTTTATACTTCTATTGTTTCATAATTGTATATTTTTATTCAGTCTACATTCTATCTTTGTACCAAATACTTGTTTGTCATCTAAGTTTAAATAAAATTTTTGAAAAGTATATTTTTTACTTGAAAAATCTAACTCACATTTATGAATAGATAAACAATTATTTAGATCCACATCATGATTATATAATTGGTCCCTATTTATTTAATTGAATTGTAAATACTGCTGTTTTGGAATTTTGTGAAGCACGATTTTAAAAACCCTTTGCAAAATGTGACTCTCAATATACGCAACAGAATGTGGTTTCAATTAAAGGGTGCTACACACCATTGCCAATTAGATGTTCGTTATTGGTTAAATGAGGAACAGAATCGCTGGATTGGAAGGGGTAAATCTACAAATCGGCCAAAAGAAGAGACACAATAGATCTTTGAGGTCTCAGTGAATGTCGTTCCTTATAAAAACTGTAATGTTTATGTTATTTATTTAAATAGTTTTTACTTGTGGAATAAAATTATAAACACTATGGCTAATTACTATCTATTGATTGGTTTATTACATACACACTCTACTTGTCCTATGCGTAAGCAAAGCGTCTTTTCGAGAACATTCTCGAAACTTGAAAGGGGCGCATTCGCCAAAATTTATAGTCGAGAGACAGGGCCGGCTTTGAGTTGGTGACCTCGCAACAATACATACATACAAATTGGTCTGCGAGATCTCCGAGACGATATACTACTTGTGAATTTTCTTTTTGGGATTTTATTAAAAACACTGTATACAAAGAAGAAGTTACTATAAAACCAAATATGGGAAATGAAATTATTGCAGCATTTAAAAATGGTAATTTAATTATTCATAAGAAATTTTATGGAATAGTATTCTTTTTACTAAACTTTATTTGTTAAATTAAATAGCTTTTAACTGAAGACAGATATACAGGATGTCCCATTTGAAAAAATTAAGTTATTGTTATTTGGAAAGTAGCGTACTGTACGCCAACGAGATGTACAATATTTGAACTAATCTCACTAAAAAAATTTCATTTTTATTAAATTGATTTTGTCACAATAAATGAAATATTGTTTAAATTGTATAAAAAAGCGGTTAATTGAACACAAAATAAGGAATTCTTTTTTTTTTCTATTCACTTATGGAAGGTAGACGGAAGGAGCACCATCTTGTATGGGGGACAAGTTGAAAAAGTGTCCACCTGTAAACAGCAAATTATAATTCGAAGATTCACCGAAATGGCGCTCGTGTAGCTAATGAAAATGATGTGAATTTAGGGTTATAAACCGAGTGAAGTGTGCTGGGTTGAAAAATTTAGTATTTTTCGTGACTTGTGTAGTTGAGAAATATGCAGTATTTAAAATCTCAATTATTTACGTAGTATTTCCTTTTTTAAGTTTGTATCTTACTCTAATAATTCATGGCGCTGTTTTTAAAATCTTTCCACTTGCTACTATGGCGCCATCTTAATTTGCTTCCTTTCGATGGACACTTTTTAATACATTCAGATGGTGCTCCCCCCTTCTACCCTCCATATATTTACTGTCAGCTTTTTTGTTTTATTTACAGTCAGAGTTCAAGTACTAGGTACTCACTTTATTCCTTTTCGATTTTATTTCAATTTCATATCAGTCATTACATAAAAAATGTACCTCTGATACCTTCCACTGTTTTGCAGATACCCTGTATAGTACAAAATGTTTTAAAAATGTAGCCATTATTAATCTACATCTTTTTACCGATCTGTTACTGTTTACTGTACAATGAGAGATTTATAAACTTTTATTATTAAATCCCTAAGGCCAGATGCCGAGTCATCGAAATATTGTGAAATGTTCTTTACATATAAGAATTCAGGACATTTGTTAAGAACAGACTAAACATTTAAAAAACGAACTGTATAAGTGAACTTCTTGACAATTTAACTGCTCAAGTGTAATATGACTTAGGCATTGATAACGACCGTTTTATTGCAAAAACCATTTTTTTAACGAAAGGAAATAAGATTTTCCTGATTGATTTCACTGTTTTTCTGTTTCTTTCATGTTCTACTAATTGGCTTTTATCGTGAAGAGAAAATAATTAAGATATCCCCCTCACACCATTAAACCTGCCTGATGATTATTGGAGAAGTAGTTGTTCTCCCAAGAGAACCCTTTGAACACGGAACGACCTTATATATACAAGAGCTAGTGTACAAACTGCTTATTGTCAAAACTGCAAATAGATTTATTTCTTCAAATTTACAATATTATAAAGTATGAAGAATAAAAAACACCTTGTTAACTACATTTTTTATATTTTTCTCATCAGTAATCCCATTTCAACTATCTTAATATTGTATTTTGTACTCTTATTCTGTTTGTGATGGATACATTCAAAAACTACTTGGGTAAAAAGTCTTCAAGACCACCCTAACCTCCCATTATCATTCAGTAAAAGAATCAGTGAGTTTGACAACATTTTTCCCAGTGTAGCACAAATTAATTACAGTTATCCCCCTCCTTGGACCATTAAGATTCCTAAGTACAACCTAGATTTATTAAATTATTCAAAAAAATAAACAAATCCTTTTCTCATCCTCCTACATTTCATGAATCTTGAAACTAGTTTGGCAGACCACTTCAGTATACAGATACATTCAAACACAAACGGAACATAGGGATTTTAAGAATTGTATCAGAACTGCTTTTGAACTAGTCGACCAACATCCAGCTTCAACAGATTAAAAACACGATTATTACAATCATTTATTTGGACACCTATAACATATCGTACAATTCCCACCACTCCGTATTCTCAACTGTGGGCGGTCCTTAATTAGCAGTCAGTACACAGCAGTCTGTAGGAAGAGTACAATTTAAAGAACATTATTTTGTTTTATTTACGAATTTATTTTTATTTTGAAAGCCGTTATTGCCAAAAGAAATCAAAATATATTATCTTAACTCGAAACATTAATTGTTAAAGAGAATTTAACAATTAATTTTCGATTTTAACAACATAAAACGTAAGCGTATTGTTTCAATATGTAGCGATGTTTACTACCCCCATCAAATAATTATTCAATACTAAATCGCAGTTCGCACATAACTAACAAATTTTGGAAGGAGAATGGGCGGGGTTTCTTACATTGGTCTGAATCCAGCTGTCCAGATCAATACTTGATATTCATTGAAGTGAACTTATTGAAATGTTTTGTTGGTGGACTATTCAGATCGGACAATACAGTAAATCCCTATGTTCCGTTTGTGTTTGAATGTATCTGTATACACATATGCATCGAAGTTAACGGAATTCGAAGCGACAGGAGCAGCAGTTATTACCGACGTATCCACTCAAAAATTTTGCTTACATAAGGATTATTCTACATACTCTGGAGAACTGTATGCAATATTCAAGACACTGCAACAAATTCCTCATCAAAACCAAATGTGGGCAGTTATCTACACTGATTCCCTTAGTGCAATACAAGGTATTCAAAAATTGTACCCTAACCATTCCATTTTAGCCCAAATAAAAAAAGACTTGCATACCAAACGAAATTCAAATAAGGAGGTAAACATTGTTTGGATACCATCACATATCGGAATTTTGGGCAATGAGAAAGCCGACCAGAAGCATGTACAACAGCTTGCTTTAAAGGTAAGGTATTTTTCCAAACACTGTGCCTATTTGTTAAAAACAAATAATGTTAAAAATCATACTTGAATTCAATATGGATACGAAGTAATAAGATACCAAGTAAAACTGAAAATACGAAGATAAATACTGATATTATAAACGCCACTGGATAATCAATGTCAATCAATTGTCGAAGTGAGTGGGAAGAACACACGCACGTGCTTGCCAATAGGAAGTCAGGTAGTTACCTAGCAACGGAGGTTCGAGTAAATATTCACCAATTGAGTTAGTAGGAGGGCGTGGTAATTTTGATTTTCGCACGACGTTGCCGGCTTGAAGGAAACCCATAACATATATGGAAAAGTATTCATATTTTAATATTCAGAAATTGAAAAAATAATGTTAATAGACAAAATCCAATGAAACAAGCATAATTAGAAACACTTAGTTCCATTTAAAAAAGTAATATGAGTAGATTCCGCAAAGTAAGGGTCCCAACAGTAAATTCAATTATTCAAGCAAATTTGAATATTTCTCTAGTGATATACAAATTTTAAGATTTATCATACTGTAAACTAATGATTGATGCGGGTAAGTGAAAAAAAAAGTCTTCAAAGTTATCTGTTTAACTATTGTAACTATTTGAATCGAACCATTCTTTTAGAAGTTACTACGGGTATGAAAATACTAACCGTAAGAAAAATAACGCATTGAGTGCGAACAACCATACGATAAGTCTTTTGGTTATTCACACATTAGGCATAATAGACAAAGATGATTAGACCAATGTTACTAGTGTGGTGGACAAATACACTGCAAGTGGTGTAACGATGACTGTAACGAAGTGAAGAGAAGATAAAGGAGTGAAAGCCGGCAGAAGAGAAGAGAAGATAAGGCATTTACTATGCCTGCAGGAAACTTCTTTTTTAATCAACGGTAAGATGAAATCGACATTATCCGTCGGAGGAAGATAATAAACGGTAAAAAGATCATTTCCGACGGAATGCCTTGCGAATCACCGTAGAAAATCGGCTGGACGTCGATAATAAACTCTTTGCTTGATCCCAGGTATGGATCTTCGCCTAGATTAGGATGTGTTGGACACTCATCATTGGAAAAAGGGCCGGTAAAGTCATAAAAGATAATCTGGACGCCAACTTGTTTTTTATTCTCTTAAACAAGTAAAAAGAGGTGTTTACATATTTCAGGTGATATGTGAATTCACCTATAAAACCTTTCAACGTACTTATAACTCACATTATCGAACTGCACTTTTTTATTAACAGGTCTCTTTACAATATGTCGGAACTGCTTGGAGCCTATCCACTCTCGGAGGCTACCAATTAACTTCTCTTAAACTAAAATAGCACGAAAAAGCGTGAGGGATATGTTGCCGGTAGAATGACTGATTGTCATTCGTGGATTTTGAAAATAGAGGCGGGGAGAAATGTTTTAACGATACATTTTTGTTCTAGAAAATTGAAGTAGTGCCGTGTGCAAAACTGTTTGTTTGGGTAGAATTGTTTTGAATTTCTTTTTTTTTATGGACGCGAAGCGTAGAAATGGGGTTTACAAAATATTATGTTTATCGACAAGGGCGTCGATGAAGGGTTTAAAAAGAAATTATTTGGAACTCAATAGTGAAAAATAATACGAAACATACCGATAGATATTCTATAGTTACAGTGGAAGCTATAGGGCTGTTAAGTAGCATATAAAGGCTTGCTTGCCTGTGTATTACGGGAACCATGGAAACCAATCCCACAATTGCAACGGAGGTCCTGCTTAATCTAGTCACTACACATTTTTATACAATGCGACGCCAGATCTGTAAAAAATCTACTTCTAAGTCAACAACACTAACTATCGAGAGCTTATCGAGGGGCTACAAGTGGATAATCAAATGGGACAACTCACTGACGCAACGGCCACAAGATCCAGCTTTAATAATAAGTTTCAAATAACTATACCTGGTAGGAAAGACTGGATGAAAGGTGTATTCATAAAAGCTGAGGCAGCCTGGTGAACGGATGGCTTCAAGGCAGAGGTATAGGAGCCCAATTGTAGGGATAAAACAAAAGGATAACTATTCCAATAACCCTATTTAAGGACGTCACAATTTTCTAAGCAGCGATTCACTAGTGCGTTGAAGAAGGAAAATACCATTCAGTAGAAATCTTCACAGACAAGCTGCACTGAAAGCACAAGATTTCATAGAGGTACCAAGTCACGGGGGCACGATGATCTTAAGGGCAATGAAAAGGCGGTCATCAATGTCATTTATTGGACCGGAAACCTTCTACTTAGTCGCAAAATCGACAGTAAACATGGCTACAAGAGAATGAGCAACAGAGATCTCTAGATGGTGGGTATCTTACTATGTCAGAGATAGGCAAAATAGTTCTAACATGTACGGCAGAACTAATAAGCAAAGATAGAAAAACTGTCAAAGCCTGAGTAGGTAGATCAACAGGATAAAGAAAGATTAACAGGCACCCATAGCTAATGGGGTTGAAAGACGAGGAATGTGCACATTCTGCGACATAGAGAAGGGAGGCTGATTAGCTACATAAGAAGATTCGGGCTATTGAATATAATATAGATTTAGAGGACCATAATAGATTTGAAAAGGTAGTAGTGGTATAGGCCATAAAATGGAATTTAATCTAGGTAAGCCATATTTTGCTGGTGGGGAACATCAAGTAATGTGAAAAAACAGTGATTTGCTTTTTGGCTACTCCCAATATTTTTAAATGGGGCAGTTTCACTTGTTGTGGTATGTTTTTGGTTTTACAATATTCTTTTCTGTCCTCCGGCCGGAAAGCGTCAACTTTCAGGCCGCTGCGCTAAACGAAGTTGCTGCTTTCCGGCTCCGTCGAACAGAAAAATAGTAAACACACCTTGGCCAGATCACATCACATGTTTATCGACCTCAGCTTCGCTTCGGCTGACAATTATATGTGATCTGAGACATTTCTTACTTTACTGGCCTAAGTACGTAATATACTATATTACAGTTTGAAGTGTTTGAAAAACAACAGTGATGCTTCAGGTACATAAAAGATTTTGTTGGTATCGATTGTTATTGATTGATGGAATTAAGAATATTTTTTTTTTGTTTTAACCAAGAATGCCTCAAAAAATAAGTGATGACCGAATTATATAAACATAAAATGCCATACGAAAACACCTCAGGCCCAAAAAGCCGTGAAATGTGCTCAACGAGTCTGGCTTAACGAAGAAAGTAGAAGATGGTTTAAAATAAGATACTCCTTAGATATCTACTTAAAAGTTGTACATTCTGAACTCACATCCCAAGAATATAATTTATCACTGAACACTGTTTACACTACCACTACACCAATTCTAACACTTTACACTATCTTACGCGTGTTTCGATAACCAATTTATCTTCTTCGGAGACTGAAGGTAAACAAAGTATGTCTGGAATACGTCTTCGGAGCAATACAAATAAAGATACGACATCGGATGGACACATCATCTTCTTCCGACTGACGTTCCACCACAATTTTTTTGTATATAAAGTCAAGAATAACTCTTGAAGTACCCACTGGTTGAATTTTTGTTGTAGTTTTCAAATTTCGTTATCACTCAATAGTTTACTATTGTTAACAAAGTCATATAACGCCCAAATATCAGCAGAATATCATTAAAATATATTATTGCTCTTCATCCATTTCTTTTTGGTTTTCTGAGCGAAACTCTATACCAACAAATAATAGTACTTAATCCTCAAATGTATTCAAATCTAAAAATTATAATTGTAGATAAATCGTACGGAATGGCAACATAGTTGTAACTCTCGTTTCTCTGTTTTCCTCTCAAACTTAGCGCGAAAATTGCTCACGAATAGGTTAAGTAAACACTATAAATTTAAATGTGTTTATCCTCCAGTAATGGTATACCGTGTACTCACTGCCTTGCCCCAATTCTCTCAGTACCAGGGCTCTACAAGGAATTACACTGTTGCGAAATTGTGATTGTACATCTTGCTGAATATGTCCCTTAAAAATGTCCGCACAAATTACAGTAACAAGGTGATACTTTACAATCCAACAGTTAAACTGTAAGTTGTGATCTTATATGTGTTGAAGCACAAAGAATTTCTCAATTAGTTACAAAGTAACAAAAAATACAAGAGTATCTGCACAAGGATTTTTTAACCTGTACTTACTACTACATACTACTATCAATTCATTATACAGGGTGAGTTTTAAGTTTGGAACGAACGCCTCAATTATCTCGGAAACGGCTAGCACGGTTTTTATAAATTTTGGTTTATGACGGTTTGATATTGGCCAACAGATAGCAATAAAATTCCTGATCTATTGGATTTCTACATAACTAGAAAAATTGCACAACATTATATATACATAGAAGAAGGCTTGGATCTAGTCACAGATCACAGCGCAGTAGTAATGTCATTATAATCAAAGAATGTAATCCCACACTGGTAAACAAGACCACAGATTAGGTAAATTTCAACAAAGAGCTAGAACACTGAGAAGACAATGACCGCAAAAGACAACGCCAATGAATAAAAATAGATTAAACAATATCACACAGAAATAAAGAAAATTAAGAATGAAACAATAAATACTTACCTTCAGGGGCTTACATATGAGAAATACACCGACTACTCTCTATTGAAGGCCACTAAAAGAATAAAAAGGCCAAAAGCACATAACCCGCCTTTAAGAAAAGAAAACGGTACATGGGCTAGGAGCAATCAAGAAAAAACACTCCTATTTGCCAACTATCTGGAAAATACTTTTCAACCACATTAAACAGAAGTAGCAGAAATCCTACCTGAAATAAATGAAGTAACCACCAAAGATATAGAACCAGTAACACCAAAAGAACTTATAGCCGAAAAAAGCACCTGGCTATGACCTGATAACAGGAAAAATTCTAAAGCATTTGCCAAAAGAACTTATAGAAGAAATAAAGACAAACATCAACCCGAAAAAAGCACCTGGTTATGACCTGATAACAGGAAAAATTCTAAAGCATTTGCCAAGAAAAGCAGTAGTTAAATTAGTTTACATATTTAACGCAACCTTTAGACTAAAACATGTACCTACCTATTGGAAAACAGCAGAGGTCATCATGATTCCGAAACCTGGGAAACCTGTTAACGAGGTATCATTACTACCCATTATATCAAAACTTTTTGAAAAAATCCTTTTAAAAAGGCTCAAACCCATTATTGAAGAAACATGCATAATTCCCATAGATCAGTTTGGGTATAGAGAAAAGCACACCACAATAGATCTAGTGCATAGACTTACTGATCAACTAGAAAAAGCACTAGAAGAAAAGAAGATATGTTCAGCAGTGTTCTGGGACTTAGCCCAAACATTCGATAAAGTCTGACACCAAGGACTCGAACACAAGCTTAAACAACTTCTCCCAGAACAATACAGCTTACTGTTAAAGTCATATATTAGTGGGAGAATGTTTCGTATTTGATGCGAAGATCAATATTCAGAATTAAGACCGATAAAGGCTTGTGTACCACAAGGCAGTGTCCTGGGTCCATTGCTGTATCTACTATACACCTACGATATACCAGTAATAGAACAAACTACAGTAGCTACATTTGCAGATGACACATGTATACTGGCAGTTGGCAAAACCGAAGAAGAAGCTAATGAAATAATCCAAGTCGCATTAAATCAAGTCAATGCATGGAAAAAAAAGCTGGCGCATTCGACTTAACGAGAATAAATCAGTGCATGTAAACTTTGCAAATAAACACACTGATCCAATGCCAATAATAATTATAAATAATCATATTATTCCATATGCAAACACGGCCAAGTACCTAGGAATAAACCTAGATGCAAAGCTACGATGGAAAGAATACGTTAAAAAGAAAAGAGAAGAGCTGAATCTCAAATATATAAAATTATATTATATACATACAAGCAGGTTCTAAAGCCTTTGTGGATATATGGCATACAACTTTGGGGGTGTGCTTGCTCAAGCAATATTAATATAATACAAAGATTTCAGAACAAGGTATTAAGGAGCAATGTCAACGCTCCTTGGTATGTAAGAAACGGCGACCTACACAGAGACCTGGGAGTGGAAATGGTAGCAGACCAGGTGAAACATTTCGCAAAGAAGTATGAAGAACGGATTCAGAACCACAAGAACGTCGAAGCAATCCAGCTGCTCGACCTACGTGGAATAGTGAGAAGACTCAAAAGGACCAAACCTTTTGAGCTAGTGTAGTGGGTTAAAAGCAAATAATTAAAATTAAAAGTATTCTTACCATGGACTTCGATCTATTTATATTTGTAACTAACCTGCAACAAAAATGAACATTATTAGATAAATAGAAGTGTTACATACATAAAAGACACAAAACTAAGATTCTTTTGTTAATTATCATTTATTTTTCAATAAAAAAATCAGGTCAATTTATATTCTGAATTCAATACGTCATGCTGTTTCATAAAATAATTTTATTATTATTATTATTATTATAAAAGTCAGTCAGTCTAGCGCAGTTAATTTCCAGACGTCAAAATTGTTTTTAAAAGAGTTAAAGCGCTCGTTTGATGGAAGAGAGTTCCAAATGTCAAACACTAGATTTGATAGAAAACCTTCATGTCGGTATTCAGAGGAAAAATATATGACAAGTCACAAAATCTTATTATTTAAAGCTCTGAAGAGTATTATTAAATCGCCGCGAAGCCTTCTATCCCCGAATGCCGAACAGTTTATCAGTCTTAGACGTTCTTCGTAAGAAGGACGGCGTAGTCCAAATGGAATTCTTGTTGCCAATTTCTGCACCGATTCAAGTCGGTTGGAATCTTGTACCCAGTAGGTATTCCACACACGACCAGCAAACTCTAAGGTTGGTCTCACATAGTGATGTGGCCGTTGATGCCTCATCAGTTGAAATGACAACAAATTTTATGCTGTCGTAAAAAATAGGATGCCTTCGATCTGGTGGTCTGGAATTCTATAGGATGACTGGTTCTCTCGCATAAATAATAACTGTATTTCGTTAACAATTCAATAAACTTTAATAAACTTTAACGTCGAAAATACATACAGATGGAACGATGAATATAGACAAGCCTTTCTTACTCTTTCCTTTGTAGTTTTCAAAGCACTATTCACTTGAAATATAATTTTGCTTCCGGTTGCAAACTTTAACTTTATAAAAAAATGCAGGAAATAAAGGAATTAAATCAATTACTATGAAACTTGACCCATTTGGTCTGAAAATATCGGTTTTATACCGGTAAAGGAGTGGTATGACTTAGCTGGGAGACCGATCGGGTTGTAAACTCAACATCGACTCTACTGACTAAGATAATGCATTTAGGCGCGAAATGTGCATTTGGTCACGCCTACTTCAACTGCCGCAGAATATCAGTAAATATTGCAAGGCGTCGGTTAGCCGCCAGGGAAAGAAAACAAAACGCGATTTTGAACTAAGATAGAAGTATTTTGGAGGCAGTGGCGCGCCGGTAGGAATTTCGAATGAAAATAAAAGGACTAAAATATAACTGTACATGAATATACAAAGGAACTAAAATATAAATATACAAATTGTTGAACGTGTTTTGTTTCAACAAATAGGAATTAAAAAGAAAATTTTCAGGTGAAATTTCACAAAATATCATAGACAGAAGGTAAAGTCAACTTTTAGCTTTACTACAGATGCACTGAATGAGACAACGATAAAGTTTCTGTAACGAGTAGGCGTAGGTCTCTTCTCTGAGAAACAGTTTCTAAATTCATACTAGAAAGTACATACCCATTCTTTGGATTATTTTTACCAAGATGAAGCACTGAACACTTCGATGCATTTAAGGGTAAAAGCCAGATATCTACTCATTCCGACATTTTGTTTAAATCAGCTTGCAGTTGGTCGTATTCATCTATAGGATTGTCATATAATTTGGTGTCATCAGCAAAGAGCAAAATGTTGCATTCACCGTGTAGTGGCTGATCTGCTACGTACACTAATAACAGAACTGGTCCTAATACCGATCCTTGTGCAACCCCACTAAGCACATTGCGCATTGCTGAGAAAGAATCACTAATCCGAATACAAAACTTCCGACTAGTCAAAAAAGCTTCAATCCAATTAAGCAGATTGCCCCTAACTCCGTTATGCTCGATTTTAAATAGTAGACATTTATGAGGGACTCGATCGAACGCCTTGGAAAAGTCTAAATATATATTGTCCACCGGTTTATTGTCTAGAGCTAGAGACCAATCATTTACACACATCAACATATTTGTCACTACGGACCGACCTGGTTACGAAACCGTGTTGAGAAGTTGAGATGTTAGAGGTACTTTCACATGTTTTAATACCATGCCCTCTATGAACTACACTTTTTTTAATCGGTTGATTCTATTCGCGATTATTCACTGTCACTTCACAAATTTTTAAATTAATGACATAAATCTGTTTGGATTACAACATTTTCACACTATGTACAAATAGTGTGTCAATTCTAAAAAATGTAGTCATCTATTTTTAATATTACTGGATATTGGATAATTTGGTCTTATTAATTAATTTAAAAAATCTATTTTTTATTATCACCAAAAACTCCTGCAAATGAAATAAATATATTTAAATAAGTTGATAAATTTACTCGAGAAAACTAAGTGAGATGTAAAATAAATACCACAAAACTAGCGCAATACCGAAATTACATTTGAAATTTACTTATTTAAAAATGGTAAATATCGCCTAAAAGTAAACTTAATGGAAATTTCCACTTTATGGAAATTGGTTTTTCACCCTCGACGACTCTACTGTTGTTAAAGGAGGAGTTTTTAAAACTGTGCTACAAAGCTTCTTATTTAAATTCAAATTAAATGGTTTTTGTTAATATCGAAATACGTTCGATAAACATCTTTCATCGTTCACTATATATGTGTATTCAGGAAACGCTTTGGCTAAATAGTTTAAATATTTTCAAACCATAGTTTCCAGTAAAACCTTTAATAACGAACTTATTAATATACTAGTTCAATCATATGAACAATGACTTCTCAACCAAGAAAAAACAATTGCATTCCCCGACGAAAATTCAATTACACTTTAAAGGTAAGGTATGAACTACAAGATATACCTAAGCATCCCTTTTGGATTGTAATTAGGTATCACATACACAGCGTGATTCATAACTATTAGGACATATATGCCTTAATAGAACATTGCTGTGGAAAAAGCTAAAGGGCATTAAATTTGATTTGATTTTAGGGGATTTCAAATAGAGTGTGCTTTAGACTGTCAGATAATTCTTGCTGGTGAATGCCAGGTGTGTTCCAACTGGCATGTATAAACCGTTCTAGAATCATATCGAGTACTGTACTAGAACTGCATATTGCGCAAACGCGAATTAGGGATGGTTCTTGAACTAACACATCAACTGTTCCACCAATTCTAGTGCCAAGCAGATATTGTTCTAGTATCACCCCCTTCCAGTCGGTGCAGTTTTTGTACCGTTCCAAGAACGATACAAAATCAGTTGGAATGCAAAAGAAATACTGCACTTGCTTGAATGCTACCTATTAACTGTTTGGACCCTTCATAAATTTACAAAACTGTCAAATTATTCCGTGTTCCCTGGCTAATCCCTTCAATTTACCCAGTAGAAGCATGAGGGAGTCATCCTTCTATTGACGTTCGATGGAATGACGTTCAAGAATACAATTTTTATCCATTCTCGATAGAATCACGCATCCTTTCTCTCGGTTGTTCTATTCCCCGGTTTTCAAGAATTGGATCCCAGGATTGAGGCAAGATCAAAGGATCTTCGAACCACAAAGCAGAAGCCTTACCGGATATGGAGAGGGAGGAGATCGGGACTATAACCAAATATTTTTACTCGAAACTGCAGGCTAAATGATGATCTTAGCCGAATAGAGTTGAATGTAATGTATTTTATGAATTTTCATCAGTCGATCATCATAAACCGACCCATTCTACTGAAAACTACAGGAAAAACCTTAATAACCAATTTTACGTAAATAAAATATCCAACCCCTACACTTCAAATTATTTCAAAGGAATTATGTTACAATTATTGCGTCTCTCGCCTATTTGCTTCTGAATTGCCGCTAATAAGTGAACCGAATATTAAAAGGACATCTCGGAAATAGAAACCGAAAAGCTCAACACAGCCCTAAAAGATCAACCTCCAACCCGCCCAATTTTATACAAAGACGGAAATTCAAACTGACCCTTCCAACGTCCAAAACGACATAAAAAAACGTTATTTCCAAATTGTCCCGCACAACAGGAAAACGTCACTCGAGTTGGACCCTAAATTCAGATGTAGGTAGTGGCCTTTCGGAATGTTGCCCTTCAATGACGTCCCGCAGTGAGCTACTGCTGTAACAGGTAACTTAAAGTAATTGCCAATTTCACTCCCCACAGTCGGAGAACCGCCTTTACCGATTGATTCCTACACTGTTAAAATATTTTAGGTATGTTGAAATAAGCAATAGAAGGTTTTTAGACAAAAATGTGTATCTATGTTTGGGATGAATGTTCTACTTGCTTTCTGAGTAAAGTATCAGAAACTAGTAGATCCTTCAGTTTTTTTAATGAGTTTCAGTTTAGCAAGCTTTCACTTTCCATACTGGGAATTTGAAAAATTATACCCAATTTTCCGTCAAAATCGTAAAAAGTTTAAAGTACCAGAGTTATTATATTGCAAATACAACAGGATAACAGACCTACTGAGCTTTATCTCACTAATCAATGACCCTGTATGCAAATATCTAGAAAAAGCACGTTTTTTTCGTAACAAATTCTTTACATTCCGTTTTCTACTAGAATTTTTGTCAAAACTATTTACCTATTGCTTGGCCTAATATAACAGTGTATTGGTTGTTTGTGCTTTTTAGATTATTATTATTAAATGTCGTTGATAGTGAATGCCAGAAGCTATCAAGTGAGAAGGAAAAGGAGAGACGAAAATAGACTGCATTTTAATATTAGCAAATGAAAAAGGACAAAAAGGGATCGAACAGGGACTGAAAGATGATTCAGCTTTTTTTTTGAAAAAAGTAGGTTAACATGATCCATTTTTACTCGCCTACAAAAAGATATGAGTCAGCTGAAGGAAAGGAAAATTTTATGTTCTTGAAATATTTTTAATTGTTGGTTTAAACCATCAGGAGGTAAGCAATTTTTTTATCGTTTCAATTAGACCCCACTGTTTTTATAGCTTCTCTCAGGCACAACAGTTTTAAGACAAGCTCAATTTAGACCCGTACTTGAAGTATCTACAAAATAGTTTCAAGACAATAACTCTAAATTTATAAATGTATTGGAAAAAAGTCACTTCGGTTGTGAAAAAAACTAAGTCAGGATGAGGAACCACCTAAAGAGCCTACCGTAACATGTGTGATCTTAGATGGTGCTTAGAGTACAGGAAAGTGGTTGAACTGGTAGCTGTGCTGTCAAGGTACTACCCATTGGACGTGATGGCTATAGCCAAGAACAAACACTGGAGGGGTGCGACCAGAGAGGAAGTTCAGGAATGGATGGAGGAGAAGGTGTGGGAAGTATGCGCCAAAAGGAGCGATTGGGAGTAGGAGATATTGGATGTACCGAAAATTCGGGGAGAACTTTTTCTTGATACAGGTGCCCACTGGACATGGGTCGAGAGTAGGGTACCTCCACAAGATTGGGAAAAGAGAGACTGGAGTGTGCGAGAAGTGTGAAGTGGAGGATGATGTGGGGCATGTGATTAGATGCTGAAAGATCGAGGAAATGCTGAAGAAGTTGGAGAGGAAACTAGGTGTATTGGGAGAATATGGTGGAGATAATGTTGAGGGGGAGGAGGAATGGATAGAAGTAAGTGGCGTAGTGGAGAGAAGGACTAGATATGACATGAGAGGTAGGAGTGATAGGTGTGGAGAAGGCGACGGTGTGAGTGGAGTGTGCGAGGGACCGCCGCCCGTCTAGAAGTATGCTAGGGTAGCGATTCTGAGGCGGGGGTAACGGCGAGTTTGAGGTGGATTTTGTTGGTAGGCATCCCCTTGGGGATGAGTTCAACACTGTTTGGGTCCTGGATAGAACCCATTCGAACATGAGTTACCCATCTTGACCCGAAAAAAAAGATGGTGCTTAAAGTAGGTTAACGTTTTTTGAAAGTAGATATGTACAGGGTGGTTTTGCAGGGTATTTCGAAAATTAGAGATAGAAAAAAGTAGTCATCATCATCTACTTTTTTGTTGAACAAGCTTTAACCAGATCTTCAATAAGTTGTTTCATTTTCGAGGCAATTTTCCAAAATTGACCCAAACTGCTATCTCAAATATCTTCTTTATTTTACTAGATGAGGAAAAAGTGCAAAAAATTTTTGGTAGAATAACCGAAGCAGAGTTCAGTGCAGTAGGTAATATATTTTTAGGGGGTTTCAGGTTATTAGGTATGACATAAACTATTTAAATGAGAATATTTGTTTTTTTAAGTTGTTTGTTTAAGTACCTAGAGGTAAATTTTGAATAATGTAACTTCACCGGTGTCTCAGATGTACGTCGTCAAAAAATGAATTTTGATTTTTGAACGTCCCTGTATAAAGATGATAAAGAGACTAAAAATAATTATAGTACTTCATATAAAATTTTTTCTTTTGGCCCTTCGTTAACGAGCTATAGGGCTCTAGAGTTGGGAATTAAGAATCGTTAATATGAAATGGCTTATTGGAAATTAGTAAAATTGTTGCGTAAAGTTTATGCAGCATTTTTTTGTCGAATATAATTTTTTTTTCGGTTATAAATGCAAAAATTAACTCTTTCACACATTTTTAAAGAAAAAAAGTCTTCTTGTGACATAAAATTAACGGTTTAAGAGATACGGGTAATTTTATGTCTCTCTGCACCGATATTGAACATTTGTTGTAATTTTTTTAGGCCGGTTTGACTTTTTTATTATCGTTAATTATTCGGTTACTTGTTGCTGAAAAAACTCAATCATTGACTTCACATTACAATTTCAAGAAAATAAACTATGACAATAAAAAACAATATTAATATAGATTTGCCTCCCAAAATCCATAAAAATACTATAATAAATGTCTCCCATTTTCCTACATGATTATTTGGCATATTTTACGTATCTGCCGATCTTACAGCATTCAGTATTCTCTAATCGGTGGATCAAAGCCTACGGATCAGCAAGATGGCATCCACGTGTGCCAGAAGTGGGTCCTCTTGATTCTTTCATTTGTGGATTTTGTGATGCCTTTTGGCCTAATATAATAATATAATAATAAATATTTAAAATGAGAATTAAATTCCCTTGATCTTATCAACTATTTTTCAAAATTTTGACCATTTTTAACAATAATTGTCCATTTTTGATAGTTTTTGACAATTATTGGCCATTTTTGACAATTTTTGACAATTTTTCAAAATTTTTGACCATTTTTCAAATTTTTTTACCATTTTTGATAGTTTTTGACAATTATCGACCATTTTTCAAAATTTTAACAATTTTTGACCAATTTTGGCAAAATTTTTGTCCATTTTTGACCATTTTTGAGCATTTTTGAGCATTTTTGACAATTTTTGACAATTTTTCAAAATTATTGACCATTTTTGATAGTTTTTGACAATTTTTGACAATTTTTCAAAATTATTGACCATTTTTGATAGTTTTTGACAATTATCGACCATTTTTCAAAATTTTAACAATTTTTGAGAATTATTGACCAATTTTGACAATAATTGTCCATTTTTGACACTTTTTGACCATTTTTGATAGTTTTTGACAATTATTGATCATTTTTGACAATTATTGACAATTATTGACAATTTTTGAAAAATTTCGACCATTTTTCAAAATTTTTGACAATTATTGACAGTTTTTTACAATTTTGGATAATTTTTGACAATTATTGACAGTTTTGGACAAAAATTGTCCGTCTTTAACAGTTTTTGACAATAATTGACAATTTTTGACAATTTTTAACAATAATTGTCCATTTTTGATAGTTTTTGACAATTATTGGCCATTTTTGACAATTTTTCAAAATTTTTGACCATTTTTCAAATTTTTTTACCATTTTTGATAGTTTTTGACAATTATCGACCATTTTTCAAAATTTTAACAATTTTTGACCATTATTGACCAATTTTGGCAATAATTGTCCATTTTTGACCATTTTTGACAATTTTTCAAAATTATTGACCATTTTTGATAGTTTTTGACAATTTTTGACAATTTTTCAAAATTATTGACCATTTTTGATAGTTTTTGACAATTATCGACCATTTTTCAAAATTTTAACAATTTTTGAGAATTATTGACCAATTTTGACAATAATTGTCCATTTTTGACACTTTTTGACCATTTTTGATAGTTTTTGACAATTATTGACCATTTTTGACAATTATTGACCATTTTTGACAATTATTGACAATTTTTGAAAAATTTTGACCATTTTTCAAAATTTTTGACAATTATTGACAGTTTTTTACAATTTTGGATAATTCTTGACAATTTTTGACAATTATTGACCATTTTTGACAGTTTTGGACAAAAATTGTCCGTTTTCAACAGTTTTTGACAATAATTGACAATTTTTGACAATTTTTGACAATTTTTGACAATTTTTGACAATTTTTGACAATTTTTGACAATTTTTGACAATTTTCATGTAATTTTATATAATTTTTAATCTGATAAATTGTTAATTATTCACCAATTGAGTTAATTCCGAGGGCGTGGATTGATAAAATTAAGCGAGCGAAAAAGATTCCTTTTTTGCGCTAGAGCGTAAAGTAACAATCCTCGGCATTTGTCGACTTTACGATTTCATTTGAATATAGTAATTAGTCATTTTACGCGCGACTGTAGAAAAAAGATTTTTTTGTTGAATATTATATATTTTGCATTGAATAACGAGCTCAATATTTTTCCAGTCCAACAAAAATAAGTATTTCAACGTAAAAACGTTAGATGATCAGATAATTTTGAAATTAAATGAAATTAACTACAAAAATGATTATCATTCAAATCCCGCGAATCACCTATCACAAAAAAAAGGACCAGAACAGACATACGACCCTTTTCGTGACATATCCATCTCATTTTATTGACAAATAAACAGCAGACTCCCTGTCGTTTGTCGCTTGTCGATTTTTTCTTCCCACACGCCACAACACAGCATACTCTTTTATTTCCCAAAGGATAGGTGGTCCATGATATTTGTTCTTCTTTGTCACTTGCAGATGTTTTAATCAAGGAACGAATTCTGGGTCTACAGCTATTGAAAAGGTTTTCACATTTCATTGGATACGACGAATTTTGTCAGGGTAGTTAATCATGAAAAACCTTTTCTCATTACTTAATTAAAGTTTTTAATCAAAGATGGCTGAATAAATCGACTACATAAAATGATACAATGTGTATTAAAAAAATAATTTTGGACTACTAGCGAACTAAGACGAAAGCTGAGCATTGTTCAGCTGTAATATCGCTAGTGAAGGGCAGTAATATTAGCTGTTTGGTATCAGTAAAATGGAAATGATCCACCTTTTAAAAAATAATCAGCACCAAGTAGATAAATTGCTTGAAAACCTTACAATATTTTAGCAGTTAAAATAGCCTGGGTACCAGGTCACTCAGATGGTAAGTGTAATGAAGAGGCAGATTCACTGGCCCGAAAAGGAGCAGAACAATGCAAACAAATAAATAGCAGTACTTGGATATAAAACCACTCTCAAAAATGGTAGATCAAGGCATCTGAAATGAGACAGACCAAAAAACCATTGATAAAATTCACGGAGAACTTACCAAGCCAGAATAGGCGAACAACCAGCATCCTGGTTGGGCTCTTGACAGGGCATTGTAGACAAACACATGAACAACATCGGATTGTGGGACACAACCATCTGCAGGTGTTGCCGAGAAGATTAGGAAAACCCCGCACACATATACTGTGCTATTTTGGAGGCCTGAGACTTAGGTTTTCGACGATAGGGGCGGAAAAACCCTAGTACGTTTTTAACTTTTGATGTTTGAAGAAAAATGAAAATAAAAAAAAAACATACTGTAGTTTAGATGCAAAATGGGTTTATTATTGCTCTAGTGAAACTCTTATTGAATCTTCGCAAGCCGAAAGCCGCAACCCTTCAAACTATCCCAACCCGGCGTGGGTTAAATTCCTTCTGAAGTCAACTATGCCATTTCTCAGTGTCTCTGATTTTCCCTCTCAAACGCAATGTATCACCAATTCCACGCACAGTTTAGTTTACCCAATGTTATTGCACAGGTATTCGGAACTAAGATCCATTGCTGCATTGTTGCAGAATTATTGCCCTGTCGTTTACCTCTAAAATTGTTAGATAAATAAGCTGGAAGCATAAACGTACCTAATGATTCGAGAAGGCAATAAATAAATGATTCTACAAATTCATTATTGGAGCAAATATTTTATTTCATAACTAGCGACCCGCCCCGATTTTAATCGGTGACGCACACTACACAGGAAACCGGGTGGAGGCGCGGCGTCCGAAAGACACTAGACTTTAATTTTTATAGTTAAAGTATTAAATTATTAAAATTACAAATCACTATTCAATATTTTGCACGCATATACTTTGTCCAAAATTTATTTCTATTCTTCTATTTCTCAGGCTAAGGAAAATCTATTATGACTGCCCAGCTCTTGCAGCATCTCCAAGCAGTCCCAAACGA
This sequence comes from Lochmaea crataegi, assembly GCA_947563755.1. NCBI lineage: Eukaryota > Metazoa > Arthropoda > Insecta > Coleoptera > Chrysomelidae > Lochmaea > Lochmaea crataegi. The sequence goes on from OX387433.1 coordinate 16,924,939, forward strand.
GTTTGAAATTTATCTTCATGGAACTGATATCTCAAATATCTCAAACTCTTGCATTAATAGTTCTTCTGCACAGTGCTGTATTGCTGCAACTTCTGCCTGGAATATCGTCACGTTTTTCCTGAGCACAGTGAGTCTCTTGTCTTTGGTAAACTACTATGAATAATGGAAAAGTGTGGGAGCCAAAGCTTGTGTTTAGCGAAGGATTAGTGAATTAATGAATTTAAATTATTAATACTAGACCGAAAAACAAAGTAACACAAAGCTAATGTGATATCCTTCTCAGACTTGGAGAAAGGGATCGAAAGTTGAGAGTAACATACCTTTATAATTGATCTTTGGAGTGGAGGAACAGAAAAGGTGGAAAAGCATGGGAAAACGTTCCAGATTAGAATGCATTCATTTCCGCTGCTTCTCAATTTCTCCGATAGAATAGAGCTAGGATAGTATTGAAGGAAAAAATAATAAAGGAAATAGTGATCTGAACGAACTAAAAGTGAATATTGAAAAGTAATATATAAAGGAATAGGATAGAAGTATAAGTGCCAGGAATCGAAGGGGACACAAAATATATAGAAGATATAACCAGACAAGAACAGCATCATTCATTCATTCATATCTTTGGGTTGTGCTCATCAGCCAGACACTCTGGAATAGAAGGAAACGGAATCGCAGATGACCTAGCAAAGAGAGTGGCTGAAATTCCCTTTTAGATAACGGAACCTTTTTGCAGCATAAGTACTAATATAATAACGAGAGAAATAGGTGAAAGCTAAAAAAAACGTGAAGATCGGATCATTGGAAAATCAAAGATACTCCTGGGTAACTACGACCAAATGAGTTTAGGCAGGGGTTCCGTCAGGATTGAATGGCATCTCTAAATGATCAAACTAGCGAATGAGGAAGATGTAGATTATGTAGGATGGTAAAAGAAACGAAGCCTCCATTCTTATAATAGGTTATAAGAATGACAATTTAAGATAATTTCAACAGGACACTGGCGCCTGGATTAAAAGCTCAAACTGGTGGATAAAGAAGGATGTAGATCCTGTAGGATGGAAGAGGAAACCTCTATTCACATAATAGGTAATAGGAAGGACAATTTAATATAGTAATCAAAAATTAGCCTTCGACAGATAAGAAATTGCGTGAAAGCAGCAGCATGAAGACGATTACGATATTTTGGAAATTAAGACGATTCTAGAAAGAATTTTGGTATTCAAATATTTATTGATTATTTATTTCAATGAAACAATTTTTATTGTAAATTCAAACTCATGATACCATTATTTATGTTCACTATCTAGATATGTGCAATAAAATGTTTATCCCACATAGCCACGTCCATTTCATTACTATATAAACTCAATCAATGATTGAAATGACATGTGACGCACGATGAAAAGTGCCTGTACATTAATTTATTAAAATGTTAATCACACTGATAGTGAATTGTCAAAGCAGCAATATAATCAAAAATTCATAAATTCATGGAATACCAGAGATATGTGTAAACGATTTGTTAATGTTATGTTAAGTCTATTATTTTTGATTCTAATAAACATGGAAAACAAACAATACATTTGCTGCTGTATTGTTTTTTTGGATTTTATTTCATATTCAATAATTTTAAATATTCTATGAATTAAGCATTACATTATATTTTATTTTCGGTGAAGTAAAAAAATAAAACTGGCGCAGTCAGTAGAAATTCCTATACAAAAACGCTAAACTGAAACCCTTGTGAAATTAAAACAAAAAATCGATGTTTTTTTACCTGTTTTCGGAATTCTATTATTTCAGGAAGCAGACACTGTTAAACAGTGCTTTGTGGAGGCAGATGGCATCTTCTTTTCTTTTTTGCTTCTTATCGATTCCTTTAGTTTCTCCGGACATGAAAAGAATTTTGATCAGGACAAGGATGTGCAATATTATGCTTGATAACGTATTTTTTGCTTCCTCTTTTGAAGGATTCGGCCTTGGTAAACGGCACATTCCTCATGTTTAAAATCAGTAGCGCACCAAATATTGAATATTTGACCATCTCCTATTTTGAACAATTAGAAAAGCACCAAATTGGTAATGGAAACGATTTTTTCAGTAACCGCAGCCTTCTATGTCAAAAATATTATTAGAAACAGTTAGTTTCATTTAAAAAAGTAATAAAAATATTATGGTTCCAATTTTGCCCGCTGTATCTAAGAAACTTAGAGAATAAAATCTGCCCACTTTACAAATAAAGTGATGCATTTTTTAAACCAACAAAATGAGTATAGGTGGATAGAAAGAGGTAGCTTATTCACGTGGCCGCCAATATCTCCCGACCTTAATGTGTGATTTTTATCTAGTGGGTCGAATTAAAGATTAACTATTTCAAATAAGACCTGCAAATAGAGCAGATCTTATTCAACAAATACGAAACGCAATTGACAGTATTCCCAGGGCTGAAATAGAAGCTACTGTCTTTTCTACCACGCAGAGATTAAATATCTGCATCGAAAAAGATGGAAAGCATTTCGAGCAGTATCTTTAGGTTACTTTAGTAGGTCAATGTGGTTTATTTTTGCTGTTTTTGTTACGCAATTAATTGTTGGTTATTGTTGCAATGATACTGATACTTCTCCATTCGAATTGGTATTCTCTGTCTAGCCAGTTCTAAATTTCCTCTCTTATGCAACCTGCAATCTTATGATTCCACAGAACAATTCTGGACCTATGAAGTCTCTGCAATTATGTCACAGCACTCATACTTAAGACTCTGTGATGTTTCTTGCCAGCCTATTAACAGATTCATCACAGTTTTTCACTAGTCTAAACTTAGTGGTTGGATGGTTGATAGTTTCAAGCAGAGCTTGGCTGTCAGTAAATATTTTAATATCTTATCCGGTTTATCCTCTCCTGATGTTGACATCAATACAGGGTAGACCGGCAATCGTTTTTGCTTGAAATACAGGCGTATATGGACCAAGGCTGAAGAACATTATATTTTTAGGTCCGTTTATATCAGCCCCAGTGCCATTGTTTATTTTAGAACTATCGTATGTAACTTTAATCATCGCTGTTTTTTCCTATTCCTGAAAGATGAACAAGAAACCACGTGGAGAAAAAAATAAATAAAAGTGATGCACTTCACTGTGCGTATCGATTTTATCCATTCATTGACGTAACAAGAATCTGAAGGATGTTCTTATACTTAAAGGAATTTTCTTTTTATTTCTGATATCGTTGGAAAGTTTGATGTATCACATAAAGGTCGGGAGAAGCATTGGAGAACTGCCAATAATGTTCTTTTTTTACACAATGAACAGCTTTCGTATCTCAAAAGATAATACATAAGGTATATGAATATATTTGGAGGAACGACAATTTTCGGGATATTTTATACAATTTATACAATTATTAATAGGAAACCCAATCATATATATTTATATAGTTGGTGAATTATAAAAGCTATATTGAAAAGTGAAAATAATATACAACACCTGATCTAGAAACAATAAATAAACAAAAACCAATTGAGATGTTGTTATAACAGTTATATATTGTTATATATATGTGGGTGCTGGTAATTGTTTGATTATTATTTTACTTTATGTTATTATTATTATTATCTTTTAATTTTAAGAAACCCCTTGTATACTTACTTTATCCTTTTTTAAAATTTGTATATCCGGCTAGCTATTTAATAAAGGGTTTCGACTCTATTTCTCAATTTGCGGTTTCCTCTAATAATGTTACTATAGAAAATAATTTAATTGATTCCTTTTTAAAATTTTAATATAATGAATTGTTTAAGTTTATAAAAAGAACATGAAAACGAATTTAATTTAAATTTGATCTTTATAATCCTCTTTAGTAAATTATTTAATATTCCACTGCAATTAAACACTCTCCTTTTTCTTTCTTACTCTATCGTAATTTATAAATTTACTCTGATAGTTACTAGTTTAAATTTTTAATTATTACTAATCGCATACCCCTCGTAACGCAAATATAAATCGAATGAATCGCTTTAGATTTGTGCCATGCGCATAAACACTGTAAATTATTCTATCAAATTAAAATGGCTGACAACATAAAAAACCTGTGTCTTTTTATAAGGAGTATTATTGAATTGCTTTGGATTATTTATTTTAATAAGGTAAGCTTTCTTTTTAATTTATAACTACTAATATCAACAATCTTAACTAAATATCAAATAAGAAATACGCAATTGGTAGATAAATGTTTTTAGGATGTGAAATATTTATAGGTTATTTCTTTTTAGGAACAACGTGTGAATGGATATTCACTCCTCTGCTGTGTGGGATATAAAATAACAATAAAACTACATGCTGATGTCATATACACTATTGTAGAAAGTAAATTAAACTTTCTCAGGAACAAATTGTATCTGGTTTCCTCCGGATACCTGGGACGCTATCTCCAACTCTAGTTTAAATATGTAAAATTAAGCTTACCGCTTTCTGGTTGATAATAAATGGATGTTATCTCTTACAAGGTTAGTACTTCTTGACTTTTTCACAACTCTGGTGTGACTTTTCAGACTTTTTCTTTTAATTTTTAATTTTTAATATTCACCATCAAAATTCCTGTAATTTCTGATAAATTGTTTTAGAGTTGTTTATATTGATACCTGTTGATGTTAAAGGTACTTTCACATATTTTATTACCATGGCCTCTATGAACTACACTTTTTTAATCGGTTGATTCTATTCGCGATTATTCACCATCACTTCCCAAATTTTTAATTAATAACATAAATCTGTATGGATTACAACATTTTTACTCTATGTATGAATAATGTGTTAATTCTAACGTTATTCATTGAGGTTTATAAAGATAATTCTATGTTTTTATTGTTTGACTTTCTGTTTTTATTCGATTCATTTATTAATTTTATTTGATTATTTCTCAAATAATTTCAATACAGGGTGTTTCAAACTAATTAATGTTGAGATATTCTGTTACTAACTAATAATAATTGTTTTATTAAACAAAACTTTCTTTAATTTCAGGTTATTCACCTACAATTGGACCTACCAATTTTCAAATCATCACAATATATATCAGCTCTACAGGCCCTTAGTAACCCGTGGATTCGATTTTTTTTACTTTTTTTCTCTTTTTTTTTTATTTAATGATTTGTTTTGCCAGTTCTGTAATCCTACTTTTTCCAGATCATATTTTACTGCATCCAGCCATTTTGTTCTAGGACTGCCTCTTCTGCTGCTGATCGCAGAAAATTATTAAGGGGTATCTTTGCTCAAGAACTTGCTGGTAGAAGTTCTATTATATATTACGTTGATGATTTGGACTTTTCAAATGAAAAGACAGGAATAGAGTTATCGATCAAAAATTTGGAGAAAAGAGTTAATGATTTTGTGGGAACATCCAAGGATGTGGAATATTTAAGATTAACTTGTAGATTAGCTCATGTTACTTCTCGAGTCAGTAGATTAAATTGCACTGATGAGGAAAAGGAAGTAGTTAAGAAAAAGTTTTTACAGGAAATACTGCTGTTAGAAGGATAACTTGATAGTAAATTACCAAGTACAAGTCAAGCTCATTCAACACCAGTGAGTTCGGGTGAAAGTTTTGTTTTTTCTAAACCTGTCCCAGTTCATAAATGGGGTATACAATTTTCTGGGCTATCTTCACAAGAATCTCTTACTGGATTTCTTGAACGAGTAGATTGTTTGAAAATTTCTAGAAGTGTTATAGATGGTGAACTATTTTCAAGTGCCGCTGATTTATTTACCGATCAAGCTTTTTATTGGTACCTGAATAACAGAACTAAATTTCACAATTGGTAGAAAAATTAAAATCAGATTTTCTTCCCTATAACTATCAGGATGATTAACTAGAGGAAATTAAAAATAGGAAGCAAATTGAAAAGGTTACTTTATTTATTAATACAATGAGTAGTTTATTTAACAGATTAGAAATTAAACAAGATGAATCAACAAAAGTTAAAACGATTAAAAGAAATTTGCTTTCTAATTATGTTCAATCATTAGCTTTGTTAGATATATCAACTATTGATGAGTTAAATGATAAATGTAAAAAATTTGAAGAAAGTTTTGCCTATTCCCAAAATGCACAAAATTCTTCATTTGGTGTAAGAAGACCTCAACAGTATCTAGAGCCTGATTTAAGTTTTCCTCATACTTCATATTCTCGTCCTAAAAATGTTCATCATCAAAGACAAGTGTCAAGTTCATCTTCAAATGTAGTTTGTTGGAATTGTGGTCGCACTGGTCATACTTAATAGTCAATGTCATAAACTATTATGCTGCATTAATATTTGATCTATTGTGGATCTTCCCGACTTGAAACCTTGGAACCTCCTTGGTATTCACCGACTGTTGTCTGCTGATAAATTTTTAAACGATTATTAAGTATCTTTCCCAGAATTTTATATGTAACGTCAAGAAAGGTGATTCCTCTATAGTTGTTGCATTGGTGTTTATCTCTTTTTTTTATAAATTGTGCACAATAGGGCTGTATTCCAATCCTTTGGTACATTTTCTTCCTTCCTTATTTTTAAAATTGACTCTTGCAATTCTGCATCTTTCTATTATTCCACAGTTCTTTAATATTTCTGCTGGTATGCCATTTTCTCCGGTACTTTTATTATTTTTTAGTTGGTCTATGCTATCCTGTATCTCTTGTTCAGTTGGTATTTTCACGATTATATCATCCTCTTCTTCCTCACAACTCATATTATTGTCCTCTTTATCGTTGTTCAGTAATACTTCAAAATACTTGCAAACAGGTCTAATTTTCCTTTTTTATCTCCAAACAGTTATCAACTTCAATTTTTTTCTAATTATGTGGTAAATGGCGTATGTGGATAAATAGTAAATAAATATTATGGGTTTACATAAATAACAAAAACGCCAATAATAATTAGATATTTAACTTAATTTTCACAGCTTACAATAGTGTAATGTTTTCGTTATTTATTTGAATAGTTTCTAACTTGTGGGATAAAATTATACACACTAAGGCTAATTACTATTTATTTACTTAAAGAAACACACACTGTATTAAACTTAATTTATATACACACTTTACTTAATGTCTACTAATTTATTTACACTTTGTATAATAGTTCTAATTTATTTTCACTACTTGAATATTACACTATTTATCTTTCTATTTCATCTATTTCATCTATTTCATCTATTTCATCTATTTCATCTATTTCATCTATTTCATCTATTTCATCTATTTCATCTATTTCATCTATTTCATCTATTTCATCTATTTCATCTATTTCATCTATTTCATCTATTTCATCTATTTCATCTATTTCATCTATTTCATCTATTTCATCTATTTCATCTATTTCATCTATTTCATCTATTTCATCTATTTCATCTATTTCATCTATTTCATCTATTTCATCTATTTCATCTATTTCATCTATTTCATCTATTTCATCTATTTCATCTATTTCATCTATTTCATCTATTTCATCTATTTCATCTATTTCATCTATTTCATCTATTTCATCTATTTCATCTATTTCATCTATTTCATCTATTTCATCCACTGTCCGATTACTAAGAACTAACTGAACTAACTCTTTACTGTCCGTTTCACTAATTCTCTCGAACTAACTGTTAACTCGCTGAAATTCCCGCGTATATATAGTCCTTCTTGACTTTCGAAAATTCTAGTGCCTTCCGCGCTCGTACTTTGCACAAACCAAACCTTATTCCAGAATGTTCTCGAATCTCGGCGCAGCCACCAGAATTTATAGACGAGAGACAGCGCCGGCTTTGAGTTGGTAACCTCGCAACAGTAGTAATACTTTCAAATACTGTTCTTAACGTGCAACCAAGCCTACGAGCGCCATCTGTTATATATTATTTCCTCTTTTGGTAACTAGGTATCTAGAAAAATTTGACCCTTTGAGCTTACTGAAGTAATCAGTATAGCCCTACTAGGCTGGCAAGTTTGGAGACCTCTCCTCTATGGACAAAGAAATTTCAAAAAACGGCAGTGATGCAAACACTGCACTTCTTTTAATGGTTGCATATTAGTGTGTCATAAAAAAAATATATCTAAAAAGTCTCTTCGACCCACAAAAAAATTCTCCCAAAATTTCAGCTCGATATCACGTCAATTGAGCTGGCGCATGGGGGATCCCCTTTCTCATTTAAAGCACATTGAAAAAAAATGTATTCATTTTTTTTATTATAAATATAAGTTTTTTTTGAATTTTCGTTTGAATGATTTTGCAGGAAATTAAATTCTCTACAAAAAGTTGCTCCTTAAGCTTTTTCCTAAACTTGATCAAGACTTCCATTGTATGGAATGTACCAACAAACGAGTGGAATAGCTGCTTCTAGAATTGATCGAAGGATGCAAAATTGCATTTCTCTTCGTCAAGAAAACTTTGAAAAACAATAGTATTCAAAAGTTATCTACTGCTTTTGTCTAGTTTTATATGCAAAATATAAAAGACAACCCTGGTATAATATAATGTTTGATGAGTTTTACGGATTTGCATTTTTGCTTAGATTTATGATATTGGAATCTTAATACTACTTCAGTGTGAATATTTTGGTATCTCAATCAACTCAATCGGACGTTCCGTTCAAGAGTTATGCTCTTTTTAATGACGATGTTTTTGTGTGAGAGCATAGTATATCAATCACATATGAATTTTATATAGAAGAGTTGTGGACAAAAAGAATATTTGATATTCCAGAGATTCCATCATTTATCATAGTTCAGCGCTGTTATTGCGGAAGAAGTCGCACTTTTAAGATAATTTTTCAATATCCCATCACTTGACTATTTTTCAAATTTTAAGCGGGCAGGAAAATTCAATTCGATTTTTTTCAAATTTTGCCTAAATTTGAATAATTGCTTATCAAGTTGTTAATTTTTATCATTATCCCCTGTCGATTTTACAAGAAGCTCAAATGGATATAATATACAGATTAGCACAAGAAATTGGATTTCATGTTTAACTTCTGAACATCCTGAGGAAAAATTTAATATCTGAATGATGGTCATTTGTACGAATAATTTGTTTATTGACCCATCCCGATATCGTCATTATTAAAGGAAAAACAAAGGTTTGTAGGAAATAATGCAATGATCTTTTATTGAAACATTAATTTGCCTTTGCATTTCTGTCATGATAATATCAGTTTCCATAAAACTCTAGCTTGTCAAAAAGGTTTGTTTTCAACCAATCACAGTTTATTTAAATAAAAGATGAGACCAGAAAAAATGGCACAAGCCATAGCTTTACAAGATGATGGTCGTCCGATTCGGTCTGGGTCTTATACAAAAAGGCCTGGACAGGGAAGAAAAGAGCCACAGGGGCAGGTGAACGTCGATTTCTCCGTCTTCAGAGTTTTCTAGAGCGAACAGCTAAAATTTTCACCTGTATGCAGAAGGTTGAGAGATTAGAATCTAACATCTCGTATACCTGCTATATTAGAAGTTTTCACCTTACTACTCTAATTCAATTCAGAAATAAATCAATTTTGTCCTATACAGGAAACTTCTCAGGTATTCATACTTTAAAAACATTTTTAAATTTAAATTTTTGTATTTTATATTCATTTCTGTGAGCTCTGTCTCATTGATAAACATTATTTCACTTTTTCCAAATCGATTGGAATTTTCAGTAAATTTTTTTGAGACTAATATGTTAATGAGTTTTTGTGATTTCAATATTAATACTACGTTATCTACATACATAATATTTTCATTTTTATCGGTAATTAATAATATCTTATTTATGCCATATAAAATTAAGTTGAGAATTCCTTGTTATCATTCAATTTCATCCAATACTATCTAAGTTATTAGTATTTTTTTATTAACCAATCAACATTTTTTAACGGTGAAATTATGTTAAAAAGGTACTGCATATCTTAGTTGAATAATAATAATTAGGTAAGTTCACACAAAATTTAACATTTTTATCAAATAAGCAGTTTTTTTGTGAATATCTTCCACTCAATACGACCCTAAGCAAATTCTGTACGAGCCACCTTGAAATGATTTGAAGCTGAATCTACAATTCCACTCAATATCGAAGCGGAATTGTTTTATTTGCTCAGTCGGAAATTATCAAAATATTTATTTTTTTATTTAATTCTTTTTCTATTATGATTATTATGAGACTCTTTATTATATTATTTTGTAAATTTATTTAAACTATCTCAGGGACTTATATTTTTGTTTGTGAGTTCAAATTTGTCCTTTCCTTTGGCCTTCAAAAAGTTCCAACGTTGACAGCCTGTGTTGATTGTAAAATATATCATAGATACAAAAACAAACACATTCAATTTTAAATAAATATTCAACAAATGAAACGTTTGGTTTATTGTTTAACTTTGCTTAACTGCTTAATTAACTTTTCAAAAATATTCAAAAAAATCATTAACACTATTTATTTTCGTATCTAAAATTCATTCACTCTCTCATTCACAACAAAATCAAGATTATACTTATCAGAGTCTATGGTTTTATATTTCTATGGTTTTAAAAACGACAGAAAAGATGATTGATTTTATACGTGAAGAAGTGACATTTGACAACGTTCTAGAATAATAAATGGAATCAATGAAGGTCAATGCCTTTTTGATTCTTTTTGTCAGTAAGTATAATCTCATGTAATACTTTTTAAAATATGAACAATTTAAATTTTAGACATCAATAAATTCAACATTAAATTATATAGATAAATGATACCCGATTGTCTTTCGTAATTAAAGTATTCATTTCTTTTCTTCTCTTGAGGGTCACACTGAATTTTAATGCCCTGGACAGAAATTCTGGGCTACTTGGAATGTTTTGTCTGTGCTGGATAAACGATTTCAATATTTTTCTGCTTCTCACTTGTGATTTATTGATAATATGCCTCATATATGGGTATATTATATGGCTTATACCATAAATTTGAAAAAAGTCACTAGTACCAAAAAAATAATATGCCTTAAGCAGTGGCGATTTGAATATTTATTGGCAATAAACGAATTTAGAGAATACTGTAGACCAGTATATTATATATACATAAACAATTTTCAATCATGTTCAAGCGATCTTTCTTAATAATTATCTTAACCCAATATCATTTTTATACCTACCTATAGAACAAAATTTAATGGCTAGGGCAGGTACAGCTCTGCGTAGACTCGACCGCCTGCTGTTAACTCAAGTGCTGGGTGATTTATGACCTTCTTAGATCTCTGGTTGTACTTTAACAAAACTTACAATGGCTGTTATCCTATATCCGACCCGTGTACTGTCATCTGAATGTGAATTCCACTATAATACACATTTCCGAATAAATGATATAAATTAGTGCAGAACGAGCTACTGGCGCAAGTTTTCAATTAGTTAAGTGTGAAAAGTTGAACTTTATTTATTTTTATAACAGCATTTGACCAGCGGGATGAAGTTTATCAAAATAATGTGTAAATAAGTTATAAATACATAGGAATCAACTTTTTTTTGTAAATTTGCTGGTCTTCTTTGAGAACATTTTGAATAGTGTAGTGATTTGCACATCTAAAGATTTTCTTTCGTAGCCCAGACGGATGTACTATACAACGTTGGTTACACATAAATCTTTTTCTTTCAAGCTAAAATGTTCTTCTGATTTTCCCTTTCTTTGCCAGATTTTTATAGTACGGGACTAAATATTACATCTAGTAAGTTTTCGTGTGTTTGTGTGTGTGTTTACCAGGAACTGAGTATATTTTGAACGAATGGAGAAAATATTTTGTGCAGTGCGTGATTTAATATTCCAGGAGAAAGATAAATAGATGGTGTCACAGATAGAATGAAGAATTTAAAATTTGCAACAGTTTAAATAATTAGAATCAACAACAATTTCATGACAGTCACCTCGTCAAATCTATCCAACCTTTCATGAAACATTGACTACCCTAATGTCAAAAAGAACAGTGTAAAGTTGAGCTTCCAATATTGGTCATTTAATTTTAAACTGGTTTAACTTCCATAGAACCGACTAGTTTAATGCTTAAACGAGTTTAAGTGTAAACGGTGCATACGGACATTAATCAACAACATTGTAAAGTTTCACATTAATCTTGAAAGTTTAAAATAAATATTTTTTGTAACCAGTAAATATTCCCCCTGACTATTTATGAGTTTCAGCGTTCCGGAATATCGAAGAGTATGACGAACACGAGAAGGATATGGAAGTTGTATAGCGTGGCATGTTCCTAAGGGAATAGGCCAGTGGTCCACAAACCATGGTCAAAATGATCGAGAAAAGAACCTCCCCCGAGGGAGCACGGCACACACTCACTCTGCTTTTATAACGTTAAAACTGGGAATTCTCCTGTCCCTTTCTAACTCTTTTGAATGTACAGTTGAGATTCGTTTGTCGGCAACAGATTGATCGTATTGGCATAATAAGTATGGACTTTTTATGTAATTTGATGCTGTTTGGATATTCATAGGGTTGTATATTAGGGGAGGGAATTGATGTGTTTGTTCTTAATTAAGGTTCAGTTTTTCACGCTACACACATAATGTTGCGTTGATAGTGTAATTTTATAGATGTTATTAAGATTACCATAATATATGCGAATTCGTATAATTCTAATATCTTAATATTCCTTCAAATCAACAAATAACGTGATCGAAATCTGGAATCTATAACCGCAATTATGCTGTTTGCTCTGTTGGTAGATTTCGCTGTGATAAGTTATGTGTCGTTATTATTTTTCAGAAATATGCAATTCCGCAACAGTGGAAATGATTATTTAGAACGACCCCAGTTGTGAAATGCAATATCTTGAATTCCAATCACTTATCCATTAGTTTTTGTATCTTTGATGGGATTTCTTCATCGATACATTCGACATTACTATATTCAAATGGAATCGTAAAGTCGACAAATTCCGAGAATTGTTACTTTACGCTCTAGCGCAAAAAAGGAATCTTTTTCGCTCGCTTATTCAATCAAACCACGCCCTCCGAATTGGTGAATACTTAACAATTTATCAGATTAAAAATCAAATAGAATTATATGAAAATTGTAAAAAATTTTGAAATATGGTAAATAATTGTCAAAAATTGTCAATTATTGTCAAAAACTGTTAAAAATGGACAATTTTGTTAAAAACTGTCAAAAATGGTCAATAATTGTCAAAAGTTGTCTAAAATTGTCAAAAATGGTCAAAAATTGTGAAAAATGGCCAATTGTCAAGAATTTTTAAAAAAATTTGAAAAATGGCCAGACATTTTCAAAAATTGTCAAAAATGGTCAATAATTTTGAAAAATGGTCTAAAATTTTGAAAAATTGTCAAAAATGGTCAAAAACTATCAAAAATGGTTAAAGATTGTCAATTATTTTTAAAAACTGTTGAAAATGGACAATTAATTATTGTCAAAATTGGTCAATAATAGTTAAACTTTTGAAAGTGGTCGATAATTGTCAAAAACTATCAAAAATGGACAATAATTTTGAAAAATGGTCAGAAACTTTGAAAAATTGTTAAAATTTTTGAAAATAGTTGATAATTGTCAAAAATTTGTAAAATTTTTGAAAAATTGTCAAAATTTTTGAAATATGGTCAAAAATTTGGAAAAATGGTCCATACATGTCAACAATTGTCAATAATTATTAAAAATGGTCAATAATTTGGAAAAATGGTCTAAAATTTTGAAAAATGGTCAAAAACTAACAAAAATGATTAAAAACTGTCAATTGTTTTTAAAAACTGTTGAAAATGGACAACTATTTTCAAAATTGGTCAATCATTGTTAAACTTTTGAAAATGGTCGATAATTGTCAAAAACCATCAAAAATGGACAATAATTTTGAAAAACTATCAAAAATGGTCAAAAACTGTCAAAAATGGACAATTATTGTTAAAAATGGTGAAAAATTTGGAAAAATGGTCCATAATTGTCAATAATTATCAAAAATGGTCAATAATTTTGAAAAATGGTCAATAATTTTGAAAAATGGTCTAAAATTTTGAAAAATGGTCAAAAACTATCAAAAATGGTTAAAAATTGTCGATTATTATTAAAAACTGTTAAAAATGGACAATTATTGTCAAAAACTGTCAAAAATGGTTAAAAATTGTCATCATTTTGAAAAATGGACAAAAATTATCAAAAATTTGGAAAAACGGTCACTAATTTTAAAAAACAGTCAAAATGGTCAATTATTGTCAAAAATGGTCAATAATTGTTAAAATTTTGAAAAATGGTCAATAATTGTAAAAATTTTGAGAAATGGTCAATAATCGTCAAAAGTTGTCAAAATTTTGAAAAATAGTCAATAAATAATACGAGCCGTTTCCGAAAATCGATTTAAACACGTAATTTATAAAATCGATTTACTAAAAATCAATTAATATTACTATAAAAATCGATTATAAGAAAATAATAATCGAGTTATATAAAAATCGATTATTTTTTAACATCCCTAGTCAGTAGATCCGCGTCGCGCGGCAACATTCTTTCTCAAGCGGCAATCTGTTAATTTACGCTCTAAATACACAAATAACTAATAATAACATGGTATTTACAAACACAATTTTTAATAAATCTATTGAACGACCTTGTAGAAAAATTACATTTTTCACCAGGTCCTTTCTAAAAAAAACGATCACAAAATTCCCCAGAGATCACTTTTAGCAGCAGTTGAGATTATAAATAAGAAAAGAACCATTTGACCTTTAACCTCGGGGTAGTTTGTCCATTGTCTGGGTCCCGCGGTAAAAAATAGTACGGATCATCCCCGAATGGGATCTTTGCCATTAATCAAAGATATATAACCGCTATTCTGTCGTTAGGCACGACGAATGTGGTAGATGGGCTTATGTGTGATTTGATGTTTTTTTCGATGAATTATATTATGATAATATGGAGTTACCCTAATGTACAGGGTTATTCAGTAATATCTGTAACTGACATATTCGGGGTAACATCAAATAATACAAAAATATTCAAATTAAACTTTACTTCTACGGTGCTCAATTGATCAATCAATCAATCAAGGCATTCCAAAATTAATTAAATTGGGGAATATATTCAACATTGTCAAAGTAATTGCAACAAAAGTTGGGGCAGGAGCTGCATACACATTTTTTTTATTCGAATTCACAACAAGGACATACTGATATAATATTTGAGGTTATCATTTGATTTCGGATAACAGGAATCCAATTAATTTGTTACAGACTCACGATTCTAATAAAATCAAGTACGCCACTGGGGTATTCGTTAGCCGGTCGACAAAGGAAGAAAATTAGGTCAGAAACCAATTATTGGGATACATGTAAGTAATAGTATAGGTTAGTGGCGGTATGGGAATACTCAATTTTGTCGGAAGCTAATATCTTTGCCACGCCGCACAACCGTTATGATTATTACTCTTACTGCTTTTATTGGTACTTCCCTCTACGTGTTACACCATTCCGGTATAGACAACATATTGTAATATTTCGATTGACTTGCGACCACTTGAAGGTATTTCGGTGTGGGTATTTGAATAACGAACTGAAATTTTCCTAATTAAACATTATACGTAAGGATCAGTTATTTTTATTGAAAATTGATTAATCAATTATCAGTGATTCTGCTTGACATAGCATCTTCCATCGGAGATTAACTATATTTTGGAAATACACGATGCCATGCGTCAATAATTGTCAAAGACGGTCAAAACCAATCAAAAATCGTCAAAAATCGTCAAAAATGGTCAAAAATGGTCAAAACTGGTCAAAAATTGTCAAAAATTGTTAAATATTTTGAAAAATGTACAATAATTGTAAAAATTTTTGAAAAATTGTCAAAAATGGTCAATAATTGTCAGAAACTGTACAAAATGGTCAATAATTGTTAAAATTTTGAAAAATGGTCACAAATTGTCAAAATTTTGAAAAAATGGTCAATAATTATAAAAAACTGTCAAAAATGGTCAATAATTGTTAAAAACGGTCAAAAACGGTCAAAAGTTTGAAAAAATGGTTAATAATTGCCAAATATCTTCAAAAATTGTCAAAAGTTTGGAAAAATGGTTAATAATTGTCAAAAACTCTCAAAAATGGTCAATAATTGTCAAAAATTTTGAAAAATGGTTAAAATTTTTGAAAAATTGTCAAAAATGGTCAAAAATTGTTAAATATTCAAAAAAATGGTCAATGATTGTCAAAGTTTTTGAAAAATTGTCAAAAATGGTCAATAATTGTTAAAACTTTGAAAAATAGTAAAAAATTGTTAAATATTCAAAAAACTGGTCCATGCTTGTCAAAGTTTTTGAAAAATTGTCAAAAATGGTCAATAATTGTTAAAATTTTGAAAAAATGGTCAATAATTATAAAAAACTGTCAAAAATGGTCAAAATTTTAGAAAAATTTTCAAAAATGGTCAATAATTGTCAAAGACGGTCAAAACCAATCAAAAATCGTCAAAAATGTTCAAAACTGGTCAAAAATTGTTAAAACTTTGAAAAATGGTCAAAAATTCTTAAATATTTTGAAAAATGTACAATAATTGTAAAAATTTTCGAAAAATTGTCAAAAATGGTCAATAATTGTCAGAAACTGTACAAAATGGTCAATAATTGTTAAAATTTTGAAAAATGGTAACAAATTGTCAAAATTTTGAAAAAATGGTCAATAATTATAAAAAACTGTCAAAAATGGTCAATAATTGTTAAAAATTGTCAAAAACGGTCAAAAGTTTAAAAAAATGGTTAATAATTGCCAAATATCTTCAAAAACTGTCAAAAATTTGGAAAAATGATCAATAATTGTCAAAAATTTTGAAAAATGGTTAAAATTTTTGAAAAATTGTCAAGAATTGTTAAATATTCAAAAAAATGGTCAATGATTGTCAAAGTTTTTGAAAAATTGTCAAAAATGGTCAATAATTGTTAAAACTTTGAAAAATGGTCAAAAATTGTTAAATATTTAAAAATATGGTCAATGATTGTCAAAGTTTTTTAAAAATTGTCAAAAATGGTCAATAATTAAGTTGGGAATTCTGGAACCGTTGGCGATACATGACACAGAACACTGTTTACACTAAACAGTGTTCATGGTCAATAATTGCAAAAATTTTGAAAAATGGTCAAAAATTGTCAAAATTTTCGAAAAATTGTCAAAAACGATCAATAATTGGTCAATAATGGTCAAAAATGGTCAATAATTGTCAGAACCTGTCAAAAATGCTCAAAAATTGTTAAATATTTTAAAAAAGGTCAAAAATGGTCAAAAATTGTTAAATATTTTGAAAAATGTACAATAATTGTAAAGACTTTTGAAAAATGTACAATAATTGTAGAAATTTTTGAAAAATTGTGAAAAATGGTCGATGATTGTTAAAATTTGGAAAAATGGTAACAAATTGTCAAAATTTTCGAAAAATTGTCAAAAACGATCAATAATTGGTCAATAATGGTCAATAATTGTCAGAACCTGTCAAAAATGGTAAAAATTGTCAAAAATGGTCAAAAATTGTTAAATATTTTAAAAAATGGTCAAAAATAGTCCATAATTGTTAAAGTTTGAAAAAATGGTGAATAATTATAAAAAACTGTCAAAAATGATCAATAATTGTTAAAAATAGTCAAAATTGTTGAAAAATGGTCAAAAATGGTATAATAAGAAAAAAAAGTCTTACAATATTCCGAGGGTCGCGAACCTTACCGAATCCGTCTTAGATTCCGACAATTTAAAATAATGATTGTAATCACACGCAATACAATCTCTTTCTCTCTCTCCCATCTTTCTCTCCCATTTCCCTCTCTCTTCAATATCTCACTTATGTTCTTTTATGCATATAACGTATACAAAACAATTTCGATGTTTCACATCTGCCGGGCTTCCCATGACATTTTTTTTGAAAGTTTTGCATGAATTTTAATCATTTTTGTCAAGTTGTGGACCCTTCCATTTTTATCATTACCTCTTATCGATTTCGCAAAAAGTTCCAATGGATATGGTGATATACAGGTTAGCATAGAAAATTGCATTTTACGCTTAACTTCTGAACATCCTGTGGAAAAATTTAATAACTAAATGATGTTTATTTGTACGACCAATCTTTTCTGAACAATTTGTTTTTTGATTCATTCCGAATGAAGGTTATTGGTCACAAACGCTCAGTCATTTATCATCTAATATAAGTTTCTTCAGAAATTCTTCTCACAGTATTAGGCAACTGTTGGATCAGTAGAGCTCCGATTTCTTTCAAATACATCCTCTTGTCTGTCTATTTTGACACTTCTTCCAAGATATATAGAACTAGTTTTGACGAACATGGTATATATGTATAACTTAAAACCACTCTAATCTTTTTTCTTATTAATTGGATTTCATATTTTCGTGTCAAACTTGGTGCTATTTTAATCTACTTTCTTCTTCAGAACCTCATTACCCGAAAAAAACCACTCGCGACACTTTTAAAAACTTTCATAATGCATATTATTACCCTCAAGCACGAAAACTTTTAAAGCGACACAAAAAGATAAAGGCAAACCAAAAAGGAAGCAGGAGACAATAAATAACGCACACAAAAAACATCAGCCATCAACTTTAACTACGTTTTTTCATACTTTGTTTCAGTCGGTTAGCCACGGTGTGTCTAAGTGTTTAATTCTGCATAATCTTTTTTATAGCGACGCAGATTTTTTATCAACTTCTAGTAAAATAATAAGTACCTAAACCTGAAATTAAAAGCACCGTCTAAAATAATAAAATAACATTTTTATGCGAAAAGGTTGAATATCGATATGAAGTTGATCCGAAAATAAAGCAAAAGTATCGATAAGTATAAAATTTGAATATAAAAATACACCATACATTTATAATATATTCACCAATTTTTTATTGAAATTTTTGTATTTCTAATACTGTCGCTAAAGGGCATAACTCTATATAATAAAATAAAACTGAGACTGCTCACAATACAATCATACATTTTTCTTGTATAATATATATTTTGTTTTTTAACGTACACCTGTTCTTATTTTTCATAAATGTAACCTTTATTTTTATTTTGTTCGCTAAAGAATGGAGTAATCTTTGAAAAAACAAGTAAACAAAGAGCAGCTTAAACTGAAAACCACGATATAAAATAAAACGTTTCGTGTAAAAAAGTAAATCAAGTAAAAATAATCCTCTGGCGACCGCGCCAGTTTTCTTTGCAAAGAAATAGAAGACAATCGGTTGCGGAGACGTTACTCACTCAACTTTTCAAAGATGTAAGGAGGATTTGTAGAGAATTAAACACTTAGACAAAACGCTGTTAACCGAGCGAGATAAAAAGGAGAAACACATAGAGGGTGATTTAAGTACAACAGCTTAGAGAAATTTACCAACTTGAGAAATTCTTAAAACAATTCTACCATTAATTTCTTATATATTTGAAAAATCGAGTGAAGTTTTGATAGAAGTACGGATATGTGTAGATCAGCCTCTTGCTATGTTCGAGTAATCATTTGGTGCGCTGCATCTGGTTTTAGGTAGGTAAATTGGTTCATGGATTACAAACAGAAGATCACTTATCGTTGAGAGCATTGCATTTGAAAAATTTGTCCATCACACGTCATCATACTAATGAATTTTGATGTAAATATTTAATGTTATATGTTTATTTACGTGATGAACTTGACTTTCGATACTTGTCGGCCTCATTGGTTTTATTTATGCATTCTTTAACGTACAATCATTTATTGAAAATAGTTTCAAGAAAATTTATTTCTTCTTATATTTTATGCCAAAAGGCATCACAATATGTCATTTCTGTTAAAAGTAGAAATGAGCGTCACCTTTTTTTCAATGGAACCCTTCATATATTATTTTTAATTCTCATGATATGGCTGGTTGATATAAACAATTATGTATAAGTTGTTATTGTGAGGTCGTTGGAATTACAATTTCTACATATTCCTTGTACTATTTACCGTCGATTCTTTTTGTGGTGGCTCTTTGAATGACCCTATACAGATCCAGTTCAGATGTTTATAGTACTGAGAAGAGAAAATTCTTTAAATAAAGCTTTAGATAAAATCTATCACTGAAATACAATACTTTTAGTTTCCGTACCTGTAGAAACATTGCACTTTAAATGTGAGTTTTATAAAGGATAAAAGACAAATAATTTTATTCTGATAAATTTTTGTTTTGTTTTTACGAACGTAAAAGTGAGTTTAGAGGGAATTACTTACAGCTAGGAACAAATGAAATCCTAAAAACGGTATATCTGCTTGTCTATCCGACATGATAATAATTCTTTGTCTTCTATATCTTTTATAAATATTGAACTGGGCACACTTTCCTATGGCGTGAATTTTCGCTCGAAATATGTATGTACGTCTATTGGGATGACATTCACTGAGACCTAAAAGATCTATGGTACCCCCTTACTTCTACTTAGCTCCTGAGGAAAGTCTCAGAAACTAGTATCTCCTTTAGTCCTATTTCCCGGAGGACTTTTAGGATATCTGCAGGTAAATGTCCCTCTTCTATCCAGTAATCTCCTAGATGTTCTAGGATTCTGAATTGCTATGCAGTCATTTGATCTCAACAGGTTGTAGTCACCCAGAAGAATCTTTGATTGTCTAAATCCTACTAGATCTTTCCATTCTCAATCTTTTTTTTCGGCTTTGCCTATTTCTTTCAATATTACATTGGAGCTGATACCGCAAAAGGCTTCTGGGTTCCAGAAGGATGTTTCAGTCCGCCTCTTTGATAGTTCATCTGCCATTTCATTTTCTTCTATTTCAGTTTGTCTAGGAATCCCAAACTTTTTCCATTTTTTTCAGAAATAAACATACTGTGGCGAAAAACAAACTCTAGAACCAATTTGTATTTGCTTAAATATCTTGGAAACCGGACCAGATTCTGTGGATTACAAAACGTCTCTGTATTGCACTTATCAATGGGTGAATTTATTTTAATCACGACTCTTCCGTAACACCAATTTCTTACATTTTACCAATACATTAACAATAATAAGCTGGATACCTTGTATGTTACGAGCATGTACTTCTCCTTAAGAAAATTAGGGTTACAGCTGTCACTTGAATGAAGGACTTACTAAGGATAATATTTTTTCGCACCTATTTATCAATTGACGTATTTTAGTATTTTCTACAGAGAGGAACAAAAAGGTAGGTCATAAATCATACCACATATTTTGGGGCCAAAAATAACTCGATTGAACCTAACTTGCCTCAGTACAAATAGGCATACAAAAAAGTCAAGTTAATTAAAGAAACTAACTGTTTCTGATTGTTTCCAGTATTTAATGAAAAAATTATGAAAATTGTAAGATATTGATGATTATTTCGATATTGGCATATCTTCGTCAGAATGACAGAAGTTAATCTGTTCATATATTGACATATATTGTGGGTCTCTTAGGTGTCTTCTAATCTCGAATATGTAGTACTGGGTGTCCCAGAAGTGTCTGACCCATTTTAACTGAAAACATCTCGAAACTCAGAAACGATAGGGAGGTGCGGTTTTCGATGAACAATTTCTTTTTAGTTTTTTCAGTATAAATGTTCAATTAATGAAATAATATATAGGGTGTTATGAAAAAATGGTATTTTATAAATGCAAATATCTTCGATTTCTTTAATGGAACACCCTATATATCTGAAAGCTGAACTCTTCTCCGTTCCTAAAATGTATAATTTGTCGAAGTTTAGATGAAAAATGAGTCAGTTATTTGGTTTTTAATGAAGATTGTTTATTATATAAAGATGTCAGACACATACTTTTTAAATCAAAAACCATTTCAGAATTTGCCTTCTAACTAATACTTTACGTTTAATACAAAATTTTACCGAATGTTTTTGAAAGAAGCACGACTTAGTTAGAATGGGTCAGAAACTTCTGGGACACCCGGTACTTCTAGTTATGTGTTAGTTGTTAATGAATCAATTGGTATCAAGTAGATGTTTTGCGTAATGGGATTTAGTATCTGGCTGTTTTAATATGTATACTTGTGTCTAATTTCAAAATTTCGACTGGTTTGACCAATATAGACAGCATTACATTCTGGACATTAAGTTTTTATTAAATCCAATAATTAATCAATATGCTCTCCATCAATTTTACTGAATCTGTTTTAACGCCAGAATAATTGAAATGTCACAATAAATTTGTGACAGCATGCAAACAAGGTTTTATCGAGGAACAAGTAGTTTTATCAGTGTAATTGGATTGGATAGAATCAAGCGTTATTATTGGTCAAAATGATGGAAACGTCATATTTTGACGTATGAAAAAAAATCATAATAATATGTCAAACAACAAAAAATTTCAAAGGGCTGTAACTTTTTTGTATGCACATTTAAACTAAGGAAAAATTCGTTCAATTGAGTTATTTTCAGCCCCACAATTTTTGGTTTAACTGACCTTCTGACCTACTTTTTGTTACTCCTTGTATAAATATGTAGGTATAGTTTGGCAAACATAACTGAAGCTGTGAAAGCAATGCGGTCGAAAACATTCGATATTGC
This sequence comes from Lochmaea crataegi, assembly GCA_947563755.1. Taxonomy (NCBI): domain Eukaryota; kingdom Metazoa; phylum Arthropoda; class Insecta; order Coleoptera; family Chrysomelidae; genus Lochmaea; species Lochmaea crataegi. The sequence goes on from OX387433.1 coordinate 16,947,444, forward strand.
CACTTTTAACTATGAAAAAGCTAAAGTGCTAAGTATGTAGTGTTAAACGTTAGTTCTTTAATGTGCTTGTTTCATTGGATTTTGTCTATTGACATTATTTTTTCAATTTCTGAATATTAAAAGATGAAGACTTTTCCAAATATGTTATGGGTTTCCTTCTAGCCGGTAACTTCGTGCGAAAATCATAATTACCACGCCCTCCTACTAACTCAATTGGTGAATATTTATCGAAACTCCGTTGCTAGGTAACCACCGGAATTCCTATTGGCAAGCGCGTGCGTGTGGTCTTCCCTCTCACTTCGACAATTGATTGACATTGATTATCCAGTGGCGTTTATAATGTCAGTTCGTATTTTCAGTTTTACTTGGTATCTTATTATTTCGTATCCATATTGAATTCAAGTACGATTTTTAGCATTATTTGTTTTTAACAAATAGGTACCGTGTTTTGAAAAATACCTTACCTTTAAAGCAAGGCATAAATTAGTTTCTATATATAATTATTATATGATAATAATTATTATTTTTAATACTTTTATAAAATAGGTACCGTGCGCCATTGGTTCGTTTATGACAGATATCGGCCATGTTTCCTCGCCCCTTACCGATGCCCCGTAGCTTCAGATAGACTTGCCAAACTATATACAATAACGGAAACAATACATTTATTCCACCATGTATACCAAATGGACTGTAGCTAAGGTGAGTTTAGAAAACAAATTTTTTTTTTCAATTTTCCGTCCATTAATTCAGTAAAATGAAGTAATTTTTTCGTAAATATTTAGATTTTCCATATAGAATTAACGCTAACGATGTTATTGCTTATTTTTTGAACACTCAATTATAAAATCTATTCATTATTCCTGTTGATATAATTGAAAAAAAAAACTCGTTAGTTTTCTGAACTCCAATTTTTTTCAATTCTATGCGACGCCAACATACAAATGAGTCGACATACGTTATCCATTACTAAAACAAACTTCAATTTGCATCAAGCTTGTCACTTAAAACTGTCCGTTATAATTACGCTTTGGTATTGACTGACAGTCGGTGGGTATTGATATTTTTCAACCCTATAAAAATAAACCGTATAAAACAACCCCAAAAGTGTGGCCAAACAAAAATAATTGCCTTAATTAATTTAATAGCATTTGGCGCGTCATCAAACACACATTTTGTTTACATACATTAGCTGCGATGGACAAATCGATATTTGTTTTTATATAGACTTAAAAGATATATTGTGCCCTTTTTCTTCTACTTGGTTCCTAAGGAAAGTCTCAGAGACTAGTAGCTCCTTTAGACCTATTTCTCGGAGGAATTTTAGGATATCTGCAGGCTTCATCTTAGATGAATGTCCATCTTATATCCAGCAGTCTCCTAGATGTTGTGCGAGTATCGGTTTTACTTTCGAGTAGACACGTGGCAAAATTAACGGTTACTCGTACACACCACGGTCTGAAAAATACGCCAGGCCTTGAACTACGAAACTACAATTCAGCGAAAAAACAGTTTCTTTTCAGAAACCGCTCTAAAAAGTATCTACACCGGTGCCAACCAGTTAAAAAGTGATAAGTGAAACCATTTTCTTTCCAATTATGCCCAAAACCAGGACAAAACGTAAAAACAAAAACAATGACACTGACGAAGAATTTCTTCAACCCTATCCAGCTTCAAAAACTTTTCCTAAATCCTCCAAACCTCGCCAAGATGACACTGATGAGGAATATCCCCCAGCTCCAAAAAAATCTTCTAAAACCTCCAAAACACGCCCTCTAATGGAAACTCCAAATCCCCCACCCAACTCAAATGAATTAATTTCAATTCAAGACCTCCAAGACAGACTAGACATTATCGAGGCAGCTCATGCCAAAAGATTGTCTTTGTCTTATGTCCAAGCTGCACCTGGGTAATCCATACATACCCAAATCAACGAAGACTTCTTATCCTTCTAAACCTCCCTTCCACATCATCATCCACAACTCCACTACAAACCCTAAATCTCCGAAACCTCCCATCCAAATTCTGCTCTCAGAAGAAACTCATACTCCTTCTGAACAGAAATGAAATTTTAAGAGGCGAAATCTCTTACCTTAAAGCAAATCCAAATTGCAGACCAATCCTCAAAATTCCGAGGAATATTTCCCCAAAAACTCTCCAACTCAAAATTCAAAATGCAATTGGATATATCAAAGCGGTATGCCTACCTCTCCACTCGCTAACTCCCGCCTCCAGAATCAAACCTCCAGCCAATCTCACACCCCAAACTTCTCCTTTGTCATCTCAAACGTTGACAGAAATATCTGAAACGAAAAAAATCTTTGATCTTCTCAAAGACCTTCAATTAATTTCCAAAAATGCTGGAGGATCGTCTCGAAGGCCACAAACCCTCCAACATCCTTAATCAGAGTCATCTCGAACAAAAAAAAAGGAGTTGTGCACTAGGATTCTCATATGGATGGAGGTTTCTTCTTCCATTTCACAGAGTTTATATTCTTCTCGCTCCACTATTTTGAGCTTTTTTAGGCGCCCATTCAGGCGACAGTGTCCCGTTAGGACCCATGTTACAACTCTTATGCCCGATTTCACCAACCAGTTCCTAAAGTTTGTAACTGTAAAAGTTAGTTGTTCGCCAATCTGTAACTAGTTGTTCGCTTGAGCGCTAGAGTGGTCAAGATGCCGGCATAAGACTCTTCTCAAGGGTGGTTCTACTCCATGATTGTGTTGCACTAGGTATGCCAGAAGGTTGTCAGATCATAAGAAGCTTTAGGGCGCCACTACCTTCTAGACGTCGACGAAGGAACAAAAATGAATTAAAATAAAAAGAAAACTAAAGTGAAAAAGGTAGAAACACCTTGTAGAATTTAATTAGGATATTTATTCAAAAATTAAAAACTTACGTTAACCCGGACACGATCCCCTACAGCTCTTATAGCCGGGTGGATTTGAAATAAAAAAAATTAAATCAAAACGGGGTCAGAATAAAATAAATTATGGTTGTACTTTTCTTTGGTACTTAGCTTAGGAATTTCCTTCGGGAAGGGTGTGCAGATAAGTGGACCTGGAGGTATCCCAGTAGTGTTTACGGAGGGGTCCTTGAGGTATCTTGAAGTATCCTTGAGAAGGTTTTAATGGTATCCTTGAAGGTATTCTAGAAGGTATCTTGGAAGTTATTTTTGAAGCTGTGCTTACCACAGCAATTTAGGTATATAAAAAGATATTGAAGATAAGCAATAAGGAAAGGTGTCTTGCCCTGAAGGCAGTCAATAGCGAAAGGAGCATTACTGGTGGCGTTGATAAAATAGAGGCGGACGTTGCCAGATGTCAATTGTCTTATGGTCAGGGTTGGGAATTGGAAGTGGCTAATGAGGCGACGAGCGGGGATTAAAGAAGGATTTGCGATATGAATTTGGAAGTCGAGACAGGTCGATAGACATGTTACAAGTTAGGTGATACCTGAATCAGATTTAGTAGTTCCTAAATGCAATTCACGTTTCACCTCGCGCTAAGTGATAGTAGATACCTAATATTATCACTTTTGGAACTGATTATACCAGAACTCGGTGCTTTAAATGCTGCTTCACTATCCGACATGACGATGATCCTTTGCCTTCTATAAATTTTATCAATATTGAACTGGGCACACTTTCCTATGGCGTGAATTTCCACTTGAAAGGTACTTGGGTTTTTTTCCCGAGCTTTGTTTGGTTCCTGAGCCGTACGCACCTAACCCAGTCCCTTCTATAGTAGTTGAGCCGTCAGTATACCATTAAACTAATGTTGAGTCGAATTCAGGTCTAGATAAGATAGTAGTCTACCCAACCTCAAGCATCCCAACAAACCAAATAGATTTATCTAAATCCTAACCAAACTATTCCGAAAGGAGTCTACTTTGGGCTCCTCTGATGATGAAATACGACCTAAGATATAAAACACTTTACCGATATTCTGCAGAGTGCGACGATATGTCTTTTCACGAAAGATTTCGATTAACAAAGCCGACAGTCGTAAATAATTTAGCGTAAATAGGACATCGCATGCCTAGTGCAAATGTTAGATCCAACAACATGCATTTTCGTTTTTCTTCCTCCCGTTATGTATTAATAACTTCTTCCAGTTCTATCAGTTTATCATCAATACTAAAAACTGGGCCCTTTCGCTTAACAATTATCACTTCGCACGACATTTTACATATAAACGCCTACAAGCAAAAGTTGATATAACAAAAATTACCGTTAAGAACAAAAAATCCTAAAGTTTCATGGAACCAAACAATAAAAAAACAAAACATCAAATAATTGATAGCACTTAGCCAATTTCCAAACATATAAAATTTTCCTTTACCATTTTTTGATATTTTCAAAAATAAACGTGTTTTAGCCAATAATAAAACTTGTTTTGTACCATTACATTCACTCCTAAAAAGGCAACTTTAAGGCCGAAACTCACTTAACAGCACAGCACCTGACAAGAATAGAATCGTCACAGCACCTTCGAGTGGTCAACTTGACGGTTGTGTATGGGTTCACTTAACGCATCGATTCGGGATCAGCACCGCCGCGATACCCGACTATAGGCTTCACTTTATATTGTCAGAGATATTGTATTGTACTGGACTAACCGAAATGTGCTGATAAGTGAGTGTACGACATCGGCAAAGGATCAGCACTCAGCACACCACAAGCACGCCGTCAGCAAAATATTCTCTCTGAGAAATGTGTTGTGGTTGAGGCGTTGACTTGCCTTGTCGGTGCTGTGCTGATGTTGTTAGGTAGGCGCGCTTACATTTGAATACACATAAGAAATAAAATCTGCTGGTGATGATCAGTCGCTGTTCCTATGAGGTGCTGATTCAAACAATCTCGCAACTTCTACGGTTTCCAAAATTGCAATGTTGGTACATGTAAAATGATGAGCCTGTATAGAAATTTTCCCAAAAATCGAGAGAGTTTCAATATACATGTAGATAGTGTAAGCTCGTCGTGGAACAGCCTGTATATATGTATTATGTATTCGACGATTTATCATAACAGTAGGAAAAATGTATTTACACAAGCGCATTGTATGCATGTATCAAGTACATTTTCTATTGGTAAAATGAAAGAAATACTTCGTTGAGCTTTGCATATATTGTAAGACAAGTGTTTCTCAAACGGTCTTTGTTCAAATACGTTTCCACAAACAGAATACTCAATCTGAGAGTACAAATAGAGGACTTTGCTTGGATGTAAAGTTTATTGCGGCATCCACAGAACGTTCTACGGACGGGTGCACACCATATATTTCAGACGTGGAACAGCTTTGTTGTTAAGTGGTATTAGCTGGGATGTTACCTTTACTTTTTATGATTCTATTCACGGAGACTGTGATTAGAAAATTTTGGAGATATTTTAAAATATAACCAAAAATAAAGATTAATACAATTAGGAACATTGTTGCAATAGAGTTTAATATTGAATTTATAATTCGAGAATTAAAAAAGGTATCGCCTCACCTAATTTATTAGAATTCGATGAAGTATTTTGTGCTATGCAACCAGTTGTTTTAGTCTGGAATTGTCGTGAAAAATTGAGAATTTTTTTAAAAACTAACACCAATGTCATAACCTTTCCAAGGGAAACCGACAGGTATAAACTGGTCCTCTGAATCTAGATTACATTCTCATCTTGACTCTTTTTAAATAGCCTCAACCCCATTAGATTTGCGTGCCTGCCAAGCTTACAGTGCCCTGTTAACATACCCACTACGGCTTTGACAGTTTTCCTATCTTTGCCTATTGGGTATGTCGTGAAAGTTGGCGAATGTCCTCTGATAAACTGTTTCCTGGTGAGATTACCCACCATTCTAGAAATTTCTATGCCACCCATTTCCTTGTGGCCCTATTTATTGTCTGCAACGCCTTTGAAGGGTTCCGGTCCAATGAATGGCAATTAATGGCTACCATGACCTTGAAATGATCTCCAAGTGCGTATAAGGCACCTTGCAATCCCATACTACCTTAGAGTTCATCTCTATGGAATCGAGTGCCTTCAGTGCTGCTTGGCTGTGAAGATAGCAACTGAACGGTATGTCCTTCCCAGTCTTTCAATTTCTTCTACGCAGTGGTGAATCGCCTTCACTTCCGCTTGGAAAGATAAGCTTATTGGAACAGCTATCCTTCGTTCAGCCCTACAATTCCGGCTCCTACACCTACTTCTCTCTTGGAGCCGTGAAAAAGATCAAATGCTTACCTACTGAATCGAGTAGATTGCCAAGAAAGTGTTTACTTAATTACAGTTACCTGTAAATAATTGTCATATAACTAAAGCGTGATCTATAGACGTCAAAAAAATAATAGTTCAATACTATTAAACACTTTACAAAATTAGAAAAATTAATTTCCAAAGAGCAGACCGTCCACTAAGAAGCAACAACTACTTCTCGGGCTATATGCCCCGACAGACATTGAATTACACTTCTAAAGTAAACGGGGTTGGTATATCTGTTAAGATAGAACCAACCATTCTGGTTTGCGATTAGAAGGAATAACATCACTTGTGGACCGGTTTCGGCGTTTTTGCGCCTCATCAGCACAACGTAGTCTCTAGTCCAGGATTATGCTCTCAGAGCTTCTGGACGAATAGCATCTACCTTGTGCTGATGAGGCGCAAAAACGCCGAAACCGGTCGACAAGTAATCGCAAACCAGAATGGTTGGTTCTATCTTAACAGATATACCAACCCCGTTTACTTTAGAAGTGTAATTCAATGTCTGTCGGGGCATATAGCCCGAGAAGTAGTTGTTGCTTCTTAGTGGGCGGTCTGCTCTTTGGAAATTAATTTTTCTAATTTTGTAAAGCGTTTAAGAAAGTGTTAATCAATAATTCACAAACGAATTTACTTCGACCCTTGTATTTAAAAGTCATTGTTTTTACTAAAGATATTTAATGTTTCACATGAGAGTTTTAACTGAATAATTTAATGATAAACCCTCATGTAATCAACACCGTATTGGGTACATTTTCAAGGGGTGCTTATTAAATTTTCTCTTTAAAAGCAAAGTGATTGATATTGTTTTAGGGGAAATAGTCTTTCGTCATGGTTTTATATGATTTTCATGGTGTTGTGCTTCTAACGCAAACGTAATAGTGGTTATAAAACAGATTTGGTGTAATACGGTACAATGAAAATGTCGAGCCATTTATCATAATGGAAAGACTTGGCATAAAAAGGATATAAATGAGTTTGTTTCCAGCTTTGACATAGAAGCTGAAATCGTTATTACTACTCGAAATGTTGTTTTGTTCATTTTAGTCAAGTTTTAACAAAAGACGAGTAACCAACGGCTAATAGACTAGTTTTTTGAGGGGTTTTAATCTACAAAAAAGTATTGTAATGTTTTTGTTATTTATTTAAATAGTTTTTACTTGTGGGATAAACTATTTATCTTCACTATTTCATTCACTGTCCGATTACTAAGAACTTCTGTAAACTGTCTGTGAACTAACTCTTTACTGTTCGTTTCTTCAATTCCCAACTCATTCAAAAACCCGCGTATATATAGTCTTTATCAACTCTCGAAAATTCTAGTATTTTCCGTAACCAAAACCTTATTCCAGAATGTTCTCGAAAGCGCATTCTCCAAAATTTAGTCGAGAGACAGGGCCGGCTTTGAGTTGGTGACCTCGCAACAGTATCATTTCTCAATAGACAGACACTAAAATTAATTACAATTCAGTTGAAGTGAATTTTTTGTAAACAAGGATTTTTTCGCCTTTTTGTAATGACACATTAGTATAAAAATATACTGTGGCATATTAAGTCAGACAGGCGCCTGAAGACCTCGATATTTTGCGCTCTCTTTGGGTATTTGATCTATGTAAGACGTCAGACGTCGGGTCATCCTGTTACTTTAAAGCAGGGGCGGATCCGCTTATCCATTTTGTAAGGACCCAGAAGAATCTAAGAATATCAATATCTCATTCATAATGAACACTTGCACATTCCTAATTTAAAAAATAATTAACAGTGACAACGAAATTGAGCCAATACAAAACTTCCATTGATGATCTTAAATCGGAATCGAAAACAGATTCGCTGACTTTGAGAGAATTGAGAACGTTGTGGAAATTATCAGTAACATTTACTCTCTACATACCGATGGTGAATGAAGCGATGAAGCTACAAATGTTTTTGGGAATAATAAAGCTGCACTACAGATGGAAATGATTAATTTCCAAAAAAATACTGTTTAAAACACAAGAATTCGAAAGTTCTTTATCAAGAATTTTGGATACAATTTGTGTATGGTAATAAATACCCCGAACTTCAAAAATGTAGTTGCGAATATGTAAAGGTCCATAAAAAAGAAAAGGAAGAAGAAAAACATCTGGAATCATCTAGAAATGTCGAGAACTGTCTGGAACATGTGGAAAGAATGGAAAGCGGAAGAGTTGACGTTAGTTTTTAGTCTTTGAAGTATTAGAGTTTTGTGTTCGGAAAGTAGGAGTATTGTTAGAGTTAAAGAAAGAAAGAATGAAAGTTGACATACTAAAATATTAACAATATAATTATGAGGTAGCGTTTTCTAAGATGAACTGCAGGGTGTACAGGACAGTGGGTAAACTGGCAGCAGCGGTGCTGGCAAGGACCTACCCATTGGACGTGATGGCTAGAGCCAGAAATAAACAATGGAGGGGTGCGACCAGAGAGGAAGTACAGGATTGGATGGAGGAGGAAATGGAGAGAAGGTGGGAGGAGTATGAGGGCGCGCTAAAAGGAGCGATTGGGAATAGGAGAGATTGGATGGACCGGAAATTCGGGGAGGTGAACTACTTTTTGACACAGGTGTTCACAGGACATGGGTCAAGAGTAGGGTACCTCCACAAGATTGCAAAAAAAGAGACTGGAGTGTGCGAGAGGTGTGAAGTGGATGATGATGTGGGGCATGTGTTTAGATGCTGGAGGAACGAGGAAGTGCTAAAGAAGTTGGAGAGGAAACTAGGGGTGGCGGTGTATTGGGAGAACATGGTGGAGATAATGTTGAGGAGGGAGGAGGAATGGATGGAGGTAAGTGGCGTAGTAGAGAGCATGGTTAGGGGGAGAGAACGACTCGATATGGCATGAGAGGTAGGAGTGAAAGTTAGGGAGAAGACGACGGTGTGAGCGGATAGTGTGTGAGAGACCGTCGCCCGTCTCGAAGTATGCTATGGTAGTGATTCCGGCGGGGATAACGGCGAGTTTGAGGTAGGTTTGGTTGGTAGGGGCATCCCCTTGGGGATGAGTCCAACACTGTTTGGGTCCTGGACCCATTCATGAGTTTCACATCTCGGCCAAAAAAAAAAGATGAACATCATTAAACATAAATGTCGATCTAATATTACCGATGACCATCTCCGGGATTTAATGGCAATTTCTTGCACCAACTTGACTTCAGACTTTAGACAGATTGTTCAAAGTGAAAAATGTCATTTTTCGCATTAATATTAGGTACCTACTTACTTCCTTAATAAAAAAATATTCAGATTTCTTCTTGTTTTGATTCTTAATTAATATTATAAACCTTGGTTGCTAGTCGTCACCTACCAAACGGACCACTGCAGATGTACACTTTGGCAAATACAGGAATGAATGTGAAATAGCCACGCCTGTCAATGCGCGTTACTAGATGATGGTAGTAGGAATTAGTACGGTCGCTCAAGCAGGTATACTTGACTGCTATTGTCAGTTCTATGTACCACCGCCTTTAACGTAAATAACTGGCTATGTAAAAATACACCGGCAAATAATTAAATTTCCCACCGTTAGGCGACGCATGTGTCAACTTTCGTGTTCGTATTAGTAAATAACGGGGTAAGCGCCAGCTACTCTATATTCGTTAATTCGTGCTAGCCTGGACGTTTTGCAAGTAAAAAGTTTGCGGCTGAAGAAATATTGTCTATTATTTCTGTTTAAAAATGGAAAATAATGTTTTACCGAAGCAAGTCTTTTAAAAAAGGTGTAGAGTCGGGACGAGTGCAAAAAGTGAGAGAGATAGAGTAAATGTTATGAATTTTATTGTTTTGAAGTTTTTTATGACGGGAGAACGTAGAAAAGAGATATTAGGGTTGTTACTTTAGACCACAAGGTCGTAGAAAAAAGGGTTTAAAAGAAGTTATTTGAAATTTCTCAATAAAAGTTTATATGAAACCTAACGATAGATATTCTATCGTTACATTTTATGAAATATCAAATTGCCAGTTGGGCTTTTATAACAATTGCCTATTTACCGGGTGAAACGTCTAGTTGCTATACTAGATTTCCTATTGCATTGGAGCACAACAAAGAGTCGATAGCCATAAAGCGTTACATTTTTCGGTAAAGAGCTGAATGGTTTCATTTGTCAGGTTTATTTAATAGTGCAAAAGCTAGGCATATGATTAGTAAGTAATTATTATTACAGTATTAAGAGGAGATTTTACAGAGACCATTCAATTGTGCCAAAATACCTGCTATAATCCGTTACTGAACATGGGTATTAACTAGGTATTCTAGGTACTGCTAAACAATGAAAGTTTTCTATGTTGCTTCTTCTTTTTAATAAATCAGAATAAAGAATATTTGTTTGTGACTTTTTTTAAATAATTATTATCTTTATCTTTGACTTTTTATATAACTTTTAGATCTTTAGGATTCTTTTTTGTAATTTATTTAATACCTACCAACCGTACTTCAGCCTATACTTTTATCTAATAGAAAAAATCCAAATATATAAATTTATCCTAATACACAATTATTAAACATAATAAAAAAATTGTAAGACCCATCCCTACTCGGCAAAACCCTTAAACTGACTGCACGACACTGGCCACCAGCTTATCATATCAATGAATCCTTAACCATTGTGCCGAATTTTACGACCCTATTGTATTTGAGGCGATATAGGACGTGTCGATTTAATTTTGGTAAAACCGACCTGTTTTATCATTTTATTCCACATAGAAAGAAAAAGAAATACTGGCCCTATATTTATAGTACTTTTGAATAAATAATGAGGCACTTTGCTCCTCAGGAAGAAGTAATATAGTATACTTATAAAGCGACATCTCAATATTGTCGCAAGAAGAACAAATTGTGTGATTAAAACGTTTACAGACGCCAAAAGAAGCCTCGTATGAATGTTAGGTTATGGAAAAAATGCTTCAGGATCGCATTCAAAACCATTTTGGATTACGAACAACTATAGAATATCTGTAAACACCGAATATTAATAATATTCAATCCGTAACATGATATTTGTTTCAATAATCATTATTAAACAGCATTGTACTATTACAAGCAAATGGAAAGCAAAGAAATCGCCTTTGGAAACACAAGGTCTATTCCTCCCCTTTACTCTATATAACAGCTTTTCAATTGATCCTTTGTGTGCTTCGTATATTAACCTGTTTGTTTAGTCGTCTCCAATTTCCTGTACATTAATTCGGTGAATACTACAGAAACGCTATACATTCATACAGACATTCCACTACTCCAAAACAAGCCATCTCCGATATCAGTACTTTATGTACCTACAACATCCCGTATCGACGATACCTTGTGCAACATAATCCCATGTACTTGTACCAATTACTAAATGACAATCAAATGTAATATAGTAGACGGTGATGTAATACAATTTCGATGACTCGTATTTAATGTACAACAAAAATATCTGAGAAGAGACAAATTTTTTTAGTTTTAGTCTATGGTTAAATAACGGAAATACGGAGTTTTTTCAAGGACAAGATTAATCGAGAAAATTTAGTTTTCTATTAAAATATGAATATTGAAACCTAGCTTCAGCTCACGCGCGCACGAGGTTTTTGTAGCGAAGCAACATGCTTTACAGTGCTCGTGTTATGCCAGAACCTACGTGTATCCTCACAACTACTAAGAGCATAGAGCAACCAGCACGACATCAAGTCGAGCAGCCTCTAGGTGTCGAGAAGAGCGGCGAAGAATTTATAATGTATTGTATGTCGGTGATGCGGAGTTCCACAGGGAGGTCTATCAAGTTGGCGGATCAACTTATTAAAAAATACGTTTTGACAAACTCAAAAATTGCCGTTTATATGCCGTTCTTTTGCCGTGAAATTCCCAGAATTTGCCGATAATTATTTTTTAAAATAATTGGGTGGCCCGCCAACTTGAGTATGAAGATAGCGGGCCACCCCCTGGAAAATTGGTTTCCTCCTTACAATAAGTAAAACGAAATACATAGATAATTGCCGCTTGATTTGCCGTTCAAGAAAATATCATTGCCGACATCGGGGCACGTCGGCATCTGGGGCAAAACGGGCAAAAACCACATATATCAAGCTAGCGGACCAACTAGTGCAAAAATACTTTTTGACCAATTGAAAAATTGCCGTTTTTATGCCGTTTTCTTGCTGTGAAATTTTTGGAATTTGCCGTTAATTATTTCTAAAAAAATGGTATGACCCGCTAACTGGCGTATCAAGATAGCGGACCACCCCCTGGAATATTGCTTTCCTTTGCGCAGTAATTTAAATTAAAGACATAGATAATTGCCGTTCTAATTGCCGTTCAAGAAAATATCATCTACGGCATTGGGGCACGATGGCATGGGGGGTAAAACGGGCAAAATGTATTTCTACGTATTAACTTAGCGGCCAGCCACTACTTTGCCATTGCTCGACGTGCACGTTCCGGACCCGGCACTTAATTTGTTGCTAATTTGTTACTAAATAATTGAGTTTGTTGCTCCAGCCGTTGTAGTTTTTATCGAGAAGGGCAAGGAAAATCATTGAAGAAGCTATAAAGTGTTATAAAAATAACTTCTTCAATCATTTTCCTTGCCCTTCTCGATAAATTAATCAATGATCTGTTTTAATGCCCGTTTTGCCCCAGATGCCGACGTGCCCCGATGTCGGCAATGATATTTTCTTGAACGGCAAATCAAGCGGCAATTATCTATGTATTTCGTTTTACTTATTGTAAAAAGGAAACCAATTTTCCAGGGGGTGGCCCGCTATCTTGATACTCAAGTTGGCGGGCCACCCAATTTTTTTAAAAAATAATTAACGGCAAATTCTGGGAATTTCACGGCAAAAAAACCACATATAAACGGCAATTTTTGAGTTTGTCAAAACGTATTTTTTAATAAGTTGGTCCGCCAACTTGATAGACCTTCCACAGGGACTAGTGGAAGCCCGGGCTCTGATGGAATACTCTACTTACGGAAACTACAGTATTCACTGGGATGAGCTTTATTGTATACTTAACTATTTATACTAGTTTTACATATGTGTTTCTTAAGATGATCATGTTACTGGTATAACATAGTGTTAGTTCTGATATCGATGAACTACATTTTAATATAACTAAATGTATCTGAATGTATGTGAATAGATCGGAATGTCTCCGACTGTTTCTGAATGTTTATTATGAATTATTCTGAATTGTTCGCTTATCTACTTCATCAGCATATATACGTACTGCCCTAGGTCAACTATCCCGTTACGTGATAGTTCTCTGGCCTTTTACTGTCGCGTTCGTGACCTCGCGTGATATAACAAATAACTAAATAGATTGTTTTTATAATGTTATAAATGAAACTAACTGTTTCTAATTAATTCCACTATTTAATGAAAAAATTATGAAAATTATAAAAGGATATTGATAATTATTTCGATATTGACATATCATCGTCAGAATGACAGAAGTTACATTTTATGTGATACCTACTTGATGTTTAATATTTTGGCTAGACCAAATAGTAAGTGACCTATCTTGTGATTGACTTAATATATATGAATAGAAAAAAGAAGAAGATATGATTTTACAAATATTAAAGCTTAGCTATTATTAGCCCTATGGGGATATCCTGGATATCTTTTTCCCATTTAAGATCAGTATAACTGTGCAATGATATAGAAAACCAAGGAAAACTATATCTGCTGATCTTTACAATAGTTACTTAAGAAGACAATTTATTAGTGGAGAGCTCCCTAGATTTATCTGTTCATTTACAATTTCATATTGTGGGTCTTTCAAGTGTCTTCTTATTTCTAGTTCTTCAAGGAAATCTAGTTCTTGTTTCTTATCACAAATATGCAGTACTTCTAGTTCTGTGTTAGGTGTTAATGAATGTTTTGTGTCAAGAAGGTGTTTTGCGTAATGTGATTTATCTGGCTGTTTTAATCTGTATGCTCGTGAGTGTTCATTGTATCTAATTTCAAGATTTCGAATTGTTTCACCAATATAGATAGCATTACATTCTGGACATTTAAGTTTATATATTCCAGACTTTTTTAATGGGGGTATTTGTGTTTTTACACTTAACAATTTTTTACTCACATTGTTTTCTGTTTTAAAAGAAATTGCTGTATTTGTTGAACAAGATATTATCTTTGAAATATTATTAGAAATATTACCAGCATATATGATGGTTTTGTAATTTTGTATTTCCCTAGTTTTTTCATGAAATATTAATTGTAATGCCACTTTTTCCTCTTTTTTATCAATTAATTTATTTATTATATGTAATGGATAACCGTTGGATGTGGCTATTTGTTTAATTATATTAATTTCTCTATCAAAATTATATTGGTTCATAGGAACTGAAAATGCTCTATTTATCATTGCTGCTAATTTATGTGACAAGGGATGATAGTCACATCAGTATGTGTTGGTTTTCTGTAAATTGAAAAATCAAGTATATTATTGACTCTTTGAATTTTAATATCAAGAAAATTGATCGAGTTATTTTCTTCAACTTCTAATGTAAGTTTAATTTTTGGATGTAAATTATTAATATGATTGAACAATATTTCTAATTGACGTTCACTACCTACAAAACAAGCTAATATGTCATCTACATACCTATACCAAAATAATATATTTTTTGAAATGTTACATTAAAAGATTTTTCTTTCTAAACTGTCCATAAAAATGTTCGCTAAAATTGGTAATATAGGGCTTCCCATTGGTAAACCTTCATTTTGTATATATACCTTATTATCAATAGTAAAATAATTCTAATTAATACATACATCAAACAAATTAAGTATATCTGATATTATTCCTGGATTGATATTTTTATCCTCCAGTAACAAGTGTTATGCACTCTTTTTGAGGAATTTTAGAGAACATATTGGTAACATCAAATGAAATAAGTTTATAGTTGTCTTGTAATTAGTATGTTTTTAATTTTTTGATTCGTTCTATTGAATTTTCAATTGAGTATTTAGATATACCTCCATAGCTATTAAGTATATTGTTTAGTTTTTTAACTAACTTATTATTAGGAGTATTAACGTAAGAAACTACAGGTCTAATTGGTTTCGATACTTTATGTAATTTAACAGTTCCATATAATTGTGGAGACTGAGGATTTTTATTAATCATGTATTTTTTCTCATAATCATTGAAAACATAATTTGAACTATTGACAATCTCTCTAACATTATTAGAAAACTTTTTTGTTGGGTCAGCCCTTAGAATTTTTACATCAGAAGATTCTATAAAATTATTAACTTTAGATTTATATTCTTCGGATTTTAAAATGACAGTGGCATTTCCTTTGTCAGATTTTGTTATTGTGAGGTTATAATCTTCTACTTTTTGTTTAATTGAATTTAATGCTGAAATATCATTTTTTGTTTGACGTTTAACCTTTGAAGGTTTCATATTTTCAATCAAATTAGCAATTTGTAATTTTTCATAAAGAAAACTATTTGACTGAGATTTTAAAGCTATTTCTGACTCTGTAGCTAAAATTTCTTTAATACTATTTGTGAATTTTGGTGGTATGCTGTATGAATTTAATTCTTTATGTAATGCCCAAAATACATCACAATAAAACACCTATCTAGACTCGTGGTAGCGCATTTGGAGCCACTTTTGACCCCCTCATAACTCAAAAACTATTTCACATGAAAACATGCCAAATTTGGCTCATATATTGAGACTTGCGAAATACATAATGTGCTCCAAATTTCATAAACACACCTCAAACAGTTATTTAGATATTAACGTCAAAAAATCGTCATTTTTATCATTTTATCATAAAGACCAAAACTCTAACTCAGTTCCAGATGACCTAGAAAGTTCAAATTTGGCATCCAGATAGGTAGTTGGGTGAATACAAAGGAATCAATTAGAAACTAGTAAATTTGTATTCCAAAGTCAATGATATCTTGGTATGTCGTTTGTGGACCTTCTGTGCACTCTGCACGTGAGCGAGCTATGTACGTGATCCCTCCGCGCCGTGGACGATACGCCTATGCTAATTCCACAGAAATAGGTTTGGTCATGAACAGCCAGCACTGGGCACTTGCAGAGGAAGATAAAACCACACCCGTTCAGTTGGAGAAATAGGGGTTGTTGATTGTAGAAGTCTTGTACTTTGAGATGAGGAACGCCCCTTCAGTATTTCTTTGTTCCATTACTGGATGCACCCACATATTTCTGTCGCGCTAAGATTCCCTTTTTTGTAAATATGGTAGATTGCGACAGCCTTTAACTGAAAGGGACTGGGACAATCTGCTTATCTACGCAGTACGGTTCATCCGCATCGCTACAAACTCAATGCGCATCCGCGTTGCTGTGTATCGGCCCAACGTCATTCGGATGAAAAATGTAGTGCAATATTAGTAAAGTACGACCAGAAATCTAAGAAGGTCGTAAATCAATATGAGCCGACGACTCTCATTATTACCTATTGTTCGAAATACAGATAAGCAATAAAAGTGTGTCTTCCTTAAAAGATTCCTACGTACGGATTAAAATATCTCATGAAATAGTTTGGCATTTTAATTTGAATATTTATTGGTAATAAACGAATTTAGAGAATATGGTAGATTGGATGAAACTTGGTTCGATACAAACGATATTCCAAACAATAGTTGGATAGACTCATCTGACTTGTGCCAAACTAATGCGTAAATAAAGAAAAACGCATTACGCAGGAACCGAAATGGTATGTTTAGGCGATTATCATGATGAAACTACAACCGAATTATTTGAAGAGTGGCTCCAATATAAACTCATACCAAATATTCCACCCAACAGTATTATCGTTACAGTCGAAGACTAGATAAAGCACCATGTTCAAAAGGCACCAAAGCCACTATACAGAATATATGTTGAATAATGATATGTACTAATGCCCGATTTCACCAGTTTAGCTTATATGTAAGGCTTAACAAAGTGCAGCTTAATAATAATTCCAATCTTTCATTGCACCATGTTTTGCTTAGTAAAGCCAAGCTTACGTACAATATCGTATGTCTTCACTTGAATGGCATAGGGATGTCCTTTTTTTTTCATTAGACTGTCATAATTTCGGTTGGCAATACCAGTATAAATACTACTTGCCCACTTACACTTAGAATATCTTACTTAATCTTTATTATAAATTTGATCAATCTAAATAATTCCTGCCATGGAAAGTGAAAAAAGAATTCGATCGGCAAATTTCACTTCAGAAGAGGAAATGCTATACCTACATTTAATTAGAAAATATAAAGGAATTATAGAATGCAAAAAGACAGACGTGGTAACGTGGAAAGGAATTGAAAAAGAATTCAACATTCAAAGCCCTTCCGCAAACTCCAGGCCTCACCTAAATCTCAAAAAAAATTTGATAACAAAAAAAAGGCGATGAGAAAAGTGGTAGCGGCTGAAAAGAAGCACTGGTGGTGGGCATCACCAAATAATGACCCTTTAGTAGACATTACCCTGTCTATTATTAATGAAAAACCGTTCTTGGTTTTGTAAATCAATTTGATGACGATTTTGAAACTAACACTGGGATCTCAGCAGCTGAACGCAAACTGCAAATTGTTTATGAAGGATCCAGTGATGTTGAAGTAAGTGACTAAGTTTGGTTTTGTAAGTTGTCAACTTTATAAAATCTTATTTCAGCAGCAAGAGGTCTATGGACTCAAAAGGAAAGTTGACTGGGGAAAAATAAAACCACAAGATTTAAAAAACCCAGTTAATCCCAAGTTGATTCCTTCAACATCATATGGAATTGAAGTAAGTTGTTTTCCTGAAAGAAGAACAAATAGGATGTTATTAATTATAATTTAAAATGTTTATTTTGGGCATCTGCTCGAGGATTAAAGAACAAAATGTTGGTTGGTGGAAGAGAAAATTATGAAAATATGATTGATGAACCATTGACGTTTGGACATCAAGTAAGCTCAACACCTGATTCCTCTGAACATAAGGTACTACTACTACTACTACTACTAATTTAGTCAGGCGAACCTTGGCCAAGGAAAACTCAAGCCAGGGTTCCGGCACTGAGGCCACTGGCGGGCCCATTGTGCCATTCCTGCTATTTATGCATCCATAAAGCCGAGTCCCTCGATGAAGGACCCAATCCTCTTCAGTGGATGCCTGCTTTTGTCCCCGGGGGCCATAACAGGGACTTCGAATATTCGCCTGCGTAGCACAGCCCAATGTGTACATACGAGGAGAACACGGTCCGATGTTTCGTCAGCCATGCCGCAACCTCTACATAGGGGACTTTCCTCCAAAACCTAGGTTACAGAGGTGTTTCCTCAGACAGCAGTGCCCTGTTATGAGTCCTGCTATCTTCTTTAACCTACTCCTTGGTAGTTCTAGAGCAGCTCTAGCATGTCCATGAGTACATCCCCTCAATAGGAGCTTGGACTGACTGAGACCCTGTAGAGCCTTCCAGTGAGCGAGGTGCTGATTTCTCAACCAGTTCCTCGTCTCCTTACGTGAACATAAGGTAATACTTTAATGAATTATATCTTTTTGTTATGGCTCATTTTATTGGATTGGTATCAAGCTTTTTGTTGTAACATTATATTTTAGGAGTTAACTACAGACACTAATTGGCATAATAGAAAGCGCCCCTCTGTGGCTAACACATCAAAAACTGCAAAACTACATAAAAAGTACGAAGTCAGCAGTTTGAAGAAATAATACTTCTCCAGCCTTAAGTTCAACTGTGGTAGCTCTTATTCAAACAGAAACTTCAAACATTCCATATACCATCTGGGCCAAGTGTGTTACCCATATTAAAAGGGTGGAAAAGTCATATATGGATTTAAACAAAATTCCCAAAGAAGTTTATTATCAACCGCCTGTTGATAACCCAAGTGATTTATGATCTTCTTAGATCTCTGGTCGTACTTTACATAAGACCGTTTTTTCGGCTAGGAGATTAAGAAAAATGGGATCGACACTCGATCGAAAAGTTGGATGTCTAGTGGGAAGCTCAGGCTTTCTCCCGACTTTCATATTACATATGCCCTAAAATCCAACTTCCCGGTCTTTCTATTAGCACAAAATATGTGTTTTTGTTAATATCTTTATTCTGAAAACTTTGATATGTTTGTTAACTATCACAAATGATATTAAATATCGAAAATTGGATATGGAAATTGACAAAATAATATTCGTGTTTGTGCAGATAGTTAAATGTAGAATTTATAAAAATAACGAATTGATTATAACATAATCAGATTATTTCGCCAATTATCTGCGAATGACAAATATTAATATTAGAAATCTAGATGATAATTTTGGAAAAAAATATACCAGGCTAATTAAACGATTCGGATGCGTATGGCACAGAATTATAAAATGCCCCATATGGTGGTTAAATGTAGAATAATTTGAAATTTCCATTATGTTGTTTCCGTTTGATTTATAATCCCTAATAAATTACCAATTTTGAATAGTGGTGAGGAATTTTGTGTGCGCAATTTAATGCATACGTGAGCCATCAATTTTTTACAACCAATTAGTGAATAGCTGTACTATTTTCGTATAATTAGTTATTAGAATACTATCTTTTGCATCATAAGCAAAGTATACTAGTAAGTTAAGTCGACAAACTTATCTTGACACTTGAACAACAGATGTCAAAGACCCAATATGTGGCTAAGCGTAAGAAGGCAATGAGCTTCTCCTTATGCGTTAATGGTGATCTTCCAAATGCGTTAGATTTAGTTTTATTTTGTATTGAGTTTATATATTCGCATTTTAATAGTTATTTGTGTATTTAGAGCGTAAAGTAACAAATTGCCGCTTGAGAAAGCGGCGATCTTTCGAAACCTTAAAAATATCTACTGACTGGGGATGTTAAGAAATAATATATTTTTATATAAATCGATTATAATTTTCTTATAATCGATTCTTTGTTATCGATTTTTATGGTAGTACTAATCGATTTTTAGCCAATCGATTTTATAAATTACGGAAACGGCTCGTATTATTTATTGACCATTTTTCAAAATTTTGACAATTATTGACCATTTTTCAAAATTTCAACAATTATTGACCATTTTTCAAAATTTTAACAATTATTGACAATTATTGACTGTTTTTCAAAATTAGTGACCATTTTTCAAAATGATGACAATTTTTAACCATTTTTGGCAGTTTTTGACCATAATTGTCCATTTTCAACAGTTTTTAACAATAATTGACAATTTTCAACCATTTTTGATAGTTTTTGACCATTTTGACAATTTTTCAAAATTTTAGACCATTTTTCAAAATTATTGACCATTTTTGATAATTATTGACAATTGTTGACAATTATGGACCATTTTTGACCATATTTCAAAATTTTTGACAATTTTTCAAAAACTTTAACAATATTTGACAATTGTCAACTATTTTCAAAATTTTGACAATATTTAACAATAATTATCCATTTTTGACAGTTTAGGACAATTTTTGACCATTTTCCATAGTTTTTGACAATTATCGACCATTTTTCAAAATTTTAACAATTTTTTACCAATTTTGACAGTTTTTGACAATTTTTGATAGTTTTTAACAATTATTGACCATTTTTGACAATTTTGAAAATTTTTTGACTACTTTTCAAAATTTTTGACAATTGACCATTTTTGACCATTTTTCAATTTTTTTTTTAATTTTTGGCAATTATCGACCATTTTTGAAAAATTTTGACCATTTTTCAAATTTTTTTCATATTCTTGAAATTATCGACCATTTTTCAAAATTTTAATAATTTTTGACAGTTTTTGACAATTATTGACCATTTTTGACAGTTTTTGACAATTTTTGACAATTTTTTTTAGTTTTTGACAATTAGTGACCATTTTTAACCATTTTTGACTATTTTTGACTATTTTTCAAAATGCTTTTAAAATTTTTGACAATTGACCATTTTTGACAGTTATCGACCATTTTTGACAATTTTTGAAAAAATTTTGATATTATCGACCATTTTTCAAAATTTTAATAATTTCTGACAGTTTTTGACAAATTATTGACCATTTTTGACAAAAATTGTACATTTTCAACAGTTTTTGACAATTTTCATATAATTTTATTTGATTTTTAATCTGATAAATTGTTAATGAATGAATCTCTTAGGTTTATAATCGAAATATGAAAAGCATCTCCTTTTCAAAATAATACAAAAAAATCCATTTTCTCGCATAAATCGATTTATTTTTTATTAAAATCGATTTTTGAAAAATCTTTCAATTTTGAATAAAGAAGATTCGATTTTTATTTAATCGATTAATCTCACTTTGTCAACACGTTGACAGTATAATTGTCAGGAGATAAATAAGTATTTTACACATTTGAAATGGATTTTATTTAAATATTTTATTATTCTCATTTTTTTTATTTTAACATTTATTGTCATTTTACAATCTACTATCACAAGAGTATTTCGTAAAGGGGTTGTATGTTATCGAGCTTGGAAGTGAAATGTCTATTGGCATTTATGCAGCACTAATCACTATTAGTGTTGCTGGAGAAGATCTTCGGGTCAATTTATATTTAATCTTCGGTTGGTTGGTCCATCATTGTACAAGTTTTCTATTTGGTCGTTTGGGTGGCCAGTCAGTCTCGTTTAGTAATTCGTGGAAACTGTCCTAATAACATACGGGATTTGAAGGTCTTCAAAGGCCTGCGAGACGTCTAGGAATACTCCGTTGCAATACTCTTTTCTTCAATACGATGATGTTGACTAATCTGTGAGCTTGATGGGTGGTAGACATGTTCACTCGGAATCCAAACTGGTAGTTGGGTAGGATGTTTGCTAGGTCAATATTTTGCTAGGGATGGGTAATAGACTGATCGGTCTGTATGAAAGTGTTTCTTGTGGGGGTTTGCCATTTTTGTGAATCATTATTATGTGGGCGTATTTCCATACAACAGGAAAGTAGCATAGGCTCAGCATACGATTGTAGATTGTTGTAAGGAAGACAATGGCTTTTCTAGACATCTTCTTGAGAACTTGTGCGATTATCAAGTCGTAGCCTGGTGCTTTCCTGTTGTTGAGTTTCCGTATTTCCATTTTGACTTCCTCTGGGCTAATGGGTTTGATGGGTGATGACATTTGGCACGGCACGTCCAGGAATTCATCAATGTTATTGTCGTAACCAGGTGTTGCTTCTGGTGGCTCGAAAACATGCGAAAGATGGTTAGCAAAATTGTCAGGTTTTTCTTGATTTGAGCGTGCCCATTCGTTGTTGGAGGTTCGTATAGGAGACACTGGCGGGGTGGGTCTTTTGAGTTTTTTGTAGCTTTCCATAAGCTGTGGTCGTCTACAGTGAGGCTTTGGGTGAATGACTCGAATGCCGAGTTTTGGGCATCTCTGAGTGTTGTAGGTTATTAAACAAGATATTGTACACGGTTTGAACGTTACAGTATGTGGTACGAATGGGTTTTTTCAAGATATTTCATTAATAGTACGCATGTTCACCTAAAATAAATTTTTCCGACGACCACATGTATTGTGAAAATGACATTTAGCACACAGTAGATATACTAAGCCGGTCCAAGCCCAGCGAAAATGCGCAAGCTCTCCTGAAAGGCTCACCAAATCCACCCAACCCCCACCCCCAAATTTTGACAATTGGCCCACTGTCAAACGTCACGTGTCAAAACGTCAAGTGCTTCGCTGCTCTTCAGGAGGGGAATGGGCATTTCCGCTGGGCTTCGGACCGGCTTAGTATAACTACGTCTACCATGCTGCTTATCCCGATGAGTCATTACGTTGTGGTGAATTTTAAAAAATATAAGTTTCATCCCTACTCTTTTAACCCAGTTCAAAGTTTAAAGCAAACAGACTATAATAGAAGAATAGAATTTGCAGATTTGTGTTGGTAAAATGTCAAGAAGATAATGAATATTTGAAGAATATTATATGGTGCGATGAATCAAAATTTACGAAAAACGGAATGTCTAATAGGCACAATTTGCATTACTGGAGCGAAGAAAATCAACACCTATCAAGAGTACATGGTTTTCAAGAGCGATGGGAGTTTAATGTCTTTTGTACGATCAGAGATAATCTCTTCACTTTTATGATAGGAACTTAAACGGTCAGAAATTGCGGTAACATAATTTTATTTTCTAAAAATTACTTTTGAGATCAAAGATATCTTGATATATTGAGAAAATTAAAAACAAATTATTTAGATCGTTTACCACCGCATTAATATAGAAAAAATATTTTTCCCTCACGATGGAGCTCCTCCTCACTGTTCCAGAATAGTAAACCAATTTTTAGATGAGACGTTTGAAGATAGGTGGATAGCTAGCAATGGTCCTTTTCGGTGGCTTCCTCGTTTTTAATAATACGTTGCTTCCATCTTAGTTTTTTGACAAAAGCTCTTCCTAGAAATTTGATTTTTGTTGCATGTTACACAGTTTTAAATTAGAGACGATCAATCTGTGTTTCCGGAAAAAAAACATGCATTTTGTTTTGGACGGTGAAAAAAAGTATGTTAAATTGGAAAAGTTGAGAGGAATTTTGCCTGATTGAACTCATTCTAAAAGATCCATTAATATCGTTCTTTTCGTTACTTGGTTCCATACTTTATTCCTGCCCGTATATAAAATACTGCTACAATCAGCAACGCCTTAAACGTCTTGGGTAAACTTTTCGAAAGGAAATCCAAATTACATCTGCAGTATTAAATATTTAAAAAGTTTGAGAGCTTTTGCGACGCGTTGTGGACAAGCAAGAAATAACATGTCCATATTTTTCCGCAATTTCCCACTTTTGAAAAAGTTTAAAGGACTTTAATTCGTTTCGATATCTTTTGAAAAGTTACAGTTAAGGGGAAAATGCCATTTGTAAATAAGAAAATAGATGCGACAGTAGATTGGTGAGGATATAACGGTCGTGTCCTAGTTTTCTTGAAGTTTTGAAGATAAATTCAGCCAAGTGGATGAATTAGGGTGGTGAATTAAACGATAAGTTCGTCGTAATACAGTAGATATTTCGGGTAGTTTGCAACGACATTAACCCATTATCAAATCTTATGATTATGTACCAGAGTTAACAATGTAGTGTAGAGTATTCTTAAAAATAGACTAAAGTACTAAAGATGAACATAACATATAAGACTCAAGAGAACTAGATCAATGATATAATTTAAAACAATAGATTTTGTGAATTGCATTAAAACTTTAACCCCTTTAACAAAGTCTACGATAACACTCAGTAGAAATAACCAATAATTAATTACGTGATAAGAACAGCAAAAATAAGTTACATTGACCTAGTGAGGTAACCTAAAGATACTGCTCGAAATGCTTTCCATCTTTTTCGATGCAGGTATTTAATCTCTACGTGGTAGAAAAGACAGCAGCTTCCATTTCAGCTCTGGGAATACTGTCAATTGCGTCTTGTATTCGTTGAATAAGATCTGCTCTAGGTCTTGCCAAGAATGGTAAATCTTTAATTCGATCCCATAGATAAAAATCTATCACAATAAGGTCGGGAGATCTTGGCGGCCACGAGAATTTGCTACCTCTTCCTACCCACCTATACCCATATTGTTGGTTTAAAATATGCATCACTTCATTTGTAAAGTGGGCTGGGCAGCCATCTTGCTGTATCCACATATTTTGCTATACTGCTAAAGGAAACTTCTTCTAATAATATAGGCAATTCATCTCTTTAAGTAACGCTCGCCATTTAAATGTTCATCAAAAACAAAAGGGTCTATAATTTCACCATCTAAAATCCCACACCATACGTTAACTGACCAGCGACCCTGGTTAATATATTGTTGCAGCCAGTGTGGATTATGGTCAGACCAATAATGTGTATTATGTCTATTTATAGATCCATTACTGAAAAATGTAGCTTCATCGGACCACATTATATTTGATAAAAAAATTTGTATTTTCATTCAGCATATCCTCTAAAACCAATTACAATGATCCAGTCTTTAATCGTAAGCTTTTAATCCTTGGTGAAGAGATAGATGATACGGATGAAAACGATTTCTTTTTAAAATATAAATTCCTAACTCGCAAGCTAGTTTTCTTACACTAACTTGTGGATCTGCAGCAATGTATCCTAAAACATTCATTTCATCTATTTTAGTTTGTTTTAAACGTTTAACCAAATTTCTAAATGCTCCTCTGCAAAAATGTTGCAAGGGATATCTTAATGAATATTCTCTTGCTGCAATCGGAGCATTCTCAAAACATTCAAAATACTCTTTTAACATATCATAAGCTTCTCTAATTGTATGAGGCGTTACGTATTTTTAAATTACTAACCGTTACAGGTTCATAAATTCACTCTACATTAATTTTATATTTAAGTTGTCAACAATTTATGACATCTGGAAGCACTACTACATTATGTAAAAGTTTCAATTTACTCAGTTATAAATTTCGATCCCCTAGTATACCTATTTTTTCTCGTATCCTAGGAAATAGATAGTGAGATGCGGTTTTTACTATTTTCTCTAAAATTCCATCCTCTTTCAAGTAAGTGATTGAAAAATATAGCATCGCATTCAAAGAGTCCCAAAAAAAGTTTAAAACAAAACAATTGTTCAATCACCGCCACCAAGCGATAAAAACACTGGAATAAAACGATGAAATAATATTTTATTAAGCATTGAATTCCCTTTCAAATGATACTAAGTTTGTCAAAATCCATATAGCGGAACAATAATTATATCACTTTTATTGTGTCAGCTATAAAAGTCACCCCTACCAGATATTTTACAAGATAGAGGAAAAAGTACTGGAGCAAACATTACCAATATTTAAAGGATGTGGTACTATAACGGTACATTTATTATAGAAAAATGATGTGTTTGTGATAATATTGTGAACTACGCTCTCTAGCGGTGGAGTAGGAAACTTGGAAATAATTTCCAGCAGTTTTTCGTATGCGAGTTTGTAATACAGATTTTTTTCTCTAAGCTGTACGATAAATAGTTTCTGAGATACAGCGGATTACCTCTCTTAATCAGACACCCGGTACACAGTATTTCACTGTCTCCGTTTCCATAGCGCATGTGAAGTTTCCTTTGTAAAGTTTCAATTTGTTCAGTTATTCCTTTACTGATCTATGACAAGTCATAAAACGTGGTATTATCACATGATTCCCACTCAATGTGAGCAGTTGAACATTCATAGTAATTTAATAACATTTATTGCTGTGTATTCTCTCTAATGAAATTGACCTTTCATTCTGCCCCCGTATATACTACCTTGCTTACCCTCCTATTATATGTCGGAGCACACTTACTTTCGCTGTATTGAATTTTAATGCATCATTCGTATACTGATATTTTCAATGATATGTCGGAGCACACATACTTTCGCTGCACTCTGTATATTATTATCCTCCTATTATATAAAAGTCAACTGCGGTCATTACCCGTGCATTATATAAAGTAGGTCAGTTACATTAGTACTTTTTTTTGCACTGTCATTAGGTTTCCTACTGAACACCTTTGCACTGTCATTTAATATCTACTCAGGCATATTTTTTTATATAAGCTTTTCCATGCATTTGATTTGGGATCTTTACTCAGTTTACTTTATGATCCAGTTCTTTACAGATACTCATACCAATAATTTCTCCTGGTGCAGACTCTCTGTCCTCGGACTACCTTTTTGCAAGTTGGTCAGCTTTTTCATTGCCCTTGATACTCTGGTGACCTGTTGAAGTTTATTCAAAATCAATTGCAAGTGCTTAAGCACATGTTCGTCTCCCTTGCCGACTTTTTCTTTGATCCACATATGCTGGCATCTGCCTAATCAGGGGAAAAAGTCGACAAGGGAGACGAACGGGTACTTTAACTTCTGCAATTGATTTTGGACAAACTTCATCCAGATAGAATTTTTCCGTTTCCTTTGTGGTTAGCACTTCATGCAACACTACCTATAGATCTTGTTTAGGCCAGCGCACTTAGATTAAACTCCTGCGCGCATTATACAAATCATACTCTTAAAGTATGAGTAGTATGAGTAATTGTCGTGGTACGATATTGTCAGAAAATTTTAGATTATACGCACGATAAAAGTTTACAAGCAGGTAGCTTAACGTCTGACATGATATGATTTGTTTCACCTTGACATCTCTCCTGTTGTTTTATCTCGCGCATTGCAAAATTGCGTTTACGTTCGCCTGAAATATAAAGGAGTAATTTCTCAGTGGGTAGCCATTCCTATCACCTGGTTTTTTGGAGTATAATCCCGCCACTGTGCCATTTACAGTTTTAGACCCTAGGTGTACCATATCTGTCCTTGTTTCTTTGTTAGTCCGTTCCCTTCTGTCTGTAATCGACTGGACATCTTAAAAAGCTCAAAATAGTGGAATGGAAGGAGAAACCTTCATCCACATACTTTCGGATCCAAGGGCACAGTACCTAAGAGACTACTGGATAGAAGAGGCACACTTAGCTAAACTAAAGCCTGTGGATATCCTAAAATAGGTCTAAAGGAAATACTGGCATAATGAATCTCTTAGGTCTCAGAGAATGTCACCCCAATATACTTGCTTACATTCAGATAGAAAAACTTTTGGTTTCCCATTTTCTCAATTTTCTGTAGAAAACTATATTAGAATAAATTATTTTACAAAACGTTATTCGCATACTGATGTGAGGTATTTATGACTAGAAATTTTCAACGATGGAATTTTCGACTATTGATTGAATATCTAACGATTTTAATCTACTTGGAACTATTAATGGCTTGTTCTGTTTGAACGTAAAATTATGATGTATTATATGCGCTCTACCGCCATTCATCATGTATTAACATAATGCGCAATACTATTCAAAACAGCTAATCCATTTGGAATTATCAATCATTCGTGAGCTGTAGCATCATGGGATTACCGAAAGTTTTTAAAATAAAAGCAAAAATGTTTTTTTCTCAACAGAAACTTTCAAATTGAATGAAAACTGGAAATCGTACGAAGTTAAGGTCAGAACAAACAATTTAACGATTTTTGATTGTCATGTATTATATAGCAGCGATCCGCCCTGGCTTCACTTGATAACGTCCACTTCGCATGAGCGATGGCACGGCATTTGACAGACACCGCAGTTACCAATTTTTTATAAAGCGTTTCATAGTTTTAAATAATTACAAATTACTATTTAATTATTTCTCATTTGCAATAAATAATCAATACCGAACCATACCATAAATTTCAATGAATTATATTATATTTTTGCTCAAAATGACATTAAAAGTGGCTTTTTAATGACAATTCACTGGCATAAAAGTCGTATTTTTACTGCCTAGTCAGAAAAAGTGGCTACGCCTCGGCTATGAAACACCAGGCGCGTCCATAAATCTTGTGCTTTTCTGACTAGTAAAACTATTAAGCGATTTCGAATGATGTTGGTTCTTGGTTGGTTCATAGAATGGTCCGTCATATTTCGACCAACCGCATTCGAATGACAAATTTATGACGTCATAAATCTTCTGGTCCAACGTTGGTTAACCGAAACTTGAACCGTGCTCTCGAGCACGGTCCGCTCTCTGGTTATTTGTTCTATCTCTTTCTATTCTCCGACTCTCCCAGTATTACTGTTTTGTTTACATTTGTTTTGAGGTTAAAGTTTGGTAAACAGAAGTGTTTTCGCGCTTTTTGGAAATGATGACGGAATCTCTAAGTGCAGTCTGCTTCGAAATTAATGAAAAAGTAATTCATTTTATGGGTGATTAAGCAACTTTGAAATTATTTAATATTCGATGAATCACCAAATTCATCTACTAATAAGAGGGCTGCAACTGTTTTGCGTTTTAACATTTTGTTAAAATTTGGCTTCCACTTTATACAAAAACAAACTGAATTACACTTGTAAACAAATTGTTGTGAAATGACGTAAAAAAATGCAGTAATGGTTTCTAAAATTAAATTATCAAGAGCTCCACTCAATTCGTTTACAGTTATTTTGGGCAATATTGGTTCCAAATCTCGTCGAGTGCTTGGTAGTGGCTGGAACAGGTTCTCTGTGGACGGATGAGTAATCCAAAGATTTGGTATCTCACTGAACAATTCACTTCAACAAAAGTTAAAAATTTTAATTTAGTGTTACGAAATATCCTACTGACTGCGCCAAATAAGTCACAACAGGTGACCGGTTGACCATTAACCAACCAAACAAGCCATTCGAAATCGCCAATTGTGTGTTATTGATCAATTACAGTTGATTTTTTTTGACTCAGTTGTATGTTATTTCATCTTTGTTGATATACTAGCTGTGTGCAAAATTAAATTGTCACAAGTATATGAAAAATTGAACATTCTGAAGATTGAATTATTGAGTATAAACACATAATTGTAATTGTACAAAACATTCTCATTTGTAATCTTTTTGTATATTTCTATTCGTATATTATTCGCTCGGATGCTTAACGTCTTTAGTTCGACATGTACTTGTCCTAAAACTTCTTAAAAGGCGAACAAAAGGCCATGAGAAAAAATATAACGATGATAAAGCGTTCCATTTTGTTTGTAGTGATTTATATTGAAGGCTCTTTACTGGCAAAACTTCAAACATCCTCCTCTTTTCATACCGACTTTCGTTTTTCCTTTTTCAGAGATTTTCACACAAAATCGTAACCTTGTTAAACGTCGCCATGCGATATATCCAGAAAAAAATAGTTCAACGGATTTTTTTTGTCTACCGAGCATTTTAGGCTTGTTTCAAGAATCAGTGAAGTACATAAGCGAGTAAATACTCTGGAAAAAATGCAGTTTAATAATTATTTCAAGCCACTTCTTATTTATTGGAATTTTTCTTTTCTTTTAGAAGATGTACTATATTTTTAAATAATTTATCACCTTGGTAGCCCATGACACATATAGGCTTCATTATTTCGAATTGAAGCCGTTTTAACCATCGAGTTTCATGTGAAAAACAAGTAGAATAAGGCTTTTCCCCATGACCCAAACTGGATAATCGATGCTGAAAATGATTCTTGAGATGTAAACAATAAACACAATGGTATTGTTGCGAGGTCACCAACTCAAAGCCGGCCCTGTCTCTCGACTGTAATTGCTTTGTTTACGCCTAGGACGAGCGCGGAAAATACTAGAATTTTCGAGAGTTGAGAAATACTAAGTATACGCGGGTTTTTGAATGAGTTAACAGTTAGTGAAACGAAGACAGAGAGTTAGTTCACAGAAGTTCTTAGTAATCGTTAGTAATTAGCCATAGTGTGTATAATTTTATCCCAAAAGTAAAAACTATTTAAATAAATAACAAAAACATTACAGTATAATAACATTTTAAACTTAACTTTTTCTTTCACGTTTCGTATTTGATATTCATGAAAGATTGAAGTTAATCGTTAAATAGAATTGTTTATTGGGGTTCTGCAAAGAAATGTTATAATGAAATAAAGGGGAAAACTGATTAAAAATGATAAATGATGATAGTTATATATGTCAGAACTATGAAATAATTTAAATATCAGGAAATTTCAATGCTAAACATTGCTGTTAGAAACTGGGTGCAATCTGACCTATCAAAGATCTACGGAATTACAAACCTAAATTTAAATTACTCCTCCTGTTTTTAAATGAGGTAGAGGATCTATCAAAATTAAATGGGGTGAAAAAAAAGAAGGGGGAACATTAAATATGCGAAGGATGAATGTTTATCTGACACCTGCAATGGTATACCTAAGACTTTGACAAGACAAAGGATAATATTAATTTAGAGGACGAAAAACATGCTTGAAAGATTTCTAGAAAGTTCTCATTTTAATGTTTAGTAATGTTATACCAAATACCTACAAGCAATTTTCACGAGGAACGGTTCTTTATTTTAATCCTGAGAAGAGAGTGAAATTTTTAAAGAATGTTTTTGATGCAATTTGCAGTTGTTGAAATCTATATTATTTCCATTATGATTAGAAAATTGACTAAACTTGGGTCTATGATTATTATTATTAATTATGTTCCCATATGTTTCCAGGATTTTCTTTTATATTTTTCATTTTGCATTCTTTGGAACCAATTCTGGAAGCAGTTATTCTGGGGACTGAAACCTTTGACCACGCAGTTCATTCTTAATTTTTGAAAAGGTAAAAAAGTCGTTAGGACTTAGGTCGGGAAAATTATTTTGTCGTGAAAATCTCTTGACAGCTACTTTGTTTACATCTTCCTCTCCACTGTACCATAGACATCTACAGGCTGCGTTAAAAATCACATTTTTTTCGGGCAATCTAAACTACGTTCACTCAAATGACGCTTACATTATCGGACATAATATTTTGACTCAAATTTCTTTAGTTTCCGTTCTTTCTTTAATAATGCATATAATTACCTGAAATTTGATCAAATTGAAAGCCAATAAGTAAGAAAAACCGTTAAATGTATTTTATTTTATGAATATTTCCGGTGTTAGTTTCTAAAGAGGAAACAGGAAAACAGGAAACGTTCCCCAAATGATTTTTTGTATTTATTTTTTCAAATAAAAATGAACATGTTTTACTTTTGAAGAATGAAATATTATTTATAATTAATATGAACACAGTTGACTATTTGCAAATTATAATTTGTGAAAAAAAACTGAATTTAGGCATTTATTTGCTGGCAAAACAAATTTTCCACCCTGGTGATTTTGACCCATATATTTTTTGAGTTTCCTGAGTTAAACCGGTTTAGAGATTTTTGACACCAATAGACCTGTTCCAAGTACGTCATCGTGACGGTTTTCTGTCACCGGACAACCTTCACACTAAATTTTAAAATAAACTTAAACCGAATAATACAACACGATAGAACTCATAACAATTGCTTTTTTACACTTTTAAATTATTATAGTATCCAACTAATACACACTAGTTCACACATTTACCAAAACCAATTAACTTTTGTTCTCGATTTATATTTAAATCTATTTCCATCCATCTTTCTGAAGGTTGTCCGTGATCAGCTGACAAAATGGCGCGGGATGACGTCACTTGGAAACGATCTATTGACTTTAGTTGCTTTCTATCCCGTCAACAGATGCGATTTCACGATATGTGACATGTCGATCTTCTTGGATCAGCTTACGTACAACATCTACGTTTTCCTGTGTGACTGCAGTTGTTGGTTGGCAAGATTAATCCATCCACGTTGAAATTCTCCATACCAACGAGAAATTGTCGACAGATGTGGTGCTTCATTGCCGAAAACAGAAACCAACTCGGCAGGACATTATTGTTGAGGCAACTGTCTTCAAAAATTGTTGCGCCAAAATTTGCTTGGCTTAATTCCATTTTTCGACTCATCAACTTTAAAAATTCAGGTTAAGTACAGCTTTAAACGAAGCGGTCTGAAACTTTGGCGTTAAGTTAAGAAAATTAATAGATGTCTTCAAGTTCCATATTTTGAAATAATCTATACAATAACTATACAGAGTGTTGAATAACTCCGTTACAAACAAAACGTATGCTTTTTTAAATGGGAGCCCCTGTATATTATACTGAATTCGTATTGCTCATATTTTTTAATTATAACGGCATCGTTATATTTCAACGGAGGCGTTATTTTTGACAGTTCTCTCTGTTAAATGCTTATAACGGAACCGTCAATATAACCATGCAGCCGTTATATAATAAAACGGACCCGTTTTGCACTAAATGGTATTCAGAAACCAAATTTTTGTTTAACGGTTCCGTTATACTTGACATAATCAAGCTAAAATATGATCAGTGCTCAACGATTGGTTAAATTGTCATTATTGACAAACTGTTAAAATTTCTTGCTAACAAAAGCTTTACAATATTGTTTAAAATTACCTACTGTTGAAAATAATTTAGAGGTAAATAAACATTATTAATAACTTTATATCTTTTTTTTTATTAAAATGACACCTTTATTCTCCATAAAATAGTTTTATTCAAATTTGACATTTCATTTAAAGATTTTTGTTACGACTTTGAAATAAATTATCAAAGAAAAAAACAATAAAAAAAAGGCCGACAGAAGCTTGCTTTTTATGCACAATAGAATTACCATTTTTGACCATTTTTCGCAAATTTTTGACCATTTTTAAAAAATTTTGACAATTATTGACCATTTTTTCAAAATTTTTCACAATTTTTGACTATTTTTCAAATTTCAACAATCGGTCAATAGATTTTTACAGTTTTGACAATTATTGATCATTTTTGCCAATGTTTCAAAAATTTTGACCATTTTAGACCATTTTTCCAAATTTTAACAATTATTGATCATTTTTGACAATTTTTCACCATTTTTGACAATTTTTCGAAAATTTTGACAATTTTTGACAATTATTGACCATTTTTTCAAAATTTTTGACCATTTTTTCAAATTTCAACAATTATCGACTATTTTTGAGCATTTTTGACAGGTTCTAACAATTATTGACCAATTATGACAACTTTTTAAAAATTTTGACAATTTTCAACAATTTCTGACCATTTTTTCAAATTTTCAAAATTATTGACCAATTTTTGAGCGTTTTTGGCAGGTTCTAACAATTATTGATCATTTATGACAATTTTTGACCATTTTTTAAAATTTTTGACCATTTTTCAAAATTTCGACAATTACTGACCATTTTTGAAAGTTTCTGACAATTATTGGCCATTTTTTTATAATTATTGACCATTTTTTCAAATTTTTGACCATTTTTCAAAATTTTAACAATTATTGACCATTTTTGACAGTTTCTGACAATTATTGGCCATTTTTGACAATTTTTCAAAAAATTCGATCATTTTTGACATTTTTTCATGATTATTGACAATTGTTTCAAAATTTTAACAATTTTCGACCATTTTCCCAAATTTTAACAATTATTGACCATTTTTGACAGTTTATGAAAATTATTGACCATTTTTGACAACTTTCAAAAATTTTGACAATTATTGTAAATTTTTCAACATATTTAATAATTTTTGATCATTTTTCAAAATTTTAACGATTATTGACTATTTTTGACAACTTTTTAAAATATTTAACGATTTTTGATAGTTTTTGACAGTTTTTGACAGTTTTTGGCAGTTTTTGACAATTTTTGACAGATTCTGACAATTATTGACCATTTTTGACAGTTTTTTATAATTATTGACCATTTTTTCCAAATTATTGACAATTTTTGAAATCCCCGTTTGGGAATCTCTAGTGCCGGCGTGTATGAGAGAAGAGAGAGAGAAAGAGAGGCGTGTCGCTGTGTAGCCTACTATAAAAAATATGTCATCTATAATCTGTTACAATCTGTCATCTATCAATAGAATGCGAGGTTGGGAAAACCATCAATAAAAATACGCGCAATAGAATGCGATCTTGGGAATTACATTAGGCCCAGTACGTTCTACTAAGTTTTATTTTGTAGCCGTCAGACGGCGGTAGTAGGTAAGCCTATAGCAAACAGCAACTGACCTTTCTATATGCATGACAATTTTTCAAAAAATTTGACCATTCTAGACCATTTTGCCAAATTTTAACAATTATTGACCATTTTTGACAATTTTTGAGCATTTTTGACAAGTTCTGACAATTATTGACCATTTTTGACAATTTTTAAAAATATTTGACCTTTTTTCAAAAATTTTGACAATTTTTAACAATTATTGACCATTTTTTCAAAATTTTTGACAATTTTTGACCATTTTTCTAACTTTTAACAATTATTGACCATTTTTGACAGTTTCTGACAATTATTGACCATTTTTGAAAGTTTCTGACAATTATTGACCATTTTGACAGTTTTTTTATAATTATTGACCATTTCTGACATTCGATAAAATTTTAATTATTTTGTCTTGTGTTTACAGGGTGGACGGAAACTCGAACCTTTCATTTTCTTTCTGCTTTCAAATGGAACACCCTGTATTTTATAGCAGAAATAGATCTTCGGTTATGTAACTTTTATTTTGTAGCTTTGACGTAAGATTGGTACACCCTGTATGAGGATGCCGCCTACACATACTAGACACAATTCAAAGTTTAATATAGCAAAGTTCACTTTCAATTCACCTTTAGTTTAGACCCCATTTTGAAACTCGCTAATAATTGAACAGCCTCCAGACAAGCATGATGTTAATGCATTTCAAAAAACTTAGAGTGTAATAGTAAATTTTATTACTGTTGAAGATCTGTCTTCCAGTATCTAACCTTATACATCCCAAAGTTGTTAGAATACTATAAATATGAACAAAATGAAAATGTAAAATTATGAAATTATATCCATACATTAGTATGGATCTTCATCGAGTAAAAGCCTCATCTATTCAATTTATGAAATTATGAAACGTTAATAAAGTCGAAACACAATACATGCACTCAGGTTAATAAACCTGTAAAGTTTTCAATACATAAATAAATAAGAGATAATTACTAATATTATGTTGTATATTTAGATTCCGTGAGTGAAATACTAAAAATATAGAACATTCATGTAGAAGGTAATTTTGATGAAGACTAGTGATATCAATAAAAATATTAATAATGAGCTGAAATTTTCTGCACGCCATTGTCTTTGGGCAGTTATAAACCCATAGCGGATCTCTTGACATGTTGGGATTTGTTTCTTGTTTCCTTTTGACTTTAAACGAAATACAAAAAGACATAATCCTATATAGTAGAATGGGACGAGTTAAAGTGAGGATACAAGCTTTTATACCAACATAAATGTGCTTAGAATAATATTTGATATAAAAACTGAAGATGATATAACTTATCCCGAGAAATTTAAGTTGGCTACTTAAAATCATGTTTAACCAGCTGCAATAAGGAGTGTTTTAAGAAACAAAAGTTTTAATTTTAATGAACAAATTGACGATAAAATGAATAATTCGGATGATTGTATTTCATATACGGCCCTATTCTGTATCGCAAAGTTGCTACTGAACAAGTGGTTTAGAACAAGGTCAGTGGTTAGGTTGCCACTTGTCTTCAATTGGTATTCTGTAGAGGCAACCAGTGGTTACTAAAGTTAATTTATAGTTGTTTCTGAGCAACCACAATATTTGTGGTCGTTAACGTTAGCAACTGTCAGAGAAAGGCAGAAGTGTGGTGGTAGGAAGATGGATCCGTGGATTATGAAACTTTTATTAGATCATGAAATTAATGAAATACACAATGAGAATGTATAAAAATATACTAAAAATTGTAAATATAGTATAAAATCTTATATTTTCCTAGTGATCGAGTCAGAATAATTCAGATAAATTTCAGGGATCAGAGCAATCCATTTAACATGGGTGAAGGTCAATTTAAAAAAATATAATAAAATGTTTACAAACAAAACAAATAGCCCGATTAACAACACAAAACACCCCCACTAATAACAAAATATTCTTCTAACCTCACTTTTCTCAGTTGTCAGACTTGTTAGTGGATTTACACTATAAAAGTGACTAATCATTTTTCTTAAACACTAGTAGTCACCAGAATAGCAGTTTTATTGAAAGTGGTTAAAAAGTTACTATCTATCTAGAGTTGCTTGTCAGTTAATTGCTATTAAGTTGCTTGACTGCCACTTAGATACAGAATAGGCCTGATAATATAGGAGAAACAGCTCATTTAGTAAATTCGAAGAGTATTCGATAATGGTTACTTATACATGGTGATTGATTAGTGCGATAAAGTCCAATATCTTGTAAATCCTCAAAGATATTATAAAATTAATCGCCATTGCCGTGCCGTGCGGAAATCGTATTTGAAGTAAAATGCAGGGTGTCCCATTTAAAAAAAAAAGGGGAGCAGTCGTCGGACCGCCGACAGAAGCTTGCTTCTTATGCACAATAGAATGCGAAGTTGGGAAAACCATCAATAAAAATACGCGCAATAGAATGCGATGTTGGGAATTACATTAGTCCCAGTACGTTCTACTAAGTTTTATTTTATATTTTATTGACGATTTTTTAAAAATTTTATTGACAATTATTGACCATTTTCTTCAAAATTTCTGACAATTTTTGACCATTTTTTCAAATTTTAACAATTATTGACCATTTTTGAAAATTGTTGACCAATTTTGACAGTTTTGACAATTATTGATAATTTTTGACAATTTTTCAAAAATTTTGACCATTTTAGACCATTTCCCCAAATTTTAATAATTATTGACCATTTTTGACAATTTTTGACAGGTTCTGACAATCATTGACCATTTTTGACAATTTTTAACAATTATTGACAGTTTTTTATAATGATTGACCATTTTTCCAAAATTTTGACAATTTTTGACCATTATTTAAAATTTTAACAATTATTGACCATTTTTGGAAATTTTACAAAAATTTTGGCAATTTTTAACAATTATTGACCATTTTTGACAGTTTTTTATAATTATTGACCATTTTTCAAAATTTTGACAATTTTTGACCATTTTTCAAAATCTTAACAATTATTGACCATTTTTGTCAGTTTCTGACAATTATTGACCATTTTTGACAATTTTTCGAAAATTTTGACCATTTTTCAAATATTTTGACAATTTTTAACAATTATTAACCATTTTTGACAGTTTTTTATAATGATTGACCATTTTTTCAAAATTTTGACAATTTTTGACCATTATTTAAAATTTTAACAATTATTGACCATTTTTGACAATTTTACAAAAATTTTGACAATCATTGACCATTTTTTTGAATATTTAACAATTTTTGACCTAGCCTGCCCAAAAGTCCTATGTCGTGCAATAAGAAGAAAGCTTCAAAATGTAACTTTGATCTGGCAACGCGTTCTGGAACACGCTTTAAAATTGCGACTAATTTTTGAATATGTGCCTTTAGGCGGTAAAAATTTGATTCGAAGATATTCGAAGATTTACAAGATATTGGGCTTTACCGCACTAATGAATCACCATGTATGTATATTGGGGTGATTCACTGAGACCTAAAAGATCTATTGTGCCTCATTTCTTCTACTTAGTTCCTGAGTCTAGTATCAGAGACTAGTAGTTCCTTTAGTCCTATTTCCCAGAGGAATCTTCAGGTTTTAACTGTCCTCTAATATCCCTCTTTTATCCAGTAATCTCCTAGGTGTTGTGCCCTAGGATTGTGAATTGCTATGCAATCCGCAATTATGTGGATGGAGGTGTCTTTTTCCATATCACAGAATCTACATTTTTCTTCCTTCACTATTTTGAGCTTTTTTAGGTGCCCGTTCAAGAGGCAGTGTCCAATTAGAACACGTGTATAAGCCTTACTAGATCTTTCCAATGGTCAGTTCTTCTCGTTTCTTTGGCTTTGCCTATTTCTTCCAATATTACTTTGAAACTCATACCGCAAAAGGGTCATACCGGTCCCCAAAAGGGTGTTTTAGCCCCCCTCTTTGCTAGTTCATCTATCTTTCTATTCCAGTTTGTTATGGAATCCACAGTAAAGTGTTCTCGTCTACTTCATTGAGTTTGCCTAGGAATTCCCATACCATTTTGGTACTTATTACATAAGAACTCAGTGCTTTACTATCCGACAGGATGATAATCTTTTGCCTTCTATATCCTTTATCAATATTGAACGGGGCATACCTTCTTATGGCGTGAATTCCCGTTCGAAAGATACTTGGGGTTTCTCTTCTACTTCTAGTCGCTTTAAAAGGCATGAGGAAGAAGTTTACTAAATTTTTGGTATATTTAAATTTTTATTTAATTTCTAAAACCTTCTCCGCACGCAGATTTTCAAAATAAAATCGCAAACTTCTTAATTACCACTTTCTATAATATCCAAACCACAAACATCGAAATATCGTTGTAATCCGTATCGTAGTCCGGCATAACTAATTCCAAGTCAGTCGAGTTGGATGTCTACAGAGGGCTCAAAACTTTTAATAACAATATCAGCTTTTCGGTATGAATATTATATTTAGGTGCATCTTGAATATTCCAAACAATACCGACAGTCGTATCTTCTACTCAGGAAAACTTTCTGGTGAATTTATGATCTAAAAGATAAGCTTCGGATTTAAGTCGAAAGTTATAAGATTAAGTTTAGAAATAAATTGAAGTGCGGATCAAAGAGATGGAAGAAATAACGCATCCGAGAAATTTTGTGTGTTTAATTTTATACAGTGTGGATCTTAAGTCGAACAACCCTTCCTCCCATGGGAACTGCGATATTTATCAATTTCCGTTAAAGTAGGAAAAACATCTCAGATTATATATAACGGTGGGAAAAGAAGCTGCGTAGGTGGATCATGACGAGATAAATCGATGAGGAAATGGAAAAAATACATGTAAAAGTCGAGCTATGGACAATAAAACTCGTTAATTATATGAGGCTGTTCAGTAACACACAAAGGCTTGCTTGTCTGTGTATTTCGGGGGCCATAAAAACTACTCTTACAAGTGCGATTAATTGAATTGAAAATACACATAGTAGGAGGAAGTAAGGTCGAAAAATCTACCATACATCAAATTTTTACAAGATGGATTATTATGACCCTAATAGTTTGCTCAAAAAAATTGTAGACATCAAAATTGTAGGAAATCTTATACCCTATAAAATGATAGAGGTAGAAAAAAAATTTTTTTTCAACCCGTTAATTTTACAAAAATTGTTAAGAAATTTCAAGATTTGTTTATTTAAGCGGCAAGTATAATTATAATGACAAAATCAAGGTGATAATATGATGAGATATATAGGAGATGTTTCTAAGAAAGTTTGTTTGAATCCAATCTGTAAATTACATATTTTTTCATTTTCGTTGTACCCCTGCAAGTGTACGAAAGGGGCAATTATTCCAGCTCGCGCAATGAAACTACAGAGATCAGGCGTCATGGTGGGGTTCAATAACCTAACGAATCAATCACGTACTTAAAATTCCTGAGCTGAACTGCACAAGCGTGAAAGAGTCCAATTTCGAGTGCTCTATGTTGTGCTTGCAAGCTGCGTCGCAAGCTCCAGCGGAATTTTTACTTGAATTGATGTTTGTGTCCTAACTTATCCGGACTACATCTATATACAAGAACAGAAAAAAGTTCACAATGCCAATGAACCGCGATTGTTTCATTCAGGTAACAAATATTTTCGTTAGTGTAATGAAATTTTACGTATAGCTTAGCATTAACTAATAATAAAGTTCATTGGCAGAATATAATGGCCATCATTAATGCAACAAATGATTTTACATTCTAATAATGCATTTCCCGTTAATATTAAAAACAATTTAATTGGAAACATGAATATGTTCCTTAATATTACGTATATCATTCTTTTATCATTATTTCGTTAAATAATACATTTTTAACATATTGATAGCACGATTTCAGGTAAGCGACCCTAGAACCGCAATAAACAATAATAGGCGGACATTGGAATTAAGGCAGGATAAAATAATTCAATTGTATCTCAATTCTCCAAAAGCGAATAAATATGGACAATAAGTAGAATATTTAAACGTGGGAACTTAAAACCTAAATATAAAAATTACGCGCATATACTACCTTCTTATACTAGAAAATAGTACTCTCATAGGCTCCGCCCAATTGCATCTTGCGCCTTGATTGGAAGACAACTCACTTGATTTAATCGGCGGAGAATAGTACTTTCTAGTATAAAGAGGAGTCGTTTTCATTTTATGGTTTATTTTGCATCTATAATAAAATACCTAATAGGATCTTATTCTTACCCAACTACACTCCACTGTCACGGCAAATTTATCACTTCTAAATATATTTGAATGGTAGTGGTATTAGGGTTCTATTGTCCTCGCTACCTGCGCTTCACTATACAGGAAGAATCTAGCGAAAGTTGCTAACTGAACACTTATTTACATGAAGAAGCGCTTACAATTCTGTTTAATTCTTTGAATCACCCTGAAGTGTTTCAGACATTTTTTTGAATTTATAATGAGCTCTTCAGCTATCAATATGATAAAAATACACTATAATAATGTCCAAATGTATTAACCTGTACATTGGCACGTTGCTGAGACAAAAGTGATCTTGTCGACACGTCGTCAGTTATTCTTTGGTTCCCGTTACCAAGCCACTGTTCACTATATTATTGTGCAGTCTATTAGATTCCCTGGTGCAGCGTTCATAACCCCGGATCACATCTTCTTAAGAGGCGCGTATAAATAATAGGATTTTTGTAGTTATTAACGAGGTATCTAGTCTTAGTTTTGTGTTCCTCTTCACTGTACCTATAGCTAAGCTGCTAGAGAGTCTTGAGCCATTTCATAGGTATTCATTCATATATTTGGGTTGTGCTCATCAGCCCAGGCACTTGAACTCAATATTTGTACAATTTCCCATGTTATCTACTTCCATTCCAGAAGCTTCGTGTCTTCTATAAAGGGCCCTAGTTTGACGGGAGGTATTTTCAGTTATTGTGATGATGTATTAATTCCTCTCCAAAGTGCTTCCATCTAAGTTCTTGTTAGTTCTCGCAGAAGCAGAGTATATGAGTAGGTGTTTCATCATCAAGTTCACATTTTCTGCACATAGGTTCACTAACTTTGCCCATTTTGTACAGATGTTTCCTCATTAAGGTGCAGTGTCCATACACAGTTTCAGTAGCCTGGTTGAGAGTTCCTTGTCTACCTTGTTCAGTAAACTCTTTGTATGAAGGTGCCCTTGTGTCACCCTCCATTTGAATTGGTGTTCCCTATCTAGCCAGTTCCCGATTTCCCCTCTTATCCAATCTTTTGTGTTCTGGACCTAAGAAGTCTCCTTTAGAGCCTTCTTTAACTAATTGGTCCGCAATGTCATTACCTGCAATCCCCTCACGTGCCGGCACCCATATTAGAGACACTTTGTTGCCTCTTGCCAGCCTGTTGAGAGATTCTTTGCAGTTTTTCACAAGTCTAGATCTAGTTGTTGGATTACTGATAGCCTTAAGCAGAGCCTGGCTGTCAGTGAATATTTTCATATAGGTATTTATTCTTTAGAAATAGTTGACAAGATGCTTTGAGCAGTTTGACAATACTTGAGAGGCCTCTTCACTATATCTATAGCTACAGCTTAAGCTGCTAGAGAGTCTTGAGCCATTTCATATAGTTGACAAGAAAGCATCTTGAGAGGCCTCTGCAGTCAGTATCGCTTGAAAGATCTTGGGACTACTGTTGCAATAATCGTCAATAAACATGGCCTCAAGAAAGTAGATGAAACAGAATTCCCTAGAATAGTAGGAAATGTCACCAGAACAGAAACAGACAACATCATAAGACATTCGCCAAAATTCACTGCAAAACTAATAAGCGACGATAGGAAAACTGTCAAAACCGTAATAGGCACTGTAAGCTACTTACGTAAAGCGAATGAAGACTAAACCATGTGCAGATTTAATCAATCAGAGGAGGAAACTGCAGAGCTGCAACTGCCTGGTGAATGGAGAGTTTCTTGTACTAGACGAAGAAAAGCTACAAGTGGGAAACTATACGAAAGGTTCAGTCTCAAGGATAATTGTTACATATAACGGGTAGAATGTAATTAAAACTCTGAGAATCACAATAGATTTGAAGTAAGAACTGTTTTACCCAATTTTTGTTTTGGTTTCGCTAGACTAGTTCCATCGTCTTCATTGTTTTTTTTTAAATTATTTTAAATGAAAAGTTAAAAAGAGAATTCATTAACATCGTAATATATTTTAATTAAAATCTCAAAAAAATAAAATTCTTCTCTAAAAACAACTTTTCTATTAGATTTTATTCCGCTTATAACGTTTTGATATAATGTATGCTGGGATTGATACTCCCCCGTTTCCTTTCTCACTAAACTCCATTATATTTTTTGTTGTAGACCAGTCCAGTTGCCTAGCCGAAGGCGTAATGGGTGCAGACCAGACCAGAATACACTGGATGAAGCAACTCACGCTCCAGGCAACACTTCTCATGATATGCGGGTTGCATAGATTGCGTTACCGTTAGCCAGCTAATGTAGTTAATGGATTGTAATTGAAAACCGTAAGCTCTTATATTCCAAAAACGGGAATTAATTTTATCTGGTTTTTTCCATAAATTCGATAAAATGTGAATTTTTTAGGTTTGGTTGGACAGACTGGAGGATAAATTGAAATATAATGGAAATAGCTGTAGTGAATGAATATTCGATGATTTGTGTAAAAAAAAGTATCCGGTATTAGAAATAGTATCTTTTGTTCCCACGTTGCAAGAAAAGAGCTACGTTATTAAATTTAATAAAATGTTCTGAAAGTCGAACTCAATATTTTGAGTTTTGTAGCTGATAAATAATGTTATTAAATCGTCGGTAATAGTTCAAGATCTTCCCAACAGTATTTTGATCGTTAAAATCTACGCCACACGTTGGGCGCCAAAAATGTAACCCTAAGAATTTGAGCTCGAGCCCAAATATGAATTTATTTATATAATTTAAATGATAATAAAAAAACAAGTGCAAGATTATCAATTACTTTGTCTATTCGGTCACATAAGTTTCGGTTGCTCCGGTAACAACCTTAGGTCTTCGACGTCGCTCAGAACGGAGTTAGGGGTGGATCCCTCTACTTGATCTTCCGGACAAAAAAAAGTAGACAACTTGTAAGGGCGCCAACTGAGTTTTCCACTTTGGCCTAGCACGACTAATTTCCCCCGATAACTCAGTAAAACAAGGGATGAAAATAAAAGGCAAACCTCAGCTTATGTTCTTTATAATTTTACAATGAAAACAGTTAATACCCTTAAGGGGGTGTTTTACAATTAATAACTACTGAAAACCCTAGTAAATGCCCCCCACTTAAAAAATAGCGTGAACATCTGTTACACATCAAAAGTCAAATAACTAACACTAAAATTCCAAAACATCTATACCAAAGTTAAACGACCTAAGTAGTGTGAAATTGATATGGCTGTTCAAGTGAACCAGTAGCGATTAAATACGAACCTATTAATTATATGATCTATAAACGAATCTGAAAAGTAATGTAAAGTTTATACAAGAAATTCCATACAAGGCGACACCGTAGTCAAGGCGTTGGTACCAAGGCAGAGTCGCAGGCGCAAGTGGATTAAATTATGAAAATTTACCGCAAAATATTAATTTCCACCATTACAATTTCATGAAAAAGATTACTTACTTACTTACTACTACCTATCTAATATATATACATGATGGCGCAAATCCTATTCAGCCACAAACCATTCCGTGGTTAGGAAAAAAAATAAATAAAAATAAGTAACTAAATTAGGAAGACCCCCGATACCGGGTTACCCTCAATGTGGTCTTCTTCAAGAAGTTGTGGAGAAGTAGCAGCAAACTCCAGGAGGCATCACTATCTATCTACCAGGTAGACTCCAGACATCCCGAAGTGTGTATCCGGAGGGTGTTAATTATCCCCTGGCCCCACAGGTGAACCCTTAAAAATTAAAACAGGTACCAGCTAAAAACTGAGCCTTAACAGGAACAAATCCTAGTTGTCGGACTACACATTCCCAACACCTCAACAAGTTAAGCTGGTCTCGGCCTATGCCCGAAGCTAA
This sequence comes from Lochmaea crataegi, assembly GCA_947563755.1. Lineage (NCBI taxonomy): Eukaryota > Metazoa > Arthropoda > Insecta > Coleoptera > Chrysomelidae > Lochmaea > Lochmaea crataegi. The sequence goes on from OX387433.1 coordinate 16,992,081, forward strand.
TTTATAAGAATTTACAAGTAATGTACAAATCAAAATCAACACCAAATTCACTTAATCAAAAACACAAAGTAGTCATAAGGCCTACTTACAATCAACAGTGTCAGCAATAGTATACTACACTGAATTTAAATCAAATAATAAGAATACGATAAGCATCTAGTCATAGCCAGGGTAGGTTTGAAGAACCACCCACGAATTATAGTATTCGTTAGACTAAAGCGGGCAAAGGAAACCAAAATATACACAGGGTAACAGAATAGACTGTCTTACAGCCTTCTCAATCAAAAATTTGCAATCAACAGATGGTATTTTACCACCAACTGTTCTACCTCCAAAATACTATGAATCTATGGGACATACCTTTTCCAAAAAGGGTCCAATACTCAAAATTTTCCTTACTGGATGACAACCAACAAATAATGAACCAACAACAACATGTGGCACACCTCCAATTCCAAAACTTCAACGTTGGCGGTTTCCTTTAAATAGTTATAAATACATAGTGATGCGAAATCAGAAAGTAGAAAAAAAACTTACATTCGTTTTAGTGCAATATATCCCCTATAAGGGTTTGTGAAAACAACTTCCAGAACAGGACGGAATTCTCCAACAATACGAACTCCCGTAGAACAAAATACTAAACCGTATATTCCACAACTAATTCAGAACGAGAACCTATAAAACCCAGCAAGGGATGTCTTCCCAGTCATAAACAAAATTCAGATTCTCGTTCGATGCACTTTTGGAAACTGAGCCATCTAGTAGGAGCACACACCGGAAAGAAAGGTGACTGACACTTCAACTCCAGTACAGAATACTACCATAGAGAAACCTACCCGAAACATACATCTGAACTACTCTGAGCGACTTCCTCACAGATCAAGTCATAAAGTGCTACACTTCCCTCTATGTAAGCCACGGCATGACAAACGAACGCTTTTATCCAAAACAAACGAATTAAAACGTAAGAATAAAAAAATTGCGTTTTGTCCATGGTTACAGAGTTATTGACAAAATGGCCCCCTAGATCTCCAGATCTAAATCCATTAGATTTTTTCTTCTGGGGATTCTTGAAAGAAAAAATTTACTTTGAACCTGTTGAGAGTGCGGAAGATGTAGTTGCTCGTATTCACGCTGCTGTGACATTTATAGACGAAAACATGCTACAGAGGGTTCGTGATTCAATGATAAATCGTGCAAATATTTGCATTGAAGTAGGAGGCGATTTGTTTGAACACCTTTTATAAATTAATTTCTTGTTTTGTAACAAATATTCGTTTTTAATAAAGTTTAAACATTGAATGTTAGATCTTTGTTTTTTGTCAATAACTCTGTAACCATGGACATAACGCAATTTTTTTATTCTTACGTTTTAATTCGTTTTAGCCCCCCGATTCATATTCTGAAAGGACGGGCGTCAATTTTGAGACACCCTGTATATACAATAGATGTAGTGACAAATTTACAGATTCCCCCCTTACTTCAAGAGAATTCACTCAGGTGAATTCTTACCAGCGCTAGCTGGCTTCAAGTCCTTGATATTCCAGGTACCACGGTCGTTACCCTTGTCATCCATCAGTACATATGTCCATGGTGAAACTCTTTTCTTAATTAAGTAAGGACCTACCCAACGGGGTGCCAATTTCTTGGTGTAAAACTGCGTCGCGTCAGACAAAACAAAATTCTTACGCCAAACAAGTTGGTGAGGAAGCAACTCCTCTCTGTGCCGAGAACTTATAATCCCATAAGTTCTCTCATTTTTTTGCGAAGCCTTGTCCAAGCGAGCCCTAACTTCCTTAAATATCGCGACAAACTCCTATCCGAAGAGCAATCCCTAAGCCTATCCTTTAAAGCAATTTCAGAACCACATTCCTACCAAAATTGCGTAAGGGTAGGAAGTTCGTCTGGACACCATAGTGTGATGCCTCTTTTAGTAGGATTAGTAGGATCTTCCGTTTGAGGTTCATTGTGATGCTAGTGGGTATGGACTTGGGGCTGTTCTCGTCCAACCTCATCCTGAAGGAGACCGCGTTGTTTGTTATTTGAGTCGTTCATTGAGTAGGCAGCTACTGAATTCCTGTGGTGTCTTTATCTATAAATATTTACAATATTTTTTAAAATGTTTTTTTTCGGTTGCCTATACGCACCCCTTGTCGTTTTTTTCAAATTTTGGGGATTATCCCATAAACAAATAATAGTTTGCCTGTTTAGGCAGCCAATTTGCTGTGGCTGTTATGTCTTCCGACAGTACAAGACTTACCATATGATGGTCCAGAGGACAGTGGTATGTTGAAAAGCCTTTTAGACAACGTAGGTCGTGCCTGCTATAGTCACCTGTTTGGAGACATCCTTCGAAAGATGTATAAAGGCCTTTGAATGAAAAAACCCTGGTCAAATATGCCAGAAGTCTAAGACTCTTCTTGAATTCCAGGTGTTTGTTTGGCAAAACTTAATGAGATGCCACTTGCATATAATATCACCTGCGGTACCCTTCCCTTGCAAGGGAGTCCACCTTTCCATTGCCAGCCATACCAGAATGGCCAGGGATCCAGACCAGAGACTTTGTTGAGTTTGTCCTATCGAGAGGTTTAATATCAATTTCGACGTTACTCGTTAAGAGATTTTAAAGCGTCCGAGGAAATGTTCATTGTTTTATCTGTTAGATTTGTTTCCTCCAATCCCTCCACATATAAATCAATAATGTAAATACAGTAGCAAGGGATCTTAGGTAGGTTGATATTTCTGTCCAAGATCTGCGAGCGTATACGCCTGCACCAGAGCCTGAGGGAGTTATAGAGCCATCTGTGTACCTGCAGCTTTCTGCTCTTAGTAGTTCCTCCTTACAGAGGACCCAGTCATTTCTATTAGGAATTGTTGATGGAACATACTCAAGTAAGCTGGTTATATTTTTAAAATTGATAAAATTGTAAAACGTTTTGTGATTATTCATGTATTTGATGTAAATGTAATTTAATTAACTATTTTCTCCGATATCATCCATCAGTAATTAGTTGTTGAGATACTATTATAAGTTATATTTATTATCAAAGATAACAGACTACTATAAAGTTATGTTTTCTAAGAAGTTGTCGTCTGTGTCATCCACTCTGACGATGTGTAAATCAATTAGCAAGACTTGTCACAACCCCTCTCATAACACTATACTCGACATGTTCATTATTTTGGGCGGCAATAATGCGAGAAGTATGTTCAGCGTATAGAGGAGAGTTTGGTATTCGTGTATAGGTAAACTAACGTAGAACAATGTTACATTGGTGACGAAGCTCCAGGCATACTATGTAAAGCAACCCTTAATATATTAAGGGCGGATGTTGACAAATGACGACGAAGGTCTTTACAATTTTCTATAAGGTTGTTGTTTATGTCACACGAAGTGTAAAACTAAATGCTACCGACATATTAACATGTATTTACAAAGGAAAGATACAATGTATACGACTATCTAGGAAATTGGGTGTTTAGATATAGTCATATAAAGAGCTTTGTATTGTTTGCAATTTTAAAAGAATATTTCTTTCCAAGGCTTATATGCGACGTTGAAAGATACAGAAAATAGTTAGCGGAAGACCAATTAATAGATCACAAACTAGAAAGAAAAAATAGGCGGAAATATAGTAGGCAGAACCACGATCATCATAAAAGGTGTGCGTAAAATGTGTGCACAAGTCATTCAATCCCGAGGTATCCTAGACGAGGATGGCTATTAGATTGCAAACCGCAATCCTAGCTTGCAATTCACCAACCTTGACACCCGTCACCAGTTTCTATAGAGAAGGGAGAAGAGTCAGCGGGACCTCTACTATGCTTCAGATTGGAGAGACCCAGATGGGCAATGCTGCCAATTACTCGCTTGGGTCTGCATGGATCAAGCCTGTTCACCAGCAATAGCTAGAGTCAAGCTGTGGGGGGTGTTAAAGTTGCAATCACATTACCAGCAACAGCTTAACACGAAGACTTCAGACCCTGGAAACTTCGTTTGTGTGTCCTTTTACATCATCAACATGTGAATATTAAACTTGATTGATTGGTTCGGGACCACCAGTCAGAGGCTTAGGGACCTCGGCACCTAAACCTTAAGGCTTTTTGTGTGTTGTGTTGTGTTTGAAGAGACCAGTAGCCCTTATCAGGCTCAACAGTCTTTTCACTAGGTCCTTCTTAGAGAAATCCTCCTTGGATACTCTAGTCCTAGGAGTCTATATCTCCAATGAGACAGTGCTTCACATTCGAAGATAATGTGAGAGGTTGTTTCCTCCTCTTCCATGCACAACCAGTCCAGGAGGAATTGGCGCATGAGTACCGAAAACTATTCCACCTCAATTTTTTTATGCGATCCTCTTTTTTGTTATTGAAGCTTGCTTCTTATTGCACGACATAGGACTTTTGGGAAGGCTAGTGAACTCGTGAAACGTGCGATGTTACGAAAAAACGTTCGTTACGCGATGACTCATTAGAAAGAGAGAGAGAGAGAGAGAGAGAGAGAGAGAGAGAGAGAGAGAGACGCAGGCCATAGAGTACGTTCAGTGCAGAGAGAGAGAGAGATAGACTCAGGCTATAGTGTACGTTCAGTGCAGAGATAGAGAGAGAGGCGCATTGAAATAACGCGCTGCGTTAAAATTTTGAAAAATGGTCAACATTTTGAAAAAATGGTCAATAATTATAAAAGACTGTCAAAAATGGTCAATAATTGTTAAAAATTGTCAAATTTTTTGAAAAATTGTCAAAAGTGGTAGATAATTGTCAGAATCTGTCAAAAATTGTAAAAACTTTCAAAAATGGTTAAAATTTGTTAAATATTTTAAAAAATGGTCAAAAATAGTCAATAATTGTTAAAAATAGTCAAAATTTTTGAAAAATGGTCAAATTTTTTGAAAATTTGTCAATAATTGTCCTAACCTGTCAAAAATGCTCAAAACTTGTCAAAAATGGTCAAAATTTTTGAAAAATTGTCAAAAATGATCAATAATTATCAAAACTGTCGTAATTGGCCAATAATTGTCAAAAATGATCAATAATTATTAAAATTTGAAAAAATAGTCAAAATTTGGAAAAAATGGTCAATAATTATAAAAAAACTGTAAAAAATGGTCAATAATTGTTAAAAATTGTCAAATTTATTGAAAAATGGACAAAATTTTTGAAAAATTGTCAAAAATGGTCAATAATAGTTAAAATTTGGAAAAATGGTCTAAAATGGCCAAAATTTTTGAAAAATTGTCAAAAATGATCAATAATTGTCAAAACTGTTAAAATTGGTCAATAATTGTCAAAAATGGTCAATAATTGTTAAAATTTGAAAAATAGTCCAAAATTGTCAAAACAATTTTGAAAAATGGTCAAAATTTTCGAAAAATGGCCAAAAAAGGTAAAAAATATGTATATATATTTTTTTTAATATATTTTTCATGGGTCAAAAGTACCATAATTTGAGATTTTTCGCACCTTTGAAAATTCATATCTCTAAACATATTAATTTTATCGTGTAAAGTCATGGGACCTTTTTAAATTGTATTTTAATAAAGTATACAAAAAAAAATTGTCCGGTTGAAAAATAGCAACATGCATATATTATAAGTAGGATAATTTGAAGAGGATCGCACAAAAAAATTGGGGTGGAATACTTTTCGGTACTCATCCGCCGATTCCTCCTGGACTAATAGGTTTCTCACTATATATCCCAATTGTATGCATGTGCTTCCTTAGGGTACAGTGACCAGTGAGTAATCCCGTCACTTCCCTTATCTGGCCCCTGCTGAGGTTTAATACTTCGTTACTAAGCGACTACGAGGGTTTTTTTACCAGGAGTTTGCTGAGTTCCTGTTTTGGCACGTGTCTCCAGTACTTTTGATGTTTAGTTAGAATCCACCGAGATGTACAATTAATCACGTGCAGTAGATTTTGATATTCCAAATACTGGTTCAGGACCAGTGAACACAGTTTCAGACCCTAGCTTTGCTAGGGTGTCTGCCTTTTCATTGCCTACAATACCCTTGTAACTTAAGAGTTACTCTATTATGGTTTGCCAGGGTTGAAAGTTTTTGTAGGCAGTCCCAGACCAGTCTAGATCTGATCTGGGGACATGCAAACATTTCAGTGCTGCCTGATTATCTGAGAGTATGATGATGATGAGTAGGATGTTTTGGCCTCTATACCCCCTTTAGATGTTCATTTGCAAACACGTGTCGATTTCGTAGATTTCTACATGGAATACAGATGCAAGCTTCCCCATTGCACCTGGGTCTGGTACCATGGACTCCAGCTCCTGTTCCTATGTCAGTTTTAGATCCGTCTGTGTACCACACCAACGTTCCTTCCTAACTGCATGCTTCCTACCCATCCCAGTTTAGCTGGATATAGTATAGTTGGTTGTCGTTAATTGTGGCCAGCATCATTTCTCATTTCAAGAAGCGAGTTTGTGATAACATCTGTGATTCTGGAATGACTATGGGTGTTGGTACCTTCGTGCCAATTCCCATTGCATGCAGAGCAAGAGGCGGAAGATTGAGAAGGAGTAATCTAATTTCGATTGGGACACAATAGACATAATTGTCACAGTGCACAGATTTGAACACATCATAGAAACCAAAACAAAAGTGTATGAATGTTGTGAATGGGCATTAAGTTGAAAGGTACAGAAAAAAACAATGTCTGATAAAAATGGTGGATAAGCAATCAAACTTTTGCCCATATCCTACTTTTACAATATAAATGGTAACTAAGTGACTTTATTATACTGTTCCAATACACCCACTTCCTGTTTTTTTGTTTTTGTTCGTTTAATGAATGTTTTATTTCCAAGAATTTGAAGAAGCAAATTTGGAAATATGCTAAAACAATTCACTGAATTTTTAAAATTACCAGCTCCTAACTTATATACAATACACTGTTTTCGACGCTCCACAGCAACACTTTTAACAAATGCAAGTGGAGATTTATTAATACTCTAATACTACTGCAGAAAGGGAAATGGAATAGTTCATATACAGGGTATCCAGCTTTTTATTGGCATTGTATTGGTAAAATATAAATAATAAGAAATAGGTTATATTTGTAATTAGAACAAATTTGTCTGTTTATAAATGCAATTGAAAGACGTTTTGGAATCCCCAGTGTCAGTCCGGTTTCCAAGAAATTAAAGAAAACACAAATTCGTACTTATTTGTTTGTAAGCCACAGTGTTTATTTATAAAAATAATGAAGAAAGTTATTGAAACAACTTGTTTTAAATGAAATGGAGCTGAAGGAGTCATGCTTGAATTTTCAGTTCACTGTTTCATTTCTCCAAAAACATCATTAACTTTCATTTTTAGATACGGGATCATTATGATCTATCAGTAGCAGTACGGTCCTGACAACAATTAAAGCATGCCTTCCAAAATATTAACCCAAATGATATCTGGAAGAAAACATTCAACAAACAGATACCAGATTATTTACATCTACAATCTTCCTTATAGGATAGGATTAAAAATAACTTTGTACGTCACTTTTTAATTCGTGCAGTTTCCAAGTGCCAAGATAAGTTTGTCGATTTATACTATAAAATGTTATAGCAACGGAAATAGTTTTTAGACAATTTTTGCCTCTTGGGCGTGATTGACATAAACATTTTTTAGGTTAAACGTTAAATCATAAATTTAAAATATCATTAACCTAGCTCAGTATCTATATTCCATGTAACCAGAGTTAAAAGGAAAATAAATCATATTTTAAATCTAAATTATATCGGAAAGTTTTAGAGTTTCTATTATGTCATGATACGGCAATATAAAGTTTGAAAAAGTTGAGGATATTTTTTTAGTTATATGAGTTTAGATTGAATTAGATGCATAATTAGTTTTTGAACTTATTGCATATTATTTAAAATGGAAAAAAAACAACTTTATACCAAATAGAAATACATATTTGTCATGGAACAATAAACAAGATCTAAAAGGAAGTTTCGTATGGATAGAAGCTAAAATTAAATTCATACCAGAGGAGCTAAAGTTTGGGGAAGTTTACATGGAAACCAGTGAATTACTAAGACATGGTAAACTACCATCTAACTTCGACATGGTAAACTACCATCTTACTTCGACATTTCATTATTTCAAGGTGCTTGGTGTGATGTTCAAATTTTTTAGACAGATAGTGAGTCTCGAGCGTGGCCACACTTTCGTGATTCATTTCCCGAGACAACTATTAGATTCGCGAAGAACAAGCTATCACGGAAAAAAATACACCGTTCGTGAGAACATCAAACTTGATTTTTGTTTCCGGTTTTCGATAAGGTCGTGGATGTATCGATAATGTTTACACTTTGAGTTCTGTTTTCCGTCTAGACAGAGAACTTCTGTAAACTGTCTGTGAACTAACTCCTTACTGTCCGTTTCACTAATTCGAACTAACTGTTAACTCGCTCAAAAACCCGCGTCCTTCTCAACTCTCGAAAATTTCGAGTACCTTCCGCGCTCGTCCTATGAACAAACAAAGCGTCTTCTTTAGAATGTTCTCTAATCCCAGCGCAGCCACCAAAATTTACAGTCGAGAGACAGGGTCGGCTTTAAGTTGGTGACGTCGCAACAATATTATAAGGTTACGTTCATTTATTGTCAATGAGTACCTAATTGTCTTGTAGGATGTCTTAGGGCGATATATATTTGTTTATAGTTATTAACTTTATAGATTATTATTGATAAATTGTTCGGTAGTGAATAGTAGTATATTGTTCAATTCAATTCAATTTGCTGTTTCTAAAGCAATAAACTTGATTTTTGTTTGATGTATCGATCATGAGCAGGCCAAGAGATCTGCTGAATTTATTATATTTTAAGAATGAATGACGCAAAATTTTATCAAACTGAGCCGGTTTTATGGGATCCTTCCAGCGAAGACTACAAAATCGAAAATGCTACAGTAGCAGCCAGAAGAGTAGCATCGGCAATGACAATTGATAAATTTACAGATGTCCATGTAATTATAAAGTTCAAGAGTTTGCGTGGCTCGTACCCCCAAGAATTTTAAGAAATTCAACAGAGTATGAAGTTTGGATGTTTGTTGATCATGAAAAAATATTCCAAACTTTTAAAAGTTTCCCCAGTAGGTAAATATCGAAGAGTTACTTGTTCCAACTTGATCGGTAGAGCTTTTCTCATATTAATGTAATTTTTTTCGAATTTTGTGGTTAACGAGACCTAATTAAAACTTAAAATGGTGCTCGGTCATCCTCAAAGGATTTCTTAAATCTTCGAGAAACCCAAATTGGTACAACTCCTTTGCAAAATCTACTTCCTTGTCCAGTATCGTTATTTTTTCTTCCTTGCTGAGAGTGCTTTTGAAATTCTGCCAAATATCACTCCACACATAACTTGATACGCATCTGCGTTCTACTACTATTCCAGAAGCTTCGAGTCCTCTATATAGACCACTAGTTAGAATGGATTTTGAGGAGTTCTAATGGTTGTATTATTTCCTCTCCACAGTGCCTCTGTCTGTGACCTAGTATGAAGCAAAAGCAAAGTATGTGAGTAGGTGTTTCATCATAGAGTTCAGATTTTCTGCACTTAGGTTCACTAGGTTTACCCATTTTGTGCAGATATTTCCTCAGGGTGCAGTGTCCAGTCACCAGGTCTTCAAATATCTCTTACCCAGTTTCAACAGCCTGGTTGAGAGATCTTTGTTCAGTAAACTCTTTGTGTCAACCTACATTTGAGTTGGTGTTCAATATCTAGCCTCCTCTTATGCAATCTTTATGATTCCACAAAACGGTTCCGGACCTAGTAAGTCTCCTTTATAACCTCTTTTTAGCTAGCTGGTCCGCCATTTCATTATCTGTAATCCCCTCATGTCCCGGCACGATTGTGTTGGTCACATCGGAAACGGCGGACTTTTAAATCATCCAAAAGTTGAATTTTCCAACGTATCATATTTTTGTCAACTTTAAACCCTATTTAAGCACTGGGGAGATTACAAGTAGCAATAAAATTATTTTACTGACAGTTGACTAATTCGCTGCATATGTTTTGTCATTTCCTGTTTAAGCTGTTTCTTTTCCCACATTTTCATTACTTTATATTTCTTTTTGTACTTAATACAAAGAATTCTATAATTTCATTATATTTTTCTGTTAAAAGTTAAGTGAAGTAGAGCAATGAGCACAATAACTGAAAAAGAGAAAATATCACCTCATTACCACTTCGCTAGGCACATTCTCTAGCAAATTGAAAATTCGCCATATCTGTTAAATGATGTAAAATATATACTTTTGACCTGGATTAGTATCAGACCTACGACTCGCATCCATAGACGTGCGCAAGTTTTTCGAATATAGACTAGGTTACAGTGAAACCAAATCAATGTACATTCGTAATCGAAAACATTTCATTAATTCGTTGTCATTTGTTACTTTTCCTATACTTTACTTAATTTCAAAATTTTATATGTATTGCAAATTAAAACTGCAATACTTCACCCCTTTCAAATTTCGCTCACGACTACCCCTGTGTTTATTTTGTACTAGTAGCATGGCGTAGTTAATGAAACGAAAATTTTTCAAACGGAAAATTTCCAGCTTTTCGTTTATTCCACTATCCAGAGGAAAATTTAACTAATACTAGTCCCTTTTTCTCCACCACCGTCGAAAGCAAATAATATGGCGGTTTTAAAATGAACGGATGAACACAATGACAATTAACTGGACGACAGAACTCGGAGGTGGATAACTGAACGTATAAATAGAGCTTATGGCTCCGGAAAGTGAGGTTAGGTATAGTTAATTCATTACAATTCGAAGCTTCAGCGGAGTTTATTCATCTGACAATGTTTTCTATTTTATTATATAGCTTCACATTAATTTAATGAACAGTGATATGGTATGCATGAATTCATGTTTTGATAACAGATAACAATTAATTATTATGTTGCTCAGGTTTTATAGGAATAATATAGTTTCAAACAGTGAAATTTATTTCTATTGTTACAGAAAAAATGGAATTTCATAGAGAGAGGTAGTCATGAGCCAAATCGGTATTGGTCTTTCTTGTCTTTCTAACGACGTCACAAGTAGTGGGTAGCCATTAAAATTTTTGTAGGTGGGGTAGGTGGGGCATAGGGGGTTGATGGGGGTGCGTTCTCTCTCATGTCGTTTTAGTTCCCCCTCTCTACCATAGAAACGGTTTTGAAATTTTTTTAAATCTCTTTTCGTTCACGAGGTACAGCCCATTGTAAGTTTTAAAATTGACACCCTGTATAATTGAAATTTTCATTATTTGTACAAATGTTAATATATTTACAAAAAATTTCAGCTCTGTTTCGAATAAAGTATTTTTTCTTCGGTCTATTCATTCTAGACTATTATTTCCGGGGCTATTTTTTCCAATTTATTTTTTTCCAGGAATCGGTTACAGGATATTTTCGCCTAAAAATTTAATGACGAATCACACATTCACAGCAATATTTTAGATTAATGTTTTAATTATAAATGTCTTTTATCCAAATTCAAGCTTCAAAAATTGTAGACTGAAAAAAAAATTTCTCTTTCTGGTCCCTTTAAACCAATAAGATAAAATTCTATTAACGCTTCTTGTTTTCTCTATCACATATCTTGCTTCTACATAAATCGCATTACAAATTAAAAGTTCAATTGCCGATACTGTATAAACTTTTTGGAAACCACTTAGTTCGTAATAATAGCAAATAACCAAGTAACCATAACCTACGATGTCGATGACATCATTCAACTTCTGACAAAACTAGTTTATTAAGTTAGTTAACAAACTAGAGTTCTGAGAAACTAGTAATTTAACTGTTTGTGCACAGGTGAACCATTTCCACGGATAACGTATTCGGTATGAATTCACTTAAATCCCTCGAGTAACTTTCATAATTTCAAAGATACAAACGGTTAATATGGCAATGATACTTATAAACTTTATGCCTGGGAAAATTGTATCAGTATTTATTATTGTTCCTTATTAACTTCACATTCAAATAATATTTGTAAATGTTGAAGTTCCATGTTTGCAGAACCCTTAACCAAAATAATTTTGAGTAAATTTTAAACTATCCTAGCTCCCTGTCAACTCACTGTAATTCCAGATTCTACGTCTATGATTCTCGCTTCGACACTATTTGGGTATAGAATTTTATGGTTTACAAGGTTTAAGGACGAAGCACACTTATCAGCACCTCATAGGAACAGCGACTGATCATCACCAGCAGATTTTATTTCTTATGTGTATTTAAATGTAAGCGCGCATACCTAAAGCATCAGCACAGCACCGACAAGGTACGTCAACGCCTCATCCACAACACAACCTTCTAGTTGACCACTCGACGGTGCTGTGACGATGCTTGTCAGGTGCTGTGCTGATAAGTGTGTTTCGACCTTGAATCTATTGTTCTGAGACCCTAATTCTGTCGGTGGTTGTAGCAGCGGCACATTGGTCATATTTTGGTTGGAATTGATCTCTCTGCTTCAACTTAGTTGTCGAAAGGCTGCAGGAGGTAGACACTTATATGGCCAAGGTCGAGCGATGTTTTTAATTTTTTCCAAACGAAAAGATGTAAGAACATAGAGTGTAAGTTCAAATTTGCCGCTATTTTGTAAATTAGTTTCTTCCAAGCCGCTAGGTGGCGATGAAATTTAGGCTCAGAGCTTAACGTTGATCTATTCGTATAGAAGTTATTTCTATGAAGGGCTGTCTTTGTAGGAAAACCAATATAAACAAATGTTATTTATCACTCGTCGCATTAGAATTTGAACTACAATAATTGGAGAAGAGCATATGAATGATCAACTTGAGAATGTGTAGTTTTCTGCATAAATTCACTTTTTTTGTCAAACTAAATTGTTTAAATTTCTATTGTTTACAGAACAATGTAACTACGTAACGAAAGAGTCATTGTGAAACTTGCTTTGCTCGCTATTCAACTTTATTCTCGTTGAATGAGGCCGTCTCTGCAATTTGTGGAGTTAATCTTCCAGTTTGTTGTTAGGAGATGTCCAACCTTCTCCTAAAACATAGGATCCCGCTCGCTTCTAGTTTACTTTAAATTGGGGATCTAGTCTGCTGGATGAAACGTCGCGATACCGCATTTGACAGGTGATAATTATGTTCACGATACCTATATCAACTAATTTTATAATGAGTTTGATCTGTCAAGGATGAAATAATCCGAAAAAACCGTTCCGCTCGTGTAAAATAGGCTATTAAGATACCAACTAGATAATATTTGAACTCCTTAAGAGGTATTAATGTAGTGTGCCTTTATCGACAAAATATTCTAAATCTATTGATAAATAAATGAGATTGTTAAGACTGGTGGAAAACTGCAAAGAATCCCTCAACAGGCTGGCAAGAGACAACAAAGTGTCTCTAATGTGGCGGACCAGTTAGCTAAAGAAGGCTCTAAAGGAGACTTCATAGGTCCGGAACCGTTTTGTGGAATCACAAAATATTGCATAAGATGGGAAATCGGGAACAGACTAGATAGGAAACACCAACCCAAATGGAGGTTGACAAAAGGGCACCTCCATACAAAGAGTTTAGTGAACAAGGTAGACAAGGAACTCTCAACCAGGCTACTGAAACTGGGTAATAATCATTTGAAGACAGTTACCGACCTGCGCCTTGAGGAAGCATCTGTACAAAATGGGCAAAGTTAGTGAACCTGATATGGCCGTTGATGCCACATCGGTTGAAATGACAACAAATTTTATGCTGTCGTAAAAGATAGGATGCCTTCGATTTAGTGGACTGGAATTCTGTTGGCTGACTGGTTCTCTCGCATAAATAATGACTGTATTTCGTTAACAAACTTTAACATCGAAAATACATACAGATGGAACGATGAATATAGACAAGCCTTTCAGTATGAAATAGTAATTATTAGAAAGATTTCACTCTTTCCTTTGTTGTTTTCAAAGCACTATTCACTTAAATATAACTTTGCTAACTATGCAAACTTTAACTTTATAGAAAAATGCACTTATTATGCAGGAAGCAACGGAAGTGAATTAATAACTATGAAACTTGACCCATTTGGTCTGAAAATATCGGTTTTATACAGGTAAAGGAGTGGTAGGTCTTAGCTGGGAGACCGATCGGGTTGGAAACTCAACATCGACAATGCTAGATGAGCTAAAAAAAGGTAAAAACCAGGGAGATAATGCATTTAGGCGCGAAGTGTGCGTTTGGTCACGCCTACTTCAACTGCCGAAGAATAAAAGTAAATATTGCAAGGCGCCGGTCAGCCGCCAGGGAAAGAAAACAAAACGCGATTTTGAACTAAGGTAGAAGTGTTTTGGAGGCAGTGGCGCGCCGGTAGGAATTTCTTATGAAAATAAAAGAACCTTAAATATAACTACATGAATATACAAAGGAACTAAAATATAAATATACAAATTGTTGAACGTAACATGTAGCCACGCGGACTTTATTGTGAATAATTATGAGTACTATAATAAACATATGGTGGGTACATTATTTTCTGTTTCATCAATAATTTTCGTAGCGCTCACCAAAAAACGAGTTTTATGGACACATTTTCAATACCTAGGGTTATATTATTAAAATTTTCGAGGACATTTGCAATTTTTTTTTAAATAAAATACAACTCATGTTACCCGCCGATGATGTAAAATTGTATAGGTGCCAAAATTTTCAAATTCAGTTAAATAGTTCATACGTTTATCCACTACCAACAAGCAAACAATGAAATTCAATTTCTTCATAATATTAGGTTAGATTGTACGTATACGTACCATAATTATTGGAAATTAAGTTGAAATTTTTCTCACCTGAAACAAAGATTATAATTAGATAAAATGCCAATCACCTAAAGATACTTTTTTAATCACATGCAAAAAATATATCCAAAATTCTTCATCACTTACACTTCTGATTGGTAAGACCAAAACACTCGAAATCCATGATTGAATTTTTAGATTCATTTTTCATGCCCATAATCAATAAGAAGGATACATTTTACAATTTTTTTTCAACAAATATATATTGTATTACTGAAATACTCATTATAGATATATTTTTAATCTATCAGCACTGACAACATCGCTTACAACTTTACGCATAATATTCGTCCTTGTTAATTCTGACGAATTGATTATTCGCGACGTTGCCATAAAGTAATTCACAAGTACATACGGTAAGCACCATAATATACAATACTGAATTGAGTTGAGTGGCTAGGATAACTACTTATGAAAGTAGATGTTAAAATAACAAACAACTTTTGGGTTTTGGTGCACCCTGTACTAATTTGAATAAACTGAATTGAGTTTATCAGTATATAATGTTTATTATTTGGCGGATTGCTAGAATTTTATTTTTTTCAGCATACCCCGAATAATGTTTTTTTTTTAGTTATTGAGGTCCCTTTTCTTCTTTCCGTTTCTTTCCGTTACACAATTACAAATTAGTTATTTGTGTATTTAGAGCGTAAAGTAACAGATTGCCGCTTGAGAAAGAATGTTGCCGCGCGACGCCGATCGGAGCGTGGCGATCTTTCGAAAGCGGCAATTTTACTTTACGCTCGAAAAACACACATAATTTTTTCTACAGTCGCCCTTTTAATAATTAATACAGTTTTTTATATAATCTTAGGTTATAATAGGAGTGCTAGAATAATGTTCATTTTCGCTATTCATCATGGATTAACCTTAAAAAGTTCTACTGACTAGGGATGTTAAAAAATAATCGATTTTTATATAAATCGATTTTTAGTAAATCGATTTTATAAATTACGTGTTTAAATCAATTTTCGGAAACGGCTCGTATTATTTATTGACTATTTTTCAAAATTTTGACAACTTATGACGATTATTGACCATTTCTCAAAATTTTGACAATTATTGACCATTTTTCAAAATTTTAACAATTATTGACCATTTTTGAACATTTTGACTGTTTTTCAAATTAGTGACCATTTTTCCAGCTTTTTGATAATTTTTGACCATTTTTTAAAATGATGACAATTTTAACCATTTTTGACAATAATTGTCCATTTTTAACAGTTCCTAACAATAATTGACAATTTTTAACCATTTTTGACAATTTTTCAAAATTTTAGACCATTTTTCAAAATTATTGACCATTTTTGATAATTATTGACAATTTTTGACAATTATGGACCATTTTCCCACATTTTTAACCATTTTTGACAATTATCAACTAGTTTTCAAAATTTTGACAATTTTTAACAATAATTGTCCGTATTTGACAATTTTTCACCATTTTTGGTAGTTTTTGACAATTATTGGCCATTTTTGACAATTTTTCAAAATTTTTGACAATTATCAACTAGTTTTCAAAATTTTGACAATTTTTAACAATAATTGTTCATTTTTGACAGTTTTTGTCAATTTTTTAAAATTTTAGACCATTTTTCAAAATTATTGACCATTTTTGACAATTATGGACCATTTTTCCACATTTTTAACCATTTTTGACAGTTATTGACCATTTTTGACCATATTTCAAAATTTTTGACAATTTTTGACAATTATCAACTAGTTTTCAAAATTTTGACAATTCTTAACAATAATTGTCCATTTTCGACAATTTTTCATCATTTTTGGTAGTTTTTGACAATTATTGGCCATTTTTGACAATTTTTCAAAATTTTTGACAATTATGAACTGGTTTTCAAAATTTTTACAATTTTTAACAATAATTGTCCATTTTCGACAGTTTTTGACAATTTTTGATAGTTTTTGACAATTATTGGACATTTTTGACAATTTTTCAACATTTTTCAAAATTTTAACAATTTTTGACAATTATTGACCAATTTTGACAATAGTTGTCCATTTTTGACAGTTTTTAAAAACAGTTGACAATTTTTAACCATTTTTGATAAAATTTGACAATTTTTGATAATTATTGACAATTGTTGACAATTCTGGATCATTTTTCCAAATTTTTGACCATTTTTGACAATTATTGACCATTTTTGACCACATTTCAAAAACTTTAACAATTTCTGACAATTATCAACTATTTTTCAAAATTTTGACAATTTTTGATAGTTTTTGACAATTATCGACCATTTTTCGAAATTTTTGACAATTATCGACCATTTTTCGAAATTTTTGACAATAATTGACCATTTTTGACAATTTTTGAAATTTTTTTTGACAATTTTTGACCATATTTCAAAAATTTTGACCATTTTCATGTAATTTTATTTAATTTTTAATCTGATAAATTGTTAATCATTTACCAATTGAGTTAATATGGAGGGCGTGGTTTGATTAAATAAGCGAGCGAAAAAGATTCCTTTTTTGCTCTAGAGCGAAAAGTAACAATCCTCGGCATTTGTCGACTTTACGATTTCATTTGAATATAGTAATTAGTCATTTTACGCGCGACTGTAGAAAAATAAATTTTGTCGCATTCTATTTTCAAATTATGATTGACTTCTGCCGCTGAACATGTCAGTTTTGTAGTGCAATTCTGACATAAATTGTGCAAATGTATTTATTTTTCAAAATCTCACCAAAATGCAGATTCATCAGTAATTCCATTCAATATCAAGATTAAAACCCCAAGTTCTGTTTAATTTTTATTTCAGATCTCCAAACAGTTCTATAATAAATAATTTTGGATCTCTCTGCTTCTAAAATCTCGTCGTCGACTAAGACTAGCTTTGGGAATTTCATGATCTGCTGTCTTCGGAGAGTTGTTTGTCATTTGTTATCGTCTCCTGGTGTTGGTCACAGAAGCGTAAATGATTTAGATGGATGTAAACAATGCTTTAATAATGGCAATAATACAACTGTCTTGACACAACAGTGGTAGGATAACACCAAATAATTCAACACGAAATGATGTATGTACCTGGAAGTTCGATTTTCCAAACGTGATACAAAGTGGAATGCCAAAAAAGTAAAATTATTGATTGTACAATTTCACTCATCTTAAAGTTTTCACAGAATCTGACCCAATATTGATAATAATATACCCAGTAACAGAAAATTATCAAAATCTTATATATGGGGATAATTTCTTCCTCTTATTCTTTCAAATTTATATGTTTTGATCTTTCACTTTGTATGTGGAGGAGTCTAATGATTGAGTTTATCTTTATGATTAATTAGTTCGGAACCACCAGTCAGATGCTTCGAGTCCTCGGCACCTCAGCCTTTAGGCTTTTCGTGCTCTTGGTAGTACCGTTTATCATTATCAGGCTAGATAGCCTTTTCGCTAGATCCTTCTCGTGGAAATCCTCCCTTGGGCGTTCTAGACCTATCTCCTATGAGATAGTGTTTCACATTCGAAGATAATGTGTGAGGCTGTTTCCTCCTCTCCATGCACAACCGACAGATAGGTTCCTCCCTATATATGCCAATTGTATGCATGTTCTTCCTTAGGATACAGTGATCGGTGAGTAATCCCGTACTTTCCTTATCTGGTCCTTGCTGAGGTTTAGTATTTAATTAGTCAGCAGCTCCGAGGATTTTTTGACCAGGATTTTGCTGTGTTATTGCTTTGGCATGTGGCACCGTACGTCTGATGTTTTATTTGAATCGACCGACATGTACAACCACCAGTTTTTGATATTCCAAATGCTACTTCAGGACCAGTGAATGCAGTTTCAGACTCTAGCTTTGCCAAGGTGTCTGCCGTTTCATTGCCTACAATATTCTTGTGCCCCGGGACCCATTTAAATGTGACCCTTTTGTGGTTTGCCAGGGTTAAGAGTTTTTGAAGGCAGTCCCAGACCAGTCTAGATCTGATCTAGCCAAGCTGGGGGTTTCAGTGCTTCCTGACTATCTGAGAGTATAAGAATCTTCTGGTCTCCATAACCCTTTTCGATTTACATTCGCAATCACGTGTCGATAGCGTAGATTTTCGCCTGAAATACGGATGCAAACTTGCCCAACGATAAAAAGAGTTTATCTTTAAAGTTTGGCTTTTATTTTTAAACTCAACTGAGCTGCCGAAAAAAACACAATACAATTCAATCACTCTTCTTAAAATTCCTTTCAATTAATAGTGTTTTTAACGTTGATATTTCTCAATTCTCTAAAATACTCAAACCCCCGACCATAGTTTATACACATTGAGCACTTAGTTATTATCGTATCCATTACAAATTCGAAACGAGTGTGGCTAAACACGAAACACCGGCCAATAACTGTGTTTGAGAAACCAGAACGGAACCATCATCGGCCTGCCGGAATGGACCGATGTCGGGTATATAACAGAAGGACGGTGTATCACTTCCCTTTGGTCAGCACGACCAGTGCCGTATCTTAAACAAAATTATATAAAATAAAATTTAATCTACTGTGGTGAGTGAAAAGTTTCATTAAAATTATTGTAATGTTTTTTTTTATTTATTTAAATAGTTTTTACTTGTGGGAAAAAATTATACACACTATGGCTAATTACTATCTATTGATTCATTTATCAAACTTAATTTATATACACACTCTACTTAATGTCTACTAATTTATTTACACTCGGTATATTAGTTCTAATCTATTTTTACCACTTGAATATTACACTATTTATCTGTACTATTTAATTCACTGTCCGATTACTAAGAACTTCTGTAAACTGTATCTCTTTGTCTTCGTTTCACTAATTGTCAACTCATTCAAAAACCCGCGTATATATAGTCTTTATCAACTCTCGAAAATTCTAGTATTTCCCGCGTCGTATGCGTACTAAAACCTTATTCCAGAATGTTCTCGAAAGCGCATTCGCCAAAATTTATAGTCGAGAGACTGGGCCGGCTTTGAGTTGGTGACCTCGCAACATTATGATTCATTAAATTATATGATTCTTTTCAACGATTATGAAATACAATAAGAAGTTCCTACATCAAACCATCTCTCTCATTTACATTCGTATATCAGACTTGTATTCACAAGAGGTGGTTATCAATAAGTCAATATACGCAATTATATCTTATTTACCTAATTACAGTTACCTGTAAAAACTTGTCATATTTTAGTAAAGCGTGATTATATCTTATTTCACCAGTCTTTGTACGAACTTCCGGTACGTATGTATTTTCGTGTTTTGTATTTGATAAAGTGTTGTAGTTTTCTTGACTTTTTCATCACCTACCTATGCCTCCATCTTGCAGTGGATCATATTATGGTGCGATCTAGCGGCGCGTGTCAAAACTACGTAAGACGTAAGAGAATAGGTAACCAGAAACTGTAATTTGTGTGCCACCATCTATATTTCACTCACTTAATAATGCAAATGTTGCTATGTTTCTATTAGATATTTCATTGTTCCTGTGGAATCCCGAGACAGACACATCTTAAATGTATTTATAATATTAATGAAATCACCAGAACAAAATAGTCACACAGTCTATGTTTAAATTAATATTACCATAAATAAATTTTCAAGGAGTCCTGCAAAGGACCACTGAATAAGTCAGTTGTTTTCTACAATTGACGAAGGTTATTTGAAAATAATATTCCGCATATTTATGTCTGTTTTGGTCGATTTTACCTTGTTAAAAACCGCCCATAAAATTAGAAATATCTGTGACAACTTTGTTTCGTTTTTTTTTAAATATAAAAGAGATCAAAGT
Source organism: Lochmaea crataegi (assembly GCA_947563755.1). Lineage (NCBI taxonomy): Eukaryota > Metazoa > Arthropoda > Insecta > Coleoptera > Chrysomelidae > Lochmaea > Lochmaea crataegi. The sequence goes on from OX387433.1 coordinate 17,012,661, forward strand.
ACATACAAAAAATTAGGCTCACACAATTTTTTCACTATTATTAATATCACAAATATATTTAAGGTGTGTGTCTTGGTTTTTCACAGGAACAAGGAAATATCTAGTTTATAATTGAAACATGGCAACATTGACATTAATAAATGAGTGAAATGTAGATAGCTGCACACTAATTGCAGTTTCTGGTTACCTACTTTTCTTCTTTTCGACACGTGCCGCTAGAACGCACCACAATCGCTTCGCTTGAATGTTGGTGAAGCGAGCTTAATTTTTAAAGTCTGGCTTACTTGTTAAGCCAAGGTGGTGCAATCGGGCATGGAGCAATGCTTGGCTGAAAATAGTAAAAGTTTATCATTGGCCGTTTTTGCACCAAGCCTCAGATATATCTTGTCAAAAGATAAGTTCGCCTACTTGAAAGCACTTGTAATAGAAAAACATTAGACGAGTTCAGACGGGCTTAACGGTTGAGCTGCTAACTAAGCGTTCAGGAGCCAGATTCCTGACCGAGGGAGTAGAGCTTTCTGAGTAACCAAATATTTTGTCTTTGTCACTGCAGTAAAAAAGTAACCAAGCAAAATGTTCTCTCAGGAAGCTCAGATGAATACGGCACCAGGCAGGTTGCTGTCGTTTTGCTGACTCTCAACTGTCGAGCATCAGTGATCACCGAGTGTTGGGTGGCCCTTTTAATAATTAAAACAGTTTTTTATATTATCTTAGGTTATAATAGGAGTGCTATAATAATCGTCATCTTCGTTAATCATCATGATTAACCTTAAAAAGACCTACTGACTAGGGGTGTTAAAAAATAATCGATTTTTATATAAATCGATTATTATTTTCTTATAATCGATTTTTAGTTACCAATTATTGACCATTTTTCAATATTTTAACAATTATTGACCATTTTTGACAATTATTGACCATTTTGACTGTTTTTCAAAATTATTGACCATTTTTCCAAATTTTTTATAATTTTTGTCAATTTTTCGAAATTTTAGACCATTTTTCGAAATTATTGACCATTTTTGATAATTATTGACAATCGTTGACAAGTATGGACCATTTTCCCAAATTTTTGTCCATTTTTGACCATATTTCAAAATTTTTGACAATTTTTCGAAAACTTTAACAATTTTTGGCAATTATCAACATTTTTCAAAATTTTAACAATTTTTAACAATAATTGTCCATTTTTGACAGTTTTTGATAGTTTTTTACAATTTTTCAAAATTTTTGACCATTTTCCAAAATTATTGACCATTTTTGATAGTTTTTGACAATTGTCGACCATTTTTCAAAATTTTAACAATTTTTGACAATTATTGACCAATTTTGGCAATAATTGTCCATTTTTGACAGTTTTTAAAAATAATTGACAATTTTTAACCATTTTTGAAAATTTTTCAAAATTTTAGACCATTTTTCAAAATTATTGACCATTTTTGATAATTATTGACAATTACGTACCACTTTTCCAAATTTTTGACAATTATTGACCATTTTTGACCATATTTCAATTTTTGACAATTATCAACTATTTTTCAAAATTTTGACAATTTTTAATGATAATTGTCCATATTTGACAGTTTTTGACCATTTTTGATAGTTTTTGACAATTACTGGCCATTTTTGACAATTTTTCAAAATTATTGACCACTTTTGATCGTTTTTGACAATTAGCGACCATTTTTCAAAATTCTAACAATTTTTGACAATTATTGACCAATTTTCCAATTAATGTCCATTTTTGAGCATTTTTGATAGTTTTGGACACTTACTGACCATTTCTGAAAATTTTTGACCATTTTTCAAATTTTTTTAAAAATTGTTGACAATTGACCATTTTTGACAATTTTTCAAATTTTTTTTCAATTTCTTGACAATTATCGACCACTTTTCAAAATTTTAATAATTATTGACAGTTTTTGACACATTCTGAAAATGTTTGACCATTTTTCAATTTTTTTTTCAAAATTTTTGACAATTATCGACCATTTTTCAAAATTTTTACAATTATTGACAATTATTAACAATTATTGACAATTTTTGTCAGTTTTCGACAATTTTTGACAGTTTTTGACAGTTTTTGATAATTATTGACCATTTTTGACAGTTTTTGACAAAAGTTGTCAATTTTTAACAGTTTTTGACCATATTTCAAAATTTTTGACAATTTTCATATAATTTTATTTGATTTTTAATCTGATAAATTGTTAAATATTCACCAATTGAGTTAATTCGGAGGGCGTGGTTTGATTAAATAAGCGAGCGAAAAAGATTCCTTTTTTGCGCTAGAGCGTAAAGTAACAGTCCTCGGCATTTGTCGACTTTACGATTTCATTTGAATATAGTAATTAGTCATTTTACGCGCGACTGTAGAAAAAAATCTTTGTGTCATCAACTTTGAATTTCTCCATTCTTACCACATTACAATGGTGATGCTTCATTATTTTGTAATAATGAGAATTGTAATTGTAGTCAACCCCATGCAAGTGGCCATAGTAGCTGAGCACGTTAAAAGGTGAATAAGAAAAGTTAAAAAGTAGAAATTATGCTTCAGAAAATAGGATAATCGACTAATGTTACATTCATATCAATTTAAATTGAAATTCATTTTCTTGATTATGTTGGTAAATGTAAAGAGACAGAAAGAAGAAGTGGGTTGAATGTTTTCCATTCTGTAGAAGAATATTATTGTTAAATCTTACAAAAGGATTTTATAAACCAAGCAAACAAACGAACGCTCATAAACGGTTGGAAAAGGAGGAAAAATGCAGCAACTGTTTCAGGATTAATTTCATTTTCCATCTTTTCGAAGCATCAGATGTCAATCATGTAATAAGTGCTGAGAAATTACATGATAATTCCTTATCTTCAACTCAAGCCAGGAAAGTTCAGGTCTTATCCTAGACATGACTGAAATTAACTTGATGCATGCATGCCGTTACAGAGTTTTTACTGATATGATTCAAAAACCTTATCCCAAAAATTCTGGAGATTGTTTTAATACCGAACTGACTATCCTTCTGCAATTCAGCCTTCTGATGAAAGTTGGGAGGATAGGGCAACCCCACAGCACCTAGGCCTCATTAGGCCCTTTGTGCATCCTCTTGAAAGTCCTTCTCAGTACATCAACCAGCCTATGGTCTTAAGATAGTTGATAACATCCCCAAGAGGAATTTGATAGAGCCGAGTATGCTCTACCGTTTCATGTTCCTGTTCACAGCCTCGACATGAGGATGTCCCTAATAGCCTCTTTCTATGAAGATGTTTGTTCAGTTGTCCAAGTCATCGTTAAAATATTTTTTCTGCTGCACTGACAGGATAATACGGTCCCCTGCAGTTTGTGGCAGTGATTTCGTGAAATGGGACGGAAGTGTGTAACAGGAAGCCAGTGAAGCGCGCGCTATTTGATTTGACCAATGAGCGCGAGCGGTGGTAAATTTCGCCGGTGGTAGTAACGAATTTACCGAAAGGTCGGTATTTTCAGCCAACAGAGTATGCATCAGCTGTGCTCTTAAGCTACAGTGTTGTGTATAAAGTTTGTTGTTATATGAACTAATTTATATTCGTAAACTATTTTAATAATTTTATTTACTGTTGTTAATAAGTGTTTGAAAAACGTCTGTTGTCTCCGCTCTCTTCCAAAATTGAGCAAGGTGAGATGTCAGATGTTACACATCATACGCCACACGAATAGAGCCTAAGTCTATAATTTGCATTTTTGACAACCTGTGACAATTGGTAACTTTCAATACCAATAATATCAGTCAGTTTCACGCAAATAAATCACGTTAACTTCTCTTTCTGATACTTCTACCAATTTTTTTAAGCAATTGTTAGTAATTAATTATTTCTACAATATAGCTAGGGTTTGGTTTAAATTAAATTTTAGTTCAACTCGTTCTGGGAAAAACAATTTTATAATTGAAAACCTCAACAAAGTGTATCGCCCTCCGATGGCTCGTCACTGGCCTACTCTTCCTCATCGAACCCTTTTGGTCCAGGAGTGTACAATGCCTACCGTGACCGCAGCTACGTTCCGATTTTGTGCCCGTGGCCACTTCCTGCCCGGAATCGGCTGAATTTACTATTTATTAGTATGGAAGCTTTTGATATGGCGCAATCAGTAGGATATGTGCGGTCGCTATTCACAGTTATGTATCGGTTTTCGAGCTCGTTGTTAGAGGGTTAATATTGGTTGGGAAAGCATTTATGATATTATAAACTGAAAAACATTGTATTGTACGTTGTTTTTAATACAGTTTTATCAATGCTGTTGCTTTTAGGTTCACCTGCATTAATGTATGTTTGTTTGTAACAGAACTGTCAAAGATATTTTCATTCACTTCTAAACGTCAGATTAAATAAACTCGAAACATTTACTATTATCAAGGACGGTAGACTCCGTTTCACCTAAGAAGAACCCACGTGAAGTTGCAGTCGAATGCGCGAACTTGTTATCAAAACCAGCGCCATATTGTAAAATTGACATTCGACTTCAAATCAGTAGCGTAACGTTTTCACATTTTGTAGGTTAACACAAAATTAGAATATTAAAAATGTATTTATCATGTGTATTGTTTAAATAAAACATATTTTGAAATTCTTTGAAGCTTTTCGAGATATTTTCACATACAATAGACACTGGTAAATATATGAAAATACTTGTTATCGTTAAAAAATGATTGCTTCAAACACAATCTCAAATGTCAATAATAAAATTGCTGTCGGCATGAAACATCGTTTGTAACGCCAATGGCATGAAACGGTCGTTACGACGCGACATAGATAAATAAGACATATTTTGGTTTCTGCGCAAGACAGTTGGCAAACTTCGCGTGGCTTCTTCTGATGTGAAACGGAGTCTAATAATATAATAATTCAATAGGATTGTTTCAAAGTCATGAACAGGATCATCAGAATCAACGATTAATTAATTCCCGCATCAATTGGTGATAGTTATTAGCAAATTTCAAATCATAATACATGTAACGTTCATTTCGTTCACTTTACTTTTCTCTATTTAATTAATAATAAATTATCGTATGGGCGGCGAATAGCCAGTCCCAACACCCAACACCGAGAAATGTTTCGAGGCTGAATGTATTTACTGTCGACAAGAGTCGAAATCAACGTTTTCATACGGGCCGAACGAGTTCCGTCTGCCGTGAAAACAACCACTGCTATTTGTTATTCCCACTTCGACCTCGTTCTTATCTCTTCTTCTACCAATTAATAGTTAAATGTGAATTAAGAATTCACTATTGAAATGTAAATTCCTTTCCTGGTCAAAGCGTCTGAGCTTGGCATGAACACGAGACGTAAGTCTGTTCTCTTTCATATGATTTCATGTATTTAAACAGAGGCGAAGAGGTTTCATTCTTCTTTCCTGTGAACATGTGCTATTGAAGCAACATTTTACTGTATCTTATCTTATCTTTAAAAAGTGCATTCATGTGAATGGTAAGTTATTTCGCTTTAATGTGTGTTAACTATTCTTTCTTAGCAATAACTCGAATTCATTTTACATGGAAGTTAGCAGAAATTTCAATGAAGTTATTTCTCCTGGAAGTATCCTAATGCAAACGACCCTTCAAATCTGACATCTCAAATTAGATAGGCTGCAAAGCAAGGATCTACAGGAATGAGATAAGTACTAGACCAAAGTATTTATCAAAGGACTTTCCAAATTGAAAGCAGAAACCTTGCTGTATATGGAGAGGGAGGAGATCAGGTCAATAAACGAAATCCTCACCGATCTCCACCGGCTAAACTATCATCTGGACAAAACATGGCTGGTCGAAAAAACTGAGTATCGCCTCCGCCTATCTGCTAATGTCTGACTGACTGAACGAATTAGAATACAGACCGTTGGAACTGCGTTTGTGCGCTGTTATGTGAAGCCTCCTTAATATTAGATTTAGTATTTCAGTTGGCAACACCAGATTGTCACTACTTCAAGATGGGCTTGACAAAAATGTCGTAAAATACATGTTCAGGTATCAAATAATCGTTTCAATGAATCTACATATTATTGTCAGAATAAACTTGCCCCTTTACAGTATGTGATCAATATTTTTGAATAAATTATTTCGATACCTAATCACATGGCGAGAGAGTTTTAATAAATGAAAAATCATTCGACAAAACTAGTTGCGAGGTAATAAATAGGAAAATAACTGAAGCATTTTTTTATTGGTGGCATAACAAACTATGGCAAAATATAAATAATCCATTGTATAATGTTTTCGACAAACTGGCGATCAGTAACAAGTTTATACAGGAAATTCACTTTGTTTATCTAACGGCAGCCCTCAATGTAAACATATCCGAGATCTGTTTCTATTGATCCTGTCATTAATGAACAGTTATATTTATTTTGTTGTATCCAACGGCAAAACCATCATATTCATATTGAAAAGTAATAACCATCAAAGTAATATCCAGTCCCTCTATGTTTGTAACTTGATGACCAGTACATAAATATTTGATCTGGCTAGTTAGTAATAAAATTGCGTTTCACTTTTGATGTCAAGAATATTAATATGCATGGTTATAGATTTTCTGTTTTAATACACTCAAGCATTTTGTGAAGCTCAACTAATGGATCTATTTTCATTATATACAGGGTGGGGCAATCTTCTGACATCGGAGGATTACATCGTTGTGGTACGAGATAAAACTTTAAGGTTTTGTGTGAGCTAATACAGTTACTCAGGGCACATTTTGAAAATACTTTCGATTCTACAGGGTGTTCCAAAACCACGTAGCAGCACAAAATTACATTTTTTTAAATGAAACGTACTATATTTTGTTCAAGAATCGAAAAGATCTCACCGAGAGCGTTACAAAAATATAGCATTCTAATATATTATATGGGTGTTTTAAAAAGATATGGCCAATTATTGGCAAAAAAGACCTCCTCTTTAACACCCTGCTAAACAGTAAATCAAAATAAATCAACAGGTCTTTGTATTCAATTGTCATTCACATATCATTGGCTGTGCTCAGTATTAATTACTTTTTTTATCTGTGGCTTCTTTAATACAGGGTAAAACAAAACGCAAATCAAGCAATATCTCAAAATTTTTAAATGAATCGCCCTATAATTCTTTTTACAATTTGTTAGTACAATTAATAATCTTTCAAACGATGTAGTACATTTAGGGTATAAGTTAATGGAAAACCGTAAATATTTTATGATAATGGTCAAAAACAAGTATTTTGCATATACAAATTAAATGGTATTAAATTTTTACATGCAACGTCTAAGGCATAAATTTTAATCGTAATGTAGGATGCATCTAAAATATCTTTCACTTTTACTCTTACCATTAGAGGAAGGAGACTTAATCGGAATTATGTTGGAAGCAATATTTTTGTTTACTGTGAGTAGGCTAATGTCATTATAGTACTAATAAATATAAAAGCAGTTTGCAGTCTTTACGAAATAATTAAGTCATCACAAACAGTATATCTTAGTTATGTAAGATGCAAGATTGTATTTATTTTCCAACTTTTTCTATTTTAAAAAACCTAACAATTATGGAAACCAACATTATAAAAACAATTACATTTACATAAATAAACATTGACATTTCATAAAAAGTATAGTTCATGCTAAGTGTTCAAAATGGCGACCATTTACTTCCATACACTTCACAATTCTTTTCAAAAACGAGGATCTCACTCTTTCTAACATAGCTGGAGTTATTGTGGAAAATACGTTACGAATCCTTTCTTTCATGTCTTCTCTGGTAGTAGGTTCTGTTTGATACACAAGTTGCTTGATGTATACCCATAAAAAGAAATCCATCGGTGTGAGATCTGGAGATCGAGGAGGCCACGAAATTGGTCCAGCACGTCCTATCCACCTGTCGGTAAAATGTCTGTTTAACCACCGACGTATACAACGAATGTAATGTACAGATGCTCCATCTTGTTGGAACCACCAGTTAACTCTTGTGTTTAAATCAACTTCCTCCAATAATTCTCCCAAATGTTTTTTTAGAAAATTGTAATACCTTCTTCCAGTGAGGCTACCTTCAAAAAAGTATGGCCCTATAACTGTATCTCCTACGCTTCCTCCCCATATATTTATGGACCATTTAGTTTGGGTCGTTGTACGAAACAAATGTGGATTACTATCCGAATAAAAATGAAAATTATGCCGGTTGACGAAACCATTTCTGTGAAACGTGGCCTCGTCACTAAATAAAACATTTCTTAAAAAATCTGGATATCCATTAATTAATCCACTGAACCACTCGCAAATATTTATTCTTATTGGAAAATCTCTCTCTAAAAGCTCTTGGTGCATCTGTATTTTGTATATACGGGTGAAATTTATTCTTTTTTATTATTCTTCCTATTGTTCTTCTACTAATGTCTAATTCATTACTAAGTTTTCTAGTACTTGTATTAGGATTCTCAACCAAATTTGTCATTACTAAAAATTCGTTGTCCTCATTGAAAACACGTTTTGGAAGAGCATGAGGTTGATAGGAAACATTACCTGATGTGACGAATCTTTCCTTAAGTCTTAAGAAAGCTCTTTCATTTGGATGTCTTCGATTGGGATATCTTTCACGATATACTCTTGAAGCGAGTAAACAATTTTTTGAACATTCTCCTAACACGTAAATCATATTGATCATGTCTTCCTGCGGAAAATTCATTATAGTTATTTATTATTTAAACCTAACAACACAAACGAAGAATACAGCAATATTTCTTTGACATTTATCAATAGATACTATTTTGACAGTAGCCCACTTGATATAATCAAAAATATGGCTTGATTATGTTTCGCCCTTTCTCAAACAAGCCTATAATAACAATTCTTGAAAGTGAAACATGCATAAACATACAAATTTTGGTAATTCGAGGTACCTACGATATTAACAAACATTTTATTTCAGTGATTAGATATTGTAGATGCATCCAAAATTACGATTAAAATGTATGACTTAGAAATGTTAAAATTTACAAGACGTTGCATGTAAAAATTTAATACCATTTAATTTGTGTACGTAAAATACTTGTTTTTGACCATTATCATAAAATATTTACGGTTTTCCATTAACTTATACCCTAAATGTACTATATCGTTTGAAAGATTATTAATTGTACTAACAAATTGTAAAAAGACTTATAGGGTGATTCATTTAAAATTTTTGAGATATTGCTTGATTTGCGTTTTGTTTCACCCTGTATTAAAGAAGCCACAGATAAAAAAAATAATTAATACTGAGCACAGCCAATGATATGTGAATGACAATTGAATACAAAGACCTGTTGATTTATTTTGATTTACTGTTTAGCAGAGTGTTAAAGAGGAGGTCTTTTTTGCCAATAATTGGCCATATCTTTTTAGAACACCCATATAATACATTGGAATGCTATATTTTTGTAACGCTCTCGGTGAGATCTTTTCGATTCTTGAACAAAATATAGTACGTTTCATTTAAAAAAATGTAAGTTTGTGATGCTACGTGGTTTTGGAACACCCTGTAGAATCGAAAGTATTTTTAAAATGTGCCCTCAGTAACTGTATTAGCTCACACAAAACCTTAAACTTTTATCTCGTACCACAACGATGTAATCCTCCGATGTCAGAAGATTGCCCCACCCTGTATACAAAATTGTTTTATTGAAAAGTTATTTTTGACAGCGATACTTTAAATGCACTTTTCTAATCAAATATATTGTCAAAAGGCGAATGGTATATTTTTATAAAGAGAAAAAAAGACAAAAACAATCTATGATAAGAGAAGTTAGCAGAATAATAGGGAAATATACTTTCCATCTCGTTAATTACAATTAATAACACTGCAAACGTTATCTGGAGAACACCGCTTCCAAAATTGTATAACAAGAGAACAAACTGGGAACAATTTCAACATATAATAAATACCAATATAAACCTAAACCACAGAATACAGGAACTACAAGAAGTCGACGAAGCTGTGGAATACTTGTCAAATATCATACAAGAAACAGCCTGGAAATCAACGCTAATAAATCAAAAGAAAACAGCTGTAATACGCAATATCCCACTCCACATAAGGCAACTAGTTAGTGAGAAAAGGAAAGCCAGAAGAAAATGGCAAGCAACCAGGAATCCTGGGATTAAGACAATTCTGAACAGATTAATCAACCGTATCAAGAACGCCTTTAGTCAAAACAGAAGCGATACTTTTAATTACTACATCTTCAACTTATCACCACAATATAATACACTATGGAAAGCCACTAGAAAATTCAAGAGACCCACTGTGCCAATACCCCCATTAATGATGGAAATTGGGCTCGCACAAATGATGAAAAAATCAACACGTTTGCAGAACACTTAGTTTTCACCCCACTTCCATCAAATAATCCAATAATCCAATAATAGAGTCGAGTCGAGGTAAAAACCTACTTAGAATCTGCCAACCAACTATCACCTCCCCTAAGAGCAATTACCCCAGCAGAAGTGTACAGAGAAATCCAGTTGTTAAACCCACATAAATCTCCAGGATACGATCTCATCACCGGGAAAGTATTGAAACATCTTCCAAGGAAAGCCATCGTACTAACCACCACAATATTCAATAGAATACTGCAAATTAATCATTACCCAATACAATGGAAGTATGCACAGATAATCATGTTAGCGAAGCGAGGAAAACCTCTCCATGAACCCAGAGCATACAGGCCAATTAGCCTACTACCACAACTATCCAAACTATTCGAAAGAATCCTTCTACATAAACCAAGCGAAATCATACCTAAAGAAGATCTGATTCCAATACATCAATTTGGATTCAGAGAACAACATTCGACAACAGTGTCATAGATTAGTGAACAATATCAAGCAAGCACTAGAACAAAAAGAATCATGTGCTTCAGCATTTTTAGACACCGACATGGTATGGCACCAAGGACTACTGTTTAAAATAAAACAAAAATTACCTCATCATATTTTACTTCTACTCAAATTTTACCTAAGTAATAAATACATAAAAGTCAAAGTCCAATCCTCCTTATCAAATCATCAACCCATAAAGTCAGGCGTTCCCCAAGGAAGTGTCCTTGGCCCTTATCTATACCTTATGTATACTGCTGATATTCCAACTACCGACGATACTTTAATCGCTACCTTCGCAGATGATACTGCAATAATGTCTTCAGATATAGACCCTACAAGAGCATCAGAAAAGCTACAATACTACCTAAATCTTCTACAAGAATGGCTGTATCAGTGGAGAATGAAAGTCAACAATGACAAATCCGCACAAATCACGTTCACCACAAAACGAAGTGTCTGTCCGCAAGTGACCATTAACAATATGCCGATTCCAGTGAAAAGAGAAGTCAAATATCTCGGACTACACTTGGACCAAAAGTTAACTTGGAAGAAACACATAAAAGCTAAAAAACACAACTAAAGTTAAAACTTCAAAATATGAACTGGCTAATCGGCAGACATTCACAGTTAACAATGGAAAATAAGATACTTATGTACAAAACCCTCCTAAAACCAATATGGACATATGATAGAGCTATGGGGTTGCAGTAAGCCATCGAACACTAAGATACTGCAAACGTTCAAATCTAAATCACTTCGTATAATAGCTAATGCTCCATGGTTTATAAGCAACCACACATTACATACTCATCTCGGTATTCCATCCATCAATGAAGTTATTCAGGCATCAGCCATAAGAAACAAAAACCGCAATGAAAATCACCAAAATCCACTAATATCCAACCTTTACACTGATCCAATGGTACAGAGAAGATTAAAAAGACGCTGGCTAGAAGATTTCATAGAGTGATCTACGTAGACCCATCAGTGGATGGTGCTCGCCTCAAGCCATTTAGCAAGAAACCATATCATTTACTTATTACTGAATATTTACTGAGTAGATTGTAACTTTGCCATTAATTAAAAAAAAATTATATGTGACAACGCTGTGAAAGGCATTAGGACGCACATGTAATTTAAACACATGGAATGGAAGAATGATGATTGATTGATTATTACAGTACATCCAGACGAAATTTGGAAACCTCGGGACCTCAATCTTTAGGCTTTTTGTGCTCTTGGATATAACGTTTATGTGAAGGAACTAGTTATTCTCATCCAGCTCACTAGATCCTTCATGGAGAAATTCTCTCTTAGTTGCTGTTGTCCTAGCAGTTCATAGCTCCGCAATCGAAGATTATGTGCAAGGGTGTTTCTTCCTCTTTCATGCACAACCAAGAGATATATTCCTCCCTAAATATACTGCATGCGCTTCCTTAAGGTACACTAACCAGTGAGTAGTCCTGTCACTTTCTTCATTTAGCCCTAACTCAGGTTTAGTATTTCATTGGTCAGCGACTCCGAGTAGTTTTATCCTGCGTTTCTCCTTATGCACGTAGCTCAAGTAGATCTGACATTTTGTTTGAATCCACCGAGATATACACCCCCATACTGCAGTTTTTGATATACCGAATACTAGGACGGGACCAGTGAATTTCGTTTCGGACCTTTCCTTGCATGAGTATCTGCCATTCCATTGCCTACTGTGCCATTGTGATGTGTGTGATTTTATTTATTGATTTGTACGGTTCCACCAGTCAGAGCCTTTTAGTTCTCGTCACCGCAGCCTTTAGGTTTTTCTTGGCTCTTGGTTGTACCGTTTATGTGCAACGACTAGTTGTTCTTATTAGGCTTAACAGTCTTTTCACTAGATCCTTAAAGAAATTCAATATTTCGTTAGTTAGCTTTTTTTACTACAATTTTGCTGTGTTTCTGCTTTGGTACGTGGTTCCAGTACGTTCGATGTTTTGTTCGACTGCACTGAGATGTACACCCCCGTGCTGCAGTTTTCAATATCCCAAATACTGATTCAAGTCCAATGAATGTAGTTTCAGTCCCTTGCTAGTCTGGGGTATCTGTGCCTACAATACCCTTATGCTCCGGGACTCACTTATTGTGGTTGGCCAAGGTTAAAAATTTTTGAAGGCAGTCCCAGACCAGTCTGGGTCATACTAAAGATTCCAGTGCTGCCTGGCTGCCAGAGACTTAGAGGCAACAAGCGATAGGCAGCTGTATAAGTGGGAATGTCCGTCTGAACACCGGTGAGAGAGAAAAAGACAGACGTCAGACGTTTTTCTGTCTTTGTCTCTCGTCTATAGTATGCGCGCCATTAGAGAAAGACAGCCTGAACCTCTGACTGTCTATCTCTCTCTTATACGCTGATGGGTTCCGAGCTGGATTGTTGCCTCTAACTGTAGTATCTCTATGGTATAAAGACGTTTTGTCCTCTATACCAGCTAAACATCTTCATTTCCAGATACGTGACGATAGAGTAGATTTTCACTTGGAATACAGATGCGAACTTTCCCAAGGATGCGTGGGCGATTCCCCTGGGTTTAGCACCGTGAACTTCAGTTCCTGCTCCTCTGTCAATTTTTGATCCATCGCGTCGGTGTATCATTCCAGTGTTCCAGTCTGACTACAAGTTTTCGCCCCATTCCAGTTTAGCTGAATATAGTATGGTTGTTTACAATTGATTTCGGCCAGCAAGATGTTTCTACTTACTTACTCCAAGAGCAATATGGGCGCCAGTTCCCATTGCAGTGCAGCCTATTTGCAGGTATTCTCGATTTCGTCTAGATATGCAGAGCAGGAGGCTTCCAAAGTCACTGTGCTGCTTCTCATCGCACCCATTATGCACAGAAAAGCAAACCTCTGTGCAATTGACGTTTCGAAGTTAGTACATAGGTAGCACCGATACGGCCTATTGGTAGAGGCGCTAACATGGCGCTAACATAGCAAAAATGGTTCTCTTCAAGGTCACGCGTCTGCTTCCATTCTAAGACGTTTTCTGAAACGTTTTGAGGCATTCCAAGACGTTCTGAGTCGTTTTCTGAAGCGTTTTGAGACTTACTTGTCACCTGTCACTTGCCACCTGTCTAACAGCAATTTCGGTTCACCTCCAAGACCCCCCAAATTTGGACCAAATTCCTCAAATTGGCCCACCCGTGACGTCATCGACTTCTGAAGCGTTCTGAGACGTTTTCTGAAGCGTTTTGAGACGTCTTGAAGTGTTTTGGGACGTTCTGAAGTGGAGTGAGACGATTTGAGACGTTCTGAAGTGTTCCTGCGTCTGCATCATCAACGAACATCTCGCAATGCCCGAGAGCACTTCAGAACGTATCAGAACACTTCAGAACGTCTCAAAACGTGTCACTCCACTTCCGAACGTCCTCAAAACGCTTCAGAAAACGTCTCGGAATGCTTCAGAAGTCGATGACGTCACGCGTGGGTCAATTTGAGGAATTTGGTCCAAATTTGGGGATTCTTGGAGGTGAACCGAAATTACCGTTAGACAGGTGACATTTGACAGGTGACAAGTAAGTCTCAAAACGTCTCAGAACGTCTCGGAATTCCTCAAAACGCTTCAGAAAACGTCTTAGAATGGAAGCAGACGCGTGACCTTGAAGGGAACCATTTTTGCTATTTTTGAGCTTAGCTTTTTTTACGATTTTCTTATGGAGATTCCCATGTTAGCTACCTATTTACTGAAGTTGAAAATTCTGTTTTGTTTGCCATTATTGATTTATTCCAAATTCTACTTTGATATACAGATCCAAATAATATTCCAGTGCATTTAATTATTGAACCGATTAGTTCGATAATTAATTGTGATGGGTATTTATTGGATGTACTAATTATTATAAGTACATTGCAATGAAATGTCATCTGTTTACTTGACCTGTAATTATTTTATTTCAGCCTCAACTTGAAAAAGCGCCCGGGTTCACAAATTTCAGTAATAAAGTGAAATATTATTATTTCCTGTACAAACATGTTTTTAAACAATAAATTTTAATTAAATTAGATGTAATAAAAAACCTTCTAGATCACACTAGAAATATTCTGGAACAAGATAGTAAAACTTTTATTGCCTGCACATTAGAAAGAAGAATCTTAGATCTAAAACGCGAGGAATGTGTGTATATGCTGTAGAAAAGAACAACTACATGTTTAAGGACAGAAATATTGTCTCTCATAACCCATAGGCGGCAACAACACAACTTGAGTCAACAAAAATAATCAGAATTATAATTTTTCAACTGGTACTGAATGAGAGAGTTAGTTAGTTTTAAGTCAAATCAATGGTGCAGTCATTAAAGGTAAAAATAGGATTTCACCTTCAAATTCTCTGAGAGAGCATCGATTTTCATGAAAATTTGGAATTGAGCTTATCCGACCCTCAAATTCGAAACTGACATATGCATGATTTGTTGTACTTTTTATTTTTAGGGGTGAAAACTACCCCTTAGTGCAAAAAATACAGATTTAGGCATTTTATGGATTGAAATCTTGTTCAATTATTTGGAATAAATGCTCTCGAATATGATTTACGATGTTTTTCAACTTTTAACTTTCAAGAGCCAGGCCCCAATTAATAATTTTTTTGAAAGTCTTTCAAAGCACACATTCAACAAGCCATAACTCACGTTGTATTGCACCCAAGGAATAATTAAAAAGAAACCTTTTTTTTTTAAATTAACTTCAAGTTTTTGAGTTATATCATCAAATTTTTCTATTGCGAATAACTCAAAAAGTATTCACCAAATTTATGAAAAATGCCATAACAGAAATATAACAATAATTCTCGACTGGTTGCACAAATTACATTTGCATTGTCAGCAGTAAAATATGGAAATTGATATAAATAAACAAGTAACTACGATACCTCATTTTTACATACAGGGTGAGTTACGAGGAACTGTACATTACGATTATAAAAGATGTTCAAAATGCCATTGTTGCCAATTTTCAATTTGACTCTAAAATTAACCTTATAACACACGATTCAAAGGATGATATTGCATTCCGTTCTTACAAAAATATTGGATCTTTTTTAACAAATGTTAAAGAGATATTAACTTTGCTACACAAATATTGTTTTTTTTTTCAAAAATTGCAATGTTGGTACCCTTTAAAACGATCAGATTGTAAATAAGTTTCAGCCAATCGTTGGACTTTCCAGGAATTTGCAGGGGAAAACTTCCAATTACTGCAGAACTTTGATTTCACCTTTCATTTCAGGTCACGTGACACCAACATATATTCTTTTGAAGGGACAACCCATTTCAAACACCCCAAATATGACAAATGTGGTATCGTTGAATTTGTTTTTGGATGATGAATCGTAAAATTTAATAATATACCTACCCATTTAAAAAAAAAGGTGAGCGGTCGTCGGACCGCCGACAGAAGCTTGCTTCTTATGCACAATAGAATGACCATTTTTCGTGAATTTTTCACCATTTTTCAAAAATGTTGACAATTTTTGACCATTTTTGACGGTTTTGACGAATTTTGACAATTATTGACCGTCTCTGACAATTATTGACCATTTTTGACAATTTTTCGAAAATTTTAACATATTTGGCAATTATTGACAATTTTTTTAAATTTCAATCATTATTCACCATTTTTGACAATTATTGACCAATTTTGACATTTTTGACAATTATTGATCATTTTTGACAATTTTTCAAATATTTTGACCATTTTTGATGATTTTTCAAATATTTTGACCATTTTAGACCATTTTTCCAAATTTTAACAATTATTGACAATTTTTGAGCATTTTTGACAGGTTCTGACAATTATAGACCATTTTTGACTATTTTTCAAAAATTTTCACCATTTTTCAAAAATTTTGACAATTTTTAATAATTATTAACCATTTTTGACAGTTTTTTATAATTATTGACCAATTTCTCAAAATTTTGAACATTTTTCCAAATTTTTGACAATTTTTGGAAATATTTGGCAATTATTAACCATTTTTTTCCAAATTTTGACAGTTTTTGACAATGTTTGACGATTTTTCCAAATTCTTGACAATTTTTGACCATATTTAAAAATTTTTGATAATTTTTCAAAAATGTTAACAATTATTGACCATTTTTGACAGTTTTTGACGAATTTTGACAATTATTGACCATTTTTGACAATTTTTCAAAAATTTTAAGCATTTTTCAAAATTTTTGACAATTATTGACCAGTTTTTGAAAATATTTGGCAATTATTAACCATTTTTTCAAAATTTTGACAGTTTTTGACTAGTTTTGATCATTTTTCCAGATTTTTGAAAATTTTTGACCATATTTAAAAATTTTTGACAATGTTCACAGGTGACCGGAAATGAGAGGAAAGACTTTTTATAATGAATGTGGCAGTGGCTGGCTATCAGTTTCACTTGTTTTTAGCTGTCAAATTTCATACTTGTCCTGTGAACAGTGTTCGAGATATTGGACTGTCAAAAAGTCGTGAGAAACGCATTATGTGATCACAAAAGCTTTTTTGAAAGTCAAGCATCCAGCAGATTGGTGGAACGAGTGAATGGTGGTCGGATTTTGCAACCAAAAACAAAATATAGCACTGATAGTACTTGATAACTTTCTCTAACAAAAACTGTTCCACTCTGCGCCCATTCATCAATGTAGACGTTCAGGTTTGGAGTTGTATATAGTGCATAACACTAGGGCATGCATTTTTCTTGTTCTCAAGAAGAATTAAGGAAAAAGTTAAGGTGAACGCCTGAATTGGAGATATAAATTCAAAGCCTGTAGTGGTAAAGAATGTAAGGAAATATTGACTAATGTGGAGCGACGTCAGACTATGACTTGAAAAGGGATGTGGGACAGATTGGATTGGAATAGTTGGACGGTTGCCTAAAAATAGAACTGTGAACTTGTTATGTAATCAACATGTTAATCGAGCAAAACGAGAACGCAAGGAGGGTATGTATGTATATAAATTGGGGTGACATTCACTGAGACCTGAAAGATCTATTGTGCCTCCTTACTTCTACTTAGTTCCTGAGGAAAGTCTCAGAGTCTAGTAGCTCCTTTAATGCTATTTCCCGGAGGAATTTTAGGATATCTGCAGGCTTTAACTTAGGTAAGTATCTCTCTTCTATCTCCTAGGTGTGGTGCCCTAGGATTCTAAATTGCTGTGCCATTCGCAAGTATGTGGATGAAGGTTTCTTCTTCCATGCCATAGAATCTACATTCTTCTTCCTCCACTATTTTGAGCTTTTTCCGGTGCACATTCAGGCGACAATGTACCGTTAGGATCCCTGTTAAAACTCTTAGTGCAGTTTTACTTTGACTTATGCATTCATTTGATCTCAACAGGTTGTAGTCACCCAGAAGAATCTTTGATTGTCTAAGTCAGATCTTCTCCTTTTTTCGGCTTTGTCTATTTCTTCCAATATTACATTGGAGCTGATACCGCTAAAGGGTTCCGGCCCCCAAGAGAGTGTTTCAGTCCCTCTCTTTGCTAGTTCATCTGCTATTTCATTCATATACTGGGTAATAATTTGCAGAGCTCATGCTTTGAGGTGAATCACAACTAGCAGTTTGATTTTTTCTGCTCTATTTGATTTTCAAAAACTGGGTCGCCTTTTTGAGGTGTTACACAAGATCGTTCTGAAAATTGGATTGAGGAATGCTGTATCGAAAATGAGAAGTAAGTACCATGTGCAGCTTGGAAGCTCGAAATGAAGGGGGGTATTTTACGCTATCACATTCTTTCTTGTGTGATCGGTTCCGAAATGGGAAAACTGAATAAATAAGGTAAGAACAGCTGATAAACTAGGAAATGATGAGGCTGAAACACCCTTTTGGAGATCGTAACCCTTTTACGGTATATCCCAATATAATATTGGAAGAAATAGGTTACATCGAAAAAACGAGAATATCTAGTAGGACTAAGACAATCAAAGATACTCCAAGATAACTTCGAACAAATGCAATAAGAGTTTCGAATTTACTGTTTGGGCCCTTACTTTGTGGAATCTACTGTCTCTATTGGTCAAACCATTCGAAATTACAGATTAAAAGAGCCAGATAAATCCCATTACGCAAAACATCTACTTGAAACCAAACATTCATTAACACCCTGCTCAGAAATAGAAATGTAACCAGAATACGTTCCTGCACTTGTGCAATTACTTACGATAACATCAACTCAATTTAAAAAAAAATCTAGTTTAAACTTTCATTCACGATGGTTTTGGTAATACACCTACATTTTTTATAAGTTTTGATTCTTTGTAAAGCACTCTGAATATTATTTTTCAATATTCCAAAAATATTTATCTGATACCTACCACTTTTGCCTTGTTTTATGAGACACCTATGTTTTCCGACCCAGTTACTTTACGACCTTTCCCAAGAAAAATACTACCAGCTATATTTTATACAGTGCAAAAATAGAAGTACATAAGAAGCATTGCAGCTCTGATGCTATCTATATTTGTGGTTTATGTTATAGTAAGTCGGGAGAGAAGGAGTAACGACAGTTTTTTTGATATAAAATTTATGTCGATTTTGTATACTGAATTATTTTTTACGACGAAGTAAATACAATATTCGTCTTCTTGATAATATATCGGTCGCAAATGCAACTTTGTATGTCGAATAAAAGATATATGTGTCGACACAGGGAATCAGAAGAGCTCTTCTGAAAATATAAATTTACTCTTTGATCCCATTTCTGAAAATATAAATTTACTCTTTGATCCCACTTCTGAAAATATAAATTTACTCTTTGATCCCACTTCTGATCTAAAGTATTATCATAAATGTTTGTTCATTATTCAAGGTTTACTTTGAAAAGTTTATTCGCATTGAAAGCAGTGTAATTTATAGAATTCCACAGAAACAAGTTATATTGCAAAGCTGTATATACCGATCGGACTTATCTGAGTAGTTTTTCAAAGCTTCCTATCTCCTTTAAATGACGTTTTGCCCATTTTTAGTAGCTTTCTTGAACAAATTCATTTTAAAAGAGACTGATTTTACAACAAAAAGCAACTACTCTCCGGGCTATATGCCTCGACAAGTAATGGTGAGAGATATTTCACGAACTGTTATTTTTTTCTGATACGAACAAATCACAGTCAGCCACAGTTCCTATAAGCAAATCTAAAGCTTGACGAGACAGCCAACGAAAACAACAATGAATCGAAATATAATCGAAATCGGACATAATATTGACCTCTTCATCGCTCTCATTCGACGAAAATTCGTCTCAAACTATGGAAAAAAATTTCAAATTAAAATATTGGAAATGTATTTTGTTGTTTTTTCGGCAGAAAACTCTTTTGGGGGGGGGGGTGGAAAAAGTCATTATTGCGCTTTCCGGCCAAAGTTGAGGTCCTTGAAAAACAAGTTGTAAATCTTGGAAAAATCTACATCTTTTTAATTAGTGACTTTTTCACATAACCTCAAAATTAGCTCGAAAAACGCAAAAAACTGCATTTTTCGTTTTTTATTTTTAGTTCCGTCAAAAATTGTTCGATTTCGATGAAAATTTGGTAAAAGGTAGTTTTTATAGTCACAAATTTTGGGAAAAATTTTCAAATTGAAATATTGAAATTTTTTTGAAATTTGACGCTTTTTCGGTAAAAAACACTTTTGTTGGGGGGTGGAAAAAGACATTGCGATTTCCGGCCAAAGATGAGGTTCTAGAAAAAAAAGCTGAATATATAAGTTGTAGATCTTGTAAAAATCTCACCAGTGACTTTTTCACATAACCTCAAAATTAGTCCGAAAAACTCAAAAAACTGCGTTTTTCGTTTTTTATTTTCAGTTTCGTCAAAAATTGTTCGATTTTGATGAACATTTGGTAGAAGGTAGCCATAGTCACAAACCATTAAAAAAATTTATAAATGAAAATTTTAAATTTTTTTCGAATTTTGACGCTTTTTCGGTAAAAAACACTTTTTTGGAGGGTGTAAAAAGACACTATTGCGATTTCCTTCATCGCTCTCTCATTCGACTAAAATTTTGTCAACAAGATCGAATTTTTTTTTATTCATCATCATAGGATTATAAAGAGACTGTGCAAATAGCAAAAATAGATAATCTTACGAAATGAAAATAGATGCAATTTTTCCTATCGTATTTTCAAAACAAAATATCAAATGTCGTGACCACGTCACGTTTTAAAATAACTTAATATTAATATTAATAAATCACAATATCATTTCACAACGTGATCAAAAAATCACGATATCGCCCATCACCATCGACAATCATTGAATTACATCTATCGATTCTGTTATCACATTTTGTTTGTATTTTCAAGGAACACTATCACTCGGTGTATCTTCGCCATTATCAGTGTGAGGTGGATGATTCCCGACCAGCCTTACCTAACCTAACTCTGAGCCGGATTGAAGAAGAAGTTCTGTAGTAAAGTATAAGGTAATGTTTGTTAACACTACACTTGAAACTCGCATGTGCTGCCATCTTCACTTCAAACTACAAACCAAAAGCTCACTATAAGGTGAAATAAATTCAAGTTAATTGCATTTTCAATCCTTTCAATTTTTATAATGAACTATTTTCTTTTCTTTGACCATTAATTGAAATTCATTAAAATTATTCATTAAATTAAACGAAATATCGTCTAATTTCAAATGACGTTCTGCTCTTTCTTGAAAGCTTTCTTTAAAAAATCAATTTTACAAGAGAGTGAGCTTTTTACAACAAAAAATCAACTACTCTCCGGGCTATTTGCACCGACAGGCATTGAAACTGGTCTGTCAGTGATGGTGTCCCTGTAACGTTGGGGTTTAAAGATGTTAATAAGCCTCTCAATTGGTGGTGTTGCTGGTAACTCGGAGGGTCATCGATCGATCTATTATGGATTTCTGACTGATTTTTTAACGCGTTGTCGCTTGTATATTTATACGACGAGTCAAGTTCACCGTAAGTAAATATTAAATACTACATGTTTATATTTATTTCACGCTCTGAACTTGACTTCGTACCTGTCGACCTTCTTAGTCATATTTATGTAATATTTCAACGTTACAATGATTCATTGAAATTAGTTTCAAGGGAATTTATTTCTTATTTAAATATTATTGTTATCTTATTATATTAGGCCAAAAGCCATCATATCCCTTCTAATTAAAAAAAAATGTGATAACAAAATACCATTTTATGATAGATGAAAATTTTCTTCAAAGTTTTCGTTATAAAAATACAGATGAAGCTAATAGAAGCGTGATAAAAACCCAAAAACCATAGCTCTGCGTAATCGATTTACATTAAGTTGGTTTTTGTCAAATAAGCTTCTTTTTTTCCAACAAAGTATTAAAAAAAACTAAACAGTATCTTGAACAATAGATGCCACTGTTTAGTATTATTTTTGGACATCGAAAAACGTTCAAAATTTTTGAAAAGTATATTAAAGTATCAACGAAATAGCAAAAGCCAAGTGGTCAGGTATTTTTCCCATTACAAGATATTTTTAATAACGTATAAATTGTAATATTCCTTGATATCTGAATTAGGCTGGTTAGCCTCAAAAGAAATCACCACTTTCAGTATCTTACATTGACGATCAGTATATTTTTTTCTCGAGCCCATCTGTCAAAGTCTCCGATAACACTGCAGCCAGAATGGCTCATGGTCTTGTAGTGCCCCTCGTATAAATTAATTAATTTCAGGTCATTCACAAAATACTTTTATAATATCGAATAGATATATTTATCAACACTGATATAAAAGTATTAGTAAGCAAAAAATATAAATAGTTTTGCAATTGCAGACATAGTACATTTTTACATTTTACAAATAGGTATTAATAAGGTGAACTCCAACGAGGTCGTTGCTACTGACTGAGTTCATTTGTTCATAGTGTATATTGCATATATAAGTATTTAATAAAAGGATAAACCTGAAGTGACAATGGAATAAGTGTTTTTGATTAACAACAACCCCTAAACTATTACAGTCTTTTTGTTCGTGCTTTTTTATATGATCCAGTCCAGCACCTCAGTCCTTTACATCAGTTTGTGCAAGTTTTCAGCTGGGTGTTTACGTACTATATAGTTCAACGATGCCTTGCGGTTGACCAGAAAGTAACTGTCATTTGCGATCAAGTCTTTCGCATATACAGATGTCAGATGTCAGGAAGAGCAGCAAAAATGGTTGCTCCAACACTTGCAACAAATAATGATGGTTTGAACATAAATAATTTGGAAATTAATGTACCTTATAAAGTAGCAGTATTAGGCGACAACACCAATTATTATATAATGCCTCAAGATAACTCAGATCTAATTGCTGAAAATTCATCAATAATCGAAAAAATGCAAAATGAAATAAATAATGAAAATCAGTCAGGGCTTGCACTAACCGAGTCTGCCCATGATGATTTAGCCTTTGAGCAAATTAATCACTCTAAAACCTCAGTTATTTTCCGATTGAAGTAGATAATGACTTGTCAAAAATGTATGAAGATATAGAAAATGACCCTCATTGTATTCAGCTAGAAGCAGATTCCATTCAAGATGACATTGAAGTGGAATATTATGCCACCCACTTGTTTGGTTAAAGCAATGAACAATTCGTACGAAGATCCTGACTATATTCCTATTGAAGACCAGGAAGAGACTGAAGATGAGGAGGATGAAGTTGAGGAGGATGAAAATGTAGAGAAAGAAAATGAAAAGAATACAAATGGAGATGGAAATGAAAATAGGGGGAATGAAAATAAAGAGAAAGAAAATAAGTTTGGCAAAAACGTTTCTAACATAAATCTCAGAAGAAAACGTACAAAAATAGCCGATCAGGAAGCGTGGGAGAAGAACGTGAACAAAAAAGAGAGAATGCTAGGACAAACGTATATTGGATATTCCAGAACTAATGGTATAGTTAAGCATAATAAGACAAGGTGTGCACGAGAAACAGGTCAAACCTGCACTTCTAAGTTTTGTGAAAAAGCTGCCAATCGCTTCTGCAACTTGTTTTCTCAAGATATTCGGAAAAATATATTCGATAAATTTTGGGCCATGAATTGGGACCAAAAAAAACTGTATGTTCTACACATGACTTCTTATTATACCCCGAAAAGGACTTATACAAAAAATCCCTCCAGAAGGACTGGATCGTTTACTATTTTTTACAAACATCAGAAGGAAAATATCAAGTTTGTAAAAAATTATTCCTAAGTACACTTGGAATAAAAGAAAAGCTGTTGCAACATTGGATTAAGGATGGAAATACATTTGGAATGATGAAGAGACAGAAAAGTAAAACTGAAGAAATGGTTCAACGACGACGTGAGTCAGCAGCATTTACAGAACAAGAAAAGAGAAGAAAGCATCTGGAAAACTTCTTCAAAGATTTGTCTAAGATGGAAAGCCATTATTGCCGTCACAGCTCGAGTAAGCTTTATTTGGAGTACAATTTCAAGACCAAAACTGAACAGCTGTGGATACTAAAATAAAAATCACATTTTGGCAAACGCTCTGTCACTTTTTGCATCAAAATATAATGTAGTGATAGAACAAAAATACTTAGAGAAGGGTCACACTCAAATGGAGTGTGATTCTTCTCATAGTTTAATAGAAAGACATCTCAAAGGACTAGAAATATTTTTACCGACTGACTATATATATGTTATACGCAATGCTAGGCAGAAACCAATGCCTTTGGATGTGGAATATTTGGATCATATATATTTTTTGGACTTAGATAATTCTAATGTCATGAGGTACTTACAAATCTATAAGACCTGGAAAAAACGAGAATGATTTGAAAGTGGTAGATATCAGGTGCATAAAATACTCTCCAAGTGGTGAAATTTTTTACAAGGCAAAGTCAAAAGATGAATATTCACCACTTCCACAAAGACAAAAGTCAGTTGATGCCAATATCAATCCTGGCCCCTTTCACAAGGAAAGACTGCGACTAAAGAAGAAAAAGTGGATGCAGAGTGGCTCAAGCCATCTTTGGTATGTTGTTCATAGATAGCAGCACATATTCTTTCTGGCCTAATTATAATTGAAAACAGTTACTGTTCCATAGTTTCCCATATTCCGTGGGTTTTATTGTGCTTATATTAACTGTAATAAAACCAAAATTTTCGTCCAAATCGCCTTGATGGTGGATGAAAAAGTTAGCAGTTTTTTATATTCGATTTTCTCCGTTCAGGCAAAGGTGGGCTTGGGCCACTATGGTTCTGAACGCCACAAATACATTTTCAACTTTAGTTTAAAACAAAAATTTCATTCCCAACGTTCTTAACAAAAAAAATTATCCATATTTTAAGACACTTTGCATATTACAATATTTTAACGATTTCGCAAACAAAGAAAATAAATGAACATGTAACAAATATTAAGTGGAGTGTTGAAAGGCTTTATTGTTATTAGGAATTTCAGAAGTGGGATTGAGTCTCCAGATGTGGGGAAAAAAGTAGGTACTTCATTTGACATGACAAAAAACACCTCCCTAATAAAGAGCCCGTAGACTGCCGATCGCTATCGCCGGCTTTAATTAACGTTTAATTCGTTACATCAAGTTTATTGTGATTGTGCCGGGATCGCGAGTTCAGTCGCCATTTTATTAATCTCGTCGCCGTTCGTTTGGTGACTGGTTTTAAAGAGCGCCACTCATGACATTCATTTGTTCCAATTTGAACAAATCGCCGCTCTCTCTGTGTGTAATGCAACTCCGTGATTGATAAGGTTGAGAGCCTTCACAAAAGGACTTTTCAGTAAACAACCGGGATAAAAATCATTTTATTACAAGTGAAAAATAAATTTATTTACAAAGTACCGTAAATTCAATATTGTATACTTTGATATTTGAATATTTTAAATAAGTAGATACAATATACACGTCTTCCTAAAAAATGAATCATTAATAATTTGTAACATGTCTATCGACCTGTATCGACTTTCAAATTTATATCGCAAATCTTTCTCTAATTCCCGCTCGTCGTCTCATTAGCCAGCCCAATCTTCAACCCTGACCATAAGACAATTGACATCTGCCAAGGATCGCTTCCATTTTTACAACGCCACCAGCGAGGAAAGACCTCCATTTTTCTCGCCTTTATATCTTTCCTATCTAAATTGCTGTGTTTCTACCTTTTTCACCTTAGTTTTCTTTTTGTTTAAATTCATTTTGTTCTTTCGTCGACGTCTAAAAGGTAGTGGCGCCCTAAAGCTTCTTATAGTTTGACAACCTCTGACATACCTAGTACAGCCCTAACATGGAGTAGGACCACCCTTGAGAAGAGTCTCATGCCCCCTTAATTCTACTTAGTTGCTGAGGAATGTGTCAGAGACTAGTAGCTCCTTTAGTCCTATTTCCCGGTGGAATTTTAGGATATATACAGGCTTTAACTGTCGTCTTCTATCCGTGTATATGTAATGCAACTCCTCCTAAATGGATTAATCGACAATTGGTACCGGTAGGTGGAGCTACAATCGGGATCCCAGTGAACTCTTTCAAAAAGATTAGGCCGATGAAGTTGTGTGTGTGTGTTTTAGTGAGTTCCTGGATATTTTAAATAAACAATTGGTTCCTGTAGGTAGGAATATGGGCCTATTCTGTAGCTCTTACTCTAAAATTTAGAGGCCTGTGAAAGTTTAATCGGCGCTAAAAAGAAAACGGTATTCGCTAAGCACATATCCGTGAAAATTTTAAAGGATTCCTTCAAAATAGCCTGTTAAAACTATTATTTTTAAAGGGATGTTAAAGTGTACCTTTAAATAATAACGGTTTTTAGGTTATATTTGAAATAGTTTAAAGTCATGCAGAATTAAGATTACACCAAAGAAGTATTAGGGACTTAAGTGATCCCTTTCAAATACCAACTAATTTATTTAAAAGTATTTTTCGCCTTCCCAAGGAAGTGTCAAGAATGTTAATTGGTATGATAGAACCACATCGAGAAGAAGAACACAGAATTACTGTCATAGGTACCAATACATTTAAAAATTCTTGCCAGTCTCCACTTTTACGGTTCGGGGGGATATCAATTAACTTCTGGACAGGGTCACATTTTTGCTATGAGTCAACCGAGTATGAGCAGATGTATTAATGAAGTTACTAATGTTATTTTGTATCATCTACTAACTAACTGGATAGTATTTCCAAACACCGAAAACAAAAGAAGTAAGGTAATAGATAATTTTTTACAAAAGTATAAATGTCCGAGGTGTTTGGTAGAGGTGGAGAACTATCGAGTCGGCTTGATGACTATCGATTGCATTCTGCACGATAGGATTCTAAATCGAATAATGATCAAATATACATACTTCTGACTGACAACTGACTAGTGACAAGTGAAGTGACCGGACCACAGAATAATAAATATTCTATGCCACAGATTGCTAGCCTATTCTCTTCTAAAAGGTATTGCTTTTGTTTTTTTTGTCGTTCTCACAACCCGTGATATTTTTCTCTTTTTTAACTACTTATAATAATTAATTTCACAAATGACTAGAAGCGTACAAGAAACCAAAAACAGTTCATGCATGCTAGATACAAATGTTCTTCTTCTATCTTCATTAATTTTCTCTTCTTTTTCATTAAATGTTGTCTGTAACTTAGCTATTAAATGTCAAATAGCTCCTTAAGCACTGCTGCCAGATACTCTACTTAAAATTTTAAACAGAGACAACCCTGAAACGCCCAAGTGCATGCAAAATTTTAGTTCGCATAATCTCCACTGGTCCATTTTTTGTGAGGTGTAGGTAGGTGGCGCGCATGTTGAGACAGAGGTACGAGAGCTTATTTTCCCGACTCGGTACCACCTTCCTAGACCTCGGAACTGTTTAAAAAAGAGCGCGAACTACGAAGCGGTTTAAAAATTCGTTATTAATACAGAGTTGTTTGAAAAATAATAAGACAAATCAACACAAAGAATAGTTTATTGATAAATATAGCGAAAAAATATGAAAATGCTTAAACAGTTATATTATTATAATTAAATTACAGTATTTGAAAAAAAATTGCAATCCATTATGTTGAGCTATTGAGATTTTGTTAGAAAGAAGTTTTGCTAATTAAGGGTGCTTCTTCCTGGGTGATGCCCCCACTTCAGAAAGGCCTTTGATGTTGCGAAAAACAGTGCGCTTAATTGGATCAGGGGTACATTGGATCGTTTGCAACCCTGAACAACTTGCAACTGCCTCAGTGACAGGCATTACTGCAAAAACTGTCAAAAATGGACAATTATTGTCAAAATTGGTCAATAATTGTCAAAAATTGTCAAAATTTTGAAAAATGGTCGATAATTGTTAAGAACTATCAAAAATGGTCAATAATTTTGGGAAATGATCAAAAATTTTTAAAAATTGTTAAGATTTTTGAAAAATTGTCAAAAATTTTGAAAAATTGAAAAAAATGGCCAATAATTGTCAAAAACTATCAAAAATGGACAATTATTGTTAAAAATTGTCAAAATTTTGAAGAATAGTTGATAATTGTGAAAAATTGTTAAAGTTTTTGGAATATGGTCAAAAATGGTCAATAATTGTCAAAAATGGTCCATAATTGTCAACAATTGTCAATCATTATTTAAAATGGTCAAAAACTATAAAAAATTGTCAATTATTGTTAAAAACTGTTAAAAATGGACAATTATTGTTAAAAACTGTTAAAAATGGACAATGATTGTCAAAAACTGTCAAAAATGGTTAAAAATTGTCATCATTTTGAAAAATGGTCAAAAATTATCAAAAATTTGGAAAAATGGTCACTAATTTGAAAAACAGTCAAAATGGTCAATAATTGTCAAAAATGGTCAATAATTGTTAAAATTTTGAAAAATGGTCAATAATTGTCAAAATTTTGAGAAATGGTCAATAATCGTCTAAAGTTGTCAAAATTTTGAAAAATAGTCAATAAATAATACGAGCCGTTTCCGAAAATCGATTTAAACACGTAATTTATAAAATCGATAACTAAAAATCGATTATAAGAAAGTAATAATCGATTATTTTTTAACATTTCTAGTCAGTAGATCTTTTTAAGGTTAATCTTGATGAATGCGAAAATGACGATTATTGTTGCACTCCTATTATAACCTAAGATAATATAAAAAACTGTTTTAATTATTAAAAGGGCGACTGTAGAAAAAATTATGTGTGTTTTTCGAGCGTAAAGTAAAATTGCCGCAACAATCTGTTACTTTACGCTCTAAATACACAAATAACTATTAGAGGCTCGTTGAAAACTTATTTTAAGAGATTTTAAAGAATTGGTTACAGAATAGACCCCATAGAGCGTTAATACTTTATTTTAAAAGGTTTGTATAATTTTTATATTGTTGCCTTTGGTACAGTTGTATCCAATAAAAAAGAGTACACGTTTTGAAAAGAGACCTTATCGTCATCCTATTTGCTTAAAACTGACTGGAGTTTGAGGTTATAAAATGTCTTAAGTTGTCAAAATAGCGCCTACATCTATGAGATGGATTTTTAACAACTTTTGATATTTAATAACCTTAAACTCAAATAATTCCAGCCGGTTTTACTAGAATATCGTTAACGTATCTTCCTAATAATTGTTGTTTAATACAACCCCTTTAATACCAATGCTAAAATAAAAGAATAAATAACACGGCTTACGCAATAATAAGGCTGAAATAATTAATATTTTAAAATACATTTTAATATCTCAAAAACGCTCAAGATTGGGTATAGGGAAGTGAGCATAAACTGCCCTTATTTTCGGCCTTAAAATTAAGTAAAAGAATAAAAATATGGTTGTTTCATTAAAAAAAAATGAAGATATTTAACATTTGTGAACTTTAAATTTTCATAATTTTTTTAACAATCCTGAATACAAAAAAGAAGTTTTCGACAAATCACCAATTAACTTGATCGTCCCAGTGATCAACCCAACAAGATGTTTTTTATTTGGTATAGGGGATGTTCAATATGAAGGTCTGCACCCTGTCTATTTTTTATTAAAAAAATTAATATTTCCATAAGTATACATTTTAGATATATGGTAGGTATTCTACACAAAATGACATTAATAATAATAATAATAATAATGAAGTTGTCGTTCACTTGCGGTATAACCGGAAGTGACATGTATGTCAAAATATTTTCCATAAATTCGCCATAACTTGTTCTCCATCCAAGCCAATTTTTATAGAAATCGTTGTAGTAGACTCTAATATATAGATAGTGTAAGTTCGTCGAGAACAGCCCTGTATGTTGCTAAAGTAACACTGAGAAGTGCGTTTTTTTTTTCAGAAACACGTGAATCGGAATCATTTTAAAAATATTGAAGGAAATCCATTCCGTAACTTTTGCGTTGAAATCAATCAAGCAAAATACTGAGCCCAAACATAAAATAAGATCTGAAAATGTAAATGTTGTCTATGTAAAAAAACGTTACCTTGAAGTTAAATTGGGAAGGGGTCTACAATAGAAGTCATGTTAAAAGTAACTACCAAAACCAAAATAATTTTATTTTAATTTACACAGCTAGAGAACAGAAGATCGGATAGCTGCCAATCATCATTAGGAATTTCAAAAAAGAATGTCATTCGGAAAATATTTAAAAATAAAAATACAGCGTGTTCCAAGATGTTTTTGACAGCTTATAACTCAGAAAGTGATGAATATTTTTATTTGGAAATTGGACAATGTTAATTGGACCTACAATGCTATATTTGAGGTATACTTGAGATATGTGACGTCACCACAGGCGAGGTAACGACATCAAATTGAAAAAGCTTAAATAGATCAGGGGAGCGAAAGTTAGCTTAAATGACAGGGTTTTTCATCCCAAATTCAACGATATACCACAATGAGGGTATAATTAATAATTATGTAAAATTTTTACTTTCATGTTTATTTTCAAACATAACGAATAGCTTTCAAAATGTGAAATAATTTTATAAGAGGTGTTCAAAATGACCTTCAGCTTCAACACATGCGTAGAACCGTCTAACCAATTCACGTGTACTTGGCGCATGTATCATCTCTGGCATAATCTGAGAACACGCTTGTCTAATTTCAGTTTTTAAATCGTCTACATCTGTAGGTACTTCATCATAAACGATTCCTTTTAAATAGCCCCATATAAAAAAATCCAAGGGTGGGAGCCTAGGTGATCTTGGAGGCCATCGGGAAGGTCCGTTAGTTCCAATCCATCTGTTTGGAAATATGGTATTAAGGTAATTGTTTACAATACCGCTGTTATGTGGTCTCTTGTTGCCATACCATAACTCCTCTTTCGCGTAAAGGAATATTCTCCATAAACAAAGGTAGCTGCAGAAAATCTGATATTCTTAAAAAAATGGACTTATTGAACGCCCATTAAATAACCCACACCCAACATTAATTCCACATCTAGTTTGGAAGCGAGCTTCCCTCAACCAGTGCGGATTTTCTTCTGACCAATAATGGCAGCTGTGGCGATTTACGATCCCTTATTATTATTATCACTCCATAAAATTCTACTTAAAAGGTCAGGAGTGTCTGTCATCATAACTTGCATTATGACGATGAAGGTTAGTTTTCGGCCCAATCGGTAGATATGATCATTCTTCTGTATGAAATAATGATAAATTCACTGCAATCTATGTATTAGGAAGAAAGAAATGACATTAGGTGTTAGTATACTGGCCAACTTGCTTTTCTTTTGAATTTGTAAAAACTAGTTAAAAAGTAAAAATAGTCCAGCTTCAGGTTTGCTTTGGACATGATAAATGCACCACTAAATTGAAAATTCAAAGCCTAATTATTAACATTGATTGTAGTATATCGTTGAATTTTGGATACAAAATCCTTCCATTTGAGCTAACTTTAACCCCCCTAAGTTTTTTCAATGTGATGACGTCACCGCGCCTGTGAAGACGCCACAGATCTTAAGTATACCTCACCTTGTAGGTCCAGTTCACATTTCCCAATTTCCAAATAAAAATATTCAATACTTTCTGAATTATAGGCTGTTAAAAACATCCTGGAACACCCTGTATAATTATTGCTTTATTGAAGTCAACAATTATTAGTTCATAATCGAACCACTCTATTATTTACGATAAAAATTAATTTAAGAAAAATACACAAACAGGAAATATGTTAGACAATAACTCCCAAGAAGTTCTACATATCATAAAATAAAAATATGTTTTAATCCTGAAATACATTATTTTCGATGGAATAAATACTATGATATAGCATAATGAATCATTATTATCGGAAATATTAAACTGTCTAGAGTGCACAACAGGATACGAGACTTACCAATTCAGTGGAAATTTTAAGGTTAGGAATAAATAACAGATACGATCGAGGATTTCTATTTTACATACAGAGTGAGTTTTAAGTATGGAACGCGTTAGGGGGCATCCGTTGATTACGTGAGGTGTTCGAGGGGGGGGTTCGAGCCGAATCTTGCCAAATCTCATGGAGGAGAGGGGGGTCTTGGCAAATATCACGTAATTTTTTTCTAGTAGAAAACGATGTAAAATTGTGTCAAAGTTAAGTTACATCAAAATAAAAAACGTGTATTTATGATCTAAAGTGTATTCATAAAGAAGAGAGAGTAATAAACAAAAAAATAGAAAAAAGACAGCAGTTAAAAATATATGTTATATTTTAACCTTATAAATTTCATAGAACTTTTTACATATTTACTATTTTCTTTACTAATACCTATATACCACGGTACTTGAAATGTAAGTTTCCCCCAATTGCGGCGCCTATGAGAATAGTTTATCCCTTGCCTCCTATTGTTCCCGGTTTTGGGTTCTATTGTATTCTAGAGCTCCCGTCGAACAGGGTGAGGTATATAAAAATAAAGGATTTCTACCTGAGCTACATTAGAAAATTTTGAAAAGAGAATTGATCACTCAGTACAAAATTTATACAAATTCGCATTTTTATTACTCTCTCTTCTTTATGAATATAGTATAATTTTATCACCGTGATTAGATTACGGCAATATTCTCAAATACTAGTATTTGCTAGTCTTAAATGAAAGTAATCAAGCAAACTGATTTTTTTTTAATAAATCCAACGCTTTTACACCCAAAACACGCATTTTGAAAAATCTCACGTAAGATTAAGGGTGGGGGGAGGGGGTCGAGGAAAATCGTACTACATCTCATCAAGGGGAGATGGGGAGTTCATAAAATCCTCAATAATGCCACACGTATTCACACGTATTCAATGGACGCCCCCCTAATTATCTCGGAAACGAATGGCAGGATTTTTATAGATTTTGGTATGCAAGGATCTTGTGATATATGGCCGATAGTATGATGGTATTTACATTGTTATCAGATCTTTTCTTTTTCCGGAATAATAATGAACTTTGTTATTTCAAATGGATCACCCTATTTATTTTTTGCCTTTTAAAATCCTCAAGAAATACTGAATATTTTTCATCTTTGATGATTTCAGCCCAGTCGTGCATTTCCTTCGCTCGTAAATCAGTAATAATTTGGTCTTCCCCTCTTATTTTTAGTCTGCCCCATGGTCTGCTTTCTGCTGGCTCCAGTTGCTCACCCTTTTAATTGATGCATACGGTGCTCTTCTGTTCACATATCCGTACCATCGTTTTATTTGTGACTTTATGTCGTTTACAATATCTCCCTCGATAGTATCTTCTTATTCAAAATTCATTAGCGGTCTAAACCCATTGTCTTGAATCTTTTTAGGGCCCAATATCTTTTTTGAAAATTTTTCTTTCAAAAACCCGTAGTCTTTGTTAGGCACATTGTATCACTTCCGTATGTAACTATTGGCCAATGGAGGCTTTGTATATTTTTATCTTGGTATTTTCACCAAAGTTTTTGCTAGTTAGCAGCTTCTTGTAATGGAAGAAGTCTCTATTACCTGCCTGCAAGCGCTCTGAGATATCTTGACCCCTTTCGTTTGTTCCGTTTACTATCACTCCAAGGTATCTGTATCCGTAGAGTGGGAAGGGTGAGTTTAGGCCCACAGCACTTAGGCCACATCTGACCTATTGTACATCCTCTCGAGGAGTTGTCCTCCTAAGTCATCTTTCATCCTGTTCCTTTCTGGAAGGTGGACAAGTCACTAGCAGACATCTCCTTTATATCGGCAGGTGTAGGCCAAGACTCACCGAACACACACTCTCTTATTGACGATAACTCCGGGCACTCACATAAGACATGCCTGACAGTTTCATATTCTTGTTAAGCGTAGGTTTTTCCTGGTCATCACCAAATATTTCTTCGGCTCCAGCATCCCAGGGTCGCCCAAGGTGATCCTGGCAAGACTGCATCCTTTGATTCCATCCCATCTCTTTAGGGATTGAGCATGGGTGTAACGCTTGGCTAGTTCCGCAATCGTCGAAGTCGTCAGGCCGTAGGTAATTTTAGTACTTGTCTATTGTGATATACTTTTTGTTGTCTGTTCTGTTTTTATTACAGGTCATGTACTTCGTTTTGCTTTCATTTATTTTCAGACCCCTCTTTACTGATTCTTTATCAACTTTAATAACTGCCTCTGTCATACTTTTTTTATCTCTTGCAACTATAGCTATATCATCGGCATATTCAATAATCTGTACGGATTTATTGATGATTGTTCCCTTGTACCCCAGGTCCTGAATACATCGTGCATTTAAGTTCTACATAATCACCTTGACGATTGAAGCGTTTGTAATATCTGTTAACAAGATTTACAATATTCTCTTCATAAAATGTTGCCGCCAGTGATTTTTTTGTTAAAAACCCCACTAATAATATTTATAATGAGCACAATCTGATCAATTAGATCAATGAGTAATCTTTCCATGGTCTTACAATCAAAACATTACACAATCACTACTCTCTACGTTAGTACTGATACATTACAGAAGCTCGTAAAGATTGATCCTCTTGAGTTTTTTAGACTTTTTGGTCTTGTTGAGGAGCTTTATTTGCCTTGACATTGAAGGCAGGTCGAAGTTTACTGTTGGAAGTCTTGTGTCGAAGTTAACTCACACTGGGTTGAAGAATAAATAGAGACAGCCATTTTCACGTGACTGCAGCTCAGCAAAAAATGACGTGTTGGAACCGGCAGTGATATAACGCGTGGAAGGGGATAAGCGCAGACTTTATACAAGAATATCAAATGAATATTGGGTATTGGGTATTGGGTATTGAATAGGGTTAGTACGGTTTGCGTACCCGTCTGCTCTAAAATAGCAGCAAAATGTTTGGGTAACCCAAAAGCAGTGAGAGTTTCTCTTCGTTCTGCCCTAAATTGTAATCGGAAACCTTGAATATGAAGCTGCTATGCTGGCTTCAGGTATAAGCAGCAAAAACGAAAGTAATGAAAAAAGTTAACTAACTTGTGTTGTTGGGATGTTGGGACGGAAAGGCCTCTTTAATTGGTGGTCTTCCAGGTCATCTGACTTTAATAAAACTACGACTTCTTGAACTGGGATAAGTTATGTTTATTACCATATTTAATATTACACATTATAGTATAACTGAATAGCATATCTTTAATATAATCTAATACTTAATTAGAATAAATACATTTATTATAACTGAATTAGAAATGAATTGAATTGAATATGAATGTGTTTATGATATTTATATTGTGGTTCAAGTTCAGGCTGATATTTACTATTTAATGTTATATGTTTATTTACGTGATGAACTTGACTCTCGATACCTGTCCGCCTCGTGGGTTTTATTTATGCATTCTTTAACGTTCAATGATTTATTGAAAATAGTTTCAAGGGAATTTGTTTCTTATTTTATTTTATGCCAAAAGGCATCACAAATTGATAAGGTTGGTGATAAGTATTACTGCCAAAAATTTTGAATATGTTTTCTAACAATAATTTAATGAAAGTTTCACTATATTTTTCCAGCAAATATTTATTTTATTTCCGAAATTTCTTTTGAATTTAAGGTTAATAAGATCCGACAGCTTGCACTCAAGAAAATTCCAAACGGTCTTAAAAATGTCACGGTGACGTCAATTTAACATAAAATAGTAAATTATGGTAGTGAGCTTTTCGATATATAAAGTCGCAAACGGTTATCAAAAGTAATAACTTTGGCTTCTCATCATCAATATACTGGTGTTTCAGTTGATCTATTCGGATGCACATGAGGCGTTACAGGACCGTTTCCAGCATGAAAACATTCCAAGAATCTCAAAATAATACTCCTTTTTTTCTTGTTCCAATAAATGTATTTTCAAACTGTAAAATGACAGAAAAACTAATCTTGTCACATTGTAAAATTAGTTCCAAGTTAAAACACGTGTTCGTCTTCCTTGTCGACTTTTTCCTTCGATTGAGCACATGCTGATCAGAGGAAAAATTCGACAAGGGACACGAACACGTGCTTTAATTTCTGCAATTCATTTTGAATCAAATTTAACTGCAATTATAATGGTTGCTTTATTTAAAATGTTTTCTTTTGATTTCCCTTCGGTACTTGGTTTGTTCCTTGCCAAAGTACACCAATTTATATATTTAGCAAGAAGGTATTTACTATTTTATACAGATAAAGTGTGGTTAATCTAAATTTTTGGGGATTTCGATGGTTATTTAGTTGAACCGCTCCTGTTAAAAAGTAGACCAACAAGAAGTATTTTATAGGTGATCCCTGGAGATTTCACTGACGGCGTCGCTGTATAGCGTCGGGACGCGTGTGTATATGGCCACCGTGCGCCATTATTAAAATTTCATGACCTTCTCTAATGTAAACTATCTGTCGGAGATGTCCCGACAGCGTTCAAAATTTATTCCCAACGTATCTTTTCAGTATACGAAATGTTCCTTATTTCGTTTTCCACTGTTTATTAAGTATTCTTTATTCTGTGCAAATACCTTCTATTTACAAAAGAAAGAATATAAGATGAACATAAACCACTTATAAAGACAAATTATTGCGGTTGATGTGAAAGAATATGTACTCAAGGCAAAAATCAATGCTATCTCTGCAAATGAACATCGATGCCAAAAGATCCTCTTACTAAGCAGAAATACACAGCAGAGTTTGGTCAAAAAAAACCTCGGAATCGCTGACCAATGAAATGCCAAACACAAATAGGGGTCAAATATGGTAGGTGGCGGAATTCCCATACCTCTAAAAAACTGATTACGCAGGATCTCGGCGCTTTAATGGCTGCTTAATCTTTGAAATTCATATCTTTCAAGCTTATTGAACTGGGCACACTTTCCTTTGGCATGAATTTCTAGTTGAAAGATTTTTGGGGTTTTCCCAAATTTTCAGAGTGTTTGGTTAGTACATTAACCATATTATAGTTCAATTGCCACTACAGGTTGAGTTGGCATAGCCAGAGACAACTGCGAAACGCACCAATGGGTGCAAAATTATAGTTCGTAATACTTCACTGGTCCACTCTGTTGTAAGGTGCGAGTAGGTGGCGCGCTGGTTGCTAGGGAGTACCTACTACGCGCGTACTACGAAGCGGCTTAAAAAAGCGCGCGCAAAACAAAATTTATTCTGAACGTTCCTTGTGGTGTATTCATCATTCTTCTTGTTAAATATTTTGGAACACTACCACTACCACTACTTACAATTTCAAAAATTCTTACTTTTTGACATTGGCTGGAAAATAATTCATTTTCCCAACCTCATTTACACTATTTCCACTAACCAAACAAAGTATTCGCGACATCTTCACAAACAACACCAAAAAAACGATAAACTAACAATAAAAGGTATCAGATAAAATGACGAATCATAAAAGAAAACAATTAAAATTTAGATTCTAATCGTTTTCAAACATTCCCTAACTCGTGAGATTCAGGAGAGAGCAACATAAACATAAAAATAAATATGGTGAAACATGAAATGCACGGAATAAGAACGACCAGGACGACCAATGGAATTTATTCTGGTAGTTTCTAGTTTAAATTTCTAATAATTACTTGTCGCATTCCCCTCGTAAAACAAACAAGAATCGGAGGAATCGCTTTAGATTAGTGTCATGCGCATAAACACTGTAACTGATTCTATTGAACTAAAATGGCTGGCAACGTTATGAACAGGTGTCTCTTGAAAAGGAGTATTATTGAAATGCTTTGGATTATTAATTTTAATAAGGTAAGCTTCCTTTTCAATTTATAACTACTAATATCAACAATCTTAACTAAATATCAAATAAGAAATACGCAATTGGTAAATAAATGTTTTTACGATGTGAAATATTTATATGTTATTTCTTTTTAGGAACAACGCGTGAAAGAATATTCACTCCTCTGCTGTGTGGGATATAAAAGAACATCAAATCTGCATGCTGATGTCATATACACTATTGTAAAAAGTAAATTAAACTTTCTCAGAAACAAATTGTGTCTGGTTTCCTTCGAATACCTGGGACGCTATCTCCAGTCGAGTTTAAGCTTACCGCTTTCTGGTTGATAATAAATGGATGTTATCTCTTACAAGGTTAGTACTTCTTCACTTCTCTGGTTTGATTTTTCAGGCTTTTTAATTTTAATTTTTATCTTCACCATCAAAATTCTTGTACTTCCTTCTTCCTCGTTCCAAAATCAACAACCTTCAATTTTTTTTTGTTTATCTTTCACCAGACGACTTGCCCTTCTGATAAATTGTTTTAGAGTTATTTTTATTGATTTCTATTGATGTTAAAGGTACTTTCACATGTTTTAATACCATGTCCTCTATGAACTACACTTTTTTTAATCCGTTTGATTCTATTCGCGATTATTCACTGTCACTTCACAAATTTTTAAATTAATGACATAAAGCTGTTTGGATTACAATATTTTCACACTATGTACAAATAGTATGTCAATTCTAACATTATTTATTGAGGATTATAAGGATAATTCTGTGTTTTTATTATTTGATTTTATTTGTATTCGATTTATTCATTAATTTTATTTGATTCTTTCTAAAATAATTAACTTCTACTAATTAATGTTGAGATATTAGATGTTACTAACTAATAATAATTGTTTTATTAAACAAAACTTTCTTTAATTTCAGGTTATTCACCTATAATTGGACCTACCAATTTTTAAATCATCACTATATATTTTTAAATTTTAATGTATATGGACTAATCAAAGTTTTTTATCATCCCCCTTACCCAAGACCCATTGAAATGGATGGATCCTGAATCCCAAAGTTTATTGAAGATGGATAAAACTATTTTAACGATATGAAGTTGCTAATTAAGCAATAAAATTGATAAAAAAACCAAACAAGGGAATCGAAGAGTTGACAAAATTTAAAATAATCAAATTACAGACCTGTCAATAGTATCAATTATTTATCAGAGTGCTCAAATCACTACTTTCGTTATTTTAATCACAGTTCGGACTTTACTTTGACGATTCTAAATACATTGCAGAGAATTTGTGTTGTTGTCACTTCATTGATGGAGTGCATTCGATTTTGCAGTTAAAAAGAGTATGAAGTGACTAGACCGTTGTCGTTGCTAGGAAACAAATATGAAAATATTTTTCAATTTCGAGCTAAATATAATAATTTAATTATAGTCAGTAATTGAAAAATGTGAAACGTTATTTGTTTTCCACCTAGAAAATTGAATATGCGATTCACTACCGAAAAAAAAAACTCCCATTAGCTGGATATCATAGAATTTAAAATGGAAATTGATTTTAATTTTCAGAGACGGGATCAATCATTCACCCACGTTCAAATTTAAAAAATCTGTTGTAATTAGTTCCGGAACTAAAAATGAAATGAGCTTTCTCTGCTCTCTCTAAAGTGCAAAAACTTATTGAAAACTAATCCAAATTTATTACACGTAAAATTTTAAAAGGATCGGGATCCCACTTAATGCCAAAAGCTAGGAACGGCCCAAAGATTACGCTACAGTCACGTTCCGCTGACTGTCTCTATCTATTTTCTTCTTTCTCTAACAATGGCGTAGCTTATAAGTGATAACTGCCCTCGGTTGATAATTTTTACAAAATTTATCTCGCTGTTTCTGGAGAATTTTTTTTTTAAATTACCAAATTTAAAAAGTGAATGCAGTTTAGACGTACCAATATCAAGTATTTTTTTAATACCTTATAAAAAACATATTTTGAAAATTTTCTTGGCTGTTTTCAACAATTGAAAGACTTTTTTCACTTTATCGGAATAACTGCCATAAAAAAAACCAAAACAGAGAAACAATACTATTGAAAATATCGAACTGGAAAAGGAAATGTCGTAAAAAATGGATAAAGACTGTCGATTTCAGATCAAATAGCTACGATCTCTTCAAAAATACACACAAAAAATAGATGAATGAGACCCAATTCTGTGCATATTCCTTGATCTGTCAAAAGCCTTCGATATTGTCAATCAATAGGCATGTCCTTGGAACTCCTAAAATAGTTATTTGTGTATTTAGAGCGTAAAGTAACAGATTGCCGCTTGAGAAATAATGTTGGCGATCTTTCGAAAGCGGCAATTTTCCTTTACGCTCGAAAAACACAAATAATTTTTTCTACAGTCGCCCTTTTAATAATTAAAACAGTTTCTTATATTCTCTTAGGTTATAATAGGAGTGCTAGAATAATCGTCATTTTCGCTATTCATCATGATTAACCTTAAAAAGATCTACTGACTAGGGATGTTGAAAAATAATCGATTTTTATATAAATCGATTATTATTTTCTTATAAATTACGTGTTTAAATCGATTTTCAGAAACGGCTCTTATAATTTATTGACTATTTTTCAAAATTTTGACAACTTTTGACGATTATCCCCCATTTCTCAAAATTTTGACAATTATTGACCATTTTTCAAAATTTTAACAACTATTGACCATTTTTGACAATTATTGACCATTTTCGACAATTATTGACCATTTTGACTGTTTTTAAAAATTAGTGACCATTTTTCCAAATCTTTGATAATTTTTGACCATTTTTGAAAATGATGACAATTTTTAACCATTTTTGACAGTTTTTAACAATAATTGACAATTTTTAACCATTTTTGATAGTTTTTGACCATTTTTGACAATTTTTCAAAATTTTAGACCATTTTTCAAAATTATTGACCATTTTTGATAATTATTGACAATTATGGACCATCTTTCCAAATTTTTGACCATTTTTAACAATTATTGACCATTTTTGACCATATTTCAAATTTTTTTTACAATTATCAACTATTTTTCAAAATTTTGACAATTTTTAACAATAATTGTCCATTTTTGACAATTTTTGATAGTTTTTGACAATTATCGACCATTTTTCAAAATTTTAACAATTATTGACATTTTTTGAAAGTTTTTGACAATTATTGACCATTTTTGACAAAAATTGTCCATTTTTAACAGTTTTTGACAATACAATAATTGACAATTTTTGACTATAAATCAAATAATTTGACAATTTTCATATAATTTCATTTGATTTTTAATCTGATAAATTGTTAGTGAATGAATCTTCTAAGTTTATTATCGGAATATGAAAAGCATGTACTTTTTTAAAATAATACCAAAAAATCGATTTTTTCCATTAATCTCACATCCCTACTACTGACTTGTTCAGACTTGTCAGAATTCGAATAAGAATATCAGTCAATAGTCGAAGTGAGAGGGAAGAACACACGCACACGTTTGCCAATAGAAAGTCAGGTCAGAAGTCAGAAGGGCGGTTCCATAAATATTCACCAAATGAGTTAATTCGGAGTGCGTGGTTTGATTAAATAAGCGAGCGAAAAAGATTCCTTTTTTGCGCTAGAGCGTAAAGTAACAATCCTCGGCATTTGTCGACTGGACAGTACTTGGTCCAATACTGTTTTCTGTTTATATAAATAGTTTACTTACCACTAAAAGTGGAGGTGATATTTTCAGTTTTTGAAAACGACACTGTTATTATATATTCTGTTAAATCCTGGACAGATCTAAAGCAAAAAGCTCAAAATGATTTGCAAATTTCATTTTATGGTTAATTACATGGAACTTTGGAAAAACCAGTTTTATTCCGTTTGCTTCTTACTCATCCTCATTGACAGTCTTCCAAACAGTATCTTTTGATAATCAGGGAATAGCAGTAGAGGTGGGAAGAGCGGTTGTAGT
Organism: Lochmaea crataegi; assembly: GCA_947563755.1. Classification (NCBI taxonomy): domain Eukaryota; kingdom Metazoa; phylum Arthropoda; class Insecta; order Coleoptera; family Chrysomelidae; genus Lochmaea; species Lochmaea crataegi. The sequence goes on from OX387433.1 coordinate 17,054,527, forward strand.
TGAATATTTCGGTGTAACATTTGATCAAAGTCTGGAATGTGATAAACAAAAACACTAAAAAGAGCATATATATTTTATGGAAAATGCCGGTGGACCGTTGGGCATGATCGTCACCTGGATCTATACGGTCATCATAAGACCAATGCTAGCCTACGGAGCTGTGATTTGGGGTTCAAAAGTACAACAAACCACAGCTATATTAAAATTAGATCAAATTCAAAAAATAGCATGTCTCAACATAAGTGCCATGAGAACCACACCCACCACGGCTATGGACGTAATTCTTAATCTCATTCCCCTTGATATTTATATCAAAGAGGTAGCTGTGATGTCCATGTATTGCTTCCATATTATCGGCATATACACAGAGTGACGAGACCTTAATTGTAGTGGGAATCTGTCACCTTGAACCCAATGCTACAGGCAACGAAGGACTCTATAACTCCACGATTTATTTTCAATAAACCCTACAAAGTAAGTATAAACACAATAAAAGAAACGCCAGTGGCAGGTACTATCAACATCTACACTGAAAAACTGAACAAGGTTTTACATGTGAAGTATACTCCAATTCTTTAAACCTTAACATAAAATGGGCTATAGCTGCAAAAGAGATTTCCGGTAGAAACATCTCGGGAAAAAACGTATGCATCTATACAGATAGCAGACAAGCACTGCTAGCCCTGAAGAGACCACATACCATATCAGAGTCAGTACTAGAATGTCACCATGACTTGATTAAGATGACAAACAACAATGTTGTCACACAGTCTTGGACCAAAGGCCAAGGTAACCGCGTAGCTGATGCCCTGGATAGCAAAGCTGCAGCTCAAAAACGTTTTGAACCTGTCTGGTTGACGTACTGAGAGAGAAAAAAAATTTTGAAAAATTATCAAAATTTTGGGAAAATTGTCAATAATTGTCAAAAACTGTCAAAATGTTGAAAACATGGTTAATAATTGCCAAATATTTTCAAAAATTGTCAAAAATTTGGAAAAATGTTCAATAATTGTCAAAAATTGTCAAAAACTGTCAAAATTGGTCAATATTTATAAAAATTTTGAAAAAATGGTCAATAATTGTCAAAAATTTTGAAAAATGGTTAAAATTTTTGAAAAATCGTCAAAAATGGTCAATAATTGTCAAAATTGGTCAAAAATTGCCAAAAATTTTGAAAAAATGGTTAATAATGGTGAAAAATTCACGAAAATGGTAATTCTATTGTGCATAAGAAGCAAGCTTCTGTCGGCGGTCCGACAACCGCTCACCTTTTTTTTTAACAAAAATTGACCTTAACTACGACTCCTTATAATATTATTTTACACTGTTTGTGGTGAATTATAAATATCTTCAGACTCTAGACTAAAGTTATGTTCATTTCGCTCCGCCACTGCTACATTGTCCCTATTACTCTAATACAATAAATAACAGTTGAAGGAGGAGATTCAATTTTAGACGAAGAACAACTGTAAACTCAAGGAGAATGATTGAAAAGATGGCAATATAAACAGTTTATAGGGAAAAATCTCATGGATTTTGGACGAAGTTGAAGTTACAAAATAAACCAATAAGTCAATAAATCTGTAAATCTTTTAGGAATCACGATAATTGTAGGAGATGCCAATTTCACAAAATAAAACACATTATCTGTCTCACTGGAAACACATTTCAATAAAAATATACAGGGGGTGCCATTTGTAAATGTAGACACCCTGTAGATCATTGTACTAATGTCAATAGTTAGCTAACTTAACAATTAAATTAAAATATATTTAGATTATTTAATAAACATAGACACGAGTTTTATCGGTACGTGACTTTATTAAAACTATAATAAATTACTTATAGATGGTCTTCCGAAAATATAGGCTGAATATAATTAGACTTTGTGCTTAAACATCAACTCGATGTTTATGATAAAATATATATTCATACTGACATTGCATTCTTATTACTAATGAAGGTATTTGTAAAAGTGTGGTTTTACAAGAAGAGTTTTAAAAATAAATAGTAAAAGTACAAAAGGACTTTTAATCCACCATAGTAAATAAAAAAGTTGTTGAAGGAAATAAAGTGTTTGATACGCCATCAAACAGTTTTTGAATTTTTTTTATCTTTACAAATAGTTGAGATATTGTCTGTAAACGGTAACTTGGATTATGTCAATTCCGGTTATACCGGAAGTGAACAGCAACTTCACTATTATTATTATTAATAAGGATTTAGATTAGATTAGATTTGATGAGGTGGCTTATCGATATATTTCACTGCGACCTTTTCAGATCTATTGTGGTCCTCTGAATCTAGATTACATTCTCCAGCCCGACTCTTTTTAAGTAGCCAATCAGCATCGTGACTGAATCTTTCATATAATTTCTTACCGGTGGCTTCCCATCGCCTAGTACAAAAAAACACACATCCGCCAGGCAATCGCACTGGCATAGGATGTGCTCTGCAGTTTCCTCTTCTAGGTGACAGAATCTGCAGATGGCTTCGTCTGTCAACCATTAGCTTTGTGTGCCTGTTAAACTTACAGTGCCCTGTTAACATTTGCTTATTAGGTCTGCCGTAAAAGTTGGAGAATGTCCTCTAATGAACTGTTTCGCCTGTCTTTGTCCTGGTGAGATTACCCACCACTCTAGAGATTTCTGTGCCACTAACTTCCTTGTGGCTATATTTAAGCCTTGTCTGGCCGTTTCATAAGCCAGGTCGTTGCCCTTATGAACCTCCAGCCCCGGTACAAAGGCTACCATGACCTTGCAATGGTCTCCAAGTGCGTTTAAGGTACCTGTGCAATCCCATAATGAAAAACTGACAATTCCAAGCCTTTGTTATATTCAATTTTCCATATAAAAGTGAACATTTCAAAGATATTATTATTGAAAATTTTCATTATATTTGCCTTATTGTTGCTTATTATTTATTACTAGGTAGTGTTATAATTTTGGTAGACCGTGTATGATGTAGCTTTCATAATTAAATATTGATTAGATTAATTTTTAATTATTAGCATTTTTATAAAATAAAAGAAGATCTTGGTTCGCATTTAAGATAAATTTGCTAATCTGTATTTAACAGTTTTTAATTAGCTACCTCCTAAGAAATTACTCCATGCCAGTTTGAATTTTCCTTGTTTTATTCTGCAATGTCCAATAAAAAATGTGACATTAATTTAGCTTTTAGGAGAAATAAGCGAAGTAAATCCCTGGAATACGTCAACTTATAAATCACATTGACTTAAATTCTATGAAAATAAACTTGGAATTAAGATCAGTAATAAAAAGGTCATTAAATATCAAAGCCGTAAAAATCTTGACACAAGCGAATAGTTTTCACGTTCCCTACCAGGAAAATTGTCACTCAAACTTAGAGAAACATCCGAGCTAGTAAAACAGAGAATTTCCATCTTCCTTTATATCAACACACGATGAAATTGCGGAAATTCCCTTTTCCCTTTTCTCTAACTCTGTCACAAACCCTTTATGTTCAACAGTGGCTTGCATTTAACACAAGTAGTTAAAAAGTGTTAAAACAATTTTGATATTTGTTATAAAATGTTAAAATTATAGTCCGAGAGCTGGTAAACATTTTTGAGTATGGATTTGAGTCACGCTGAAAACTTGTCCAATACTTTCCAAACACAGAACTGTTACATTTTTCAAGACACTATTTTTATTGGCAAAAATATTCTCCAGGCATTTTGAAATTTTCATACCTTTAAATTTAGTATTTTTAAAGAGTATGATGAGCAGATTATTTAGTTGGGTCTTGAACTTTGCCAAGTGCTTGCAAAATTTGAAAAAACGCCCATATTGACAAAAGCAATACCACGTGATTTCATGCTATTGCGTATCGGAATTTAAGAGTATCACATTTTCGTTGGTATTCATTTTATATATTTATCGATGTATGAAAAAAATATAGTATATTGCATATACAGTGTGTCGAAGCCAAACCGAATAAATTCGTTATTTCGGTTACTCCACATATTTATAAAAAATCCCGACAAAATCAAATTTAATTTCAAACTAAAATTATAATACTGACCACTCAAACCCACTGAAACTCTTTAAAGTATTTTTAATGGATACCATCTAAAAAGCACATTTTTGCTTACTTTCTTATTATCAAGACCTAAACGGAAAATAAGTTTTGGGTATATTATAATAAGTTTTGAGTATATTATAGCAAATTTCGGTAACCACATGATTTTATTTTATTCTATCTTAATTGTTGCAATAAACTTGGAAACTATAACATTTTTGAATAGAGAATGAAGAGACCTTTCAAACGATATATCACAAGCCTATACTCCCCATTAAAAAAATTGGGGGTTGTACCTGTCATTCGAAGGGGGTTGGAGGTAGGGATCGCGTTTTCACGTTGAAGAATGTCAATTTATAATTTAAATTTGACGTTTTTCGGGATTTTTCATAAATATGTACAGTAACCGAAATAATTAATTTATCCCGTTTTGCTTTTACACACTGTATATATTGATGTCCAATTAATTCAACGAATTATTTATTTTCGACCCTCTGGTTACTTAAGTTGAAGAGAAAAATGATCAAGTTTTTAAATATTGGCTATATAATTAGTCGACAGTCGAAGTGAAGTATGACAAGTAGCTTATTATAAAAATGGCGCTTTTCAGACATGCGCATACACAAAAATGATAGGCAGCTTCGCTTCTTGTTTGCTAGTGTATTCTATGGTTATACTATTGAATTCTTTGACGTCTGCAGTAAATACTTAGCGTAAACTAATGTAATTTTTTCAACTATCGACAATTGCTCAAATTGATAATAAAAATTTGAGCAGAAAAGTATTCTTTCGATAGTGGTTGTAGAAAAACATATTTTTCTAATTTGTAGTATGTGCGGGTTATACACCTCCTTCCTGGTTTCTAGATTCAAATTTTGGAGTAAATCAATCCACTAATTTCGTAATTTATATTAAAGTAAAACTAGATACTTTAAAATAATTACGGATACGCTACTGATTAACACAAATCTTTTATGTAGAGCTCTATGTGAACATTTTATTGTACAACCCATCGCCGCCACGTTGCCAGATGTAATTACAACTCCTGTGTGCCTTTTGTCATTATCCTTTTCTGTAAACATTCCACCAAATCTGGGATTTATTGTGTTTAATTCCTACAAAATTACGTATAATACGCCAAAAGAACATAAAGTACTCAAACGAGACGAGCCTTTTTGTTTTGTACGTTTGCAGAATATTTACATACACTTTGAAAAAAAAAAGAGAAACGTAAGGCAAGTCCTGAATATTTAACATTATATTAAAAGCGTCGACATATTTTAAATATGTTTGTTGGAGAGTGTTTAGTTTAATGTAGTCAGTCTCGAAACGCTCATTTAAAGTAGATGCAATTTTATAAAATTTTCAAAAGAAAAAATTTTTTGTTTAATATTAATTGCTTTTGATGTATATTTCACAGAAAATCAATCCATATCTATTATTCTTTTGATTACCTATTGACGTAGATATGAATTTCAGCTAAAAAAAATTATAAACAAAAAATATCAAAATTTGCGGCTGAAAAAATTATTCAAAAAAAATGTATTATCGGTATATCTTCTAAGAGCTGGAAGATCCAGAATTTAGGTACTGAACAAATTATTATTAAGCCGTTTATATACACGAAGAGAGAAGGATTATTCTCTTTTCTTTTTCTAGAATACTCCTATCGCATGCCGGATATCTTCATTAATATATTACTTTTCTGGTCAAAAATTGTTGAATATTTTTAAAAATGGTCAAAAATTGTTAAATATTTTGAAAAATGTACAATAATTGTCAAAATTTTTGAAAAATTGTCAATAATTGTCAGAAACTGTCAAAAATGGTCAATAATTGTTAAAATTTTGAAAAATTGTCAAAATTTTGGGAAAATGGTCAACAATTATAAAAAATTGTCAATAATGGTCAATAATTGTTGAAAATTGTCAAAATTTTTGAAAAATGGTCAATAATTGTCAGAAACGGTAAAAAATGGTCAATAATTGTTAAAATTTTGAAAAATGGTCAAAAATTGTCAAAATTTCTAAAAAATGGTAATTTTTTTTGAAAAATGGTCTAAATTTTTGAAAAATTGTCAAAAATGGTCAATAATTGTCAGAACCTGTCAAAAATGGTGAAAAATTGTCAAAATGGTCAATAATTGTTGAAATTTGGAAAAATGGTCTAAAATGGTCAAAATTTTTGAAAAATTGTCAAAAATGATCAATAATTGTCAAAACTGTGAAAATTGGTCAATAATTGTCAAATATGGTCAATGGTTGTTAAAGTTTGAAAAAATGGTCAAAAATTTCGAAAAAATGGTCAATAATTGTCAAAATTTTTGAAAAATTGTCCAAAAATGGTCAATAATTGTCAGAACCTGTCAAAAATGGTCAAATATTGTCCAAAATGGTTAATAATTGTTAAAATTTGGAAAAATGGTCAAAATTTTTGAAAAATTGTCAAAAATGATCAATAATTGTCAAAATTTTGAAAAAATGGTCAATAATTGTCAAATTTTTGAAAAATGGTCAAAAATTGTTAGATATTTTAAAAAATGTTCGAAAATAGTCAATAATTGTTAAAATTTTGAAAAATGGTCAAAAGTTGTTAAATATTTTGAAAAATGTACAATAATTGTCAAAATTACTGAAAAATTGTCAATAATTGTCAGAAACTGTCAAAAATGGTCAATAATTGTTGAAATTTTGAAAAATTGTCAAAATTTTGGAAAAATGGGCAATAACTATAAAAAAACTTTCAAAAATGGTCAATAATTGTTGAAAATTGCCAAAATTTTTGAAAAATTGTCAAAATTTTTGAAAAAATGATCAATAATTGTCAAAATTGGTCAATAATTGTCAAAAATGGTCATTAATTGTTAAAATTTTGAAAAAATGGTCAATAATTGTCAAATTTTTGAAAAATGGTCAAAAATTGTTAGATATTTTAAAAAATGTTCGAAAATAGTCAATAATTGTTAAAATTTTGAAAAATGGTCAAAAGTTGTTAAATATTTTGAAAAATGTACAATAATTGTCAAAATTACTGAAAAATTGTCAATAATTGTCAGAAACTGTCAAAAATGGTCAATAATTGTTGAAATTTTGAAAAATTGTCAAAATTTTGGAAAAATGGGCAATAATTATAAAAAAACTTTCAAAAATGGTCAATAATTGTTGAAAATTGCCAAAATTTTTGAAAAATTGTCAAAATTTTTGAAAAAATGATCAATAATTGTCAAAATTGGTCAATAATTGTCAAAAATGGTCATTAATTGTTAAAATTTTGAAATAATTGTCAAACATTTTGAAATAATTGTCGGAACCTGTCAAAAATGGTCGATAATTGTCAGAACCTGCCAAGAATGGTCAAAAATTGTTAAATATTTTAAAAAATGGTCAAAAACAGTAAATAATTGTTAAAATTTTGAAAAAATGGTGAATAATTATAAAAAACTGTCAAAAATGGTCAATAATTGTTGAAAACTAAACAAAACTAACTAAAGTTCTTACCGTGTGCCCCGCGACATGTTCTACTTTTTTCACTTTCTATTTTCGTACGTATGCTTGTTATTTGGGGTGAACCTTTACTGAAATCTGAAAGATCGATTAAGCCTTCTTCTTTTACTAAGTTCCCGAAGAAAGTTTCAGACACCAACAGGTCCTTTATTCCTATTCCTTGTAGGGATTGAGGATATCAGCGAGCTTACGTTTAGGCAAGTTTTCCTCCTTTATCCTGTTGTTTCTAATGAATTGTGCCTTGGATTCTGTAGTGCCACGCAATTTGCACGTATTTCTTCTTTTATTCCACACCTTCTCCACTAGTATTTTAAGATGCCCATTCAGCCGAAAGTTTCCTGTTGGGACACTTGACACTTCAAGGGGTATCTCCAGTAGGGAGGGGATGAATCTGACGTTTTTGGCATTAGCGCTAAAAAGTGTCCCCCTCAAGTTAAAAGTTGACGTGTTTCGGCATTTCTTTCTAATATGTCCCATTTCTGAAATATTTAGGGTGGGTACTTTTCAAATGAACACAGTGTATAGAGCATATCTCATGTTACAAATAAACTTAACCTACCTCAAAAATTATTTATAAACAGAGTGTAATGTGACTAACCACTTGAAATAAATTTTATTTTATTTTTATGTACAATACATTCTTTGTTATTTTTAATTATTCGTACGTTTGGATTTTCATCTCTAATCACTTCGAACGGTCCTTGGTACAATGTACTTATTTTAGTCCCAGTTTGACTTTTTATTAGTATCAAGTCTTTTGGTTTATAACTAATAGGTCTAATGTCTCTATCGTATACAGTTTTCCGTTTATTTTTTTCAATAAGCAACTAGTACTAAACATTTTTTAGATTGAATTATGGCCACTGTGACTGGTGCAAAAGTACTGGGAGGATTTTGAGTAGATCAAGTGTCTGCATTATTTGCTCTCCAAAGTGCTTCTGTCTAATTCTTTTTAAGTACGCACAGAAACTATGTGAATAGGTATTTCATCTCTCAGTTAATATTTTCTGAACATACGTTGAAATCTGAAAATTTTGCATCGCTATGAAGTTGGTGGAAGTTGTTTTCATAGTGTAGTGAACACAATAACTAAAATATGTACTTTCTATGGTGATTCGGCTGTTATTGTAGTATTCACACATGGTGGTATTTGCCACAGTCATCCAAGGGGTTAGTGGAGAGTGTGCCTTATTATTATTTTGTATATCTCTGTAAAATCAGGAATCTTGGGAGAATGTGTTATGAGCTGGATGATATGAAATTCGATATTGAGTCTGCTCTAGTGGTTTTGTATTGTTTCCAAGCTGAGTTGTTGGAAGCTTGGTTTCAAATATTATTATAGTTGAATGTGTTAGACTCAGGGGTCGGGAGCCTTTTAACAACAATTTCCCATGTGCAATTTTGAACAAAGTCAAAGTGCCACTGTATAATTTCTATACGAATAAATAATGCATAAAATTGTTAAAAGTATTAAGGAAGGTAACTAATAAAATTGAAAAAATGATCCACAATATTTCCAAAAATTTTAATCAAAAAGGAAATTTTACTGTTAAACGAAAAATATGTCAAAAAATAATAGTTCAATACTATTAAACGCTTTACAAAATTAGAAAAATTAATTTCCAAAGAGCAGACCGTCCACTAAGAAGCAACAACTACTTCTCGGGCTATATGCCCCGACAGACATTGAATTACACTTCTTAAGTAAACGGGGTTGGTATATCTGTTAAGATAGAACCAACCATTCTGGTTTGCGATTAGAAGGAATAACATCACTTGTGGACCGGTTTCGGCGTTTTTGCGCCTCATCAGCACAAGGTAGATGCTATTCGTCCAGAAGCTCTGAGAGCATAATCCTGGACTAGAGACTACGTCGATACCACACCAATGCATTAGCCTTAGTAAAGGAAATGTTAAGAGTGCGATATCGGCGACATCTCTACATCTAAGTGGACGGTCTGCTCTTTGCAAATTAATTTTTCTAATTTTGTAAAGCGTTTAATAGTATTGAACTATTATTTTTTGACGTCTATAGATCACGCTTTACTTATATGACAATTATTTACAGGTAACTGTAATTAAGTGAAAAATATGTTTTTATGTAAGGCAACATTTTGTTTAAAATTTGAAACGTTTCAAGTGCTGAGAAAATGATTAAATACACTGGGAAAACGATAAAATTTTCAATTTGCGGCGTTATAATTGGTCGACAAAGTGGAGTATGACAAGTATCTTATGATAAAAATGGCGATTTTCAGACACGCGCATACAAAAAATGATCGGAAGCTTCGCTTCTTATTAAGTGGTGTATTCTTTGCTTTAAATATTACACACGCCTCTCAATTTTTCTGTTGTTAGCCGGCTTCGATATGGATACAAAATGATTTTCATATGGGAAAAAATTACTTACACATATAGAACGATCCGAATGCTGAGAGTATTGCAAGTGCCACTTTTTTTAGGCAAATAAATTTATCTAGCAAACTAGCCCAACAACTCAGTATTTCGTTTGATTTATATTGAGGATCACCTTCTAAAACTCTTCTTAGTTCCACAAATTTTGCATTCCATAACTTGCAGCTGGCAAATTCAATAAGATGAAGCTCAAAATCATGAATTTCCATCCATGCGAAAAGAAAATAATTAGAAGGAATCTATTAAGTCTGGTTTTATCGAGAAGGAGAACATGTGACCATGTTTATCAAAATCTTGGCCTCTTTCGGCAAATTCTTCTTTCTGTGAAGTCATGTAGTTTAACATTTCCTCATCCTAGTTCCACAATTATTAAGGTTGGGTGAGTATGTTTTTAGATTTGGAAATTACTTGTAGTAGGTAGGTAGGTAATATCGCGAATAAATACATATATTTTCATTTTAAAACACTTCCAGGAATCATACAGATCTAGAACAGTTTGCAACTCAAGGTTTAGTGCGCTGACATGATTTGTAATAGTTAGGAACATCAACTCACAAATCCATTCTTTATTATCTAGTTCAGGAAAGAATTGAGCTTGATTTTTTTGCAACAAAAATGACCTAATTTCTCCCAATCATTCCACAAATCTAGAAATCACTTTACCGCTGCTACGCCAGGGTATATTACTGCGTAATGGAATGCACTTCTCCATTTCTTGTAACAATGACTTGAATCGTTTGTGAGTTAATGAAGAACGACCAGCAATGTAGTTGACATTTTAAGCTTCCCTTCGAGATCTTCGCGCATAAACTTTCTTGATGAATAATGCAATAAAAATTCAAAAGTGGTCGAGCAATGCGTGCAGCAAGATAAGATACAAATCCCTTATGTGGGTGCGCCATCTGTAGTTACGCAAAAAATTTTACTTATAAGTTTAGTCCCCGTTTCTCAAAATGTTTAACGAATTCTGATAGTATATCTTCTCCTCTTGTCGTTCCTTCGAGTGGTAGCAGAAAGATTAGTTCTTCATACACACGGTTATTGTCAAAGTACCGCGCAACGTTTGCCAACCGGGAAATGTCATTAACGTCGACACTTTCATCCAACGAAATACTAAATACGATATTCCGTTTAATGGCGAGGATCTGTTGTTTCCGTACATTTTCTGCCATTTCAGTAACTCGCCTCTCAATAGTCCGCGCTGATGCTGGTATATCTTTAATCCGGACCAGTATTACTTGTTTATTAGGAAAATAATCAAACAATAGATCCGCACTTCTCGGAAACGTTTGCTTTATAAATTCCCCATCAGTGAAAGGTTTTCCCTTTTCTGCCAAGGATTGTGCAATTTTAAAACTGCATTCGATTGCTTGATCTTACCCTTGACTAATTTTTGTAAAGAATGTTGCCTGCTTTGTATACTGAGCAACTGCTCGTCGGATTGTCTCCGTTCTATCAGCATTATCCTTAAACCCCGAATTATGTCTCGTTTGAAAATGTCGTTGAACACTAGATGTCCGGGAAACTACGCCTTCCCGACATATGCCTTGATTTCTTTGCTGCACAAAACCATAATCACTTGTCCAAGAACTTTGAAAGGGCCGAACGTCTTATTTCTGAATTAATACAGTTTCCTGTAAAATTGTCGTATTTAGTAAAGCGTTTTACCAATAGTAGCTTGTTTCAAGCCCACGTGGCTTGTTGTCACATTCGAATTCTGGTTTGTGGACTTGGAGGTGAAGGTGTCGCTACTTTCGCAGCTAACACATTTCCGTCATTGGAAGATATGTATTGTTGGCGATGGTAGTGATAAATTCAGTTCGGGATTAACTCTCGGACGATAACATATACCTTGTACTGATGAGGCGCAATACGCCGAAACCGGTCTACAAGTTATGTTGTCCCTTCTTGTTGCAAACCAGAATGGTTGGTTTAAATCTTATAGATTCACCAACCCCGTTTGACTTAGAAGTGTAATTCAATGTCTGTCGGGGCATGTAGCCCGGGAAGTAGTTGTTTCTTCTTCGTTGAACGGTCACTGTTTTAGCAAAATTATTTTTCAAAACATTGTTGTAAGCGTTGGAATAATATATTTTTATTCTTTGATATCTATTGTCTAATTTCTGCTTTTTAGCCGCCATAACATTAACGTTAATCGCGCACTTGTACGTTACAGGTTGATAAATAAAGTTACGATTAACTAACCTGGGTTCGTCCAATAACAACACCTGGTACAACTTTGATTTCGGAACTTATCCTTACAATAGCTCGTACTAAACTAAACTAACTCTAACTGACTACACGCTTATATAATGGTAAATCCGCCTCCTAGAAGTTTCCTAAATAACCGTGGCAATGCCGCTCACCGGGCGTTCGAAAAGCCGAGAATCGCCTGCTCGCGTCTTCTCTTTTCTAGAAACGTCCCGTCGCGGTCGCGTCGTTCTAACTTGGCCTGCCGTCTCTTAGCTCGGTCCAGCTACGTTGCCAGCTTGTGTACAGTTCCGAAGATTATTTTGAATTTACAATAAGTATCCTTAAAATTGAATCTTCATTTTATTGCTGTATTTTAAAATATTATACACAAAGTTATGCGTGCCATTTTAAACTGCTTGAGCAAAAAATTGAAACAAAGATAATTGTTTGGTTTTCTTGTACAGACAGAATCTGTTTAATTCGGATTCGGATTCAAGTGACACAAATGCCCTTTGAAGGTGTTATGGCTGCTTCGCCAATGAAACATTGATAAAATATCTGATTTGACTTTGACACTAATTTTTCTCACCAAATTTAAAGACCCGTTTATTTGATTTTGACTTGAACATAATATTATGTAACTTATGCCCTTTATGATTACGTCAATCTCTATAATTATGTCAATTGCTTAAGGATGATGTCAATTTATTTATGATTTGTGAAAATATTTATGCTGATGAATTTTATGTTGTTTATTCTTACGATACTTGCTTAAGTGACTTATGTTTATGATACGTATGCTTATGTTTTCCTTCGACAAAATTGTTTTCATGACAAAAAGTGTTTCTATTTTGACTATTTTATCGATTATGACTTGTTTGTATCAAAAATTAGATAATTAGGATTAGTTTGATAAGAATATGGATATTTTTATTTTGTTAATTTTTATGTAGGTACTGCTAGTGTTGACCGAGGTCGGTCAAAATCTTCTTTGTAGAGTGTTTACTCTTTACATTTGTTATCTATGGCGTAGATATCTATGGTGCTTATTTGATATCAATGTCAATTGTCAGTGCTGTCATTAGTCATTATTAGTTATTAGTCAATTGTGGTATTTTATGAGAAGAATAAATGAACGTTAAGTTTACTTTACTAATTTTATGATAAGTTTTCAAAATAAGTGGTTTTAAGTGATCCAAATACTTTTTCCGAGTTTCCGATTTCCATTAAAAAGTTATTTTTTTGTTCCTTCATTTTCGATCTAGCCAAGAGATATGTTAAAATAAAATGCTCAACAAGAAATAATTTCCGGCAAACATAAATTTAACTTAGTTTTCCTTCTGTTTTGTATAAAAGTTGATATCAACTTTTTCAAATATTTATTTGTAACATAGCGTGACCTAAAACTTATAATTGCTTTTAGATTGTTACCAAACATTCTGTTTTTTATGACTCCAGACAAATATTCAAGTTTATTAGATAATAATTGATTGCACAGTTTTCATGATATAGATACAGTTCAAAATTCCATCATAAATCAGTGGTGATATTTAATAATAATTGATTTCAAAATTATTAGGATACTAGTTTGTTAATAACGTTAGCAGCTTCGGCGCGCTATAGAGGTCGTTTGAAATTATTTTAAATAACACGGAACTTTAAACTATGTTTAATATTGATTAGGGGATTATGTTTTTTAGACGCCACTATTATTGAATAAAAGAAAAATTGGAAAGTTCCCAATTAGGATTCGAGTAAATTCGGAAAAACAGAGTAGTGGGTAATTTTAAAAAAAAATTCATGTCTTTGTTATTTTTAAATATCAAGAGCTGAAACTTTGTACAAAAGAAGTTCTTCATATACAGTTCATAAGTGCGAAGAGGAGACGCCAGGAAACGTTTACTTTTATCGATTGATGTATGTGCAAAGAATCAAGACTTGAGCAATACATTGACATGAAAATATGGCTACAGAGTTGAAAAAGCCTTTATAAAAAAAAATTCAAATAGTGGGGTAGACTTAAATTAAACCACTTCAAACTTTCATATTGTTGCGAGGTCACCAACTCAAAGCCGGCCCTGTCTCTCGACTATAAATTTTGGCGAATGCGCTCTTTCCGAGAACATTCTGGAAGAGCGTTTTGTTTACGCACATGACGAGCGAAAGGAAACGTAAAACAAAGACAAAGAGTTAGTTCACAGACAGTTTACAGAAGTTCTTAGTAATCGGACAGTGAATGAAAAAGTGAAGATAAATAGTGTAATATTCAAGTGGTAAAAATAAATTAGAACTATTTTACCGAGTGTAAATAAATTAGTAGACATTAAGTAGAGCGTGTATATAAATTAAGTTTAATAAATAAATCAATAGATAGTAATTAGCCATAGTGTGTATAATTTTATCCTACAAGTAAAAACTATTTAAATAAATAACGAAAACATTACAATATAACTAAACTAAAATTAACATAATATTAGGTATAAAATATATTCAAATCACTATGGAGCAGAAAACCATTTTCGATAGTGAACAATTAGATAATGGTATTACTGGTAAAATAAAGTTGGACCTTATGTTATAGCCTTACATAGAGGGAGAAACTTTTTCGAACACGTTGGTTGACAAAATAGAGTAAAAAAGGGGAAAACGTGTCCGACCCCAGGAATAAAGATCAGTCAAATTCCTTTTCTCTAGAGACCACACTCTGGAAATTTAATATAGGAGAAGTGTAAGGAATTTATAAAAAGTTGCCGAACTAGATGGGAGAAAATCTATTTGGATGTTTTCAACTGAGACAAGTTGAATATAATCTATTTTGAAATACTGACACGAATAAATGGATCTAACTTTCGAATATCAATACTTCATTCTACATGCAAAATTAGTTTGATTTTTACGATGTCTATACTTTTACGAGGGTTATCTTTTCATATTTTGCATATAAAGCTATATAAAAAAAACAGAAGATAACTTTCAAACACTATTGTTTTTCAAAGTATTCTCTACGAAGAGAAACGCATTTTTGCATCCTTTGGAACCAATTCTGGAAGCAGTTATTCCACTCGCTTCTTGGTACATTTAAAATACAGTTTTTGAAGGCATTGACTGCATCTTCTGGGTACTGGAACCTTTGACCACGCAGTTCATTCTAAATTTTTTTATTGCTGGTAATTGTGGATGTATTTCATCTTTCCATACAGATAAAATAATTTATATTCATATTCCTTAGACAATTCCGTCTATAGACTTGTCTATAATTTTGTGGAGATTTAGGATCAAGAAGGCGACAGATTCAAGTATTTACTAACAGTATTTCCATCTGTAGACAGCACCCGTAAACACAAAAATCGCGTTAGGACACACTGTTCTTATTTTTTGATATGCTGTTGGACTATACATCTACCAATAGTGTGAAATCAAGTTTCTAACTCCGAAAGACCAATGCGATTTTTGTGGTGCTCGAAAAACATTTCAGATTTTGGCTAATAACTTCTAAAAGTTGTATCCCTCGGAAAATGTTAATCCCTACACTTTAAAAGTTGATGAAATTTGCTACAAATTGATAGAAACTGTGGCTATGTAGGTCCAATAGAATCCGAGGTATGACACTTCAAACATGGACCATTTTTCCCAATAAATTCGAAATTGTGGTTTGCACAGGTCTTTCCTCAACAGGTACCTGAATGATGAAAAGGAAGTAGTGGAATGGTAGATATACACGCCAAGAGAAGAGAAGAAAGGAAAACTCGTCATCCGATGACTAACAAACAGCGACGATATCAACGAACTACGAGAAAAAATCGGCAAAATCAGCCAAATACCTTCAAGGTACATCGGAAGTAAACCAATGCCCATCTACATTGTGGAGTCAGTGGAAGCAGAAAAAGTGGAGATAGGAAAATTTAACACATCCAATACGTAAGGATAGAAAGGGCAGCTGGAGGAACAAGAAATTTGCCCTACTCGTGTTCTTCGACGTCGGGAACGCGTTCAACAGTGTCAGGGAACGCGTTCAACAGTGTCAGGGAACGCGTTCAACAGTGTCAGGGAACGCGTTCAACAGTGTCAGGGAACGCGTTCAACAGTGTCAGGGAACGCGTTCAACAGTGTCAGCAAACGAGCAATGTTGAGCGCGTTGCTGAGGCTTGAAGTGGGGGAGGGTTTGGTTAACCTGGACTACCTGACTACCTGACGGGAAGTGTGATATTAGACACTAGAGGGAGGAAGCTGGAGTGCCCCAGAGCTCGGTTCTTGGATCGACGCTATGGAAGTGTGTTTTTGATGAGATTTGTGGGATAGTATGTGGAGAGGGATGTGAGATTACGGTGTATGCGGACGATGTGTGTCTGGTAAGTACGGCAAAGGGGGAGGCGGAGATAGAAAGAAAGGCGGAGATAATGTGTAGGAACATTCTGGAGAAGATAGAGCGGTGCGGACTAGAAGTGGCGGAAGATAAGACGGTAGAGTTGCTAGTGAAAGGACGGAGCAAGTCGAGGGAAGTGGTGGTGATGGTGAAGGGAAGGAAAATTCGGATGAAGGAGTCTGTGGAATACCTAGGGGTGTGGTTGGATAGTCATTTATCCTTTAGAACACACATGTTAAAGGCGGCAGAGAAGGGGAAAGTAAGGGCAGCTTGGCTGGGGAGGTTGATGTGTAATGTGGAAGGGCCGGGGGAGTGAAAGAGGAGGGTAATAGGTAGAACGGTAGAGCAGAGTATGCTGTACAGTGCGGAGGTGTGGGGTGAAACAGCGGGAGTGACTGCGAGGGCTAGACCACTCTTGCGGGTGCAGAGAGGGATACTGCTGAGGGTGGTGCAGAGGTACAGGACAGTGGGTGGACTGGCAGCAGCGGTGCTGGCAAGGACCTACCCATTGAACGTGATGGCTAGAGCCAGGAATAAATGCTGGAGGGGAGCGACCAGAGAGGAAGTACAGGAATGGATGGAGGAGGAAATGGAGTGAAGGTGGGAGGAGTATGAGGGCGCGCTAAAAGGAGCGATTGGGAATAGGAGAGATTGGATGGACCGGAAATTCTGGAAGGTGAGCTATTTCTTGACACACGTGTTCACTGGACATGGGTCGAGGTTAGGGTACCTCAACAAGAATGGGAAAAGAGAGACTGGAGTGTGCGAGAGGTGTGAAGTGGAGGATGATGAGGAGCATGTGTTTAGATGCTGGAGGAACTGGGAAGTGCTGAAGAAGTTGGAGAGGAAACTAGGGAGGCGGTGTATTGGGAGAACATGGTGGAGATAATGTTGAGGGGGAGGAGGAATGGATAGAAGTAAGTGGCGTAGTGAAGAGCATGATTAGGGGGAGAGAAGGACACGATTATGCAGGAGTGATAGTTAGGGAGAAAACGACGGTGTGAGCGGAGTGTGCGAGGGACCGCCGCCCGTCTCGAAGTATGCTAGGGTAGTGATTCCGAGGTGGGAGTAACGGCGAGTTTGAGGTGGGTTTGGTTGGTAGGAATTCCCTTGGGGATGAGTCCAACACTGTTTAGGTCCTGGACCCATTCCAACATGAGTTTCCCATCTCGACCTGAAAAAAAACACGTAAGGATAATATGGAAGTGCAACGAGTAGGAAATGAACCGACAAAGTGCTACAACTGCCCGAGATTCCACCACGGACAGACGACATGTCGTGTAAGCACCAAATGCGACGAGTGCGGAAAACCACAGCGAATCAACGAGTGCCCAAGACCGATAGACAAACCAGCCACCTGCGCAAACTGACAAGGAGAACACCCATTGTATGTGCTCATATGATTGGAGTTGAGATTTGAAACTGCTCTAGGTATATTTTTACTCTTTCATAAAATGGTTTTGCAAATCTAGGTCTTTCAGAAAACGTCAAAAAAGTCAAAAGTCTGTTTGTGTTAGAGAATCCATATGCAGAATTCGACTGATTAGCATAGGTTGTCACTGCATAATTAATACTTAGGACCTTACGTCTAAGTCTTAGATCAGATTCTCCAAGTTCCCACCGTAAAGATTTTGTAGGAGTTATTTTGAATGTTCC
The DNA here is from genome assembly GCA_947563755.1 of Lochmaea crataegi. Taxonomy (NCBI): domain Eukaryota; kingdom Metazoa; phylum Arthropoda; class Insecta; order Coleoptera; family Chrysomelidae; genus Lochmaea; species Lochmaea crataegi. Next base: position 17,072,701 of record OX387433.1, read on the forward strand.
AGTTATAATTCGAAATGCAGTATTTTGTATTATTTCCAGCAGATTAATTCTGGATGCACTGGTGGAGTCATATACTATAGCACCGTAGTTTAAACGAGAACTAATCATAGACTTGTACATTAGAGTTGGTCCATCTGCTCCCCAGTTTCTGTTGGCTAGTATTTTCATAATATTATTTATTCTGTGATATTCTAAAACTAGATTGTTTATATGTTTTTCCCAGTTCAATTTTGAATCTAGAAATTTAGTGCAATCTTTAACGTTGAGTAGTTTGGAAATTTGTAATCGTTTTGGAAAAAAGTACACAATCCTGTGATATTACTCCAGCTTTCGAGATCATCTAAAAAATTTTGAATGAAACTTTCCATAGTTCGCACATTCTTTCCCTTGAGGAAAACAACCAAATCATTGGTGTAGAGCGCAAATTTAACAGGCAATTTGAAAGTTTTTACTATGTTGTTGATAGCACTGACAAAAAGAGTTGGGCTTAGTACTGATCCTTTTGGTGTTCCGTTTACTTGGTGCTTGCTCTCTAAAGTCGAACGATTCGCTCTCTCTCTCTCTCTTCAGTATATGATGTCTCCACACCGATGGCTTCATGTAGGTATCTTTCAAGAACAACTAAATTATCTAATGTGGATCTAATTTTTCTGAAACCGCTCTGTTCTGGCCTTATTAATCCTCTGTTTTCAAGGGTCCAGAAGAGTCGTCTATTAATTATTTTTTCAAGAACCTTGAACATCGTACTAGTTAAGGATATGGGACGGTACGAATCGGGGCAGGTTTTTGGTTTGTTGGGATTTAGTATGGGAAGTATAATAGCTTCGAACCAAAACATGTTCGTTCCATACAGCATTATAGATAATTATCAGAAAATCTTTTGCAATATGTGGTAATTTTTTTAAAAACGACACAGGTATATCATCATCTCCTTCGCACGTATTATTTAAGTTAGAAAGAGATTCGTTAAATTATTTAGTAATATATTCATTTATCAAATCATTCGTTTCCACAATTTCAATTTCATTATGTTCTTGGGCCGATGTCGCAATTTTTAAATTATTATCATCACTAGAGTATCTTTTATAAGTGCTTGCAAACATGTTTGCAATGTCAGAGTTATCTGACACTGAAGTTCCATTATGATCAAGAGTATGTATTTTTTGGTAGGAATACGTGCCAGAAATCTTCCTAATTTTTGTCCACACTTCACTAACAGAAGTTGAGCTAGTTATTGTAGAAACAAATTGCTCCCTGGAATTCTTTATTGAATTTTTCATTGCATACCTTGATATAGCTGATTGGATTTAAAACACTTTGATTTGAATAAAGAAATTTAATGTGATTTTGTAGGAATAATGATAACGACTGGGAGACATCGAAAATGTCTATACCTTTAAATGTAACATAAACAATTTGATTTAACTGCATAATCCTCTATGTAGGCCCTGTCAGATCGTCTTGGTCACGAAGCTGCAAAGTTTCTGCTCTACCACCCTGATCTCAATATTATTGCGCTGATTGAGCATCAACTCAATAGCCAGCAGATGAAAACCTACATTTTAACTTATTGTACATAATTTTTTAATACACTCAATGAAGATGAAAGAGAAGAATCTTGTCTTGGACATTTGAGGTTTAAATAGTGATTGGAATTACATGAATGATAGCGACAGTGACATTCGAAGTTACTACAGCATATCTGAAAGAACGAATAGACTGCGCGAATTTTACTCGCGAGTGTCACTCAGGGTGAGGCAGCTAACTGTTTACACACGGGTCGTGATTCGCATCACACGTGGTGAGGATTCGTATAGTTTTTCAACTGAAATATTTTCAAACATCTGATTTGTCATTTATTCTGTCAATCGCAATATTTATCTCTACTTATTACTTTTTGTTAACATTCATTAGGAAGTTATAAACGTATTTCTTTGTTTTTTTTGTGTCACCGATTGATAGTTTTCAATCTGATAAAAATCCCAGAAATTCTCTAAGTAATCAATTAAATGTTCCAGACACCTTAAGAAAATTTTCAGCTCTAAACCTCCTTTGAAATATTACCGGCGAATAACAAAATCATCAATCAAATTTTGAAAACATTATGGACTTGACACCAACTATTCAGAAACTTGTAATTCCGGCAAGTTTTAAGAATATAATGGAGTTCCAGATTGAAATTAATGCTTTTGGGAAATCTTCGTAACCATTTTTACTTTATTATTTGATTAATAATAGAGTTTATATACAAATGATTTAGAAGTCAATTAATTCGATGCTGAAAAAGCCATGTCTTGAATATTTCTTTGAAAATATATTTTGCAGAAGATGACTGGGCATTTTTAAATTAAGTGAACTCCCTTTCAAATATATCTGCAATAAAAGTCTTGTTTAAGTAATAGACCGAGTGCTGGAAATTTTACATCTCAACTTTGCCACCCTCTGGGTATATTTTTTATTATCAATATTTTATTGAAGCAAGTTGTGTCAGATCGTAATATTTTGACATCAGGCATCTTTCATTCCAGTATGGAACGTTACTTACGGACCACTCTGTACATTGCATACTTCAGAATGTATCCATGGAAACCTTCACATCGCACTTCCTGAAAAAACAGATTGTAGAATTATTTAAAAGGAAGTTGAAGTACTCGACTATACCTGCTGTGGGAAATAAAGGGATCAGCAGATGATGTTTAAGGAAGACTAATATCCTACGGTTCGAATATCAGAGAAAGTCATCATGCACTGAAATACCCAATTTTTTTATTATCGGTACTAAAAGGGAGATATTTTTGCAGGTAAAACTTAATCAACGGAGTAGGTACTGATCGAAGGTTGATACTAGGCTGGGGTGTGTTCTTCGAGTCACTAATCAAAAGGCGCCTAGAAAAAGAACTAAATGAGAAAGGAAGTATCTCGGAACTCCAATTCGGTTTTAGAAAAGGAAGATCCACAATAACGGCAATCGAAGAAGTCCTCGATACTATGAAAGAACACATGGTGAGAAAATGTGTTACTCTGATCACGATTGATGTGAAGAACGCATTTAACACCGCATCGTGGCCAACAATTCTGGAAAACCTTCACTATACAAATGTTCTCCTTACTTCAGTAAACTGTTACAGTATTCGCCAGCTAACTTGATGTCCCAGAAATTACCAACTAAAAGAGACAGAGTAATAGTGCCCTGTCTACTCGGCTGCTATTGGTGGTAAAATTTTGACAAACGCCAATTGCATCGAACCTTATCAGGTGTTAAGATTTTCAGAAGCGTAGCGTCACACAGTTATTGTTTCTGCTTTGTACAATAAAGTGTTTGTAAATATGTCAGCCGTTAATGAAGAAAATTATTTAGTTTCTAACAAATTTTAATTATAGTCCGTCCCGAAATATAAGATCCTAACTTCAATTAGATAAATAACATGTTATTGTAATGGGTACCTTATTGTTAAAATATTATTTATGTACTCAGAATTCAGGTATAAAGCAGATCCGTTTCTATTAAAATCAATATACCAATAATTATAACAAAGAATTAAATATTATTTATTAAGTTAGGATCATATATTTCCGGACGGACTTTACTTTATTAATTGTACAAGTTGTGTTAATTTGTAACAGAAAGCGTATCCTCAGAACTTGCACGGCACTGTTCACAGTTATCGGATGGGCGGCGTCAATAGCTCCCTAGAAAGCATTTAGGACATCAAGTTAGCTGGCGAATACTGTAGTTCGTGATGTTCTTAGAAAGCTAGTTTGGAAATATTTGAAAAAATATACATAATATAAATTTATTAGTAAAATACTTGCTGGGCAGACAATTTTTTCAGATTGTCTGGGTAAATGAGCATTATTTACAGAAAATTATATTACAAATTTCATGAGTTTTGTATGCAGGTTAATTTTAATCTACTATATTAATTTGAATGAAAAACAATATTTCACAATATTCGAATTTATAAAAAATTAATATGCACGCCATTGGGCGGCATTTGCCTTCAAAGGGATTAAAAATATGGGTCATTACATTAAGCCTACAAGAACTATAACGGCCGGGATCCCGCAGGGCGTCTTTGGACCTACCCTCTGGAACGCACTTACTGTATCATGGAATCCTAAGGCTAGCATGGCCGGAGGAAGTTAAGGCCGTTACATACGCGGACGACTTGGCGATCATAGCGTTCCCGAAAAGACCAGAAGATTTAGTTGAAAATGCAAACGAGGCACTGGAAACCATCCAAAAATGGTTAGAGGAAAACGACCTCGAACTAGCTCCGGAAAAGACGAAAGCAGTACTATGCACGTAATATACACCATCCGAGAAGCAGAGCCTGCACTGAGCCGACTTGTGCCCAGCCTTAATGGACCTAGCAGCAGGAAGAGGGAAATCATAGAAGACTCTACTCTACTCTATGCCGCACCAATATGGCACCGAGTTATAGAAATCAACAGATACAAAGACCTACTGACTAGCGCAGAACTGAAAACACTTTTTAGGACTACCAGCGCATACAGAACAGTCTCCAGCAAGGCTGCACTGGTGATATCCGGAATCATCCCCATTCTCATCAAAATAAACGAAAGAAGGCGGTCGTACCAAAGAGGAGACGGAACAAGGAATCCTGCAAAAACAGAAGAGACGGAAATCTCGATGAGCAGGTGGCAAAGTGAAGCGGGAGATAAGACGGTGGGGTTGCTAGTGAAGGGACGGAGCAAGACGAGGGAAGTGGAGGTAATGGTGAAGGGAAGGAGAATTCGTATGGAGGAGTATGTGAAATACCTAGGGGTGTGGTTGGATAGCCAATTATCCTTCAAAACTCATATGTTGAAGGGGAAAGTGAGGGCAGGATAGCTGGGAAGATTGATGTGTAATGTGAAAGGGCCGGGAGAGTCGAAGAAGAGGGTAATTGGTAGGACGATAGAGCAGATTATACTGTACGGTGCGATGGTGTGGGGTGATTGCGAGGGTTAGGCCACTCCTACGTGTGCAGAGATGGATACTTCTAAGGGTGGTGTAGGGGTACAGGACAGTGGGTGTACTGGCAGCAGCGGTGCTGGCAAGGTCCTACCCATTGGACGTGATCGCTAGAGCCAGGAATAAACGTTGGAGGGGTGCGACCAGAGAGGAAGTACAGGAATAGATGGAGGAGGAAATGGAGAGAAGGTGGGAGGAGTATGAGGGCGCGATAAAAGGAGCGATTGGGAATAGGGGAGATGGGATGGACCGGAAATTCGGAGAGTTGAACTACTTCTTGACACAGGTGTTCACTGGACATGGGTCGAGAGTACGGTACCTCCACAAGATTGGGAAAAGAGAGACTGGAGTGTGCGAGAGGTGTGAAGTAGAGGATGATGTGGGGCATGTGTTTAGATGCTGAAGCAACGAGAAAGTGCTGAAAAAGTTGGAGAGGAAACTAGGGGAGGTGATGTATTGGAAGAACATGGTGGAGATAATGTTGAGGGGGGAGGAGGAATGGATGGAGGTGAGTGGCGTAGTAGACAGCATGGTTAGGGGGAGAGAAGGACTCGATATGGCATGAGAGGTAGGAGTGATAGTTAGGGAGACCAGAAATGAACTGGAAGAGCAAATCGGCGAAGAAATAAACGAGGAGAATATGATAGGAGAGATGATGAAGTGTGAGGAAAACTATGAAAAAATACATAAATACATAAGAACGACAACAAAAGATAAGGAAAAGGGTAAAAGCTATTACGAAACCATAGGTTAAACCAAAGTCAACGAATGCCCTCACCCTGAAGACATGCCATCAAGGCGATTCCAGGGTGGACCACGGGCGTCTTGTGGTGTTTTTAGTGGGTATGCTCTGAACAACGCGAGCTGCGAGCCCAACACTACCGTTCGTACGTGGAAGGTGTTCATAAGGAGAATTTTCACCACAAAAAAAATGGCTAGGGTGTGTTAGCGGATGCTTGGGACGGTTGGTAGGACGCCGGCGAGTTACGAAGCAGTTGACTGATACTTTGAAGATTTTGGGGCATTAATTCTAGATTATTCTATATTAGCGTGAAACCATCGTGATAGTGGTACGCATCAAGGTTAATAAGTTGAAGAAATATGTTTTTTTGTTATGTGGCTTAATGGATTATAGGGTAGAGCGGTGCATTTATGGAAAATTGATTTTGTTGAGGATATTTTTAAAATAAATTGTTTAATGTCTCTGCTGCAATTAATTTCGTGCGATTGCAACACTCTTATTGGTTGAAAAAAGTTTCCTTGTTTTGACAAGCTCACTTTAGGCCAACCGTTCTAAACTAAAAGTTTGTATGACATTTTGAACGCAGTTATTAATTGAATTTGACGGTTGTCAATAACAAGTAACAATGATTTGGTTGACCGATTATATGGGAAGTAGATCCGAATCGAGTAAAAATTTCAAAACAAACTTTTTCTAGAAGCTCATACGTTAAAGTTATTTCAATTTACTAGATTATAAAAAAAACAATTGCGACAAAACTAATTAAAAATTTAAATTAACAACTAAAAACCAGAAACGGTTTATAAAATAAATTACTTGTTATTCAGAAGGTCTGCCATCTTCAGTTACACTTTTACTCATTCAGGATATCTACACTGCATCGCAAAATTAACCGGACAGGAAAAATTATGTTCAAATTCAATTTTAATTTTTGCATAACTTTCAATCATTTTCTGTCAAGTTGTTGACCTTTCCATTTTTATCGATTTTGCAAAAAGTTTCAATGGATATGGTGATTTACAAGGTAGTACAGAAAATTACATTTTACTTCTGAACATCTTGTGGAAAAATCTAATAACTGGATGATGTTTATTTGTTCGACGTTGTCAAGCTCAATCTATTCTGTACAATTTGTTTTTGATTAATCCCTCTACTCTAGCTACACCCTTACATGACCTGCTTAAAAAAAGGGGATTCAAGTGGACGAATAAAGAAGAAAATAGTTTCCAGAGGATTAGGAGAGAAATTGCTTCAGACAAATTGTTAACCCTGAACTACCTCAGATCCTATCAGCGGACGCATCTCCCAGGTTTAAAGGAAATAATTCTATAATCCTTTATAATTTGAGGGAATGTAGCCACCACCACCATAATAGTCAGGTTTAAAGGAAATAATTCTATAATCCTTTATAATTTGAAGGAATGTAGCCACCACCACCATAATAGTCATATCCTTGACCACCGTATCCATCGTAACCGTAACCACCATATCCGCTATATGCTTGGTTCCAATTTTGGTTACCATATCCGCCACCTCTACCTCCGCGACCTCCTCTCATTGGACCACCGCGACCATCTCCCATTTGGTCAGGTTTAGGGGTAGCTTTTTCAACATCAACCTCTTTGTCTTTGATGGTTTGTTTTGGAGATTTCAAAAGTTCATTTTCAACTTGTTCAGATTCAATTGCGATGAAACATAATCCTTTCCTTTGATTCTTTTGTTTGTCAAATGGCATTTCAACTTCAATTATCGATCCAAACTGTGCAAAGTAATTTTTAATGTCATCGTCAGTGAGTTCATTTGTTAAACCTCCTACAAATATTTTACCGTGCCTCGCTTTGGCTTTCTTAGGATCTACTTTCTTTCCATTAATTATATGATCACCAGCAGCTACTACTTTGTCAATGGCTTCAGTTGTGGTAAAAACAATAAATGCAAAACCTCTCGGTCTGTTTTAACGTTTATACTATCTATTTCACCATATTGACCAAAATGTTCACGAAGTTCCTTATCTGTAGTATCCCAACTCATGCCTCCAACAAATAATTTTCTATCATCATCTCGACCAGGCGTATCTGCACTTCCACTATCGGCGGGTGGAGCATCTCCTGAACCGTTTTGCTGTGCCTCAGCAGACACATCTTTAGAAAAATCTTCACCGTTCTCCATCAGAACTGGCTGTTTTGCAACATATATTAAAAATATACTAATATAAATTACTCATCTCTAGAAGTTACAAGAATCTAACACCACGTCCTACCTTCACTATCACAAGAAGAGAAGAGATAATCCTTTATAAACAATAAAACATCAACAGAAATTAATATGGACAACGTCAGTATCCAGATTTTTTTTAAATTAAAATCGAGTATTGTCCCCACGAGCCTGAATAACAGTTCTTATCCTCCAAGTTTTTTGGTCTCGAAAAATTATGACAATATGTTAAGATTTTTCTTATTGAAAATAACCTGCATATGTTTGAAATAAAACACTGATACTTTTTGTTTAATTAGTTAAGTTGGTTTCGAATATGTGGTGAAGACCAGTTGAGGAATTTATACATAATTACGTTGAGGAATTCATGCTTTGTAACTAAAATGTAATTTGAATTAAAGAACTAATAAAGTTGCCAACAATCATTTTATAAAACAAGTCTACCAGGAAATGCCAGAAAGTGGTAATTGACGGATTATAATGAAATAGTTTTGTTCCTAAAATTCACGTTATATTAGAGAGTTATTTATTTATATTTGAAAAGTTTAACGAGGGAAAAATGTAGCTGGCAGTGATATTATAACTATTAAATAATATCAATAAATAACAATAAATTGAGAATACAAAACAATCTGAAAATATCTTGTTAGATGTGTATTATGGTAATTTAAGATAGTTCGGAATGTCTTTTTTAAAATCATGTCTGTTTTATCTTAGGAAAAAAATTTTATTGAAAAGACGAAAAGAATTAAAGAAAAGGAAGTCTGCATGTTCCTTATAAAATATATTTTCATCCGTGGAAAAATTTTCATTTCCTTCCACGTTTTTAATGGAAGCTTTACTGGGAATTCGGAGACATTTTTATTATCCCAAATAATCGAATTCACTGAGTCCATTTGGATATTACATTGAAATTTTATAGAATTATTCCTTTCACCTATCTGATTCTTCGGAAAACTCAATTAAAAGACTTTTATAATTATCTCGATTAAATATGAATTTCAAAAATGTTATTGGGTATTACACCATCCGAGCTTGAGTTCATCCGGAACAACCTCCATTTCGATCAAAGCTCTTGCTATACTTTCATATTCTTGAGAAAATGTCCTGAAATGAATAAGTAAAAGGTCTTCACCGTTTTTTCCTATTGGTGGAGGAGAAAAATTACAAAAAAAGCCAATGTTGAAAAAGCAAAATGATACGCCTCTGAACAGAGCATTTATATGTCTTGCAAGAGCTGTACTGGGAGGTAACATTGAAAATGAGTTTGTGCGCATGGGGGCGGGCTCGCCATCACGTTTGGCGCTTGCAGTAGTAAGATTTTTCTCGACCCCCTCCCCATCCCCCAATCTTACGTGAGATTTTTCAAAATTTGTGTTTTGGGTGTAAAAGCGTTGGATTTATTAAAAAAAAACAATTTGCTTGATTGCTTTCATTTAAGACTAGCAAAGACTAGTATTTGGGAATATTGCCGTGATTTAAATTCACAGTGATAAAATTAGATTATAAATACACGTTTTTTATTTTAATGTAACTTTGACGCAATTTTACATCGTTTTCTCCTAGAAAAAAATTACGCGATATTTGCCAAGACCCCCCCTCACCCCCAAGTGAGATTTGGTATGATTCGGCTCGATCCCCTCCCCCCCTGAATGCCTCACGTAATTAGCTTATTTATCGACTTATCGGGAGCATATAATGTAGTTGATCTAAATATTCTGTAAAAGAAAATGAAGGAAATTGTTTTATTTGAGAAGGTATGTTCCAATGTAATCAATCTATTTGTAAACAGAAAAAAAATTATTCGTGACCATGTAAATCTGCTACACGGTCCTCGAACGGTCTATAACGGGTTACCTCAAGGGTCTATTCTAAGCCCACTTCTAATTAATATCTATACTGCTGACCTGCACATGTTGGGAAATGACAATATAAAAATCATTCAATACGCAGATGATCTATGCTTTTATTTCATCCGTAGTTCCTCCGAGCAGTGTGTTGACGACTTGAGGATGTTTATGCCTGTACTGCATGGATGCATTGGTCTGTTTTACTAGACACTGACTTAAAACAACTAGGGCTCTCACAATAAGAGAAGAATACAAATACTTAGGGATATTGTTAGATAAAAAGTTGCTTTGAACCAGTCACATTCAGTATACAAAAAAAAATGTGAAAAGGGAATTAATCTTATAACACCAGTTATAAAGGATGTTAAATGAAGTGAAAGGGTAGAAATAAAGATATTAAGCACCCTTTGAATATCTCAGGGTTGAGGAAGGGGTTCTTAAGGGGACAAATAAAACTATCGCGTTATGTAGATATATGATTAATACTACTACTATTGATTAACCTAACAGGTGGTAGGCCATACAGATTACAAGTATGTATATGAATGGTACTCCCAAAAAGGGGCTCTTAAAACAATGTGAAATGAAGCTAGTGAGAACGAGGTTTATCTATGATGAGAACCGCTGGTATAATGAAACTTCAAATATCAAATTTGGCGTTGACTTATGTCTAAAATTATAACCACGTGCAAATTTGATAAATAATTATAATATATAGAAATTTATTGAAAATCACCCAAAGTATGCATACCTAGGACTCACAGTATTTATGATTTACTTAAAATTAATATATCGTATATACAAAGATTATTGAAGGTGAATATTAAAAAGGTATGAATGTACAATTAAAATCCTGATAAATTTATTCTTGGTAGAATACGAAGTTGTCGGAGAGAAGTCCTAGGAATTTACTTAAACCCATTTTACCTGGGATAATCACTTGCTAAAGGTTAGGACGTGTGGGGGTTGAATACCAAAAGTATAGTCCTCGCACATGTAGATCGGGGTAACAATCGTTCTATGATGATCCAGAGGTCCACACAGGTTCTTAGAAGGTTCAGATCACCCTCAAGCCGATATGGGGTGGCAAATGAGAAGGTAGATCTTGAATATACTTCAACGATGTGAGATCCAGGCGAATCACCAATTAAGAATAAAGTCAAAAGAGTGAAAAATGAAGAGTGAAGAATTGATATGAAGGAGAAATTGCAACTGCAACATCTCTGGATCAATATATCGGCATTCTGCAATAATTCTTTCGCGAAATTAATTGTATCCGCTTTGGTTTGATATACTTTGGATTTTCAATAACCCCATAGGGAAAAATCTGATAAGGTTAAGTCAGGTGATCTATGTGGCCACTTTATTTTTCCCCGTTGGGCTAATAATGAGCTGATAATTGATGCTGTTGATATAAAGAGTAAATAATTTTGTAGTTTTCTTTAAAAATTTGAATCTTTTGTAAAGAGAAAGATATTGCAATGAATCAAAAAACAAAATATCGAGAATTAATTAATCTTTTTAATCATATGCAAAGACAAAATTTGTAGCATTCAGTTTACACTACAGGGTGTTTGGAATTAACGGTACATAAATATTGTTTCATTTCACCCGGCATAATGAATTGTCAAATTCATTTTTACAAAAATTCAAAATGCTTATGATGATTTTAATGAATTTCCTACAATGTGCCAAAAAAATAATTTCAATCATTTGAAAATTGAAAGAGTTATTCGGAATCAAGAATAAGCAGAATTTTAAGCGATCACAGAACTTATGACGTACCAGACAACAAAGTCGAAAATGACTCATCCGGTATTCCCAACAATATAGAGGAAGTAAAACGCTTCACTCCAAAAGAAATTCAAAATCAAATAAGGCTTCTGAATGTTCGAAAAGCTACAGGTTTAGATGGAATAACTCCAAAAACGCTTAAAGAAATTCCTGGAAAAGGACTAGTGCTACTTACATATATTTTCAATGCCATCCTTAGATATAAATTTTGGCCCAGGCAACTTAAAATAGCAAAAATAAGTTTGATAGCTAAACCAGGAAAGGATCCCCACATAGTATCATCATACCGTCCCATAAGTCTATTATCAATTATTTCGAAACTTATGGAAAAACTTTTACTTCAAAGAATAATCTCAGACCCCAACACAGAACAATGGATATTCTCACACCAATTTGGATTTCGTGAGAATCACTCTACTATCCAACAAATACACATCAGTATTCAAAAAACTACTACCCATCAAGTATTTTACAACATTGAAATCTTACTTAGAAGATCGAGAATTCAGAACAAGGGTTAACGAAAGCATTTCTGGCACTCTTCCGATAAAAGAGGGAGTACCTCAAGGCAGTGTACTTGGCCCACTACTATATGTATGTTACACGGCGGATATACCAACCAACGAAAACACTACAATAGGAAAACAAAGTTCTGCTCCATAAATCAATTATTAAACCAATATGGACGTACGGCATAGAACTTTGTGGCTGTGCAAGTAAGTCTAATTTGGCAATAATCCAGAGAAGTCAGTCAAAAATTCTAAGAATGATCACTAATGCTCCCTGGTATGTGTCGAATCAAACTCTTCATGAAGACCTCAACGTGCCAATGGTCATGGACGTCATCAAAGATAAAAGCAAAACACCACACAAAACTTCAAAATCATACAAACACACTCCTGCACCCACTACTAGAACAAAAAATCCATAAAAGACTCAAGAGGAACTGGCCTATTGATTTGAAGAACTATTAAACGAGCCTCCTCTCTGGAGAAGGCTCTATCATGTCATGGAAGAACTAGAAAAACTAGTTCTTGTGTCATCGCATTAGCCCATTAGCATAAAGTTCAATAAGAAAAAAAAATAGAACTTATGCGAGTGCCCCGAGTTATCGTCAATGAGAGAGTGTGTGTTCGGTGAGTCTTGGCCTACACCTGCCGATATAAAGGAGATGTCTCCTAGTGACCTGTCCACCTTCCTGAAAAGGACAGGATGGACGATGACCTAGGAGGACAACTCCTTGGGAGGACGTACAATGGGTCACATGTGGCCTAAGTGCTATGGGCCTAAACTCACCCTCCCTACTCTACATATACATAGGATACTCCAACTACAATTGTACGTAGCTCAAGATTATGGAGTAGATCAGAAGACAGTTTTGATAGTTTTAAAGTACATGAGTTTGGACGAATCAACGACGAACTCACTTAGGTAATACAGAAATCTGCTTATCTTTCGAATAGGGGTTTTCTGCCACTCCGTTTCTATTTTTGGACAACACCTGTGTCAAAAAATTTACCGACAATATACAGGGTTACTACAAAAGAATAATCTGGTTTGACAAAGCTATAATTCAGAAAATATGACAGATAGAAAAATAAATGACATGTCTATAGGCAGCGACAACCTCTTGGTTTAAAACTTGCGTCTGCGGAGGCAGCTTGTCATGCGCACGCCCACGTTACGTCCGCAGTAATCAAAATGGCGACTTTTCAGCAAAAAGCATTTTCTGTGTTAGAATACCAACAAGATGGAGTTCCACCTCACTGGCATCTTGAAGTGCGTCGCCATCTAAACGAGGAACTCCCCCATCGTTGTGCTGCAGAAGATTTGGCATTGTTTGCGAGGCCTCCCAATTCTCCTAATATCAAACCGTGCTATTTTTATTTTTGGGGGTACATCAAAGACACGGTTTTCGTACCACTACTACCTACAACACTGGCTGAGCTCAGAAGATGAAGCGTTTCTTTTACGTCGTATGATAGTTGAGACCAGCTTCGCCATAAAATAATTTCGCATTTAGGGGGATACACTTATTCCAGTGCACTGTATGAAAGAAACTCTGTTATGTAAAAGCACAAGGATTTATTTCTTAAAATACTTCAAGGGGTAAACTACCCCATAGTACAGATAAGTTCTACGAATCATTCCTTTTTGTATTTGTTTGTTTTCTCATGTAAACACAAATGTGTCTTGGAGAGTGTAAAATGAAAATAAAGTAGCAACAATCACGAATCTTGTTTCAACTTCCTCTTAAATCACTGACTTCAGAAATATATCTCCGCTTTGGTTTTATGATGTGCGGAAAGTTTTGCAAGTAAAGAAATTTCTCCCGTTGCTCGAAACAACTAATTTTCTGTGTAGAAATAAAACTACTTTCACGTTAATGAACTAAATCTTATATTACGCCCTTCCTATTCTTGTGTTCTTATCAGTTGATTAAATCTTCGACTGCTTGTTGTGGAAGCTACTCATAAAAAATTAACGTGTGGAACGATGCCCAAAGCAAAAACCTACGACAAACACAGATTTCGATGATGCAAAGAGGGGGTTCGAAGGGGGCTTCGAAGCCCTTGGGGCCTTAGAAACAGCCGTGTCATCCTTTTTTATTCCCTTTTCTAATCTAAAGGATAAGGGAAGGATCCTTGGGCGGGGATGATTTGACCCTTTTTAACGCACTGTTAATACGACACCAACAATATATTGCATTGGAGTAGATAAAGGGACATCTTTCAGCTCACTTTTGTATCGTTGACAAAAATAGTTGAGGAGGTTACTTTGTGAATTAATATTTAATTTTGGGGTATATTTTGTGAAAGTAAATTTCTACATTACCTCAATTATTAAACAAAAAAAAATAATATTTTATTATACAGTATGGTCTGAATAAAAGGAATACATTCATTACTTCGCAATTTTCGATTTCAGGGGAAAATCCTGAAAATCCTCGATTTAAATTTTTAAATGGGCGCTTCGTCAGATCACCTTCTTATTTGCGACGTCATTTATGTGAGCGTGATGACGTCATTAAGCAAATTTTTAAATAGAAAATTGGGTCTTGCCATAGAAAAGTTTTTGATTTATTTATATCGTCGAAAGTAGTATTAATGCCATTCGAAAAGATTTCTTAATTTATCAAGTGTTGTTATGATATTGATGTATTTATTGATACCCAACAATAAATGTGGTAACGGCCGTCACCGACAATTAAAAAAAAAGCTACCTTATCAACATTTTTTTATCGACTTTCAACATAATTATTAACAAATGGTATATGACATTGTAGTAGAAGAAATCAAAACTTTTTGAGTCTTTTATCAACAAGAAGCTGACTGAAAGGGAAATAATTGAAATTCTAATATTAATCGGTTGTGGAGATAAAACACAATAAGCAAACTTGAAAAAAAATTGTTATGTTAAAGACCTCTATAAAGGTAGTAGAAGAGCAATATGTGAAAACAAGAAACTAGAAACTAGCCTTTGAAGATAATCCCCATAACAGTTGACAGCAAGTAGCGTTGGTCATCAAACAAGTCTTAGAAAGATAAGAAAAGGAAAGAGGGCATTCCTATAAAGTAAATTCAGTGCAAGAACGAATGGAAAAAGATTTTGAAAGAGGGGTTCAATTTTGTGAAATTTTTATGGACAAAAATAACAGATACTCGACGCTTTTAAAAAAGTTCTTTTTCCTGATAAAGCTAAATTTCTCCTCAACAGTAAAGCAGGAGTACTGTACTTAATACCCAGAGAAAGTGAGTGTTTGGGCAAAAATATATAAATATAATAGGACCATACTTTTTGGAAGAAATCTGAACAGGTCCAAGATATTTAAAATTTCTGCAGAACGTGTTGCTCCCCGAATTAAATCGGTTATACCAAAACAGAAATGTGGCTGCAGCAGGATGGACAAGGTCTTCCCAAATCGGTGGATAGGTCGAAGAGGAGCTATTGAGTAGCCACCGAGGTCCCCTGATTCAACACTTCTCGATTCCTTTTTATGGTGAAGTGTACATAAATAAACGACAAAATATTAACGAACCTAAAGAACGGATAAGCGTTAGGGTTTGCAAAAATAACTCCGGGAGTTATGGTGAACGTTCGAAAAGAGTTTGCTGCTCGTCTTTCGCATTGTATTTTAGTAAACAATTAGAGCACTTGCTTTAAAAACAGATATCAAAGAATAAACATAGTTATTCTACGCTTTACAAACTAAGTTTTGAAAAATATTTTTCAAAAACAGTGCCCGTTCAACGAAGAAGAAACAACTACTTCCCGGGCTACATGCCCATTCTTTGATATCTGTTGGTAACACGCTTTACTAAATACGACAATTTTACAGGAAACTGTAATAATTCACACTTGCTTTGAATTTTGTTGTACTTAATTGTTGCACTGAAAGAACCAAAATTTTATTGATGACGTTCACGCTCACATAGATGACGTCAAAAATAAAAAAGTGATTTGGCGATGCGCCCATTTAAAAATAAAAATCGACGAATTGTCAAAGACAAGAAGGTTATCAATTATATTGCAGTCATTGGAAGCTTTCTCAATGTTTTTCGCAGAAATTAGTGGTTGTACCAAGAAACATTTCAAATTTTATTATTACTCTTGAATTTTGTTGTAATAACATAATATAAAACAGGTTATTCTATTGATACAAAAAAGGCCCATGAAACGCATCTCGTATAGTATCAACAACAGCAATAAAACTCATCAAAAAATTCTTCCTTAAAACCTCTTATTATAAATTGTAACCATCATGCTTCAAGGCGAGTTAGTGTACAAACCATGAAGCATTTTGACCAAAAAAATGTATCCTAATTAACCTACTGGGCGATCAAATAAGAACGACCAAATTTTGCAAAAACTACTCATTAAGAACGATGCGTATATTTGATATTACAGGTGGGGGAGACTGGAACCTTTTGTTATGCAAAAACGCCCAAGTAAAGTTGCTCTTTTCCACTAATGTAAGTGTTATTTACTCAATGCATCTTAATGAGTAACGTGCACGCTAGAGGGCGCTTTTTTGAACCTAGTTCTCTTTGAAAATATTGAATAGAAACATATAGGTCACCAATGAAATATGAAAGTGGACCAAAATAGCAAGTTAAAGTGGATTTCCACAGATCCGTCATCCAATGTCCGATTTTTAGTCGTATCACGTCGTTGCTTGGAAACAATCGTACGTTTCAGTAACAAAAATTTGGTAACGTGAATGATAGATTAGATTAGATTTGATGAGGTGGCTAAACGGCCTATTCTACTGCGACCTTTTCAGATCTATTGTGGTCCTCTGAATCTACATTACTTTCTCCAGACTGAATCTTTCATGTAGTTTCTTGTCGGTGGCTTCTCATCGCCTAGTACAAGAAACCGCACATTCGCCAGGCAGTCGCACTGGCATATGATGTGCTCTGCAGTTTCCTCTTCTAGGTAACAGAATCTGCACATAGCTTCGTCTGTCAACACCATTAGCTCTGCGTGCTTGTTAAGTTTACAGTGCCCCGTCAACACACCGACTATGGCTTTGACAGTTTTCTTAACTTTGCTTATTAGGTCTGCCGTAAAAGTTGGCGAATGTTCTCTAATGAACTGTTTCGCCTGTCTCTGATCTGATGAGGTTACCCACCATTCTAGATATTTCTGTGCCACCCATTTCCCTGAGGCCATATTTAGTGCGACGACGCAGAAGGGTTCCGGTCCAATGAATGGCATTGATGAGCCTTGTCTGGCCGTTTCAGACTACCATGACCTTGCAATGGTCCCCAAGTGTGTTTAAGGCACCTATGCAATCCCATACTAGCTTAGAATTAACCTCTATGGAATCGAGTGCCTTCAGTGCAGCTTGGCTGTCGGTGAAGATGGCAACTGGACGGTATGTCCTTTCCTACCTTTTAGTTTCTTCAACGCAGACGTGAATCGCCGTCACTTCCGCTTGTTAAGTTGTGACGTTCTTAGATAGGCTTATTGGAATAGCTATCCCATGTTTAAGCCCTAAGATTCCGGCTCCTACACCTACTTTTGTCTTGGAGCCGTCCGTATACCAGGTCGCCTCATCCTGTATGGGTACACCTTTCTTCCAGTCTTCCCTACCTAGTATAGTTATTTGGAACCTATTATTAAAGCTATATCTCGTGGCCGTTGCGTCCATGGGTTGCCCCATTAAGACATCCGCTTTTAGCTCCTCGATAAGCTTTCCATAGTCAGCACGGTTCGTTTAGCTTATGTGTTGTTGACTTTTAAGTAATCTGTGCGTTACAGATCTGGGACCCAATTCTTGAAATAAATCCGTATACGGATTTGGCGATATTCGGAAAAAATTCGAATTCAATCGAGTATTTGTATTCTTGAAATCGGTATACGACTTTTGTTATACGAATTTGACATCGAATGGGTCAAGCTAGGCGAATTTGATTTTCCATATACGAATTGAGATATTCTATAACCTCTAACCACATTTTTACAGATGTATTTTTTACTCGCTTTCTTTTGCATACTTTTCAGTTTTAGTAGGCATATATACTTGTGAAAAATTTACAAATATCTCGGTTTATATTTGAAAACGGTTTTGGGATCAATATCAGTGAGCAGTGAATGAAGACTCTCTTTTGGTAACGAACAACGAACTAAAACTTAGGTACTATGTTCATATTTTTCTACTTTGTAGGTATTAAGATTTGTTTATGGCTAATTTGGAGGAATTGGCCCTTTTGGCGGTGATTGGAGCATTGGAAGAAGCCGAAATTGATGGCAATAATCGTCATATAGTCTTTCAGCATAGGGAAGCTTTTCAAGAACTAAGGTGCGTTTATGTTGAAGCTGCGATAAACGATAAGAGCAGTGATTAGAGCAGCGACAAGAGCTGCGCAAAATTCGTTTCTATGATATGCCGTTTATAGTGAAGATTCGACAATAGCGACGATCTCCGCTTTGTAGTACACGAGAAGCCATTGAGAGGTTGATCAAACCAATCGATTGAAAATCTTTTTTTTAAAATGAGTGATTCTGAAGAAGAAATACTTCTAGATTCAAATGCAGTTGAATATTATATTGTTGAAACAGCAGAAAAAAAAACGCAAATTCTCTGCACACCCTATAAATACAAGAAGGTACATGTTTGGAGAATTTCATTATCTTTATAAACAATTAAGGAAACACCCTGCAAAGTTTATGGAATATATGAGGATGAAAATAGAAACCTTTAACTGATAAAAGCGAAGAAAATAGACTTAACAATTATCGGCGCTCTTATCGTTGCTCGGCTGCCAAGCATGTCTCAACGCGTCACTCCAATATAAACACCTGCATATAAAATAATGAAACCTTTCCCTTCGCTTTGCTACTATCGCTGCTCTTATCGTTTATCGAAGCTCCAACATAAACGCAACCTAGTGACAATCGATTATTAACATTTATCGGCTATCAAAAAAGAAGAAAATATGCTGAGAAAATTATCCGCCGGGATATTACCCAAAAAAGAAGATAAAAAAGAAGAAAATGAAGTTCTCAAACTGTCTATTCGAATAAAACATCCGTATACGGAAATTTTTCCGCATACCATTCAGGAATTAAGATTGACGTTTGTATTCGAATCTTTCGTTCGAATTTAATTCGTATGCTACTGACATCCGTATAAGTTCAAGAATTGTGTCCCTGGCCTCGCCTTGTATAAAAATGTGTAGTGGAGGCAAGACTTCCATCGCACTTGTGGGAGTAGTTTTTATGGCTCCCGTAATACACAGGCAAGCAAGCCTTCGCATGCTACTCAATAGCCTTATGGCTCCCACTTGCAGTGTCTTTGTCCACCACACTACTGATCCATAGGCTATCATTGGTGTAACAACCATTGTGTATAGCCATTGGGTCATTTTGGGGTAAGTCACCAGTTTTTCCCACACATTCTTCTGCATCTGCCAAGGGCTGTGTGGTCTTCTAGAGGTGAGTGTTCCATGAAAGCTTTTGATCAAAATGTACTCCTAGGTACTTTGTTTCTTTGGAAAATGAAATCACCTCTCCTCCTAACACTATTGGTTTTAGGCCTTGTAGTGCCGCCTTTTTTCGTGAAATTGATAATATGTGTTTTCTGAGCATTTACTGTCAGTCTCTCTTGTATGCACCAATTATCAATTATATTTAAGGCATTCTTTCCGATATCACCCCAGCAAACTTGCCTCTGACTACAATAAGACAGTCAAAATCTGCTGTGGACAGTTCTGTAAGGAGGTCGTCTACTAAGGTTGCCCATAGTAGAGGTGATAGCACTCCTCCTTGTGGATATCCTCCACCCGTCCATGTTTAGATCATCCAGCGCTAGATCCGTAGATTTGCCCGGTTGATAGGCATATTGACGATTGCTTAGGGGTTTATCCTTCAACACTTCGTCTCTTATGTACCTGTCCAGTAACCTTTCTAATGTTTTTAGTAGAAAGGAGGATGAGCTTATTGGCCTGTATGACTTTGGCGTTAAGTCAGACACTTTACCTACCATGGGTATGTAAATGACTTCAACCTTTTTTCCATACTTCCGGTATGCATTCCCATGCCACATCCCCACATCCCCAACACATCGATTCCCATTTGTAATTGAATGGGATACATACCGTCTGTCCCCGGGGGATTTAAAAGGTTGAAATTTATTTATGGCCCATCTAATTTTATTTGGTTTTGTGACTTCAGTAGCTATTTTCCAATCCATAGAACTTTGCCTGTTTGGCCTTCGTACTCGTATGTTAGGTCAAACTGCGTCGTTGACCAGAATTGATGAGGCTGGAAAGTGGACGTTTATTAGTTCCTTTAAACTCTCCTCTCAGGTTTCTGTATAGGTGCCTTTAGCTCTCCTAATGAAACCTACTTCTTTTCTGGTTGTCCCATCCTATGCCAGGACTTTGTGGATTCGGAAGCATGTGGAGATGTCCGAGATGTCCTCGCAAAATTTCCTCCTTGAGTTCCTTTTTGCTTTACGAATTTCTTTGTGGTATTGCGTGAGCTTATACCTGTAGGTATCCCAGTCCTGGTTGCTTTTGGCCTTGTTAAAAAGATCGCGGACCTCCGCCCTAAGTCTCTTTAGGCTGTTGTTCCACCAAGCTGTGTTACCTGTATTCTTTTTTGTTTTCTCCGGACAGTTTTCGCAGTAGGTCGGCTCAATCATTTCGCTTACTTTTTCTACTGCCGTGTCTATAGCTTCAACGCCGTCAATCGGTTCAGAACCATCCTCGAGAATTCTACTGAAGGACGTTTTATATACTATCCAGTCTGTATCTCTTGGATTTCGGTACTTGCTAACCAATGGAGTTACATTAATATCAAACCTTATGTGTCTGTAGTCCGAGAATAACGGACTTGAATGATAAGTGACAGCATACGTTATTGTCGATACTTATTTTATAGATTTCTTTTCTTACTCCCATTTCTCAACACAATTGTTGTTTTTAATCGTTTTTCATTATAAATATTATTATTCATTGTGTAAGACGCAGTCGCGGTTAAATGGTAACATATAATACCAATCCGAATATCGAATACGAATACGATAAGGTACGAACCTCCGTAGCGCTGGGCTTAGCGTGTGGGATTTTAACCGTGGGTTCGATCCCCGATGGTTCCGCTTTTTCAATTTTCGGAATATGTAGCTTATAATTCTGAAATAATATCCCCAAAAAAAATCAGATTATGAAAAAGTTAAGGTTAAATCAGATCCGATGACGGATAAAGGTTGAACATTTTTCAACTTGTTCCCATGACGGACGTCAGTTAAAACTTTCGGACAAATATTTGGCGGCTTTTCAATTCTGAATTTTTCCACCAATTGGGATGATCGTATCGTCGCATGACGCATCTGTGGAAATCTACCTTAATTGGCGAAAAAGACATGTCAATATCTTACTTCTATCCCAAGATATGAGTGATGGGAATTTTTGTCTCCAAATTTAAATAGGCTGGTTAGCCTCAACAAAAATAAACAAATCTAGTCTTATTAGAAGAAACTACCTATCTGCAGTAATTTAACATGTCGTCATACAATAATATTACCGTCCCCCCTGGAGAGCGTCATCTAGTATATTAAAGGTACAATTTACACATTTACACCAGAACCTCTTCAACCCTCTTTCAACATATCAATGTACTAAAAATGCAAGTCTTCCTTTACGAATTTCAGTCAACAACGGACTGTAGCTTCTTTAGCAGTTTATATCATAATTTAGTCTACAAGAACCCTTACCATTTTAAAATAATTATTCATGAAAATGATTTGAACTTTTCAACTGTAAGTAAATAACCGCTATATAATAATTGCCTTAAGGATATTTACTATTTTGTCTACAGCAGCCATAACTTCATTCCATCCGACTTTAATAGAGTTAAAGCAGTCATCGCCATGTTGAAATTTTGATATTTAAGTTTTGTACGATATGCAGTTCAAATTAGTTCCGAATTGATTTGATAAACATAATCATGCAACTCAAAGTAAAATAAAATAATCGAGAAATTGGTTTTCGTGAGTGACTTTATTAGATTAGAGGATATGTAGAGCTTCAAACTGTAAAGCATTGCTAAATTATATCTGGAGTATGTTGGTTATATTTGCATATTATACTCATGAGTAATATGGAATTAAAAACTATATACAGCATAAATACAACATAATTGAATGGATAAAGGGCATATATGTAGTTAGCTTCGAGTAAAACGACGTCAAACTTTTTTATCTGTTGTTACGTGTTACTGGCGAGTAATCTTATATATTTATAAAAATGAATCTGCGTAATGTATGTACGCGCAAAATTTCAAAACGCCGGCAACAAATTGAATAATTCTTTTTTTTGTGTTCGTTATTACCACTGCAAGGTTTATATACAAAAAAAATGTAAAAATCGATCAATTAATTAAACTATTAGTACCAAAAAATGTGTTATTAAGGTTGTTCTAAATGGACTAAAAATGGCGTCGATTTGAATGTTTGTTTTTGTCATGATGACAAAACGCTAAGTAAAATGTCAGATGAGTGCAATCTGCAGAGCCATTAGCGGAAATATTTAAAATTAGCGTTAAAAAAAACTACTTAATAGTATATTACGTACCAAGGCCAGTAAAGTAAGAAATGTGTCAGGCTTCTGAGGCTTTCTTACTTACTGGACGAGGTTTGTATACTATTTTTCTCTTCGACGGAGCCGGAAAGCGACAACTTCGTTTAGCGCAGCGGACTGAAAGTTGATGCTTTCCGGCCGGAGGACAGAAAACGTCACTTTTATTACGTTTTGATAATAGTTTAGAGATTAAATCGTGTTTTGTGTGTTTGGATGTGAGTTTAGAAGTTGGTTCGTGTTTATTGGTAAAAATGCCACCAGTAAGGCGTCAAAATATCGGTCGAGTATAGTCTTCGAGATAATAAGACGGAAGAAGAGCGATGTCAGCGTTTGGAGGAAAATAGGATGAGAATTTCTCAAGCGAGATCTACCACCTCCCAGGAAGAACCCATACCATCGACTTCAAGCGAGAGGCGAACAAACAGACGATCAAATATAACAATTACCTATGAACGTTTGGCGTTTTTATACAATGCAACAGTCGATTACACTGGTGATAAATCGGTTGATTTTGGAACAATGTCGATATTGCAGTGCTTTGAGGTTTCGACTGGAACCGACAGGATTATGTTGCATGAATGGAAAGGTAAAATTACCGAAACTAATGACACCACCTGAACCACTCAATTCATTACTTTCAGAGCAAGATCCTCTATCAAAGCATTTCTTGTGGAATAATATACAAAGTTACAACAGTATGTTCCAAATGACATCATTTGGTGCAAAAGTTATTGAACAACGTGGTTTCAATCCAACTTTTAAGATATTGATTATTCTGTAAATAATGTATTAATATACACATCCATTGCTACTTATAGCTACACGTTATCTCAGATTCTAGGACAAATTCACCATATGGCATATATAAACTTCAAAATGTATATGGGTGATTCTGATACCATTGCCGTTGAACCAATCATCAAAAAGAAGGAATTGTTACAAAAGTTCCGAAAAAAGGTCAAAGGTCAAAAGTACCTCTATAGGTTGTATGGCCTCCTCTTGCATTAACCACAGTCTAGCATCTGTTGGGAATTCTGAAAATGAGGTTGTCGATCTCCAATTGGTTTGTGGTGGTCTAGAGATTAGAAAGACAATCAAAAATCTGTTGTCTCGTGTGGAAAGCAAAAGTCTTCGTGCCATAGAATCCCAAAAGATTTCGATGGGATTGAGATCGGGAGACTGCGCAGGCCATGGTAAAACATTGATTTGCACATTATCCAGATATTAGTTTACTAGGTGTGCTGTGCGTGGACGGGCATGAGCTGGAAATTCGGGCCGACCTGACGATAACTGGCGGCATTCAAATAGCCTTCCAGTAAAACGAGGTCAGTTCTTCCTCCATTACGAATACCGCCCCATACCATAACTGTAGCACCTTGGTAACTGTACACCTCCTGGACAGCGGCAAGACGTTTCAGATTCCCAGGTTGTCTCCACACACGAACTCGATGCGTATCACGATGAAAACCAAAGCGAGACTCATCCGCCATTCTTGATGTCCCCAGTTTAAGTGTTCGTGTGCCCACGCTAATCTTATATCGCGATTGCCCCCTAGTATTAATGGGGGTACCCGAAGCGGTCTACGGGCGTTCAGGTTGAACTCTTGCAACCTGTTTCTCACAGTTTGGCCGCTCACAACGACATTATGTGTACGGTGTAGCTCACTTGCTAACTAACCTGCAGTGACTGTCCGATTTCGTAAAGCCTGTAAGCGAATAAAACGGATTCGTTGCTCTTGTACGGCCATATCTTTCTTTAGCATCGCGAGTCCCATGGTATCTTCTGATCAAACAACGACAAACACTTGGTGATGAGTTAAGGACTGCAGGTACACTTCTATAGTTTCGACCCGCTTCAACCATCCCTACTGCTCTCAATTGCTCTTCGCAGCATAAATGTCGTCTTTCCATCTTTCTCCATTCACTGAACACTAGTTCGAATAACAAAAATCACTCTAATCTTTGTACACACCGATACCAACAACATCAAAAATATGTACAAAAAATTTCAAGATAATTCCTGGACTCTCACAAAAGTTATAACAAATTTAAATCTTCCCTAGATTATTTTGATATATCTATCACCGGTCAATTAGTGAGGAAGGAAAAGTGGTCGTAGCAAATAATTGTCGATGATACCAATCCAAACATTGACCGAAAAGCTGTGCTTTAATTGAGATGGAAAATAATATATCTTTCGGAGTTTTCGACGTGTTTCATTAACATAAAATTTAACCATAGTAATTGGCAAACAATAACAAATATTCCCAAAATCCTCCCCCCTTTTGTGCGTGTTACAACAACTTGTCCAAATTTTTGACCACTGCCATTTTTCTTCATTCTCTTCTTCCTTCCTCTCGTTATCTTCTCCGTTGCTTCCATCTGTCGTTATGACTTCGCTGCTTACATCTTCTTCAAGGTTTTTTGAACAAATGAACATTTTCCGATGTTCTTCAGCTGAGATCTCCAGAGAAGAGCAATTCCCTCTTGTATCTATATTTAAGCCACTTGTCATTACCAGGGTACCAGGCAGTTGCAGTATTAGTTTTCTTCCGGCGTTGGTGCATGGAGTGTTTCGGTGAAAACATATAAATGTCTAAGCCAGAGTAAAACTGCACTGATAGTTTTAACAGGTGTCCTGGCGGGACACTGTCGCCTGAAGCTCAAAAAAGCCTTAAAAAGCTCAAAATAGTGGAGCAAGAAGAATGTGGATTCTGTGGAATGGAAGAAGAAACCTCTATCTACATATTTACGAATTGCACAGCAATACAGAATACTAGGAGACTACTGGATATAAGAGGTAAACCTACCCTTACTAAGGAACTACTACTCTCCGAGACTTTCCTCAGGAATTAAGTAGAAGAAAGGGGGGCACAATATAACTTTTAGGTCTCAGTGAATGTCCTCTTGATATATATGCATACAGACATACACAAAAGCTATTTCACCAAAGACCAAACCCACACATAAAACAATAAATATTTTCTAGGACCAAGACTAGGCCAAGGGGTTCCAAAAGAAAGTAGCTCTTAGCGAGTAACGTCGAAAAATGTGTCGTGGTGGTAGATTCATCAGAACCTCTATCGCAATCGTGGGAGTGGTTTTTATAGCCCTCGTAATACACAGGCAAGCAAGTTTTGGTGAACTACTTAACAGTTTTATTGTTCCTACTTGTAGCGTCTTTGTCCAACCACTCTTGTGAACAGCCATTGGGACATTTTTGGGTTGAGTGCCTAGTTTCTTTCACACATTCTGCTTTATCTGCCGAGGGCAATGGTAGCTTTCTATGTAGTCTTCTGAAGGTGAGTGCTGCATGACAAAAGAAATTACCGTTCTTCCTAGTACTATCGGTTTTATGCCATGTAGCGCCCTATTTTTCATAAAGTTGGTAATTTGTGTTAACTGCCAGTCTCTCTTGTATGCACCTTGTAAAAAACACTCTGTACCTATTCAAAGGTATAAATTTTTTTAAATGTGATTAGTTTGAATTATTGTATTATTGGTTACACTACCACTACACCAATACTGACAATAGACAGACACTATTTGACGAGCGTTACGATAACCAAGTTAGCGTCTTCAGAGACCGAAGGTATATTGACTAATTCCGAATTTAGTTAAAATAAATTGTTGGTTTTCTGATATCTCAATATGTAAGTTTCATATGTCAACTATTGAAATAAGATAGATAAATATTTAGTTTCTCAGCTTTCTACTAAATTTTACCATTGTTTCACAAAAAAGTGAATATTATGTTCCTATTTAGGTACAAATACACGCTACTGCCAATACAAATTTCTATCATATTTGTTTACATACCTAAAATGTTATGAATGTACTTTTTACTCATCGATATGTCAAACAGTTCGCATCAACTACCTAACAGCCGGCGCATTAAGAGTGATGGAATAATCCACTGCCTACAGTAATCTCAACCACCGTTAATTACCTTAATGGTTTATGCGAGATAAAACAAAAAACATTATTTTCAACTAAAAGTGGAAGTATATCGCTTCGTTTCTTTTTATTCTTCGTTTTGTTACAATATAGTAAACGTATCAACAGCAGTACAGTCACTAATTTTAATAAAGAGGCTAACAAATTAGTACTGTAATTACGAGATTGATTACAATAATGAATAGATAATGAAAATTAAATATATACCTTCTCTCCAATTATTCTTATTTCTTACTTCCAATGACACATACCTGAAACAAAATGAAACCCATATTAATAAAAAAATCGACTTTTACAGTAAGAAACATAATTTTTTCACTACCGGAAAAATAATCATATGAACACCAATAATAGGGGGATAAGTACTGTTAAGCAGCCCAAGGGCGGAAAATTCTTAACGCCACGATTTTGTATTTTTTCACCATCTGTCACTCGAGTACTTTGACGTTTCACTTAAATTTTCATTAAAAAACGTCAAAAGTTTTTTGTTATGTTTTCCTAAGAAATTCCACAACATTTATTGATATCTTCTGTATGTTCCTTCGGGTGTATTCATTATTCTTTTTGTTAATTATTTTAGGAAATTAAACCACAATCTTTTTGTTTATATAATTGAATTCAACATTTCGGTAGTGTTCCAGCCACCGTTATCAAGAACAATTATGTATTTTAAATTCTGGTATTTGCAAACATGCTTGGGAAGAGGGGCATCTTATTCAATGGGATTCGACGCACATAATATTGGAAGAGTCTAATAATAAAATTTTTTGGATTCCAGTTGTTGGTCTCACCTGAAGGCGTCTATCAGAATTAACGTGACGTACGTGATGTATGATGTGACATGTGACGTGGCACTTGACGTTTGACGTAGTACGTGACGTTTGACGTGGTACGTGACGTAAGACGTGTCACGTTTTTCAATCGCAGTTGGTTAGTGGTACCCGCTTAGTATATCTACTCAATTATTATAGTTTTGCAGTATAATATAATTAAAGCGATATGTGAGCCAAAAGCCCGAAAGTAGGAACTATATTGAAAGTTATTTATATACAAATGTCACAATATAACAAAAAAGTTAACACCGTTTCCAGGATTCCAGGAATTATAATTTTTCAAACCATGTCGTTGTATATATATAATGTATGTCCATGTACAATTTTTGATCATTTTTGACAATTCTTGACCATTTTTGACAATTTTTCAAAAATTTTGACAATCATTGACCATTTTTTTAAATATTTAGCAATTTTTGACCATTTCTCAAAATTTTAACAATTTTTAACTATTTTTGACAATTTTTGACAGTTGATTTTTGACAATTATTGACCATTTTTGACGATTTTTAAAAAAATTTAACCATTTTTCGAAAATTTTGACAATTATTGACCATTTTTTCAAAATTTTTACAAATATTGACCATTTTTGACAGTTTTTGACAATTTTTGACAATTATTGACCATTTTTTTAAAAGTTTGACAGTTTTTGACCATTTTTTATAGTTTTTGAAAATTAAATAAGTGACGTTTTATCACATAATTGAAAGAATTAATCTAAAACTGTTGAAATAATTTTGTTATTCTAACCTATCTTAATTTGATATTTTTATTTTATGATTTATATTGATTATCAAGTAACAAGAAAAAAAAAGGGTGAGCGGACGTCGGACCGCCGACAGAAGCTTGCTTCTTATGCACAATAGAATGCGAGGTTGGGAAAACCATCAATAAAAATACGCGCAATAGAATGCGATGTTGGGAATTACATTAGGCCTAGTACGTTCTACTAAGTTTTATTTTGTAGCCCTCAGACGGCGGTAGTAGGTTATCCTATAGCAAACAGCAACTGGCCTTTCTATATGAATTACAATTTTTCAAAAATTTTGACCAATTTAGACCATTTTTCCAAATTTTAACAATTATTGATCATTTTTGAGAGGTTCTGACAATTATTGACGATTTTTGACAATTTTCAACAATTATTGACCATTTTTGACAGTTTTTTATAATTATTGACCATCTTTTCAAAATTTCAACAATTTTTGACCATTTTTCAAAATTTTAATAATTATTGACCATTTTTGACAGTTTCTGACAATTATTGACCATTTTTGATAACTTCCAAAATTTTTTTACAATTATTGTACATTTTTCAAAATATTTAACAATTTTCGATCATTTTTCAAAAGTTTAACAATTATTGACTATTTTTGACCATTTTTTAAAATATTTAACAATTTTTGACAATTCTGACAATTATTATTGACCATTTTTCAAAAATTTTGACAATTTTTAACAATTATTGACCATTTTTGACAGTCTTTTATAATTATTGACCATTTTTTCAAAATTTTGACCATTTTTGACAATTTTTCAAAAATTTTGACTATCATTGACCATTTTTTCAATATTTAGCAATTTTTGACCATTTCTCAAAATTTTAACAATTTTCAACAATTTTTGACAGTTTTTAACAATTATTGACCATTTTTCCAAATTTTTGACCATATTTCAAAATTTTTGACAATTTTTGCGAAAAGTACGTTGGTCAAAGGAACGTAACGCAAAGCGCGCATATAGCTTGATCAATACATAAAAGTTAGACTTTCTGCCGTATAATCAGAGACGAAGCCACGTACTCTCTACCTGGGTAGTAAGAAAAATAGTAAGTAAGTAAAGTGTACCAAGAACGAAAAACTGTCTATTATAGTTGTCTGCAAATTGACAGCCGAGGTTAGCAAGCAGGCTGATAATTCTGAGTCATACCGATCCGGACCGAGTCGATTCAGTGCGTGCCCTGCTTTAGACTGTACAGAAATGTAGTTCGTCATAAGTAAATATATTAGGGTTATACCGTTTAGTGATAAATATAAGAAGAGACGCAACGCAATGTAGAATTTTGTGCCTTATGGAGATTCCAACGTACCCCCCACTATTCATTGAATAGTGAGGGGTTCACTAAATAAAATATTTACAAATTTATATCGTTCGTTATAAAGAAATATGAAACAAAGTTAGGAATAAGAAAATATGAGTACATGCATAAAAATATTTAATTTTATTAATGAGCATACATCAAAATTAAGGTCTGAAGAGATTTCGTCACATGAACTAATTTTTATAAAGTATTGAATATTAATTTGAAAATTCCAAAAAACTATGGTATGATCTTGCATCTTCAAAGAATAAGGTCTCATTGAAAAAAATGTCAAATTTGATTTTTCAACAAGTCTTCATTAAAGACAACAAAAAATGTTTAAATAAATGGGATAAAAATGTTTCGCTTCTAATATGAATACTTAACAAGATTACGTCATAAGAGTTTGAAAAATTTTAATATTTTGTTTACTACAATTTTTTTTAATTAACAAAATATCTTAAATATTGATAGTTTCGGAGTTATTAAACTAAAGGCATTTTTCCAACTTATTTTGTTAATAACTTTTGTAATTTTTTTCGTGCTGGAAAATGTTTCGGATACATTTTTCTAGACATCATTCCGAATCCAATGAGACATTGCTCATATTTTTAGGAGCTTTATCACTATCTTGGATTTGAACTTGTGAGCTAAGCCAAATCTTGTAGTGGAAAATAATAGTTAAGTAACGATGCAAATGTTATTTGTGAAACCTGAAATATATGTTAAATTTATGTTGTGGTATTTGTTATTTACTAATTTTATTTAATATTTATGGACAGATTCTACGTAGTGGGGGTTGAAAGAATTAATTTGCTTAAATAAAACATGGTAAAAACAAACGAAAAACTCTTATCTTATTAGTTTTCCAGTATCATAACTTTTTGGTCTTTTGGAATTTTTCAGAGTGCCATCTAGTAGAGGATCTGTAATTCATCATTTTCATGAACATGTCCAAAAAATTGGCACTTTTCTAAATTTCAAATAGTTATATTAAGTACCACTTTTTTTCCACTTAGGATATTTTCATTCTTAGTAGGAAATTCAAACAAATTTTAATTTTTACGATGTTGCGTCTCTTCTTATATTTGTATGATCTGTACAGAAGGTGATTTGATTGACAAGAAATAATACTCGGAAATCAGCTGTGAGAAACTTGTTTTAAGCTCCAGCTTATTAGGGTATAAACGTTCGAGGATATTCAGATGGGGTGCCTTCCGGACAATAGTTTGGTAGATGTGGTAGTATTGAATGACCTTCTCATTCACCCCATTTAAATCATCAAGATTATTTGTCTTAAGGATACTTGCGAAGTTAAATAACAAATTATTGTCGAATTTTGATTAATTTACCAAGAATATAGTAGGATGTTTTACATATTTTTACAGGGTGTCAATTTTCAAACTTACAATGGGTTGTACCTCGTGAACGAAAAGAGATTTCAAAAAAAATTCAAAACTGCAGTAGCAGTTAGGGACTGATTACGACAATAATTATCCAAATAGGTGGATTGGAAGGAGAGGTCCCATTGAGTGGCCACCTAGACCATAAAAACTGTATTTCGGTGATAACATTGTTCTTTCACGGTTAGTGAATTCGTTTTCAAATTTGAAAAGTGTCTTATTGATTTTGTTTTCAATTGATTTGAATGGGTCATTTGTATTAGGGTCATTTATTAATAAATTTATAAATTTTCAATCGTAATTATTTTTTTTATAATCACAGTAAATTTTCCCCCTATTTACCAGTAGGATAATGGTATATTCATCGTCTTTGAGTTTTTCAATTGATTTTTGTTCTACTTTTGTTGTATTACATATATTTTTTAATTAGTCAATTAATAAACCGTTACCTGTATATGGACATCCTGTATAACATAAAATTTTCATCCGTTCCGAAAAAGAATGTAGATAATATCAAACTGGGATTGGAAAGAAATAAAAAACAGCAAAATGTCTCTATTTCACACAAGTGATAAAAGTTTCCAAGAATATTGGACAAATGTGAATATCGTTTCACTAAATCAAACTTGGTATTTTTATTTACAAGAACTTAACATAACTTATCGCGAATAAACAAATGAACAAAGGAGAAAACAATTTACATCAGTCGACTTTTAGATTTACGACAGTGGCGTAGTTTATATAGGTACTTTATTTGAAATTGAAAATTATTAGTGAGTTATTTTTGTTGAAAAAAGTGTGAAAATCGCAATTGACTAGCCCCACATGAAAAAAAACCAATCATTATAAAGAAATATTGTTAATAATGAATTGTAAATAATTGAGCTACGGACCCGTATACTTCACGTAAAAGCATCTCTTTGAATCGATTCCAAAGTGATACGTTGCAATATTTTTTCATCATACAAATTACGAAAATCCCTTTCCTACAATGCGACTTATACAAGTACGACAAGGAAAATATGAGCAAAACTACGTGAAAGAGAGAGAAGACTTGTTAGCCCAGCGATCAGTCCCCTCTACCAAAACAGTTGGGCGTGTGTTCATCGCCCCACTATTTCAACCGCTGTTGCCGGATGAAAGTGTTCAATTTTACCTAATAGTGCATGAGCTCGAAAAAAAGTTAACGATAACGAGACAAAAATATCATTTGTACAAATTAATCTGAGCTTTTGGCAACAGCGGTTGAAATAGTGGGGCGATGAACACACGCCCAACTGTTTTGGTAGAGGGGACTGATCGCTGGGCTAACAAGTTTTCTCTCTCTTTCACGTAGTTTTGCTCATATTTTCCTTGTCATACTTGTATAAGTCGTATTGTAAGAAAGGGATTTTCGCAATCTGTATATCTGGATGACAAATCCAAATAATTACTTTCAGACACAGAGCCTACGTCTCTGAGTTACATTTTTGACAAACTATTACCTTTGTAACCTCAAACTCTAGCAATTCCAGCCGGTTTCACGCAAGTAGGATGTCATCAATACCTCTTTTAAATACTTGTACCCTTATTTTGAACACAACTGTACCATTGCGTATTTTATTTACCTTGCCCAAATTATCGGGGTGATTGCCAAAAATGCCCGGACAGTGTGGAAAATTGAAAAGTATTATCTACAATGACCTCTATTTAGCAAAATCAAAATCGAAGTAAGTACGTTTTTGAACTCCTCTTACATTTATGTAAACCCATGTTTCTGCTGGTGAGATATTTATAATAATTCAGTGAATTATTTTATGGTGACCTTGGGTCGTATTAAAAAAACTGAAGGATATCTTTGTAAGTATAGAGTAGAAGTATGAGGTTTTGAGTTGAAGAAAAAGGTAGGAGTATAAGCATTTCCTTTTTTTCGTATTCATAATGATTACCTTATACTCGCCAAAAATATCCTCCAAGAATAAGTAAAAGGTTGTTGGCTTGTGTCTGTGCCGTGGCAGGTTCCAACCTGTTTTCGATGGTTTGTTTATTTACAGTATTTCTTTCTTATTGATGTTATTTGAGTAGAGTACTTCGATCAGAGAAGATGTATACGTCAAGCACCAATAGTGAAAGTACAGAAAAAGATAATGCTACAACCGAACTGCAGTTCATAGCAGATGAATTTGCCAATGCCTCCGTGATTTTGGAAAAATCCCAAACACCAAAAATTAAAGCTAGAAAAGATGAGGATATTAGAAATGTTACCAGGAAGTACCAAGTGACATTGGATGCGAGATGATGAAAGGAAGGTTGAAGAAAAAACTGGAAATAAAGCAATCAAACTGTTGGAATGGGAGAAAAAGTTATTGAAGGCTATGGAAGGCGACAGTAATCCTACAATTGGACGAATCGGAGGCGCACAGCAAATTGGTATTGGAGATGGATCTACTCAGCATAGAGTGAGTGAAGCTCCTACTACGCAAGGAGAGACTCACAACCAAAGAGCTTCAAAGGATAGTTCTTTTAGAGCATTGTCGAACAAGTAGAGTTCAAACAGAATATTATGAAAAAAAGTTGGAGAGGATGAAGCGGTAGGAATCAGCAGCAAATATTGTTAACTAGGGGGACTTAAATTTGAACAGTTTTATACCTACATTTAATTATCAAAGTTGTTTATTACAATACTCAAATTTCTTCTCTCTTCCTGTCCTTGCTGGCGAAGAAGTAGATCAACTTCGTCATCATTATCATTGTCATCTTCTTTTGGCACTTTTTCTTCAGGTACTTCAAAATCGATGTCTGTTTTTGCCACGTTATAAAGCACAATACAGGCAACAATTATTTTTTGCACATTCACCAATGAGCCACGGCTCTATACCCTATCCATCATCAGCAAGTAGCACGACGTTGTTTTTATTTTGTAAATGAACCCTTATTTGTGTTTTTCTCCATATTCTTGATTCTTTGACCGATCCTGGCCAACTAACGTCCATACCTACTAGTGAACATTCGTCTTGCATCCCAAGTGGCTTGCACATTCATTGTAGGATGACCGTTTCGGTTGACATACTCATCACCATAGGGATTTGGTTTCAGTATTCCTACGTGAGCACAGTAAACTACGCCAATTACTTTCGGAATCTCATACTTGCTTGGCCATTACTGTTTCGCATCCATAAGTTCATTGTTGGTAGATGGAAACTTTATACAGTAATTTGATTGCACCACTATGCTGTCAATTACGGCAGTCACTGAACGAGATACTGTAACTTGACTTACACCCAGTTCTTGACCAATGCCTTTCTGATACCCAGGATCACTGAGATAGCGTAAACATATCTGCATTTTTAGGACGGATGATAACGCACCTCCTCCAGTTTCAGCATTATTTATTCCCAAAAATCTGTTGGCAAGCCTAATATTGCATATTTTCCTCTTCAAACCGGTATAATTCTTTGTAATCACGAACGGGTGTTAATAAACGCTGCTTGTAGTGATTAATCTTTCTCAGTTCTAAAACATCTCCCATACCTACAACTGATCACTACACGACTGAGTCTGCTACTGAACACACTCGAAATTATTGAAGGATATCCTTTTTATTTAGAGTAGAAGGTAACGTTTATGAATAACCAAATACTTTTTGTGAAGGATATGCTCATACTATACACTGTGTTCATTTGAAAAGGACCCACGCTTAATATTTCAAAAATGGGACATATTAGAAAGAAATGCCGAAACACGTCAACTTTTAACTTGAGGGGGACACTTTTTAACGCTAATGTCATAAACGTCAGATTCACCGTCTCCCTTCTGGAGATACTCCTTGAATTTTCTCAAATGGCATTAGGTATCAAGTCATACCTCATTTAAAAGGTCTGGTAAATCTCTATTCAATAATTTTGATTTGCCTTTGATTCCAGCCTTCTATTGCTATTTAATCGTTGTTTAAAATTGGCTTTCTTTCTCAACTTATCGTATGCCCCCGTATTAGGTTATGGCCGAAAGACCCTTTAAAGAATAAAAAATTTGCAAATAGTGAAAAGACAACTGATAACAAAGAATAACTGTTATTTAAGCATGTGTTCAAAGTGACTATCGTTAACATTCAGGCAATAAAAGTTGAAAAAGAGCCATTTTTAAACAACGATTAAATAACAATGGAAGGCTGGTATCAAAGGCAAAACAAAATGATTGGATAGCGCTTCACCAGACCTTTTAAATGAGGTATGACTTGATACCTAATGCCATTTGAAAAAATTCAAGGGGTATCTCCAGAAGGGAGGGGGTGAATCTGACGTTCATGACATTAGCTCCAAAAAGTTGACGTGTTTTGGCATTTCCTTCTAATATGCCGCATTTCTGAAATATTAAGGGTGGGTCCTTTTCACATGAACACACAAATCCTGATTGCTTTCTTTTGCATTATGAAGATATTTTCGATCGAAGGAGGTCCAGAACCTTTCTGTGGTAAACAGGAAGCACCGCAAAAAAACAGATAACAATACTTGGTTAAAAAAAAGCATTCTCGAGATTGGTAGTACATTCAAAACAAGATATATCAAAAAATCATAGCCAAAATGTACCTGGTAGTTTATAATTAATGGGCGAAAAACCAGGATATTAGTTGGGTTCCAGAGAGGGCAATGAGCACATGAACAACTTTTGATTGCCAGTCACAACCATATGCAGGTTATGCCAAGAAGATGAGGGGAGGTAAAGCCACAACCCTTTCTACTTATGGAGGACCTGAGGTCTGGCCTATAAAGTCTAGTGATAAGGAGGGCTCTAGACAAGGAACTCCAACATGACAAAAAAATGTTCTCTTGAATATATTATTAGACAGTAATAGTGTGAGTGAATTGTCTTCGATATCGGTTATCGCCAACGATTCAAAAATTTATCTACTGGTTGATTTGAATATATATTCAAAAAATTAAAGTTACATTTTGGTGCGCCGCTGTTGATTTAATACTGCTCGATAAGTTATTTCCGACGCTTTCTAGTGACGTAGGCGCCAAAAAGCGTTAAATGACTCGTGCAAGGCATGTAATTATTTTTACGAGGGTAAATTTGTGTTGAAGTCCACAGTAAATCCTATACAGGAATTTGCATTGCATTGTATTGTATGTTTTTTGTGATGAACATCTACTGAGATCCTGAAGATTTATTGAGCTTCCTTCTTCTACTCAGTTCCTGATGAACGTTTCATGAGTTTAGTCATTCCTATAGTCACACTCTCAGGCTTTTAAGGATATACGCAGACTTCAGTCTTCCTCTTTTATAGAGCAGTTTGCCAGGGATTATGAATGCATTCAGTAAGTATGTGAATGGAAGTTTCTTAATCCATCCAACAAAATCTACATTCTGCACAATTTTGAGCTTTTTGAGGTGACAATTCATGCAGCAGTGTCCTGTTAGGACACCAGTCAAAACTCTTATTGTAATATTATGCATTCTCTAGTTCCCAGTTTATCCTAGTTGACCAGGGGTATCTTTGATTGTTTGAATTCTACTAGATCTTTAAAATGGTCCGATCTTTCGTTTTTTTTTTCGATTTTACCCATTTTTTCAATATTATATGGGTGCCGATATATCAAAATTGTTTCGGTTCTCTCTTCGCTATTAGTTCATCCACAGTTGCCTATTTCATCTAATATTAGGTTTCCTTTTATTTAACTGAAATTCACAGTAGGGTGACGATGTATTTATTATTGCCTTTGTTCCTAAATCCTATTTAGGTATTACCTAATTTTAGAAAATGGTTGCTGGAATCGGGCATTAGTATCTTAATGGCTGTTTGATTATCCAATATGATAATAATTCTTCACCTTCCATATATTTTAAGTACTGAACTAGGCATATTTTTGCTACTGCGTGAGTATCCTTTTGAAAGTTGCTTAGGGTTTTCCCCAAATTTCCGGAGTGTTTGGATCCTGGTTTAAACAATCCTTTCCAAGTCCCTTCTATTGCTATACAGAAGCATGAAAAAGCAGATTTTTTGCCATCCTGTCAACAAATAGTCATATTGACTACCCGATTTCTCAGAGAACCTAAACGTTAGTCCTAAAAATCCATATAGTAGCCCTTTGTGATTCGTTAAATTTTACCAACTGGAAACTGAAACTTAACAATTATATTTTGAAGCTTGTTGTTAACAGAGTTTAATAAGCTTCCAACTTCACTTAAATATTACTAGGTATCAATTTCTGAGATGTAAGCACATTTAATTCTTAATTATACAAAAAATATAATGGAATTTTGTTTGAACTAATAATTATTTTAGGTAATAATTGAATACTAACAATGTAGTAAGATGTACATTTTAAATGATCCGCTACTGATTCCTGGAGATTATTGAGCCCTATTTCAACGGTAGTGCGGAAAAGGAACTGGGGATGTCAATAAAAGGCTCCTCTAATCCTTTACTTTGCATTCAGATTACAAGCCCGCTCGATTTAACCAATTTGTTTGGCAAACATCTTCAAAACCCCTCTCTCTTTTCGGTTGGTATGGCAGATTTCTACTATTCTTTCTCCTTTTACCGACTTCTGAGACTCAGAAACGAATTGTTTTGATTAAGAGTACAAAAATAATGAACAACGATTCGGGAAGGAAACTTTTATGTTTGTTGTATCTACGTTTGATTTCCCAATAAAAATAATTAATTCACCTAAAATACAAAACAACCAAAGCAAGCAGTTACTCACACCGAATTAATTGTCGACTGTCAGACAGAACAAACAAATAAAGGAAGACAGAAATATCTCGTAAACCCAAAGATAGAAGGAAAGAGAGAGAGTCGCAAATCGTATTGTCGTTGACTTTACAATAAATTTCCTGGCAATAACTTTCCCAATACAAATTTGTTCACTTGTTTTGTCAATTCACTCCATTATTAGGCAGCCATGATGCGCTTTGATTTGATAATACACGTGCGACGTTGCCATTTATCAAGTGATATTTACTCTATGAGAATTTATATTCAAATAAGATACATTACTTGGAGTTTGACGAACGAAGCTGTGATTGCAGATAAAGTGATGATGTATAGTGTAGTATGTCAACATAATTTGGTATTTAAATTGTTCTAATTTGAGGGAATGTTCTATAAAATGAATTTTCATTCAATATTTTGATAATTGATTTTAATCTTATGTTTTATTGCTATATTTGATGGAATTTTATGAAAAAGTGCGGAAAGTGAGCTCACGCTTTGAACGTGACGACCTTGGAAACGTCAGACCATCGCTAGGATTCATTCCACAGAATCTACATTCTTCTTGCTCCAATATTGTCACGTCAGGACACCTGTTGAAACTCTTAGTGCAGTTTTACTCTGGCTTGGACACTAATTTTTTTTCACCTGGTTGTAGTCTCCCAGAAGTATCTTTGATTGTCTAAGTCCTACTAGATCTTTCCATTGGTCAGATCTTCTCATCTTTTCGGCGTTGCCTATTTCTTCCAATACTACATGCAAACCATACCCAGCATTCAAAACACAACTTCCTGTGCCATTGATGGGTTATATTCCAGATGTGGTGAATAATGTTTGATATTCTATAATCAATGAATCCTTTGAAGAAGGTCTCTTCCCTAACTGTCTAAAAAACAGCTATAATTGTTCCCCTGCACAAGGGTGGCGAAAAAAATAATACTAGTAACTATCTTCCTATTGCCTTATTACTGTAATGTTTTTCTTATTTATTTAAATAGTTTTTACGGTTGTGATAAAATTATACACACTACTATACACTGTATTAAACTTAATTTATATACACACTTTACTTAATGTCTACTAATTTATTTACACTCGATATAATAGTCCTAATTTATTTTCATCACTTGAATATTACACTATTTATCATCACTGTCCGATTACTAAGAACTTCTGTAAATTGTCCGTGAACTAACTCTACTAACTTTGACCAACATTGTTTACTAACTTTCGACTCACTCAAAAACTCACGTATATATAGTCTTCTTCAATTCTCGAAAATTCTTGAGTTTTCCACGCTCGTCATATGCGTAAACAAAACGCATCTAGAATGTTCTCGAAAGCGCATTCACCAAAATGTATAGTTGAGTGACAGGGCCGGCTTTGAGTTGGTGATTTCGTAACATTACCAAAAATTTTAACTCTTTAACTTTAAATGTCCACCACAGGCGTCTTATTGTTTCTATAATAGTATGGCTTAACTTTCTAGAGTTTTTTTAATACATAGTTAGATAGGATTCAATTCTACCTCATCACTATCAAAACCACTGCCACTTTAATAATATTTAAAAATTTCCATTTCCATCTAATGGCTTAATATCCATTCCACTGTATTACAGGATACAAAAATCTACAGGGAAATTGTAAACGGGTAAATGCTTGACATTTCCCTGTAGTGATAAATGAAATATATGTTCCGTAGTTGACTGCCTAAATGGACTGTCCATTAGTATTAGTGAATAATATAACAATTTGTAATTTCTTGGGAATACTGTTCTCAAATTCTACGTGTTTCTGTTTGTATTCGTATTTGCCTTCCCCTATTACCTTAGGGTGAATAAGGTTCTTTAGTTGAAACGAAAAAGGAAATTTCTATTAATGTAACGAATGAACTGTACATTCACAAAGAAAATTACTTTATTCCTGTAAAGAGAATATAACGGAAGAATTTACTTTTAGAAAAATTACTCTACGTTCAATGAATTATTAAATTCACGTCAATACGTATAAAAGGAAATAGAAAATATATAACACCTACATATATAGGTACATATTTGTTAAACTTGCAGAAAGTTTTGATCAAATATGTGTGCTTTTACTGAAAATCAATAATAATATGCAAAATGACATACAAACAAAAATTATAAGCAAACCAAAACACTAAACACACACTATGTTTATGTCGAATATTTCTGGAATGTCGTGGAATCAATTCTAGCACCAAGTGGAAATGGAAAATTGAAACATTGCCCCATCTATTTAATACTACATATCACATCGCATCGTATCCAGCAAAAACATATAAAACTTGAAACCCTTGAATTGTTATGAAAAATATACAATGATATTGAAGTGGAAGCTCCCAAGTTTACCAAGTACATTAACCGATTTTTTCAAACACACGGGATTTTTATACATAATGATATACAGATCTAGGCACTTTTTTACCATAGCTATATGGTATTCCCACCTCTACATTTTTGTGACGAATACATGCATAGCGGTTTGTTAGACCAGAGCCATGGCAGCACTGGTCCAACAACAACATTTCACTCCTTCCTTTCCTGAAGCTTGTTGGAATTTGAAATTGTGGATGAAGGAGCAAACGAATATATGACACCATTTCTCTCCACTATTCATGTCATTATAGAGCATTACCAGCGACCTGTCAAATAAAATCCAATATGGCGTCCAAAGGGCAAACAAAAATATAGTTTTGTTCTTTTGGTATACAAAAGAGTGTTTATTTTGGAGAAAGGTGATTTGGCTTTAAGGATTGTCTTGTATTTGCTAAAAATAATAAACAATGAAAAGTTGATTGAATTTACTGTTTGGACCCTTACTTTGTGGAATCGTGATTCTGACGATGATATGTCAATATCGAAATAACTATCAATATCTTAGATTTTTAATAATTTTTTCATTAAATAGTGGAATTTATTAGAAACACTTAGTTTCATTTAAAAAAGTAAATGGAAAGTTCAGTTTTATTAAAATTTTGTGTTGCACGTGTGAAAATACCAAATAACTGTTTATATCCATATCTAGGAGTTCATTAATTTCTCAAATGTTGTTAAAATCCAATGAATGTTTTCAAAGAAACACACCGTATATAGTTTGGCAAGTCTATCTGAAGCTACGCGGCATCGGTAAGGGGCGAGGAAACATGGCCGATATCTGTCATAAACTTACCAATGGTGTTCGGTACCTATTTTATAAAAGTATTGAAAATAATGATTATATATAGAAACTGATGTATGCTTTGCTTTAAAGGTAAGGTATTTTTCAAAAAACAGGGTATTTGTTAAAAACAAATAATGTTAAAAATCGTACTTGAATTCAATATGGATACGAAATAATAAGATACCAAGTAAAACTGAAAATACGAAGGTAAATACTGACAATATAAAGGCCACTGGATAATCAATATCAGTCAATTGTCGAAGAGAGAGGGAAGAACACACGCACGCGCTTGCGAATAGGAAGTCAGGTGGTTACTTAGCAACGGAGGGTTCGATAAATATTCACCAATTGAGTTAGTTCGGAGGGCGTGGTAATTATGGTTTTCGCACAACGTTGCCGGCTTGAAGGAAATCCATAACATATTTGGAAAAGTGATCATCTTTTAATATTCAGAAATTGAAAAAATAATGTTAATAGACAAAATCCAATAAAACGAGCACATTAAAGAACTAACGTTTAATCATTATTGACATATTGTTAATAATAAAAAGTCTATTTTCTATTTATTATCACACCATACTTAGCACTTTAGCTTTTTCATAGATAAACGGGGCAATATCGAATGTTTTCGACCGCATTCCTTTCACAGCTTCAGTTAAGTTTGTCAAACTATACATATTACATAAAGCATGCTAATAAAATCGACGAAAACATTCTTGAATTCTGTTCATCATTGAATAGACAATGCAAAACTGACCAGCTGTAGAAATTGTTTGCCCTGGACGGCCATATTAGGTCACGTGATCTGGATTGCCTAATTGTTGAGTTGAGCAGAAAAGGGCAAAAAAATAAAGTGACATTTCTTTTTCGCGTCTCTCTTCACCATTCTAATTTTTGATTATTCCAACTTGATCAGTTTATTTAAAAAAAACTCCTACTTGAAAAAATATTACTCGAAAATAAATGAGTATGCCTGGCCGAAAGTTATAAGGTTTGTTCCAACTGGCGATTAGAACCGTTCTAAGTATCGTTCGCGCAAGCGCTGTATTTTTTTCACGTTCCAACTGATTTTCTATCGTCCAGTAGGGGGTCCTGCAATTGTTGGAGAGGAAGATGAAGATAATGTTGATCCTGATGCTGTAGATAGAAGAAATAGAATTGCTAATAGTTTGCTACTCTGATAGTGTCAAATTCAATTTCTGTCTGTTGAGTACAACTCAATAAAAATTTTCAAAAAATGGTGTATTTTTATTTTATAAAATAAATAAATCAACAAAATAAAAATAAATATATTAACGAAATAAAAATAGATAAATCAAAGAAAATAAAATAAAAGATCTTTCTTTATAAAACTACAGTTGTTGATTACAGTGTGAGCATTTTGTTTTTTTACTCCTTTCTTCTATAATATTGGTTCTTTGTTTCAATATTTCCAATTTTTCTCTTTCGATTTTCAGTTTTTCATCATAATATTTATTCTTATCATCTCTGATACTTTCCAGGAGGCTTCTCGTATTAGTGCGAGTAGTACTTGTTTTTATTTATTTATTTTCTCTGTCATTGGTTCCAGTTTCACCTGTAATATTACGAATTATTTCATTCTCCAGAATTAAATCTGGATGAATTACTTTATTCCTTGCAAATATAGCATCCATTTCTTCTGCATACTCAAAGTATTTTTTGCCCTGGCCTGTAGAATTCTGGTTATCGGTATATTTTTTATAATTTCTCTCCAATATTTTCCACCTATTTTGGCAGTTTAGGTCAGTCACATTCATATTTATTGGTTTTGTAACCTCCTCTGCAATTTGTAGCAACATTTGCCTATGGTTTCTTAAATAAAATGTCCCTACTCTATTTTTATCGTGTCTAGAAGTATTTTTGTTTGATTACTGGTCCATTTAAAGTCTACCTTCGTCATAACCTCTTTTGAAATTGAAGGAAAAGTTAAGAATTCTAAAAATGAATTACAAGCATTTTCATTAAAAACCAAACTGCATATATTTACAAATTACCCATGATTCTTCAAATTTTCCAGACTGCCACACTGAATAATATATAAAATATCAATATCGATCTCTTTGTGAAGGGTGATGTCGCAGGAGATAATTTTTTTATTAACAGCGACGGATCACAGATCTCTATCTAATATCAAAAAAGTAAACAAAA
Organism: Lochmaea crataegi; assembly: GCA_947563755.1. Classification (NCBI taxonomy): domain Eukaryota; kingdom Metazoa; phylum Arthropoda; class Insecta; order Coleoptera; family Chrysomelidae; genus Lochmaea; species Lochmaea crataegi. Next base: position 17,115,690 of record OX387433.1, read on the forward strand.
ACAGTTCACAATAGTTCAAGGACCATCCCTAATTCGAGTTTGCGCACTATGCAGTACCCGATACGATTCCAGAACGGTTCCTAAATGCCAGTTGGAACAAAGCTATAGATGGGAACGTTCTATATCTATGGTTGGTAAAAAAGTGGTCAAATCTGTATAAAATAAGAGCAACAGAACTAAATCGAGTTTGAGGGGCAGTTGTAATGATAAAACTGTGATGTAGACAAATTTTAACTTTCCCAATAAAATGTTTTCACATTTTTTCGTAATACTTGAAAGTAAATCAAAGTAAGCTCAAAAATGTTTATTAAGCAAGCATTGTTTGTTTTATTATTTGCTGCGAAGTAAGTACGGTATATTTTGTTTCTTTCCTTTCAAATATATTATTTGTCGAATTTACTGTTTTGACCCTTACTTTGTGGTATCTACTCATATTACTCTTATGAAAATGTAAGCAGCTGTTGAAAATTCTAAGATACTTATTGATAATTATTTCGATATTGACATATCATCGTCATAATGACAGAATTTATATTTTATGTGATGCCTACCTGATGTTTGATATTTTGGTCACTTAAACTCGAACTTAAACTTGAACATCAGGTAAGCATCACATAAAATGTAACTTCTGTCATTCTGACGATGATATGTCGATATCGAAATAATTATCAATAAGTATCTTAGAATTTTCGTAATTTTTTCATTAAATAGTGAAATTAATTAGAAGCAGTTTCATTTATAAGAATAATTTGATTTGTCGTTCACTTGTGCACTTTTTCCTTCCGATTTAATAAACCTAAAATAGCAATTTTCGGCAGACAAAATATTTAATTTGCCATGCTTTGACTTTAATAAATTGTCAACAGCAAAAGAATGATTGTGTTCACGAGCGTACACTTTGTATTTTCCCATATTTTGAAAATTAATATTTAATTACCTCCATAATGGAAATTTTTTGAAAATATTCAGTAGGATACGATTTATTATGTTCTTGGTAGGGATTATTTTTGAGAATCCCAGATATTTATCCTTATCACGAATTAACCAACGATTTAATAACTTCATCGCATCCATGTTTTAAAACTAGAAGTAATTTTTTGAATTAAACCAAATAATTTGCGAGCATATTTTGTGTCTATTGTTATATAAATTTCATGTTTGATTTGGTTTCTCATTGTTTCTCAATCCAAATCAGATTACTCCTTTAAGTTCAATGTTTCCAAGGAAGTTGATAATCTGCCGCTCCTAGCTTGTTCCCCAGACACACATTAGCACATAATGTATTCCACCGATTCATCTTCTTCACGGCAGCGACGACAGTGTTTTTCAACCAACCCCATTCTACCCATATGATAGTTCAACCTGCAGTGGGATTCCAGTTATAGATCTCCCCCTGTCCATGTTCAGCAAGGTTTGAGTTTTAAAGGTCCTTTGATAAAGGCCGTGGCTAACCTTAATCCTTGCTTTGCTGGTTTCTTTGACAGATTTCCAGTCGGCGCTCCGCGCATATAAATTGGAACTGTCAGGTTGGTCCACTTCTCTATTACCCAGAATTCTGGCGTGACCCATAACCCATACCAGGACACCCTTATTGATTCTACCCAGTTGGTTTAGAATTAGATAGTATTCCAAACCAGATTTGAATTGCAACTGTTGGAGCACGGTGCTCTTATTGCAGCCTGGCTGCCAAAAAATGTTTTTGTTGAACAGGTGAATTTTTGACTGAGACAATAGGAATTTTTTGAAGGGCAGTGTATTTTTTTATTTCTAATTTTGAATAAATATTCCAGAGTCGTGTTATGTATGTTTAATAAAAGGCTGTAGACGAGGATCTCCATAATAAAACCATGATCAACTCGCCAAAAATATATATTCCCCCTGGGTGATGTGGAAGTATATTGAAATGTTTTTTCAAGAACGGAGTCTGGCTCCATCTCTTTGATCTTCCACAAGACTACTTCATAACTTCTGGTATAATATTAAAAAGTAATATAATATTATAACGTTGTCTGGAAACACCCTAATACGAAAAAAATTAACCCCTACTTTTTATAATATTTCGTTGGTGTGAGATTTTGATATTTTGCCAATAATGTTCAAAATTTGAAAAAATATTGGATACGCTTGAAATGTCCGTATGAAAAAAGTAGCACTATGTACAGTATGTCCTATTCAAAATGGTCAATTTCATGTATTAAACTACTTTTTGAGTGGGGGTTGTTTTTAGGGATAGGGGGTGGTTCTTCACCCTTTCCGATTCCTTAGTGATCCTTTATGTTTACCTATACCTATAAAAATGACGAAAAAATTTTCGGGAATTTTAAACGTCTGTTAGCTAACAATACCGACATAATGGCATCAGATCGTCATGCCGTTTGCTGTCACGGCAAACCATCCGATTTTACTGATAGATGTTATACATAAAAAATTACCATACACCGGACACAAAAGAAAGAATATTTTTAGGAATTGTCAAGTGAAAAAATAATCAACCCCGTGGTCACCGTAACAATTTACAGCTGAAAGCTTCAAGTGTGGCACTGTAATTACTACATACTTTTTCTATAAATTTGAATATTAACATTAATAATTTATTACTAAATCAATTAAATATACATTAAGCCATGTGGTCAAATCGATAAAACTTTATAAACTCAATCATTGTAGTTGTATCTGTACATATCCATTATCTCGTAATGACCACGTTCCGTCTAGCAAATTATTTGTCGATATTGAGCCTGACATGGCGTATAATTGACAGGGAGTCGTTCGAAAGCGATGTCCAGGTGTTTCTGGCGTCATATCCTCATTTGGAAGTGCCATTCAGTCCCCTTTTATTCACTCCATCTCTCTCTTGATTTGAGGTAAGTGTACACCTGCCCACAGCGATGGATTAAACTAGATAAAACGGATGTTAGTATCATTATTAACAACCATAACTGTAAAGAAATTGATACATTTATCAATAAACAAAATTGGTATTTGGGAAGTTTTTTTTATTTAAAAACATAAATTCCTGCAACAACCTCAACATACACAATACAATAGGTGATACATCTGTATCTGTATCTGTAGAGTGGGGAGGGTGAGTTTTGGCCCACAGCATTTAGGCCACATTATACATCCTCCCAAGGAGTTGTCCTCCTAGGTCATCGTCCATCCTGTCCTTTTCAGGAATGTGGACAGGTCACTATGAGACATCTCCTTTATATCGGCAGGTGTAGGCTTAGACTCACCGAACACACACTCTCTTATTGACGATAACTCCGGGCACTCACATAAGACATGTCTGACAGTTTCATCTTCTTGTTCACACATTCTGCATAGAGGTGTGTCCACTAGCCCCATAGTATGGAGGTGTTTCCTTAGTTAACAGTGGCCAGTCAGAAATACTACTGTTGGTATGGTTGGTTTGGTATGGTTAATTGGTGTTGGTAAATGGTAGGTTTTTCCTGGTAATGGCCAAAATAGGTGATACATATTAATGTCTTTAGAGTAGAGTAGTTCCTGTAAGTTCATACACCTAATTCTGTTCCAGGTTATTTCTGATGAATATAGTGGACATTCTAGGATGATGTGCTTTACAATTGAGGCAGTTCTGCGATTTGTTCATTCCGGAGGTGGGTCTTCGTTCATTATTATATTATTATTTTGTGGTCACTATTTGGGTATTTGTAGATCGTTTGAATGGAATTATCGGTGGTAGCTGATAGCGCTGTTGAATCTGCGAATTCGTTTCCCTTGATTCCCACGTATGACGGTACCGACATAAACATATTTTCTTTTAACCTGTAGATATGAAAGCTCTTCTTTTATTTCCTGTAAAATGGTATATAGGGGATATAATTGTTTATTACCATGTAAAGCACTTAGAGAGTCTAATAATTGTAAATGTGTTTTCTGGATGTAAGCTCCACATTTTTAAAGCTTCCAAAATCGCTATGGTTTTTCCAGTAAATATGGAGCAGCTCCATCGGTTTTAGAGGCATCAGGAAAAATAAAATTCTGACAAGGGAAGTTATCGATAATTTCTTTATATTTGTTAAGCAATAGCAATATGGATTTAGGATATTGAGCAAGGGATGTTAGTAGGGGGTATATTAACAGACCAAGGTTGGCAGCTCATACCTGTAGTAGGGTTGGTTACCTGGGAAAACTAAGTCAGAGACAGCATGTCAGCAAACAATGTACTTTAGTAAAAAGCCATAAAATATTTTTAAAGAACACACTGAATATTACTACATTTGGCGACGAGAAAAAGTAGAAAACTATGTCGCAAGACAATTTGGACACAGCAGGACTGTTGGTGTCCAGGAAAAATAGGGGAGAATGGGATTATTAACTTTAACGTTTCGAGCTAGAGCTAGTTATCCATGGACTTGAAAGCCAGAAATTAAAAAAATTTAAAGAACACACTGAATATTACTACTATACCGGTGGTGATAAATTGAACTGCTCGATATTTGTAACTGTCTTTTCCTACGATCACTGCCAAAGTAGGCTTTTGCACACTCAAATCCCACCGCAAAGTTGATGTTTTCCGCGAGCTGTCATAATTTGACGTTATTGGCGCTCTTAAGCAGAAAGTAACTTTGGCGCACGCCTAATTTTATTTATAGATAAAAGAGAGCTAGTAGTTATTTTAATATAAACTGTAGAATAAATAAATATTTTAGTTGATTTTCTAATATGTTGAAGCATCCAACAGTATTTTCCGTAATAATTTAATGAGAAATAGGGAAATCTAAAAAATATCTGACATTAATGTAATAAGTGTTGCCTACGTACATAGGTACACGAAACTGCAATCTGGAAACTGCTAAGTACAAACAATGGCAATAGGTAGGCAACACAACATACTTGCAAATACCTTACGGATTATAAGAATCAAGTATGTCTATGTCAAAGAAATAACTTAGTGCATTGTCACTGAAATATTTTTTGAGATAGTTCTGTGCTGTGTAATTGTATTAATATTTTACTATAAGTCAGTAAGTACTTAAAAAAGCAAGAAAAATGGATACAAGTGATACTGATTTTTCAAATACACAGATACAAGTGATATTTTACTATAAGTAGGCAACACAACATTCACAATTAATCTTTTATCTTCAAATAATAGGCTTAATATGTCAAATAAACTTCCAATATTGTAATGAAAGTAACACGTTTTTAATAAAAAATTAATTTTATTTTGGTGTGATCGTAGAAAAAATATTGTGTGTATTTCGAGCAGAAAGTCCTTTGGTAGTCTCGACTTTATGTCTCGACTGCCAAAGTACTACTTTCTGCTCTTGATACACAAATAGCTATTCTCTAAAAGAAGGTGCTTTTATGGGTTTGTTCAATGAGCATCTATTTAGGTATGGTGTCAGTAAATATCGCAGGAAAAACTGGATTGTTATGGTTCGAGCATATTCTTACGGCGTAGTTTAGTGATAGGTGTTTTCGGCGCAGTTTTAAGGGTGCTTTTATCGCGACAAATAGTGTAATAACATCAGCAAATTGATCCAACCATATCATTCCCGATTAAATCTGTTTAAAGTAGTTATGCACAAAACAAATTTGTCCAAAAAAAATTCTTTCGCTGGAAGTTTTATTCAGATGACCCCAACTTTATATGACACGGTACAGTTGTCAATGAATCAGCAAATGTAACGCAATGACAAAAACATGTAAAATAATTATCACTATTAGATAAAACAATTTTATTAAAAGAGAGGGAATTGCCCCGCTTTAACCGTAATCTGAAATTAAATTACCCGGTGTGCCGCCAGACGTATCCCAAACGAAATTTACATTTAATTATTTCCCCCCTGTAAAACGGCCGGACAACTTTTAGCTGTGAACTAATGTTTCTAAGCTGTTTTGATCCTTCCATTCAAATTACCCATAGGGTAGGCTTGACTGACATAGATAATGGACACAACAGCAGGGGATCCAAACTTTCGACGGAATCTTTAAAGTTTCGAACAGAAAGATATATTCACACCTTATGTATGTAATATATTACATCAGGAAGTTTTAGAAAGTCATTAAGCCCGTTGAAAATACCATTAAACGATATTGTAAAGGTCGAAACACATTTATCAGCACCTCATAGGAACAGCGACTGATCGTCACCAGCAGATTTTATTTCTTATGTGTATTTAAATATAAGCGCGCATACCGAACAACATCAGCACAGCACCGACAAGGCACGTCAACGTCTCAACCACAACACATTTTGCGGACGGCGTGCCAATACAATATCTCTGACAATATAAAGTGAAGCCTGATCCCGTGTCGATGCGTTAAGTGAGCCCATACACAACCGTCGAGTTGACCACTCGACGGTACTGTGACGATGCTTGTCAGGTGCTGTGCTGATAAGTGTGTTTCGACCATAATGCTGTATACTATAAAGATAGTCTCATTAAAGTATAATAATCATTTCTGTGTTTTCTACCTACTTTTCTTTTTATTCAATATAGCTGTAATTTTATACAGGTTCCAATTTCTTTTTAAAAAGGAACAACTACTTCTCAAGCTACATATCCACATGCATCCCCGTTAATGTTTGACGGTCGATGAAGTCCTGTGTGGTTTGACTGATCGCATCATAACGACCAGAGAAAAAATTTTGAGAATACCCTTTGTGAAATTGTACAAGGAGGATTATACTATAAGAATAGCTGGTGTAGGTAGAACTTCATGGAAGCGAGGTTGAATGGAGACAAGGATCCTGAGCTGGATGTACACAGCCATAGTGAGACCAAAGACTTATGGAGCCTATGCGTGGAGTAGTGAGACTAGCCTATTGACGACCAAAGAAAACCTCACCAGAATTCAAAGACTAGCCTGTATATGCAATACAGGAGCAATGACGATATGCCCAACGGTGGCTATGGACTTCAGGCCACTACACATAGTGGTGGAAAGTGTTGCAGAAAGAACAAGATACAGACTAAGTAGAGGGGGAATCGTTAAAAAAACCTCCCTCCCTTCTCGCTTTTTATAAATCAGAAAGCCCGGGACCTGCCACAAACGGAATTTAGTAACAAGAAGGAAGGGGATCCCAACACCAGTACCAGACTTGTGAAGAATGCCATTCAATGGTATACAGATAACTCTAAACCAATAGAAGGAATAGGAGTGCACGGTCAGGAACAAGGTCCACATGTATTGAGTTTTGCTCCTCTTCTCCATTCAATTGATGTATGTAGGATTGGGGTGAATATTCACTAAGACCTAGAAGATCTATTGTGCCCCCTTTCTTCTATCTAGTTCCTAAGAAAAGTCTCACGTCTGATGCTTAGGGTTTCCCCCAAACGTTCCTGACCCGCTCACTCCTATCCCAGTTCCTTTTATGTAATTGATATTCTTGTAACGCCAATCATAATGTCCTCATGGCAACACCCAAACCTAGACGCTGGCGATAATGAGTCTACAATCTGATGACATTCATAGTGTTTAACTTGGTTTAGGAAGAGTGATAGAGATATGGACGAAAATCACCTATATGGGAGTGGGATTTATTGACACTCTCGGGACAACTTCATTATGGTGGAGTAAATTAGAAAGTGCACACTCGAAAACCACTACAAACATAAACAGAACATGCATAAGGCCAATTATATATCGAATACAAACACGACACTTCAACTTCGATTGAGATGTAGTACAAGAATTCTCGTTCTTAGAGTGATGAGGTATTTATGGTCTCAAACAAAATGAAACATAAAACCGACAACTGGAAATTGCATCACAACACAAACTCAAATAGTACAGAAGCAGAACTGACATTAAAACTTCCGTGGAAATTAAAATCCGTCTTCTTTTACAAACTTTCTTATCTCTACACAAAGTGTGGAAAAATCTCTCACTCAAAAATCACTTTTCAGTACACACTCCATCGAAAACAAAATCTCAACAGTTCTGGAGACAAAATCTTATTTTTCTATACATTTCGATATATTTTTACACACAATAGTAGGATACAAGAAGGACTTGTACAAAGTTATAGATGCAGGTGTTCTGTGGCTTCCTCGCATCCTAATTATAAGGGCACTAGCCCATGGCTGACCCTACCGCGAATATGTTTTCTAAGCAATGAGGAGGATATAACAGATTCCACTTGCTGTAGAATGAAAGAAATTCATAGAACGTCAAGCTTCTAAAATAACATCAGTTTTGGCACCACTCTACACAGCACGGAGATGCATATCTCAGAGGATTCAAGCAAAACATCAGACACGTTGGAGGCAACGAACAACTGGTGTATCCAAGGGTACATATGGTAAAATTAGAAAGGAGGGCCTAAATATTGACAGAGGAGCATCAACATCTTTTGGAACTCCTTATAAGATAAGACCACGCAGGAAGCATCCATAAGTTAGTACAGATCTATATACTGTACTGTATTTGAATTTAACCTGATAAAATTTGGGCATTGGCAAAAAACTGGGTGGCATAACATAACACCTCGTTTAAATTAGCTGATGTGGAAAGTTTGGCCAGGCAAAAATTTGACGAAGTTGCTGTTGATGAGTGGTGTTCTTAATATCTTTCTTATCCTACTTATACTGCTCTTAATACATATTTACATATAATTGAAGGGCTTAATGTGAAACAATGACAAGCTACACATGAGTTCCAAAAGCAATAGTATAACAAGCCACTAAAAAATTATTTCGGTCCTTGGTTAAAAGATGGCGCGATAAACCTATGGTCACACTATTGCGAAGGTCTAGTTTGTCTCTAGTATCTACTCGACATAATGGCAAGCCACATCAAAATGGCGGACATGAGCGGAAGCATTCGGATAATTCAGTGAGTTCTGAGGATTCTAGCAAGAAAAATAAGTGAAGTTGAGTCGACATTCGATGACAGAGACCGTGACCCTAATTTTGTACAATCTAGAAGTCACTCAAATGATGAAAATCTGTTCCTGGTCGAGAATTGGGACCGCCTTGCAGTTGCACTAATAAGTGTAGTGAAAAGCTTCAGGGCAACGAGAGTCATATTTTTAATGAGTTTTGGAACCTTGGTTCATAGTTACTTATTCGGTTGTATAGATATTGTAAAGAAGGAAAGGTCCTACCGAAAGGAGTAAAAACATCAAGAATCGCATAGAAACGGCAATACAGTCTACTCCGTTAAATTTAATGGTGAAACTACACGTGTCTGCAAAACAGAATATTCAACCGTTTAAACAAAATATCTGATTCGGAAATACAAAGTGTTAAAAACCACATAGATTCGATTCCAAAGTATCAAAACCTCTGCAGTCGATTAGCGAACTCGAATAGAGTTTACCTGGACCATAACATGAGTAAAGCCAGTCTATTCGGCACGATATACAGATTGCGAAAATCCCTTTCTTACGCAGCGACTTATACAAGTACGACAAGGAGAATATGAGCAAAACTTCGTGAAAGAGAGAGAAGACTGTTAGCCCAGCGATCAGTCCCCTCTACTAAAACAGTTGGGCGTGTATTCAGTCCCCTCTACCAAAAACAGTTTTGTGTGTGTTCATCGCCCCACTAGTTCAACCGCTGTTGCCAGAAGCTCAAATTAATTTGTAAAAATAATATTTTTGTAACGTTATCGTTAACTTTTTTTCGAGCTCATACACTATTAGGTAAAATTAAACACCTTCATCCGACAACAGTGTCCTCTACATAGAGAACTCACATTTAAACGTATGTGATCTTTTCGCTACAGACCTTGGTTGTTAGCGCACGCCGTTGTATTTGAAAATAAAACATTTTACAATGCCCACATTAAAATACGAATCCTGCGAAAAAATGCAAATTATAAAATGGTATTTTGGAGGTCATTCGGCTGATGCAATAGTTAATTTGTTTATTGTGACATTTGAAAATCGCCCAATTCCTTCACGAACAACAATTTTGAACATAATTAATAATTTCGAGAAATATGGATGTGTTTCATACTGTAGAAAATGCCAAGCGCCGGAAGATCCAATCGAACGTCCGATAAACGACGAAAGGCAAACTAGAAAATTGAATGTTTGTTTAGCGGGACAACCATGTTCTTCAAGACAAATTGCTGAAGAGGTCAACATGGAAAAGAGAACTGTACAGAATATTTTAAAACGGAACGGGTACCATTGTTACAAGGTTCTGACAACGCAGGAAATTTTTCCCGAGGACAATATCAGGGGAATGGATTTCTGTGAAGAAATGATGGAACGTCAAAATGCTGACGAGAACTTTTAAAAAAATATTTTATTTACGGATGAGTCAACCTTTTCATTACATCAAAAACACAATCCATCCGTCACAAGATATTGGTCTCGGGAAAATAAACATCTAAGCATTCCAATCCGAACACAGTATCCGCAGAAGCTAAATGTTTGGACGGGTATTTCAGGTGACCACATTATAGGTTCTTTTTTTATTGAGGGGAACTCAAATTCCGCCAAGTATTTAGAGTTATTACAAAATCATGTAATTCCTGCAGTTCTCCTTATACCCGATGTTGATCTCAACAGAATTTGGTTTCAACAAGATGGTTGTCCAGTCCATAATTCAAGGATAGTAATGGAATTTTTAAGGTTTACATTCCCCGACAGAATTATTAGTACTAATGGTACAGTTAAATGGCCTCCAAAATCACCTGAACTAGCTCCAAATGATTTTTTTCTTTGGGGATTTTTGAAAAGTAGCATTTATCAATATGAATTTGAAAAAGCTAATAATTTAAATGAATTGAGGGTGAAAATACAGCACGTTTGTGCCAGCATTACGCCAAATAATCTTAGAGATACGAGATCAAATCTTTATGACAGATTTGGTTATTGCCTAGCACACCAAGATGGTTTATTTGAGTACTTAATTCATTAAATTTATGTTTACCTTTAGAACGGATTTTTAGTTTAATTTTTTCAAGAAGTTCATATTTTATGTTTAGAATAAGTATCTACTTATTTTATTTTTTCAATTCAATTTATTAATGGAATCGATCTTTAGTTTTTTATACCCAATTACTTTATTATTTTCATCTCAAGAATAAATGTTTTATTTCCAAGTTACAATGGCTAAAATAATGTCCTATTATAGTTAGAAATTAATTGTCAGCTTGGTCAGAAACGATCAAGTTGACAAAAATGAATTTTAAGATGTACAGGTTACGTAATAACGAGTGTATTTTTTTATTTCTTCAACAACCTCACTCCTCCCATGTTGGAAAACTACTGAACACAGTGAACCTACTCACAGAATGGGGAGTCAGTCTCTGCTGCAGCGTTGCCAGTTTAGAATGTTTGGTACTTTCTAAGTAATAAATAACTTATTTTGCATTTCACTTTTAACACCGGATAACGGTGTATTTAGTGGGAGAAAATCGAGATTGGTAATATTATTGACTTGAAAAATAAGTGAGATCGACACAAATAAGAATAAAATAATGGAGTTCAAGAAAAAATTTGGACAAATTACAATCTGCAATAAATAAAATCCGTACACTGCTTTCGATTTAACAATTATTGAAATGCCGTTGAAAATTTTAAAACAACGCTAGACAAAAATTAGGAATACTTTTTACAGATAAGTACATTTGGCAACACAACAGTTAAAATAAATAGGAGGGGACTGAATACACGCCCAACTGTTTTGGTAGAGGGGACTGATCGCTGGGCTAACAAGTCTTCTCTCTCTTTCACGTAGTTCTGCTCATATTTTCCTTGTCGTACTTGTATAAGTCGCAGCGTAAGAAAGGGATTTTCGCAATCTGTATATGTATGAATTGTACCTGTTAAGGAGCATACTTACCGTAAGATATTCTGTACCGAATATAATATTGGTTTCAAGCTGCCAAAATTAGACACTGGCAATACATGCGACGAAATTAATATCCAACAAGACTTAACTTGCACAAGTGTAAAGCTCAGGCAATGCAACAGTTATTGAAGAGCGAAACAGCACGGTCCCAAACTGATAAGAAGACATGTGTTATATCGTTTGACATGCAGCAAGCGTTACAGTTTCCCAAATTGACCACTAGTCCTGCATTTTAGTGCAGGAAAATATGGATGTATAATCTAGGAAACCGTGATCGTACAGAAGACGCTGGCCATATGTTTGTCTGGACGGAAAACGTTGCAAAAAGAGGAAGTGATGAAGTTGCATCAATACTCATAACATTTCTGAGCTCAAAGGTAGGTGAAGTAGAACATTTTGTTTTCTTCACGGATAATTTTCCCGGGCAAAACAAAAACTGGCTTTTGATTCCAGCTAGTGACAGAACAAAAGTGTAAGTCTATTACACACCATTTCTCTCCTTCCCTCTGACAGGGATTTTGCTCTCACCGAAAAACGACATAGAAAGTATGCTCCGTTTGTGTACTCTCCTGAGGAGTGGCACAAAGTTATAAAAGAATCTAAGAAGAAATCCTTCAACTTAACTGTTGTGAAACAAGAAGATCTCCTCAAAGTACAACCACTCTTAGAGAACATTGTGAATGGTACCTACAATCCTGTTACTGTTGTCAAGAAGGGACGTCCAAATGTGCTTTCTGTATCTTCTTTAAAACAGTAGTATATTGAGCCCATTCGGATTGCAAAAAAGAAACTCGAAAATGTGAGATCATTATCACCCTACATACCTTCAGTGTATCATCCCTTCTACAATAGTTTACGTGAGGATGTCAGCCCTGATGTTGCTGATGAGGTCGCCGAGCTGGTTGATTAAATAAGATTTTGGGTATTTATTATAAATGGATTAATGCAACAAGCCACTTTTTTTTAAATAAAGACTGTTTTTTCTAATTTTACTAATATTGTTGTCAACTATAATCCCATAGGGCATGAATCATCGACACATCTAAACTAAAACAATAAAAGTTGTTACTGGATTTTATATATTCCTGATACCCAATAACATTAGAATCGTTACATCAAATTTCCAACATGGCTTCAACTATAACGTCACTTCCATGAATGTTGCTGTGACGTAAGTGGCTAATTCTCTATTGAAACGGACTATACAACTTTTATAACATGCTTTGGTTTTTTATGTGTTTTCCTTTTATGTTCCGATCTGTTTTCCCTGCATTACCACATTGTTGATGTTTCACGCGAAATCACACTTTATACTCCATTACTCAAAGGAAAATCGTAATTAGCGCTATTCCAGTAATCCATCTAGAACATTGTATATTCATTTGGTCATTAAGTATAATGCTGTGTTTCTAACACCAACTTATTTTTATACAAATAAATTGCAGTAGTATAATTGTAGTTACGAGATAAGATATATTCCTAGTAACAGATTAAACTTAGTATTTATCCTCAACCAAGTTCATTTTTTTTATTAAAAAATAATTAGGCTTGTAGAAATAAAAGTAATAAGTTATACTTGGAGGTAATCGAATAGAGAATTCAGTGGAGCAGTTTTTAAATATTTTTTGAGTCAAAACAATTTTCTTACACCGAACTGTTTTCTAGTTGTATATTAGGTTAGGTTGGGTTTGATGTGAATGGCTCTATTCGGTCCTCCACAGTAACTCATGAGAGTCTATTGTGGCTCACAGCTATGTCAGTGGTGACTCGTGAACTTTTTAAGAAGGGAGGCTGGACATCAAACGTTTTTGTAGACCGCTAGAGGCAAGCCTCCTGAGAGTGTTGCTATTTCAGCTATTTTTTACTGGTCGAAAAAACGGCAACTGTGTTGAGCAACACGTGTTTAGGTATTGAGATGTGTAGAATCATAGCCTCAGGGCTCTGTTGACAGATTCAGAAATAACTACTTAAAACGTGAAGTTAATAATAAAATCTAAAAATGATAAGATAAACAGGAAATAAATTGAAGAATTTTCAAAAAAATATTTCTGGTGCTATTTGCTGGATAAATTGGTGAGGAGGCTGAGCCTTCTTAGACTCCTTCGAGGAGCCGCCACTGAAATATGTACCGACATATTCCTGACAAAGACAGTACGTCGATCCAAATTTTACTATATGATGATTCAGACAAGAGTGACTTATTAGTAGGCACGGCACACAAAGAAAGTAGGTTACCTGCTTTCTGATAACAAACGGTTATAAGCGCCAATAGTTAACAGTACGTCCATAGTGCGCTAAGGTTTCGTAGCGCGCGCTGGAATAATTGCCCTTTTTGTACACATGCAGTGGTACAACTAAAATTAAAAAATGAATTTATTCACAGTACGAATCAATCACGAACCTAAAATTTCTTATAGTATTCTAGGCTTCTAATGATCATATTTGATTTTTTTTCAAAATGTATGGTTTTTGAAGGCGTATCATTTTATAATCTAACTAGATTTTTCGACCTTACTTCCCCGGTCTCTCTACATTTTCAGTTTTCAATTGCTTGATTTTAGAATAGAGTCGCATGTTGTAACAATTGTTGAGAGAGTACAATAATATTGATTTCACTATTTACCTTGTAACGTTTGATACCGAAGAACGATAATTTTTTTGTAAATATAATTTAAAACATGTTGAACTGACGTTTACTTTTATATTAGCACCTGTCGTGTTCTGTCCTTTAATTACTACGTTTTTAATAACATCCCTGAAGCATCATTCGAATACTGGCGTCAAACGTATTTTTTGCGGTAAATTGTCTTGTTTTTTGCATTTTATAATCTTAATTACAGTTTAACACGCGATTTGCTCCTGAAAACATTGATTTTTCAACACACTCACACAACAGAAAGCGTTTATACCAATCGTATGAAAACGTTGAAAAACAATTACACAATTCTCGGTTTTTATTTCAAAACCATCACTCATGGCAAGTTGGTATTTACCATAAATAAAGACGTATGTGTGCAATTCGCATTAAAGGAATTCACGTATGGAAACAATTTTAGTTTTATTATATTTACGTGAACACTTCAAAGTACGTTAAAAACATTTGCACCATTTTCGCACGGTTTTATTTGCCCATATTTCGTTGTTTTTTTCTTGGATATTAATTTTTTAAACGAAACACTAACTAATGTCTTTCGTCGACGTCTAAAAGGTAGTGGCGCCCTAAAGCTTCTTATAGTCTGACAACCTCTGACATACCTAGTGCAGCACTAACATTTAGTAGAAGCACCCTTGAGAAGAGTCTCATGCCGGCATCTGTCTCTAGTGGTCACTCTAGCGCCCAGTGAGGTTGCAAACAAAAGATCATTGACGGCTGTGGAGGATTTGTACAATTATTAAATCTTTATTTACAAGGAGTAGCAAACACCCTTTGCCTTCAAAAATTAATTTGCGTTACTTGCAACGTACATTAGGAAGGGGAAGGGACAATAATAATTCCATTCACCCTTCCACTCCATTAGAAACTTAGTGTATGGATATTTCTGGAAAATGAGAAGGGTGAATGAAAAAATTATTTTTCCTTCCCCTTTTTGAAAAATATTCAAAAATTTATAACGCACATTACGTTTTTATATTGTCGGGTTAAAATACGAAATTTAAAATCGTATTCACGTTAGTGTTCCAGAATTATGTCAATCTATAAATTAAAATATTTAAAAAAACAAAACTAAAAATGTGCCCACCTCTAGTTTGTTCTTAACACGCTTATATTAGCTTCACCTGTATGTGAGTTTGTTTGTAACTCTCCTAGCAAATGGCTTATTATTACTGTTAGTATATTCGTTCGTTGGCCGAGCGGGATAGGGCGCGGGTCTTCGATGACGTCGGATTCGCCGGTTGTGGGTTCTAATCCCGTTCACGGCCAAAAAAAAATTTTTTTGCGTGTTGCAAAATATATAGGGTGATTAATTTTTCTGACATTTGTTATTTAAACACAAAGTTATACATATGCGAATACGTACTTGGAAAAGTGGTACTTTTAGTGATATTGTAAGGAAAATAATCGAATGTTTTGTTATAATTTAAGAGGAAATATCTTTTCGAATTTTTGTATAAAATATCGGGCCAAAAAGTGATGGTTGAAATATTAAATAAAATCTCTTTTTGGATTTTTCTCTAGAAATTCTGAATTTACCGCAAATTTTTCGAAGGATAGGTGAGTACTATCGACTTTTTGCAAAAACTTGTGGTTCCGTACAGTTCACCGGACCCAAATCCTTGGAAGTATCTGGCATACTAATTCTATTTCATGGACTCAATTATAAAAATCACCAAGTTCAATAATTTTATTTTGGAGTAAACATGCATGAGGATAAATCATAAAAGGAATCGAGGGAAAAAATTCTTTTAGTTCAATTAAATTTTAAAAATAATTAATATTTTAAACAATTGTATATGAGAAAACAGAGAATTTTTATTAATAGTCATTTAAATCATTATCATCTCATATATAATGATTATTGTCTTCTGATTCTTCACTTTCTTCTTCATTTTGTTCAACTTTTAATGATGCTGTTGGGCCATGGTACCACAATGGTTCGAGTTTACTGTTCTCGTTCAATTGCCATCCACATTTGGTCAGTTGATATAAAATACAATTTAATTCAGTAGCATTTTGCCACATTGAGTTTACAAGTATTGATCGGGAGATTTTTTGTGATAATGTTTTCCAGCTTGGAGGAATTATACTGGAATTGAAATTAAAATTTTTCTTTATGACTGGTACTCGCAAAGAATTTTAAAAATAATCCGAATCTTCAGCATTGACATCACTATTTCCTATGTTGTACATTTTATTAGTGCATTTTTGTATTTTATCGATTTTGTCTTTATCGTTAATGTTTTTTATATCTGCAAAATTCCCAAAAAGATTTTGATATTCATCTTTTTGTACTAAAATGTTAAACGGTTTGATTTTTCCTTTGCGAACGAAAGCAATTGTATAATCGCAGCCTATAAAGGCATGAAAGCCTGGCAATACAGAGTGATGAACCTAATTTTTGAGCAAGACTACAATTTATGTAATTTACTTCTCTAATTGCTAATTGCTGATGCAACGAAACATTCGAAAGTGATGGAGTCAACAGAAAGGAAGGGACAGAAAAGTCTCAACTTAGAAGAATGCCCTTGGACAACCTTACCTGAAGGTACTTTTCTTATTAAATAGCAGATGTAGGTATACATTCAATATGTAGGGGATGGAGAGAGAAAAACTTATGTAAAGGTTGAACTAGGACCAAACATCTCTCACATTAGACCAGGGCTGAAGCCTTTGAAAATGGTAAAAAGTGAAAAAAAATTATAGTAGGATGAAACCCATTGGAAGAGGAAGAGAATACAACAAAAATGAAAGGAAAAATAGTTTACGGGTGATCTGAAGTCGGGAAGGTAGGGGGTGATATTTTGACGTGAGAATTTTCGATTGGAAATTATGGTGCTTTTTCGATATAAGGTGAAAAAATAAATATTTCAAATCAAAGAGATTACAGTGTGTTTGGGACTTAAAAAGGTAAGTTTTCACCAAATTTCGTAAAAAAAAAATTTTTGTAAGAGATAAAAATAAAAAATAAAAAACTTGGTTTTTTAGAATTTTTCACATGAATTTTGAGTTTATGTGAAGAAAGTGTAACTACAAAAGTTGTAGATCTTTATATTACCTACAACTTTGGCTTCATACTTTTTTCCATAGGACGTGTAGTTTAGCCGGAAATCGAGATAAACCGTTTTTTAACCTTAAAAACTCACCCTCTACCAATCCCGACCTCAGATCGCACGTAAATTATTTTTCCTTTCATTTTCGTTGTATTATCTTCCTTCCCCAATGGGTTCCATCCTACTACATTTTTTTTTGGTTTCAAAAATTATCGACCATACTCTTTAAGGGATTGAAATAAATGTTATTTTAAAATCCGCCTCTAATAATGCAGTATAAACTTAGTTAATATCGACATAATATTAAAGATTATAACAATTACACCGGTCAACAAGAAAAAAATTTTATTTTTTGGTTTCTGTTCTCCTTCTTAAATTCTGAAACATTGATTTGTATACAAACTTTGCGAAGCCTATTTTAACCTAAAAATCAGTTATCAAGATGAAAATTGGGTAACTCACTTTGCCTGCGTTAACTGCAAAAATACATTGGTAGGTAAAAAACTGCAAAAAACTTCAAATTGCACTCGTTGTAATTTCGTTATTTCTAGCCTGGTATCGAGGGGCAAACCGACACATGAAGTTTGCAGTGCCAATGCTTTGGAGGGAACCTACTGATCCGCGATGATGGTAAATTTTTTTTCCATTTTTAGTACAAATAATTATTTTTAATATACTTCTTGTGAAGTGCCCGGAAGATTCCCGTCTTGAGGATCTGGAGTGGGGCCGTCCGCGTTCACTGAATGAAAGGAATCATCTTCAAATGACTCTTCAATTGAAGAGCGAGAATCGTTCGGAAGCGGGGCTAAATGCCTATTAGACACTGTACTCTCCGTGCCGTTCGACCTTCGAATTACGGAATAGTGTGGATTATAGTCAAGCAGTTCAGCTTCTTCCACCAAGGGATCGTTTTTTGAGCGAACGTGATTTTTAACGAGAACCGGTCCTGGCGCTAGCCATGTAGGCATTGATTCTCCATTGGGCGACCTCCGCGGATGTTTGAAAAGTCTCTCGTGAGGCGTCTCATTGGTAGATGTGCAGAGAAGTGATCGAATGGAGTGAAGAGCGTTCTTCAAGACTCGTTCCCAGTGTTCTACTGTTATGTTGTTGGAACGCAAGCTGAGTTGTACTGCACGCCACAGAGTACCATTAAGGCGTTCTACTTGGCCATTTCCTCGTGGATTGTACGGAGTAGTTCGGGAAGAGGCAACACTGTTAGCTCTCAAGAAAGTTTTAAGTTCTTCTGACATAAAGGAGCTTCCTCTGTCGCTATGGATGTACAGCGGATGTCCAAACGTACTAAAAAGGTCTTGTAAGCATTTGATGATCGTTGCAGATGACATGTCTTTGCAAGGGTAAGCCCATGGAAATCGGCTATACTCGTCAATTATGGTGAGTAAATATTTATTCTCCGATTTTGATGGAAGAGGCCCTTTGAAGTCCAAATTCAGCCTTTCAAAGGGAGCCAACGCTTTTATTAGTTGTCCTTTTGTTGTCATGAAGCGTGGTTTAAGTTCAGCACATACTCTACAAGAGGTCGTCATAGTCTTTATGTTATTGATCGAGTACGGGAGGTTCTTTGAGCGTACCCAGTGGTACATCCTCGTTATGCCAGGGTGACATAGTAGAGCATGTAACTCATATAATTTATTATTATCCATGAGTGCGCAGACTCTGGATAGTGCATCTGCTGCAGTGTTTTGGGAGCCAGGTCGATAGATGATATCGTATTTAAAACAGGAGAGCTCAAGACGCCAGCGTTGAATTTTTTCATTTTTAATTTTACTAGAGTGGTTTTGGTTGAACATGAAACACACGGATTGTTGATCCGTTATCAACATGAAGTATTTCCCCATCAGGAAATGCCGCCACTTTCTTAGGCTTTCCACAATAGCGTATGCTTCTTTTTCAACCGATGGGTGTCTACGTTCAGCATTCGATAGTGTCCTGGAGAAGAATGCCACTGGTCGGCCTTTTTGAGAGAGCGTGGCAGCTATCGCATACTCTGACGCGTCAGTTTCAACAGTCAGTATCTCATCTCCATCAATTGCTACCAGTGAAGCTTTACAAATATCTGACTTTAATTGCTCAAACTGGATAATGGCACTTTCAGGTAACGGGAAACTGCTTACGTTCGTTAAAGGCTGTAGTTTAGTCCAAAAATCTTTCACCCATTTTGCGTAATGGGCAAACAGCCCTAGAGCGCGTTTCAGCTCAGCAGTGTTCGTGGGGACTGGTAGCTGTAGTAGTGGTTGGAGACGTTCTTTGTCTGGTTCAATGGTATTATTTTTGATCGTGTAGCCCAACAAACTTATGGTCAGCTGACGAAATTTACATTTTTGATCATTCAAAGTTAGGTTGTACCTTTTTGCAGCAGCTTGAAAGTTCAGTAGGTTCTGATCGTGATCGCTGTCATCTTTTCCGCATACGGTGACATCGTCGAGGTAAGTAAAAGTCCCTTTAAGCTTTTCCTTTTCTATTATATATTCGAGCGTACGCTGAAATGCTGCGACACCGTTGGTGACTCCGAATGGGATTCTCGTAAATTGATAGAGTTTTCCTGCAGCTTCAAATGCCGTGAACGGTTTTTCACTCTCTTTAATAGCCACTTGGTGATAGGCGCTCTTTAAGTCTATCTGACTGAAGACACTGAATTTCGCAACCTTCGACACAATGGTCTCGATATGAGGTAACGGGTATGCGTCCAATTCTGTAAACTTGTTTACGGTCAAGGAGTAGTCGATCACGAGCCTTTTTCGGTATGCCCCTCCTCCTGCTACTAAGACCTGCGCACGCCAAGGAGATATGCTCGGTTCTATTACGCCGTCTTCCAGTAGCTTCGAGACTTCTTCCGTGATGAATTTTTCGTCTTGTTCACTATAATGTCTGGATTTCACGGCTATAGGTTTGATATCCGGAGAGAGGTTAGTAAATATTGAGGCGGGGGGCACTGAAGCTTGCATTACATTGCAGACCAAAGGTTCTTCAGATCCTCCGAAGTTGAATTGGAGACTGGAGTGTTCTTTAAGTATATCATGGCCTATGATAACATCAGCACAAAGGTTGCTGACGACGAGAAATGGCCTGTGTTTGTGTGAGCATTCGTTCATAGTTACAGTTGCAAAGCAAACACTTCTTACGAAAGATACGTTATTTTGAGAGGCTAATGTGACAGTCTGTTTGTGAGGTTTCAGTTTCAGCTGCATTAGTCTTGCTATCTTCTCATCTATAAAGCTCACTGAACTTCCCGTGTCAATTAACGCGTCGGCGTGATAGTTGTTGAGAGTTACGAGGATAGTAGCCTTTGAAAGACTCGATGGAGAGGCAGCTGAGACAGCATTAGCAACCACTTCAGACTCATCCGAGTCCGAGACACATTCTTCAACGGTAACGGCGTTATTAGTAACCTTCATAGCTCTACATACATTAGCAAAATGTCCCTTCTTGGAGCATAGTTGGCACTGGGCGCTGAAAGCTGGACATTTGAGTCTTCGGTGTGAAGTAGTTCCTCCGCAATAGAAACAGGTCCATTTACTTGGCTCTTCCAAAGTAGCTCGGGGATTCTGGGAGTTTCTAGTCGTGCGTCTGGATAATGACGGCACTGGTAAAGCATTAAGATTTATTTCATTCACTCCGCTGGTCATGGCCCGGGAATGCCTTTCCGCAGTTTCCACGGAGAGAGCTTGATCGAGAGCTTTATCTAAGGTGAGAGAGTTTTCTTGAAGTAATTTTTCCCGGATTTTCAGTGGTAGTATTCCAGATATAAATGCACCTCTTATAGCTTCTTCTTCATGCGTTGTAGCAGAGACAGCTTCGAAGCTACAATCGCGGGCTAAGAGTCTGAGTGACCTTCCGTCGTCGGA
The DNA here is from genome assembly GCA_947563755.1 of Lochmaea crataegi. Taxonomy (NCBI): domain Eukaryota; kingdom Metazoa; phylum Arthropoda; class Insecta; order Coleoptera; family Chrysomelidae; genus Lochmaea; species Lochmaea crataegi. The sequence goes on from OX387433.1 coordinate 17,137,048, forward strand.
TATAGATTCGTCAGGCTTCTGCTTACGCGTGGCTAGTAAGTGACGAGCTAGTATAACATTCTTTGGTTTGAGGTATATTTTATCAAGTACCTTCATGGCATCATCATAGGTGAAAGAATCACGTACGTGCGGAAAGATATGCGCTGATAAATGATTCATCAAAAGTTTAAGCTTTATGGAGTCGGTACCTTTAGGAATCTCTTCGAGTATAAAATTGTCAAAAGTATATTTCCAATGGGTCCACTTTAGGTCCGCTTCTGTTGCGGTGGGATCCACATCGAACTTCTCGGGTCGTAGGTACCTTGCCACATTGGGCGGGAGTTTCGTATCAGTGTCGGTCATATTAAGTTAATTAAATTGTAGCAAAATTAAACAAACTAAATAAGTTATTTAGCTTTAATTAACTTCAATCCGACTTAATATAAAATACACATGACACGACTTGTCAATCAATGTAAAGAATAATCATAGACATTAATAGTAGGTGACAAGGAAGTTTATACGTCATAGACGTATAATTGTCAATTATCAATTTTAATTAAAAAAAGGTGAGCGGTCGTCGGACCGCCTACAGAAGCTTCACAATAGAATGACCATTTTTTGAAAATATTGACAATTATTGACCATTTTTCCAAATTTTTTGACAAATTTTACTATTTTTTGAAATTTTAACAATTATTGACCATTTATGACAGTTTTTTATAATTATTGACCATTTTTTCAAAATTTTGACAATTTTTGACAATTTTTCGAAAATTTTCACCATTTTTCAAAAATTTTGACAATTATTGACCATTTTTTCAAAAATTTTGACAATTTTTGGCCATTTTTTCAAATTTTAACAATTATTGACTATTTTTGACAATTATTGATCAATTTTGACAGTTTTAACAATTATTGATCATTTTTGACAATTTTTCTAAAATTTTGACCATTCTAGACCATTTTTCCAAATTTTAACAATTATTGACCATTTTTGACAATTTTTCAAAAATGATGCGCGTTATTTCAATGCGTCTCTCTCTCTCTCTCTCTCTCTGCACTGAACGTACACTATGGCCCGCGTCTCTCTCTCTCTCTTTCTAATGAGTCATCGCGTGACGAACGCTTTTTCGTAACATCATACGTTTTACGAGTTTACTAGCCTTCCCAAAAGTCCTATGTCGTGCAATAAGAAGGAAGCTTCAACAATCTTACAATTCCGCGATGACCTTTAATGTCACTGGCTCCTCGCATATAAGATGTTATGTTAAGTATCTATCGAGAAAATTTAGAAACTTGAGACAGTATCGTTCTCAGACTAAGTTACTTTAACAGTTCACTTTATAATTTAGCAGTTTCTAAGAGTTGTGCCGTTGTCTATATAAGAAGTTTACTACGTATTTTAATAATTAACGAAACATATACCAAAGTTTTTACTGTAAAATCGACATCTAGGCTATTCATTAAGATTTTACTAAATCTATTATTAATAAACTTAGAAATTAAGTCACTACAGAATTCGAAACTAACAACTTCAGACCTGCTTTAATTAGAAATTTATTCAAGTTAAAGAAGCGAAAATTGTCTTTATTAAATAACAATTAGCTGGCGTAATATAAGAGAAGTTGAGGAACAAATTTAATTGGTGGGTGACTAGAAACGCTTTCTGTATTTTTCATAAATAAGAAAGGGCGCTTCGTCTTTTAGAATACCGCAACGTATTCAAGTTTTTATTTCTTGTAGAGTAGATATTAGAAAATTCACCTTTTTGAAAGATAGAGGATGATCTTGAAAGAATTTTCGATAAAACTTTTTGATTTGAGCTTTTTCGGTTTCGTACAACTGTAAAGATTTTGGGTTGTAGATTATTATACTATATATATTTTACTATAATCAGTTGGAGCGCGAAAGAAATACAGCACTGGCGCAAACGATACCTAGAACGGTTCTATCGCCATTTGGAACTAACACGAAGGGCCTGTAGCAAATTCTGTCAAGAGGCCATTGATTAGCTTAAGGACTCAATAATGACAATAAACACCTGAAGTTAAAACCTGTAACGACCCTTAGAGAATCGGTATTCGTTGACTCGGTAGAAGAGAAGATAAGGCATTTACCATGCCTGCAGGAAACTTCTTTTTCAATCAACGGTAAGATGAAATCTACATTATCCGTCGGAGGAAGATAATAAACGGTAAAAATATAGTTTCAGACGGAATGCCTTGAAAATCACCGTAGAAATAATAAACTCTTTCCTCCCCGAATTTCCGGTCCATCCAATCTCTCCTACTCCCAATCTCTCTTTTTAGCGCGCCCTCATACTCCTTCCACCTTCTCTCCATTTCCACCTTCATCTATTCCTGTACTTCCTCTCTGGTCACACCCCTCCAGTGTTCGATCTTGGCTCTAGCCATCACGTCCAATGGGTAGGACCTTGACAGCACCGCTACTGCCATTCCACCCACTGTCCTGTACCCCTGCACCACCCTCAGAAGTATCACAATCTGCACCACCAGGAGTGGCCTAACCCTCGCATTTACCCCCGCTCTTTCACCCCATACCTCAGCACCGTACAGCATACTCTGCTCTACCCTCCTCTTTCACTCTTCCGGCCCTTCCACATTACACATCAATCTCCCCAGCTATGCTGCCCTCAGTTTCCCCCACTTAACATCTGCCTTCTGAAGGATAGGATGGTCCAGATGGCAGAACAAAGCGCACTATCAGAGTCAGATGATCTACATGCGATTTATCTGGAGTAGAATCCAATGAAACTGAGTAGTATTTGCATCTCTCCCGCAAATAATTTGATCCAGTATTGACGACTTGAAATATGTGGAGCCATAAAAGCGTAAAATTGGTCTATTAATTCTAAGCCTAAATAATTCTCACTGTGAGGTGAGCAGGGAATAAAGCATAAAGCTTATCCGCCACTGCATAAAATGTATATATTGTTATTATTTATATTTAACTCCGGTCAGCACATCTGACTTTATTAGAGTTCACTTTATAATTATCTTTTCCGTAATGATCGTTATGTTATATCATCAGTATCAAAACCTAACATATTTTATGCTTACTTATACTGTTATATGTTTGTTGATAAACATATCTATTCAATATTATAAGTTATTCGTATGTAATAGCTGACTCTAGTAATTCATTAATAACCTACATTTACTATCATACCAGGGCACTATACAACGATTTTGGACGTATAAAACAAAAAATTCACCCCCGAAAATTATGATTTAGGGCACATTCGATTCGAAATGGCATGAGCAAGTTTTGATAGAGGTAAAACTTAACCTGTCACCTCTTAACCGTCACCGCGTTATCGTTACCTGTAACTTGAATCACTATCAATTATTGTACTATAGTTTTCTCACTTTCCTTGAACACAAAATATCTCTTAGTTTGGTTAAGGTTAATTTTTTAATTTAAATTAATCTTTTTCTGTGATGCTCGTTATTTTTAAAGTTAAGATACAAACCGAATGTAATTTTAATGTAATAAATTCCGGATTCTTGTCTGCTTAATTGTAATGTGGCTTGTCTTTGAAGAAAGCGCCACCAAAGAGAGTTGAAAGTTAAAATTAGAAATGGGTTTAATAGGAAATTTCTCGACAAAGAAATTGAATGGAGTTAATTCTTTTTTCAAAAGCACGAACAAAAAATAGGCCAGTCTGTTCACAACAAATGAATTCCTGCAGCTCTATTTAAATTCAAGGTATTTACCGAAATGTGTATTTATTATACCGGAAATCGAACACAATTAATCAAGTTATTGGAAATAAACTGACCGAATGCCGTGAAAGACCTGCTCTTTGATTTTTGACCAGAACTTACAACATTCCAATTGAAAGCCATACAAATTCTGCAGGAACTAGAAAATATGCAGATCAGTGGGGAACACGGTAATTCTTATCAATAGCAACTTTTTCCTGTAAACACTACAGCTTGGAGGTACATGACAAGATTATTGATGGATCAGTAAGAGAAATGGGTTTGCGTTTTTTTCTGTTTTGTGATGCAAGTCTGTCGAAGACTCAACTTATAACTCTTTGTTTCCCTTCCATTTTTTTTCATTAAATTGTTAAAATCCATCCATCAAGCCACATGAGTAGTTAAATGTAGGCAGTATTGGTTATAATGGACACCCTACCCATCATATTTACATTGCTTCTAAACCAACAAGTTGCCATCAATAAGGTTGTCATCTTAGTGCCAGCTTGCAATAAGAGGAATGTCAGTCAGTTAATAGGTCAACTGGGAATCCATTTGAATCTGGCGAAGAGAACTGTCTCAGATGGGATGGACTGCAAAGCAAGGGTCTACGAGAATAAGATACCAGGTATAAGGAATTTATCGAAGGACCTTTTAAATTGAAAGAAGAAGCCTTGAAGGTTATGGTCAGGAAAGAGTTCAGATTCATCACCGGACGCTGTCGGCTGAGTTATGATCTGGGCAGAATAGGGCTGACCGAAGAAACCGAGGGTCATCCCTGCATGGTTTTACTACTCACAAAAATCAAAAACCAAATCCATCAAATCTGAAGATCTGGATCGACATTTACCTAAGTAGGTATCTTGACCTGAGAACTTAAACAATGATCTGAGACCTTCTAGAATATTGGGACTGGTGGAAATATTCAACAGATACAACTTTTTACAGACTTGTTCAGTAACTGTTTTTCTCATTTTCCTATTATTGTCGATATATCTTCACAAGATCAAAGATTACTTGCACTTTTTGTTTATTGTATTTCGAGGTCTCCATATTAAGATAGTAGGGTTACTGTTGCAATAGTGAACTTCATTACGGCTGAGGTTCACAGCAATTAATTAATTCCTGCACTTATTCAACTTCCGAGTTTACTAGAATAATTACCATATAAATACGCCACTTCACCCTACAGTTTCAATCCTCATAATAACATTGCTTGCGAGTTTTCATCTGGCACACTTATCGGCACCAGTCGTGATATTCCGTTACATTAGGGGCATAACGGACTACCAATATTTTTTCGCATTCCTATTCCTCTGTTTGCAAGATACATAAATAGTGCCTTACAGCTCACTCACCTTATATCAATGGTTATTTACTACCCAATTTTTGTTCTAACTATTCCAGCCTTGGAGTACAAGTCTCCCTTACTGTCTCCTTCACTTTAAAATACAGTCACCTTTTTTCCCACCTTATATCCTTACTAGCAACAGCCCATACCGGCACATTTATTCAGAATAGCCACGTAAATGGTTGGCCTTCGAACGATTTTGCTAAACAATGAGCTACCCATGAGCTACAATGAGCTACCAATGTGACAATACCTTATAAAAGTAACTTTTCTTTACTAAGAGTCTTCAACAATATGCGATGTGTTTCAAATGTGGATATAGTTCAGGTGTACATAAAAAGTAGAAGATAATAAACTTTTCTAGTTGTCTTCAGGACATGATTGCTCAGGTTTCCTGAGATGTTACAGTGTGAGTTTAACAGTGATGTTAATTGTAAATTATTTCAGTATTCCTTTGCTTATCAAGTTTACTTTTGAGATTGGTTAATGGTCAACGAAATTATTCTTCTTATTTAGAGCCGGTTCTACAATTTGTGTATAAACCTGGTATTCGCTATACGTAGGATAACGAGTCACTATTGCATTCTACGCTAGAGGTATATCTTTATTCCAAGTATAAACCAGAGTATAAGTTATCTATTCCAGTTTGAGGGTATAACCGAGGAATAAACTTATTATGCATTTCTATTGGTTAGTTTCGCGTAAAAATACCAGCATTGCTGCCTATACTTTGTCCATCCAAGCAACGGAGTGTTCCAAAACAGTATCATGCATAGTACAGGTGATCTCTCTGAAGAGGCATCTTGTACAGAGACAGTGAATTCTGCCGGCCGATTGCAGTTAAATCCGATTGGCCAGCGTAGGGAGGCATATTTATTTTAGCCAATAGATGCAAAGGAACATGGTGATCACACTTCAATCACGCATCTATCGTTGTTTGGGTCGCTCTGTTTGTTCGATGGATATACTTTAGTCTCGCGTCAGAAGATGAGGAAATGGAAGAGATAAGATTATAGCTAAAGTTTTTAATGTTAGCTACAGTATAGTATAAGTTGAATGAGGTTTCTAATTTGAAGAATATAATTAGAATTTCTTATGTGCTTTTGGCTGCAGAAACATACATGCTGTCTGCATGCCTTATTCTTCCCTAGTATTAGTAACTGTGACAGCTTTTTGTTTCCGAAAACCCTACAAAAATTAATGTTTTCAACCGCTTCAATTCAGCTACATAGCACATCCATTTCATGATGTGAAAACTACGCTTTTTACATATTTTCGATACCAAAATGAAAAAAATAAACTAATCTCTTCCACTCGCTAATTTATCAAAACAAACCAAGAAATTTGAATTACGGCAGAAAATGTCAGAAAGGTCCGCTTTTCAAAGCGTCAAATGTCAAAACGTTGGTTGATCGGAACTACCAGCAAGATATTCTCGGAATAAACTGTACCTGTCATAGAAATCCATTATAGAACCGACAACCAGTTATTCTCGGTATAAAATATCGAAGGAATAACTATACTGACTTTTATATTGGCATTGTAGAATCGGCCATTAAACGAGTTATCCCCGTGGTGGAAGTTTATTTTTAATTAACTTTCCTCTCCGAAATTGGATAGACGTGTTCAATTGTCGTTTGTGAACCGATGATGTCAGAGGTACGAATTTTAATGTAAAAATGATTTCTAACATCTCTTGTAATCTTTTGATGTTTTTATAGAAAAATTGTAATTTGAAAATCTGTATAAAATTAAATAACCTAATGAGAATATTCAAATTAATGTGTTTGTAGATACTGTACTATTTTCAATGTGAAAGAAAAAAGAAGGAAAGTAATCAAAATATTGTAATTGCCATATTTTTATAAAGCTCCAAAGGGACTAGGAAACCCAAAACGATCAAAGAATTTTCAGTAGCAGATAAATGCGGCTGTTCACTGCTCTTTCATCAAATTGAAAGAAACAGGTTAGAGAAATCGTGGGAGGCACCTACGTAAGCTGTAACTGTAAAGATAATTTGCCTTCATATTACTAAATATCGATTTTCGAGATAACTTGAGAAATTGACTCTGTATATTTTTTAATTTTAGAAATGCTTATGTTACTTTGAACATTTTTTGTTAATACTTCTCTATACCTATCTTGAACCGATTTAGAGTTATAATGTTTTTAATATGAAAATTACACCTTTTTACCATGTACCTACATAAAATTCATAATCCTTCAATTTTATTTGAATAATAGTTTAAATTCCCTAGGAACTATTAATCACATACCGATTTATGATTTATACTATGCAGTTACCTTTTTATCATACATGGTGCTGTCAAAATTGGAATAGAAATGGCATCCAAAATCTTCGCGTAATTTCTTTTTTCAAATGTATGTGATTCATTATTTTAGAAGAATACTATTACGTCAGACCTGTACTGAGGATATGTAGAGGTCCATGGAGAAAAAGAAGAAGACATACATCTAAAATCATCAAGAAAATTCAATTTATTGTAGCCATTGAATAAAGTAGATCACTACATTGCTTTAAATTTAATTGATCTGTGCTTATTGTTATGTTGTAAGATAAGGATCTTAATAGTAACGTGGACCTTCTTTTCTTTTGTCCAAAGTTATGCTAGCAACCATTTCAGCAGCTTCATCATCGGTTGTAATAGGTCCTCACTGCGTGATCCATTTTTTATGTTCTTTTGTGGTGAATTTGTTTTCATCAGGTTTCGACATAGTTTAATGGACCTGGGATCAGTTTTAAAATCTGATATAATCACTTCACCTGCGGCTGACCAGTCAGATAATATTTATACAGCTTTTAATGTATATCTTCTAGATATCCCAGTTCCTTCTGATATTGAAAGTAGTTCTTCAATATTTTCAGCATTCGAAAGTTTTCCGTCCGTCCGTGGTGTTTTAATACCCGAACTCATCTCCATGGAGTTCAAAAAGACAAATGCTGCTGCCACCATTGATCTATGTGATTGAGTTTTCACAGGTTTGTTTGCTACATTAAGTTGTTCTATTGAATCTTTATTTTCTGGAGAAACGCCGCTTGTATTCGGTTTCTTCAATTGAGGTGTTGATGATGAAGATAATAAATTAAGTCTCATGAAGTATATCAAACCATTATTTCTACTACTTCTTTGAAATGCATTTGTAAGCTTAAACACAGTAAAGTATGGAGGTGAAATTTTGTTTATATCTCATCAGGAATTCATAGTTTTTGAAACTTGCTTCTTATTGCACGACATAGGACTTTTGGGAAGGCTAGTGAACTCGTGAAACGTGTGATGTTACGAAAAAGCGTTCGTCACGCGATGACTCATTAGGAAGAGAGAGAGAGAGAGAGAGACGCAGGCCATAGTGTACGTTCAGTGCAGAGAGAGAGAGGCGTGCCGCTGTCAAAATTTTGAGAAAATGGTCAATAATTATAAAAATCTGTCAAAAATGGTCAATAATTATAAAAATCTGTCAAAAATGGTCAATAATTGTCAAAATTTTGAAAGAATGGTCAAAAATTGTCAAAAATTTTGAAAAAATGGTCAATAATTATAAAAAACTGTCAAAAATGGTTAATAATTGTCAAAAATTTTGAAAAATGGTCAAAATTTTTGAAAACTTGTCAAAAATGGTCAATAATTGTTAAAATTTGAAAAAATCGTCTAAAATGGTCAACATTTTTGAAAAATGAGTCAAAATTATCAATAATTGTCCAAAATGTCAAAATTGGTCTATAATTGTCGAAAATGGTCAATAATTGCCAGAACCTGTCAAAAATGCTCAAAAATTGTTAAAAATGGTCAATAATTGTTAAAGGTCTTGAGATATCGCAATTACGATATGGCCAATAATTTCAATGACTATCGACGAGAAATGGTTTTGTTGCACATTCCTTTTAGAAGTGAAGATAATGATGTTCTTGCATTCTATTGCGCGTATTTTTATTGATGGTTTTCCCAACCTCGCATTCTATTGTGCATAAGAAGCAAGCTTCCCCGACGACCGCTCACCTTTTTTATTTATTTATATTTTATTCATTTAATCCTTTTATTATTGGATTTAATTGAAAATGTACGTAACCACACTTTTATGACATAAGGGAAGGAAAGTTCGTTCATCTCCACCAATGTTACTCCTCACGACTTCTTATACTTTCTTTATTTATTCGACTTTAACTTTTACAATTCAATACAAATAACGTCTTACTATCAAGAACACAGAACTCAAATTTCTAAAACTTCAAAAACTGAAACTAACTCATACTTTTCACCTGTTCCAGACGTTTCTAGACTTTTCGATGACAGTTCTAGATGATTCTAGATGTATGTCTTCTTCTTTTTCTTCATAGATCTCTACATATTTCCTCAGTACAGGTCCGACGTAACAATACGTTGCCCACTATCGATTTGTATTATTATTCCCTATACAAATCAACTTTATACATTTTTGTCAGCAAAAATTTATTTTTTTATAGTCTATGTTGTGTTAATTTACAACTTTCACTGTACTCTTTGTACTCTTCAATGACTCTTCTCACTACACAGAACAATTAAAATCTGAACACTAAACTCTCATTTTATATTAATAACATTTTCATCTTTTACAGTGTACCAAGATAAAATAGTTCGTATTTCAGCCTAATTGATACATTGGGGGACATCTCCTACACAAAGCGTATAACTACGAAACTATGGAATAAAACTTTATATTCACCTTGGAACCGACGAACGTTCCAGTTTTCCAGATATTTCCAGAATTTCTAGAAATTTACGAAGTTAAATCGTTCCTTTACAACTTTTTTTCCATTGAAAAGTTTCAAACCGGATGTGCTTTAAAAAAAACTAAAATTCTACATCTCCGGGACCAAGTATTTAAAAGAGATGAGTGAAAAGAGTTTTTAAGTAATCATTACAAGTTTTAAAATGCGTTAATGACGAAGTTCTTGTAATAGTATGCAACTAGGGCGAAATTCAATTTGCATAATATTAACGGCAGTTGAATTTTATAACCTTTGCGGTTGAAAGGCGGGAGTTGAATTAAAATTCAACTTTTATGAAAATCGCAATATATTCATTTTTACCTGATAAAAACGTTTTATAGTTTTAACTGCACCATAGCGATCTTCTACGAGACTTAAAATACTGAGATGGTACGTTAGTCGTCTTGCTGTCTAATAGAATTTATGTACAGCGTTGCTGAAAAGTCTCAGTTATTCTGCATATTTTAGAGCAAATGTCAAATGTTTCTGACGTTTAAAGTTTAGCATACGGCCGCCATCTTAAATTTTTTGATATGGCAACCTAGGTCGAGTGACGTATCACAAAGAAACTTTTTTTTTCTAATATAAATTGTACTGTACTAATAATCTGACCTTGAAGGTTTTTAAAATTAAGCAAAAAACAATAATAGACATTCAAAACGTAAACCACATAATTATTTATGTACACATTGTCAAAATGTCAAAATTGTCGAAGAATTTCATAACTTTTCCTCTATCCGTTTCAAAGATAATCCCTTGGTGCGAGACGCTGTATAAGCTCTATGCAGTCCATTTAGGCTTATAGCTGAATGATCTCCTTCCTCTCTTTTCTATCTTTGGTTTCCAATCTCCGCTTTCTTATATTCTTTTCTTTCAAATCCTGCTTCTCTCCATCATTTTCTTGGTCATCTTTTTCAGTTTTTTAGATAATCATGCTCTTTAACTTATTGTTTTCGGTATTCTTTCTTCTTACATCTCTTCCGTCTGCTCCAGCCCCTTCAGACTTCTCATATAAATTATTTGGTCTACTCTACTGTCATATATTTAATATATCATAGAGTTTTCCCCATTACTCCTCCTCTCGTAACTTTCATCTACTTTATTACCTCCCACGATTATTCTTATAATTTTCCGTTCCCATCTCTTTAATCCGTCTACAAGTTCTTATTTAAAATCTGACTGTCGTCTTAATTACTGTTTTATACAGTCGGAACTTGGTATTCCCTGACAAATTCCTGCTCATTTATTTTGTTCCATTACCCTGGCCACTACATCTTCAGTTTCTTCACATTTATTACATATTCTTGCCTCCAAATAAACACATTCTTCAACAATTTCTCTTTTCACAGTTTCCATTTTTGTTGTGAGTTTTAAATTTCCGCTACATTGTTCTGGGCCTGGTATCATTATTTTGCATTTTATTCCTGGCTATAAGGGCTATATCATGTTTAGACAACTGTCTACGATTATTTTTTCTAGTACTGAGATAATGAATTTCCTTGTCTTAGCCCAATCCCAATCATGAAGCTATTTGTATCTAACATTACTTTTTTCTTCATCGTCATTATTATTAGTTTCATCTACTTTGATGGTACTTCCAGTTCTTCTAGAGTTCACTTCTTCTCACTGTTGGACAGTAAAGCAGAAATTGAAACACTGAGTTCTTGTGTAATTAGTTCTGGAATGTTATGAGAATCTCTAGAAAAACCTAATGAATTAGGCAATATCAGCATCGTCGCCTTACTGAGGGTTCCAGGACACGCTGGAATAGAAGGAAACTGAATAGCAGATGAACTAGAAGGGAGAGGCTGAAACGTCCTTCTGGGGACCAGAACCCTTTTGCCAATATAATTTTGGAAGAAATAGTTTTAGGTCAAAAAACGGACCAATGGGAAAATCTAATTAAATATACTTCTGAGAAACTATGACCAAGTAACATCAAATGAATGCAAAAGCATAAGAGTGCACTGAAAGTTTTGAAAGGTTCAAATTAGTGAAGAATGTAGATTCTGTGGAATGAAAGAAGAAACCTCCACTCCAAAACTTGCATGGTGCATGGCACTGCATAATTCCAGAGCACAACACCTCGATGGAAGAGAAACACTTTCCCAAACTCAAACGTACGGATATCCTGTAATCTATTCAAGGAAGATGGGGACAGAATAGATCCTTTAGTTTTTAGTGACTGTTTACCCCTAAATACATACATACATACAAAATCGTCTCGTTTGGGAGAGAAAAGAGAAAAATTTTGGGCGCTCTTATTGAATTTTATAGTACAATGCCAGTAGCGTAAATATTTGATGAATATATAGCATAAGTTGATTACCTCTACCCACAAACTCAAAAGTTTAATATTTCAGCTCAATAAAATGTTGTGATGTTGTTATGGAAAGGCCTCTTTAATTGGTCGTCTTCCAGGTCACTCCAAGGGTCATCTGAAACTACGACTTCTTGCTCTGGGATAAGTTATGTTTATTACCATATTTACTATTACACAACTACAACTAATTAAGATAGCTAAATCTATTATAAGTATCTAACATTATAGCATACTTATATTATAAACCAAATATAACTGAATCAAGAATGAATTTAAAATGAATTGAATATGTTATCGTCTGCTTCTATGATATTTATATTGTGGTTCAAGTTCAGGCTGATATTTACTATTTAATGTTATATGTTTATTTACGTGATGAACTTGACTCTCGATACCTGTCGGCCTCGTGGGTTTTATTTATGCATTCTTTAACGTTCAATGATTTATTGAAAATAGTTTCAATAGTTTCTACACACGAGTCAATCATATGCAATTCATTTCAATTGATTAAATTAATAGTTGAGCAAAACTCCAGCGAAAATAAAGAGACGTCTTCATTCATATCAAGGGTAAGTTAGCCTTTTTAAAAATGACTTCCTGCAGCAACTATGTTAAGCATTTTATACAAACGACCCGAAATTCTCCACTCGGAAAAGTCAGCATTGTGTAAAGTTACGAAAATATGTCCAGACAGGTTGTCATTTTATACCACAACGAACATTTAGTAAAGAGGATTGTTTGTCGTGGACAATATTTCTTTGGATTATGCAAAATTGCGATATAAACTTTCTGAAATTATAGTACGGCAACCGATGATGATATATTTCAGGATAACAACTGTTGACAGTTTTTAAGAAACAAACTGTTTAAGATATATAAAAAATTAGAACACATGGGCGTATATCTCAGTGGACTCAAACAAAACATCAGACGCATTGGAGCCGCAGGAACACAGCAAACTCTTGGTCGAAAAAACCTCGGAGTTGTTGACCAGCGAAATAATAAACATAGGAAGGGGTAAAATGAAGTAAGTGATCCTACCTGATCTATTTGTAGGTTTTGCTTGGAAAAGGAGTAAAGTGCTCAAGGCAGTATTTCTCCAAGAAGGATATCATCAAAAGACCGTTAAGCTGTTAAGGACATCTCTTTGTCAAAAAAACCTCAGGGTCGTTGACTAGCGAAATATTAAACCTAGGAAGGGGTAATGTGATAATACCTGATCTATTTGTAGGTTTTATTTGGAAAAGGAGTAAAGTTCCCAAGGGATTATTTCTCCAAGAAGGATATCATCAATAGACCGTTAAGCCTGATAAGGACATCTCTTTGTCAAAAAAAACCTCAGAGTCGTTGTCTAGCGAAATATTAAATCTAGGAAGTGGTAATGTGTTCCTACCTGATCTATTTGTAGGTTTTACTTGGAAAGGAGTAAAGTGCCCAAGGGAGTATTTCTCTAAGATGGATATCATCAAAAGACCGTTAAGCCTGATAAGGACAACCCTTGGTCAAAAAACCTCAGAGTCGTTGACTAGCGAAATATTAAACCTAGGAAGGGGTAATGTAATCCTAGCTGATCTATTTGTAGGTTTTATTTGAAAAAGGAGTAAAGTGCGCAAGGGAGTATTTCTCCAAGAAGGATATCATCAAAAGACCGTTAAGCCTGATAAGGACAACTCTTGGTCAAAAAAACCTCAGAGTCGTTGATTAGCGAAATATTAAACCTAGGAAGGGGTAATGTAATCCTACCTGATCTATTTGTAGGTTTTATTTGGAAAAGGAGTAAAGTGCGCAAGGGAGTATTTCTCCAAGAAGGTTATCATCAAAAGACCGTTAAGCCTGATAAGGACAACTCTTGGTCAAAAAAACCTTAGAGTCGTTGACTAGCGAAATATTAAACCTAGGAAGGGGTAATGTAATCCTAGCTGATTTATTTGTAGGTTTTATTTGGAAAAGGAGTAAAGTGCGCAAGGGAGTATTCCTCCAAGAAGGATATCATCAAAGGACCGTTAAGCCTGATAAGGACAACTCTTGGTCAAAAAAACCTCAGAGTCGTTGACTAGCGAAATATAGAACCTAGGAAGGGGTAATGTGATCCTACCTGATCTATTTGTAGGTTTTACTTGGAAAAGGAGTAAAGTGCGCAAGGGAGTATTTCTCCAAGAAGGATATCATCAAAAGACCGTTAAGCCTGATAAGGACAACTCTTGGTCAAAAAAACCTCAGAGTCGTTGACTAGCGAAGTATTAAACCTAGAAAGGGGTAATGTGATCATACATGATCTATTTGTAGGTTTTATTTGGTAAAGGAGTAAAATGCCCAAGGGAGTATTTCTCCAAGAAGGCTATCATCAAAAGACCGTTAAGCCTGTTAAGGACAACTCTTGGTCAAAAAAACCTCAGAATCGTTGACTAGCGAAATATCAAACCTAGGAAGGGGTAATGTAATCCTAGCTGATCTATTTGTAGGTTTTATTTGGAAAAGGAGTAAAGTGCGCAAGGGAGTCTTTCTCCAAGAAGGATATCATCAAAAAACCTTTAAGCCTGATAAGGACAACTCTTGGTCAAAAAACCTCAGAATCGTTGACTAGCGAAATATTAAACTTAGGAGAAGGGGTAATGTAATCCTAGCTGATCTATTTGTAGGTTTTATTTGGAAAAGGAGTAAAGTGCGCAAGGGAGTATTTCTTCAAGAAGGATATCATCAAAAAACCGTTAAGCCTGATAAGGACAACTCTTGGTCAAAAAAACCTCAGAATCGTTGACTAGCGAAATATTAAACTTAGGAGAAGGGGTAATGTAATCCTAGCTGATCTATTTGTAGGTTTTATTTGGAAAAGGATTAAAGTGCGCAAGGGAGTATTTCTCCAAGAAGGATATCATCAAAAGACCGTTAAGCCTGATAAGGACAACTCTTGGTCAAAAAAACCTCAGAGTCGTTGACTAGCGAAATATTAAACCTAGGAAGGGGTAATGTGATCCTACCTGATCTATTTGTAGGTTCTACTTGGAAAAGAGTAAAGTGTCCAAGGGAGTATTTCTCCAAGAAGGATCAGTTTTTCCAGTGCGTGTTAGGTGCCGATACGGACATGAATGTCACATCAAAATCGCTCACTCTAGGGTGACAAGATGTTTCTTATTCAAAAGGTGTCATTTCAGTGTGAGTGGGTTATTTTGTGCTCTTATGGTTTAGTAAATGTTTTTAATGAAATAAAGTAATGGAAAATTTAAGCAGCACTTATGTACCATATGTTTAAAGTCATGTATCGCCCGTACACAGGAGGACCTAGGCGTAATCAAAATTATCCATTATGCATGGGCTGGATACTGGTGGGATATGATTTGAATAGTTTCGAAGATGAGAAAAGCAAAGGAATGAAAAAAAATTTTCCTTAGCCGCTACTGGACGAATGTTTGATCACAGAGATGAAGTATTCCTAGCAAATGAAGAGAATGGATATAATATATTAGTGTGTTGGATAGACAGCAGTCGTTTAGAATTCGTTAATTGAAATTGTCTTAGAAGTTCCCAATGGAAAGAAAAATATTTAATTGGAAATATGATTAATGGAAAATGGACAATGGAGCTTTCGTTATCTTTGTTTTTAGCAGAATTCCAAATAATTCATCCTTATCTAATTAGCTTCATATGTAGATATTCACCGAGTTTAAATTCATTTTCAAGGAAAAACAATCCACTAGACTATTCTCGACCTGGTTTCACCCTCTATGTTTTCATTTAATTTCATTTGGCTTAAATGTTTAAGCAGCTCACTGGAATTAATGGGAAAATGAATTTACTTTCTCGTTTTTCGTTTCGCAGAGCCGGGACGAGAGGAGGAAGAAAAAACTTGGTGTTTTGTCTACCCCACGATACTGCCATTAATTATATGAAGGAAAGAGAGAGAGAGCGTGGAGGGGGGACTACTGAGAAAAATTAATATTCTGTGTAGATGAAGCTCGTGGCTACTCACAACAACGTCTAATGAAAAACTTAATGGTTTCGAGATGATTTAGTTTCGGTTTGTTTCAAGGACCGATTTCGCAATAATATCATTGTTTGAATATTCAAGATAAAAATTAATATCAATGCTAAGAGGTATGACAAATAGGGGAATGATTTAAGAAGAAACACAAAATTACTTGCCCAAATTTCAAAAGTTAATAATTTCAGAACAGTTTCTGATGTTCGAAAAAAGTAATCTGACTATTAATTATCTTAAATCTTATTGGAATCCAACTCGGAGAAACCTAATGTTTCATCATCTAACAACATCCATATGTGAGGCAAGAATAAATCAAATACTTTGGAAATAGTATTTTTATCAGCGAAGCAATTAATCAGGAAAATACAGTGAGTTTGCAGAAATCGCTGGAACACTGAGGCAAAGGAATTGGGAAGAAGCTTATTAGCATTGAAATATGCAGAGCTGAAAGAGATGATCGATTATAATAAAGTGTGACATTGTTAGATGTGGAAATCCGGAAAACTAATTATGGAGAACTAGGTAGAGCATACTGAATCATAACTACAATGTCGGTTTAACTTGATATGCTTCATTCGCCAACCTCAACATACTGATTACTCGGTATAGACTCGGTCGATTGCGTTTATTTGCCCACCTTCTAGTTCTATTAAATTTTAAAGCTGGATTTCGATGGTTGTCACAGCAATAAAAAATACTATTTGCTTTCCATTTGCACAAAAAGTGATCAAAATGCTGGCCATTTGTTTGTTGGCAATGATACAATCTCTCTTCGAAGCTACGAATAGAATCGTTGATCATTTGTGGAGTAATTTCGAGACGTATACGATCCTTTGAATCGTTCAAGTTAGTTGATCTTTTACGTGGAAAAAAAGTGGTGTCAAGTCGGGGGATTTTGCCGGCCACTCAATTGCACCTCTTTGACCAATCCATCTCTGAGAGTATATTACCTAACGTCTCTTTGATAATGTGGAGGTGCGCCATCTTGTTGAAAGTATACGTTCATATTAGGAAATAATCGATTTATTTCAGGTATACCTAATTTGCACTAAATGCAGCACACCGAAGGGCACAAAGTGCTCATGCGAAAAATTCTACTTCCCAAACACGTTAGGTAAATAACCTTTACAGTACCAGTTTCATTAAATTTGTTTATTAATCTCGTCACTGTAGATCTATTCATAGGGGGACATTCGGGATTTAAATCGTTAAAAAGATGTGGTTGACGTTTTTAATGCCTACTATTGTTTTTTGTTTCATTTTAAAAACCTAGGTAATAATCATTAGTACAATACAATTTAATTTAGAGAAATAAAACTGATATTTTATAAGACAATTTGCATTAAAGTGATACATTCCTATTATTTTTGGAAAGAAAAACATTAACTTCTTTGCGATACGTCACTCGACCGAAAAAAAGATAATCCCTTGGTGCGAGAATTTTCAGCAACGCTATATAAATTTTTTTCAAGCAGTTAAATAAATTATATTAAAATCACAGTGAAATAAACTTTTTCATAAGAAATGAAGAAAACAAATCTAATTACACAAGTATTAAACTTGTCAAAGTTGAAAAACAAATTAATAACGAATTTCAGTCTTAAATCACTTCAAGCAACGAAGCAGAAAGTATCCTAACACTAACAAAATCCAATAAAGAGAAGACAAATGCCATTCTGAATTATAAATCGCAAAAATATTTTATTACGCCTATTGTTATGGTGTCGAAAAGTTTTCGAGACAATTTAGATTTTCTGTTCAATTATAGAGCAAAAAATTGTCTGATAGGTCAAAAATTAAGTAAAATAAAATACCCGATGTGAATCGTTATATTGTTTCTCAAAATATGAATAAGAAATTCTCTATCTGTACCAACTAGTTTACAACGACCAGCACAGCTTCAAAGTAGTAGCTATGCATACATCCTTCGTATTAAAAAATGCTATACATGCTAAAAAAGACCATAGAAAAGTCAAGTTTGTTTGGGTTAAAGCTCACATTGGAATAGCTTAAAATAAGCATGTATATAATGCCCGCTACAGACGACAACGATTTATCGTAGCGATCTATCTGTGCAGTGAATTTGTACAGTTTCATTGCAGATCATTTCATTTGCGCAGTTCATCGGTGGCAGTTGCATTTTCTATTTGATAAATCGTGTGCACAGTTTCATCGTTTCGTGTGGATACGACGCCGCGATCTATCCGAACGATTGCTAGTTTATGAAAGAGTTTGCTTGAGAGCACAAGTCCGTGAAAGTCCTAAACATGTCGGAACAAGATCGAAGCGGACACCGTGAACAATTGGAGGAGTTCATTCAGTGCTATCGAAGTGAAACCTGCCTTTGCAATAAAAAAATGCCGTCTACAACAGACTGGTCGAAAAATATAAAACCATCGATCCGAATGGCAACAGGGAGATAGTGGTTAAGAAAATTAATAATCTTAGAACTGCGTATAAAAAAGAACTGAACAAAATGAAACAATCTAATAAATCCGGAGCAGGAACTGACGAGATTTACACTCCTCACTTATGGAACTTTGATTTGTTGAAATTTTTATATGATCAAGGAGTACCAAGACCCTCTATATCAAATAAAAATGAGGACGAAAATTAGGTAAGCCTTTTTTCATACATTATTTTATTGATATTTATCTATTAAGTATTAAGAGTTAATAAAATTATGCAAGTGCATCTTCATCATCTTCCGTTATTGCTGAGCGAGCTTCTGTGTAGGGCAACGATATATCGATAGTTTGGAAATATCGATGTCAGCCCAAATATATCGATATTTAACATCGATATTTTTCTGTGGCTAATCAGAATCCAACAGATGATATAGAAGAGGACAAGGAGAATGATGTATGTTTTATTACTTTATTACTTAAATGCATATGCATAGTATTTAATATTTTTATACTTGCCCTTTTTCCAGCTAGATCAAATGAAAATCGGGAACAAGAAAACTCTGACTCTCTTTGAGTTCTGGCGCTAGTAAATTATGTACTGAGTTTAATCACAGATATATGTCACTTGAATCAAATCCTATTTTTAAAATTTATTAAGATTGTTTATGAACTTTTTATAAATTAAATCTTCCAATATATTATTTAAATAAATGTGTATTAATAAAATTTTGTGACGCCTATGGACAAACCTTTCTTATTATTTCAAAATCACCCTGAAATAGGAAGCGGATGTCTCTGTCGATGTGTATGTTGAGTGTGGAGAGTTGCAAACAGTTCAGTTTACAGCAAATGAATATCTATTGGCACAGATATAAAAAAATTTGTTGTTTATACCTAATAAAATGGAAATCAATTCAACAAAACAGTTTAATAATAATAATTGTGATTGCCTTTATATGATATTTACATGAATATCAATTCAAATTTAACTGATACTACAAAAGAAAGGAGACAATTACACATATACAGTTACTTAACCTATAATTCAATGAAGAAAAATTTTAAATCTAAGGTATATTTAGAATGCATATGCTTTTTATAAAATTTTTATTGGTACCAATGAATATGACAAACCTTTTTCGACATTAATTTGTCAAACTGGTTGGACGAGGATTTGCAAATTTGATGATGTAGTCGGGATTGAACAGGAAGATTGAAGATTCTGATTCTCCTGGAACGCTGGACTAACTTCTTTATAGTTAACAGGTATGTTTTAACTTTTATATTATTTCTTGGTATTTTACTAAACCTTTAAAACTTTCTAACCAATTTCTTTAGTATTAATATTAATTTTTACTTTTTAAATCCAAATTTTTGTACCTCTTTCTTTCTAATCCAACTCTACTCTCCTGTTTTTTAAATCAACAGCCCCCGTTGCTATGTAATATTTCCAAAGCACTTGATTTTTTCTTCATAATTGCAAAATTTCATAATTTCTTGTTTATTGTCTATAATATTTATCCTTTCACTATTGTAATTCCTTCTACCCTGCATATCACTAGTTACTTCACTAATTTAACCCTTTAAATTGTCCTTTTTTAATAAAAATATCTCTTAAATATCTAATATACAATTTTCTACTATCAATAATTTTATTTGAATTCATGTAAACTCATAACAAATAATGTCCAATAAATCTTTCCTAATACATATTTTATATAAACTAATTCTAAATTTCATTTAATAAACATTTTAAAATTTTATTATACTCTTCCAATCACAACACATAATTCCTTATTTCCTTAACAACCATTTCTGATATTATTATTCTTTGATTCTGTCTGACCGTTCTGTCTTCCCCAAAGCATAAAATTTCTTGACAGTGACATTTAATTATAATTTAGGTTAGAATTCCGCCAAAATATAATTTCTATTGATTATTAAATATTATGTATACTAATGATTTTAACTTCAGGTGTAGGTAATACATATCTGGTATGAAAAACAAGCTTTTTTATTCAAAATACTGTAACGTTTATTCTAATTTATATTTACAGATTTATATGTAATTCAGTCCTTATTTAATAATTTATGTAATACACTAAACACACTAATTATAATTTATATGAGAGTCACTTAATAAACACTGTATCGAGGCGCGGTTACTTTCCTTCGGTATCAACACTGACTAATTGACTAATTGCCTGCAGCGATGCTCGTGGCCTATTTATACTCGCGCGTCGTATTTCTAGAATTATCTCAACGATCTGGCGAATGCACTGGGTATTCTCGATGTTTCGTATTTTGGATGGTTCTCGAAAATTGGGCGGAGAAGCCATAGTCGTCTCATACGGGGATTTCACTGGGGGTACCAAGTGAGCATATTAATGCAGTAGCTCGCGTAACAATACTTTAAATGAAGAATTATAAGTTTAATTTGATTGTTACTTGATATGATTATGTGAAAAATATTATATTTTGTTTAATTCAAGGTAAGTCTTTCTGTTTTTATTTCTAAACTTCTATTTAATATGATTTCTTATAAAGGATCAATTCTTGCATTCTGTTTTATTATAATCCTTTTTATAACAAGAAATAGAGTTGATTCAAGTCTCATAATCATTGACTGATACTTTTCAACTATTTTCTTTCCCAATTTTCATATTTTTACTATTAAAGTAGTTTTAATCGTTTAATACCATTTCAATATATTTCCTTTTACTTAATTATTATGTTTTGGCAGGCTAATCCAGGACCTTCCATTATAGTTAATGATAATTTAAAAACCAACCCATTTTCTTCTGCGTCAACCGAGTTGTCAACATCATCAACTACAGGAGAGTTTGTTGCAGTTCAGCCTAAAATTAATCAAGCTTTTAAAACTATAGCTCACTATGTAGGAACAATTTAAATATTTTTAAATTTACTTTATGTTGACAAAAATCTTAAATTTTTAGAAGGCGGTAAAAAGTATAGCTGTATTACAGATGCCCTTGTTTACTTTATATGTAAAGATAACATGCCATTTAGTGTTGTAGAAGGAATTGGTTTTAGAAGATTGCTAAAAGTGGTTAGTCCTTTATATAAAATTCCATCAAGGAATACTATCAAAAGGAGAATCATCAATAAGTTTGAAGTTATGTCAAATGTTTTTAAGGAAAAGTTATGCAAAAGCAACAGTATAACAATCACCACTGATATCTGGATTGAAACAATGCAAATGAAAAGCTTCCTAGGAATCACAGTGCATTTTTTAGAAATGGCACGTTTAGTGTCAACTTGTTTGGATGTAGTAGATCTTTCCGAGTCACATACAGGTGAATATATATGTGATATCTTAAATAAAACACTCGATCATTGGAGTATTGATAAAAACTATATAACTGCAGTTGTTTCTGATAATGATAAAAAAATATTAAAAGCTATAGGCTTATTAGTAGGTAGAGATAAGCACCTTAGTTGCTTTGCTCACACATTAAATTTAACAGTGAAGAGCTCTGGAATAAATGAGCTATTTACAAAAATAAGAAATATTGTAAAATTTATCAAAGCGAGTCCAAATGCTTCAGATGATTTGAGAAAGGAACAGTTGAGAAATGGAATACCAGAGGGTAAAGTGAAAAAACTTATTTTAGATGTAGCGACAAAATGGAACTCTACCTTTTATATGTGTGAAGGATTTTTAGAACTTTTAAGAATTCTTAATAATATTTTAGGTAGAACTTGCAAAGAAGTGTTGGGGCTTTTTCAGTTTATGGAAAAACTTACCAAGGAGGCAACTGGGGAACAATATGTTACAATAAGTGTCATCATTCCATTAATCAATTGTACTCTCAAAAATTTTTGTTCAATGGAAACTAGTCTTCCACTTGCAGTTAGTTTAAAAGAATGTCTCTTGAAGGAAATTGAAAAACAATTTGGAGCCAGGGAAACAAATAACTTTGTTGGCCTTGGGGACATTTTTAGATCCGCGCTTTAAAAATGTTCATTTTAATAATGCAGTGGCATCGTCAAAAGTGTTACATAAAATTAATAAGATGGTTTTGGAGCAAATAAATTTAGCTGAAAGTGGGTCTTCTTCAGATGGTTCTCCTCAACATGATAATACTCTTTCTTCTCAAGAGCCCAAAACTATTGATATATGGAGTTTTCATAAAATACTCAAAAACAACATGTTAAATCAAATGAAATTATTATGGACACCAAAACAGTAACTCCTGAAGTACGCATGTACTTATCTGCGCCATTATCAAATTTAAAAGAATCTCCCTTAGAAATATGGGAAGAATTGAAGTTTATTTACCCACAGCTTCATAAATTGGCACATCTATTGTAGGTACATCTGAAAGACTATTTTCAGTAGCTGGTGATACCATAACACAGACCCGAAATCGTATTTCAGGCAAACTTTTAACAAAATTGTTATTTTTAAATTATTTGCCCGATGAATATTGGTAACAATGGTAGTAATAGAGTTTTATTTATATAAATATTTATCTGATATGATATCAGAATTTTCCATTTTGTTTTTTTATTTTATGTTAAATTTTCTAATGTTTGTTTTCTTGTTTTATGTTGAAAATAAATAAAAATGACTTGTTCAAATTATTTTTTTTATCTCACTGTATAATAATATTTTTTCACACCTTAAGAACAGTTACTATACTACAAGAATAGTAATTATATAAGATAAGCATAAACAACAAAAAATAATTAAAAACATCGATATATTGCAATATCGATATTTTTGTTTCGATATATCGCATATATCGATGTTTCGATATATCGTCATTTTTATTCGATATTGCCATCCCTATGTAGAATTGACAAAATCGACGCAGATATCGGTTGCTTGTGGAGACACTAGGGCTATTCGATTTAACTGTGCAGTTTGAAATCGTTACGATATATCGTTATGTCTGTAGCGGGTTTAATAAAGGGCCCCATACACGATAAGATTTATCTGTACGATCCGTCGCGTCAAACCGATCGAAACGACGAATCGATGGTGTATGTCAAGATCGTTATTTATTTACTTAATCGAAGACGATGTCGGAAATCGCAACAAAAACCCATGCAATCATGAATATCGTAACGATGAATCGACAGTGTATGGCTCTTTACGATCAACGATTCGATTTTGTTTCACTCTTCTCATATAATTGTGCCAATCTTCTGGATGGAACAATAATTCCTTTAAAAGATTTACATGCGAATACTGATTTCGCTTTAATAGCCATTTCTTAACCCACATTCTTCTAGGCTTTCTTTTTTTCTTTTGAATCCGAATCAACGCTACCGCCACATAGGTAAGGAAAGTTCATTTTCCATTTTATGGGGCACGTATATACTTATTTGAACACGTCTTTATCCTTCAGCTTTGAACAAGTAAATGATCGATCGTTACGACCAGTCGTTTCGTGTATGAGCGACATTTTTGATGCGCTCAATCGTCACGATTTTCATCAGATCGATCGTATAGACGAATCGTACCGTATATGGGGCCCTTAAGCTAGCTATAAACCTTGTTACACAGACTTAATTTGAGTTAAAAAAAAACAATAACTCGTTTGTTGGAAGCAGACTTGACTAATCCACCGTTTAGATTCAATAACACAAAATCGTCGCTGCGCTTTAAAAATGCGCTAAGAGCGTTTTACTAAATTTTACGGAAGACATAAAAAAACGAAAATAAATGTTGTTTTAATCACGATTTTATTATTTTTTAAATTACATTTAATCTTAACAATCATTCTTGAATGCATAAAATAAACCAATTCACAACTGTCTGACTATTATGGGATAAAATTAAAATAAGTATGCACATAGCGCATTTCAACTGTTCTTTATTTGCACATAGCGGTTTTTACAGTAATAAAAAGATTGATAAAATATGAAAAAATAAAAAATAATATTCCTAAAATGACACAACAAACTACAATGGAAAAGTTGGAACAAAAAATGTAATCAATGTTCTAAACGATCGTAGAAAACTTGGTGGTCCTTATGCGTGAATGGCTTTAACGATTGCAAGTTGTCAGACTTATTTTTGTCAATTTTCAAAGGCCGTTCATGTAGGCTCTTTAGTTCTTCTGTGTCTCCTTCAGGTTTACGGTGTGGAAGAGGTTAAAATGATTCTGAGTGTCTCAATTTAAAGAAAATGTCTCCATCGACATATCTTAACGCCCTAATGTCCGACACAGTGGGAGCTCCAACCTTTTTTTCCCTGGCCTAATTGTAACATAATTGTTTGAAAGGCCTTCAAAGTTTTTAAAAAACGGTTTTTTATCATATGGGGTTGATTGATTCGTGCCTGTCTCATTCTGCTTGAGTAAATCGCAGGAGTGCAAATAAACAGACGTTCGAGTGTCGAGTGAACACTGTATTCCTCTATCATGGTGTGGCCTTTTTCCAAAATAATAAACTGTTCAATTTCAACAATATTTGTTTTTCTTTCATTTGCCAAAGTACTTGCTAGAACGGCGATTTTGATTTTGGTATAATTATTTATTTGGCCTAAAATAAAATCTATGATACATGAAGTGAATTCGTTAGGCGAAACACCCCCGTCACCTTCGTGCCAAACATACAAATGTCCATCTTTATTATTTTAAACGTAAATACTAAAATTGTGTACCTGTAATTTTTGCTTATAATATTGACTGGAGACCAATAGTTTTGGACAAATTAATCCATTGTTAGAACAAGCGTAGTGGAATGGTCTGACAATGAGGATATTGCATTTTCTTTAGCTCTTCGTGCCTCCTCTTTTCGTAAGATGTGTAAATCATAATCAGCCTTCATTAAAATGCTACACATAGATCGCACTGATCTCTACGTGGCTTATGGATAGAAATTTTGTTTTTTTCCCGAAACTTCGCAAAACTTCTTTCTCGCAACCGAACCATTGCCGGTTTCCGTACACCACGCTTGATAAACCTGATGCATATATGAATACAGGATCTAAAATAAGCATCGACGTACATTCTGTTAGTTGAAGATCTACAGTAGTGGATAGGAACAGTTGGGATCATTGTCAGCCACATATCTACAGAACTTGATTTATTGGTTTTGCTTTTTTCATCAGAAGCTTTTGGTAATTCAGAAACCATTTCAGTTTCAATTTGAGCTTCTACATCTTTAATATAGAAATTATCTAATGTTTGGGAAGACGCAATCCAACGATTGAAGGAATCTTTTTTGAGATATAAAGTTGATAAGAAGAAATTTCTGCATACTTTTGTTTTAATTCCATCTATATTGGGAAAGTAGCAAGAAGCATTGCCGGTTTCCGTACACCACGCTTGATACACCTGATGCATATGAATACATCATCTAGAAGAAGCATCGACGTAAATTATGTTAGTTGAAGATCTACAGAAGTGGCTAGGAACAGTTGGGATTATTGTCAGCCACATATCTACAGAACTTGATTTATTGGTTTTGCTTTTTTCATCAGAAGCTTTTGGTAATTCAGGAACCATTTCAGTTTCAATTTGAGCTTCTACATCTTTAATATCGAAATTATCTAATGTTTGGAAAGACGCAATCCAAAGATTGAAGGAATCTTTTTTGAGATCTAAAGTTGATAAGAAGAAATTTCTGCATACTTTTTGTTTTAATTCCATCTATATTGGGCAAATAGCAAGAAGCATTGCCGTTTTCCGTACACCACGCTTGATAAACCTGATGCATATGAAGACATGATCTAAAAGAAGCATCGACGTAAATTCTGTTAGTTTTGCTTTTATCATCATAAGCTCTTGGTAATTCAGGGACCATTTCAGTTTCAATTTGAGCTTCTACATCTTTAATATCGAAATTATCTAATGTTTGGGAAGACGCAATCCAACGATTGAAGGAATCTTTTTTGAGATCTAAAGTTGATAAGAAGAAATTTCTGCATACTTTTTGTTTTAATTCCATCTATATTGGGCAAATAGCAAGAAGCATTGCCGTTTTCCGTACACCACGCTTGATAAACCTGATGCATATGAAGACATGATCTAAAAGAAGCATCGACGTAAATTATGTTAGTTGAAGATCTACAGAAGTGGCTAGGAACAGTTGGGATCATTGTCAGCCACATATCTACAGAACTTGATTTATTGGTTTTGCTTTTTTCATCAGAAGCTTTTGGTAATTCAGGCACCATTTCAGTTTCAATTTGAGCTTCTACATCTTTAATATCGAAATCACCTAAGGTTTGGGAAGACGCAATCCCACGATTGAAGGAATCTTTTTTGAGATATAAAGTTGATAAGAAGAAATTTCTGCATACTTGTTGTTTTAATTCCATCTATATTGGGCAAGTAGCAAGAAGCATTGCCGGTTTCCGTACACTACGCTTGATAAACCTGATGCATATGAAGACATGATCTAAAAGAAGCAACGACATAAATTCTTTTAGTTGAAGATCTACAGTAGTGACTAGGAAAAGTTGGGATCATTGTCAGCCACATATCTACAGAACTTAATTTATTGGTTTTGCTTTTTTCATCAGAAGCTTTTGGTAATTCAGGGACCATTTCAGTTTCAATTTGAGCTTCTACATCTTTAATATCGAAATTATCTAATGTTTGGGAAGACGCAATCCCACGATTGAAGGAATCTTTTTTTAGATCTAAAGTTGATAAGAATAAATTTCTGCATACTTTTGTTTTAATTCCATCTGTATTGGGCAAGTAGCCAGAAGCATTGCCGGTTTCCGTACAATACGCTTGATAAACCTGATGCATATGAAGACATGATCTAATCGACGTAAATTCTGTTAGTTGAAGATCTACAGTAGTGGCTAGGAACAGTTGGGATCATTGTCAGCCACATGTCTACAGAAATTTTATCATCAGAAGCTTTTGGTAATTCAGGGACCATTTCAGTTTCAATTTGAGCTTCTACATCTTCAATATCGAAATCACCTATTGTTTGGGAAGACGCAATCCAACGATTGAAGAAATCTTTTTTGAGATCTAAAGTTGATAAGAAGAAATTTCTGCATACTTTTGTTTTAATTCCATCTGTATTGGGCAAGTAGCCAGAAGCATTGCCGGTTTCCGGATGCATATGAAGACATGATCTAATCGACGTAAATTCTGTTAGTTGAAGATCTACAGTAGTGGCTAGGAACAGTTGGGATCATTGTCAGCCACATATCTACAGAACTTGATTTGTAGGTTTTGCTTTTATCATCAGAAGCTTTTGGTAATTCAGGAACCATTTCAGTTTCAATTTGAGCTTCTACATCTTTAATATCGAAATTATCTAATGTTTGGGAAGACGCAATCCAACGATTGAAGGAATCTTTTTTGAGATATTAAGTTGATAAGAAGAAATTTCTGCATACCTACTTTTGTTTTAATTCCATCTATATTGGGCAAGTATCAGTCAACCCATACTTTTTTTAGGACGGTGCGTATCTGTAGCCCTTCTTCTTAAAATAGGATTTTTTTTTAGATTTTTCTTGTAATGCCAAGAAGCTATTAAAGACGGTTCAGAGAGATCCGTCAAATGTATGACCACCATTCAATATACTTTATTCATTACCTTTCTTTTAAACCCAATGAATACAAAGATCTCACTTTTTTCCCAACCATAGCGTAATGGGTAGTTAATTATTTAGGTTAGAATTTATGCTT
The DNA here is from genome assembly GCA_947563755.1 of Lochmaea crataegi. Taxonomy (NCBI): domain Eukaryota; kingdom Metazoa; phylum Arthropoda; class Insecta; order Coleoptera; family Chrysomelidae; genus Lochmaea; species Lochmaea crataegi. The sequence goes on from OX387433.1 coordinate 17,165,216, forward strand.
ATTGTTAAATTATAGGTTATTAACTTTAGTATGTATGTGTTTAGTTATAATAATTATTGTAATAATAAAATATATCGACTTAGCAGTTTGATTATAATTTATTTATCGAAATAAGTAACAATTGCAAAATAAACAGACACGCGCTAGATTGAAAGAATGTGTAGGCTGGCAATTTTTGCTTTGGGTTTTTTGGACAGGAGAGTTCAAATTAAACATTGGTCGAAGAAAGATTCGTTTTATTTAAAGAATAATTTAACATCATTAGAATAGAACTTGAAATGCATGGGCAACGCTGTGCCGAAATGATACGCTCCCATCTCTAGATTTTTTGTGGTAAGTTAAAGCATATCGACGCAAATGGAAAGAATCGATTGATTGTATGCCGATTGGAGGCTACTGCTTTTCATTCATTTTGCCTAAAATATCTGGACTTGGATGTGGTATCCAAAAATTATCGCTTAGCAAAATAACAAAAATGTCGACTACTGTGTACACAGTAGCGGACAAAGTATAACTTGTTAATTGGTACTTTCAGGGTGATGTGGTACGCGAATAATACATTTATTCAATGCTGCTTACGCAGATAGACACCTACCAAGCGCTACAACAGTTGACAAAACAAAAACTTTCAAAGTTCGGTGTTAGTGAACCTTGCTCCAGTAGAAAAATTCAAGTCTTTGACACTTCAGCCATTAGGCTTTTTGGCTGCTGGTTGCACTGTTTAAGTGAAGGTACTAGTTATATTTATCATTGTTAACACTCTTTTCACAGGATTCCCCTTGGAGTAATCCTCTATATACGTCCCTGTATATGCCAATGGCACGCATGTGCTTCCCTAAGGTCAGTAATCCCGTCTTTATTTGACACCTGCTTAGGTAAAATATTTCGTTGGACAGCGTCTCCGAGGGATTTTCCACCAGGAGTTTGCTGTGTTCCTGCTTACGTACGTGGCTGTGATATTTGTTGGAATCCACCGAGTTATACTCATAGAAAAAATAATTCAACGTTATAAAAATATGCAAAATGAAGATATTAAATTTAATACAAAATTCCCAGAAACAACACTGAACATTAAGAAAACGAGGCAGCCTAAATAAAAATATAAACCAGAAATTTGTAAACCTGTCGAATGATTTACTTGTATAAAATTTGGAGAAGGTAATAACGAGCTGAATATTGACAATTATAACCTCTAGGAAGATAGATGGTAATCTTACTTTTCCTAACCGCGTCTCTTTAGAAAAAGTAACATAAACGGAGTATTAAATAAACTCCAGATACTTTTTCAACCTTCAAAAACCAGATATTTTCTTTTTAATCGAGACATCCCTTAATCGGTTTTTCGGATTTCAGTGATAATTTCCGGCAAACAAATTGAAGTATATATAAATATATATATAGTCGTCGAAATAAATGTAGAAGCAGAGGAAAAAGTATAAAACGGGAAGGTGTTAGTGAGGTAGCAAACGTAATTAAAATTTCATGATATAATTTCAAATTTTTGGCGTTTTCAAAAAAAATTGATATATTGTTCTTATGACTTTCATAGCATTTTTTAATTATTCTGTTCTTCACTAATGTATTTAAGCTAAGCCCACGTCGGGCTCGAAGTGAAAAACCTCTCCGTTCAATGGGCGAGGCAGAGAGTGGCGATACAATTTTTAGACTTTTCCAAAAACCACGCCCACTCGGAAGACAAGTGTAGATTAATTGAACCATTGTTATGTAATCGGTTTCTGATTTGTTCCGAAATAACTTTGACACGTTCTAAAGTCCATGTTAACTATTTTGCGGATAAAGCTGATTTGTTGATTATTCCCGATAATTACGTTAGTTTGTGCTTCGTGTTTACTTCCGCGGAAATAACAGCTATATAGTAATTAGTTGTTGACACTTAGTAATAAGTTGTAGAAGAAAAAGTATAATATTAAATTATTTTAGATATCGAAGAATAAATATATTATCCTAAAGCTTTAAAACAAAGTTAAGAACAATATTTTTCAAAAACAGTGACCGTTCAACTAAGAAGCAACAACTACTTCCCGGGCTATATGCATCGAAAGACATTGAATTACATTTCTACAGGAAACTGTAATAATACTTGATTGTTTCAAGCTCTCGGCTTTTTGTCAAATTTTCGAATTTTGGTTCGTGGTTGAAGGTGAAGATGTCGCTATCGTCACAACTTTTACATTTCCGTTATACAAATCCATCCAAGACTGAAAGCATTGCTCTAAGTATAATCGATTAGTATCCTTACGGCAATAGTGAGACGGAGGCTTGTTTAAATTCGTCCAAAATTGCATCAAAAAACTCCTTTCCTGCATGAACGCATCCGTTTATTACGTGATTCAACATGACTTTTGGTCATACCATTCTCTGCTTTCAAAACCAATGCTCGTGCACTCCATTCTCCTAAACATAGAGTATTCAGGTACATTTTCTTGCAAACAGGTACATGTTCATTTTTTGTTTTTTCGCATTTTTTAACTGTGGCTGCAACATATTTTTTCTCTGTTCCTAGTTCATATCCAACCAGAACTTTTAAAAAATCTCGATTCTTTCATTTTCTAAAACTACAAAGCATCTCTTGGTTGGTTTCTCGGCTTTACTCTTACAACAACATCGTTGTTTAATTTTTCTCTCCTCTCTATCTGTGTCATGAAATGATTTTTTTTGGTTTCTGGGTTTACTAAATAAGCTTTTCCAGACATTCTCAATTTTTTATTTAAGTTCCTTTTATTTACTCTTCTTCCATTATTTCAAAATCATGGTCCGCATCATTTATTCTTATTTTCTCATTATTGCTAGGTCCTTCTTGATCTGTCTCTTCAGCGTCACTATTATGGTTCTCTTGTTGGTTATTTAAAACCATTTCTTCTTCGATTATTTCAAAATCTTTGTCCTTGTCCTCATTGTTTATTTTTATTTCCTCATTGCGAGATTCTTCTTGATATCTCTCTTTAACATCATTATGGTTCTCTTGTTGGTTATTAAAAACCATGATTTCTTCTTCGCTTATTTCAAAATTGCTGTCCGCCTCATTTGTTTTTATTTCCTCATTATTATTTCTAGTTCCTTCTGGACCTCTTCTTTCAGCATCATTATGAACCATTTCTTCCCTGCCAAAAAATGCCCCCCTTCAAAAATAAATTCGGCATTATTAATCATCTCAGGGTCTCAGGGTCGCTGGTCAGTTAACGTATGGTGTGGGATTTTAGATGGTAAAATTATAGGCCCTTTCTCTCTCTCTCTCATACACACCGGCACGAGGGATTCCCAAACGGTCGGAAGAGAGACAGAGAGACAGAGAGACAGAGAGAGAGAGAGAGTGAGTATCGCGCGTCTCTCTCTCTCTCTAATTGCCAAATATGTTAAAATTTTTGAAAAATTGTCAAAAATTTTGAAATATGGTGAAAAATTGTCAAACATTTGGAAAAATGGTCAATAATTGTCAAAAACTGTCGAAATTTTGAAAAAATGGTTAATAATTGCCAAATATTTTCAAAAATTGTCAAAAATTTAGAAAAATGGTCAATAATTGTCAAAAACTGTCAAAATTTTTGAAAAATGGTTAATAATTGTCAGAATCTGTGAAAAATTGTCAAAAATGGCCAATAATTGTCAGAATCTGTCAACAATTGTCAAAAATGGTCAAAAATTGTCAAAACTTGTCGAAAATTGTCAAAAATTGTTAAATATTTTTAAAAATGGTCAAAAATAGTCAATAATTGTTAAAATTTTGAAAAATGATCAAAACTTGTTATATATATCAAAATTTTTGAAAGTTGTCAAAAATGGTCAATAATTGTCAGAAACTGTCAAAAATGGTCAATAATTGTTAGAATTTTAAAAAATGATCAAAAATCGTCAAAATTTTGAAAAAATGGTCAATAATTATTAAAAAAACTGTCAAAAATGGTCAATAATTGTAAAAAAATGTCAAAATTTTTAAAAAATGGTCAACATTTTTAAAAAATTGTCAAAAATGATCAATGATTATCAGAACCTGTCAAAAATGGTCAATAATTGTTAAAAATTCGAAAAAATGGTCAAAATTTTTGAAAAATTATCAAAAATTTTGAAATATGGTCAAAAATTGTCAAAAAATTTGGAAAATGGTCAATAATTGTCAAAAACTGTTGAAATTTTGAAAAAATGGTTAATAAATGCCAAAGTTTTTCAAAAATTGTCAAAAATTTAGAAAAATGGTCAATAATTGTCAAAAACTGTCAAAATTTTGAAAAAATGGTCAATAATTATAAAAGTCTGTCAAAAATGATCAATAATTGTTAAAAATTGTCAAAGTTTTAAAAATTATGGTCAAAATTTTTGGAAAATGGTCAATAATTGTTAGAATCTATCAAAAATTGTCAAAAATTGTCAAAAATGGTCAAAAACGGTCAAAAACGGTCAAAAACAGTCAAAAATTGTCAAAAATTGTTAAATATTTTAAAAAATGGTCAAAAATAGTGAATAATTGTTAAAATTTTAGAAAATGATCAAAAATTGTTAAATATTTTGAAAAAATGGTCAATAATTATTAAAAAAACTGTCAAAATGGTCAATAATTGTTAAAAATTGTCAAAATTTTTGAAAAATGATTCACATTTTTGAAAAATTGTCAAAAATGATCAATAATTGTCAGAACCTGTCAAAAATTATCAATAATTGTTAAAATTTGAAAAAATGGTCAAAATTATTGAAAAATTGTCAAAAATGATCAAAAATGATTGTCAAAATTGGTCAATAATTGTCAAAATTTGAAAAAATGGTCAAAATTTTCGAAAAATTGTCAAAATTTTGAAAAAATGGTCAATAATTATAAAAAACTGTCAAAAATTGTCAATAATTGTTGAAAATTGTCAAAATTTTTGAAAAATTGTCAAAAATGCTCAAAAATTTTCAAAAATGGTCAATAATTGTTAAAATTTGGAAAAATTGTCAAAAATGCTCAAAAATTTACGAAAAATGGTCAAAAACGGCACAGTAAACACCTTTGTATTCCATACAAATCATAGGAAGAATGATATTTTTTTCAGATATACTCAGATCAATTTTTTCAGTTACAGTTAATATTTCCCATAATATTTTCAAAGAAGTCGTATTTTTCTTTTGGGGTTTATTATGCCAGGGAAAAATATGAATAATAATATTTATCTAAATGTATGAACTGGGAGTTTTCAAAATCAAACTTTTTGACGAGGTGACTGCTTCATTAGATTTGTAAATAATATTTGCATAGGATTTATCATAAATGCAAACATCTTCGCGTCCTTCGGGAGTGGGCGGTAATGATGAATAATATGCAGCAGAAGTTTTTTTTTAAATATTTAACTTAATCAACTCCACGAAAAATAACGGCAGAAATTTTTCGTCGGGTGAATTACAATTGGAATTAGTATTCCTTCACGTTTTCATACATTACTTTATAGTGCATATTAAAATATTTCATTTTAATTTGCAAATACGTCTCACAATTAATGAAAAACTGGAATAAAAATGAAACTCGTCTAGCTGGAAAAAAACTCAATTATCCAACGAGAAGAAATGTAAAATTCTATTTTAGTCAATTCTAGAAAAAATTATAAAAACTGGATGCTAGAATTACACAAAAATATGTTCTCTATATTAATGGATATTGAAAATTAAGTATAACATTATAAACTTATCGGACGCTGTAAAAAAAATGCGGCTGAAAACATTCGATATTGCCGCGTTTAACTAGAAAGAAGCTAAAAAGGCTTTTGATTCCTGAATGTTAAAAGGTAAACATTTTTTCAATAATGTTATGAGTTTCCCTCAAACCGGCAACGCCGTGCGAAAATCAAATAAACGCGTACTCCGAACGAACTCAATTGGTGAAGATCGGCCCGTTGCTAAGCAACCACATGACTTGCTTTTGAGAAGCGCGTGCGTGTGTTCTTCCTTCTCACTTCGACTATTGACTGATACTGATTATCGTCCTTGTTTCCTCAACCCTTACCGACACCGTGTAGCTGCAGAAAGGTTTGCCACACTATACATTTGTTACATCCAAGTATGTTTATTATTATTTCCAAAAATGTGTCGTTTTGGTACAGAAAATATAATATATTTGGGAGGTATTGAAGGAAGTAGTCTACAGTTGAATATGAATGAAACTCATTGAAATTATAATACGCGAAAAAATCTATTAACAGATGATGTTTATGTCAAATATCCGTGGAGCGCGAGTGTCATGGAATAAATTGCAGCACCAAGAAAAAGTTTGAGATTAGAACAACTATTGAGTGCACAATCTAGATAACAGAGGGTGCTACATACCACACTACCATCTATTAAAAGATTATATAACCTAAAATTCTTAAATATGCTCACCTATTCGGATAAAAACTATTCTGTTTTTACTTAATTACAGTTAACTAGAATAGCATCTACCTTGTCCTGATGAGGCGCAATACGCCGAAACCGGTCGACAAGTAATCGCAAACCAGAATGGTTGGTTCTATCTTAACAGATATACCAACCCCGTTTACTTTAGAAGTGTAATTCAATGTCTGTCGGGGCATATAGCCCGAGAAGTAGTTGTTGCTTCTTAGTGGACGGTCTGCTCTTTGGAAATTAATTTTTCTATTTTTGTAAAGCGTTTAATAGTATTGAACTATTATTTTTTGACGACTATTCTGTTTGGTCAAGTGATACAAATTTATAAAATTTTATACAGTGACACGGGATTTTTATATAAAAAAATTTAGTAAAAGTAATGAAATATCGAAAGTTTTCATCAACTTACCGTATCCAATCTTCAATTTATAATAATACGGAAAAAGTGTTACCTGCAAAAGAAAAAATTGGATATTAATATAAAAAATAAAAAGGTTTTTTGTTTCGAGGACTAAATGTCATAGTCATAGTTATGTATGTAAGTAAAAGATATTGAATGCATCATGATTACATAAATAAATATCACTCCTGCCAGGAAAAAAGAGGAAACACCTCTGCACCTACTTAAACAATGCGACCCTCTCTCATTGAAGAGACCACATGCAGAACAGGGAAAATAAATTCCTTGAAATCTCAACATATCTTGCACTTCGTAGAAGGAATGGCTCAGAGAGAGCACAATAGATATAATTTGGTCGCAATGATATAGCACCTCAAATAATCCATTCAATAATAATATTGTACTTTTCATGAACAAAACTGCCACTGCTTCAATTCATACCCAAAAACTTATCATTCAAGTCTATTATTTCGGTGCATTTATATTTTATGTGATGAAAATTAAAAGACAAATTCACTTGGTTCAATTCTTCCACGAATGATTTGCTGTTTTCATGCTCCGACGACCTCTATCACTAAAAATTGTTTCAACCCTTGAAAAATATTCTCTTTCACACTTATTCTATTATCCAATTATTACACTCCGTTGTTTTTTAATCGAACAATTAGAAACAGAGATGGGACTGTGAATTCTTAAAATATTCCTTCGAACATAAATCCGCAAAACTTTTGTTTAAGTAAATAAGGGAAAAATAAATATACCATTGTGATTGTTACCAAAAGGGTGTAAAATTTTAACAAAAACTTTTTACACCACATTTTGCTTGTGAGATAGTCAAGATGTCAAAATTAACTGTCATGTTTAGTTAACTGAATTTTTAAAGTTGATGAGTCAGTCGAAAAATGGAATTAATTATTATCATTTTCGAACACAGTCGTCTCAACAAGAATGCCTTGCCGAGTTGGTTTCTGTTTTCGGCAATGAAGTACCACATCAGTCGACAATTTGTCGGTGGTATGGAGGATTTAAACGTGGACGAATTATTCTTAGCAACGATACAAGAACAGGTCCACCAACAACGGCAGTCACCCAGAAAGACGTCGATGCTGTACGTAAGCTGATCCAAGAATTTAACGACTTTATTACTTTTCCAAAAATCAAGAATGAACTGCGTGGTCAAAGGTTCTCGTCCCCGGAAGATGCAGTCAACACATTCAGAAACTCTATTTTGAATACCAACAAGCAATAACTGCTTCCAAAGAATGCAAAAATGCATTTCTTTTCGTGGAGAAGGACAATATTGTTTCAAAGTTATGTACTGTTTTTGCCAGTGGAACCCCATTTTATTTATTTAAAGCACATCTCGGCGTGTTTAAATCGAACTTTCAGAAGCGCGCGTCTCAAAAATGTATCCAGATAAGTTTAACAACACGGTGCCCTGTATTGTAACATGTCTATCGACCTGTCCTTATCGATCTATCGAATTTATATCGCAAATCTTTCTTTAGCCACCCCAATCTTCAACCCTGATCATAAGACAATTGACGTCTGCCAACGGCACTTGCATTTTTACAACGCCACTAACGAAACCCCTTTTCGCTATCGACTTTCTTCGAGGAAAGACCTCCATTTTTATCGTCTTTATATCTTTCCTATCTAAATTGCTGTGGTAAGCACAGCAACTAAGTATACCGTTGAGAACTAAGTATACCGTTGAGAACTAAGTATACCGTTGAGAACTAAGTATTCCGTTTACAACTAAGATACCGTTAACAGCAAGTACACCTCAAGGACCTCTCTGAAAACCACTGAGATACCTTCAGGTCCACTTCTCTGCACTTCCTTCCCGGCGAAGATATTTAAGATAAGTACCAGAAAAAGTCCAGGCTACATACCGATCATTTTGTCCAACTCATTGGCAGAATAAAATTAATGCTTTAATTTCTCTTTTTAATTCCTCATCCACCCGGCTATAAGAGCAATAGGGGATCGTGTCCGGGACTTTGTATATTGTAGGTTTTTAATATTTTTTAACCTTTTTCACCTTAGTTTTCTTTTTGTTTAAATTCATTTTGTTCTTTCGTCGACGTCTAAAAGGTAGTGGCGCCCTAAAGCTTCTTATAGTCTGACAATCTCTGACATACCTAGTGCAGCACTAGTAGAACCACCCTTGAGAAGAGTCTCATGCCGGCATCTGTCTCTAGTGGTCACTTTAGCGCCCAAGTCACGAACAACCGACGGATACAGTTACATTATGTTAGCAATAGTTGGTGAATTTCGCAATACTGGTCAGCGCAAAACCTCTTCAGGGCTACGAGGTACACTGGTGAAAAATGATTGTGCAGGACGCGTTTTTGAATGGGTTTCACCATCTCCAAAAAGAAGTAGCATGTTCAAATCTACTGGCGGTTATTCTTACCACATTCAAATTCGGCAGCGACTTCGGACAAACGTGCAAGGGAAATTTACTGTAGATGAATATCCCAATTTTTAGAAATTTAGTTCTTTATGTTAGGTTGGAGCGAGGGGAGTCGCGCAGCAAAAAATCTGACCGTTACGTTATGTGACGTCATGCGGTATAGTCCGTAATAGGTCTGGCGCTGGGGGATCGCGCAGCGAAAAGTCTGACCGTTATATTATGTTATGTTTTTGATGTGAAACATCTATGGGCGGAGGATAAACCTGATTTTTGACGTGGCGAGAATTGACGAGGCGACGCTTCGCCACGCTATATGATGGTATATATGTACTATACATAGTCCATACGCAGTAGTGTGTGAGATGGGGCAACGCGATGCCATGCGCAAGCGACTGTGCGCAATCTCTCTTGCCGCACTAAGCTCGCACACCTATAGGTGTGAAAAATTGTCAACAATGGTCAATAATTGTCAAAAACTATCAAAAATTTTCAAGATTTTGAAAAAATGGTTAATAATTGCCAAATATGTCAAAATTTTTGAAAAATTGTCAAAAATTTTGAAATATGGTCAAAAATTTGGAAAAATGGTCAATAATTGTCAAAAACGGTTAATAATTGCTAAATATTTTCAAAAATTGTCGAAAATTTGGAAACATGGTCAATAATTGTCAAAAACTGTAAAAAATGGTGAATATTTGTAAAACTTTTGAAAAGATGGTCAATAATTGTCAAAATTTTTGAAAAATGGTTAAAATTTTTGAAAAATTGTCAAAAATGGTCAATAATTTTCAATGACGGTTAATAATTGTCAAAACCAATCAAAAATCGTCAAAAATTGTCAAAAATATGCAAAATTTTCGAAAATTTTGAAAAATGGTCAAAAACTGTCAAAAACGGTCAAAAATCGTTAAAATTTTGAAAAATGGTCAAAAATTCTTAAATATTTAAAAAAAGGTCAATGATTGTCAAAATTTTTGAAAAACTGTCAAAAATGGTCAATAATTGTTAAAATTTTGAAAAATGGTCAAAAATTGTCAAAATTTTTAAAAAATGGCCAATAATTATAAAAAACTGTCAATAACTGTCAGAAGCTGTCAAAAATGGTCAATAATTGTTAAAAATTGTCAAAATTTTTGAAATATTGTCAAAAATGGTCAATAATTGTTGAAAATTGTCAAAGTTTTTGAAAAATTGTCAAAAATGGTCTAAAATGGTCAAAATGATCAATAATTGTCAAAACTGGCAAAATTGGCCAATAATTGTCCAAAATGGTCAATAATTGTAAAAATTTTAAAAAATGGCCAATAATTGTCAGAACCTGTCAAAAATGGTCAAAAATTGTCAAGAATGGTCAAAAATGGTCAAAAATTGTTAAATATTTTAAAAAATGGTCAAAAATAGTCAATATATGTTAAAATTTTGAAAAAATGGTGAATAATTATAAAAAAATGTCAAAAATGGTCAATAATTGTTGAAAATTGTCAAAATTTTTGAAAAATGGTCAAAATTTTCGAAAAATGGTGAAAAATTTTCGAAAAATGGTGAAAAATTTTCGAAAAACTGTCAAAAATGGTCAATAATTGTTAAAATTTTGAAAAATGGTCAAAAATTGTCAAAATTTTTAAAAAATGGTCAATAATTATAAAAAACTGTCAAAAATGGTCAATAATTGTCAGAAACTGTGAAAAATGGTCAAAATTTTTGAAATATTGTTAAAAATGGTCAATAATTGTTAAAAATTGTCAAAAATGGTCAATAATTGGAAAAATGGTCTAAAATGGTCAAAAATGATCAATAATTGTCAAAACTGTCAAAATTGGTCAATAATTGTCCAAAATGGTCAATAATTGTCAAAAATTTTGAAAAAATGGTAAATAGTTGTAAAAATTTTGAAAAATGGCCAATAATTGTCAGAACCTGTCAAAAATGGTCAAAAATGGTCAAAAATGGTCAAAAATGGTCAAAAATGGTGAAAAATGGTGAAAAATGGTGAAAAATGGTGAAAAATGGTGAAAAATGGTGAAAAATGGTCAAAAATGGTCAAAAATTGTCAAAATTTTAGAAAAATAGTCAAAATTTTCGAAAAATGGTCAAAATTTTTGAAAAATGGTCAAAATTTTAGAAAAATGGTCTAATAAGAAAAAAAAATCTTGCAATATTCCGAAGGTCGCGAACCTTACCGAATCCGTCATAGATTCTGACAATTTAAATTAATGATTGTAATCACACGCAATACACTCTCTTTCTCTCTCTCCCATTTCCATCTCTCTTCCATATCTCACTTTTTTAATCTGTTCTTCTATGCATATAACTTATACAAAACAATTTCGATGTTTCACATCTGCCAGGCGTCCCGTGACGGCTCACACATTTTTTTGTTAAATGAAGTTTCATTCAGAGAATAATAAAATAAATTCTTATATAAATATGTGTGTTTTTATTTATTGATTCAATAAGTCAATATAAAAATATTAAAAAGATCATACAACATTAAAAGAAACTAAAGTTCATACCGTGTGTGTCCCGCGACACGATCCACTTTTTTTAGGAAACTTTTGGTTTTCGGACGAATATCACATTCACCTTGACGGTTACACAAATAGACAAATAATGCGAAAATATTTTTTTTAAAAAGTAGTTAATAAAAGTATTGCAATACAGTGTTTTTTCAAATCGTATACTTAAATGCATTCATATTTTTATTGCAGACTGTACTTCAAGTTCAACAGATTAAGTCTTTCTCTACATGAGAATCGACACTAACATATTAAAGCAAATTGGAATTATTAGAATCTTGTTTTTCTGGTACATAAAACTTAATTTTGAGAAATTTTCATTTGATTTGCCAATTAACTAATCATTCGATTTAAATAGTAGATTACGCTGCTAGTCTCATGTATTCTGATTAAACGCTTCAAAATAGAGATCTAATTACTACTGCTGTGTTTATCGGTTTATACATACGATTTGTGTGTTACTTGAACGACTCTGAAATTTAATTAAGTTTAATAAAATTGGCTTGTATGCATTTCCATGTGTAGGCAACTTATATAGTAAAATTTATATATTTGTTTGGTTTTTTGGATTTAACTGAAGTTAAATTTACATTAACATTTCCTGTTTATTTATTGATAACATTTTGCATTCCATGTGAACGGATTCTTCACGTGGTAAAGAATTGGTCCCTTCTCCTTCGACTAACCTTTGGGAAATACTTTTTTTTCCAAAATATTCAAATCTACTCGAATGTTAACCGATGAACTCCTAGTTACATCTGGTCATTTCCTTGAAAGACCTCTTAAGGTCTTCGTTCCATTTAAAAAACCATAACTTTGATCTGGCACCGCGTTATGGAACACCCTGTAATATTGTCACTAATTTTGAAATATGAAGCTTAAAGCAGCCAACAATTTTTATGATCAAAATTTGTTTAGTATATTTCAGTACATCAGACCTACTGAGCTTTATCACACTAATCAAACACCCTGTATAGACACTTTGGCAAAAAAATTCATCTGAAACTTTTATCCAATTATTCTGAAGTCATAAATGTTGAACGTAAGAAAATATATTGGAAACTTTTCTGCTAAGCTTACGCATGTTGCGGACACGGCATCTGTTAATATTAGCATTATTTGTGTGTCCCTTTTGAAGTTAAAATAGATCCAACAACTAACTACAACTACCGTAGCCTACTTGCGCTTTGCATAGAACAGCGGAATTCAGTTGTTTGTATTCATGCATTCAGGATATTCTCCAGATATTCGTTGGAGAATTTCATTTGGACCGAGCTACAGAAGCCTCATATTGATTTTAAGATAGTACAAGGAAAACAGAATATTCACATGTACCGGGTGTCTGATTCAGAGAGGTAACCCGCTGTATCTCAGAAACTAATTATCGTATAGCTTAGAGAAAAAAATCTACTGGAAATTATTTTCAACAGCGAAGCTAATCATATGACAAAGATGTATTTTGAATGTTTTGAGAATGCTCCGATTGCAGCAAGAAAATATGCATTGAGATACTCCTTGAGATAACATTTTTGCAGAAAAGCATTTAAAAATTTGGCATAGTCTCCCAAGAGTTTCGGCCCCCAAAAGGGTGTTTCATCCCTTCTTTTTGCTGGTTCAACTGCTATTTTCTATCCCATTGTGTCCTGGAATCCACAGTAAGGTGACGACGTTGTTCTCGCCTAGTTTGTTGAGTTTCCCTAGGTACTCTCATACCATTTTAGAACTGATTACGCAAAAACTCAGTGCTTCAATGGCTGCTTGACTATTCAACATGTTGATAATCCTTTGCCTTCTATATTCTTTATCAATATTGAACTGGGCACACTTTCCTATGGCGTGAATTTCCGCTTGAAAGATGCTTGGGGTTTTTCACAAGCTTTTGGTTCCTGACCCGTACACTCCTATCCCAGTCCCTTCTATTGCTTTTCAGTTGTCTGTATACCATTGAATGGTATTCTTTGCTTGTCTGGTAATGGTGTTGGAATCCCATTCCTTCTTGTTACCTAATTTAGTGATAAATGATAATTATTTAATTTTTACCACTTACATCAGTCACTGTAAAATGGTTTTTTATTTATTTAATGGACTTTTATCAAAACAAATTGTGAAATTTACAGATCAATAAGGTAACCTTATACTCGTAGCTTTATTTCGATGTCTATTATATTTTTTAGCATTATCGACACGTTGTCAATAAATAAGAACACACCGTCGATCTAACTTACAAATACTCTCTTCCTCGATATATATCTTTTGACATGGGAAAACGGCAAACGCGAGAAAACTTCGCAATCCATCTATTTATGCTAAAACAGCAGGGAAAGTAAAGTGTTAACCCCTTTTGGAATTCACTTTATCTAATTTTCTTGGAAATACTTCCCGTACCCTTTCCACCACCCTACGTCTCAGATGTCTGCTATTGAAATTGCCGCCATTTGTATTTCTTGACAAGTTCAGTTCTTCGTGATACCAATAATAAGGACTATTCCATCTCGTGAAATATTGCTGTTTCTTCAAATATTTTCTATTTACACAGCAATTTTCGATTTGAATGCGTATTCGAAAAGCGTTGTTTGGTACAAAACGATTCGAAAAATACAGTTAAAAGTATGTTCAGGCTATTCGGAACGGTCTGTTGGAAAAAATTTGGAAAATGATGTACATTCAACCTGCCTGAAACATGAGTAACTGAAATCTATGGCTCTGTCCCAGCTGACAAAATTGCTTTATATTGTTTTTTTAATTGACGCAGTGTAAAAGCTATTTGGTCCTGATAAAACTGTTTTATACATCAATGATAAAAACGGAAATTTACACAATGTTATTGTTGATTTACGATGTTCTGTGAGCGTTTTAAAATTTTTTTTAATATTTTTATCAGATTATGTTGAGGCTAGTTGTATAAAGTTAAACTCTGTTTCTATCATTATTGGACTGCTAAACCCAGTGATCTCCGATACATTCCATAGGCGTTGTAGGTTAGATTAAATTAGATTACAAGGACGTCGAGTGGCCTAGGCCACAATGCGACCTAACAGATCTTATATGTATACCCGTTAGTCCGAAAGATCTGAACTTCTGGGAAATCCTATTATCCGTTTCGGAGCTAGATGAGTAACCCGATCAGGCTATAAGGAGACCTGTTCCAGTCAAAAAGTTGGCGGACAATTACTGTGCAATTGCAGATAATGTGTTCCGCTGCTTCATCTGAATCTTCCACTGTCCACTTTGCCCATCTTACAGCGATGGTATCTGAGTGAGCAATCCTGCGATTACCCTAAGATCAGATTTCTGAAGCTACAGGAACAATTCAGAGTAGTGAGCAGAAGGTTCCTTTCCCCACTTTCGGACTTTTTCGAAGCGGGTTTTTGGGATATCACAAAATGGTTTAGGTCCTTCCTTTGCAAGACCACCTGCAATCTTATTTCTGACAATTCTCCCATGTCCTGGCACCTCAGTGGCGGCTCGTGAACTTTTTAAGAAGGGAGGCTGGACATAAAACGTTTTTGTAACAATTCAGCCAATTAATTTAACCTTTGCGCAGCGACCGTACCAGCCACTTCAGTGACAAAATTAATTGTTGCCCAGCAAGAACCAATGTGGAGGTATAGAGTTTCTCTTGCCAAAATATTTTTTTTCTACAATCGCGCGTAAAATGACTAATTACTATATTCAAATGAAATCGTAAAGTTGACAAATGCCGAGGATTCTTACTTTACGCTCTAGCGCAAAAAAAGGAATCTTTTTCACTCGCTTCGCAAACCACGGATTAACTCAATTGGTGAATAATTAACAAATTAAATAAAATTATATGAAAATTGTAAAAAATTGTAAAAAATTGTAAAAAATTGTAAAAAATTGTAAAAAATTGTAAAAAACTGTCAAAAACTGTCAAAAATTGTAAAAAATTGTAAAAATTGTAAAAAATTGTAAAAAATTGTAAAAAATTGTAAAAAATTGTAAAAAATTGTAAAAAATTGTAAAAAATTGTAAAAAATTGTAAAAAATTGTAAAAAATTGTAAAAAATTGTAAAAAATTGTAAAAAATTGTAAAAAATTGTAAAAAATTGTAAAAAATTGTAAAAAATTGTAAAAAATTGTAAAAAATTGTAAAAAATTGTACAAAATTGTACAAAATTGTCAAAAATTGTAAAAAATTGTACAAAATTGTACAAAATTGTCAAAAATGGTCAATAATTGTCAAAAATGGTCAAAAATGGTCAATAATTGTCAAAAATGGTCAAAAATGGTCAATAATTTTGAAAAATGGTCAAAAGTTTAGAAAAATTGTCAAAAACTATCAAAGATGGTCAAAAATTGTCAAAATTTGTTGAATTGTTGAATTTTTTGAAAGATTGTCAAAAATTTTGGAATATGGTCAATAATTGTCAAAAATGTCCAAAAAATTGGAAAAATGGTCAAAAATTTGGAAAAATGGTCAATAATTTTGAAAAATTTCAAAAAATTGTCAAAAATGGTCAAAAACTATCAAAGATGGTTAAAAATTGTCATCATTGGTCGAAAATTTGGAAAAATGGTCACTTATTTTGAAAAACAGTCAAAATGGTCAATAATTGTAAAAAATGGTGAATAATTGTTAAAATTTCGAAAAATGGACAATAATTGTAAAAATTTTGAGAACTGGTCAATAATCGTCAAAAGTTGTCAAAATTTTGAAAAATAGTCAATAAATAATACGAGCCGTTTCCGAAAATCTATTTAAACACGTAATTGATAAAATCGATTAATATTACTATAAAAATCGATAACTAAAAATAAGAAAATATAAATCGATTTATATAAAAATCGATTATTTTTTAACAGCTCGGATTATAGGCAAAATGGCTTTTTTGCCTATTTTGCCTATTCTAGATGATTTTTGTATATTTTGCCTTTTTTCGTAAATTCCGCCTTTTTTAAACTTTTATGCTCCCCTACTGATGATGTTATTCATATTCGGTAGGTACTTCATTTTATTACTAAACCTTTCTGTAATAAAATTTTGGGCTAGTAATAAAATATTAATGGTTTGTTTGTTAATGGTCTTCTGGGAAAATTTACCTACCTATTTGCGGATTAAGAAGAGGCTTAACAAATGGGAAATCTCTAATGTTTTGACCTTTATATCAGTTGTACAGACGGTTACTGAATCAGAGTTTAGTTTTGTTGTGTATACCGAAAAGTAAAGAGCACACATTTTAAAAAGTTTTAGACGTTTTGTGAGTTTATTTAGAAAGATGACGTCTAAGTTAAGTGCTTGGATCCGACCATATCCGGAACTATCTCTAGAAGGAGATGGTGCATTTTGTGAACCGTGTGGCAAATCAGTAAGTTTCATTTTTTCTTTCTCTCAGTCAATCAGTTGTAAATGGGACATTTGCCAAAGAATTACAGATTGGGCCAGATTTATTATCCTCTCTTAAATATGCGCCAATTACATCTGTCGATGTAGAGCGTTCATTTTCTATGTACAAATTAATTTTAAGTGAAAGAAGACAGAGTTTTAAAACAGAAAATATAGAGAAGCACTAGTAGCTATTAATGATAAAATTCTAAGTGGTTACAATATTTCATTATTAATTAACAATTGTTTAGTTATGTTGTGCAAATATATTTGTGTTAAGTTAATTCACTTTGTATATAAAAAAAACCTTAATAACATATTATTAATAATCAGGGAATTAAAAGCATTTGCCTATATTACCTATATGTTTAGATTTATGCCTTTTTCAATAAAAATGTTTGCCTATATAAGCGCCTTTTTCTTCAGTTTTTGTAGCCTATAAATCCGAGCTTTAATTATATATTTTATCATATCGGCGTGACAATCGTACTGACCTAAAATATCTTTATCCAAGTATACAACGCATAAAATTCATTGTGCAGTGCTATTTTACCAAAAAATTTATATTTAAAAAAAAGTTATCTAAAAGTGTATTGAAAACTCTTTTGAAAAAGATTCGAATAAGCTCGAGTATTACCGTGACCGCTAGAGGCAAGCCTCCTGAGAGTGTTGCCATTTCAGCTATTTTTACGGTATTAAGCCAATTGGACTCGTCGAAAAAACGGCAACTGTGTTGAGCAACACGTGTTTAGGTATTGAGATATGTAGAATCTAGCCTCAGGGTACTGTTGACAGATTCAAAAATAACTACTGAAAACGTGGAATTAATTGTAAAATTTAAAAATTATTAGATAAACAGGAAAAAAATATTTCTGGTGCTATTTGCTGGATAAATTGGTGAGGAGGCTAAGCCTCCTTCGAGGAGCAGCCAAGGCAATAAAGTTCAGTTGCTTAAGGGATTGTTTGCAGATCCAGACTATTTTAGACTCATAAGTTGTATACTTCATAGCCTTTAAAACAGCCTGGCTATCAGACGCAATAAAAATTCTGATTGAAGTTGAGGCGTTTTTCGATGCACTCTTGAACACAATAATCTTTTGCTAATATTACCGTTTAAAATATTGTTGGAGTGTTTCCCAGGACCTGTAACTCCTATTTCTACTCCTTCGTTTGTTATAGACCTATTATAGTCAGTAAGGGTCTCTCCTGTAATTAGAGCGATTTCTTTTTGAGTTAACCAACGGTCGTTGATAACAACGTCGAGCGAGCTTCGCAGACATAAAGTCCGAGGACATCTTCATAGATTGAGTTGCTCCTACCCTTAATATCTCAAGAGCGATACTCCGTACATGTAGATGTAGTGAAGGAAGGTAACTACCTCTATGGCTGCGCTAGAGCACGATCGAATTGCCGATTCGAGGTCCTATCAATACATTTTTTTCATTATCACTTTCACATATTAGAACAATTGGTAAGTATTCTGTGAATTATCAATCAGTCTAGCTAACTAATAATATTGATTCCCATGTGTAGCTTTCTTGTCTGCAAATGTAACTATGATTTAAGAAACAAAAGATCAATGATCAGCTAGTTCACCAGATTCGAATCCCCTTGAATGGTAATTAAGGTTAATATCAAAATTGAAATGAGTAGAAGATCATAAATGCATCTAAGTGGCCCAAGTGACGAAGTTTTTCGTCTTCATTTTATAGTCGTTTGTATAGTAATGTGGTAAATTACATTATATCTTGAACACAAACAATACCTTGGATTTTCTAAGCTCCCAACTTATTTAAATATTCAAAAACCTTCCATTCTTACATAAGACCGTTGTAAGTAAGCAATGCATATGCAACAAACGTTTCAGCCTTTGTATTCGATCCCTCTGTCGTAGCTCCACCCCTTTCTGATTAACTCTAATATCGTAATTAAGAAGCTCTAACCACTGAACCAGCTTTTGAGTACGTAGATGGCGCCAATGTCGATGACTGCAATTCCTTCAAGTATTTACTCTTGTTAGGCAGAGGGCTGACAACAACATGGTTAATTGATGTATTTTGCTGCAAATGAATACCATGAGTTTTCTAATGTTTTTAAATAATTTTCTTTATTGAAATAACAGAAAAATGTAAAGTTTTCCACATAAAAAAATAAACTTCGCAAAAGGTGTTACCAAACTACTGACAAACGTCGCACACGAAGGCATCCTTCTCAGTCCCGGAGCACTGTTCATGTGCCCATAAACGACACATAAGACACTGCACCCAAAGTTGTCCCCTAGTGTCTTGAGAAAAGCGCTCATCTCAAAATAAACATGTTGCATCATTGTTTTCTGGGACAAACTGTCCAATTTGGTCCATGTCAAGATCATCATCTGCAGGTGCAAATTCCTGTTCTCCATCCTTTTCCGAGCTTGATTCTCCTCTTGTTCTTTTTGTGACCTTCTTTCGACTTTCGCTGGATTCTACTGCAACTAATCTCCTCTTTCTCTTTCCATTTTTTGTTTTGTTTAATTTTTCGATTGATATTTCTAGTTCTGTTTTATAAGGGGATGAAGTTACAACTTGTGATTTGGAAGGCTTTCGTCCCCTGGTAGTTACTCGCCTCTTAACCAGTGGAACAGGTGAAATATCGAATGGACTGACTATGATTTTTGAACACCCTGGTAGGGAATCCAGATATTTGGAACGGCCTGGTTGGGAATCTAGATCTTTTGAACACCCTGGTTGGGGATCCAGATATTTGGAACCGTCTGGTTGGGAATCTAGATCTTTTGAACACCCTGGTTGGGGATCCAGATATTTGGAACGGTCTGGTTGGGAATCTAGATCTTTTGAACACCCTAGTTGGGGATCCAGATATTTGGAACGGTCTGGTTGGGAATCTAGATCTTTTAAACACCCTGGTTGGGGATCCAGATATTTGGAACGGTCTGGTTGGGAATCTAGATCTTTTGAACACCCTAGCTGGGGATCCAGATATTTGGAACGGTCTGGTTGGGAATCTAGATCTTTTAAACACCCTGGTTGGGGATCCAGATATTTGGAACGGTCTGGTTGGGAATCTAGATCTTTTGAACACCCTAGCTGGGGATCCAGATATTTGGAACGGTCTGGTTGGGAATCTAGATCTTTTAAACACCCTGGTTGGGGATCCAGATATTTGGAACGGTCTGGTTGGGAATCTAGATCTTTTAACCATCAACATCAGTAATTGTAGAACGAGATTGTGGGTTTGCAGCTGAGTTTCTGAGCCTGAACTACATGATTTTTCGGATTCAATTATTTCGACAATAAAGTCAAATTAAACATAGATCAAACCTGTCAAACCTGTAAAATGGATCCGGGAGATGGTAAAATAGGATTTGACAATATTTAAATGTAAACTTAAGCCTGATCTGGCAGATGGCGACAGTTAGTTTCGAGATGGACAGGAGGCCCATATTAAGTGCCTGGCCCATATTCGGACCATCTCCTCTACCTAATTCAGTTTAAGAAATTTTCTGGACAACCTTATTAAAATAACGGGAACCTTTTGAACCACGACCTGAGAGGAGTTTTGGCAGGGGAATATGAAAACTAAAAATATTCACTAAATTAAAATCAATATAAAATATTTACACTGGAATCTTTAGACATCGAAATAAGTTGAGGAGACAGATATTACAGTAAACTACGTAATTGCTTCAAATTTGTTCAAACAATTTGGTAATTCTGGTTAATACGGAAAGAATGATACGCGATTTTTACTTTTACCATTCACACATTATGGCCAATCAAGCTACTAGAATTTAAACTGGAATATAAATTTAGAAAAATCACCTCAGCCTAAAAAGGTTCATTCACTGATACCTAAAAGACCTATTCTACCTCCTTTCTTCTCTACTCGTTCCCGAGGAAACTGAATGAAAGTGTTTTCTTCCATTCCACATAATTTACATTCCCCTCCTCCTCCTTGCTCTTTCCATTACTGTCTTAGTGAATCCTTCCATTTTGTGGTGAACTAAAAACCCACATCGTTGAAGAAGTCCGAAAATGGGAAAAGTGCAGCTTAGTTGAGAAATACTCCAGGTCAAAGATAGGCAAAAAGGTTATAACTACCTTCTGCTCACTAAGCTTTAGAAATCTGATCTCAGAATAATCATTATCACTGGTCACTGCTCACTTAGATACCATCTCTGTAAGATGGGCAAAGTGGACAGTGGAACACATTATCTGAAATTGTCTGGAACAGGTCTACTTATGCCCGATTTCACCAACCAGGGTAATACCTAAATCGGATTTAGCAATTCCTAAATGTTTACGTCTTACCACGCACTAAGTAATACCAAAAAGTGATAAGAAATACCTAATATTATCACTCTTGGTGAAGCTTCAAGACGGCTAAGCCTTTCTCAGAAGCCTAGATCTTTTAGACTAAAATATAGATGTAGGGTATACACAAAAGATCTTATAGGTAGCAGTGTTGTATGCCAACCGTACCGATCAACCCCCTCGTAATCCAATCTAATATAATCTATTGTATCCTTTTTGTGTGCGAAATAAAATATTATCCCATCCCTTTCTCGTACGTTATCCAATCCATCGATATCCCTTTTAACGTTCTACAGCTCCAAATTTCGAACGTATTGGTATTGCATCTTACCGATAACTCTCATGTTCACGTTATTCTGACTTACCATGCGGATTACTCCACAACTGTTGTCCCAACGAAGCACTTTTCTAGTACGATTGATGTGGGTGTCGGGACATAACGATATTCCTGGATATGAACTCGCGAGAAGAATTTTAGCAACGATATAGTTGGACCAGAACCAATCCAAAGAAAATGCCAACATAGACTACATTGGATAAACACTCCAAAGCAGGTACATAGTAAGACCTTTATAAGTGACACGTGTTAAACGGGCGCAAGAACTAATGAAAAAAATACAGATTCTGATGGATGGAGAAGTTAGTTATTTATTTATTTAATTTAAGATGTTCTCCATTCATACATTCGTTTGCGTTGTGCTCAATGCCCGAGGGACTTGAACTAAATTTTTGTACCATATGCTATATTATCCACTTCCATTCCAGAATCTTCGTGTCTTCAATATAAGCCGCTTATTTGACTGGGAGAATTAGAGTAGTTGTAATGGTGGTATTATTTCCTCTCCAAAGTGCTTCCGCCTGAGTCATTGTAGGTTCTCACAAAAGCAGAGTATGTGAGTAGGTGTTAAATCACATAGGTTCTAACTTTTCCGATTTTGTACAGATGTTTCCTCAGAGTTCAGTGTCCAGGTCGGTAACTGTCTTCAAATATCTCTTACCCAATTTCAATAGTCTGGTTGGGAGTTCCTTGTCTACCTTGTTCGGTAAACTCTCTGTATGGAGGTGACCTTATGTCAATCTCCATTTGAATTCGTGTTCTTCAGCTAGCCAGTTCCTGATTTTCCCTCTTATGCAATCCTTTGTGATTCCAGTGTTGTCTCTTGCCAGCCTATGAAACGATTTTCCAATCAAGCCCCAAATGAGTTTCGAACATTATGTTACATTTCTGGGGTTTAAAAAATAATAGTTCAAAACTATTACAACGCTTTACAAAATTTGAAAAATAATTTTCAAAGAACAGACCGTTCACTAAGAAGCAACAACTACTTCTCGGGCTATATGTCCCGACAGACATTGAATTACACTTCTAAAGTAAACAGGGTTGGTATAATTTGGAGTGGTGACCATAGGGGGGAGGGGGTTAAAGTTATGTTATAATTTCTACATATGAGCAAAATAGCTTTATATAATTTTTGACGTGTTTTTTCATTTTTTAATAAAATTAACGCCTTCAGAATTATGTGGGTTGGATAGTTTTCATTGAAATGCTCTGTATATTTATTTTGACTGACAAATAAAAAACGGGACACATCTAGTATATTTTTTGTTACATAACTCTTACTAACGTTTCTACAAATATTTCTTTTTATCCGTTCGGTATGTCTAAACTCCAGAGATATATTTTAAAGAGTGACCTTTTTCTTTCAAACATTACTAAAATTGAACCTTTGTCAGCTCTTGGTCTAATTTCACCCTTACTCAAGGAGAGTTTCCAGAGAGTTGGGAGTTGGAAAGGGAGTTTCGTATCGTTGTTTTGGAAGTTGGAGGATGTGAGTCAGAGAAATAGAGATGCGCTAACACTACCAAATTGATTAAATTTAGTTGTAGGAGGTAAGGTGAGAGATAGGTGATCCGGCGAAATAATTTATTTAGGTCCCTATACCCTATACTTTATTGAAATATTACATTTTTATTTGGTTTGACCCTACTGTACGTGTTATTTTAAGAAACAACATGATATTATTTCGACGAATACAATATTGTTTCGTATTGATAATAGTTATTTATTGTATAAGTGTATTAGATATTGTTTTATCCTCGCAAAAAAGTTTAAGTGTCATTTAGAACGAGATTTCATCAAAAAGTGATTTCACATTTCGCTCTGACAGCAGCTGTAACGTCAAAAATTATTGAAATTAATTTAAAAAATAACTAAAATTGATTTAAGGTACGTTTACATTCACTTCCAATTTGAATTGCAATTGGAAATTTTTGACAGCTAAATGATTGACCGTTTACATTGAAAATTGAATTGTTTTTTAGGTTACCTATCAATGAAAATGTAAACAAAATAAAAA
The DNA here is from genome assembly GCA_947563755.1 of Lochmaea crataegi. NCBI lineage: Eukaryota > Metazoa > Arthropoda > Insecta > Coleoptera > Chrysomelidae > Lochmaea > Lochmaea crataegi. The sequence continues at coordinate 17,188,931 of OX387433.1, forward strand.
TATAATTATTTTTAAAGTTTTGTAAAAATGGACACTAGAGATACTTTTAGAGTTTGTATATTAGGGGCTCTTAGTGCTGTAATTGGTGTTATGCGATTTAGATTAAAAAAAAAGAAAAATTCAAAAAATTTCATCCGCAATAGACGAGTTTGGGTAAAAGACATTTATTTAAAACGACACCAGTTTGGATTTTTTCATAATTTAGTAGCTGAAATTCGAAGAAGTGATCCTGAACTATTTTTTAATTTTACTAGGATGAGTATTTCATCTTTTGATTATTTACTTTCAATTTGTGGACCCCATTTAAAAAAAAACTCATCTAGAGAGGCTATACAACCGAGTATACGACTTATACTGACATTAAGGTTTTTGGCTACAGGAGATTCTTATGTAAGTCTTGCCTATGCATTTAGAATTCACAAATTGACAATTTGTAATATCATAAGGGAAACTTGTTTTATGGGAAATATTGTCACCAATTTATTTAAAAAAACCAAAATCTTGAAAGAACACAAGAACCTACACTACAACAAAACAGAAAACTAACCTTTAAATGTCAAATTTATGAATTCTACGAATTTTTTCTTGACCATGTCAAGCTGCTTGAAAGTGAGCGTGACCTTGAAAATAAATTTCAAAATAAACGACAATAGAGTTTGTCATTTGTCAAGCTCCAAATTTTCACTTCCAATTTAAATTGGAAGTGAATGTAAACGTACCTTTAAGGTTGTATTTTTCATTACTTCACTAGTGGATAAAGTGATACTTTATATGCTTCATAAGTGATGTTGTCCCTTCTAATTAAAAACCAGAATGGTTGGTTATATCTTGCAGATATACCAACCCCGTTTAACTTAGGAGTGTAATTCATTGTCTGTCGGGCATATAGCCCGAGAAGTAGTTGTTGCTTCTTAATGAACGGTCTCTGTTCTTTGAAAAATATTTTTCAAGAACTTTGTGAGGCGTTATAATAGTATAACTATTATCTTCGACATCTATTAATAACACGCTTTACTAAAATATGACAATTTTTAAAGGAAACTGTAATTAAGTGAAAAACCATAAAACTGAGATGATTTTTTATCAATATAAAATTTTGGTTTGTGGTTAGATGTGGGGATGTCGCTGATATCGCATTCTTAGCATTTCCTTTACTGGGGTTAATGTATTGATGTGGTTTCAGCGATGTCTCCAGTCCAGGATTATGGTCTCAGAGCTTCTGGACGGATGACATCTACCTTGTACTGATGAGTAGCAAATACGACGAAACCGGTCTATAAGTGATGTTTGTACTTTCTAATAACAAACCAGAATGGTTGATTATATCTTGTAGATATACCAACCCTTATTAAACTATTATCTTCGTCATCTATTGAAGCTTGCTTCTTATTTCACGACATAGGACTTTTGGGAAGGCTAGTGAACTCGTGAAACGTGTGATGTTACGAAAAAGCGTTCGTCACGCGATGACTCATTAGAAAGAGAGAGACGCAGGCCATAGTGTACGTTCAGTGCAGAGAGAGAGAGGCGTGTCGCTGTCAAAATTTTGAAAAAATGGTCAATAATTTATCAAAACTGTCAAAAATGGTCAATAATTGTTGAAAATTGTCAAAATTTTTGAAAAATGGTAAAAATTTTTGAAAAATTGTCAAAAATGGTCCATTATTGTCAGTACCTGTCAAAAATGGTCAATAATTGTCAGAAACTGTCAAAAATGGTCAATAATTGTTAAAATTTTGAAAAATGGTTAAAAATTGTCCAGATTTTGGAAAAATGGTCAATAATTATAAAAAAGTTGTCACAAATGGTCAATAATTGTAGAAAATTGTCAAAAATGGTCAATTATTGTCAGAGCCTGTCAAAAATGGTCAATAATTGTTAAAATTTGGAAAAATGGTCTAAAATGGTCAACATTTTTGAAAAATTGTCAAAAATGATCAATAATTGTCAAAACTGTTAAAATTATCAATAATTGTTTAAAATGGTCAAGAATTGTTGAAATTTGAAAAAATTGTCAAAAATTTTGAAAAAATGGTCAATTATTGTCAAAAATTGTCAAAATTTTGAAAAAATGGTCAACAATTTTAAAAAACGGTCAATAATCATAAAAAACTGTCAAAAATGGTCAATTATGATCAGAACCTAACAAAAATGGTCAATAATTGTAAAAATTTGGAAAAATGATCTAAAATGGACAACATTTTTGAAAAATTGTCAAAAATTATCAATAATTGTCAAAATTGGTCAATAATTGTTAAAATTTGAAAAAAAGGTCATAAGATATCGCAATTACGATATGGCCAATAATTTCAATGACTATCGACGAGAAATGGTTTTGTTGCACATTCCTTTTATAAGTGAAGATAATGATGTTCTTGCATTCTTTTGCGCGTATTTTTATTGATGGTTTTCCCATCCTCGCATTCTATTGTGCATAAGAAGCAAGCTTCTGTAGGCGGTCCGACGACCGCTCACCTTTTTTATTATTATTTAAAACTAAAGAACACGTAGACCATAAAAAAATTATGTATGCAATTTCTGGAGAATTTGGCATAATGAGGTCTTGTCCCATCTTGCTTAAACTATATTTGTACATATTCGTGATCATTTTTTTAAATCGTATATTGTAATAACTAAGGAACTTGTAATGATTGTAACATAATAGGCCTTCTCAGTCAATCTTTTTATTGCTTTAATTTTAGGTATTTTATAAAAAAATTGATTGATAAAATTGTATTAAGAAAATTTAATTATTAATTTGAGTTTAGTTATTTAAATTCAATGATTACGAAAACATTTACAATCCAAGTTGGGACAAAAATATCAACATTTTTTTAGATGGAATATTACGGCCGTAATCGGAAACAAATCATTTTCCTGAATTTTCGAATCAATTCTGATGGAGCTTGCGACGCACCTTGCAAGAACAACGTAGCACACTCGAAATTGGAGTCTTTCACGCTAATATCTCTTTCAGTTTTTCTCACACAAAAAAATTTTGGACATCAAAATTGTGGGAAATCTTATGCCCCATAACATAAGAAAAGTAGATCTGAAAAAAATGTATTCAGTCCTCAATTTTTCAAAAATTGGTAAGTAATTTGAAAAGTTGGTTATTTAAGCAACACGTATAATCAAAAAGACAAAATCAAGGTGATAAAGAAAATGTTTCTGAAAAACTTGATGATTTTAAATTTGGAAAATTCAAAAGCAAAAGCAAAGGCATTCAAAAAGCACACATTTTGAAAAAAAAAACAATTTTCAAACAATCATTAGAAGCCGAGAAAAAGAAAGTCAAAGTTCGCTAGGCACTGACAGAATTTTATAAGAATTGACACAATGACGCCCAATCGTTGCGCGCTAGGATAATTGCCCCTTTTGTACAAATGCAGTGGTACAACGAGAATAGATAAATGAATTCATTCACAGATGGGATTCAATAATCTAAAGAATCTATCACGAACTTAAAATTCCTTTTAGTATTTTGTCAGCCTAGCGAACTTTGACTTTCGTTTTCTCGGCTTTTAATGATCGTATTGAAAAAATTATTTTTCAAAAAGTGTGGTTTTTGAAGGCCTATCTTTTTATAATTCGAAAAGCAGGTTGCAATGAATTTTTCAACAATAAATCTTGAAAAAAAAGTTTTTTTAGTTTAAGCGTTAAAAATACATGTAAATAGAATTTTGCTCATATGACTACAACTCTTACTCTGTCGATTACGGAAAACCGCATCTCAAAATAATTGTTAATGTTCATAAAATGAACCGCGATTGAAATAGTATATTGTATACCTAGGCGGTAAAGTGGCATTTTTCAGGCCGAAAGAAGATATGGACAGGCGAGGAGCAGCCGAGCCTGGCCACTTCTTGAGGCCTGAAAAAAGCACTTTACTGCCATGGTTTACACATAATTTTTTATCCTACACAATGATTGTTGGTAATATTTGTTATTATTTAATTCGGACAAATACGTTAAAATTACATTTTCGCTATAATTTTTCACTTGCTTGGAGGCACACCAGTCCATAAATAGTTTGTATTAGAGGCTGTATTTCGCTTTCAATTTTTCCGGTAATAAGTCAAGCGTGACCTGGTTAGCTTTATCTGTTATTTCAGGCGGAGTAAGATACATTATTTCATCTGATTCAGGCTCCATAACTGACAAGTTAACTTCAAACAAACATCAAAATACAACTTATGATTGAATTTGCAGACATTGACAAATGCTAACAGTTTATTTTTATACTGACGTGTTGTTTACTTGTCTAGCTAGCTAGCGTGGAAACGTAAAATTTATTTTCTCGGCTAGCCGTAGAAAAGGTAACTTTCTCGTCTCCGTACAGCTGGTAAAATTCAACTTTCTCATAGTGTAGGATAAAAAGTGAGTTTGCGCGGCCGCCATTTTGAATTTTCTAAATTTAAAAACAACAACTTTTTAGAAATATTTCCTCTATATTTCTTCATATTATCACCCTGATTTTGTCATTTTGTTTATGCTTGCCGCTTAAATAAACAAAGTTTCACATTGTTTAACAATTTTTGAAAAATTAAGGTTTTTTTTTCAAATATACTTTTATCATCTTAAAGATTTCCTACAATTTTGATGCTCACATTTTTTTGCGTTTAAAACGTAAAACGTAAAAGTTTACAATTTCGAGTTCTCTACATTGTTCTTGCAAGCAGCTTCGCAAGCTCCAGCGAAATTTATTCGAGAATTTAGGAAAATTATTTTTCGACCTTACTTCCCCGTACTATCAGATAACTATTGATGAGGAGAATTTTTTTAATAAGTTCAGTATAACATTTTTTTTATTTTTATTGTATCGTGAAAAATATACCGGTTAACTTTTGTTTTTATAAGTCTCCTGTTGTACTTGTGTTCTCGTAACTTCTTTTGTCTTATTAAATTTTAAGCGGTTTATGCGACTTCTCAGTGATTTTTCATAATGCTCTGCACAACTTCATAAAAGTTGCGACTCGTTCGCCATGCTATCTCTCTCCTTATTTCGCAATTTTACTCTTTCTAACGGAATTTAATGAATTCTTAAGTAAGAGTAATTTAATAAAATAGAGTGAATATTTCCACAAGACTCCTTCTCGCGGGTTGGAAGACTTTTTATAAAATAGAGAGAACAGCTGCGGTGTTATTATATTTCTGTTTAGTATAAAGTTAACCAGGAACTATCTTTTTAGGTAGACATATTTAATAAATTTTAAATGATAATTTGTTTGCTTCCGAAATAAGTTTAAGAGTTTACTTAATGAAGATTGCTCCAACATAATGCTTTTAATAAAAACAAAAATTCAAAGGATGATTACTTACGCACTCGAAACAACAACTATAAACAAAAAAGAAGAAGAAGATCTAAAAATAATAGAAAGGAAAATATTGAGAACAATATTTGGAACAAACATAACAAGAGATGGAGAAAGGAGATTAAAAAGAAACATAGCAATAGAAAAGGGAGCAGATGGAGAAAATATAGTCCGATATATAAAAGCAAGAAGACAAAATACGTACTTATTTGATATTTATTAATGAAAATTACAATAGACCAATTTGTATAATATGTTAGGTTAGTACAGGACAACATCGATCCAGTAACATGTTGCACAATTTTTTTATTTTCCCCCCAAAATCTCTAAAAATTTCAGTTTCTGTGGAAATTCACCTTCTTTACGGTATATACGCCCTGAAAGCATCTTTAAAAACTCATTTTCACCTTTTAGAAGTAATATTTTTAAAATTAATTTCCTCAAGATCCTTCTTATATTACAGAGATCTGCTCTACTATGAGACCCAAATTCCAGATGAGGTAATTGTATTTTTATCCTGTCTCTACAACAAAAGATATTAAAGTTTTTGTTTTTCTCTTGCTCCTCAAGAAGACAGAGAATATAAGATCAAAGAACAACAAAATTAATACTCTCATGTGACTTTTAACGTATGTTCTGAAATTTTTGGCAGAAAATATTTATCAAATTTTTTTTTAATGAAGAAATTTATTTAAACACTAACTAGTTATCCTAAATTACAACTCAATACTTAACTAAACTACACTATAGAATTATGTGGAGCGGCCCATTCTGCTCTACCAGAAGCAATTTTCTTCGATGTCTCTCATTAGGTCCTGGACGGAATTCAGATTAATATTTTTCGTAAATTCCCCGTCTCGATTGTTCATCATCTTGGGCATCCTAGCCTCCATGGTAAACCTTCCTAGACAGTAATGCCCAAAAATCCCCAATTGGGCGAGCCTGCGGCAAGTTTGGAGGACTATCGTTTTTGTGGTATTGTCGAAACCAGATTTACTGCATGGCTTTGGAATTTGTTACAGCTATGACGAAGTAATGAGGTACAAATCCTCAGTGGACTTTTTGACTTAAGATCAATTAGGTCCAAGAATATACCAGAAACTTCCCCAGAAACAGAAGCTAAGATACATCTGCCATCGTTTTTTCTTTCATTCGTAATAAAATGGGCGAGTTCTGTTTTTTGGATCCCGTGAACTTTGACCTTGAATATTTTAAGTTGTCCAAAAGTGCCACGCTGGCACCCCTCATATTATGGTTCAGTATATCAAATAGAACTAAAATCAATCATAAAAAATTAGTTGTACCTTAATTTTCACATTTGGTGGCCAGACTACTAGTCTCCTCGTTGACATTCCAACCAGGTTTTTGGCTCTTCCCCGAATATCTCTGACCCCTGTGCAGTAAATACACGTGGTCTTCCACTTTTTGGGAGATTCAGACATGGTATTCCCTGCTCGTACTCCGCTATTGTTCTATAAATGGTTCTGCGTGAATATTTTCATTCTGGAGTATTCGATAGATTTTAGTTTTGGGTACCCGCCCAACCAACTTGTAGATACTTGTTCTTATTTCTAATTTATACGACATCTTGAAGCGAAAACTTCAAAATAAATAAATCTCAACTGACAGTAAACAAACTTATATTTCCAAAGGCAACTTGATATTATTTTGTAAGCCACTGAATTTTGTGCCAAAACTTTTAGGACGTTAAGTACTGATAATAAATGTCAGTTCCATTTTGAGTTATATACAAAAAAATCAACTCAAGCTCACTTTTTAAATACGATTTGAAATGTTGGAACAATAGAACAACCAATGAAATTGATTGGTACAAAAAAAATTATGGAAAATTTTCCCAAATTTTTGACAATTATTGACCACTTTTGACCATATTTCAAAATTTTTGACAATTTTTCAAAATTATGGACCATTTTTGACAATTATCGACCATTTTTCAAAATTTTAACAATTATTGACCACTTTTGACCATATTTCAAAATTTTTGACAATTTTTCAAAATTATGGACCATTTTTGACAATTATCGACCATTTTTCAAAATTTTAACAATTATTGACCACTTTTGACCATATTTCAAAATTTTTGACAATTTTTCAAAATTATGGACCATTTTTGACAATTATCGACCATTTTTCAAAATTTTAACAATTATTGACCAATTTTGACAATAATTGTCCATTTTTGACAATTTTTGATAGTTTTTGACAATTATTGACCATTTTTGATAATTTTTTTTTTATTTTTGACCATTTTTGAAATTTTTAACAATTATTGACAGTTTTTGAATATTTTTGACAATTTTTGACAATTTTTGACAATTTTTGACAATTTTTGACAATTTTTGACAATTTTTGACAATTTTTGAATATTTTTGAATATTTTTGAATATTTTTGAATATTTTTGAATATTTTTGAATATTTTTGAATATTTTTGAATATTTTTGAATATTTTTGAATATTTTTGAATATTTTTGACAATTTTTGACAATTATTGACCATTTTTGACAGTTTTTGACAAAAATTGTCCTTTGTCCATTGTCCAGTCAGGTCAGAAGTCAGAAGGGCGGTTTCATAAATATTCACCAATTGAGTTAATTCGGAGGGCGTTGTTTGATTAAATAAGATTCCTTTTTTGCGCTAGAGCGTAAAGTAATTAGTCATTTTACGCGCGACTGTAGAAAAAATGATTTCCTCTCCTACTAGAAAAATAAAACCATTTATGTAACTTCTGTATACAAACCTACGACCACAAATTACAGTGAATTACAAATAACTAGCGGACTCGACAGACGTTGTCATGTGCTAAACTCTTTTTGATAGTAGGTATATATTTCCTGAAAATTCGAATTTCCTGATTTTTTTTCTTCCATTTTTACGGTCAAACATATTTTTTTTGTTGCGAGAATTTGACGCATTTTTTTGAAATTATCGTAAAAACTCCTTTGCAAAAAGTCATCAAAATCGGACCAACCGTTTAAGAGAAGTTTAATATTAACACGATTGCAACGCCACCTACTGGGACTAATTTTGAGTCTAAATCATCCAGTTACTTACGCAAACACAAAATTTCATAAAAATCGGACCAACCGTTTGGGAAAAGTTCAGTATTAACCCAATTGCAGCGCCACCTACTGGGACTAATTGTAAATTTAAACCATCAGTTACTTACACAAACACACAAAATTTCATTAAACTCGGCCTATACATTTAAGAGTTGTTCATTATGAACTCGATTGCAATGCCACCTACCGGGACCAATTGTGAATCTAAACCATTATCGAATCCACTTGAACACACACAAAAAATTTCATCAAAATCGGTCCAGCCGTTTAGGAGGAGTTCAGGAGTTCACATGAAGATAAGAGCGAATCTTCTTCCACATCGTCATTCGATTGATGAATGATTTTTTGGATTGATTCTTCTAGAGTTTTTTATTTTGGTTTATTCTATGAATGGACTGCAACAAATTGTGTCTCAGCCCTAGTTAGATTACCTCATTAAGCTCAACCTCCACAAGGAAATTGATTATATGTGAAGAGGTAAGTCTATCTACAACCTAGAGACGCGCAAACGCAGTTCCTAGGATATACAGTTGGACTTCTCAGTAGCCACACAGAATGTGTTCAACCGATTCACTCGGTAATTCCAGCCAGCTTGTTCCTGCTCAGATCATAGTTTAGTTCGCAATATCCAGTAAAAATTCCGGTTATAGACCATATACAGTTCGGCTTAACTGATTCTAAACAATAACTTTTAAACAGGGTACGAAGAAGGAGTATGTTATGGTTTGCAGAGCTTCAACTATAACAGATCCTTGAGAAGCCGTTGCTAGTTGATCCAGTGGATCCAGTGGATCTGGTGTTCTTTTATGCGAGTTTAAGATAAAGCGACTCTAGATGGAGGAGATTGGAGTGCCCCAGGGTTCGGTTTTGGGACCGACCCTCTATAAGTGTATGTATGATGAGGTTTGCGGGATAGAAGGATGTAAGAGTACGGTGTAAGCGAACGATGTGTGTCTGGTATGTACGGCAAAGGTGGAGATAGAAAGAAAAGCGGAGAGAATGTGTAGGAAGATTGTGGAGAAGATAGAGCGGTCCGGACTGGAAGTGGCTAAAGATAAGACGGTGGGGTTGCTATTGAAGGAACGGAGCAAGACGAGGGCGATGGAGAAGGGAAGGAGAATTCGTTTGGAGGAGTCTGGGAAATACCTAGGGGTGTGCTTTGATAGTCAATTATCCCTCAGAACTCACATGTTAAAAGCGGCACAGGAAGGGAAAGTAAGAGCAGCATGCCTGGGAAATAGATGTGTAATGTGAAAGGGCCGGGAGAGTGGAAGAGGAGGGTAATTGGTAGGACGGTAGAGCAGTGTATGCTGTACGGTGCGGAGGTGTGGGGTAAAAGTGAGGGAGTGAATACGTGGGTTAGGCCACTCCTGCGGGTGCAGAGAGCGATACTCCTGATGGTGGTGCAGGGGTACAGGACAGTGGGTGGACTGGCAACAGCGGTGCTGTCAAGTTCCTACCCATTGGACGCGATGGCTAGAGCCAAGAACAAACGCTGGAGGGGTGTGACCAGAGAGGAAGTACAGGAATGGATGGTGGAGGAAATGGACAGAAGGTGGGAGGAGTATGAGGGCACGCTAAAAGGAGCGACTGGGAGTAGGAGAGATTGGATGGACCAGAAATTTGGGAGGTGAACTACTTCTTGACACAGGTGCTCACTGGACATGGGTCGAGAGTAGGGTACCTCCGCAAGATTGGGAAAAGAGAGATTGAAGTGTGCGAGAGGTGTGAAGTGGAGGATGATGTGGAGCATGCGTTCAGATTCTGGAAGAACGAGGAAGTGCTGAAGAAGTTAGAAGGGAAACTAGGGGATGCGGTGTATTGGGAGAACATGGTGGAGATAATGTTGAGGGGGGAGGATAAATGGATAGAGGTAAGTGGCGTAGTGGAGAGCATGATAAGGGGGAGAGAAGGAATCGATATAGAGGTAGAAGTGATAGGTGGAGTGAAGACGTCGGTGTGATCGGAAAGTGTACGAGGGATCGCCGCCCGTCTCGATGTATGCTAGTGACTTCGAGGCGGGAGTAACGGCGAGTTTGAGGTTGTTTCCCCTTGGGGATGAGTCCAACACATTTGAACATGAGTTTCCCATCTCGACCCAAAAAAAAAGTTAAAACGTGATGATAGCAATGCGCTGTACATGTTTAGGGATATATACTGCACGGTTAGAATTCCTGGATGGATCATAGGGAGTTGTCTGCAACGAATTATTCAATCAAAGGTGTTTTGAGTTATTCGTGGAGCTACTTGGATCTGAGGTATACAGAGTAGTTTTCTCCAATTTTATAATTAATAAATTTTTTTAAATTATCCACATTCATTGTTTAGACCTACTTTGGTTTATGCATTCTTTCCATTTTACCTGGTCGTGGTTCCTTCTGAGTATCTTTGACTGTCTTAGACCTATTGGATCCGTTATTGTCGATTTTTCGATTTCACCTATTCCTAGGGGATTTAATTGTAGAAACACCGTATTCATGTTTCTATAATTAGAAGAAACGGAAGATAGTTTTTCTGGTTAATTTAATAAAAATATATTCTCGATGGAATAAAACAATTTAATTTGTTTAAATTTTCATTATATTTTAACCTATGTTCAACTTAAACTTGTGACACAGCAGCTTTATCGAACGGGTGTAAGTCATCATATCAAGCGCGTCACAAGTTTAAGTTGAACATAGGTTCAAATATAATGAAGATTTAAACAAATTAAATTGTTTTATTTCGTCGTATGGATCTTCATCAAGTAAAAGCCTCATATATTCAGAATATATTTTAATAAAAATTTAAAAAATACGAAAAATGTTTTTAACGATATAAAATCGCCGGGGTGTGAATGAATCATTTGGGTACCCTTTTAGTCCTCGGATAAAATTTATATATTCGGAGTGAACTGGCCTTAACCATCACATAATGTGTCGTTCATTTGTTATTAAAGAAAGGTCGTTGGCGTAATCAACTAACTGCCTCCCTTTTGTCCTTAATGTTCTTTCATTAATATTCCTAGTGACGTAATTCATGGCTTAATACATTCGAAATACAATGACATTTTAGAATAGAATTACTGTTTCTTGTTGTAGATACAAATATTCTATTTCTGATTCTAATTATTCCCACATCTGAATGTTGCATTTCAAGTGCACATATTATAGTTAAATAAAAATGTAGTTACACTTCCTGGCACGTAAAGAACCGAATAAAAGTTGGGAACACCCCCAGTGTGCTAAAATTAGATTTAAATTCAATTGACGAGAGAATTTTATTGGGCGTTACGTTAGCAAAGTAAATACTGCAAGTAGCTCTCTTTTGCTCAACTCTCACGCTGTGACGCCTTAATTGGTTCAACACTTTAAAATGTTTTTCTTGTATCCGCACACTGTACCAATTGCTTTTTTTTCTTTTTATATTAGAATAAACGTATGTCGATGTAGTCGTTTCTACGGACGAAAATATAGAGAAGGATTAATGTATTTGAGGGAAATAAATTTTGGGAATGAGATCTCAAACTAAATCAGAAAATGTATTTTTTAATAGCATCATTTAGAAGTGAAATTTGAGCGGTTATTTCAAACAAATAGAGAGTAATTTTCAGTTATTTCTGAATGGCTATAGGCAAATATACGGGGTAGAGCAAAAAAAATTAATTGGAAAGTAAAAAACAGACAACCAAATTTTATTTTTAAAATAAAAATATAAGTGTATTTTCTCCTATTGCTTTAATTAGTGCTCTCAGACAGTTTTCCATTGATTGAATTAGACTTCATATACAAAGAGAGTCTGTAATTTGGAATACATTCATTTTTTTTTAAATGCTCGGACCCTTCGATTAGTATATCCAATCGCAACTTTTTACATACAATAATAATGTAGGGCGTCGACCCAGCAATGTAGTGGAACGCATGGTGAAGCAGAGTCGTGCGCAGTTAGTACTTGGATGGGTGACCACTGGAAAGACACCGTCGTAGAGCCCATACAGCCTACAGCGAAACACCTTAGATTACTAGGGTGAGTCGCATATCACAGCTCGCAGGCACTATACCAATGAGCACGAAGTATAACGTAGATATGCATTCTTTCGAATGTGACGTAAAACCGAGGTCCCTAGTCCATGGATGTTGCTCTGCTCATAATGTTGTCCATTGACTATTTGACAATATCCTAAACGCGATCGAAATTCGTTTTGAACATTTCTAATAACTCCTCATAATTTGCCGGTAAAACTTTGCTCCCCCATAAAAAGAAATCCAAAGGATTGAAATCTGGGGATCACGGTGGTCGTTCAATAGGTCCCCTTCTACTCATCCATCTGCCTGGAAATACAGCATTGAGATAATCACGAATAGATTTTGCGAGATGGGGAGGCGCACCATCTTGTTGAAACCAGATACCTCTATTCGGGACATTAGCATGTACAGGGTTAGGAAACAAACTAGATAGTTGCGGCACTAATTCTTCTTGCAAGAATTCCAAATATCGTACTCCTTTGAGAGTTTCGTCAAAGAGTATTGGTCATATAACTTGATTTCCTACTGTCCTTGTCCATACATTCACTTTTTCTGGGCGTTAAGTATGACCTTCGCTTATCCACCGTGGATTCTTATCCGCCGAATATCGACAATTTTGTCGATTTACAGAAAACATAATGTTATCTACTAGAATGTTGTTCGTGTCCAGTTGATCCATAATTTGTTCACAAAACTGCAGTCTTCTAACAGGATCATTTTCCAGTAGGTAATTCCTGGAGGATTGTATGTGCTTTTAGAATTTGTGCTACTGACGACTATAATTTATAATCAAATAGTTTATGAGGCAGAAGTCGAGCATTCGTTTTCCGTTGTTGTTTCTAGTTGTTTCACCATGTTCTCCAATTATTGTTTCGTATTTGTCATCTCATATACCTACTCTGCTGTTGAAATCTCCTATTATGAATATCCTTCCTTTGACTTGTTCCATTATTCCAGCAAGTTCAACCCAAAACTTTTCTTTGTTTGTTGTTTTGTCGTGTTCATTTGGACCATATACAATTGGTGTGTTTTTATTTTTGATTTCTACAGTTAAAATACGTTCGGACCATGCACTCCAGTTTTGAATTTGTTTCTCTAATTTTTTATGTATTGAGCATCCTACTCCAGCTGCTGCTTTTTGATCTTGACTTATATCAATATATTATTTTTCATCATTTTCATAATTGGACACTCTATATATTATTTCAAATTTGGATTAAGCTAATATAATACAGGGTGGTTCAAAACAATGTTTAGAACATGGTGAGCTAAATATAATGCATACCTTGCTTCTTCATGACTTATTTCACGGGCGCAATTATTTTCATAAACATCGCCACTTTGGTCAGAGCTTTCTGTAGAGGTCTGGTCATTTAGAGAATCACGATTTATAATCTGAAACTCTTTGTCTTTAATGTTATAAATGAAACTAACTGTTTCTAATTAATTCCACTATTTAATTGAAAGATTTATGAAAATTATTAAAGAATATTGATAATTATTTCGATATTGACATATCATCGTCAGAATGACAGAAGTTACATTTTATGTGATACCTACTTGATGTTTAATATTTTGGCTAGACCAAATAGTAAGTGACCTATCTTGTGATTGACTTAATATATAAAAAAATTCTGTTAAAAATGCTGACTCAAATAGGTAATAGGAGGTAAAATAATATACGTTGAATAATTGGTTTAGCGGACTGTATTTCTTAATTGTTGCTCGATGTAAAACAGAATCTGAAGTCTAAAGTGACGTTTATAATCTTTGTCTTTGTTATGATACTCCATCTATTCCTGTATTTTTTCATTGTCGATTCCAAATCTTTGATTCCCGATGCAATTCATGATATTTATGTTTTAGGTTGATAAGGAACCAAGCATTTTCAGTTTTGACTTTATCCAGCCTTTACATACATCTCATTATTTCAATGGAACCAAACTGCTGGTCTAGTAAACTGAGGAGGAAACTCACTGTCTTCTGTAGTTTGGTATTAATGGCACAAAACATCCAGTTTAAAGGAACTAAATTAAAAAGTTCTTTGCCTTTATTTAACTTAAGTACAGGATTCCTGTATTTTAGATTGGGAATATCCTCAAAGTTGGACTCACTGGGCATGTCAAAATAAAAAAGAGTTTAATAAGGGAACTACAAAACGAACGTTGCAATAACTCTCTATTTTCAGCTAAAAACGCAATCAAATGCACACTGCTCGTTCGCAGAAAAACATAGCAATGTCAAGGCAAATCCCTCCTTTTTTGAAGAGAAAACTTCTTTTGGCGCATCGCACACAGATTTTTCCGTAGGTAGTAAGTTAGGCTGATCCGTCATGCTCAGAGATGAAAGCCTCAATCGGGTGAACTCGGGACCGCCGAGTGTACCCGAGCGAGAAAGATACAGTCAGCTGCTCTTCACTGTTGTGTCGCTGTTTGGTATATTCAATTCATACCTAATAATTGTCTTTGTCAATTTAATAGTTATTATTGGTACGTAATAATAATTATTTTAATAAAAAAGCGTGAAGAAGAAAATTGCGAAATAAACATTGATGACAATTCACCGCCACTACAAGTTCAAGCACATGCATCGGTTGCTCCCACTTCTCAATTCAACAGATCATCGACATACAGTTTTCACTTCTGCCGTGCGGTCTTAAGCACACACTCTAATTTTAGCTATGTGCGTACAAAATGTTTGTCATACATAGACATAGAATGTCATCGTCGTCAAACATTCTCGATAAAAGCCAGTCAGCAACGAACTAAACAAGCCAGTTTGGTGTAGTCGAATTTATTTTCGCAGTATAACTGCTGCGGCAAGCCGCTGAATTTTATGCCGCTTGTGCCACCGGCCTAGCCCGCTTTTAGACTATAATGGGTGTTATTCTTTCGGCTCGGCTAGAGGATCAACAAAAATTAATTTAATAGATATCGAAGAATAAAAATATATTATTCCAACGCCTTGACAAAGTTTTGAAAAATAATTTTTCAAAAACAGTGACCGTTCAACGAAGAAGAAACAACTACTTCCCGGGCTACATGCCCCGACAGACATTGAATTACACTTCCAAGTCAAAGGGGGTTGGTAAATCTACAAGATTTAAACCAACCATTCTGGTTTGCAACTAGAAGGGACAACATAACTTGTAGACCGGTTTCGGCGTATTGCGCCTCATCAGTACAAGGTATATGTTATCGTCCGAGAGTTAATCCCGAACTGAAATGTGACTATAATTATTTATCGATATCTATTGGTAAAACGCTTTACTAAATACGACAATTTTACAGGAAACTGTAATAATTCATTTTTGTTTCAAGCCCACGTGGCTTGTTGTCTCATTCGAATTTTGGTTTGTGACTTAGAGGTGAGATGTCGCTATTTTCGCAACTAAAACATTTCAGTAACTGGGCGAGATGTATAGTTGTTGATTATAGTCACATTTCAGTCCGGGATTAACTCTCGGACGATAACATATACCTTGTACTGATGAGGCGCAATACGCCGAAACCGGTCTACAAGTTATGTTGTCCCTTCTAGTTGCAAACCAGAATGGTTGGTTTAAATCTTGTAGATTTACCAACCCCGTTTGACTTAGAAGTGTAATTCAATGTCTGTCGGGGCATGTAGCCCGGGAAGTAGTTGTTTCTTCTCCGTTGAACGGTCACTGTTTTTGAAAAATTATTTTTCAAAACTTTGTCAAAGCGTTGGAATAATATATTTTTATTCTTCGATATCTATTGGTAAAACGCTTTACTAAATTACGACAATTTTACAGGAAACTGTAATAATTCATTTTTAAAAATTAATTTCTCGGTGTTTCATTTTTCAACTATATTGAATAACTGGAATATGATTTAGTGAAATATTCAATTAACCATGCATTGTGTTAAACGCAATAGTTTTATTTCAAACGATCTCGAGTCGAATTGCTCAAATTACGTAAACCTACACAAATTTCAACAAAATTATAAGCAAACTACTGGAAAATATAATTAGAAGCGATAATTGAACAATTGCCATTACGCTTTAATATTTTATTTAAGTATAAAAATCGTTCATATATATTTAAAAAAACTTTATAATATGAAGGGCCGCCTCGGGGAAACACTTTGACAATAACTAAACCGAAATTGAAGGTAGAACACGATCATTTCGGTTAGACCTATCAGATACATAATGTGGATATTTTTGTTATGTCCCTAGGATATATCAGAATTAATTTGCGTGCTTTGATGTACAAATTGAAATATCTGATTCAATTTTAGGTTCTCTGTGAATTACATGAACGGCAAACAATTTTACGTGTCTGTTGAGTAATTTTTTTGAATACATTGGATTTTAAATATTTTTGTCGATCGTTAACAAACAAATCTTTATATAAACATCGTTTTTTCTTTAGATGATTTATAAAAGTGTGTTTTCAAACAATAATTAAAAATCTGGTAGTGAAACCTCATGTCAGAATAAAAATTGAATATTAATTGGTATTTGGAAATTAATAATTCAGTTTTCTGTGTAGCTTACAGCTGTTCTAATCAGTGCAGTGGCGACGTCGCGATGAGAAAACAAACTGCTTAGAAAGACGATTTTTAAAGTTAAAGTTAATAGTGATGAGTTAAAAATATATAACATTGTAGAAGGGGTTCTGCAAGGAGATGCACTTAGTCCTCTTTTGTCCTCATTATATATCTATATTAGATTTAGAACGTTAAAAATTAAATAATTATCATTTATCACAAAATTAGGTAACAAGAAGAATGGGATTCCAACACCATCACCACACGTGGAAAAATTACCATTCAATGGTATACTGATAGCTTAAAAGCAATAGAAGGGACTGGGACATGAGTGTACGGGCCTGGAACTAAACACTTCGAAAGCTTGCGAAAAACCCCAACTACCTTTCAAGTGGAAATTCACGTCATGGGAAAGTGTGCCCAGTTGAATATTGATAAAAGATATAGAATGCAAACGATTATCATCATGTCGAATAGTCAAGCACTGAGTCTTGTGTAACCAGTTTTAAAATGGTATGGGAATATCTAGAGAACGAGAGATATTCCTTAAATAAAATGTGATATCATATCAGGATGGGAAAGGAAATAATTTTACCGATAATACTTAACTGTAACAGTACGTACTAGGAAAGTGACTGTGAGGCCTGTTATTGGTCAATTTAGATCTTGATGTTTTGGAAAGTTTTGTTTTTTGGCGCTGAAGAATTCCCTACCAGTTACTTTGTGGTTCAAGCTCGAGGTTGATGTGTTGAGAAAACGTGTTTTTTTGTGGTGTGGCCTGAGTTTGTAGGGCGAAGTGGTGCGTTTATAAAAATTGGCTTGGGATTTTTGTTATACGCAGAAATAGGATTGTCGTGGGCAATTATTAATTAATCAGTAGTTGAGGTTAGTGTTTGAAATAATTGTTCTCAGTTTCAGTTAAATATGTAATATTGTAAGAGATTTTAGTGATCCAGAAAGCTTGAAATAATTCATTTTTCAACTGAAAAAATAAACAGAAATTTCACGAATAAATGTAATGAACATATTCCACCTCTTTATATGATCAATATTTTAAATTAATTCAGATCCAACCTGGCATAGGAAAATTTAATTTTGATGTTGTTTGTTTATCCAACGCTCTGGCATAATAGTTTAAATGATAATCGGGGATTAGCTATGGTTTTTGGAATAAATGCAAATTTGCAAATTAGGAGCATGTTTTTGGACCGCGCGGCTATTTAATATGCCACGGCGGCGTTTTTGTAGCTATTAAAAATATCAATTAAACGAAATTAGCGATAATTGTTTTATTTGTTTGTTGTTGTTAATAAACAAATTAACTGTAGTCATACACTCAATAAATTGTAAGTAGTCAGTTAAATACTATCGGTCAATTTGAAAATTGTTGCGTTAATATTTGCACTTAATAGAACACCGAAAATAACGAATACCTAGTAAATTATACAACTTAGTGTAAGTAAAAACGGAGTTATTTATATATTTGCCTGGTCCATTGATCTGGGACAAAATCCTTGTAATGCCAATAGTAAGCATATTTTTAAATGTATTTTTTCCATGATCAGAACATTCGATAATATCTACTTCCTTTTGGTCTACAGACTATTTTTACACTTCGAAATTCACAGTTATGCCAAAGTTATATTTTAACACCTACAGGGTTGAAAAAGGTTGAAGCATTCTAAAAATTCGTACGTACTTCAGAACAAGTCAGGAATATCAACTATTGGTGTAAAGTACAGTGCAAAAACATCAACCACCCTAGAAAAATTCAGAGTAAAAAAAATAAGATCGGTTCACTGGAAAGATCTAGTAGTTCTAGACCATTAACGATACTTCAGGAAACTACGATCAAGTGTGATCAAAAGAATTCACAAGCCAAAGTATGGAAGCACTAAGAGTTTTGACAGGTGTCAAAGAGGACACTGGTGCCTGAATGGGCACCATAAAAAGCTCAAAATATAGGAAAAGGAGGAATGTAGTTTCTGTGGAATGGAAGAAGAAACCTTCATTCACCCCAAAAAAGATTCATGCAACTGCACTAGGTACGTGAAGTATAGAGAGAAACGAACAGATCCAATAGTGCCCAAGTCCTAGAGAAAACCAGTGGTGCAAAATACAAATGATCTTCTTCGCAAGCCTTTTATATTTTTCCTTGAATTCCTAATTTAGTTCAATCTTTTGATCTATTTTGTGTTATATTTTGGTAAACTGAACGTTAAATTGTTCAGTAACTGAAGAAGATAACTTGGTTATCGAAACGCGCGTAAGATAGTGTAAAGTGTTATTGTGATGTTATTGTGAACTATGTTCAGTGATTTAAGCTATTCTATAAAATAGAATAATGACCAATGAATTAGAAGACTGCTTTAAAGAAAATATTTTATATTCAGAAGAGTATTCATTCGCCGTGTTACGAAATTGGTACTAGGTGGAATTGTTTTGTGTAACAGGAAAACCACTCTTGAGTTATTTGGCTTTAGAGGAAAGTCTTTAAACGAGTCAAAGGCACACGAAGTGGAATCGGTATTGAGAAATTTATGATAATAGGTAAAACTGGGGTGTGAACGTTGATGCTTGCTTTTGTTTTGTCGTAATTCGGTTTTCTATTTTCTTGCAGAGCTAAAGTGATTAGAATATCTTAGTTACAGAATTTTCCTATAAATTTTACTTTACGTATACCGCATTAAAGAGTTCAAGCGATAACATACTAAACTTCAACATAAACAGATATAGAAGATATAGTTGAAAGCTGGAAAAAATTATATCAATAGATCAATCATTGAGAAATTGGGCTAAAGTAGGGATCAAAAGCTTGCGAAGATCATTCATTCATTCGTTTGGGTTGTGCTTAACAGCCCAGGCACTTTAACCATTTCCCATGTTATCTACTTCCATTCCAGAAGCTTCGTATCTTCTATAAAGGCCACTAGTTTGACTGGAGGGATTTTCAGTAGTTGTAATGGTTGTATTAATTCCTCTCCAAAGTGCTTCCGTCTAAGTTCTCGCAGAAGCAGAGTATGTGAGTAGGTGTTTTATCATCAAGTTCACATTTTCTGCACATAGGTTCACTAACTTTGCCCATTTTGTGCAGATGTTTCCTCAAGGTGCAGTGTCCAGTCACCAGGTCGGCAACTGTCTTCAAAAGCTCTTACCCAGTTTCAATATCCTGGTTCAGAGTTCCTTGTCTACCTTGTTCAGTAAACTCTTTGTATGGAGGTGCCCCTGTGTCAACCTATCTAGCCAGTTCCCGATATCTCCTCTTATGCAATCTTTTGTGATTCTACAAAAAGGTTCCGGACCTATGAAGTCTCTTTAAGAGCCTTCTTTAGCTAACTGGTCCGCCATTTCAATACCTGCAATCCCCTCATGTGCCGGCACGCTTATTAGAAACACTTTGTTGTCTCTTCCCAGCCTGTTAAGGGATTCTTTGCAGGTTTTTACCAGTCTAGACCTAGTTGTTGGATTACTGATAGCCTTAAGCAGAGCTGGCTGTCAGTGAGTATTTCAATTTTTTGTCCGGTTTATCCTTTTTGATGTTTTCATCGATACAGGCTATAGCGGCAATCGTCTCTGCTTGAAAAACAGTCGTATATCGAGCAAGGCTGAAGAACATTCTCTTTCTAGGTCCTTTTATATCAGCCCCAGTGCCATGGTTTGTTTTGGATTCATCGGTCAACCAGATGATTTCTCCAGAATTACCTGGATGATGTTCACTCACTCCTTCTCGAACATTGTTCGGGGACCATAAGTCTCCCTATTTCATCCTAAGAATTAACAGCATTGCCTCCTCCCTTACAAAAAGTTCCAAAGGAGGAACTCCAATAAGGGCTTCCATTGATGCTGTCCCCGGCGAGATAATTTGTAGTTTGTACCGCTGGTTTTTTCTTTAGGACTTAAGCACTTTTGGATCAGTTCGGTTCTCTCTGTACTTCACGCACCTAGTGCAGAATTGACGTGGCAGTTGTATGTATGTTTTATTGGGGTGAACATTCACTGAGACCAAAAACATCTATTGTATCCCCTTTTTCTCTCACTCTTCCTGATAAACGTATCAGACACTAGTAAGTAGCTCCTTGCTGGAATTTTGGGATACCCGCAGGCAACCGTTCAGGCTTTCCAGTAGTCTCTCAGGGATTGTGACCTTGAATTTCACAAGTATGTGAATAAAGGTTTCTTCTTCCATCCCACCGAATCTACACTCTTCCTTTTCCTCTAGTTTGAGCTTTTTGAGGTACCCGTTCATTTGGCAGTGTCCTGTTAAGACACATATGAAAACTCTTACTGCTTTCTTACTTTGGATTGTGCATTCTTTTGATCTCACTTGGTTATATATCAGTGATCCGATCTTCTCTTTTTTTGTTTATACCTTTTTTTCAACAGTCTATTTACCCATTGCAGGATATTCAGTCAGTTAAACCGCACAAGTCCTCGTCTATCGCCAAGTGGAGAAGTTACTCCTTCCTGCGCACATCCTCTGGTTGTGCAAATACAGATGGTGTCTTTCCTTTCTTTGACTTTGCTAGTCTAGTGGTAAGCTCTGACATCCACCTGAATATTGTGTTGTTACACTCCTTATTTTTAATGCTCTTTTGACAACCTCATGTAGAATATTGCAGAAGCCCCTTTTTTGTCAAAAAATGCATGTACTACAGTTCCTTGGTTATGGCAGTTAAATTATCTGTTGTCGCTTTCCCCATAAAAAAATTCAATGTACTGAATCTACTCAATATTTCGCTCCCATTTGTACACGATGTGAAAAGGAAAATCTTCTCCACCGGTATGCTGAGTGAATCTGGTCAATTTTCGCAATCAGAAATTTTCTTTATTTACTTAAAGTGAACCTTTTGTAGTCGTCACTCGTCCTACAAATTGTAGATACTCTACTAGATACTCTGAATTTTTTTTTGTTAGTTGATGTATTTGCACTGCACCTTCCACCAATAGTTGACATTCCTCATGGTAACTAGTGGTTGACTTGTCTTTGTACGTACCAGCTGGACACTAAATTTAAAATTCCTCCAAAACAAAAGATTTGCGTTGTAGATAGAACACGTTGTGCCTATTTTACGGGGCACTTTTTCGTCAGGTCACAATAGCTCCTTCATAGACATTTTAGAGAGCTTAGTTGGTTCCATGTTATTGGACAACTCTGTATATCGCGATAACGTTGAGCTGTTAATTATTGAAGCTTGCTTCTTATTGCACGACATAGGACTTTTGGGAAGGCTAGTGAACCAGTGAAACGTGTAACCGTTACGAAGAGTCCGTCACGCAACAGTGTTGCCATATTTCTGAAAAGGCTAGTGAACTCGTGAAACGTGTGATGTTACGAAAAAGCGTTCGTCACGGGATAACTCATTCAAGCGACTGTGCGCAATCTCTCTTGCCGCACTGAGCTCGCACACCTATAGGTGTGAAAAATGGTCAAAAATGCTCAAAAATTGTCAAAATTTAGAAAAAATGGTTAATAATTGCCAAATATGTTAAAATTTTTGAAAAATTGTCAAAAAATTTTAAATATGGTCAAAAATTTGGAAAAATCATCAAAAATTGTCAAAAACTGTCAAAAATAGTCAATAATTGTCAAAGACGGTCAATAATTGTCAAAACCAATCAAAATTCGTCAAAAATGATCAATAATTGTTAAAATTTTGAAAAATGGTCAAAAATTATCTAAATTTTCAAAAAATGGTCAATAATTGCCGAATATGTTAAAATTTTTGAAAAATTGTCAAAAATTTTTAAATATGGTCAAAAATTGTCAAAAATTTGGAAAAATCATCAAAAATTGTCAAAAACTGTCAAAATTTTGAAAAAATGGTTGATAATTGCCAAATATTTTCAAAAATTGTCAAAAATGGTTAAAATTTTTGAAAAATTGTCAAAAATGGTCAATAATTGTCAAAACCAATCAAAATTCGTCAAAAATGTTCAAAAATGATCAATATTGTAATATCCGTTTCCGAGATAATTGAGGCGTTCCATACTTAAAACTCACTCTGTATAATTTATAAACAAAATTTCAAACTCTCAAAAATGATCAAAAATTGTCAAAAACTATCAAAATTTTGGAAAAATGGTTAATAATTGCCAAATATTTTCAAAAATTGTCAAAAATTTTGAAATATGTTTAAAATTTTTGAAAAATTGTCAAAAATGGTCAATAATTGTCAAAACCAATCAAAATTCGTCAAAAATTGTCAAAAATGGTCCAAAAGAATCAATAATTTTTAAAATTTTGAAAAATGGTCAAAAGTTGTCAAAATTTTGAAAAATTGGTCAATAATTGCCAAAAATGTTAAAATTTTTGAAATATTGTCAAAAATGGTCAATAATTGTCAAAATTCGTCAAAAATGGTCAATAATTGTTAAAATTTTTGAAAAATTTTTAAATATGGTCATAAATTGTCAAGAATTTGGAAAAATTGTCAAAAACTGTCAAAATTTTGAAAAAATGGTTAATAATCGCCAAATATTTTATAAAATTGTCAAAAATGGTTAAAATTTTTGAAAAATTGTCAATAATTGTCAAAACCAATCAAAATTCGTCAAAAATGTTCAAAAATGATCAATAATTGTAAAATTTTGAAAAATGGTCAAAAATTTGGAAAAATCATCAAAAATTGTCAAAAACTGTCAAAATTTTGAAAAAATGGTTAATAATTGCCAAATATTTTCAAAAATTGTCAAAAATGGTTAAAATTTTTGAAAAATTGTCAAAAATGGTCAATAATTGTCAAAACCAATCAAAATTCGTCAAAAATGTTCAAAAATGATCAATAATTGTAAAATTTTGAAAAATGTTTGAAAAATGGTCAAAAGTTGTCAAAATTTTGAAAAATTGGTCAATAATTGCCAAAAATGTTAAAATTTTTGAAATATTGTCAAAAATGGTCAATAATTGTCAAAATTCGTCAAAAATGGTCAATAATTGTTAAAATTTTTGAAAAATTTTTAAATATGGTCATAAATTGTCAAGAATTTGGAAAAATCGTCAAAAACTGTCAAAATTTTGAAAAAATGGTTAATAATCGCCAAATATTTTATAAAATTGTTAAAAATTTGGAAAAATGGTCAATAGTTGTCAAAAATTGTCAAAAATGGTCAAAAATTGTCAAAATATTGAAAAAATGGCCAACAATTATAAAAAACTGTCAAAATTGGTCAATAATTGTCAAAAATGGTCAATAATTGCCAAATATGTTAAAATTTTTTAAAAATTGTCAAAAATGGTCAATAATTGTCAAAGACGGTCAATAATTGTCAAAAACTGTCAAAAATTGTCAAAATTTTTTTTAAAATGGTGAAAAATTCACGAAAAATGGTCATTCTATCGTGCAAGAAAAGCAAGCTTCTGTCGGCGGTCCGACGACCGCTCACCTTTTTATTATCATAAATACGTTCTTGAGTTTATTTCCAATATGTATTATGTTTGCTGTATATAAATCGCTTGACGACATTTTTTCTATTATTTTTGGTGGAATTTCATCTACTTAAAGTAAATATCAGTCTTAAAACATGTAGTGACACCGAATTTACATTAGTTAAATAAGTTGAAGTGAAGATGTCGCTAGCGTCATAGTCGGTAATTTATTCCGGCAACTCCTAAGGGATGAGATTGAGGGTTTCAAAGGGAGCGAGAGGTAGACGAGAGGAAAAGGAGGTGACAAGAACTTAGGGAATAAGGTAATGGTAGTGGAATAATGCATTTTTAACTTAATTTAGTACGGTTCCAAGAAACGAATTTGGGAGACGAAGGCATGGGAAAATACAGACAAATATTTTAAACTGTTACTTAAATGGATTAACACTCGCGGTTAACAAATATAATATCATTTTTAAACAAAATGAAATAAGAAATTTAACATAAATAGCTTTGAAAAAACATACATCAAAAGGGAAAATATTGAAATTTTTTCGAAGGATTCAAATACTAATGCCATAAAATTGAAATTTAACATGTTGTTCTTTTGTTTTTAATTAAAACTATTTAATGGAAAAATTAATGAAAATTCTAAAATATTATTGATAATTATTTCGATAGTTGCATATCATCAGAATGACAGATGTGATGCCTACTTGATGTTTATTTTAATTTTAATATTTAAAAAAGAAGAAGATATGATATTACAAATATTTAAGCTTAGGTATTATACTATAATCTGCTGATCTTTACAATTGTTATTTAAGAAGATTTAATAGTGGAGAGCTCCCTAGATTTATCTGTTCATATTGTGGGTCTCTTAAGTGTCTTCTTAAGAAATTAATAAACCAACCGGCCATGGTTGGAAATATATATAGGGTGATCCTATTGAGATAACAAAGTTCATTATAGTTCCAAATAGACGAAAGATCTGACAATAATGTAAATATTAAAGGTGCGTATAAATATAGAAAGTCGCACACTTGAGTCGCCCAAAAAACAAACTTGATTTGTTTACCACGAGCCGCGCGAAGTGGGCTCGCGACGATCCGTTTCTTGTCGGTATTTTGATGCGCCATTGATATGAATATGAAGTAAACCTTAAAAAAATGTTAATTTTAATGGAGATACCACAAGTTATTCGAGAACTTGTGTAATTCCAACGACAAAGATTAGTGTAAAAAAGAGAAAATGGTTGTCTTGTGCCATGAAGTGAGTTTATGAAATCCGCAGAAGCTTACAAGAATAAAATGCAGACCTTTTTTTTAAATAGCAATGCGCTACCATCATCAAGGTTTACTTTTTTTATAGCACCACTGCTCGATACTACAGAGAGTTACCCCTTGTTCTTCATCGTAAGGCATGGACCTACCATGCCCAAAACCATCGATACCATTTAAATTGATTATGCTTAAATGGTAGTACCATAGAGAAATAATAAAAACGGTTTTAAAATATATGGAAGGAGCTGGAACAACGTTTGTGCGCAGCTTGTAGCGCATGGCGCTTCGAAGCAACTAACTGAACTAACAAACCCCGCCTCCCACTAAGAAACTTGTCATTTTTAACATTATTTAAATTTGTGGTTGGTCGCTGCCTTAGACTTTAGGAAATTTTTATAATTATTTTCGTACTCTACGAGGTCGAATTAGTGGGTTTCCGTATATAAAAGTGTCGGAAAAGACTTAGTACCGATTTTGAAAATTCGAAAATTCAAAATATACGTTCGTGTTTCGGTTGCAAATACAGGCGCATAGTAAAAAAATTGTAGTCTATAATAGAGTCTATAAAGACGTGTCTATGATATTTTGCAAACAGGGGTACCCGAAAGTGAGAAGTAAAGATATTTTAAAAATCGAACTTCTTAACCTTGGACTTTGGGAAATTTTTATAATTATCGTAATCTACGAGGTCGAATTAGTGGATTTCCATATATAAAAGTGTCGGAAAAAAATACACGCTCTTAGTAAAAAAATAGTAGGAATTTTGAGCTGAAATTTGAAATCCATACTCTCAGATAGTGAAAGAATATGGAAAAAATCAGGAGAATCGCATCTATGAAATTTTGTACACAAGATTAGCCGAAAGTGAAGAGTGCCTAAAGATTTTCAAAAAATCGAACTTTTTAACCTTGAAATTTTTATAATTATTTAAAGAATAAAAAATCTCATTTTGTCGAAGTTGAGGTTATTTAAATACCTTAAGCGACAGATTTAAACTTTGTAAATTGACTAGATACTTTTATTTTGTTTGGGTTTTCCTAACCTCTAAATTTTTATTGTTGCTTTATCTTAACTTTAAGTTTAGATGGTCATAATTTTTAACTAGTTGTTTCACAAGGCTGGCGTCAACTAAGTTACTTGTGGTGGTTTTGTGCAAAGTCCCATCTTTTGTTCTTTCTTTAATTTGGAAGGTTTCTTCAATAAATTAGCAATTCTAACAGGAATTGCTTGATCTACATTGACGAGACATCGAACTACCAGAATTCTATTCTACCATTTACTAGTTCCTCACTTTCGACAATTGCCCAAATGTAGATCTTTTGGTTTTTGGCTAAGTCTAGCGAAGACTATTCGTTCAGAATTTTCGGGAACTTCGGTACCTTTGTCCACTATAACCTTTATCTGAGAAGTCCCTTCTTCCGAATTAAGGATTATCTCTCATTTCTATTTACACTTCCCAAGGACGCATATCACCTGTGGCTATTTCTTATTGGTCTTTGTGATGGGCTTCGGGATGACGATCTGACTTCATTTCTCGATTCCCTATTCGTTGAACGGGCTCTGCCTTAGCAAGTTCTCTGAATGTGTCCGATTCTTCCGTAGTACAAGTATTGTCAGATCATCTGCGTACCCTTGGGTGTATATCCCCTTCTTGTTCAATTTCTCCAGGAGTTCGTCTATGACAAGGTCCCACAGCAAAGGTGATGGTACTCCTCCCTGTGGGCATCCCTTCATTATCGATACCTCCATGAAATATGGAATCTCCAAATAAGGATGTCGTTGCCGTCGTGTTGAAAAGCATGTTTTTCATTTATACTTTCTGTTGACTGTTTTTGTATGTTATTTTGGATATTTTATTTTATGAAAGATATTAAATTAATAATATTTTCTCCCTGGCAAAGGTTTTTTTTATTTTCCTACCATAATTCCCTATAATATTGTTATATACCTAATACAATATTTGCATCTGAATTATTTAGCACAATTATGTTATTTTTTAGTCTTAAAAGACTAAAAAACAAATATTATTAAAGTGCAAAATCATTTAATTGCAAATATTGTACAATATTACGCTTATCCTGAAAGTTTGGAAATTCAAAAATCCCGCGTCTCAAGTGATAGTTCATACTTGTAGCCAAGGTAGGCGCTAGTGGTAACTTCATGCCACAGAACGCTATACGTTTAACAGCTCTTTTATTATTTATTTCTATATGGGTTCATCCATCACAAGCATGACTTACGCACATGTCCTTTAAGATCGGCAATATTACAACACTCTCAAACCAAAATCATCAAAACTGTAAGTAATAATTGATACGTTCCATACTAAAGACTTATATAATATCATGAAATATTGAAATAAAGGATTCTAAATAGAAATCGATATCAATACGATACATTTTGCATACAGTTACTACATATCCTTAATTTTAATAGACCCATTTCTCAAAGTTTAGACAAATGATATACAATGTCGAATTAGTAAATACATTTATTTGTCTGCAAACAAAAGAGGCACTGAATTGCACGTTATTATATATTAATGATCCTGAATGCAACAATTTCACATAAAAGAGATTACTGGAAAAGTATATAAATAATGCTTTTGTTTGTCTGCAATTATTGAGGAACGTAAAACTTTGAGAAGGGAATTGAGATACTCAATTGTATGTTATTAGTTATTTATGAACCATAAATACGGAATTAAATAAATTATATACTTTTTTCTATTCTCAAATCTTATTTACTATTTGAATACGTAAAAATCTATTCAGCCATCGAACTTTTCCAACAAATTAGTACGTAGTTAATGTATAAGGTCCTCAGAAGTGCGTATGTTGTCTCGCTGACATTTCAAAGTTTTAGAGCCCAAATCTATTACAAACTACTCTACTAATTTAATATTTATATATAATCATAGAATCTACTTACGTTTGAAAATCTGATGTGCTGAATACAGTTAATTAGTAAAGCAGCTTACCTGAAACAAAAATTTTCATTAAATAATGTAAGTGAATTCTGATATAATGTATTTAACACTCAGTGTAATAGTTTGTATAATAATTCCAAGGCTTAATTATTAATTGATTAGTAAACATCACCTCGAGTTATTACAACAAACTAAGTAGACGTGCCGAGAGAGACTATAGATAAATAGATATTTGTTAAAATACAGGAGGTTCCTTTTTAAACATAAACTTGAGAGTCAACTTCTGCCCTAATTGTGGCCAGTCGTTGTTTTGGGATACTACTTAAATTATATGTATGTAGATAATCCCAGTAAACAATAAAGTTATTTATATTAAAATGGCAACGAAGGAAAAATAGCGGAAATAATTCATGTAGAAGCCAATTTTGGCACACTTATAGGGGAAGGTGTTCTTCACAATATACTAAAAGTACTGAGGGGTGGGGGTGAAGTTAAGGGTGGGGGGGTCTCTAAAGGTTCCTTTTTTTCAGTTTTTTGTTAATAACTCGAAAAATAGTGCCTCTAGCGAAAAAATGTTTAGATACTAAATTAATCTACATAAAATTCTCTAAATCCATAACTGTCATAACAGTTTTATTGAGTTCCCACTCTCCCCTACCAGTTATTTTACAAGATAGAGGAAAAAGTACTGCACCAAACTTACGTAAAATGATCTAATGATTACGAATATTTAAATTTTCTGCTACTATAACGGTACATTTATTATAGAAAAATGATGTTTTTGTGATATTATTGGGAAATACGCCCTCTAGCGGTGAAGTAGGAAACTAATTTCCAGCAGTTTCTCGTATAGTTTGTCATACAGATTTTTTTCTAGGCTGTACGATAAATAGTTTCTGAGATACAGCGCGTTACCTCTCTTAATCAGACACCCGGTACATAATTATAGAAAATCCCGAATCACATCAAATTAGAATTGTAAATTCTTCAACGTAAAAATATGACCCCGTGCAACCCCCAATTTTTTGAATGGAAAGTACTTCCTTTATTCCCTTTATTAAAAAAATTGGGAGTTGTAACGGGTACATGTAATGGGTACATGTTTCTATTAGCAATTTGGTTCCGGGAGGAAAGCAATGAAACCCGATTTAGATTTCTTAATTGTTTAAGTATTCACAACATAAACTTTCTACAAAAAATATGAACTAAAACACAAAAAGAAACATAGATCGCGAGGCATTTTACATAAATTAATAAACAGATAATAGTTTTGAAATAATTTGGTGTTAAATAACAATTGAAAAATAATATATGAAGAAATAACAGACAAAAATTAAACCTAGCATTTAAATTTTTGTGACTTTTTCCAAGATCTAAATATTGTTTACACGAAAATACACTATCTGTTCGCTTTTGCTATTACTCGATAGAGAATTTACTCCATTTTGTACGAAATTTCAAAAACCATGCCATTAGCCCTAAGACATAAGTACCTTCTTCTCTCCTCCAGAATATCACAAATACATATAATCCAGCCTACAATTCCCTTTTGTTGAAGACACCAATCATCTACGCAAACAAAAAATATCTCCCACTTGAAGATACCGGTTTCACTCCAGCCCAGTTGAGAGCCTTAACCTAGAAGCCACTCTGGCTTAGGCATCAATATCACCTCCTCTGTTATGTTATCTCAACCTCATTCAACACTGTCAATCCATTTTCCTCCTTAACAACTACCACTCCCACTGCATACTATTCCCCTTCCTTCTGCAATCATTTATACCACATATTCAATTATCCCATATCTTTCCTGCCCACCTCCAACATACCCCAACTTGATCCAAAATTCTCCCAAAATGTAACCCTTCACTCATTAGATTCAACAAGGGAGTATGTATGTATGTAAATTGGGGTGACATTCACTGAGACCTAAAAGATCTATTGTGCCCCCTCACTTCTACTCAGTTCCTGAGAAAGGTCTCAGAAACTAGTAGCTCATTCAGTCCTACTTCCCGGGATATCCGCAGGCTTTCTAAAATTCCTCCGGGAAAGGGAGGAAGGGAGAAACTAAACATGATCTCATAAGAAAAGCTTTCTTAGTACTACACAATGACAAACAATATGACCGGGTCTTCTTCACCGAAACATCCAAGAACGAAGCTGGAGTCGGATGTGGCGTCATCACCACTGCTTCTTATAGCGTTGACATTGGTGAACTGTATACTATTTTTCAAGCATCCCGATTCAGCTTAGTATTTCACCAACATAATAGCCATTTGCACATACTCCTTTTCTATCAATAATTTATTCACCAATCTTCCCCGTGTTCAACGCATATGAAAACCTTATTTTGGACGATGTTACCATCAGTATCATATGGTTTCCTTCACACATCGAAATGACTGGTAATCAATTCGCTGATCGTCTTGCTAAAGAAGCTGCCACATCTACTACCAACACAATTATTTTGCAAGGAAAACCATCTAGAAGAATCTCTTCGGTTCACACTGGCTGAATCATTGGAACCAATCAGCAAAATACATCCCGCAGTAAAATGTTTATGTTCGATGTTTCCGATACGGAGCAGCTAGTAGTCATCGTCAGGAGATTGCGCATCAGTTTTACGGATGACCACTTAATGAGTTCTACTCCTCAAGCTAACTGCCAGTCCTCATCAAAAGTTGAGCACATCCCTGTAGACTGCCCTATTTATTCCAAGCGAAACGTCAACTGCTGGGATTGGAAACAATTACAAAGATATTTTAGCTTGCTTGAGTCAAATAACAATAAGCCATCCAGTTCTTGGAAGAAGAGGATAATTATTTCTTTAAAACCATTATTTTTTGCAGAAATAACATTTGATATAAAATATATCGTGGAAGTTTTTTAAAATTAGTAAAAAAACATCACTCAATCTGATGTTTATATATCTTAATTTTTCATCCAATCAAAAACAATATAAAAACAGATTAATAATTGTTAACAAGGGATTTCAACAAAAAAAAAAAACAACAGAGCTATTATATTTCAGGAAATAATTAAGCCAAAATAAAACATACACAAAAACAAAAGAAACAAAAGAAAAATTCATTCATCCGGTTGGTTTGTATAATAACGGAAAGAGCCGTGTCGATATAATTGAAATGTCTCGTTCGTCATTTGCTGCACGTTCATTAACACATCCACATGTCTACAGAGGTAGGGAATGCAAAGAGAATTTTTTTCGTAGATCTTTAAACGTCCATATTTTCATTCATGAGTCTTGTGAAAAGCATAGACGTGTCGTTAAGGACGTGATCAATTTATTGTGATACACAGTTAAGTTGGGAATTCTGGAACCGTTGGCGATACTTGACACTGAACACTGTTTACACTACCACTACACCAACACTAACACTTTACACTATCTTACGCGCGTTTCGATAACCAAGTTATCTTCTTCAGAGACTGAAGGTAAACTGAGAAGATAACTTGGTTATCGAAACGCGCGTAAGATAGTGTAAAGTGTTAGTGTTGGTGTAGTGGTAGTGAAAACAGTGTTCAGTGATACACAGTGACAATTTTAAAACTTACAATGGACTTTTATACCAATAGCCCATGACAAATGTAGCCTACATTATTTCGAATGGAAGCCGTTTTCGCCATCGAGTTTCATGTGAAAAACAAGTAGAATGAGGTTATTTCCCATGACTCAAACCGGATAATCGACACTACAGTGGACATTGAAAATATTAGAATTAACTTATGGATGCCGTGTAATTGGTTGCATTCCTTGGGTACAGCTTTTGATATGAAAACACCATGGCATACAAATCTAAGTGATACTAAGGGTTAATAAGCGAGGGTTAAAAATTGATTAAAAGGTAAAAAAAAAGGTGAGCGGTCGTCGGACCGCCGACAGAAGCTTGCTTCTTATGCCCAATAGAATGCGAGGTTGGGAAAACCATCAATAGAATGCGATGTTGGGAATTACATTAGGCCCAGTACGTTCTACTAAGTTTTATTTTATATTTTATTGACCATTTTTTCAAAATTTTGACAATTTTTAATAATTATTGACCATTTTTTCAAAATTTTTGATAATTATTGACCATTTTTTCAAAATTTTGACAATTTTCAATAATTATTGACCATTTTTTCAAAATTTTGACAATTTTTGATAATTATTGACCATTTTTTCCAAATTTCTGACAATTTTTGACCATTTTTTCAAATTTTAACAATTATTGACCAATTTTGACAATTATTGACCAATTTTGACAGATTTGACAATGATTGACCATTTTTGACAATTTTTCAAAAATGTTGACCATTTTAGACCATTTTTCCAAATTTTAACTATTATCGACCATTTTTGACAATTTTTGAGCACTTTTGACAGGTTCTGACAATTATTGATCATTTTTGACAATTTTTCAAAAATTTTGACTATTTTTAACAATTATTGACCATTTTTGACAGTTTTTTATAATTATCGACCATTTTACAAAAAATTTGATAATTTTTGACAATTATTGACCATTTTTTCAAAATTTTTGACCATTTTTTCAAATTTTAACATTTGTTGACCATTTTTGACAGTTTCTGACAATTATTGACTATTTTTTGACAATTTTTCAAAAATTTTGACTATTTTAGACCATTTTTCCAAATTTTTACAATTATTTACCATTTTTGACAATTTTTTAGCTTTTTGCCTGGTTCTGATAATTATTGACCATTTTTGACAATTTTTCGAGAATTTTGTCCAGTTTTCAAAAATGTTGACAATTTTTAACAATTATTGACAGTTTTTTATAATTATTGACCATTTTTTCCAAATTTTGACAATTTTTGACCATTTTTCAAAATTTTAACAATTATTGACCATTTTTGACAGTTTCTGACAATTATTGACTATTTTTCAAAAAATTTGACAATTTTAAACAATTTTTGGCCATTTTTGACAGTCTATTATAATTATTGACCATTTTTTCAAAATTTTAACAATTTTTGACCATTTTTGACAATTTTTCAAAAATGGTCGAGGGTTTAATTTCCTCAAGTGAATAAAACGCAACTAAAACACGAATGCAATACAACGTTTTATCCACAATCACAGTCATTTAGAATCAGATTTTATCAAAAAGTGATTTGACATTTCGATCTGACAGCAGCTGTAATGACAA
Organism: Lochmaea crataegi; assembly: GCA_947563755.1. Lineage (NCBI taxonomy): Eukaryota > Metazoa > Arthropoda > Insecta > Coleoptera > Chrysomelidae > Lochmaea > Lochmaea crataegi. The sequence goes on from OX387433.1 coordinate 17,222,597, forward strand.
AAATTATTGAAATTAATGTAAAAAAATTTGGAAGTTGTCGATGGTTGCTATTATTGTTCATTATTCCACTAGTGGATAAAGTGGTACTTTATATGCTTCATAAGTGTGGATAAAACTCAAATTATAATGTGATTGTGGATAATAGTTATTCATGTATCAAGGGTGCAAAGTAGATGATTATGCCCTGAGGGCGACAGTCTTATAAAGCCAAGGGCCTCTGGCCCGAGGGTCATGTCTTCGCCCGAGGATATATATGTATTAGTACCCGTGGTGCATACAAACTTTTATGTCATGGGTTTACCAATTTTTTATATTCACCTGCGACATTATTATTGTCTGCGTTTTTGTTGTTAGGGAGATAAGTATTAAAATATTCAATGTGTCAAAGTCAAAAATCAAAAATGGAACAAGATTTTCAAATTCCCGACGTAATTGCAAAAAAAGGTAACGCAAAACCGGTTATCCAGAAACTCATACGACAAAAGAATATGACCTATTTTTGAAGTGGATGTCAGAAAATGCTGCAGAAAACATTAGCGAAACTGTGCTGTTGGGGTACTTTAATGATCTATGAAAAAAATTTTCCCCAAGCTCTCTGTGGGCTAAGTATTCGATGATAAAGAAGACTTTAATGGTAAATAAGAATATTAATATTTGTAATTTTCACAAATTATGAAAGTATTTAAAGGAAAGGTCAAAAGGGTACCAAATTTAGCTATCAGCGGAACCTTCCAGAATTGCCCCTTCTATGTAAATACAACCAAATAAACGTAAATTTATAATTTGTTATTCTGTTAATAAAGAATAAGTTAATCGAAAACTGTTTGCTCGAACGGGCATAAAGTAATCCATTATGTAGATGGTATCTAAGGTATAAAAACACAATACTGTACTGGTATGACATAAAAGTATTTTATGTTCCTGAAAAATTGAAAAAAGCAGACGAATATACAGGCAGACAGACAGTCAGATATTATCAATATCAAAAATGATCAAACACTAAATGGGGCCTCAAATTTCGCCAAGTGTACTCCAAAACCCAATAAGGTTGCCCTGGTATGAGCAACGAAGTAATGAACCACCTTACCAGGAAAAGAGGTCAGTCCCAGTTTATTGAGAATCCATTAAAATTTGGCCAAGAGTCCCCAGATTAGATGGGCTGAAAAACAAGGGTCTACTGAAATGGGTTACCAAGCTTGGGGTAAGCAAATGCCTTCATCAGAGGACCTTCGAAACTGAAAACAAAAGCCTTCCTGGACATGAAACTACCATCTGAATGAAATACCACCAAGTACCATTTCTGCCTAGAAGATAAATCAGCGGAGCACATTCTGCTGCTACGTTTGTGCTTCCCGGATGATGTAGATAGATTCAACCGTTCACAGATTATTAACTTCCTTGTGAACATTTAACTTGGTCAAAGGCACGGTTCTGAACAGACCACTTTTAGAAACCAAACCAAGGTACCAATGAAGTGGTCTTGATTTCTAAATGTATAATTCCATCATATACCAATGAAGTTGTTTAATGGGATGATTTGATGAAGCGATTTCCAATTTTCAAAAATTTTTGGAAATATACGTAATAGATTATCCACACTGGACAGCCTCCTGTATGAAACTCTATTCCGAGTTCGACTTTCAACACGGATAACTTGTAGTACACTACGTGCACTAAGATTGGTTAATCAAATAATAATTCAAGTGTCAAATTTTTGTTAATCCCAATTATAATTTCAATTCAAGTATAACCTAATCAAGTTGATATCGATAGAATTCGAAGATAAAGCGTATACCTTATTATTGTCATTAAAATACGAAAGCTCGACAAGAGGTATAGTTTGGCAAACATAACTGAAGCTGTGAAAGGAATGCCGTCGAAAACATTCGATATTGCCACGTTTAACTATGAAAAAGCTAAAGTGCTAAGTATGTAGTGATAATAATTAGAAAATGGACTTTTTATTATTAACTATATGTCAATAATGATTAAACGTTAGTTATTTAATGTGCTTGCTTCATTGGATTTTGTCTATTAAATTATTTTTTCAATTTCTGAATATTAAAAGATGAACACTTTTCCAAATATGTTATGGGTTTCCTTCAAGCCGGCAACGTCGTGCGAAAATCATAATTACCACGCCCTCCTACTAACTCAATTGGTGAATATTTATCGAACCCTCCGTTGCTAGGTAACCACCTGACTTCCTATTTTGAAGCGCGTGCGTGTATTCTTTCCTCTCACTTCGACAATTGATTGACATTGATTATCCAGTGGCGTTTATAATGTCAATATTTTCCTTCGTATTTTCAGTTTTACTTGATATCTTATTATATCGTATCCATATTGAATTCGAGTACGATTTTTAACAAATAGGTACCGTGTTTTGAAAAATACCTTACCTTTAAAGCAAAGCATAAATCAGTGTCTATATATAATTATTATATAATAATTATTATTATTTTCAATACTTTTATAAAATAGGTACCGTACGCTATTGGTACGTTTATGACAGATATCGGCCATGTTTCCTCCCCCCTTACCGATGCCCCGTAGCTTCAGATAGACTTGCCAAACTATACTAGTGAGAGAATTAGTTTTTTCTTCTCACTATTTTAGAAAAAAAACTGTTCTTTCATCTTTTGCTACGCTACTGCATGCGCTAAAGACTTTCTAAATCTCATAAACGACCCATGTGAAAGACACGTGTTAATAATGACTTCTGTGTTGTGAGTTCAGAATTTAAAATAAAATTTTAACATTCGCATAAACAGAATCTTTTGAAAATGCGTTGACAGCTGTGCCGGTCTTCGCTTGTTTCCTGTTATGATTTATATGAGTTTTCTTTGTTTTTTGATGTAACACTTAAGTCGAGAAACGAAAGCGGAAATTGAAGTAAAAAAGGGAAACAACTTGATTATTTGCTTTTGTTTCGAGTGTAATGTTGAGGTGTTCAAGTGACAGCTGCAGTTTTAACTGATTTTCACATATCATCATTCTATATTTGTACAAAAAAATAGTACACGGTTCATTCAGAAATAACTGGTTGTCTGGAAACTTCAGGATCCAACTATTAGATGTCGTCACTAATGTTGAACACGATTTAAAAAAAAAAGTTGAGCGGTCGTCGGACCGCCGACAGAAGCTTGCTTCTTATGCACAATAGAATGACCATTTTTGACCATATTTCGTAAATTTTTGACCATTTTTCAAAAATTATGACAATTATTGACCATTTTTTCAAAATTTTTGACATTTTTTAACCATTTTCTCAAATTTTAACATATATTGACCATTTTTGACAATTATTAACCAATTTCGACAATTTTTGACAATTTCTCAAAAATTTTGACCATTTTAGACCATTTTTCCAAATTTTAACAACTACTGACCATTTTTGACAATTTATGAGCATTTTTGACAGGTTCTGACAATTACTGACCATTGTTGACAATTTTTTAAAAAATTTGACAATTTTTAACAATTATTGGCCATTTTTGACAGTTTTTTATAATTATTGACCATTTTTTCAGAATTTTGACCATTTTTCAAAATTTTAACAATTATTGACCATTTTTCAAAATGTTAACAATTATTGACCATTTTTCAAAATGTTAACAATAATTGACCATTTTTCAAAATGTTAACAATTATTGACCATTTTTCAAAATTTTAACAATTATTGACCATTTTTTTAAATATTTAACAATTTTTCAAATATTTGGGCAGTTTTTGACAATTTTTGAGTCGATTCTGACAATGATTGACCATTTTTGACAATTTTTCAAAAATTTTAACCATTTTTCAAAAAATTTGACAATTATTGACCATTTTTCAAAAAATTTGACAATTATTGACCATTTTTTCAAATTTTAACATATAATGACCATTTTTGACAATTATTGACCAATTTTGACAATTATTGATCATTTTTGACAATTTTTCAAAAATTTTGACCATTCTAGACCATCTTTCCAAATTTTAACAACTACTGACCATTTTTGAGAATTTTTGACAGGTTCGGACAATTACTGACCATTGTTGACAATTTTTGAAAAATTTTGACAATTTTTAACAGTTATTGACCATTTTTTCCAAATTTTGACAATTCTTGACCATTTTTGACAATTTTTCAAAAATTTTGAAAATTTTCAACAATTATTGACCATTTTTGACAGTTTTTTATAATTATTGACCATTTTTTCAAAATTTTAACAATTTTTGACCATTTTTCAAAATTTTAACAATTATTAACCATTTTTGACAGTTTCTGATATTTATTGACCATTTTTGACAACTTTCAAAAATTTTGACAATTATTGACTATTTTTGACCATTTTTTCAAAATTTTAACAATTTTTGACCATTTTTCCAAATTTTAACAATTTTTGACCATTTTTCAAAATTTTTACAATTATTGACCATTTTTGACAGTTTCTGATAATTATTGACCATTTTTGACAACTTTCAAAAATTTTGACAATTATTGACCATTTTTTAAAATATTTAACAATTTTTGACAATTTTTGACAGATTCTGACAATTATTGACCATTTTTGACAATTTTTTAAAAATTTTGACCATTTTTCAAAAATTTTGACAATATTTAACAATTATTGACCATTTTTGAAAGTCTTTTATAATTATTGACCATTTTTTCAAAATTTTGACAATTTTTGACCATTTTTCAAAATTTAACGCAGCATTGGTTATATAGTATCGCGCGTTATTTCAATGCGTCTCTCTCTCTCTCTCTATCTCTGCACTGAACGTACACTATAGCCTGCGTCTCTCTCTCTCTGCACTGAACGTACACTATGGCCTGCTTCTCTCTATCTCTCTCCCTCTCTCTCTCTCTCTCTCTCTTTCTAATGAGTCATCGCATGACGAACGCTTTTTCGTAACATCACACGTTTCACGAGTTCACTAGCCTTCCCAAAAGTCCTATGTCGTGCAATAAGAAGCAAGCTTCAAAACAAACCGTGAAATTCAGCATTAAATTTGAGGAGAAGGGAGATATTTCTCTATGCGTTACGCTGGAAAACACGTTAAACTGGAGCTCCCATTTGGAAAAAATAATCCGCATAGGCAGTCTAGAATTGCAGACCATAGCAAAATAATGTGTGGAATAAACTGAGAAGTGAGACCCAGACATATTTACTGGCTATACGTAATGGTCACATCTGCCTCCGTGGTGTTAGACTCACCAGATATTAGCAACAAGCTTGGCGATTGTAACTGAAATTTCCCCCTTCCCACTTCGACGCTGGGACCATCTCAACATACCTCCCATTCATCTCCACCTTGGGAGGTAAGCAATAATAACCTCCTGCAGCATATACAAAATTAATAATGGGTGCGAATTGGTGGGTTGCGATTGGCAAAGGGGCATGATATGTGAGCTGAACGTAGAAGTATCAAGTACATTTTTCCAACTGTGGAAGAATTAAAGAGGAATCAATCCTTCCTGGTTGTGGCAGACATGAACTGCTTTACAGATGGATCCAAAATGTATACGTCTAAGTTGGATCTTTTGCTGGTGCAGCAGACAAAAAAGGAACTTGTTTAAAGTCTTGGACAGTCTTTCAAGCGGAAGTTTTCTCCCTTGATCAGGTCAATGAAATTTTCTAACAACTATGCTGCACTAAAGAAAGCTTGTTCCAACAGCTGCTATTCAAAATTGGTTTGAAATACTAGATTTCTCCTAAACCAACTGGGTGCAATCCTGGTCACACCGGAATTCTGAGGTAACGAAGTAATGGCCAACCCGTCCCTTGTACATTCTGTTTTCTCTTTCACTTGATTCAGGTATTTGTCCGAGTGTCTGGAAATCTAGTTTTATTACTCCTATACATAAATCTGGAGATAGAAGTAATATTTCTAATTACATACTGAAGAATTACATATTGAAGAACAGCAGCTTGGTTTCATATTTGGTAGATCTACGTCGACTAATCTTTTGATATTTACTCAATACATATCTGATGCTTTGGAGAAAAGACTACAAATAGTTGCTGTTAAGTCATTACCCGTATTCCGAAATTAGAAACACATTTAACCTTCCAAAATTGTCTCTTAGACCAACATATGCATGGATAAATTGTAGTGATTTGCTGTATCTAATTTATTTTTATGTTCCTTCTAGATTCACTAGAATCTCCCCTAAAATTTTGCAATTAAATTTCACCGATGCAATATCGGTTAACATTCTCCACTGAGCAGAATAATTTTGAATGGGAACAAAAGAGATGTGGCTTTATTTTTAGGTGAATCAGATAATGTTTGCAGACAACGTATTAAACAAATTTTGTTAGGATAGTACTGCCTTTATTGCTGCTTTATGAATCACAAGTCTACTATTTTAACACTTTCAGCTATTATAATATATAAATGTTATTGGGTTGTACCCGTAAATAAAAAAAAAATTTAAACTTGCCAGGAAAGGCAGTCAGTCTCAGTTCTTTGGTTCGAAGCCCCGACTGGGGCTCTCGGGCCAGATGGACCGAGAGAAGTCTGGGAAGAAGACCGGGAGAAGACCGAGAGGGCTCTACTGGGATGAGATACCAGACTTAAGGCAAGCCAATGCCTTTATCAAAGAATAATCCAAAATGAAAGCAGAAGCCTTGCTAAAAATGAATGGGAGGAGATCGGGACTGTAACTGGAATCCGAATTGGATACTGCAGGACAAATTTATCATCTGGGCAGAAGGCGGAGATCATTCTGTGCTATTGTGTGGTTGCTATCAGACTAGAGACCCTAGGAGCTGCGTTTATGCAGCTTGGTAATTTACCCCTTTGTTTGTTGAAAATATTTAACCTTAAGGGATATTCTAATTTGGATTGAGGCGCAATACAGATTATTATTGCATTACACTCTCAGAAACCAAACCAGCCCAGGATTCCGGTATGACCCTGAACTCTGGGTAAGAAAGTGCTGGATCAACTTGTCAGGAAAGGAAGTCATCCGAGTTGATAAGCCCGAAACTTTGACATGGATTCCCCAAAATCTGGCAAATAAAACTTTCATCAAAGTACCTTCAAAGAACTGGGATAGGAGTGTACGGTCCAGGAACTAAACATAAAGGATATAGAAGGCAAAGGATTATTATAATGTCGCATAGTCAAGCATTCATTAAAGTATCCATTAAAGCTCTGAGCTCTTGTGTAATCATTTCCAAAATGGCGTGGAAATGCCTAGGCAAACTCAATTAACTAGACGAGAACAATATAGTCACCTTACTGTGGATTCCAGGACACACTGGAATAGAAGGAAATGAAATAGCAAATGAACTAACAAAGAGGGGGACTGAAACACACTTTTGGGGGCCGGAACCCCTTTGCGGAATCAGCTCGGGACATTGTCGCCTGAATGAGCACCTAAAAAGCTCAAAATCGTGGAAGAAGAAGAATGTAGATTCTGTGGCATGGAAGAAGAAACCTCCATCCACATACTTGCGAATTACACAGCAATTCAGAATCCTAGGACACAACACCTAGGAGATTACTGGATAGAAGTTAAAGCCTGCAGATATTCTAAAATTCCTCCGGGAAATAGGTCTAAAGGAGCTAACAGTCTCTTAGAGTTTCCTCAGGAACTAAGTAGAATAAGGGGGCACAATAGATCTTTTAGGTCTCAGGGAATGTCACCACAATATACATTCATACATAAAAGTACCTTCAAAGCTCAAAACATAAACAGGGAAGAGATCAGGTCTTGAACCGAAATCCTTATTAGACGCTATAGGCTAAGCTATCATTTGGACAGAATAGGGCTGATCGAAAATAGCGAGTGTTTTGTCTCTGCCTGAAAGAAGAAGGAGAACCTCGGAGCACATTGAATGAATCAGACCGTTTCTATGGAGTGTGTGCACCCTGGAAACATTGTACTTAAAAGGATAGCCTAGGCACAATATAAAAAATGTATATAAAACATGATTTACCTTCCAACATATAACAAATCTCCTAGACGCCTTATGGCATACGTCTGCTGATTTCCATTTGATTATTCAGTTATCTACGGATGATAACATTATATAGAAATTCAACTCCCATACAGAAATGTTAATTTAATTCTTCACTCGGACCCTAAAACTTCACTCAAGTCTCATAGACGTCCCATTGAGATATCCCGAGTTTAATTATTTAAATTTAGAACTCTATTGTTTAACGAAATTTGTATATCATAGTAAAGTGCATGTTATCCCTAACCCAACTTATTTAATTAGGTATAAAGTTTAGCTGTTTCAAAACTAATAATTGGCTTAATTAACTGACACTGTATTACCGGTCGGCAGCCATCCTCTTTTACTTGGACAGTTATTTTCAGTTAAGCGAATTGCACAGGGAATAATAACATTTTATTATTTAAAACCGAATCAGAACGAGAACTTTAATATGAAGTGCAAATTTGTGTATTCTTGCAAATTTTTGTATGTTTATTAAACATAGAACAATTCATTCATTTTTAAGTAGCAGTGTCGTTCTGTTTTTGTATTTTTTTATCAAAAATGTTGATTTTGTTCATTATTCACCCAAGTGGTTGACTTTGGAAAATACAAATTTCTCTATCAACGCCATTCAGAACTCATAATTTACTCAAACAAAACTTTTTTTTAACCTCCAAAGTATGAAAAAATGCATTTTTTTTAGAGGAGAATACTTTGAACAACAATAGTGTTTAAAAACTATCTACTGTTTTTTCTAGCTTTTTATGCAAAATATAAATGATACGGAGTTGGCGCATTTACTGAAAAATAGTAATCTTCCTAGGTTAAACTCAAATAAAGTAATTCACTTGATGAATATAAAGCTGCTACTCGTGTTTCAAGCGGGTAAAATAAAATTACACGTCTAGAAAATATGTGAACATTTCATAGTATTCTACATTGAAAACATCTCTATCTACGTATTAGATCAGTATAATGGTGAAAACAACTTTTTTCTTTTTAATTTGTGTTGTTTATGTACCGTTGTTATATTCTATTTCATTTTAGCGTTCTTGGAAGTAACGTCATCACAATCAAACGAAATACGTAGAAAGCTTTCTTGAATCAGTGGTGGTGTTTCACGGGGAACTCGAAAATAAAACCTACTACCAATAGTTTAAAAAAATTTAATTGTAAGTTACAGTTTTTAGCAATGGTTAAATGAGTAGCGTAAGACAATTTTTTTTCACCCTGTTAATTCTTAAAATAGTTTTCGTTTCAAGTATAATAAATTAAATTTTGGCCATACCCTAATATTTCAGAAATGCATTTCCCGACAAAACAACCAACTGTTTAAAACAGATAAATAAAGTATCATATTTCACGTCGACGATAAGTAGTTTCGAGGATACGAGAGGGTAAAGGGAATTTTAAGAACGATTCTAGTTTTAGTTCCTAGTAAATATCTAAAGTGTTCGTTTGTGCCAAATATAATTAAGTACGTTATGTGACATTTGATTTTAAAAGTTATTGTATCACATAGAGTATTTATATTTGCTAATCATTTTAATGATTATTGCGTTTAAAGTTCTTTAATATTCAACGTTATTAGGAAAATTAATTTGTTGTTGAATTTCCTATTCATCCATTCCTACTGTACTGTGGAGAGTTTGCACAACCTACAGCTTAACTCACAAACCTATACTGTATTGTGGCGAGTTTGAGCCACTTACGGTTTGTCCATTCCTGATACAGGGTGACTACTCACGTCACTCATATCTCCTTGCACCCTCCTGTAGTTTGGAGAGTTTGTGCCACTTGCAGTGTAATTTTATTTTTGCTGTACTATGGAGAGTTTGCGCCACTTACAGTTTAATTCACAAACCTATACTGTATTGTGGAGAGTTTGAGCCACTTACGGTCTGTCCACTCCTGATACAGGGTGACTACTCACGTCACTCATATCTCTTTGCACCCCCCTGTATTGTGGAGAGTTTGAACCACTTGCAGTGTGACCTTATTTTTGCTGTACTATGGAGAGTTTGCGCCACTTACAGTTTAACTCACAAACCTATACTGTATTGTGGAGAGTTTGAGCCACTTACGGTCTGTCCACTCCTGATACAAGGTGACTACTCACGTCACTCATATCTCTTTGCACCCCCCTGTATTGTGGAGAGTTTGAACCACTTGCAGTGTAACCTTATTTTTGCTGTACTGTGGAGAGTTTGCGCCACCTACAGTTTAACTCACAAACCTATACTGTATTGTGGCGAGTTTGAGCCACTTACGGTTTGTCCATTCCTGATACAGGGTGACTACTCACGTCACTCATATCTCCTTGCACCCTCCTGTATTTTGGAGAGTTTGTGCCACTTGCAGTGTAATTTTATTTTTGCTGTACTATGGAGATTTTGCGCCACTTACAGTTTAACTCACAAACCTATACTGCATATACTGCATATACTGCATTGTGGAGAGTGTGGAGAGAAAAGGTCCAAAGCATTGATTCATTGATTAATTCGGTACCACCAGTCAGAAGCACCTCAACCTTTATGCTTTTCGTGCTCTTGGTTCTACCGTTTATGTAAAGAGACTAGAAGTCCTGATCAGGTTTAACAGTCTTTTCACTGGGTCCTTCTAGAGAAATGCTCCCTTGGGTGCTCTAGTCCTAGGAGTCTGTATATCGAATGAGACAGTGCTTCACATTCAAAGATAATGTGAGAGGCTGTTTCCTCCTCTTCCATGCACAACCGACAGATAGGTTCATCCCTACATATGCCAATTGCATGCCTGTGTTTCCTTAGGGTAAGTCACTTTCATTTTCTGGCCCCTGCTGAGGTCTAATATTGCGTTAGTCAGCGACTCCGTGGATTTTTTGACCAGGAGTTTGCTGTGTTCCTAGATCCAGTACGTCTGATGTTTTGTTTGAGTCCAGCGAGATGTACAACCACGTGCTGCAGTTTTTGATATTCCAAATGGTTCAGGACCAGTGAATGCAGTTTCAGACAGTGTCTGCCGTTTCATTGCCTACAATACCCTTATGCCCTCTCAACTGTCACCTGTCCAAAGCATACATCTGGGTATAAATGTTTTTGACGTCAGCGTTTAGCGTACGGCCGCCACCTAGGTCAAGTGACGTATCACAGAGAAGCTAATTTTTTTCTCTCTCTCCAGAAATAATAGAAATGTAATCACTTTACTTTACTTTAGTATTTTTGTAATACATCACTCACCCTAGGACGTCAATAAAAAAATTCAAGATGGCAGCCGTACATTAAACGCTGACGTCAAAAACATTTACTCTAAATATGCAGAATAATGTCTCATTCATCGTCCTAGAATTTCATATCTTTCCCTCTATCCATTTCAAAGAAAATCCCTTGGTGCGGACTTTTAAACAACGCTGTATAATCGAAGTGTAAACACCTGACTATCGGAAAATAAAACATAATTTTTCGTTGTAACAGGTACCTTATAATAATTACACGTTAAACTGAGAGCCGTGGATCCCACAAAGCAATTCTCATAATTACCCAAAACTTCCAAAAGCAAATAAAAAGTAACGCGAAAAGTTGGAAAAGCTCATTTTTTCTCTTGCTAATCCGCCTTCGTGTCGTTTCCTCTATTTCCAGATACTTCTCTACATTCAATCACTTTTTAACAAATTCATAAGTATCCCTCTTCTGCGAAATATATATCTGTCTTTTTTGAAAGAGGAATAAAGGGTAATAAAATCTTCAATCTATCTTTATAAAACTTATCGTTAGGTGTGTAGTGGTTGTGATATAGGTTTTTTATCTTGGCACATTTTGATAAAATTCTTCAAACTACCACAACGCTTTTTATGAAGTATGTATTCTGTAAAACCGGGAGAAATGGCGCAGTGGGTAGGATATATTTTTGTTGTATTTTAAATAAAGACGATAATAGAATAATTTGTTCATTGTATACCTTAAGGAAAAGTGCAAATATTCTTTGAAGGTAATAATTCCGTGTGACGGAACAAAAATATGATAAAATAGTTATTTGTGTATTTAGAGCGTAAAGTAACAGATCTTTCGAAAGCAGCAATTTTACTTTACGCTCGAAAAACACACATAATTTTTTCTACAGTCGCCCTTTTAATAATTAAAACAGTTTTTTATATTATCTTAGGTTATAATAGGAGTGCTAGAATAATCGTCATTTTCGCTATTCATCATGATCCACTGCCTAGGGATGATAAAAAATAATCGATTATTATTTTCTTAAAATCGATTTTTAGATATCGATTTTTATAGTAATATTAATCGATTTTTGGTAAATCGATTTTATAAATTACGTATTTAAATCGATTTTCGGAAACGGCTCGTATTATTTATTGACTATTTTTCAAAATTTTGACAACTTTTGACGATTATTGACCATTTCTCAAAATTTTGACAATTATTAACCATTTTTGACAATTATTAACCATTTTGACTGTTTTTCTAAAATAGTGACCATTTTTCAAAATGATGACAATTTTTAAACCATTTTTGACAGTTTTTGACAATAATTGTCCATTTTTAACAGTTTTAAACAATAATTGACAATTTTTAACCATTTTTGACAATTTTTCAAAATTTCAGACCATTTTTCAAAATTATTGACCATTTTTATAATTATTGGCAATTGTTGACAATTATGGACCATTTTTCCAAATTTTTGACCATTTTTGACAATTATTGACCATTTTTGATCATATTACAAATTTTTTGACAATTTTTCAAAAACTTTAACAATTTTTGACAATTATCAACTATTTTTCAAAATTTTGACAATTTTTCAAAAATTTTAACAATTTTTTAATAATTTTAACAATTTTTCAAAATTATTGTCCATTTTTGATCGTTTTTGACAATTATCGACCATTTTTCAACATTTTAACAATTTTTGACAACTATCGACCAATTTTATTAAAAATAGTCCATTTTGACAGTTTTTAAAAATAATTGTCAATTTTTAACCATTTTTGATAGTTTTTGAATATTTTGGACAATTTTTCAAAATTTTAGACCATTTTTCAAAATTATTGATCATTTTTGATAATTATTGGCAATTGTTGACAATTGTGGACCATTTTTCCAAATTTTTGACCATTTTTAACAATTATTGACCATTTCTGACCATATTTCAAAAACTTTAACAATTTTTGATAATCATCAACTATTTTTCAAAATTTTAACAATTTTTGACAGTTTTTGACAGTTTTTGACAAAAATCGTCCATTTTTAACAGTTTTTGACAATAATTGACAATTTTTGACAATTATTGACCATTTTTGACCATATTTCAAAATTTTTGACAATTTTCATATAATTTTATTTGATTTTTAATCTGATACATTGTTAAATATTCACCAATTGAGTTAATTCGGAGGGCGTGGTTTGATTAAATAAATAGTGGATTTACAAGCCGACTTCAATTTAGAGGTTAGGTGAGTGTCTATTCGGCTCCTAACCGCGACTAGCAAGAGTCTATTGTGACTTACACCTATTCATATTTCACCAAACAAATTGATTTCATTTTGTGGATGATTTATGATGTCTGAGAGCGAGATATTGAGACCCGGCCTTATTCGGGCCACTGCAAGGTAGCTACAAAATATATACTCTGTTGTTTTATTATCTTCCAGGGAAAGACGGGTCTTCCGACAATCTAAGTATCAGATACCAGTAACCTGTTAGTAGGTCTACTAGACAACGAAGGTCATGCCTATTATAGTTACACTTGTTTGGTTACATTCTTCAAATATTGTATAAAAGCCTTCGAATGAACAAATCCTGGTCAAATTTGTCTAAAGACTAATGATACATAAATGAAGTGAGATGATGGTGCCCCCTTTTGTACTCAGTTAAAGCACACTCCCTAAGCCTATTCCTTTTATGAAGTGCACGACCTGCTGAGGTTCCAAGGAAGGAATTTCTCTCTCTTCTACTAGGAGTTTGCTCAGGTGGAGAAGTTTCTTCACTGAGCGGGGATCGCATTCTGTCAGTAAGCGCAAGAGTGTTTCTGCTTTTTCCTGGTTGAACCAACATTCCTTCGACGCATGCAGCTTCTTAGTTCACAGGTCTTGATTGAGTTCGCAAGGCCCTCAGTTATTCTTTGGTAGGACTTATCAGTGCCTTTGCTATCGGTTGTCTCAAGAAATACCTTAGACTGGTTCAGCACAGAGATATACGCTGTCTTTTTTCCTTTTATTTTCAGTTCAGCCCTGTCGGCATTAGATCCAATCCAGCAGTTCTACAAAGAAAGTGGCTGCTGCCTTCCTGACTAGCTCATCAGCTATTTAATTCCCTTGTTTACCAGCATAGAAGAAGATGAGAAAGCCTCAGCACACTGAGGTGGACGATAGGAGAGAAGAAACCACAACCTTTCCAATATATGATGGTCCTAAGGTTTCCCCTACGGAGTCTAGTAATAAGAAAATGTCCAGTCAAGGAACTCTACCATAATATAAGCACATACACTTCTATAGTAGAAGTATAGAAAAACAAAGGCAAACTCAATTATTCTGAGGTTTTATGTAAGACGCAGTCGCGGTTGATGGTAGCTTATAATACCGAACCGAACATTGATAGGTAGGAACCGTCCGTAGCGCAAATGGTTACGTAAGGGCTTTCTAATCGAGGGGTCCCGGGTTCGAGTCCCGATGGTTTCGCTTTTTCAATGTTTAGAATATTTAGCTTAATTTAACGTTTCAACACGTATTTTGTTTCTGAAACCAATAAACCCACTTCTACGTATCGCCTAAGCTTTTTATGAACTCGTTTTGCACTAAATTTCAAACAGTTCTCACTAAAATCGCCGTCTGCGAAAACTAAATAAATGTATTGTTAGTTTATTCCTCCTTACGCCTACATTTCAGTCGTTTTTATTGACTTCTTCGTTAGAAACATGAGCAGCTCATGCATATCACATTACCCAGCCAAAACAAATATACTCTTTGAAGTCGTTCATATAAAAAAAGACTAGTCACTTAAAAATTTTCAAAGATCCTAAAAACAAACATTTGTTTATTTGTTCTGCGGATAAATCAGGCGTGCTTCGATTCGATGGTTTTTGAAGACGGGGGAAAGACAAAAGAGTAGCGTGCGGAAATGCAACTGTTTCCACAGCCTGTCTGTATGTGTAAAGAGTAATTGCCCGCGATTCCGAGTTTTTGTTTGTTCAGAAAATACTCACTAACGCACCAAGATTGCTCAATGTACGGTGTATTTTTCCCGAAGCGGTTTAATTCACCAATAAACACAAATATTATGATATCAATAATATACTCTACGAAAATAACAAACAAAATAAATATTTTGGACTAAATACGAAAATAAAAACAACATCCCTGAAGTAATTGAAAAAATAATCATTTTTCACACATATTATAGATTAGAAATCCGCCCCGGCTCTTCTCGGCGACGTTCTTGTCGTAAGGATCCGAATGGCTGTATCTTTTACAGAGCGTTTAAAAAAAAGATTTAAATATCAAACTACTATTCAAGTGTTTCTAGTTTACAAAAAATAAAATATGTAGGTAACTAGCAGTCTAAATAGGGATGTTCGTAACTTCTAAACGAATGGTCCGATTCGAATAATTTTAACAAAAAAAGTATCATCAATAGTATCATCAATAGTATCATCAATATCATCAATAGTATCATCAATAGTATCATCAATAGTATCATCAATAGTATCATCAATAGTATCATCAATAGTATCATCAATAGTATCATCAATAGTATCATCAATAGTATCATCAATAGTATCATCAATAGTATCATCAATAGTATCATCAATAGTATCATCAATAGTATCATCAATAGTATCATCACTAGTATCATCACTAGTATCATCAATAGTATCATCAATAGTATCATCAATAGTATCATCAATAGTATCATCAATAGTATCATCACTAGTATCATCAATAGTATCATCAATAGTATCATCAATAGTATCATCAATAGTATCATCAATAACTTTTATAGGCGGGTGCTGCAATCTTGCAGTCTCGAGGTACACAAGCTGAAAATGGCAGAGGTCCAGTCATTGGACTGCAAACTGCATCCCTAACTTGCCCTCCAACGACCTAAGCAGGGCGCAGCTTGGGAAAATCGTGTAATATTCAGACTTGTGGTGTAGCCTCTTTGAAAACCCGACAAAGTCGAGTGACAAAAATTTTCAGAATCTCCGGCGACACCCTGCCATAAAAACCTTACTGTGGAACGGCGGACTACTGCCACAGCGTTTTTAATTCCTTTGCTACTCGTGGGAGCCAGTTTGGGGTTATTCCCACTCCTGTCACTCTCCCTTATATGAAGAAGAATCCACTGGGACCTCTTCTGTGCTTGAGATTGGGAAGATCCGAGCTTGATACAGAGGAAATTAAAGGTGGGGAGTGAAGGAAAAACCGGCGGCTTCAAATGGCTGTAAACGGTCAAGGTCGGTCCTCGGATCACTTTCTTTGTGGTCCCAGCCCAGCACTGATTCTGGTCCGACATAAATTGTTGCTGTGCCTCTTTTCGTGAGATCATCAGCTTGTTTATTCTTAAAAATATCGTTTTGTCCCGGCACACACACCAATCTTCCTCTAGTGCGATCTTCCAGTTCATTTAGTTCTTTCCGTCATTCCTGTACCAGTCTGGTTGTTACCTGGCGACTATTCAAAGAAGTGATGAGCAAAGCAAGACCAAGACCAAGACCATGACCAAGACCAAGACCAAGACCAAGACCAAGACCAAGACCAAGACCAAGACCAAGACCAAGACCAAGACCAAGACCAAGACCAAGACCAAGACCAAGACCAAGACCAAGACCAAGACCAAGACCAAGACCAAGACCAAGACCAAGACCAAGACCAAGACCAAGACCAAGACCAAGACCAAGACCAAGACCAAGACCAAGACCAAGACCAAGACCAAGACCAAGACCAAGACCAAGACCAAGACCAAGACCCGGACAATTTTGGTCTTGGTCTTGCTTATTTAGTCTTGGTGTTGGTCTTGCGCGGTATTTAGGGTTCTTAAGTGTTTTTGTCTGTATTTGAGAGGTATAGCATGGAACATGGTAGAAATGAAAGATAGTTTTAGTTTTGAGGTATATATGAGTGGCATTGTGAATTATTAAGTCATCTTGTGTTCTTTATTGTGGGATAGAGGTGTTTTTAGTTATTCCGAGTTCCGTTGACCCTTTGGGAGAGTTACAACGTGAAATTGCGCATATTTGGATGGAATAACGTGGCATTGTGTGTTTTCCATTCTTTAAGACTCTATTTATACGTATCCATTCTTGGTCTGGGTCATTTTATCTGTCTTATTGTTTTTTTAAAGATGGTTATAATTATAAATTTAAAATAGTTTACAATTTATTATTAACTAACAAAATACTTTATTTTATCAAAAACATCTATTAGAAGTGTTGAGGAGTGTATTTCAGAAAGAGTTTTTGTAGAAAAAGCAGGACTGTACGCTCTGAAGTGAGAATTTTTAGTTCAGTCTTGGTCTTGCATATGTGGTCTTAGTATTGGTCTTGTTCTTGTTCATTCGGTCTTGGTATTGGTCTTGCTAGTCTAATGATAATCTTGCTATTGGTCTTGCTTTTTCGTAAGACCGAGACCGAGACTGCAAGACCAAGACCAATTTTGCTCATCACTAATTCAAATAAGCAAGGGTTACCTGGCTATCAGTTAATATATTTATTTTATAAGTGTCAGTCTGGTATTTATTATTTTTGACACATTAGAGGATAGCATAAATTTTCGCCTGAAATACAGAGGTAAGTATATTTTTTGCTAGTGGCAAAGGACATCTTGTGCTCCTTATTTCACTATAGACTCCTGTTCCTTCACTATACAGATACATTCAAACACAAACGGAACATAGGGATTTAATGTATTGTCCGATCTAAATAGTCCACCAACAAAACATTTCTATAAGTTCACTTCAATGAATATCAAGTATTGATCTGGACAGCTGGATTCAGACCAATGTAAGAAACCCAGCCCATTCTCCTTCCAAAATTTAGTTAGTTATGTGCGAACTGCGATTTAGTATTGAATAATTATTTGATGGGGGTAGTAAACGTCGCTACATATTGAAACAATAATCTTACGTTTTATGTTGTTAAAATCGAAAATTAATTGCTAAATTCTCTTTAACAATTATTGTTTCGAGATAAGATAATATGTTTTGATTTCTTTTGGCAATAACGGCTTTCAAAATAAAAATAAATTCGTAAATAAAACAAAATAAGATTCTTTAAATTGTACTCTACCTACCGACTGTTGTTTACTGACTGCTAATTAAGGACCGCCCACAGTTGAGAATACGGAGTGGTGGGAAATGTACGATATGTTATAGGTGTCCAAATAAACGATTATAATAATCGTGTGTTTAATCTGTTGAAGCTGGATGGTGGTCGACTAGTTCAAAAGCAGTTCTGATACAATGCTTAAAATCCCTATGTTCCGTTTGTGTTTGAGTGTATCTGTATAAGCTGAGTATTTTGAACATTGAAAAAGCGTCTTACACTCAAGTTCCGTCTATTGTTCTTTTATATTTCAAACAATATTTTCTCTTTATCCATTATACTACTAGCATTATCGTAAATAGAGAGTCTACGAAAATCATCAAGAGAAAAGTGGAATTTCGACATAAAAAACTGTATATTTTAGTTTAACTTTAAAATCAACAAAAGTCGATTCGATACGAATAAGATAAAGTTGAAAAATATCGTATTGGTATTTTATTTCTTTTTATTCACATTCAAATCTTATCGAATTTCTCTCTGTATGGCTAAATTTTAAAACTCTTTTTTTCTGTATCGTACTTATATTGCATAAACGTTTGCTCGATTACGACATCCATTAGCTCTCACAAAGAACTTCGAAATAGCGTCGACGGCGGCAATTTGACAGCAGCCGCCGTCCCGCCATCCTGAAAAAAGAAAAAAAGACGAAGAAAAAAAGGTAATTAAGGCATTAATCCGTCCCGTGGAGCAATAAATTTCGAACGCTCGAAAAACCCAAAGTCAAAATCATGAATAAACAACGTCCTTTTAAAATCTTTTGTACTACACTCACAGACATCGAGCAGGCTATGCTGCGTTTTATTGCCGAAACAAAAGAAAACCAATAAAAATATCAAGTCACCATGACGTAAAGGCGATGAGAAAATACCGTTATCACCAGAGGCATACCGTTTTCCAAAAGTGGGATGAAATATGCATCAAATCTAAAAAAAAATCATTATCAAACTGGATTCTTGGAATAGAACATCAAAAGGTCTAGTTTTTATGCTTTCTACATTCTTTTATATCTGTATTATGTTATTAAAATGTCTATGTCATCATTTTACGTATGACTATAAATTTAGCCATTGCCATGTATTATCTCAACAGGACAACAGGGGTGGACGATAATAATATTGCCGGACTGTACCCAAACACAATTTTTCCTTTGCTCAATAGCCTGAATTCTATTGCAACGAAAAACTATGTGTCAAGTTGATTAACAGGAAGAAAAATGTAGTTACTGTGGTAAGGAAGAAGAAGCCTCCATCCACATACTTGCACAGCAATTCAGAACACCTTGGGGACTACTGGATAGAAGAGGATATCTTTTAAAACGGCTGAAGAGACTAGGAAAGCCTATAGTAGTCCACTTCCTCTATCGCGAGAGAATGAAATTCTATCCCCCCTTTCTACATATATAGATTAGATTAGATTAGAATTGGAGTGGCTCTTTGTCCTATCCCACTGCGACCTTTGCAGATCTATTGTGGTCCTCCGCCATATTTAGAGCTCGATATCTAGCTTTATTCTTTTTATTAGACCTATTAGCCTGGATACCGCCACCTTTGCGTAGCTCTCTGCCCTCGGTTTTTCTTCTCCGAATAGGTGAAACCGCACCCTTCTACATATATAACAAATTTCATTAAATTTTGAACCTAACTAAATATATTTACAAACTAATTGACAAATCCTGCAAAAACAATATTATTGAGGAAGTTATGCAAACCTGGAAAAACTGTTCAAAGTAATTTTCGCCAAATAAATGGTAGTTTAGGTTAGGTTTGAAGTAAATTGGTTTTTCGGCTCACCACTGACACCAGTGAGGTTTCATTCATTCATTCATATATTTGGGTTGTGCTCATCAGCCCAGGCACTTGAACTGAAACTTTGTACCATTTCCCATGTTACCTGCTTCCATTCCAGAAGCTTCGTGTCTTCTATAAAGGCCACTAGTTTGACTGGAGGGAGTTTCAGTAGTTGTGATGGTTGTATTAATTCCTCTCCAAAGTGCTTCCATCTAAGTTCCTGTAAGTTCTCGCAGAAGAGAATTCACTAACTTTGCCCATTTTGTACAGATGTTTCCTCAAGGTGGAGTGTCCAGTCACCAGGTCGGTAACTGTCTTCAAATATTTCTTACCCAGTTTCAGTAGCCTGGTTGAGAGTTCCTTGACTACCTTGTTCAGTAAACTATTTGTATGAAGGTGCCCTTGTGTCACCCTCCATTTGAATTGGTGTTCCTTCTCTAGCCAGTTCCAGATTTCCCCTCTTATGCAATCTTTTGTGATTCCACAAAACGGTTCCGGACCTATGAAGTCTCCTTTAGAGCCTTCTTCAGCTAACTGGTCCGCCATTTCGTTACCTGCAATCCCCTCATGTGCCGACACCCATATTAGAAACGCTTTGTTGTCTCTTGCCAGCCTGTTGAGGGATTCTTTGCAGTTTTTCACCAGTCTAGATCTAGTTGTTGGATTACTGATAGCCTTTGTCCGGTATATCCTCTTCTATGTTTTCATCAATACAGGCTATAGCGGCAATCGTCTCTGCTTAAAACACAGTCGTATGTAAACCAAGGCTGAAGAACATTCCTTTTCTAGGTCGTTTTATATCAGCCCAGTGCCATGGTTTGTTTTGGAGCCATCGGTGAACCAGATGGTTTCTCCAGAATTACCTGGGTGCATCACCTGTTCCCTAGATGGGATGATGATATTCACTAGCTCAGTGAACATATTCTCTGGTGTGATGCTATCAAAACTCATGTGAAATATGGGTTCGTCTAGTAATGTCCCAGTTGTATCAGTGTGTCCTTCTCGAACATTGTTCGGGGACCATAAGTCTCCTGATTTCAGCCTAATAATTGCCATCATTGCCCCCGCCCTTATAAAAAGTTCCAAAGGGGGAAGTCCAATGAGTGTCCAACTGCAGAGGACACTTCTGTCCTCCTCCACCAGACTATTGTTCCATAGGTGATCGTCGGCTTTATCACAGTTATGTAGAGCCAGTGACCTCAGGTCGTATTCCCCAAGTTTTGCCTTAAACTCTTTTGCATTGTCAGAAAAGCCTAGTCGCCCTGGTATTAATTTTTTCCAGGTGTGCCTTCCAATTCAGTTTTGAATCAAGGGTCACTCCCAGATATTCAACTACTTTGGATATTTCTAGTTCTTCTCTGAACAACAGTACTTAACCTTGCAGGAGAACTCTTCTATTCGTAAAAGCAACTAGTTGTTTTTTTGGATTAACTGAAAGGTCCTCTTGAAGGCACCATTCCTCCACCATTCGCAGTGCTTCCTGTAGGACATTTATAACCACCTCTGGGAATTTCCCATTGGCGACAATCACTATGTCGTCCACAAAGCCCTGCGTCCATATGCCTTGATCATTCAACCTACAGATCAAGTCATCCACAACTAGGTTCCACAAAAGTGGCGAAAGTACTCCACCTTGAGGACATCCTTTAGTTGTCCTAACGGTGTAAGTTTTATCATGCATATGTGCTGATATTCTCCATTTTCATGTTGTGCTGTTAATCCCTCGTTTTTTTAAGGGATCTGTTAATTGATGACATCGATGTGTTGTCAAAAGCACCTTCGATGTCTAGAAATGCCTGCAAGGGCTACTTCCTTATGATTTCGGCTCCTTTCGAGATCTGAATCAAATTATGCAGTGAGGTTCTATTTTGGCTTACACCAAGTCATATTTATTTGGTAAGCGATCTCTCAAGAGGGGATCAACTTCACCTTCAATACAATGGTTGGAATCAACTAGGCCATTTTTTCACTTTTACAATGTCTCTAACCACGACTCAACAGTATTTCTTCCTTCTACGAAACCTAATTATTGAAAAATATCCAATACACATGTTGTTTTTTAAGGGGAAGGAGAAGGGAAAATTAGTATGTAAATCATCCTTCATGCCTCGCGATCTTTCTGGTGCTAGAGTTAGAGTGAAACCTGCCTGACAAGTGCAAAGCATTAACACTTTGAAGGAAGTACAATCTACCGAATTTCGAAATATAAACGATGAATCAATCCCACTTAAGAGCGAAAGCAAGTACTTAGGAATCTGGCTGGACAATAAATGGTCATTCAAACAACACATGGAAAAACCACATCACTGTCTAGACTTATGCCGAACATAGAACATTGAAAAGAGCGAAGTTTGGCACGAACGGAACTACTACAGCAACAGCAAAGGGAACTGCCTTGAAGACGATAAAACTCGCATACGAGAAGGAGCGCGAGACAGGCTGTTGAAAAGATGGTAAGAGGAATGGGACGCATCGAAGAAGGGCTAATGGACATACGCACTCATACTGAAGGTCAAGGAATGAGTCGACAGAGAACACGGCGAGATGGACTACCGCCTGACAGAGGCACTCAGTGGTTCTCGGAGAGTACCTTAATAGGAGAGGACATAGACCCAGCAGCTGTCGATTGTGCGGAGAAGAAGGTAACACCGTAGAGCACACAATACTCGCGAGCCCTGCACACGAAGAGGAAAGAAGGGAACTTGCAGCGGACGTAGACCTGCCGGGGCTGTCCCCGCAAAATCTTGTCACAACCATGCTCTCGCCACAAAAGAAGTGGGAGCAGATCGCCACCTTTATAAGCCAAAGAAGAGAAGGAGAAAGGAAGGAAAAGGTGTGACTGAAGAAACCAAAAGGCTGATAAGCTAAGAAACGCAGCATTTGAAGGGAGACCCGTTAGAAGTAATACTGGAAAGGAAAGGAAAGGAAAGGAAAGGAAAGGAAAGGAAAGGAAAGAAAGGAAAGGAAAGGAAAGGAAAGGAAAGGAAAAGGAAAGGAAAGGAAAGGAAAGGAAAGGAAAAGGAAAGGAAAGGAAAAGGAAAGGAAAAGGAAGGAAAGGAAAGGAAAGGAAAGGAAAGGAAAGGAAAGGAAAGGAAAGGAAAGGAAAGGAAAGGAAAGGAAAGGAAAGGAAAGGAAAGGAAAGGAAAGGAAAGGAAAGGAAAGGAAAGGACAGGAAAGGAAAGGAAAGGAAAGGAAAGGAAAGGAAAGGAAAGGAAAGGAAAGGAAAGGAAAGGAAAGGAAAGGAAAGGAAAGGAAAGGAAAGGAGGAAAGGAAAGGAAAGGAAAGGAAAGGAAAGGAAAGGAAAGGAAAGGAAAGGAAAGGAAAGGAAAGGAAAGGAAAGGAAAGGAAAGGAAAGGAAAGGAAAGGAAAGGAAAGGAAAGGAAAGGAAAGGAAAGGGTTTTTAGTGGTTATGCCATAGAGGAGACTGTATTATTAATTAAGATATATAAGAAGTACTATAGAAGTGAATAGATAGTATTTTTTGTGTAAATCAAAAAAAAATCAGTTATTGATTTTAACAAAGAAATTTTCAAGAACTATTATCGCTATGAAATGTATATTTATGGGATAATAACTCAGCCAATCTCTGTAATATTCAACCCTTATTCAACTCCCAACAACCCCTCGCAAATGGGTAAATGGGCCAGTATGTTTTTGTTTTAGTTCTTGTTTCTACAAGATGGCGACCATATATCATCGCAGATTTCCAAGATTTCCGACAGAGAAGAATTGTAAGTGGGAAAGATGATGCAACAACGTTGCTATTAGGGGTGTAAGGTTATGTTTTGGGAATTGTAAAAATTTGTCAAACGTGAAATTGAAAAAATTAGAACATTAGTTTTTTGTCATCACCCTTTGTTTTATTACTCAGTTTTGTTGCTTTCGCCGAGAACAATGAGATGCTGAGAAAATAAACATAAAACAGGCTTTACGAAAAGGTTTTTGTGTCAGACAATTTCTCTGACCGATAGAGGAAAGTTCGTGAGAAAAAAAAACTAAAATGGAGTTACTTGTTTTACATTCATTTAAAATTATTGCTTAATCTCATAATAAAACAATGAATTTTTGTTTGTTCGTATTTTATGCTGCTTGTACGAGAAGGTTATAAAATAGTTTTTGACAGCGGCGTACCATAGCAAAGGGGTACAAAATTTTTATTTTCATTAAACACACTGTATTTTATTTTCTCTTCAAAAATTTGCTGCATCTAGCTCCAGCTTAAGCCGTTGTTGAGTTATTAAACATTTAAAATATTGGACATGCTTACTTGCCTTTTGAAAAACGGCTATTTGTATATGGAGAGCAAAGTACTACTTTGCTGCTTGCGAAGCGCGGCAATTTATCGAATGCGGCAAGAAAAAACTTTCTGCTCGAATTAAACACAAGACTTTTTCTACGATATTAAAGATATGGTGTTTCATCATCTTATTAAAACATAATACATAACACCAGAAACGACCTTATAATGGGTGTACGAGGAGCAAATTTTTAAGGTTGATTAGTTTGTGAAAATTTCTATATCATCAATGTACCATAAAATTTAAAAGAGTTCAAAATTTTCATTTTCCATAGGCGTACAATCCGTATTTTTCAGAAACAAGTTGCCTTACTCGTAAAATCACATTTTCTCACAAATGCAATTGTAGTTTTTGACATAAAATTTATATTAAATTTTTTTTTAAATAAATTCCATTGAATTCAGAAAATTATTAACTACACTCACAGACAAAAATATTGCATATTTAATTTAATTTTTTTATTCGACAAATTTTGTGTTTTTTATTGCTCAAGCCCGCCTCCATGCAGTGGTTGGTCCAGTTCCTTGAGGATGTCGGAACTGAGTGACCACCAATGAGTACCGATGCTAATCCCATTGAACATAAAACGAAAAATTGCAGCGACTGATTCAATTGCTGAATTAAGACAGGAAGAATGTTGAATTCCACAAAAACCAATTAAAAATCTTCTACAGAGCATGCCTAGGAGGATACAGGCTAACGTTAGAGCTAGAGAAGGAAATACGAAGTACTAATTTGTAATAATGTTGTTTTGAAGCATTGTTATATCATCGTTATTATTAATATTTCTAATTAAATGTTATTACCAAAAGGCCATATTATTAGTTTTTTTACGAATCTATGTAATTTATTTGACCATAATTAAAACAGTGCTGTGCAAGGAATTGAGCAAAAAAGTGATAATGGATAGCAATTTTTTATAAATAAAGAAATAAAATGTGCGATATTTTTGTCTGTGAGTGTAGATATTGTTATAATTTATTGTGTACGAGGTGCTTTTTTAAATCTTTTAATTTTATGTTATTATTATTATTATTATTAGTTTGTTCACCTTTTTAATTTTAAGAAACCCCTTGTATACTTACTTCATTCTTTTTTTAATTTGTATATCCGGCTAGCTATTGAAAAGGGTTTCGACTCTTTATCTCAATTTGCGGTTCCCTCAAATTAATTTTACAATGAAGAACAATTTAATTGATTCTTTTTAAAATTTTAATATGATGAATGTTTGAATTTATAATAAGAATATGAAAAAGAATTTTAATTGAAATTTTAACCTTTATAATCCTCTCCACTAAAATTTTTTATATTCCGCTGCAACTAAATACTCTCCTCTTTCTTCCTTTTTTGTATTGTAATTAATAAATTTATTCTGGTAGTTTCTAGTTTAAATTTCTAATAATTACTTGTCGCATTCCCCTCGTAACACACACAAGAATCGGATGAATCGCTTTAGATTTGTGCCATGCGCATAAACACTGTAAATGATTATATTGAACTAAAATGGCTGGCAACGTTACAAACAAGTGTCTCTTGAAAGGGAGTATTATTGAATTGCTTTGGATTATTTATTTTAATAAGGTAAACTTCCTTTTTAATTTATAACTTCTAATTTCAACAATCTTAACTAAATATCAAATAAGAAATACGCAATTGGTAGATAAATGTTTTTAGGATGTGAAATATTTATAGGTTATTTCTTTTTAGGAACAACGTGTGAAAGAATATTCACTCCTCTGCTATGTGGGATATAAAATAACATCAAATCTGCATGCTGATGTCAGATACACTATTGTAGAAAGTTAATTAAACTTTCTCTAAAACAAATTGTGTCTGGTTTCCTTCGAATACCTGGGATGCTATCTCTAGTCTAGTTTAAATATGTGAAATTCAGCTCACTGCTTTCTGGTTGATAATAAATGGATGTTATCTCTTACAAGGTTAGTACTTCTTAACTATTCCACTTCTTTGATTTGATTTTTCAGGCTTTTTCTTTTAATTTTTCATCTTCACCATCAAAATTCTTGTACTTCCTCCTTCCTCGTTCCAAAATCAACAACCCTTAAATTTTTTTCTTGTTTATCTTTTACCAGGCGACTTGCCGTTCTGATGAATTGTTTTAGAGTTATTTTTATTGATTTCTATTGATGTTAAACTACTTTCACATGTTTTAATACTATGTCCTCTATGAACTACACTTTTTTAATCGGTTGATTCTATTCGCGATTATTCACTACCACTTCACAAATTTTTAAATTAATGACATAAATATGTTTGGATTACAACATTTTCACACTATGTACAAATAGTGTGTCCATTCTAACAATATTTATTGAGGTTTATAAAGATAATTCTGTGTTTTTATTATTTGACTTTATTTCTGTTTTTATTCGATTCATTTATTAATTTTATTTGATTCTTTCTAAAATAATTTCAAAACAGGGTGTTTCAAACTAATTAATGTTGGGATATTCTGTTACTAACTAATAATAATTGTTTTATTAAACCAAAACTCTTTCTTCTTTAATTTCAAGTTATTCACCCACAACTGGACCTACCAATTTTTAAATCATCACAATATATTGATACAATTACCATCAAAATTTCACGTCGATTGAACGTCAACTCAAGATAGACGTAATTAAAGTTCGGTTTATTAACATGGAGAGTTTGTGTTTTAACCAGTTTTTCAATAAAAAAACTAACGGTTAGTAACTTTCCGAAAACTAGCAGTTATTTGATTACTGAAATTGTTATGTTATGTTGGAAAAAACGCAAAAAAAATTATGAACAATAAACATGCCGGGAAATCGAGCAGATAGATCTTGCAACACTGGACTTGAGTAAAGTACAATCGGTAAATTCAAATGGACAGAAAGTAAACACGAGCGATGTTGTAGGACTGCATGTGGAAACTATTGATAGTATTTTTGTATATTCACGAGTACAGTCTGTGACAAAAATAATGAAACATTGTGCTAAAAGTCCCTTTACTGTTACCGTTTATATGAACCAACACTTTTCGACAATTATGTAGCACAACTACCTATACCTTAAATTTTATTTAAAGTACTTTGTATTGTATTTCACCAGTTTGTAGCGCTTAAAACGGCTGTTTATGGTGAGGGTGAGAACAAGTGAAAAAGCGTTAAAAAATGTGCCATAACTTTAACCTTATTTTGCCAATACATATGATTAGTGTAATTCGTCCACTTTTTTACCGGAAAAAAATATCAAATTACCTTTAACTTTGACATCATATGAACTGTAACTGATTTGACGTTAGTTTTTATCAATAATTCGATTTTTTTTACATAATTTATTAGTTGTCTCGAAGAAGTCATAGAAAAGGCATATATGGCCATATTAAACTTGCTGCCGGAGAAATCCAAAGAAAATGAGGAACCAGAACAACATCTATAGCTTTACAGGATAATATTAGCTTTTTTAAGAAAGGTCTAGAAAATTCAAGTCTTCTACATTATGGTCCAGCTATTCTAAACTAAAAACAACCTTAATAATTAATGAAAACGTAGATATAAGTAAATATTCTAGACAGAATTGTCAGGAATTGTCAAAAAAATTTAAAAAATGGCGGATTTTTAGTACTTTTAATTGCCATTTTCTCTTTCATACGTGCATGATCCAAACATTTTTATATTTTAAATTGTTCTATAGCAATAGGGCTTTCTAATAAAAAAAAATCGTTGCAAAATTCCAAGGGTCGCGAACCTTACCGGACCCGAAATCGGTTGGGTACAAACCTAAGAAATCTAATACATTTTCAAGTTTTTATTTAATGCCCCAAACGAAAAATATTTAATGTTTACGGTAAAATTTTTAAATAGTTAATTTGTTGAAGTGAAATCTTCCTTAGGCGCGATGAGCACTTTTTTGAGGTGAAGAAAAAACATGGATTTTTCGTCATCGTCACGCTTTTATGAAACACACAATAC
This sequence comes from Lochmaea crataegi, assembly GCA_947563755.1. Taxonomy (NCBI): domain Eukaryota; kingdom Metazoa; phylum Arthropoda; class Insecta; order Coleoptera; family Chrysomelidae; genus Lochmaea; species Lochmaea crataegi. The sequence continues at coordinate 17,250,889 of OX387433.1, forward strand.
TTTTGGTTATGCAACACAATTAACAATGAAGCGTATATAGTATTGCATAAATCATCGTCACGCTTTCCATGAGCTAAATGTATACTGAGTATATGTGCAGGTACTTTTCTTTTGTAGGAAATTCCATTTACGATGGGCTTACAATAAAATTTTTAAAAGGGATTCATTTATTGGTGTTTTTACGTTTACGTTTTTTTTGCTTACTTTATTTATAAATTTGTACGTAACGTTAATACTGGGAATAACTGGAGATTGTCGAAGAGAAGAGTTATATAAAATAAAAATTGATGACATTGAAAATAAGGGGGAATTTCTACTCATCACGATTCCAGATTCAAAAACTCATACAAGTCGGCGTCATACGGTTATAGGAAAATCCAGTACAAACATTAATTTAATACATTTATATCAAAAGTATGGTAATATGAGACCGAAAAATACAACCAGCAACATAATATAGAAATGGTAAATGTATATAAGATGATTTGGTTTTTATTTATAGCGATTAGGACGACACAGTTAATCCAAAACAGACTGAGTTTCTCTCTGTAAGAAAAGATTTATTGTATTTACACGTGTTTTACATAAATGAATCAAAATAACAAAAACTATCTAATTAACTGACCTGTAAGAAAAGAAACGACATTTAATGTTATTAATTATAACAATGTCGATCCTAAAACACAATTATTAACTTATTTCTTCGTTTATAGAATTTGATTGAGAAAAAGTATTTTGACATTAATGCTTTTTCATGACAGCCCAGATAATCATCCTTTACTGTAGGCTATAGACTATAGACTATAAATAAACAATTCTGCTTCGATGGCGCTTGCGGGAATGTTTAAGAAAAATCACATTTTTCTTTACATGTACAAAACAATTAGTTGGTATAAACACTTTTTTGAAAATGCCATCGTTAATTGCGCAATATTTCAGTTTACCGCATCCAGAAGAATAAACAGGTCTCACGTTTCGACGTACTTCAACATCGCTTCCAGTTGATTCAGGTCGAGACATTCTTCAATTAAAGCAACATGGAGGATTGCGTTTTTGCAAAATAAAACTAAAATTCATAATATAATTGTTAATTTTTCTTAATATTATTGTTTACATTTTCCAATTCAGTCATTATGCATTCATTAGTTGTAAAATCTACTGAAGGTGTTCAATTAAAATATTCCAAATTATTATTTTTTTGATCTTATTATTTGTATACGGCTGTAGAAAAAATATTGCATGCAACATATATTTATAAAGTGTCTTTTTTCAACTCATGGAATTTCCATTCGTGAAAAAAAGTACCACTTCATGCACTTGTTGCATAAATTACTATTAACGACGTAATTTACGCAAAAAAAAGAAAATACATGAGATTAATTCTTCTGACAATTCTTTGTAAACCAAATAGTTACAATATTTCTTTGATTACATGTAGAATATAACTGTGAACGAAAGTTAGTATAGAAACAAGTTTCTGCAAGGAAAATAATTATGCGTTGTTGATGAGATTGAAGACATCATCCGATACTTTTGGCAAATAATACATTCTCCAGCAGAGCAATCAACGTCAGAACAAAGTGAACAAACCGATGTTAAGGAAACGCAAAACAAACTGTGTTTAATGCGTTTGACTGTCTTTGCAAACAAATGATTAGATCAGACGATATAAAGCAATCGCCGTTTCTAATAAAAAATACCGACATATACCGTGAAATTAAATTACAAAAAAAGGGAAGTGAATCTCAAACCCGAACCTCACTGGTCGAATTCAGAAAATTTGATTATAGCACAGTACAAGTCTTGAAAATCGCATAGTAGAATTGAAAAAATATTCACATCAACCTGATATACAAAGTGTTTCATTAATTGTTGGAAATATTTTGGACCTAAAATATTAAAATTGCTCCCAAAGCTGGATAAAACATGGCTCCTTACTGAGTTACATGATGATTTAATTAAAAACTTTAAAACTATTATTTTGAAACCATTTCGTCGTATGCTTGTCATACTTGGCAGGACATGTAAGTACTGTGCAACCTACTAAATTATGACGAATAAACGTTTCTGGCTACTACCAAAAGTCCGTAAGGATGATTTATTAAGAGCAGACAGCTATTGGTACACAGATGGATCAAAAACACCCTCAGGCTCTGGTGCTGGAGTATACGGGCGCAGACCTAGGACAGAAATTCCAACCTCTCTAGGATCCTATGCAACCGTATTTCAGGCGGAAATTTACGCCATTGCTTCATGTGTGGAGAGATTGGAGCAAACCAATCTCACAGATAAATCAATAAAAAATTTCACGGATAGTCAAGCGGCTTTGAAAGCACTAAGCTCTTACCGTGTATCGTAGAAACTGGTTTTAGACTGCCAAAAAAGACTCTCCTCAATAGGAGGGAGGGTGCCGCACGCGTTTTTATCAGACCAGAACCTTCAATTGGCATCGCGACAAGCTTTGCCAAACAAACACTAAATACCTGGACAGCAAGAAGAGTTTTAGACTTCTGGCATAACATACCATGATTGGTACATTCAAAGGGTTTTATACATCCTTCGAAGAATGTCTCCAAACAAATGTTATAGCAGGCATGACCTACGTTGTCTAATAGGCTTTTTAACAGGCCACTGTCATCTGAATCATCATATGCTAAGACTTGGACCCTCGGAGGATCCGACTTGTCGTCTCTGTCTGGAAGATGATGAAACAGCAGAGCAGATAATTTGTGCCTGACCCGCTGCAGCTCGAATCGGGTATCTGATGTTTGGCAGGGTCTCTCTCTCGCCCTTGGAACTAAAATATCATTCTCCAAATAAACTAAGCTTTGTTAAGAAGCTGAATTTGTTTGGTGAAATCTGAATAGGTATGAACCACAATAGACTCTTGCGAGTCGCAGTGGAGGGCCTTATAGACCCACTCACAAACATAACCTAACATAACCTAACCTAACCTATTACCAAAAGAGTACGACAGGGGCAGGTGAGATGTGGACCCTTCCCACATACTATGTCATTCAAACACATTTTTCGATTCTTCAATACTTACTAGCAAATAACATACTCTTTTTGCATAACAATAAAGTTATTAAATTTCGAGGTTATCTTCGCCTAGTTCGCCTTGTTTGGCCATTTGATATTTGATCAGCATTTTCGTTGCCGTTATGACCGACATGCCCCGGTAGCCAGGTTATCGTGACCTTGAAACGGCCTCTCAGTGTGTTAAGGAGAATTTACACAATCCCACACTAACTTAGGATTAACTTAAGGTAGTTCTGCTTAACTGTCTGTGGAGATAGCAGCTGAACGGTGTTCATTCTTACCTTTTGATGTCGTCCACGAAGTGGAGAATTGCCGTCACTTTCTTTGGAAAGCTACGGCATACTTATTCAGATCTGGTCACTGAGGTATTTCATGATCTATGGGTAAAAAATGAGCAAATCGATAAAAGCTACCCTTTGTTCCAGCAGTACGTCTTTATAACAGGTTGCCTCAGCCTTTTTGGGCACACCGATCTTCCAGTCTTCCCTACCTGATAGGGAGATAGGTACATGAGGAAAGTGGGTCATATGATTCAGTTGAGGCCAAATTTGATCAGGAAGTTGAGTACTACAAATTATCAAAAATTATGAACATTTCACGAAACGCCAGTTTCCATAAAAGATATGCAGAATCCTTAATAATATTTTTTTAATCAGGTCATTAGGAAAAAGAACCAAGTTATTAACATTGTATTTCGTAGTTAGTCGGTAATAAATAATCCAGATGCATGAAATAAGAAGGAAAAAACTTCTTATTCGAAATAAACAAATCCTTACGTGATATTTTATCATTTTTCGTTGGATACTATCCAAATAAAAAATAAGGTGCGATTTAGACGTGATGATAAGTCTAATTACTAAATAAAACCGTGTCCAAAATACCTTGGTGATGAGTATTTAATTTAGGGAGTGCTATCAATTATTTTTAGTACCTACTTCCTTACATTAACTCATTTTCGGAATACTACTACGAACTATTAAAACAGTTTTATTAGCTCAGATTTGTGACAGGACGTACGGAAACCAGAACCGGCTTCAGCATAACTTTAATATTGGTCAATATAATAAATATATGTTTATAACAATAACGTAAACCAAAAAATTGTGATTATATATTATAATATGATTATGTGAGATGTTTAGAAATTATGGGGCTAGGGCAAGATCCACAAGGAGCTTGAAGACTAACACAACCAGAACGAAGTAGTGGACCAACTTACCAGGAAAGACCAGTCCTAGTCTATAGACCCGGATCCACTACTGGCAAATAGAACTATCTCGAATCAGTCAAAACAAGGGTCTAGGTCCAGAATTTCCAGACTTGGAACAAACCAAAGTCTATATCAAAGTAGATTCAAAATTGAAAACGGAAGCCTTGACATGGAAGAGTCTACAAAAACTGCATGCTAAGGTACCATATGAGCAGAACAGGGCTGGTTGAACACTGCAGTGTCGCCTCTGCCTAGAAGAAGATGAATCGGGGAAGCACATCCTGTGCCACTGTATGGCTGCTGGATGAATCAGACTACATACCCGAGTTGCTGCGTTTGTGCGACCTGGAGATGCACTCGTATATATACTTACCCCTTCACCTATAATCAATGTCCTTGTGAAGATTGAACTTGAAGGGGTTGCCAACCAAACCAAACCAAACCAGAACAACCAGATTTAAGGCTTATCGACCAAAATTCCCTTTGTGTGGTTTAATTTTTTAAATTCCATATAATATATTTTATAAGTTTAAGAACTATAGTAATTGCGCTGTTGACTTGGAGTGTGGTACCTTTTTTTTGATGGGTGGAAACCTGCTCACCGGCACCGGGTACTTGCTCTACAGTTCCCCGGTAGTGTGGGATTCTCTCTAGCCGGGTCCCAACCCAACTCGGCTACCCCGCACGCAGGGAAACCGAGCAGCGTCGATCCCCGACCAAAGCCGACCGCACCAAAACCACCCCGATCTCCACCGTTCGCATCCCTAAGCTCTGGAACCACCCTTGCGAGTATAACGTTAGAGCCCAAGGTCTTAATGTTTTAATCTCTTCTATGCCTCTCTTCTTCCCATGACCGATCTTTGCAACCATTATCTCAATTAAATTTTCTTTGGTGATGACCAGTCCTAGCTCATTTTCCATGTTCGTCCTTTCATACGACCATCTATTACAATGGAATAAAGCGTGCTCTGGCAGTATGCACAGCTATCATCTGTAGTCTTCCCCGACCTTTTTGTGTACGTTGCGAAGCAACCATGTTCTGTTAGAACCTACGACTGAAAATAGTCCAGTACACTCACTATGCCTGCAGTCCAACCACTTCGTCGTGTCCCTTTTGATTTCCCTGGTCCACTTTCCCTTCTCTGCATTCTTCCATGTGTCCTCTCATTTTTCACGCGACTCATCTTCTACCTTGCTTTTGTTTTCTCGTCCCCCCTTATACAGCTCACATTTCTCCATGACCAATAGATCTATCGGAGGGATAATCTAAATAGTCAACTCATCAAACCTAATCTAATCCTTCCTTTATGAAATAAAACATGGTATCAACATATCCTAAGACTGGAATATATAATATATTTTTATCATATTGATAGCACGATTTCAGGTAAGTGACCCTAAAACTGCAATAAACCATAGGCGGACATTGGAATTTAGGCAGGATAAAATAAATCAATTGTATCTCAATTCTCCAAAAGCGAATAAATATATCGTTTGTCACTCGACCGCTTCCAGCAATTACAGGATTTAAATAAACTAGTAACTAAAATAACTCATTTTTATACTAAATATAGATATTTTATGATTTATAATAGTATCAATAATAGGTAAATTTTATGTGCTACCTAAAATTAACAATAATTAACGAACATGTCTATTGGGCTAGACCGACTGCGACTATGACTCGAGTGTATGAAGAAAGCGTCGGAGGAAAACAAATAAAACTTATTGCCTTCCACTTAAAAGAACACTTAACTAACGACTTCAAGATTACCATGATGTGTAAATCTTCGCTTTGGAGAACTGCAAACAAAAAGCATAGACATAACTTTCAGTTATGTGCTAAACATGTATGTATAGGAAAAATATGGTTTACGTGGGGGCTACCAATAGTTTTGAAATTTGTAAGTAGTTCAAAGTACAGAGAATGAAGTTAAGATAGTGATGATATCACTCACGAAACTATTTTTTTCTGCAGCTAAAATGTTATACTGCTACAAAATGATATTTATTATTCTGAGTGGTCAACTCGTCGGTTGTGTATGGGCTCCTTAACGCATGGACACGGGATCGGCATCGCCGCGATACCCGACTATAGGCTTTATTTTATAATGTCAGAAAAACTAAAGCAACCTCAATCGACGATTTACGACGAAGAATTAGACAAGCATGTCGTGATATTACTAAAGCAACATTTACCAACCTACGTATGGAGTTTGAAAATAGGTTGTACTATTGTTTACAAAACAATGGAAACTATTTTGAACATTTACTAAATTAATTAACATTTTTGTAGTTCGATATTTAACACTTTTTCATTTTGTTGTCAAATAAAATTTCCTGCTTTATTGTTACACCCTGTATAATTATGAATTAGACCGTTGGAAAGCATTTTATACGGGCTTTCAAAAGACGTATCACAAGGAGGGGGTTGCCATTTAAATTTTTGTAGGTGGGGAAGGTGGGGCATAGGGGGTTGATGGGGACGCGTTCTCTGTTATGCCATTTTAGTTCCCCCTCTCTACCCTACAGACATTTTTGAAATTTTTTTGAAATCTCTTTTCGTTCACGAGGTTCAGCCCATTGTAAGTTTTAAAATTGACATAAATCATCGTCACGCTTTCCATGAGCTAAGTATATGTAAACTGTGTATATATGTGTACTTTTTTTATAAGGAGTTATTAATTTAATTGTAAAAATTTCCTTCTACCATAGGCGTAGAAATTTTTTTTTAAAAGACATTAATTTATTTGTAAAATGAATTTTTAAAGAGGGTTATTTTATTTTTTAATTCCATTTACATGGGCTTACGATAAAATTTTTAAAAGGTTTTTTTATTTTATAAATTATCAACATAATGGTTTACCTTAAAACTTTCTAGCAATTGATTCCTTCGTATTTTATACGTTAAGTGTTGAGTTGTTGTCATATTCAGCATTTCAATTTCAAATTACTTCTTTATTTCGTCCCAACCAGCTAATCTTTTTTGTCGTTTCTGATTTATGTATTTCTTACGTAAATGACGAGGAGTAAACGACGTATTTTTTAAAAACAAAAGTTTTCAGCCACCGGATCTTCTCATTTTTAAAAAGAACAAAGAATTCTACTCAATTAATTGCAGCTGTCTTAGCACGAAATTACCGTTTCACAATAAATTAATCGAGCCATCTTTTTAAGCGACCCAGAACTTTTCGAAACATAAACTTTTCTCATATACACCAAAAGAATAATATATTTAAGATCGTCAAAAAAAATACAGCTTCTGTTTCCGCAGTCGATTTTTCTTCATAAAAATTATGAACCACCGCCTGTCAAGTCAAATTACCCACCAAGACTGACTATAGTATATCTACTCCTTCATATTTTTGCAAGAAACAAAAAGCTGCAAGAATATGTTCATGCTAGCAGAATAACAATCTTTCTAATGCATTGTTATTAAAATTGTTCCTCATCTCACTGGGTTGTATTAGTCTAGGCGCTTGTCTCGAAATTACTGTATGGATTCACTGGTGAAGAATAAAGTAATAGAATTAGTAAAAATGAAAGTTAATACTAGGTTTAACCTGTATGTCAACGATACAGAACATTTCCCAGACAATTTTGAACATCTACACCTCTAAGGTTGATGGGTTCATTACACTCAGTCAAGACTTGTTGTGCTTTTGGTTACATCAGACTTAAACAGTATTTTCAGAACATTCTTCTAGTAGTAATGTTCCTTTGGGCGCACTAATCCCAGAAGTTTATATATAAAAATATACAGCGTTGCTGAAAAGTCTCGTACCAAGGAATTATCTTTGAACCGTTTAAACGGAAAGTTTTGAAATCCTTGGGCGATGAATCTTCGGTCTACCAGACCTTGGAATATCCTTTACTCTACCAGTTTCATTCAATTTGTTCATTAATCTCGTCACTGTAGATCTACTTATAGGAGTGCATTCAGGATTTACATCGTTAAAAATATGAGCTGCTGTATGAAACAATATATTCCAGATTTATTTCGTATTAATATATTTATGCCGTCTCCTTTTTGTTTTTATTTATCGCTGATGGGAAGATTTAGGTATAAAAAATTTCTTTGTAGAAGCTTCCGTACTATTTTACTTTTCTCAGACTTAGTTCTTGGTCTAAACCATCAATCTTAGGAGTTTTTCAATCCACCACCGCATCACCAAAAACCACCCAACGTCGGTCGCAGATCAGGAAAAAGAAGCCATTGTTCACTTCTCGCAGGAATTTGTGAACGTCTCGAACAATTACTGTCTCGCGACTTTTGAACTCGAGCCGTCTTCTAGTCAAAAAACACTACTTTTCCAGAAAACGCAAAAAAAGAAAAGACTAAATAGCAAGTATCATTTAAATTGTCATGTTGTTAACTGAAGTTCGATAGCAGATCAGAAGTGGGATACTCACGAAATCAGAAGTGGGTTCTAACAATGTAAAAATACGAATGTATAAAGTTTGAATGAGATAAAGTTCAAGATACAAAACATTCCCATAATATAAAAAATATATTATCGCTTGAGATGAAAGGAAAAAACATCCATCGGTAAGGCTAATTTATATTCTTTATTAAAACTTCCGTTATAATATTGGAATTTTTAATGATGATGTCATTTCAACGTCGGTAACAACGTCAACAAGAAAGTTATTAAAAGTGTAATTACAAATCCTCCAAAATTTAGCCCAATTAGCATCTCAGAAATAGGTTAACACCCGATTGGGCCGGATTAACTACCAATTAACTTTCACGAGCAAATTTTCATCTGATCAGCTCAAGGGAATTTACGTTTCTCGTTTAAGGAGCTTTTCATTACCGGAGATGGTTATAGAGTATTTTTTAATTGTAAGAATTTGGATAACTGCCACCGGCGGAGCTGTTAGTATAAAACGATCAACATTATTTTTTAAAACGTTGCTAAAAAGACATATCGTACAAATAAATGGAATACGGAATTTTTAGATACAAGTTTACAATACAACCTTTAAGTTTATTATGGGTACTGTAATTGCAAATTCACATTTTATTACCCCAAATTATAAGTATACAGACGATGGTAGAAAATCAGAAGAAAATTATCTATCTACAACCATGTTGTGTGTTGGGAGAAATGGCATCAGCTTACGCTATTCGCCACAAACTTTTTGTTAAAGAAATAATAATAAGTCTTAATAAATTTTATTAATAAATTGAAGTATGTGCAGGATCTAAATAAAGGAATGGTTACATGACCTAGGTCATGAGGCTTTAAACAACTGTCCGATAAAGGAGAGTCGCTCTTCTAGATAAGCCATCTGGTGGAATAAAGAGCTGACGTCGCTAAAGAAAAAACACGACGCCTTTTCAACAAAGCGTAAAAACGGATAACTGGGAAGCGTATAAAGCTAAACTAGGTACATATAATATAAAAATGAAAGAATCCAAGAAGAAGTCCTGGAGAGAATTCTGTGTGGACATGCAAGGTGTCCCTCAGAATCAACAGGATTCTCAAAAGGGATACTTCAAACAAACTTGGTTCTATTCAGTTACCGAGCGGAATACTGAGGCAGAGGCTCTAGAGCATCTCCTCAGAGTGCACTTTCCAGGTTCGGTAAAGCAATGACAACGGGCCGGTTGCCAAAACAAAGGCAACCAAAGAGGACTGGGGACTCACTAATGAGATCTTCAGACCCCATATTATCAGATATGGGCAGTAAACTCATTTGACCCCTACAAAACTACTGGGCCAGATGGCATATTCCCCAAGCTTCTGAAAGAGGGACTAGACATCATTATGGGTCCTTTAGTTCTGATACTTCGAAGCAGCCATGCTATAGGGTACATAATAATTGCATGGAGAATTCAAAGGTGGTGTTTATTGCTAAACCAGGAAAAGAAACGTACACCTAGGCTAAATCCTACCGACCAATCAGTCTGACATCATTCATGGTAAAAACCATGGAAAAAGTCTTACAAATGTACTTACAAGAAGGAGCGCTTAAGAGCATCCCTCTACATAGACTATAATGGGCTTATCAAGCAGGGAAATCAAGTGAAACTGCCCTGCATAATTGGGTCTCAGGTCTCGAAAGGAGCCTGAATCATAAGAAAGTAGCCCTTTCAGCATTTCTAGACATCGAAGGTGCTTTTGACAACACATCGATGTCATCAATTAACAGATCCCTTAAAAAAAGAGGGATTAACAGCACCACATGCAAATGGATAGGCTCCATGGTCGAGCATAGGGAAATAACAGCACATATGCATGATAAAACATACACCGTTAGGACAACTAAAGTATGTCCTCAAGGTGGAGTACTTTCACCACTTTTGTGGAACCTAGTTGTGGATGGCTTGATCTGTAGGTTGAATGATCAAGGCATATGGACTCATGGCTTTGCGGAAGACATAATGATTGTCACCAATGGGAAATTCCCACAGGTGGTTATGAATGTCCTACAGGAAGCACTGCGAATTGTGGAGGAATGGTGCCTTAAAGAGGACCTTTCAGTTAATCCAAAAAAACCAAACTAGTTGCTTTTACGAATAGAAGAGTTCTCCCGCAGGGTAGAGTACTGTTGTTCGGAGAAGAACTAGAAATATCCAAAGAAGTTAAATATCTGGGAGTGACCCTTGATTCCAAACTGAATTGAAAGTCACACCTGGAAAAAATTTCTACCAGGGGGACTAGGCTTTTCTGGCAATGCAGAAGAGTTATGGGAATACGACCTGAGGTAGTTCACTGGCTCTACACAACTGTGATAAGGCCAACGATCACCTATGGAACAAAAGTCTGGAGGAGGGGGACAGAAGTGTCATCTGCAGTTAATATATTAACTGCAATTCAAAGACAAGCCCTTCTTGGTATAACGGGGACAATGAACAGCACGGGGACGGCATCAATGGAAGCCCTTATTGGACTTCCTCCTCTAGAACTTTTTATAAGGGCGGAGGCAATGATGACAATTCTTAGGCGGAAATCGGGAAATGGTTCCCGAACTATGTTCGAGAAGGACACACTGATATAAATGGGACATTACTAGACGAACACATATTTCACATGAGTTTTGATAGCATGACACCAGAGAATATATTCACTGAGCGAGTGAATATCATCATCCCATCTAGGGAACAGGTGATGCAGCCAGGTAATTCTGGAGAAATCATCTGGTTCACCGATGGCTCCAAAACAAACATTGGCACTGGGGCTGGTATAAAAGGACCTAGAAAGAGAATGTTCTTTAGCCTTGGTCGATATACGACTGTGTTTCAAGCAGAGACGATTGCCGCTATAGCATGTATTGATGAAAACATCAGAAGAGGATATACCGAACAAAAAATTGAAATATTCACTGAGAGCCAGGCTCTGCTTAAGGCTATCAGTAATCCAACAACTAGGTCTAGACTGGTGAAAAACTGAAAAGAATCCCTCAACAGGCTGGCAAGAGACAACAAAGTGTCTCTAATATGGGTGCCGGCACATGAGGGGATTGCAGGAAATGAAAGGGTGGACCAGTTAGCTAAAGAAGGCTCTAAAGGAGATTTCATAGGTCCGGAACCGTTTTGTGGAATTACAAAAGATTGCATAGGAGGGGAAATCGGGAACTGGCTAGATAGGGAACACCAATTCAAATGGAGGGTGACACAAGGGCACCTTCATACAAAGAGTTTACTGAACAAGGAAGACAAGGAACTATCAACCAGGCTACTGAAACTGGGTAAGAGACATTTTAAGACAGTTACCGACCTGGTGACTGGACACTGCACCTTGAGGAAACATCTGTACAATATGGACAAAGTTAGTGAATCCATGTGCAGAAAATGTGAACTTGATGATGAAACACTTACTCTGCGAGGACTTACAATAACTTAGATGGAAGCACTTTGGAGAGGAATTTATACAACCATCACAACTACTGAAAATCCCTCCAGTCAAACTAGTGACCTTTATAGAAGACACGAAGCTTCTGGAATGAAAGTAGATAACATGGGAAATGGTACAAAGATTCAGTTCAAGTGCCTGGGCTGATGAGCACAACCCAAATTTATGAATGAAGAATAGATATTTTTCATTGATCTGTGTTAAAGGTCGGGAAGAAGATTAAACTCAACTTTTACATTGTTTATATTTTAAGGTTTCTATATTAATAAAACGTCAACAAATTAAATAAGAGAAATTTTTATTTTTAAATTGACGAGTCGAAATTTGGAAAACGAAAGTATAATCGTGGACGAATTATGGAGGGTCATTGGGTTTTGGGAATTATGGCTAGTTATTTGTACGCTAAATAAAAGAGATGGTGCTATCCTTATAGAAATTATTAAAAATCATGTGACAGTGGGATCTATTATTCATACGGATGATTGGGAAGCGTTCGACTTTAAAGAGTTATTTCCGCAAGGCAAAGGTATTGTAGAAATTTTGCTCGTTTATTTATTACAAGTACATATATTTATAAGTTTTTTGTTAAAAGTTTACATTAAATATCAGTTTTATTTCCGATAATTTTTAAAAAATATAGTTTTAAAAATGTCATTTGACATTAAAGATGTTATTTAATAAATATTTTTTTCTACAATCATTAATAAAAGTGACGTTTTTTAACTGATTTTCGTATATAAAATATGTATTTGTTAAACAGTTTAAAAAAGTGACAGAGTAAGATAATAGTATATTATTCAACAAGCATATAATTATGGCTATTATTCACGCAGGCGAGTGAATATTAACCATGATATGCGAGTAGAATACTATATTTTGTCCACCACTATTAATTACCTGTTTATAAATGAATTTATTTTTCTCTTCCCTCCAATTTAGAAAGGGATTATGGGCTTTCATATATAATTTTTTCGACTTTTCCGGCAATAAATTTAATGATACTATTTATTCTGCTTCTCTAATTTTTGACGAGGTAGCATTCATTCAAGTGTCTGGTTCGCTTTCCATATTATATTTTCTAGTACATAATTTCAATTTAAATTCAGTATAATAATTAAAAAACTTGCAATCAGCTATAAATTATTTAAAACGTCAGTTTCTTAGTTTTGACGTTGACATCTATACGCTCTATATATACAACAGCTTGATAAATTATTATAAATGCCTCCGTAGCAGGATTGTTTAGATGTCTGAGTTCGTCAAATGAAGAATTGTACGCTTAAGGTTCGAATCCGGGTCGCGACGAAAATTTGTAAATATTATATTGTAACATTTGTATATAAATAACCCTCAATATAGGTCCTATTTATCCGTGTCATGTGACCGTTCATTATCCACACCTATTATTCACTGGTGAATAATGTACGTCATTATACTTGAAGAAGCACACGTAAAATGTAAACATTATCAAATAGTCGTGGACAAAGTAGTTTTTTTAACGCTAATTTTATATATTTCCGCTAATGGCTCTGGATCGATGCCATTTTTAGTGTCTTTTTTTCACTCATGGAATTTCCATTCTTGAAAAAAAGCACCACTTTATGTACTTTGCATGAATAACTATTTCTGAGTATGTTGTTTCATTTCGCACATTTTATATATACTGTAAAGCAAAAACACGTTTTTATTTAACTGCAGGGCTCAACCACTAGTATTGTCACTTCTTTGCGGCACTTTGATGTATTGTAATCAAAGCGGTGCCGAACCCACCCAATTCATGTAATTGATTTCAGTTATTCTAAAGATTACAATATTTTGTCAAAAAATGATAATCACACATTTCCTAAGGAGTTTTTTCGAGTGTTTACGTTTAAAAAAGTGCTTAAAATATAAATCATAAAGAAGTTTTCATGTAACTGTAATAGGAAGTCCTTTGTGCTCCTCTCTCTCCTAATAAATGTTGATAGTACCCATCATTACCCACATAAAAGTTCATAAAGCTATTTTATATCTTACTTTTATACTTGAGTCATTTTAGTTCAATTAGTCACTTAAAACACGTGTAGAATCCGGAGATGATTGCATTTCTGTTAGGATATTAGTCACCATCCAAGTAAATAGTTTTATAATCAATGTGAATAATGTACATGTAAATTCCTCCCAAAATCATTCAAATCGGACCTTTCGATTGTTATAGTGGAGGTCCTGGCAGGATTTAAAATTTCCAATAACTCTCTTATATTATTTGAAATAACGATAAACATCGATCATACAGACATATTATCAAGTAGGTACTTTTTATATTTTTATTACCACCCTTGTATTCGCTTTTCGAAATCCAACCACTTCCTATTAATAGTCGCGTGTTATTTTTAACGGCGGCGGCGAAAAACCGTCAAGAGGCTTTAAAGAAACTTGAAGGCGTTACAAAGTCGCGTCTAAATCAAGATACACATGCACTTTACTCTCTTGTCGCTCTATTTAGATTTACACATCACCTAGCAAAGTGTGGCGAAATAGATGCAAGCATGGCACTCTACACCGCGTCTGAGCGAGTTAGCACCACCGCCTACACTGATGCTTTTTCATGTTAATGAAGCGACAACGTCGTTCACTTTTGTTACTTTTCATTTTAAGAGATTTTCATGTACTTGAAGTTTTGCTGTTCTGCTAAATTTTCAAAAATTAAAAAACAATTTTGGAAAAACGGCATTATATATGTACCGGGTGTCTGATTAAGAGAGGTAACCCGCTGTATCTCAGAAACTTTTTATCGTTCAGCTTAGAGAAAAAAAAACCGCATTACAAACTCGCATACGAGAAACTGCTGGAACTGATTTTCAAGTTTCCTACTCCACCGTTAGAGAGCGTAGTTCACAATAACGACACAAAAACATCATTTTTTTATAATAAATGTACCGTTATAGTACCACAAAATTTTAATATTCATAATCCTTAGTGCATTTTAAGTAAGTTTGCTCCAGTACTTTTTCCTCTATCTTCTAAAATAACTGGTAGGGGTGAGTGGGAAAGCATCGCATTCGAAGATACCCAAAAAATGTTGAAAACAAAACTATTGTTCAATCACCGCCACCTAGTAACCGTTAAAACCATTGGGATGAAACGATGATATAATATTTTATTAGGCATTGAATTCCCTTTCAAATTATACCAAGTTTGTCAAAATCCATAAAGCGGAACAAAAGTTATAACAGTTTTATTGAATGAGCTTTCCCACTCACCCCTACCAGTTATTTTACAAGATAAAGGAAAAAGTACTGGAGCAAACTTACGAAAAATGATCTAATGATTACCAATATTTAAATTTCTGGTGCTATCACGATACAATTATTATAGAAAAATGATGTTTTTGTGATATTATTGTAACCTACGCCCTCTAGGGGTGGAGTAGTAAACTTGAAAATAATTTCCAGCAGTTTCTCGTATGCGAGTTTGTAATACAGATTTTTTCTCTAAACTGTACGATAAATAGTTTCTGAGATACAGCGGGTTACCTCTCTTAATCAGACACCCGGTACATGTACAAACAATCAAGAAATATTCTTAATATAAGGAATTTGTTCAAATTGAGAAAAGGTTCCATAAAAGGAGCTCAACTAAATGGCTGTCAGAAATCAATTATATGATTTTCTCTATTGAAAATTATAAACCATAGACCATTCCAGAATGACGTTTCTGATAGGTCGGCCATATTGTGCTGGAGGGCACACATTCTATTTAGTTTTCATTGTTTACTGGTAAACAACGGAATAGTTAGACTTGAATCAACAATAAGTTCTTAAATGTATCTAAAATGTCATCGATTTGTAGTGTGGAATGCGGGGAGAAAGAGATAAGGTATCTAAGGTCTAAGGTAATAGCTTGAGCATAAGAGAACAGAATTTTTCTTCTTTCTTGGATCTGGACGTAGGCCAATATAATTTTCGCCACCTACACCAAAATAACAAAAGTAAATTAAAATTTAATAAATAGAAAATTTGCTATGGCTCACAGATTCTATTAGATTTAATGATGCCTATTCCAATGCGACCTTTTCAGATCTATTGTGGTTCTCTGATATTCTCGCAATCTCCAGTCCGACTCTTTTTATTTAGGAAATTAGCCTCAAGAGTGAACCTTGTCGGTGGTTTTTGATCGCCCAGTACAAGAAACCGCATATTCGCCAGGCAGTTGCAGAGCCATAGAAATTGTACAGTTTTCTCCTCTAGGTCACAGACTCAGCACTTTGCTTTGTTTGTCTACCCAATTAGCTTTGCTCACCCTGTTAACACACCTACTACGGCTCTGACAGTTTTCCTATCTTTGGTTATTAGGCCTGCCGTAAATGTTGCCGAATGTCCTCTAATGAACTGTTTCCCCAGACTCTGTCCTGGTGAGATTACCCTCGTGCCCCGGTACCCAGGCTACCATGACCTTGCAAGTGCATTTAAGGCATCTATGCACCCCCTCACTAGCTAAGAGTTGACCTCTATGGAATTGAGTGCCTCTAGTACAGCTTAACTCTCTGTGAAGATGGCCACTCACTGAACGGTAGGCTTTCCTGCCTGAATCAATATAGAATTTGCTATGGCTCATAGAACAGGTTATACATTCTTTATTCTATTTTGTATTTGCCTCTATGATATTGGTTTTAGGTTTAGACAAGAGAAAGATTTGACACAAGTGAATTAGAAAAGACAGGAGCAATTACTCATTCAAGCAAGCGAGCTGTGGCAACATCAGACCAACAAACGGCCTTGCGTGTATTTGTCACGGAAATGTAGAGGTGGGAATACCATTCCACTATGGTCGGTAAAAAATTGACCAGATCTGTATAAATAATGTAAGAACAAACATAGCTTTAAAGAGTTAACTGAACAGATGTGTAAAGACATTTAACAGTCTGTCAAAGTATATTAGGCATGGTTGTAAATGGAGGGGTTTTCTAAAAGTCAGATAAGTCAGACTTGGTCAGACTGATCTGTTCTTGACACAGGAGTTCACTGGACATGGGTCGAGAGTAGGGTACCTCCACAAGATTGGGAAAAAAGAGACTGGAGTGTGTGAGAGGTGTGAAGTGGAGGATGATGTGGGGCATGTGTTTAGATGCTGGAGGAACGAGGAAGTGCTGAAGAGGTTGGAAAGGAAAGGTGTATTGGGAGAACATGGTGGAGATAATGTTGAGGGGGGAGGAGGAATGGATGGAGGTAAGTGGGGTAGTAGAGAGCATGGTGAGGAGGAGAGAACGACTCGATACGGCATTAGAAGTGGGAGTGAAAGTTAGGGAGAAGACGACGGTGTGAGCGGAGAGTGTGCGTGGGACCGCCGCCCGTCTCGAAGTATGCTAGGGTAGTGATTCCGAGGCGGGGGTAACGGCGAGTTTGAGGTGGGTTTGGTTGGTAGTTGGTAGATGAGTCCAACACTGTTTGGGTCCTGGACCCATTCTAACATGAGTTTCCCATCTCGGCCCGAAAAAAAAAGTCAGATCTGAGATAAATAAATGCCAGTTCAGTCATTTAGAATCAGATTCCATCAAAAAGTGATTTGACAATTCGCTCGAACAGCAGCAAGTTATTGAAATGAATTAAAAAAAAGTTTGGAGGTGTTGAATGGTTGCTATTATTTTTCATTATTCCACTAGTCGATAAAGTGGTACTTTATATGCATCATAAGTGTGGATAAAACTTAAAACTCCAATTATAATGTGATTGTGGATAAAATATTCTTATTTTCATAATTATTATCAAATTTATATAAACCTTAATATCTTCACCGTATATCTACGTCACTGAGTCTCGACACGTTTTTACGCACTTGCAGGGGGTGAGGGTCAACACACTCTTGATTTATGAGCGAACGATCGATTTTTAAATAATTTTGGGGACACGTACTTCCGCCATTTATAAAAAATGCCGTTTTCTCTTCGTCTCCCGTCTTTTTTTCCACTACGGAATCCTCCAGGGGGTGGAAAGTAAAATACTTGAAAAACAAAAAATTTGTTTATGTTCTCATAACAGTTTAAAGTGAATTATTACCGCTGACGTATTTGTTACTTAGTATATAACTGTAGAAATTCATATGTTTGAAAGCTGCTGTTTTTACAGGTTCATTTCAGTTTATATGGTCTTTATGACTAATTAAAATAAGTTATAATTTTATATGTAAATCAGGATGATTACAATGAATATAGTTCATAAATGCGACCCTTGCAGTAATTTTGAGTTTTTTTTCTCGTCGGGCAGGTAACTTCACCCCGTATCAGTTCGAGTTTAGTCTCTTCTATTGCGAAGAGATTAAAAATTAAGTTATTACGGTAGTCAGTGACGTGGGCTAAGAATGAAATAAATATTTTGAATGTTTCGAATAAATCTAAAATGTATAATTTGGAAGTAATTGATTGTTTCTCTTTCGTTTTATTTTACTTTTTACGAACCCTGTATACAAAAATGAAGTTTTCGTCATGTCACCAACTACTTTGATCGTCCTACTGATCAACCCGGCAAGATGTTTTTTATTTGGTATTGGGGATGTTCACGCAGAATTTTCAATATGAAGGTATGCACCTGTCAATTTTTTATTAAAAAAATCATTATCTCGATAAGTAGGTATAAATTTTAGATATAGGGTATTCCACACAAAGGGACATTAAAATTCAATGTAGAATCCGAAAAGTTAATAATATACAGGGTGTTACATTTAAAATAACAAAGCTGTCGTTCACTTTCGGTATAACAAAATATTTTCCATAAATTCGCCATAGTTTGTTCTCCATCTATGCCAATTTTTATAGAAATCGTGTGAGTAGTGTTAGTCTCCAATATACAGATACATTCAAACACAAACGGATCATAGGGATTTTAAGCATTGTATCAGAACTGCTTTTGAACTAGTCGACCAACATCCAGCTTCAACAGATTAAAAACACGATTATTACAATCGTTTATTTGGAAACCTATAACATATCGTACAATTCCCACCACTCCGTATTCTCAACTGTGGGGGGTCCTTAATTAGCGTCAGACAGTCAGTAAACAGCAGTCGGTAGGTAAAGTACAATTTAAAGAATCTTATTTTGTTTTATTTACGAATTTATTTTTATTTTGAAAGCCGTTATTGCCAAAAGAAATCAAAACATGTTATCTTAACTCGAAACATTAATTGGTAAAGAGAATTTAACAATTAATTTTCGATTTTAACAACATAAAACGTAAGCATATTGTTTCAATATGTAGCGACGTTTACTACCTTCATCAAATAATTATTCAATACTAAATCGCAGTTCGCACATAACTAACAAATGATGGAAGGAGAATGGGCGGGGTTTCTTACATTGGTCTGAATCCAGCTGTCCAGATCAATACTTGATATTCATTGAAGTGAACTTATAGAAATTTTTTGTTGGTGGACTATTTAGATCGGACAATGCATTAAATCACTATGTTCCGTTTGTGTTTGAATGTATCTGTATAGATAGAGTAAGCTCTTCGTGAAACAGCCTGTACCTACAGCAGTTTTGAGCGCTACCCACCGGTGGTAAATGAGGTACTCATAAAGCTTTGACATGCTAGTAAACCGATATATCGTTGTACCCCAATTTAACGCCCCAAATATTAAGTAATATATTACTACCCTTTCCATAGTCATTGTGTCCACACGAGCACTTTGAAATGTCTTACCGTCCGCATATTTTTATAACACAAATTGCAGATTTCCAGTAATTAAGTAATCACAGTATGGAATACTACAGAGGATGGATTGACGAGTTTTATGTATTTACGTTCTTTTCAGTTGAATCAACTGTAAATACAAATACACTCAATTAACCCCATCCGGAGCAAACTGTATAATAAATTGATTAAATTGTTGGTGGTTTGAAATATCAAACATCTTGTTAGTACATTCAATTCAAGTTGAAATTCTATTTTTACGTTGTGCATAATCGTAATGTTCGAGACATGTGGACCAATCTGGATGATTTATTTTCAAAAGCCTTTCTCTTTAAATTCGAATTAACTGTAATTCTAAACGAACATTCACGTCAAACAACTATTGAAGCATTGAGTTCTTGTATAATCAGTTATCAAATTCTGATGGAATTCCCAGAGAAATTTAATGAGCTAGACAATAACAATATCGTCACCCTACTGTGGGTTACAGAACACACTGCAATAAAAGGAATCGAAATAACTAACGAAAGTGGTTTTTTTTTTGGTCATCGGAACCCATCTGCGGATCAGCACTGATGTAATATTGGAAGAAAAAGGGAAAACCGAAGAAACGAGAAGATCGGGCGACTGGGGAGATCAAGTACGGCTAAAACAGACAAATATATATTTCTGGGATATTAAAATAATACACAAGCCAGAGTAAGACTGCACAAAGAATTTTGGCAGGTCCTAACAGAACACTACCGCCTAACTCATCTATTGAAAAAGCTTAAACTAGTGGGAAAGGAATAATGTAGATTATGTGGAATGCAAGGCACTTTACAGGCTCAGGACACAACACCAGGGAGTATATTGGATAGAGGAAAGATTTTCATAAACTGGAGATTATGGATAACCTAAAATTCCTTCAATGAGTAAGACTATAGGAGCTGCTAGTCTTTGAAACTTTAATCGTCGGAGGCAAAATTCATATTATTTCATTGGCAACAAAAATTTCGTGATCTTGTTCGTTTTTTCCAAGCTTTCCTTATTTTCCCTGCTAATATGTGTTGTCCATTTTAGTTGTTTGAATTTAATTCCTGTTATCATGGTTTCTCACTCCCTTAGCTTTATTTTGTCAGTACATATTCGATCCCATTTTGTTTTTTCCGCTCCTTATTTTCCAAAAAAATGCAATACCAATGAGTTTATCTTACTGAAATTAAAAGAGGAGTAATATGTCTGCTATTCGAATTGAAAGTCTGAACAACAATATAAATGTAAAGTTTCCTCCTTCAACAGAAAGTGGAGGATAAGTTCATTTGAAGGATGATCGACGTGGATCTCGTGTCAAAATTTTGTTTAAAAACTTTTTTCGTTTTTATTGAAATTTTGTTGCTACACATGCACAACTCTTTAAATTAGTTTTTCTAATTCTTCTTAATGCGGTTGCTACTGAAGCATTAAAATTTACTGCAACTTTTGCATGTCTTGCCGTATTAAAGGGATTTTCCCTTAAGTAATCAGTTAATGATTCGTCTTGCTCCGCTGTAGTTATAACAGGTCTTCCTCTTTCCTCTTTCTTTCCTCTTTCCTCTTTCCTCTTTCCTCTTTCCTCTTTCCTCTTTCCTCTTTCCTCTTTCCTCTTTCCTCTTTCCTCTTTCCTCTTTCCTCTTTCCTCTTTCCTCTTTCCTCTTTCCTCTTTCCTCTTTCCTCTTTCCTCTTTCCTCTTTCCTCTTTCCTCTTTCCTCTTTCCTCTTTCCTCTTTCCTCTTTCCTCTTTCCTCTTTCCTCTTTCCTCTTTCCTCTTTCCTCTTTCCTCTTTCCTCTTTCCTCTTTCCTCTTTCCTCTTTCCTCTTTCCTCTTTCCTCTTTCCTCTTTCCTCTTTCCTCTTTCCTCTTTCCTCTTTCCTCTTTCCTCTTTCCTCTTTCCTCTTTCCTCTTTCCTCTTTCCTCTTTCCTCTTTCCTCTTTCCTCTTTCCTCTTTCCTCTTTCCTCTTTCCTCTTTCCTCTTTCCTCTTTCCTCTTTCCTCTTTCCTCTTTCCTCTTTCCTCTTTCCTCTTTCCTCTTTCCTCTTTCCTCTTTCCTCTTTCCTCTTTCCTCTTTCCTCTTTCCTCTTTCCTCTTTCCTCTTTCCTCTTTCCTCTTTCCTCTTTCCTCTTTCCTCTTTCCTCTTTCCTCTTTCCTCTTTCCTCTTTCCTCTTTCCTCTTTCCTCTTTCCTCTTCCTCTTCCTTTTGAATCGTGGTTTTGCTTCTATTAAACTCTTGGGCCAGTCTTCTAATAGACCTAGTATCATCTATTCGTATATTATGAAACTCACTTAAATGGGCTGGCATCGTGGATAATACGCTTTGACAAATTTGACACATGTGACTGACTGTCCTTTTGATTAGTTAAAAAAAGTTTACCAGTTTCATAATCATATGACGCGCAGTGTACCTAATTGTCCTCTCAAAGTTAGTTCAAGCAGATCGTCAAAAATATACATCAAATCTGACGGATTCTACAGGCAGTTTTTCATTACAATAACTCCTTTTAATCTTACAAATTATCGATTTCCGTATCGGTTGGACTATATCTATTATCTGAACGGCAAGAGTCGTTACTACGACGGAAAATGGTTTGTTCTCAATCTTTACTAATTAAAATTGCTTCATCAATAATCGAGCATCCCAAAACATAGGCGTTTCATCAAAGTCGAAGAATGTTGGTATTTCGTTGTAGACTTACTTTGTTGATGTTGATAATAATATTAATTCACTAATAATAAGTACCAGTCAGAATAGAGTATTATTAAAGGAAAAGGCGGAGTTATAAAAATATATTGGGTAGCTGATGAAAACAGATCATTGGACATAAGAAGAACACCATTTAGAAAGAAAGAATAAGTAAATTTAGTCGCTTCTGCATTATATTTTCGACAAACTTTGCACACAAATAGAAGAAACCCGCGAAAAGTTTTGAGGACTTTTTTTCCGTTTCATCTTTAAAAACCTGTCGTTTTTTGGACATCCTATCGATGTTTCACTGCATTTGGTGAAAATTTAAAAACCACTCTAGTTTTGAGAGGTAGTTAATATAATAGTGAGCTATTTGAATTTATGAAATCGGGTACAAAAACACATGTCTTAACTGCACATGTTCAACAATTTGTATTTATATTTTAGTTCCTTTGTATATATATAAAATATATAAAAATTATCATCCGAAGTTCCTAATGGCGCGCCACTGCCCCCAAAACACTTCTACCTTAGTTCAAATTCGCGTTGTGTTTTCTTTTCCTGGCGTCTGACCGTCGCCTTGCAATATTTACTATTATTCTTCGGCGGTTGAAGTAGGCGTAACTAAACGCACACTTCGCGCCTAAATGCATTATCTCGAGTCGGTGTTGAGTTTCGAACCCGATCGGTCTCCCAGCTACGACCTACCACTCCTTTACCGGTATAAAACCGATATTTTCAGACCAAATGGGTCAAGTTTCATAGTAATTAATTTAATTCCTTTATTTCCTGCATAATAAGTGCATTTTTTTATAAAGTTAAAGTTCGTATAGTGATTCAACCCGAAGAAAAGTTATATTTCAAGTGTATAGTGCTTTGAAAACCATAGAGGAAAGAGTAAGATCGTTCTAATAATTACTATTTCATACTGAAAGGCTTGTCTATATTCATCGTTCCATCTGTATGTATTTTCGACGTTAAAGTTTATTAAAGTTTATTGAATTGTTAACGAAATACACGTTTTCGGTCGGTAAAATAGGTAGTTCTTTGAATTAGGGAACAACACCTGGCAGACTACCGGATAGAAGCCTAAACTAAAACCTGGGGATATCCTAAAGTGTTTTCAAGGAAATGATCTAAAGGAACTACTAGCCTCTGAGACTTTTTTTAGAAATAGAGTAGGAGCAAAGGACACAGTATCTCTTTTAGGTTCACCAAAAAAAAACACAAGCCAATGTGTTTCACTGTCTTGGTCAAAAGCGTTCCATCGTGATTCTTCTTCACAATATTTAAAATATTAAAACAGATCCTTTAAGCAAAATAACCGACTCAAGGGCCATAACTTAAAACTTGAAAAAAAGGTTACCAGATCAAGGCTAATAGAATTTTTAATGCCTGGAATAATCTCGATGATGAAAATATTTTTGCTTCGTTATAAATTATTTTCAGTATTAAATTATTCGAGTGCCACTTTAACGGTATAACAAATTAAAGTAATATTTTCCTTCAAATACTACGATTCTCTCCGCTCCTGCATTCAAGTTATTCAAGTACATTTCTTGCCTTTGTCTGGAGTTATTTTGGCGGAATTCTCTTAAATTTCCCCAAAACAAAACTCTTCGACGGTGTTGTCTGTTTTGTTTTTAGAATGCGCTGAAAAGCTTTGTCTGTTATAGATATCCAGTTGTATAATTTGAAATAATGCTTTTCAATAACATTCCTCAGCTAGTAGTATATAGCGCTAGACAGATATCATCTTATTATTTAAACACGCGTCAAGCATAATTCAAACACACGCCAAACAAAACTCCAGACTCCATGAGTACTAATTATAATCATGACGATGATGAGCCATCGCACCGTTTCATTATTATAATTAGGGCTTCGTTTATTTCTACGTGAAACTGAACCATTGCAAGGAGCAGTCGTTTCTTGATGTTTTAATGCAGCTACAGGATATTTTACGATAGAATTCAAAATTAGCATTGAATACAACAAACGATAAATAAAAGGCAAGCCTATTATAGTAAGCCTTTCGACTAAACGTAAACCAGCAAAATAACCATGAATTGGCAAAGAAGATCTGCGTTTCATTCTATAACTGCAATGGTATTGAAACGCAAATGTCATGATAGACCAATCATATTCAGAATCCATTTTCTCCAAGAGATAATTGCTAGTCAAGACATACTTAAAGAGGCTTTGGACGTTTCTATTGATCTGGCAAATATCTTGAAGACTAAGCTGCTTGTATTATCAAAAAATGAAACAAATGCATATCTGAGAATTAATAGACAGGTGTCCTTTTTCATTTGAACGCAACTTCGATAAGATCTTAGTCCCGAAACACAGCTGCGCGGACGCTCCACGCACCACTGCCTTGCAATTTATAGTAAGAATTGTATCTGTGTTAACCAGCAAAATCAGCTCATTCTATAACTATACTGGCATTAAAAAGCAGATGTCACGAGATACCGATCGTATTCCAAATCCATCCAAGTGCAGCACGCAACGCACCTGGATACGCGTTAAATTCATAACGACGCGGATAAACCGCACTCCGCTAACATGAGTTAGCTGGAGTTAAAGGCTATCGCAGTCTACCATATTTGCAAAAAAGGCAGAGCGACGATAAAGTAAGAAAGGGTCGGATATTCGTATGTCGAAACGTAGTTTTGACATGCTTATTGGGAAGACAATTTCAAAGTTTTACAGGATCCCTATTTCTCCAACTGAATGGAAAGGTATCTGAATTTTCCCATTGATGAGAGAGACCTTATCTTCGTCAGCATGCTCCCACTGCATGACTTTGCATGCACCTGTGTGGAATTAGCAGACGCGGACATTTCGTTCGCGTGCAAGCATCTGCATTAGTGTGTTTGTCTCCATTTTCACGGTTGAAACTGTGTATTGAATCTTAGGATGCATATGGTTGGATGGTACGTTTCCTCTTTATTGTTATACGGTTGCGAGAGCTTCATTTTTGACTCAGCATACGAGAAGATAATGAACATCTCCGAAATGTACTTGTACCGAATAGTGATGAGCAAAACAAGACCAAGACCAAGACCAATCTTGGTCTTGGTCTTGGTCTTGCTCAGATATGTCCAGTCTTGGTCTGGGTCATAATTATAAATTTAAAATAATTTACAAGACCTACATATGTTGACGCTGTTACAAATATTTCAACTCATATATCGTCCCGTTTCTATGTAAACCTCGTATCTGAAAAATGGCCATTTTCGGGTAATCATCAAAAACATCTATTGGAAGCGTTGAGGAGTGTATTTCACTAATAATCTCAATTCGAAAAAAATGTAGTTACGAGGTTTTCGTAGAAAAGGGAAGATACGCTCTGAAGTGAGAACTTTTAGTTCAGTCTTGTGTATTTGGTCTTGGTCTTGCATATTCGGTCTTGGTATTGGTCTTGCTCTTGTTTATTCGGTCTTGGTCTTAGTCTTGATAGTCTAATGATAATCTTGGTCTTGGTCTTGCTTTTTCGCAAGACCAAGACCGAGACTGCTAGACCAATTTTGCTCATCACTAGTACCGAAGAAAAGAGCCAATTTTGAAGAAAAGTATAGAAAAGTTTGTCCAAAATCAAATGCAAAAGTTGAAACATGTGTTCGTCTTCCTTGTCCAATCTTTCCTTTGGTCGGCATGTGCTTATGAAGGAAAAAGTATGCTAAGAAGAAAGTCAGCAAGGGAGACTTCACGTGGTCAAGCTTTAGCAATTGATTTTGGATAAATTTTACCTATATTAGACAGCTGATGATGGGAAGCAATTGATATATTGAGAACGAGGATATAGGAGAAAATTCATGGAGACAGATCTGTTGGAAGACGTCTGACTTTTTAGGCCATTATAAATAGCCGTGATATGGCCGTTGATGCCACATCAGTTGAAATGACAACTAATTTTATGCAGTCGTAAAAAATAGGATGCCTTCGATTTAGTGGACTGGATGACTGGTTCTCTCGCATAAATAATAACTGTATTTCGTTAACAATTCAATAAAATGTAACGTCGAAAATACATACAGATGGAACGATGAATATAGACAAGCCTTTCAGTATGAAATAGTAATTATTATAACGATCTTACTCATTCTTTTGTCGCTTTCAAAGCACTATTCACTTTAAACATAACTTTGCTTCGGGTTGAATCACTATACAAATTTTAACTTTATAGAAAAATGCACTTATTATGCAGGAAATAAACGAATTAAATTAATTACTATGAAAATTGACCCATTTGGTTTGAAAATATCGGTTTTATACCGGTAAAGAAGTGGTAGGTCTTAGCTGGGAGACCGATCGGGTTGGAAACTCAACGTCGACTCACTAGCTGAGCTAGCCTCGTAAAACGAGGGAGATAATGCATTTAGGCGCGAAGTGTGCGTTTGGTCAAGCCTACTCCAACTGCCGAAGAATAATAGTAAATATTGCAAGGTGCCGATCAGCCGCCAGGGAAAATAAAACAAAACGCGATTTTGGACTAAAGTAGAAGAAGTGTTTTGGAGGCAGTGGCGCGCCGGTAGAAATATCGAATGAAAATAAAAGAACTAAAATATAACTCTACATAAATATACAAAGGAACTAAAATATAAATATACAAATTGTTGAACGTGTGGTTTCAACAAGCCGTTTTTTTAGGTCAACCTCGCACTAAATTTCCGATCCAATTTTTTTTCTATAAGGTTTAGGATCACTTACTGAGCATAAAATCCAAAAATGCTGACAGATTCCGGTGGAGCTTCAGGCGCCATCTTGAAAAAACGTTTGTATACATATAATGATGGCATAATAAGACGGCGCTTGAAGCTCCACCGGAATCTGTCAGCATTTTGTGATTTGATACTCAGTAAGTGATCCTAAAAATTGGTTCGGACATTTAGTGCGAGGTTGAATTCTAGTTTTACTGGCCTATTTCGGTTATAAGTTTTAAGATAGTTTGGATGAACGTGAACTGACATTCGTCAAGAGAGGGTGGATTAAGAAGTAGATTTTGTGATTCGTTTTACATGTTTTGTTTATTCTTGCTTAATGTTTATAATTCATAACTCTCAGTCAATTCCATGATGCAGAAGTGATATATCTGTCAACATATTTTGCTTAATTACACCACAATAATATCATTTTCCATGTCTACATCGTTGAATATTGATCTTGGTAATAAAGGTCGAAACACACTTATCAGCACCTCATAGGAACAGCGACTTATCATGACCAGCAGATTTTATTTCTTATGTGTATTTAAATGTAAGCGCGCCTAGATAACAACATCAGCACAGCACCGACAAGGCACGTCAACGCCTCAACCACAACACATTTCTCAGAGAGAATATTTTGCTGTCGGCGTGCCAATACAATATCTCTGACAATATAAAGTGAATCCTATAGTTGGGTATCGCGGCGGTGCTGATCCCGTGTCGATGCGTTAAGTGAGTCCATACACAACCCTCGACTACTCGACGGTGCTGTGACGAAGCTTGTCAGGTGCTGTGCTGATAAGTGTGTTTCGACCTATTGTGGGAACTGTATAGAAAGGTGGGGGTACCTCTAAGGTGATGCAGGATCAGGAGTTTTTTGTATACAAAAAGTTAAGATAGGCTGTAACTTTCAATCTCCGTCATGCGTTGTCAACTAGGTATCTATTTGTACTAGTGTTATGAATACCTATCTTATGAATAGATTTCCAATAACTCCATTTCAAACATTTTGCTAGGGGGTACCTTAGGCTTTAATGAATTGCTATTAAAAAAACAACAACTGACATTATCTGATGTCTTGCAACTGTAGACTACTAAAAAATTTAGCGATTCAATGATATTCTTAGCTGTGTGATAAAAAACCAAAATTTGGACAGTGGACAATGAATTGTTCCAAAAGAAAACTGAAATCACATACAGGATGTTCCATTTGAATAATAATTTTTGTATTGTAAACGATATAGTACAACATGGAACACAGAGTATATCGAAAAGTTGACCATTTATCCAAATTACATGATAAGATATTGTACATGATAATTTTATGTACAGAGTGTCCCAAATTAGATAGTTTTGCATGGTGGGTATTTCGAAGATTAGAGGAGAGAGAAAAAAGTAGTTACTATAGCATGACTAATTTTTTCCGTTGAACAATCATTGGTCCAACCAGATCTTCAGTAAGTTGTTTCTTTTTCGGGGATAAAGGGCGATATTCCAAAAATTAACCCAAACTGCTATCTCAAATATCTCCTTCATCTGACTAGATATGAAAAAAGAGCAAGGGAATTATGATTGATAGAATTACCGGAGAAGAGTTCGGTACAGTGAGCTGTTTATTTTTCGGTGTTTCAGGTTAGTAGATATAAACCTATGTTTTTTTAAATGGGACTCCCTGTATATTCTGGATTTTCTCTTTCCCTTTTCAATCCTAAAATGTCACGGTGAAGCTATACCAATAATGTCAACATGTAGTAGAAATTATAAGGAATAGATATAAAATATGTCATAACAGGTGAACGAAGATTGGGAAAAGAAACAAAAAAAACCCAAAATACACAGGGTGTCCCATTTAAAAATACCTAAGTTTATGTCATATCTGCTAGTTGGACCATTAATTGATTGATTGGGTCGGCACCACCAGTAAGAGGCTTAGAGACTTCGGCTTCCCAGCCTTTAATTTAAGCTTTTTGCGCTCTTGGTTATACCAGAGACCAGTAACCCTTATCAAGCTCAACAGTATTTTCACTAGGTCCTTCTTTGAGTAATTCTCCCTTGGATACTCTAGTTCTAGGAATCTATATCTCCAATGAGACAGTGCTTCACATTCGAAGATAATTTGAGAGGCTCTTTCCTCCTCTTCTATGCACAACCGACAGATAGGTTCCTACCTATATATGCCAATTATATACATGTGCTTCCTTAGGGTACAGTGACCGGTGAGTAATCCCGTCACTTTCCTTATCTGGTCCCTAAGGTTCAATATTTAGTTAGTCAGCGACTGCGAGGGTTTTTTGACCATAAGTTTGCTGTGTTCCTGTTTTGGCACGTCTCTCCAGTACGTCCGATGTTTGGTTTAAATCCACCGAGATGTACAACCACGAGCAGCAGATTTTGATATTCCAAATACTGGTTTAGTACCAGTTTTTTCATTGCCTACAATACCCTTGTG
Organism: Lochmaea crataegi; assembly: GCA_947563755.1. Classification (NCBI taxonomy): domain Eukaryota; kingdom Metazoa; phylum Arthropoda; class Insecta; order Coleoptera; family Chrysomelidae; genus Lochmaea; species Lochmaea crataegi. Next base: position 17,280,528 of record OX387433.1, read on the forward strand.
CCCCGGGACCCACTTAAGAGCTACTGTATTATGGTTTACCAGGGTTAAAAGTTTTTGTAGGCAGTCCCAGACCAGTCTAGATCTGATCTGGGGACAAGCTGCTTCCTGACTATCTGAGAGTATGAGGATATTTTGGACTCTATACCCCCTCTCGATGTTCATTTGCAAACACGTGTCGATAGAGTAGATTTCTGCCAGGAATACAGATGCAAACCTCCCCAACGATGCGTGAACATTGCACCTGGATCTGGCACCATGGAATCCAGCGCCTGTTCCTATGTCAGTTTTAGATCCGGCTGTGTTAATTGTGACCAACATGTTATCACTTTTCTTTTCAAGAAGCCAGTTTGTGATAACATCAGTGATTCTGGAATGACTATGGGTGTTGGTTCTTTCGTGCCAATTCCCATTGCATTCCAGCCTGTAGCAGCCATATCTTAACAACTACTTTTTCTATCTCCTTTTTACCAGATAATCTGCAAAACCATTCAATTTGGGACACTCTGTACATAGTGGAAAAGTGTAGTTTTCATATAAAAAAATTCAAACTCAAAAACGATTAATGACAGTTATAGGGAACTATTAACAGAGATTGTTAAAAAATAACAAAAATACTCTGGTATAACTGGAAGTAGAAAAAATATGACAATATTTTCATTAAAAAGTTCACCCTAAGAAACCCCACCTTAATAATTTTCACTATTCGGAGCTCCTCAGTTATTGAAATCTTTTTAATCGACGGTTTATCTGCCGCACCCTGTATACATCTTCCGCTGTCTGATTTTAGTCATTTTCACATTCTAATCTACATTTTTTGTTGTTTTATCATTCAATCTTCGAAAAAATCAACCCCTGACTTGGTATCAGGAAACGTCACTGTATCAAACAAGATATACCAACATAACAGATAAAAACTCCCCTATTACAAATTTATCCGGACAGAGTAATCTATAAACGCCATCTTGTATTAGTTAAAAATGTCATAGCAGGCCGTATTTGACGTACGTACATACCCGAAGCGACCAGCAAGCCATGAATATGGATGTGTTAGAACTTCGCTTCTTTTTTTCCTCCCTTTATTTTTTGTCTCTTTTTTTACTGATTACTACAGGCAATGCATTATATTATAAAATAGAAAGTCGGTAATTATGAAATTTGAATGCAAATTAATAAGTCATATTTTTGAATACATTTACAGGACGAAGGTAAACTGGGCGAGAAGAAATCATCGGACATTTATTGAATAGGTAAAAATTAGGCCAGTAAAAATAAAATAACAAAATTTCTGGCAGGAGGGCTATAAATCGTAAACAGTAAGTTTTACAAAAAAAAGTTTACAAGAAACAAAAGATGCGAAATTTTATTCTCTACAATAATGGTCTTAATGACTTCTGTCTTAAAGTGCAAAGTTTCCGAGATAATTGCCAAAAACGTTTTTTTAAGCATTATAAAGAAAATTTTATCGGGAATTTAGTGCGAGGTTGACCAAAAACGGCTATTTATACTGGCCTAAATAGGGGTAGAAAGATAAAGGTTTTCTAAAATTGAAAAGTGAAATGGGCAGCGTAAGTCGTAATTCGTGGTGTGTGTAAATCAATCGAAATGATATTCAATGAACTAGAGTATGGATCAATTTGGTTTTGTTCTTCAAAAATTATAGATTCAATCATAGAATACCAGCGTGACTTCAAATTCAACTTTTGTGTTTTATCTCGACAATAGAAGAAATTAATGTACAGTAAAGTATTGGATATTTTTCAGTAAGGGTAAGGGTGAATATCATTATTATTTTACCTTCCTCCTATTGAATTTCAAATTCAATGTGCTTACAAAATATCGTATATTTCTCAGAATATATTGTAAACATGAAAAATGTTAAAATCACCAATAGTTAATGAGAAGATATGAACTAGGCCAGGAAATATAGGGCCATGAACATTGTTCGCTTTCGTACGGCTGATTTTTTGTGTACAGGTGGTATAAACGATGTACAAGACGATATAATATTTCCAAAGTGTCAAATTAAATCTTCCATAGTTTAAAAGTCAATTTAAACTGTCATTTCAACGATATTTTACGTTTTTCGCTTATATTTTTTCCCTCATATCTTACAAAAAAAAAGTTCAATGCCTTTTTGTTCGTCTTCAAAAGACCTACAAAACTTAACAGTTATAAATAAATAGTTATTTATACTATAAGGGATGTAAGTAACATTTACTAGTAAATATACTTACATCCTTACATCCTGTGAAGTATATAAGATTTTTTCTCCCCCCCGCAGAATTTATTCTTGTATTTTTATTAATTTAATTCGATACCTTTCTATAGCGACATAAGCATTGTTATTTTATCAACAACGTTAAGCTGACAGTTTATTATCAAAAATTTAGAGAAATTGAAATATTGATTTATATAACAGCGAAATGGATAAAGAAGAATCAGCAAATATCGCTTGTCTGTCGCTGCTGCCAGAAACATCAAGGAAGAGGGATGAAGCAACTTATCAATACTTCAAGAAATGGAGCAAAAAAAAGACTGCAAAAATTTGTAACGGTAAGTGGCTGTAACCTTACAGGGCGCCAATTTGTAACGGTAAGAGACGCCAGCTTGAAGGGCTCCGGCTAGAGACTCCTCTCAGGGGTGATTCGACCCCAAGTTTATGCTGCACAAGGGTTACAGAAAGGTTGTAAAAGTTGAGGGCGCCACTACCTTTTTGACGTTGATAAAAAATACTAATTGAAAAAACTAAGGCGGAAAAGGTAGAAACGCCTTGTAGAATTTAGATAGCTGATTAATTATAAATTATGATTTTGAACTTACCACAGCAAAATTCATAAGATACTTCAAATATGAAAGATAACGAAAGATGGTCTTTCCCCGTAGGTTAGGTTAGGTGGAAGCGCGCGCGGATTTTTGAATAACCATACACATTGGAAATTTTCCGGAAAACTACATATGTAGTAATCAAAAATCAAAAACTTTGTCACTCAACTTTTGCAAAAGTATGCACAAAGTCAAAAAAAGAAGTAAAAAATTTCCCGATCGATTGGAAATTGCTTTGGAAATTTCGGGTATGTTTTACTGCTTTGCAAATAAGTGCACGAATGTGTGATTAAATTTTCATGAAAAATATTGATTATTCCGTGAATTGCAGCGAGTTGAAGTTCGAAATTCGCGAAAAAAAATTTTTCAATTTCTTGACGTAATTGTATATTTTAACAATGTTTCCCCAATTTTAGAAAAAAACAAAAGTCATATTCGTATTCAGCACCCTCGAAAACATAAAGTAACATGATTTTTAGCGATTAGAAGTGATCTGATCACTTTTTCGTTTTCTAAACGACTTTTTGGGGGTGTGCCGCTCGCCCGTCTTGTACATTGTTTATACCACCTGTACACCAAAAATCAACCGTTCGATATAGTAAAACGTAAAATGGTCATTTTTGGTCTATATTTCCGACCACTAAACCTATAGGATTAAAGGACCTTTTTCCAAAATTCGGGCTCATGATATGTTGCCGCCCAGTTTACCACAGCCACTTTCACAGATTTCAAAAAGTGATTATTTTAGAAGGCAAATCTGAAAATTCATTGTTATTTTTAACTAAGTTGGGAATTTTGGAACCGTTGGCGATGCTCGACACTGAACACTGTTTGCACTACCACTACACCAACACTAACACTTTGTAACAGGAGATCCTGTTTTTCTGCCCAAAATAATTCCTTTTGCTTATAAATTACCTATTTTAGTACCTCTCGAGCCATCTAACGGTAAGGCCTAGGAACGCATTTAACTATCATGTCGACGGACGTTAGATTCCTTACTTATGTTCTCATATCTTTTCTGACAGGGCATTGTTAAAGATTTAAAACATCCGAAAATTGTCAGAAATGATGTGCGCAGGAAAGTTGGTTGAATTAAAAATATTTTGGAGACAAGCCTGACAAGCGTTCTCTTGATTGTCTAAAAAAAAGACAATTATAATGTGAGTTGTGTCGAAGGAAATTCTAAGTAAGTCAATACCTTCTTATAAATTAATAATGACTGTCGTGTATTTATCTTTGAATTGTTGTGGGATGACTCTGTCATTCAAAATTAATTGTTTTCGCCGACAGCACTTGTTGCTTGTAGAAGCTTCTAAAAATTCCTATGTCTTTTTAGATTGCAACAACTTTACATTCTACAATCAACTTGATTCAACTAGCAACTTGATTTGAAAATCAACTAGATTCGAAAATCAATTCAATTCGATTCTCTACTTCCGACACTACGTTATATTTGCTGTAACAAGTATGGGTCATATTATGTCCAGTACTTTGTTGACATAAAATTCGTTTCTCTTCTCCATTTGAGAATACGAAAACCATTTATAGATGCATAAGCCGATATATCTTTCTAATCTTTGATTAATCATAGCGTTGGAGAACCTTTAACATTGAACTAATTTCCCTCGAAATCTTATGAAGTTGTGTATTTAATGTACGACGGCCAAGGGCCATATTTCTTTGATTCATCATACCGTTGTAGAACCCTTAGCATTGAACTAATTTCCCTAGGAACCTTATTAATTTGCATATTTAATGTGCGACGGCCAAGGGCCATATTTGTAAAATAGTAGGGACCAAGTCGACTTTAAGTAGGATATTCTTCATTAGATTGTTAAGTTACTTTTCCGATTTTTATTTAATGATCATCTAAGTACCTATAAAAACCCATATACTCTGTTTTTCGTCATTTTATCAGGGTAAATTATATTATTTCATTTTACAAATGACGTGGCGCTCAAACAAGTTATATGCCAGACAAATTTTTATTATCTAAGTGTTATACAACTTTTAGGCGAAAATTCACGACCCATTGTTTTACCTAGAGCTTAGTCGAAGGCATACCGTAAGTAACACTAGAATTATCTTTTTTATCACTATCATGTCTGGTTAAGTTACAACTTTACACTATCTTACGCGCATTTCGATAACCAAGTTATCTTCTTCGGAGACTGAATGCGTATGAAGAGCAACAGAAAAAGCCAGGAAGGGAGGCGGACACGTGCTTTAACTTCTCCAACTGTTTTTGGACTTTCGAAGTATGCTAGGGTAGTGATTCCGAGGCGGGGGTAGCGTCGAGTTTGAGGTGGATTTAGTTCGTAGGCATCCCCTTGGGGATGAACAGAATGCAATTAGAGTCAATTGGTGTCAAAAAATTCTAAATCGGTTTAACGCAGGAAACTCAAAAAATATGTTCAATACAGTAGTGTCAGTGGTGATTAATCCTGGACTTTCTCTTGTGAACCCGAAAATAAACCTAACTTTGGGTGTACCAAGATGAACCAAAACCGACGAAAGTTATCCGTACTCAAAGTGTTTCCAAAAAGATGGTGGCTACATTTGTCACAAAAGCGGGTCAGGTAGCAACAATTCCTCAGCAAGATCAAAGAACTGTTACTGCTGATTGGACTTTGAAAAAACAATAGTATTTAAAACTTATATACAGTTTTTTTAGCTCTATTTGCAAAATATAAAAGACAACCCTCGTAAGTGTAGAAATATGTTTATTGCTAATCAATAAATGTTCTTTATAGGCGATGAAACCCGGTCAGATTCCGAAAGTGAGAAAGAGTCTCCAGTTTGCACTTTAACGCCGAATCATATTTCCAATCGTCAAACAGTGAAATAATTCTCACAATTCGTTTCGAAGGATAATTTCATTTCCATTTCATTTCAGTGATATAGAAAGTTTTACGACTAAGCCATGTTATAAACCCCCTAACAATTTCAGTTCGCGTAGGTGAGAACATCTATCCAAATCCGAAACTTTCCGTGCCTATATTTTCGTTGGTAAAGGGTATAAAGTACAGGTTATCCTGGTAAACGCAGCTACCGAAAAGTGGAGAAAAGGTGAAAACGTTAATATATTTTTTGGCTGTCAACTTAGGAGCTGTAAATCACCCTTAGCTGCGAAGGGATGTCTTTCAGACTACGACGTACGTTCTTTTTTCACTTTGTTGCCATAGCGGCGACACGGTGGTTCGTTTTCAACTTTTTTATTTCCATGTCGAGATTTAGTGCCGAAATGGCCGACATGTTGAAATGTATGGCATTTTCGAAAAGAATATATATGTAGATATATGTTGGATGTAAGATTGTGAATTTCAATTTGGGGACAAGGTTAAGAAGTTCATGTTATTTTTTTATCCAATCGTACTAACCAAAAATGACCAAATTTTTCATATCTATAATAATATTATGAAGAGAAAATATGTGTTCTATTGTTTGTAATGAATACATTTTTTGATTTTAAAAATTCTCTCACTTAAGTATAGATTAATTTACTTAAAATAAAAATCGAAATTCCTACGAAAATTACAATAATGTAACGCAAGATATCAAAAATTTGCCAATAAAAGTCATTCCGAAAACTATTGATGATATAGTGGATCCAATGTCAGTGTAACGACAATAAAATAAAGCAATGTTGTCAGATATTTTTTCTAGAATTGTTAGGCTCACTATACAAATGTTCTCCTCACTTCAGTAAACTGTTAGTTCGTGATGTTCTCAGAAAGCTAGTTTGGAAATATTAAAAAAAATATAAATTTATTAATAAGCAATAAAATAAGTCGCTTAAAATTGCTGGAAAAAGAATAATTCATTAAAAACAACTTTATGTGTATATTTAAGAAAATTTTGAATAGCTGGCAAGGTAGTAACATCCAGTCCAGTATTTGGCATAATATAACGAAGTAACCGGACAGTTTTAACTCGGCCAACTGGAAAATCACACGTGTTGATCATCTGGCCTGACCTGGGTTTAGAAATTCCAGGGGTGTGGGTGAATTGTGTTGTAGATAAATATTATCAAATATACTTGAGTGAGTTTAGTTGTTAGTTGTAGAAAAGTGAAGTTAATCTAAAGTAGAAAAGAATTAATAATATAATATATATTATTTGTTGGTTGAGTAAGGTTAGTTGATTAAGTGGCGTGAATGAATTGTTATTTAATATATATTTATTTGTTCGTAGACGTTAGGGTAAGTTTTACAAATATAATTAGTTAGTAATTAATTAGAATTGCATAATAAAAGGGTACCGTGATTTGTATGCAGGTTAATTTTAATCTACTATATTAATTTGAATGAAAAACATTATTTCACAATATTCGAATTTATAAAAAAAATTTATATGCACGCCATTGGGCGGCACTTGCCTTCAAAGGGATCAAGAATATGGGTCATTACATTAAGCCTAGAAGAACTATACATAAAATAATGCCTCTTTTATGTACGCGTGCTTGTATGGTTTGCGATGAGATGGCGCAACGTCCGGCATTTCCAGACTTTCATTTTTTTTAAATATTTTTCGATTTTTTTTTTCGATTTTTTCACGATTGTATTGATTCTATACACTTCCTTACAGTTTTTGTGGGAGGTTAGAGCTTCTTACAGGGGGTTAAGGGCTAGGTGGGGGGTATTGACTTATTCATTACAAATGAGAGGAAGAGGAAGAGGAAGAGGAAGAGGAAGAGGAAGAGGAAGAGGAAGAGGAAGAGGAAGAGGAAGAGGAAGAGGAAGAGGAAGAGGAAGAGGAAGAGGAAGAGGAAGAGGAAGAGGAAGAGGAAGAGGAAGAGGAAGAGGAAGAGGAAGAGGAAGAGGAAGAGGAAGAGGAAGAGGAAGAGGAAGAGGAAGAGGAAGAGGAAGAGGAAGAGGAAGAGGAAGAGGAAGAGGAAGAGGAAGAGGAAGAGGAAGAGGAAGAGGAAGAGGAAGAGGAAGAGGAAGAGGAAGAGGAAGAGGAAGAGGAAGAGGAAGAGGAAGAGGAAGAGGAAGAGGAAGAGGAAGAGGAAGAGGAAGAGGAAGAGGAAGAGGAAGAGGAAGAGGAAGAGGAAGAGGAAGAGGAAGAGGAAGAGGAAGAGGAAGAGGAAGAGGAAGAGGAAGAGGAAGAGGAAGAGGAAGAGGAAGAGGAAGAGGAAGAGGAAGAGGAAGAGGAAGAGGAAGAGGAAGAGGAAGAGGAAGAGGAAGAGGAAGAGGAAGAGGAAGAGGAAGAGGAAGAGGAAGAGGAAGAGGAAGAGGAAGAGGAAGAGGAAGAGGAAGAGGAAGAGGAAGAGGAAGAGGAAGAGGAAGAGGAAGAGGAAGAGGAAGAGGAAGAGGAAGAGGAAGAGGAAGAGGAAGAGGAAGAGGAAGAGGAAGAGGAAGAGGAAGAGGAAGAGGAAGAGGAAGAGGAAGAGGAAGAGGAAGAGGAAGAGGAAGAGGAAGAGGAAGAGGAAGAGGAAGAGGAAGAGGAAGAGGAAGAGGAAGAGGAAGAGGAAGAGGAAGAGGAAGAGGAAGAGGAAGAGGAAGAGGAAGAGGAAAAGGAAAAGGAAAAGGAAAAGGAAAAGGAAAAGGAAAAGGAAAAGGAAAAGGAAAAGGAAAAGGAAAAGGAAAAGGAAAAGGAAAAGGAAAAGGAAAAGGAAAAGGAAGAGGAAGAGGAAGAGGAAGAGGAAGAGGGGGGAGGAGGAGGGGAAAGAGGAAGAGGGAGGAGGGCGGGGAAGGGGAAGAGGAAGAGGGAGGAGGAGGACGGGGAAGAGGAAAAGCAAGAGGGAGAGGAAGAGGAGGAAAGAGGAGAAAATAATACACCTAATTTTTTTTTCGTTCAAACTTTTTATGAAATTTTCATCGGTTCAAGAAGCCATTGAATGCATTAATGCAGTGTTGTCAGAGCTGGAAGACAATATGGATCCTTATTTGTTATATTATTTAATAATACATCGCAAGAAGCAAAGAAATCAAATACGGTGGACTGTCCATCCATCTAAACTGTATTCAAGCAATTTAACTATGTAGATTCCTACATACATAATAGAAGGAAATGAAATAGCAGATGAACTAGCAGAGAGGGGGTCTGGAACACCCTTTTGGGTGCCGGAACCATTTGGTGGCATCAGCTCCAATGTAATATTGCAAAAAAAAGGCAGAGCCGAAAAAAATAGAAGGTCTAACTCTTGGAAAGATCTAGTAGGGCTTAGACAATAAAATATTCTTCTGGGTGGCTACAACCTGTTGAGATAAAATGAATGCATAAGTCAAAGTAAAACTGCACTAAGAGTTTCAACAGGGATCCTAACGGGACATTGTCAACTGAATGGGCACTTTTTGAGGTGCTCAAAATATTGGAGGAAGAAGAATGTAGATTCTGTGGTATGGAAGAAGAAAGCTCAAAATAGTGGAGGAAGAAGAATGTAGATTCTGTGGTATGGAAGAAGAAACCTCCAGCCACATATTTGCGAATTTCAGAACAATTCAGAATCCTAGAACACCTAGGAGACTACTGGATAGAAGAGGGACACTTACCTAAATTAAAGCCTGCAGATATCCTGAAATTCCTCCGGGAAATAGGACTAAAGGAGCTACTACTACTTTCCTCAGGAACTAAGCAGAAGTAAGGGGGCACAATAGATCTTTTAGGTCTCAGTGAATGTCACCCCAATATTCATTCATGCATACCTACATACATCCCTACCAGTGTTTTAAAGGCAACAGTGCGCACTATGCCAACAAAATGATGAACATCGGCATAAAAACCCCATCTAGGTCTAGGGCGTCTATATTTTCGACTTCATGATTAGATAGACCACAGACCACAACAGCATAAAAGGAACCATTGCATCTTGTATAGTTTTTTCGAACCTTTTGTGCCGTTGGACTGCAAACGACACAACCACACGTGCATAAAAGAGGCCTTATAGTATATTTCATTATTTCACACATGAACAACATTTTAACGGAGTACCAAGTGTCTTTTAAAGGCACTTAACATGTAACTCTCCTCAATAGGAAGACTCAACAAAGTATCTCTGGCCTGGATCCCTGGCGAATCTGGTATAGATTGCAATAAAAAAGGTGTCGCAGGTGGTTTTATCGGACCAAAACCTTCCTATGTCATCTCAATAAGGTTTGGTAGAGAAGCATTAAACACCTGGACTACAAGAAGAGTTTTGGACCAGGATTGGTTCATTCGAAGAACCGGGCTTACAGCAGTTTTTTCATAACAAGGCTTCTCCAGTTCTTATTTGAAATTAAAAATACGTAGAATTTTTTGTAAAATCCCATTATCGTATAGTTTAAATAAATAATAGTTTCCAATTTTTAGTATCCAATTACGCCTTCTAGCGGTGGATCGAAAAGTCTAGAAATAATTTTCAGATTTAACTATGAACGGTTCCTGATGGTGTAGCCGGGAGCAATTCTTGTTGAGACATCCAGTACATATATCCAATTAATTCATATACAGGGTTTCCATATGTTAATTGAAGAATTGTTAACAATGAAAGAGGGGATATTTGTAAATAGAATAAATTTGCCCATTCACAGGTGCATAACAGAGCCGTCTTTGAATCCGCAGTATCAGGTCCGGTTTCCAAGAAAATCAAGAAAATACAAATTGGTCCTTTTTTAGCCACAGTGTGTTTAACGAAGCTGTGGTAGTACTTTAAAGATTAACTGAAGAGTAAAAATTAATATATTGAATGATGCTTTCCAGATATCCTTTGGGTTAATATTTTGGGAATTGTTGTCTTAGTATTTGTAATGGAGGAGAGACCGAACGAACCACCTGGATTTTTGTCTAAAAAATTGTTGTTTTTCTAAAATACAGGACCGTACTGACAGGCTTTCCAGATAAAGAGTTTCTTATTAACAATACATGTTTAATAGATAAACTGTATTATATACCGCTATATTCTAATCAAAAAATGATATCGTGATGTACAGATCCAGATCTAAAAATAAAATGTATGATGAAAAAAACTATCCAAATAACTTTTATAAGTAATTATTTTTAGAAATAAACAAACTGTTGCTACAAAACAAAAAATAACCCATTTATAATCACTTAAATATCTCTGAAGCCGGATCTGATCCTGGGGATTACAAAACATCTCTCTATTGCATTTATAAATAGGCAAATTTGTTCTAATCTCCATCTCTTATTGTTTACATTTTACCAATATAATGCCAATAAAAAGCTGGATATCCTCTGTATACTGCTTTTCAATTTCCTGTTATGTTTCAATCTAAAATATCTAATAAAGTATATATTTTTGTTTACTAACAAAATAACGTTACGCTTTTAGCTTCTAAGATAGTTTTGCCAATGAGCGCTATTCTTTCAAGACTCGAAGACTCGAATAAATTATCTAAAAAATAACACAAAACGACAAATCTACTCGTAGTTATAATGGCGTTTCTTACTTTATATCGTTTAGTGGAGATTTTAAGTGTCGCGCCAGTTAGTAATTGCTTAAGTTTTGATGAACTAATTTTCGTAAGTAATGTACATAAATTTTAATGTTTCATAATCGCTTCGCAAAAAGCTATCAGAGTTGTTGTTCGAAATTTTATCTCCGATTTTTGTTATTTTCTTGAAAATATCTCTTAAATAGTAAAGAACTTAAATTACATGATAAGTAATTGATTGATTAGTTCGGTACCACGGTCAGGGCCTTTAAGCTTTTTGTGCTCTTGGTTGTACCCTTTATGTGAAGAGACCAGTAGCCCTTATCAGGCTCAACAGTTTTTTCACTAGGTTCATCTTGGGGAGATCCGCACTTAGGTGTCCTATTCCTAGGAGTCTATATCTTCAATGAGACAGTGCTTCACAATCGAAGATAAGTTTCCGCCTCTTCCATTCACAACCGACAGATAGGTTTATCACTATATTATATTGTATTTATATTTAGCCAATATTTTTTAGTTTTAGTATGCCCCTGCCGAAAATTTCAAAAATTCGTTAAAAATTGACAAAGAAATATATAAAAAGGCCACAAAATTCAACAAAAATACAAAAAATTATAAAAATGTCTATAATTACTCGAAAATTTTATGAAAAATTCATAAAAAACTTTGACATTGCGAAGAAATATACAAAAATTCCAAAAAATTCAAACAAATTTTCCAAAAACCTCGATGACTGCCATAAATTGTACGAAAAATGAACTTCATCAAAAATAGCAAATATTCAATAAAATGTCATTAATTACAAAAAATTTATGAAAAATTTCAGATAAATATACAAAAAAGCCAAAAACTTCATAAAAATATCGAAGATTCGATAAAAAATTTCAAATAAATATATAAAATGCTACAAAATATGTACAAAATGTTGAGAAATTCATAAAAAATAACAAACACTTCAAACAAATATCAATGATTTGATAAAAAATTTCGAAAAAATATACAAAAATGCCAAAAAACTCAACAAAATCTCCAAACATTTCGAGGACTGACGTAAATTTTATAAAACATGTTAGGAACTTCATCAAAAATAGCAAATATTCAAAAAAATGTCATTAATTACAAAAATTATATCAAAAATTTCAGAGAAATATACGAAAAAGCCAAAAACTTCATAAAAATATCGATGATAACCATCCAAACGTCAAAAATTACAAAGATTCGATAAAAATTTTCAAAGAAATATATAAAATGCCACAAAATTCAACAAAAATACAAAAAATCATAAAAATGTCCATAATTACTCGAAAATTTTATGAAAAATGTTGAAAAATTCATAAAAAATAACAAACACTTCAAACAAATATCAATGATTTGATAAAAAATTTCGAAAAAATATACAAAAATGCCAAAAAACTCAACAAAATCTCCAAACATTTCGATTACTGCCGTAAATTTTATAAAACATGTTAGGAACTTCATCAAAAATAGCAAATATTAAAAAAAACGTCATTAATTACAAAAATTATATCAAAAATTTCAGAGAAATATACAAAAAAGCCAAAAACTTCATAAAAATATCGATGACAACCAAACAAACGTCAAAATTTACAAAGATTCGATAAAAAATTTCAAAGAAATATATAAAATGCCACAAAATTCAACAAAAATACAAAAAATCATAAAAATGTCCATAGTTACTAAGAATTTCATGAAAAATGTTGAAAAATTCATAAAAAATAACAAACACTTCAAACAAATATCAATGATTTGATAAAAAATTTCGAAAAAATATACAAAAATGCCAAAAAACTCAACAAAATCTCCAAACATTTCGATTGCTGCCGTAAATTTTATAAAACATGTTAGGAACTTCATCAAAAATAGCAAATATTAAAAAAAACGTTAATAATTACAAAAATTATATCAAAAATTTCAGAGAAATATACAAAAAAGCCAAAAACTTCATAAAAATATCGATGACAACCAAACAAACGTCAAAAATTACAAAGAAGCTGTGGTTCAAAATGTTCCTGTTATTTTAATAAAATTTCCCAGAAAACCAGAAAATTTTAAACTGAATTATTACATTACATAATATGGTCTTTATGTAAAAAAATATCTAATTTAAATTTTTATATGAAGAATTGGAAGTTATTGTTTTATAATTGTTATTATTAATATTATATTATATGCCCACCCCAATCGTTTTATTTAAAATTTAACACAACAATTTTTTTAAATGTCCTAAATATTATTAAATCTTTTTGTCAATGTATAATTCCGCACTATTGTAATTTAATTTTTATTTCGGATTTAAATAGTTTAAAAACTGTAATTTTAATAAATTGAAAGTTACTTCCCTCGATAACTACTTCCTCTCGCTACAATTTTAATTTTTTATAGCCTGAAGCTCTTCATCAATTATTATATATTTTCCTTTTATCCTGTTGAAGAATCTATTAATCCAACTGTGATACTATCATTTTCTGTTCTGCATCAATACCATCTCATTATTTTTAATTTCAGTTTATTTTATTTTATTTTTACTTTTATTTTAAATTTTTATGACTTTTTTAATAATTTCCAAAAATTAATTCCAATTTATTATTATTGCAACGCCCTTCAATTTTTCTTTTGTGCATCCCTTTTTCAAATTTAAATTTTTTTTTATTGGTTAATTCAAAATTTTGACATGCGTTAACAATTGGATTTGACTTTATCTTCTTATTTAAATAATTAACAAAAAACTTCATTATATGTCTTATCTAATAGATCAATTGCATACAGGTATATTTATTTTTTTATAGTGACACATTTCTATATAAAAGAAAACTTCTATTTTAAAATTTCGTATATACAATATATTCCAATTGTATGCATGTGTTTCCTTAGTAACAAAGTAATGATGACATCATCAACCTTCATATAATAATAATTTATAATCACTACCAACGCATATAATATATATAATTATGTAAAAAACCACACATGATAAATGAAATGATGAAAAATCGCAGAAAGAATCACAATTGAACATTTTAAAGTTTTCTACAAATTCTTAAGAATTTCTTTATATTTTCCGAAAGAACGTAACCACTCTTTTTCACAATTTAAAAATTATAAAATTATCTATAAATTTGTGATGCCTTTTGTCCTAATATAATAATAAAATTAAATGAGAAATAAATTCCTTTGAAACTAATTTCAATATATCATTAAACGTTGGAATATTACATAAATATAAGAAGCGAGGTCGACAGGTACGGATTCAAGTTCATCACGTATATAAACATTTAATAGTAAATAGTAAATAACATGGAACTGAACTTGAACCGTAGTATAAATATACAGGTGACATCACAATCAAAAGAATCAGTAATCAAGAGTAATCGAAAGTAATCAATATTCATTCTAATTTAGTTGTAGTCATTATCTTATCCAGTTAAACTATAAATATGCTATAAGGATAGATACTTATATACATTTAGTAATCTTAAGTAGTTATAATGTGAAATAGTAAAGTATGTTAATGAATAGAACTTATCCCAGTGCCAGAAGTAGTAGTTTTATTCAAGTAAGATGACCCTCCGAGTGACCAGCAATATCACCGATTAAAGAGGACTATCCACACCTAATCCCCAACATTACAAATTCTTCTGGGTCTAGCACCGTGGACTCCTGCTCCTGTTCCTTCATCAGTTCTAGATCCATCAGTGTACCATATCAACGTTTCTTCTCATCCCAGTTTAGCTGGATATTGTCTGGTTGGTAGTCGGTAATTGTGGCCAACATGTTATCACTTCCCATTTCAAGAAGCGAGTTTGGGATACGTAGAATAACATAAACAAATAGGAAAAAGTTTATTGATGTGGTCACCATAAAATTAAGTTAACTGTTAGGTAAGAATACCTGACAAAGTTGTTGGATAGATGCTCCCACATATAGGTAGTGAATAAATGAACAAACTTGATTTTATGATTTAATTCACAATATTTTATGGAGAAACTGCGTAGTGAGACTTTGTTTTTGATAGGATCTCATTTCTTTTTGTATGTAGTACCCATTTTTTTCTTTGGAGGTACTATTTCTTGTATAGATTCTCCTCACGTCGCCACCTTGCATTGAAAGCGCCAACCACAACAAAAGAACGTAATAACTATTTAAAAATTCAAGATCAGATCACTCAAAACTGAGTAACTATTATTTGTTATATTACTAGACTATGCTATACAAATCAATTGTTACATTTTTGTGAAAGGCTTGAAAATGAAAATTTAAGATGTAAGGATATTTATCAATTTTCCAAGATATTGCCATATTCTAGCTACTCTTTTTGACGCCATATCTTATTGTTAATTCTGTCTTCACCCTTTAACTCGTCTCTTGCACATTGGTTTCAAATACAATGCGACTCTCGAATTTCTAATAAAGGGTTAAAGAACAAATGAAAAGGGTTTTCCTAAACGTTACTCGATTGTTGGAAAATTTAATGAAACCCAATGGCAAATACATATTATGTTCATAACGCCAACCGTTTTATTTTGACACAAACCCGTCCGACCGACTGTCTAATAATTAATATTTGTACTACCATTATTAAGTATGCTTTTGGCAATTATGACACTAATGAGCGTACCGGGTGTCTGATTGAGAGAGGTAACACGCTGTATCTCAGAAACTATTTATCGTACAGCTTAGAGAAAAAAAAGGTGAGCGGTCATCAGACCGCCGACAGAAGCTTGCTTCTTATGCACGATAGAATAACCATTTTTCGTGGATTTTCCACCATTTTTCTTAAATTTTGACAATTTTTTACCATTTTTGACAGTTCTTGACGAATTTTGGCAATTATTGACCATTTTTGACAATTTTTCAAAAATTTTAACATATTTGGCCAGGGGCCGTCCATAAAATACGTTCGCATTGAAGGGGGGGGGGGAGGGGTGTTACTCAGTGTGACACAATGTGACAAGGAGGGACGGGGGGTCTACGGCAACGTGACGCTCGCAGTTCATCGAAAAATTCCACTGCAATTTTTCTCTCGACTAATTTTTTTTTATTTTTTTGTCATGATAAATAGTATATTACATACCTAGGGAAGTAAAATAAGAAATGTCTCAGATTACATGTAATTGTCGGCCGAGGCGAAGCCGACGTTTTTAAATATCAAAATTTGTTTATAATTAACCACAAAATATTTTACATTTATAGGGGGGAGGGGTATTTAGCTTCTGTGACGCAATATTTATAGGGGGGGTCACAGAAAGTGTGACGCAGCGTGACAACGGGGGGGAGGGGGTCAAAAAAAGCGGATTTCAGCATGACGTATTTTATGAACGGCCCCCCATTATTGACCATTTTTTCAGCATTTTGACAATTTTTTCAAATTTTAATAACTATTGACCATTTTTGACAATTATTGACCAATTTTGACAGTTTTGACAATTATTGATCATTTTTGACAATTTTTCAAAAATTTTGGCCATTATAGACCATTTTTCCAAATTTTAACAATTATTGACAATTTTTGACGATTTTTGACAATTTTTGACAGGTTCTTTTTAATAATTATTGACCATTTTTTTCCAAATTTTGACAATTTTTGACAATTTTTCGAAAAATTTTACAATTTTTGACAATTATTGACCATTTTTCCAAATTCTTGACAATTTTTGGAAATATTTGGCAATTATTAACCATTATTTCAAAATTTTGACAGTTTTTGACAATTTTTGACGATTTTTCCAAATTCTTGACAATTTTTGACCATATTTAAAAATTTTTGACAATTTTTCCAAAATTTTAACAATTATTGACCATTTTTGACAGTTTTTGTCGAATTTTGACAATTATTGACTGTCTTTGACAATTATTGACCATTATTGACCATTTTTGACAATTTTTCAAAAATTTTAACATATTTGGCAATATTAACCATTTTTTCAAAATTTTGACAATTTTTGACCATTTTCCAAAATTTTAACAATTATTGATCCTTTTGGGCCATTTTTGACAATTTTTGACGAATTTTGATTGGTTTTGACAATTATTGACCGTCTTTGACAATTATTGACCATTTTTGACAATATTTTGTCCTAAAAAGCTAAACCATTTTGACATTTTCATTTCTCACACATCCCTAATCCTCCTGAACTTTTAGATAAGTACAGCCACTGGTTGACCATAGGATAATCAAGGAAAGTCAAGATCAGCTTGTAGTTCAACCTTTGGAACAGCTTGTAGTCCAATCTTAAGAACCTCCGGTAGCCCAACCATATGATATACTTAGAGGAATTCTAGGGCATCCACAAAGTATAACTCCTTTTGGTTCAACCAATCAATTCCTTCGAAGGGAAATATAAGTTAAGTACCTTCGAGAAAGGTTATAGGAGAGTGAGTCCTCTTCAGGGTTTGATTGTATAAGGAAGGCAAGTGAATTGAAGTTCGCGGTAGGGACAGCTGTAGCTGTGCACCCAAAGGAGGTGGGGTGAGGTGAGGGTGTATTTTTATTTTCCGAGATTAAGAGATTGGCGAGAACTTGAAATATGCCTTGTTGTCCTGTTCTTGAACAGAGAAGTTGTGGTTATAATCGGTCGGGATGAGATGACGAAGTGTCTCGATTACCGTCATACGGGCATTCATTAAGTTATCTCAAAAATTTTTTGGACTTCCGAGCGGAAGTCGTGTGGCATAGGAGGTTTTGGAAGTGTGATGGGGGTTTTGAAGTTGGGAGTTGCCTTTTCGGGAATTTTGGATCATATGATGCGTGGTCACCACCACAGTTCCTGCAAAAAGGTTTTTGGGCCTTATCGCATTTGTCGGACCTGTGTTCGTGGCTACCACAGTTGGGACAGGTGTAAAGCTTGGCTTTACAATCGGTGAAGGAGTGGCCTAGTTTTGTACGGGAGGGACGGGTGGTACTTGAAAGGAATTTTAAATTTCACATCTGATTGAGGTAAAGGAACATTCCTTTGGAGAGTGCCTGGTGAAGTTGAGTTTCAGAGTTTGTGATGACACTGATTAGGGAGGTTGGAGAGTTTGTGCCTTTGGAGACGATCCTTCAGCATTTTTGGAAGATTAATTGAAGGTGTTTGGAGATATTTTTGTCAACATTTGAGATGACGAAGGAGAAGTTTGGGGTGTGGATGTTGGCTGGAGTTTTGTTTCTTGTTGCAGGAGTTTGTGAGTGCAGAGGTAAGCATACCACTTTGTTATCTCCAATCGCATTTTGAGCTGAAGAGTTTTTGGGTAAATGTTCTTCGGAATTTTGAGGAGGGCTGTGCCATTTTTGGATTTGCTTTTAGGTAAGAGATTTGGCCTTTTGAAATTTCATTTCTGTTGAGAAGGATGAAAAGTTCCTTCTGTGAGCAGAGTTTGCGTAGGTTGAGTGTTTGGAGTGGAGTTGTTGATGAATTGTGAGAGGATGGTTTGGACGAAGAAGTCTGACCTGAGGCTTCTTCGTCGATTTGGCGGAGAACAGTTTCTCCATGAATAGAGGAGGCCTGGGAGGAGCGAGAAGAATGTATAGAAGAGGTAGGAGGTCTTGTTTCGGCGATAGCTGCCTGGAGGTCAGCTATTATGTTTAAAAGGTATTTGAGTGTTTGTACTCCATCTTGAGGAAGATTTTGAGAGTTAGGTTATGGGTTGGGTCGTGGAACCGAAGTTTCCATCAACGGACGGAGTTGTCGGAATATTTGGAAGTGCTGAAGGGTGTCTCGGGAGTTTTTAGACATGAAGATTTGGTTGGAGGTAGTTCAGGAAATTCCCTGGTTCTTGTCATGGTTAGGATTTTTTCTTACCCTGGATTGCGTTGCACTGGGTAGCACCGGTGTTAAGTACCAAAAGGTACAGAATCCTTCTAACAGTTGCTGAATTCACTGCAACATCAATGTGCTCCTTAGAAAGTGTAAAACTGTCTTCGAAAATTGAAATTTTCTTGGCTTAATTCCACTTTTCGGTTGACTAACTAAAAATTCAGTTTAGGTACAAGCGTTCGGAAACTTTGGGGTTAAGTTAACTAAACGTGGCAGTTGATTTTGACATTTGATATTTTTTGACAGGCACCAACTATGTTGTTATATGCGACTCTTAAAAGATAACCCTCGTATGTGGCAATGAGCGAAAACAAACCAACATAGGGATTATACGAATTTGATTTTATTTCAAGTTTTTTTAAGCTATGGAAAAATTATGGTGAAATGAATTCTTGGAATAAAAAAACTAATTTGATATGCATAATGTGCTTCAATATTTTACTTCATTCTAATATCGATTTCTATCTTCTACATACATATAAAACATTCCATATAACACGTATACTCGAAAATATTGTTCGAACAATATGTTTGCGTAAGTTGAACCGGTCATAGACGTACATCAGTATTTTCATGGAATATTGAAATTATGTACACTACAAGAATACTCGCTCTCCGAGTGACATAAACACAGTGAGGCGGCGAGCAAAGCGAGATAATGTAGGATCGATAAAATTTCTATTAACGTTTATCGATTTTTTAATAACATGTTAAATTCGCTTATTGTTCAACAATTTCCCCATTCCGTCGCCACGAGCCAGATAGTTAAAATGACAGCGCTGCCTCAACATTCGAAAATACTTTTATCTTTGTTATCTTTTTCATTTAAAATACATATTTGAAACAGTTAAAGTACACCGTGTTCCTATCATGATCGCTTTTTAATAATCATTTCCACGTTTGCAGAATTGCATTTTTCTGAAAAATAATAACGACACATAACTCATCACAGAGAAATCTACCAACTAAAGAAACAGGATAATTACGGGTGGTGTCCTACAGGAAAAGAATCAATTAATTTGAATTCGTTTTTTTTTCTACATCACTTTTGTCGTCTTCACATGCAAAATCAGTCACTATAAGGAAAACAATGTGAAATGGTCATATTTAGAATATATTGGACTATAAAAGTAGTCAAACATTTTGCCATACGAAAATAGGAATGAAACTTTTTTAGAAGCTGGGTTAGTTGTTCAGACAAACAGTAAATGCCAAAAAATGGTAACTTATTTTGAACGATAATGCGAGAATGGTGTGTCTCTAATATGGGTGCCGGCACATGAGGGGATTGCAGGTAATGAAATGGCGGACCAGTTAGCTAAAGAAGGCTCTAAAGGAGACTTCATAGGTCCGGAACCGTTTTATGGAATCACATAAGAGGGGAAATCGGGAACTGGCTAGATAGGGAACACCAATTCAAATGGAGGGTGACACAAGGGCACCTTCATACAAAGAGTTTAGTTTAGTATAGAAACTTGGTAAGAGACATTTGAAGACAGTTACCGACCTGGTGACTGGAAACTGCACGCTGAGAAAACATCTGCACAAAATTGGCAAAGTTAGTAAACCTATTTACAGAAAATGTGAATTTGATGATGAAACACCTACACATACTCTGCTAGACGGAAGCACTTTGGAGAGGAATTAATACAACCATTATAACTACTGAAAATCCCCCCAGTCAAACTAGTGGCCTTTATAGAAGACACGAAGCTTCTGGAATGGAAGTAGATAACATTGATGGGAAATGGTACAAAGATTCAGTTCAAGTGCCTGAGCTGTTGAGCAAAACCCTAACGAATTAATGAATGAAGGAATAGATTTGATGAGGTGGCTAATCAGCCTATTCCACTGCGATCTTCTCAGATCTGTGGTCTTCTGAAACTAGATTACATTTTCCAGCCTCCAGGTGATCTTCGGTCAACTTCCATTTGAATTGGTGTTTTGTCTAGCCAGTCCCGGAATTTCCCTCTTGTGCGATTTTTTCATTATTTTTAGAGCCTTCTTCAGCTAACGGGTCCGCCAATAAATCACCTGCAATCCCCTCATGTCTCGGCATTCATACTGGAGCCACTGTGTTGTCTTTTGCTAGCCTATTAAGGGATGGTCGGTACAAAAAAAAAACGATTCAATTAATATAACTTGTACCGCTCGAATTGAAAAAGGCTGCTGTACTTCGTTGTTTAAGTGCTTAGTTTGTAATTCTATATCAACAATTTAATATAAAGATCGCCGGATGGAGGAAAATGAACGAAATTGAAATTCAATACAATATATGGGGTGTTCCATTTAAAAAACGATAACTTTCATAAATCACCCTATATCGTAGAAAATGTGGAGCTTGTGTATCTGTCTGTAACTTTAATTTGAGACAACGCTGGAGTATAAGTTGATCACACTGTATGATACATAATGTACCTCACTCAAGCGCGACATTCTCTGCATACGACTCTTGAACGGCGACTCTCGGTCACCTCTTTCCAGTCTCTCATACTCTCGAATAGTGGGGCTGGGTCGGCGAGCAGGGCGGCGAGGAGAGCAGAGAGAAAAGTACAATATAGTGAAGAGGGCTGGCGCGAGGCGAGGTTAGTACGGTTGTAACAGAGGATAGCGACGGGTTAAAGCAAGTTCGTTTTCTCTAAAATCCTCGTTATTGAAATTTACAGTGAATAATGGATATTGAAGCATTAATTAATAGTATTTATGTTAGAAATCCACTATGGGACCAAAAAGATTCTCAACACCACAATCGTTTCGTGTTAGACAAATTATGGGAAGATGTGGCCAATGAAATGAATTCAACCAGTAAGTATTTTCATATTTTTAACATCAAGAGGTGAATAAAATGAAAAAGTTATTGTGGGAGCTAATCCATCGATCAAAAAATCTCTTAAGGAGTGTGAAATATCCGTGACAACTTCACCAAGCTTCAAAGGATTTCATAGAACTTTCACCTTCAGAAGACCACTCAGAAAGTTGCAACTGGTCTCGGAAGGTACCCAAGAATGTGTGGAAAAAACTGAGGTTCAACACAAAAATTATCCAATGGCTATACATAAGGTTTGTTAGACCAATAATAGCCTACGCATCAGCAGTATGGTGGACAAATATACTGCAAGGGAGAGATATGCTTGCCTGTAAGGAGGTTCTGCTGAATCTACCACCAATACACATTTTTATACAAGGCGAATATCGAAAGCTTATAATAATAATAATAATAATAATAATGTATATTGATCCTCTGATGACATGAAAATGTATAGGACAAGTCAAAAACTACACTAATAACAAAAATACAAATAAAATATAAAAAACAAACTATTGCTATGTACACACAAACAGTAATATTAGTTCAGTCAAGCTCTGAATCTCCAATAAACTCCTCTACCCTGTAGTAGCCTTTAGAAATTAATAATAATTTTATACGCTGCTTAAACGCAAACGTATTTAAATTTTTTATACTATTTGGTAAATGGTTATACAGCCTAATACCTTGAAATGTTGGAGATTCTTCAAATTTAGTGGTCCTATGAGACGGTACACTTAAGAAGTTAGCCTTTCTAGTTGAGTAATTGTGATAATGAGAATTTAATATTAAACTGTTGAAATTTTCTTTAATATACATCAGACAATTCAGTATGTATATACAAGGCAATGTTAGAATTTCATGAGAAATATAATAGGCTTTACAAGATTCACCTGGAGGTAGTTTGAATATGGTGCGGATTATACGTTTTTGGGTAATAAAAATCCTGTTGCTATCGACAGAATTTCCCCAAAGAATAACATTATACGACAAATGACTATATACGAGACTATAATAAACTGTTAATAAGGACTCTAAAGGCATGGAGGACCTAATTCGAGAAATTGCATATTTAGATTTATTTAGTTTTTTATTGAGCATATCAATGTGATCTGACCATCTAAGATGTTGATCAACATAAACACCCAGAAATTTTGCACATTTAGTTGATATTAATGTATTTCCATTAAGATTGATTTGTAAAGTAGCTGGATTATGGAGAGTAAAATATATGCATTCCGTTTTGGAAACATTGGATATCAGGCCATTACTGCCGCACCAAGTACTAAAACTATTTAAAATGTCTTTTGTTGACTTAATCAGCTCATCAAAGGTAGATTCTGCAACAACTAAAGAAGTGTCATCAGCAAAAAGAGATACCAGTTTCGCATTCAAATTTTGAGGCATATCATTGACAAAAAGCAGAAAAAGCAGTGGCCCCAAGACCGAACCCTGAGGTACACCGATATTAATCGGCTTTTTAGCCGAATAAGCATTTTCAATTTTTACAGATATCTGTCTGTGACTGAAATAATCACTAATCCAATCTAAAAATATACCTCTAAATCCTATATTGTACAATTTATTCATAAGAAACACTAAATTAATGCTGTCGAAAGCTCTAGACAAGTCAAAAAAAAGACCAACTACATATTTGCCGTGGTCCATGCTGTAATACACAAATTCAATTAAACTGGAAGTAGCTGTCTGCGTTGATTTACCTGATCGAAAACCATGCTGACAATCACTAAGGATGTTGCACTTTGATAAAAAATCATACATTTTGGTATAAACCAGTTTTTCTATAACCTTAGAAAATACGCTCAATATTGAAATTGGTCTATAATTAGCAATATCCAAAGGATTGCTCTTTTTATAAACCGGAATAATGGTTGCTGTTTTTAGACATGAAGGAAATTTACCCGTCGTGATTGATACGTTTATCAGATGTGCAAGATGCTCAGCAATAGGTCCACTAGCAGCTTTTAAAATTTTTGTCGAAATATTATCAGTTCCACTAAAATTTTTGCACTTTAGATTTAGAATCGCATTCAAAACTTCATTAGGCAAAAATGGACTAAAAAAGAATGTTTTCCTCTCCATATTAGATACAGTACAGTTTTTAGATTTAGTTTTTCCAAAGTGAGTTAATAGACTGTCTTCAGTAATATTGGCAAAGTAATTACCAAAAACATCCGCAATTTCTTGTGGAATTGTATATATTTTACCATTCACATCCAAATTTATTTTCTTGAACTTTAAACCAGTACCAAGATCTACATTGACTAATCTCCATACTGTTTTCTGTTTATTGTTAGATTCGTTGATCAACTTTTTATTATAATTAAATTTAGCTTCAGTAATCATTTTATTATAATTGAATTTAGCTGTCCTATAAAGATCTCTAGGTAAATTGTTGTCAATATTTTTACACAGCCAATTTAGGCGTTTCAAGTCTTATCGAGGAGCTGAAAGCGGATGACTTAATGGAGCAACCTATTCATGCAACGAGCCATCTTCACAGACAGCCAAGTTGCACTGGAGGCACCATAGAGATACTACAGATAGAGGCAACAAGCCATAGGCCGCTATGTAAGTGGGAATGTCCGTCTGAACTCCGGTAAGAGAGAAAAAGACAAACGTCAGATATTTTCTGTCTGTCTCTCATCTATAGCATGCGTGCCATTAGAGAAAGACAGCCTGAACCTCTGATTTTCTATCTCTCTCTTATATGCTGACGGGTTCCGAGCTGGATTGTTGCCTCTATCTGTAGTATCTCTATGGGAGGCACTCGATTCCATAGAAGTCAATTCTGAGTTAGTATGGGATTGCGTTCGTGCCTTCGAACTCGGAGATAGTTGCAAGGTCACGTTAGCCTGGTTACCAGGGTCCGAAGGTCATGAGAGCAAAGAAAAGGCTTTGCTAAGAAACGTCCACTTTTATACCCCTCGTAACTTCAAAACGAAAGGTCCGATTCGGGTGAATCACGGTCATCGCACCCATTCGATAAGTGAAGCTGAGAGTTTTCAGGGGCGCATCCCAACTCGTGCCCACTAATCCCTTAAAAGGTACAAGAGTAAAGGTCTCAATAATCTGTATACCTAACTCGTGCTCGATTGAAAAATTTACCTGTTCAAATTACCATCCCATCTATAGGAACAGGTATTATTGTTAAATTGGGTTTTCCTGAAGTACACAATTTATTATGAAAAACGTAAAAAGTTTCCAAAACTTCCATCAAATGCCGAAGAGGTGTTTGAAGTTTTAAACAATATCAATACACGCACTTTACAAGATGAGAACTTTGACCAACCTAACAAAACCTAACCCCAACCCCAGTTAGATTCGACGGCGGACCGAATTACGAAAAATTCGGAGTGCGATTTCGGAATTGGGTCCCATGTACCTACTATTTGTTTAATTTGACCAACCTAACAAAACCTAACCCCAACCCCAGTTAGATTCGACAGCGGACCGAATTACGAAATCAAGTGATATTGGAAAATGGTTGCGTTATTTCAAATAAATGACAACTGTATATGTAGGTCTTGAATATTTAATTATAATAAATAAGAATTAAAAACCGCAGTTCCGATGCACCCGGGCACGAGTTGGTGTATTAATTTTCTACCTGGTTTTTGAACGGGCACGAGTTGGTCAGTGATTTTCGGGGCCAGGTAATAACGGGCACGAGTTGGGAAACGCCGGTTTTCAGAGTTGCCAAATTTTAAAAAATCTATATAGGAAAAAAAGTTATTCTTCATAAAAAGTTCTGCATTATCTAAAACCTAAAATGCAATCATTAGATATTTCTTATTTTGAGCCGTATACGAGGTTTGTCAAAAAATATTAATCTTACCCAAGAGTAAAGTACCTTTATTTTTTACAATACAGAAAAATTGTAAGAAGTAAAGTTGTTTAAAATTAAAAGTTATATTCAAATATGCAATTACAGCTATTTAGCATGAAAATTAAGATTTGGTGATTATTTACGTTTTACATTATAAAGTATTTGTAATCGTAAATTTCAATACTGACTTAATCCCTCTCATCTGTTGAAAATATGATAACCTTTCTATTTGTTAATGTGTTTGGACAATCTTGCATTTAAATACGTGCTGCATTATAATTATTTATCTTAGAAATAGGAGAATCCACACAAAGAATATTATGTACCTAAACAAAAATCTATTTATAACTAACAAACATAATTAAATTTTAATTTAAACTACTAAAGCTTCGACATATCCACCTTCTCTTTCTAAACATGTAATTGTTCTTGTCTGAAACTCTTTTATTATTTTCCGTATAATATTTGGAGTAATTTTTTGGCATTCCTCAGAAATAATCCTTTCCAAATGGTCTACATCATCAAATGGTCCTCGCTCATAAACCTTCTGTTTTAAGTAACCCCATAAAAAAAAGTCAAGTGGAGTTAAATCAGGAGACCTGGGAGGCCAAAAAAATAGCTGAATAACTGTGAATCACCTTTCCATTAAACATATTTTCAAGCAGTTCTCTAACGTTTACGGTACTATGGATGGAGGCACCGTCTTGTTGGAACCAAATTTTCATACATTCTTCTAACGGAAGTTCGTGCAAAAAATCACTTACTTGATTTTCTAATAATTGTAAGTAACGTGCGGCATTTAACGATTGTCGATAAAAAAATGGTCCAATTAATTTATTTTTGTAAACCCCACACCATACGTTCGTTTTAAACGAATATTGGCTACGACTTTTTATTACAAAATTTGGATTACTGTTGGACCACCAGCGACAATTTTGTGATGAGACGGTTCCGTTGGATGAAAATGTGGCTTCATCGGAAAAAATTATACTTCTTGCGAAAAACGGGTCTTCTTCCAACTTTCCTTGGATCAAAGCGCAGAATTCAAATCGAACATCGTAATCCCTTGGTAGTAATGTGTGTACGAATTGAGGTTTGTATGCATGATATTTATAACGTTTTAAAATATTTGCCACTGTATCTTTTTTTACCGAAGTATTTGTGATTAGAGAAGCCCTTTTGCGTAATCCGATTTTTGGTTCCTCGACGACAGAAAGCATCACTTCCAACTCAGTGTCTTCATTGGCAACCCGTTTTATGCGATTATTATTAAACTTATTATCAACACTTCCACTGGTCTTGAATTTCTTCATTATTTTGGTAACTGTTGAATACCCGATGCTTCTATGGGGATGTCTGTTGTTGAAAATATTTGCTGCCTCTCTATGTGTATTGTAATTTTCTCCAACAATTAAAACTATTTCTATTTTTTCTTCACAAGTCAGTAAAGCTGCCATTTTTACTGTAATTTTATGAAAACTAACCCATTCTGACATTCACTGTCAAATACTTCATGACAGAGCATCCTAGATTACATTAAATTGTACCAAGCCAGAATAATTAATACGGAATGAATAGTAAATAATCACCAAATCTTAATTTTCATGCTAAATAGCTGTAATTGCATATTTGAATATAACTTTTAATTTTAAACAACTTTACCTCTTACAATTTTTCTGTATTGTAAAAAATAAAGGTACTTTACTCTTGAGTAAGATTAATATTTTTTGACAAACCTCGTATACGGCTCAAAATAAGAAATATCTAATGATTGCATTTTAGGTTTTAGATAATGCAGAACTTTTTATGAGGAATAACTTTTTTTCCTAAAACCCATAATAAAAAAGTTTCCCATATGAGTCCAACTTAAGTAGACACACTGTACATATATATTAGGGTGCTTTTTTTTAACTATTTTTCTTTCGGTCCCATCGTGAAATTTTGTTGGAAAAAAAATTCCCTGAAAGTTTGAGAAGATTAATTTTAAGTACTCGACCAAGGCGTGTGACGATTTCCCATTGAAAATACACGAAAACTCTGATTTTTTATTTTTAAATTTCTATAGCTCAGCGGCATTTCATGGCATCGCTTTGGCCCTAGACAAGTTTTTATCAGAATTGAACGCTCTACAAAAATCCCCATTTGCGGTATAGTCGTAACTCACACCGGCGAGGTAGTACGGGTCACTAAACCAGATTTTTCCATGAAATTCGCGTTTTTTCGCATTTATCTCGTAAACGACAAGAGATACAGAAAAAAATGTGGAGAACAAACTTGTAGAAAATTTAATTTCCTACGAAAAAGGTCCATAGTACTGAGTCGCTAACATCAATATTTCTGGAGTTAATTAATTCTATATTTATCTATTTAATTTTAGCTAACATTTTACGAACTACAAAAATCTCTAACCTATCCTATCTATCAATGTAAAATCTTTTTTTTTTCAATTAATACCGACATATTTCCGAATTTTCATATTTCCCTTCCACCTTCAAAAAAAGTAATTAGTTAAAAAATTAGTGACGGATAATGAAAGAACGATATTTTTATAATTTGATGTGATTTTCGATAAAAATTTGAAATTACAAAAACTATAGTATTAATTATCTCCAGAAATATTGATGTTACCGACTTAGTACCAGGGACCTTTTTTGTAGGAAATTAAATTTCTTACAAGTTTGTTGTTCACATTTTTTTCTGTATCTCTTGTCGCTTACGAGATAAATGCGAAGAAACGCGAATTTCATGGAAAAATCAGGTTTAGTGGCCCGTACTACCTCGCCCGTAAGAGATACGACTTGGTCGCAATGGGCACTTTTGTAGAGCATTCAATTCTGAAAAAAACCTGTCTTTGATCAAAGTGATGCCATGTTTTCGTGTATTTTCAATGGAAAATCTTCACACGCCTTGGTCGAGTACTTAAAATTAATATTAAGGGCTCAAACTTTCAGGGAATTTTTTTTGGGTATCTCCAACAAAATTTCACGATGGGACCGAAAAAATAGTTCAAAAAAAGCACCCTAATATATATATATATATATAAGGAAATACTGACATTTTTTTTCATTTCAGGAAATATCGTCAGGACAAAATGGAAGAATTTGCGAGATTCATACAGAAAACAAGTGAAAAAAATGCCACTGAAACCAGAAGATGGGATATCCTCCTGGATGCCATCTTGGCCATATTTTGACAGTTTATATTTTTTAAAAGATCAGTTTATAGCCCAAGCAAGTACCGAAAGTTTGCCAGATGCAGAGGATAGCAATGTTCTGGATGACGATACAAAATCACAGTTATCTGAATCAAATTCACAACATTTGGACAATTCCAGCTCTTTCGACGTTTCACCATTGGCGACTAGTGATTTAAGTTTGTCCATTTCTACCTCTAAAAATTGTAAATGTAAACGTAAACGAACTGATTCAGATGTTGGTACCACACTTCTTCGATTAGAAGAAGAAAAATTACATAAAAAGGTAACAGATGAAGATGAAAGTTTTTTCCAAAGTATTTTACCGCATATACGTCAACTCTCGCCACAAAGAAAAATGCTCTTCAGAATTAAAATGCAAGAACTAGTTTATAACTTCGTTTATGGACAAAATGAATATGATCCAACCCAAAGTACTTCTACAGCTTCAAACATGCATGTCTATGAAACGGATCCATCCCAACTGGTACAAGTGCAACCTGCTCCACACGACTATTCGGACTCTACATGAGTTATGTTTTATGTAAGCAATCTTTTCATAAGATATTGTTTGTTTTTTACGATACATCTCTTTTTTTTATTTTATTTTATAAATAAACAAACTATTTAAGAAAAAAAACGTGTTTACTTTCCTGCAAGACGTTTTCTGGGAAAATAAGGAAGATTTAAATTTAAGTAAATCAAATTATCAAGAGACTGGCAAAAGCTGTATAACGATATCTTAAGCATATGCCTACCAAAGGAAAAAGTCGACAAGGTCAACGAACACATGTTCGTTGCTTCTGCAATAGATAGACAAACTTCAGTGAATGCCGTTTCAGACTCTAGACTAGAGTTACGGGAGTGGGTATTGTGAAACTAAGCCCCCGGAATACACAAAAAGCCAAAGGGGCTGAGGTGTAGCTGAGAACAGGAGCAGCATAAAACAAAACGCCATTACGACTGGTACGCCCTTTATACGCTCCTGTTTTTTTCATATTAGTAATGGGATACCCTGTATAATAGCACAAGTAGAAAAATAATTGCTTTCAATAATACACATGACCTTAAAAAATAGTTATCGTAATAAAGCTTCTACCACTGTTATTAGTTATTATAATTCACCCTGTAACAACTGTATCGACAATCGCTCTGTACTAAAATATCCTCAGGTTGTTTCTGTTTTGTTCCATTGGGGGTCTGGCCTGTGTGTTGTTTGTTTACTCTATTTTCAATATTTGTAAATGTGGCGAACAGCAGGCATGTCATGCCGCATCGTCAGGTATACATAATGTCAACAATACCTTAGGGATATTGATTATTCAAAAAGCTTTCTGTTAAATTATTCTATGTGAAGTCATAGGCGCGTTGATATGTTTCTCAAAAATATTTGAATTTTTTTTTATCTAAAAAATGTAACCTACATCTTTGAAGACGTGACTTCATTAAAAATGGCACCCCAATTTTTGCTCCCTTCCTGTGTAATGAAATTTTGATAATTTCATATTCTAAATACCGGTACAATAATAGATTTTCCAAAATATTCGATAAATGATAAAGGTAGAGAATGCAAGCGAGTGGAGAAGTTGTTTGACACTTAATTCTTTGATAATTGTCAATTCAAGCTTCTGTGGTTAAAAAAAATATATGATCTTATGATGTTGTTGCTAGAATGGAGATAAATGAATAAAAAATATTAAAATCCTAAGGGAGATTATTTTAGCTGATTTAAAGTTGGTAAACTCGAAGTTAAAGTATTAGATAGGATGGGATAAAAAAATCAAAGAAAACAAAATATTGTGGTATGAGCTGGTCAGAAAAATTAGTATATGAATAACGAAGATGACAGACTGACATAATTTGTACAAATTTTCGAATACGTTGTCCACTCAAATTTTGTACAGATATGTAAAATGGTTTTCTGTCTACCTATATCCAAAGTATACATTTCCTGGCCTCATATTATGGAGAAAAGTAAAAGTGAGGTTATGGTACGTCATCAATGAAATAACTTATACGGCATTGACGACCTAAACTATATTCTATTATATAGTATAAATTTTACCGTTTAATTAAAGAACACCCTGTATCTTGCAAAATGGTAGAAATCAGTAAATTGTTATTTTAATTTAACGATTTTTACATTAGTAATTTGACTTCATCAATACGTTATGTTCATGATTCCGCAAAACTTGCCTACGAGTCTCTGTAGCGCAACGCGTTGGAGCACAGCTCACTGTTCGTGATAGGCCTGTAGGTGTTGGATCGAATTCCGGCGAGGGCAATTTTTTTTATTTTCTTTAATTCTTTCATAAATAAATTATTTAAAAATATCTTGTTATTTGAGGGAGGCGGAAAAATCATATGTATAACATGGGAGTAAATTGCCTTTTCCTCCCTTGAATAATTACTTCATGTAGCACTTTCCTCCCTTGTTATACAAATAGCTATTTATTATACCTATTGGGTATATCAGGTAATATGAAGGGTTCGTATCAAGAGTTCATCATATGTTTTATACAATAATCTTCACTTCACGAATAGGCCAAGCAATAGGTAAATATTTTTGACAAAAATCCTAGTAGAAAACGGATGATGCCATCATGTAAAAGACATTACGTAGTATCATTTTGATATGTTTTGGACACGCAAATGTTTTTCAGTAATTTTTTATCAACATTTAAAACGAAAAAAACCTTCTTTTTTCAGTTTTTTTCATATAGCGTAAAACGTACTGAAGCAATCTCAATGGTATGTAAAGATAAATTGTAGATAATTGAAATACAAACAAAATGAGGGGTCGTGCGAGTCAATCGGATAATTAGGAACCGAGAAAATCAGGAAAAGCCGAAAAATTAGTAATTTTTTTTAAAATTCATATCTTCGTCATTTTTCAATTGCAAGAGCTGAAACTTGGCACAAAAAAAGTTCTTCATATGTCCTTTATATGCGCGAAGAGCAGACGCCAAGCGACGGTTACTTTTATCGCAATTACAATTTTAATTTTTTCATACGATAATTTTCAATGTGTCTGGATGCGTTGTCGATTGTTCGATTTTAAATTTGAAAACGGTTTTGAAAAGTGTAAATGTAGAGCAATAAAACGTATATTCTCGATTTGGAATCAAGTGATGCGAAGTCGGCCAAAAACGCCAGGGAACATCGCCGAAAATGACCAAGAGCTGTAAAGTGGTGGAGTAGTAGGGGGAAGCA
The DNA here is from genome assembly GCA_947563755.1 of Lochmaea crataegi. Lineage (NCBI taxonomy): Eukaryota > Metazoa > Arthropoda > Insecta > Coleoptera > Chrysomelidae > Lochmaea > Lochmaea crataegi. The sequence goes on from OX387433.1 coordinate 17,312,608, forward strand.
GCGAGAGAGCGGTGTCTATGCTTTGCGTTTGATTATTTTGTCAAATAATAAAGGTATTCCATTTTTATTTTTTTATTTTCAAGTACCTGGAGTCGACACACGAGTCGAATTTATCGACGAGCTTAATACATTTGAACAGAAAAAACAATTAGTTGTCGATTTAATTGCCACGTTTTTTTTGAATTTTTTAAAGCTGTTAATTTGCTAGATTCTCTCGTATACGTACGTTGACATGTTTGGTGGATCGTAATTTCTTTCAAGTTTTCCAACTTGATGTGCTTTTTATCCTTTCGCTTCAAACTTGCTTGAATAAGACTTTTTATTCCTCGTTCCTTGACGACGCAGGACTTTGTCACTTCCATGTCTTCGCCGCAAAGTAAACAGGCATCTTTAACTCCTCCCATTGCATATCATTTTCAGGTACCTTCTCACTCTCTTCACACACAGTTTCATGTTGCCTAGTTACAAAAAAAAATTGTGAAAATACAAACCCGGGAGATGAATATTTGTTTATCGCAGTAAATATAAAAACTGCTTTTACCTCACGCTTGTAGACGCCGATGCTTCACTGCTATTTTCATCTGACTCCATGGTGAAATGATTATGTTACACAACTATACAGACTTTATGTGCAACGAATAAAAAATATGTTATTAATCTCAACTTTTAATCATGAAAACAATTGTAAATATACGCTACGTTGCAGCCGCTCCGAAATTTGCTGCTATGCCAGCAACTGGAGTGCGTAGAATGACCGTTGGTTTTGATTTTGGAAAGAGAGGGAAAGGGAGAGAGTTACTAGTCGGTTTTGTCGACTCCAGGTACTTGAAAATAAAAATAAAAATAATGGAATAGTTTTATTATTTGCCACAATTTATTGATTAGGCTAATGGAACCGTAAGGATCCCCAGTCAATATCACCACCTCACACACACAATAATCAAACGCAAAGCATAGACACCGTTCTCTCGCCGCTTCCCCCTATACTACTCCGCCACTTTACAGCTCTTGGTCATTTTCGGCGATGTTCCCTGGCGTTTTTGGCCGACTTCGCATCACTTGATTTCAAATCGAGAATATACGTTTTATTGCTCTACATTTACACTTTTCAAAACCGTTTTCAAATTTAAAATCGGACAATCGACAACGCATCCAGACACGTTGAAAATTATCGTATGAAAAAATTAAAATTGTAATTGCGATAAAAGTAACCGTCGCTTGGCGTCTGCTCTTCGCGCATATAAAGGACATATGAAGAACTTTTTTTGTGCCAAGTTTCAGCTCTTGCAATTGAAAAATGACGAAGATATGAATTTTAAAAAAAATTACTAATTTTTCGGCTTTTCCTGATTTTCTCGGTTCCTAATTATCCGATTGACTCGCACGACCCCTCATTTTGTTTGTATTTCAATTATCTACAATTTATCTTTACATACCATTGAGATTGCTTCAGTACGTTTTACGCTATATGAGAAAAACTGAAAAAAGAAGGTTTTTTTCGTTTTAAATGTTGATAAAAAATTACTGAAAAACATTTGCGTGTCCAAAACATATCAAAATGATACTACGTAATGTCTTTTACATGATGGCATCATCCGTTTTCTACTAGGATTTTTGTCAAAAATTACTATACTCGCTTGCTCCGTTGCTTGGTCTAGAAAGTATTGTCCATCTGGAAGCGTCCACCTCTGTAGCCCAGTCCGAAAGGATACAAAAAGGATTATTACTATCCGAGACAGACTCGTACTGAAGATGCCTAGTAAGCACCAAGTGTGGATCACATCATTCCAACTAGTGCCCAGAACAGAGAGGGAAACCAGACACATTCGCGAACTACCAAGGAAAACACCCAGCGAACTAAAAAGGATGCTCTCAAACCCCAAACAACAGGATCACAAGGAAAACACCAAAGCCAACCCCAAAAGAAACGACGGAGTCAGCTATACCCAAGCAACAACGAAGAAGTAGCCGATTCTCGATGCCGATGGTTTAAGAAGAATGAGTTGGAATTTCAACAAAGGTCAGCTATAACAACCGGAAACACTCGTATAAGGTTAGAGGCAGAGAGCAGAAGACTACTGAAGATGAGAAAGCCGTGGTTACTCAGAGAAAAGGAAGACCGCTCAAGCTCGATCACCAGCCAGTTGCGCCAGAGACGAGCACGACGCACAAGACACGAACAACGATGACAATTAACGACAACCAACCATACCAAATCCAGCTAAACTGGGATGGGTTGGAAGCATGCAGTCGGGAAGGAACGTTGGTGTGGTACACAGACGGATCTAAAACTGACATAGGAACAGGAGCTGGAGTCCATGGTGCCAGATCCAGGTGCAATGTCCACTCATCGTTGAGGAAGTTTGCATCTGTATTCCAAGCAGAAATCTACGCTATCGACACGTGTTTGCAAATGAACATCGAAAGGGGGTATATAGAGGCCAAAAGATCCTTATACTCTCAGATAGTCAGGCAGCACTGAAATCTTTAACATGTCCCCAGATCAGATCTAAACTGGTCTGAGATTGCCCACAAAAACTTTTAACCCTGGCAAACCATAATAGAGTAACTCTTAAGTGGGTCCCGGGGCACAAGGGTATTGTAAGCAATGAAAAGGCAGGCACAATAGCAAAGCTAGTGTCTGACACTGCTTTCACTGGTCCTGAACCAGTATTTGGAATATCAAAAACTGCACGTAGTTGAACATCTCGGTCATCTTCAAATTAAACATCAGACGTACCAAAACAGGAACACAGCAAACTCCTGGTCAAAAAACCCTCGGAGACGTTGACTAACGAAATATTAAACCTCAGCAGGGGCCAGATAAGGAAGGTGACGGGATTACTCACCGGTCACTGCACCCTAAGGAAGCACATGCATACAATTGGCACATATAGGGAGGAACCTATCTGTCGGTTGTGTATGGAAGAGGAGGAAACAGCCTCTCACATTATCTTCAAAATGTGAAGTACTGTCTCATTGGATATATAGACTTCTAGGACTAGAGGATTTCTCCAAGAAGGACCTAGTGAAAGACTGTTGAGCCTTCACATGAACGGTATAACCAAGAGCACAAAAAACCTAAAGGTGCCGAGGTCTCTAAGGCTCTGACTGGTGGTGCCGAACCAATCAATCAATCAATCACGATGAGGCTTCATGGGATGAAATGGGGGTAGTGGAAGTTACCTCCAGGAATGCATCGCTCTTGAGGGGTTTATTCTGGGAGGGACGGGCTCGATACAAGTCGTGTGTAGATAATCTAGCATTGGAATACGAAGAATGTTATAAATGACGAATAGCAAAAAGAAGCTGAAGTAGCATTTTTTTTGAGAAGCAGATATATTATTTGAAACAATTTTTAACGAATTTATTTGATAAATATAAATTTTACAAATAGATAATTTAATTGAAAGCTATATTAGTAATTGCAATCAATTTATTCGAATTACAGTTGGGTTAGCGTTTATTGTGGAAAGGTTTGTATATTAAATTGGATATAAATTCATACCATCGATATAAATAGAATTTGGAGTACCTAGCGAATGAGAAATTTCGAAATACTCATTAGATACCGATTTCTAACAAACAAATTAACCAGTTAGACAAAATTGATGATACATTATGTATTAAAACGAATCAATAACAATCAATAATAAATTAATATGAATAAGTATAGTTTGTACGAAGTAATTTGGAATAACCCAAAAAAAAATTTAAAGCTTGTCGGCTGCCAAAAACACCGATAAGCAGTCCTTTGAATTTTTTGTTGTCCAATTGAGATCATACAAACTATATCTTGATTTATTCCAAATCAATTCAATATACACTGTGTTCATTTGAAAAGGGCCCACCCTTAATATTTCAGAAATGGGAGATATTAGAAAGAAATGCCGAAACACGTCAACTTTTAACTTGAGGGGGACACTTTCTAACGCCAATGTCGTCAGATGCACCCCCTGCCTACTGGAGATACCCCTTGAATTTTTTGAAATGGCATTAGGTATCAAGTCACACCTCATTTAAAAGGTCTGGTAAATCTCTATTCAATCATTTTGTTTTGCCTTTGATTCCAGCCTTCCATTGTTATTTAATCGTTGTTTAAAATTGGCTCTCTTTCAACTTTTCGTATCCCCCCGGGTTATGTTATGACAGAAAGACTCTTTAAAGAATAAAAAATTTGCAAATAGTGAAAAGACAACTGTTAACAAAGAATAACTGTTATTTAATCATGTGTTCAAAGTGACCATCGTTAACATTCAGGCAATAAAAGTTTAAAGAGAGCCATTTTTAAACAACGATTAAATAACAATGGAAGGCTGGTATCAAAGGCAAAACAAGATGATTGGATAGAGATTCACCAGACCTTTTAAATGAGGTATGACTTGATATCTAATGCCATTTGATAAAATTTAAGGGGTATCTCCAGAAGAGAGGGGGTAAATCTGACGTTTATGACATTAGCGCCAAAAAGTGTCCCCCTCAATTTAAAAGTTGACGTGTTTCGGCATTTCTTCCTAATATGTCGCATTTCTGAAATATTAAGGGTGGGTCCTTTTCAAATGAACACAGTGTATAGTGGTTTGCCAAATGATTAGAGACATCTGTAAAAAATTGCAAATGTGTAATTTTATTTGGAAAATTTATTGGAAATTTTAGTGGTAAGTTTTTTAATTACCAAACATAGACCGAGACAGTTCGGGTACCTATTTGTAATTTCACGTACGGTCAGTTCTCAATTGGGTTCATATCCGGAAAATTGCTCGGCCAGGGCAAAACCTTGACAAAATGTGCTTTCCTGTCAGCGTTGCCTAACCTAACCTTGACAAAATGTGCTTTCCCTTTCAGCGTTGCCTAACCTAACCTTGACAAAATGTGCTTTCCTGTCAGCGTTGCCAGATTTTTTTTTTGAGTCGGGATTTTGGAACTTTTCAAGTGAAAAAAGCAGGATTCTTTCATCGAAAGCGGGACATAGTAAAAAAAACGTATATAATCAAATGTTTTAAATATTTATCTTTTTATTCGAGTTCAAATTACGTTTACGTGACAATAGATAGCAAATATAGCCATAGAAAATGTATTTTAATAAAATATGATATTTTAAATCACATTTACCTTATCGTTATGTTGCGAGGTCACCAACTTAAAGCCGGCCCTGTCCCTCGAGTGTAAATTTTGGTGCCTGCGCCGGGATTCGCTCCCTGCGTTAGAAAGTACTCGAACATTCTGGAATAAGGTTTTGTTTGTGCAGAGCACGAGCGCCGAAGGCACTAGAGTTTTCCAGAATCGATAAGGACTATATATACGCGGGTTTTCGAGTACAGTACAGTTAGTTCGGAAGAATTAGTGAATTAAATAGTGCAGATAAATAGGGTAATATCCAAGTGGTGAAAATAAATTAGAACTAATATACCGAGTGTAAATAAATTAGTAGACGTTGAGTATAGTGTGTATATAAATTAAGTTTAATACAGTGTGTGTGTTTCTTTAAATAAATAGATAGTAATTAGCCATAGTGTGTATATTTTTATCCCACAAGTAAAAAACTATTTAAATAAATAATAAAAACATTACAGTTAAATATTGAGTCTTATTCGTCTTCTGAATAAAAAATTATTCATTAGAAAAATATGGCGTTGCAAACAATAGTCTGAGTGAGTGGGTGTTATAAATTGCAACTTGCAATAAGAGAATAATTATTTATAAGAATTACTTATTCATGATATTTCTGTGAAGATTTAACTTTTTTCAAAGTTTCCTTTTTTTCTATAATAAAGATGAAGAACTCTTCACAGGATAGCTGTAGATTGAACTGGATGAGTAATTCTGCTTTCATTAAATTTACGATTTACGGAGCGGTCGAGTTATCCCTGAAAAGCGGGACTGAGCTTGTCCCGCTCGGGATATAAAAATCGGGACCAAAATCGGGACGTCTGGCAACGCTGTTTCCAGTACATGCTTGTACTGGTCCTGTTCCTTCCTTCTACGATGTAGAGTCTACCCGTACCTCTAGCAGAGATAACAGACCATACCGTGAAGTTAACAGTGTAACAACCCTGTTAGCCCAACACAATTCACAAAGTAATCTGGATAATATTTCTCCACTTGGCGTCTTACAAAAAATGAGTTTTTGTCCATTCAAATTTGGAAGGTGGATTCATCGGAAAACCACACCTGTGAGGTATTGAAATATTATCAGGAATCGTCTGGTGGTGTACAGTTGACATTCGATACTTCACTTTAAGTGGACATTTGCTAATTTAATAATAATATTATTAGGTCTTTTACTAATTTCACAATATTTTCGTTATTGAAGTGCAGATTATAATAAAATTTCGAACAATCATAGCACATTATAACAATATTATTTATATGGAAACTTGTAAATCCGATCCTGTCAGTTTTATGTTTATCCGTGTTTTATATAAATAATACGCTTGCTCACTTGCACTTGACAAATTATACTCGGTAAATTGATTCCCGACATTACATAATGAGTATCCTCACGGAATACGTATTATGTAGGACACGTTTTAACAAAATCAACCACAAAGTGAATTGGTCTTTAGCTAATAAAGCAGAATATAAATTATATAATTTTGTACCTATTTGAACGTTTTTATCTTAAACAATAACATCTATTTTATAAAACATACAGAGTGGCTATTTTTCCATAAGCAGAGCTGATTGCTGATACTAACACAAATTTCGACCGTTAGCGCTAGATTCAATTGGGACTATTTATTTAAATTATATTATTCATATGCCTTTAGGAAGTCAATAAAAATTGCATATATTGGTATCCTATTATTTGTGCTTGAATATATGGTCTGTCACTGATCTTCCTACTCTGAAACCACCTTCGTAGTCTCCAAACAGATTTTCCAACGTTCCTTCAACCTAATTTCTATACATTTTGCCATAATTTTATAAGCTGTATCCCTCCTACAGTTCCCTCATTCGTCTTTTTTTTTACTTTTTTTTGTAAATTGGTACAACTATTGCAGTTTCCCATGCTTCTGGTATCGACTCTTGTTCCCATATGTTGGCTATTAATTGGTAGATATTTTTTGTTAATAAGTCTCCGCCATACTTCATCAGTTCTAACTCTATTTGGTTTTCTTCAGGTGACTTGCCGTTTTTTTGTTGCTGTATTATCTCTGATATCTCTTCTGCTGTATACTAAGTATGGAAATCGATATATTGGACGAGAAGGATCAGTCAAAATCATCTAGTTTACGTTTGAGAGAAAAGTTTCTAGACACCCTGTATATTCAAGGTTGATTATGTAAGTACATGTGAATGTATTGTTTAAATTGTTGGAATTGGACCTTTCACTTAGAACTTACAACGGGTATAAAAATTGCTGAAAGCAAAAAAACGACACAGTGAGAGCAGTAAACTTTTCTATTAAAAGCAGGTGGCCAATGCAAATAATTATTTTTAAATTACATAAGATCGTTCCTATGAAGTAGTTTTTGTCCGATCAATATTTTCCCGACGAGAAGAATACTTCTGATAGCAAATGCTGAAATGTTTACAATAATTGAAGTTTAAAATTACAATAGTAGATATAAATTTTATAAGACATTTATGGTATTACTTACGAGTAAAGTACGATTCCAATTCTGTAAACATACCTGAAACAAAAAACAAGGTTTTCAGTAAAATATTTTATTACTTAGCATCTTCAAAAAATTTTATCAAAAAAGCGCTTGAGCAGTGCGAAATTGGTGTAACTGGCAATATGGAAAAAAGCAATTGATTCGAGATCAGCCCAAATTCAACAACCGGGAGAAGAGAGCCATTTCATATAAAAAATATCTTTCGAGATAAAAAAATCCGTATGATGAAAATATAATACGACAAACAAAATTCTTATACCAATTTTGTGATCGAAAAAAAAAAATCAAATATTTTAATGTTTGTAAAATAATGTGAACATACTTTCATTTGTATGCAGTTGTGATCGTTATTTTCGGAAACAGATGGAATTCAGCAACGTCCCCAATAAATGAAAATGTATTTAAAATTTCCACTTCTAGTCCAGGGAAGTTAAGACACAAAAATAACATTTTTCCGAGATGGAAAATTATGCGCATAATCGAAAACATTGCCTTGTTATACAGATACATTCAAACACAAACGGAACATAGGAATTTAATGTATTGTCCGATCTAAATAGTCCACCAACAAAACTTTTCTATAAGTTCACTTCAATGAATATCAAGTATTGATCTGGACAGCTGGATTCAGACCAATGTAAGATACCCCGACCATTCTCCTTCCAAAATTTGATAGTTATTTGCGAACTGCCATTTAGTATTGAATAATTATTTGATGGGGGTAGTAAACGTCGCTACATATTGAAACAATATGCTTACGTTTTATGTTGTTAAAATCGAAAATTAATTGTTAAATTCTTCTTAACAATTAATGTTTCGAGATAAGATAATATGTTTTGATTTCTTTTGGCAATAACGGCTTTCAAAATAAAAATAAATTCGTAAATAAAACAAAATAAGATTATTTATATTGTACTCTACCTACCGACTGCTGTTCACTGTCTGTCGCTAATTAAGGACCGCCCACAGTTGAGAATATGGAGTGGTGGGAATTGTACGATATATTATAGGTGTCCAAATAAACGATTGTAATAATCGTGTTTTTAATCTGTTGAAGCTGGATGTTGGTCGACTAGTTCAAAAGCAGTTCTGATACAATGCTTAAAATCCCTATGTTCCGTTTGTGTTTGAATGTATCTGTATAATATTACACGGTACCATCATACAAAAACACACCAATAATTAGTTGCTAAGTAGTTGCTCCATGGACCATGATCAGAGCAATCACATTATAGCAGAAAAGTGACTTTTAAATATCTTAATTTCCTGAATAGACTCAAAAGCGTCTCAAATGACTTTTAAAAATTAGTGTCATTTTATATGATAACTTTTTAAAAAAGTTAGCATTGTCATCATTTTCGCATTCATGATTAGGGCAACTAATTAGCACCTAAAAAGAATTAAGTTCTTAGGTATTTTAGACCTGATAAGGCTGGGTTGATGAGGCTAATTTTATGGTAATATTTCGCTGGAGCATGCGACAACAATTTCGCGTTCTCTACAATGAGCTTGCAAGCTGCGTCGCAAGCTCCAACAGAATTTATTCGAGAATTTGGGAAAATGATAATGACCCGTTTGATAAAGCCGAAGACGAAGATACCGAGGAGGAAGTAACTAAAAAAAGTACTAACATGGAAAGATCATCAGTTAAAAGTCATAAGAAAATTGAGGAAAATATGGAAATGCTGTCTAAGATGATGAGAGAAATGGGGGAGACGATGAAAACAATAACAACAGAGCTAACGGAGATGAGGAATGAACAAAAGGAATATAGAAAAGAGACTGATGAGTTAAGATTAGAAAATAAAAAATTACTGAACGAAAATATAAATTTGAAGAAAACAGTAGCAAATATGGATGAAAGGATGGAAATAATTAAAAAAGAAAAAAGAAGAAATAATATTTTATTGCAAGGTTTAAGAATAGATAAAATAGACAGGATAGAACTAAAACAAGTTTTAGAAAACTTTATGAAGTGTGAATTAAAAATGTATACAGAAGTGTTGAGCGCAACGAGATTAGGAGATAAAACTTGTTCAATACAACTAAAGGAAAATAAAAATAAAAGTAAATTGAAAACAAAAATGGGACAAAAGATATTCATACAGGACGATTTGTCAAAGAAAGATAGAGAAATAATGAAACAAATAAGATATAGAGCTAATGAAGAAAGAAAAACAGGGAAAACGTTAAAATCGGCTACAGGAAAATGTACATTGAATCTGATGAATGGAAATGGGAAACAGAGACGAATAACCTGATCGAGATACAAAAGAACGCTCACCAGCAATTAACATATAAAACAATGAATCCAAAAAACTAATAGTAACCCATAAGGAGACTGGAAATGGAAAAGTATATATAAAGACAAAAAAATGCACATGAGAATATAAAGCAATACACAGGAATAATAAATCAAAATATGAATGGAATACAAAACAAACAAACAGGAGCTAAAGCAAAACAAAAAGGTAAAATTAGTAAATGGAAAATAGGGACATGGAATATAAAAGGCTTAACAGGAAAAGAAAAAGAACTGGAAGATGAATTTGTACAAATGGGAGCGGACTTGTTAGGAATAACTGAAACTAAAAAGAAAGGGAAAGGCATTATAACAATGATAAATGGAAATATATTGATATACAGCGGAGTAAAGCAAGATAAAAGGGCATCTTCAGGAGTAGGTTGCATAATAATTAAGAAACTGGAAAAGCAAATAAATGGTTGGGATGCAATATCGGACAGAATATTAAAGATAGAAGTAAAATCTGATCAAAATATCCAAAAAACAGTTATAGTAGTTTATGGACCCAGCGAGGACCATACAGCAGCAAATAAGGACCAATTCTGGAAAGAATTACCAATAGCCTCAGAAGAAGCCAAAGGAACACTATACAGATACATTCAAATAAAAACGGAACATAGGGATTTAGTGTATTCACCGATCTAAATAGTCCACCAACAAAACATTTCTATAAGTTCACTTCAATGAATATCAAGTATTGATCTGGACAGCTGGATTCAGAATCACTGTAAAAAGGCCCGCCCCTTCTCTTTCCAAAATTTGTGAGTTATGAGCGAGGTGTGTGCGAAGTGCGAACTGCGATTTAGTATTTAATAATTATTTGATGGGGGTAGTAAACGTCGCTACATATTGAAACAATATGCTTACGTTTTATGTTGTTAAAATCGAAAATTAATTGTTAAATTCTTTTTAACAATTAATGTTTCGAGTTAAGATAATATGTTTTGATTTCTTTTGGCCATAACGGCTTTCAAAATAAAAATAAATTCGTAAATAAAACAAAATAGGATTCTTTAAATTGAAACAAAGTTATGGACTTGGACACTCTCACCGATCGACTGAGTGACTGACTGCCTGACGCTAATTAAGGACCGCCCACCGTTGAGAATACGGAGCGATGGGAATTGTACGATATGTTATAGGTGTCCAAACAAACGATAATCTGTTGAAGCTGGATGTTGGTCGACTAGTTCAAAAGCAGTTCTGATACAATCCTTAAAATCCCTATGTTCCGTTTGTGTTTGAATGTATCTGTATATATTAGGTGATTTTAATAGTAGGGTGGGCATAGAAGATCAATGGTATAGAAATATATTAGGAAAGCATGGCGATCAAGTGAGAAATAATAATGGCATAAGAATTCTAGATTTTTGCTTGATAAACCAATTAGTAATAACAAATATGTTCTTTGAGCATAAAAATATACATAAATACACCAGAGAAGTAAAAAGTAGAGGAGGAAAACCAATAATAGACTACATACTAGTAGAAAAGAACTGAGTCCCAGTGGGAAACAATAAAAACGTTTAAATTAAGAAACAAGGAAATAGCAGAAAAGTATGAAATATACCTAAGTAAAAAATTGGAGGATGTTGAGAAAAAGCTTACCAATGACATTGAAATAATTTGGAACTCAATGAAAAATGCGATCACAGAAACAGCAAAAGAAGCATGTGGAATAACTAGAAAACAAAATCATAGACAACAAACTGCATGGTGGACTGACGAAATTAGAAACCAAATCAAAATAAAGAAAAAGATGTGGAGAAATTACCTAGTGTCTAGGAAAATAGAGGATTATGGAAAATATAAAACCGAGAGAAAGAAAACCAAAGAATTAGGAAACAATTTGGAGAAAAAATGGAGAAGGATAGCAAGAGTAACCAAAAACTATTTTACAAAGTGCTAAAATCATGGAGAACTGGAAAAGACACAAATATAACTAATATTAAAAACAGGAAAGGGGAAATGTTAACAGAAGATATGAAAGTAATGGAAAGATGGAAGGAATATTTTCTAGAATTATTAGATAACGGAGAAAGCACAACTAAATCAAATGAAGAAAAAATACAAACAATACAGGACAATAATGATGAAGAAATATCCATAGATGAATTCATGGAAATAATTAAAAAGCTAAAAAATGGGAAAGCACCAGGATGCGACAAAATAACTGGAGAAATGATCAAAAATATGGGTAAAAGTGGAGAAGATATTATTAAAGATATATAATAAGTGCTGGAAAGAAGAAAAGATACCGAAAGAATGGTATATAAAAAAGGTGATAGACGGGAATGTGGTAGGGGACTAACGTTGCTCTGTACAAACATGAAAATATTAGAACAGATATTGGACCGAAAAATTAGAAAAGTCGTGGAAAACACACTAGCCGAGGCGCAAAATGGGTTTAGAGGTGGAAGGAGCATACAAGACAATGTGTTTATGATAAAAAAGATGACCGAGAAATGTATACAAGAAAAGATAAACATATATTGCGTATCAAGGGAAAGAATGTGGAAAATATTAGAAAAAAGAGGGGTAGATAATAAAACAATAAGAATGGTGCAAAAAATATACGATAATAATCTGTTATAAGCCATAATAGAAGATCAGAAGAATTCACAACTCTAGTGGAATTTGACAAGGAGGAGGATTAAGCCCATTTCTTTTCATTGTGCTTATGGATGAAATCATAAAGAAAACAAATAATAAATGTAAAAAATATATGGTAGGACATAGAAACTTGCAAAAAATTGAAACAACAAATGAAGCCTATGCAGACGACATTGTAATATTTGCACAAAGTGAATGGGAACTACAACAAAACCTAAATATATGGAATGAAACATTGAAGGAGTACGGTAAGAAAATAAGCACGAATAAGACTAAAACTATGGTGATTGGTGATAAAACAGAAAAGATAAAAATATATATTGAAGATCAAAGTATAGAACAAGTGGAATCATTTCAGTATCTTGGAGTAGAGTGAGATCAGGGCGGAACACAGGAAGCCGAAATAAATTGAAGAGTCCAAAAAGCAAGTAATCTTTATTATTCTATGAATAAAAACTTTATTTAGAAAAAGGAAATCTCAAGAACAACTAAATTAAAGGTCTTTAAATCTGTTTACAGACCTGTGACTCTTGGATACTTAATAGAACACAGAAGAGTAAAATACAAGCGGCTGAAATGAAGTATCTAAGGGGAATAAGAGGAGTAACAAAAAAGGATAAAATAAGAAACACAATAATAAGAGAAACTGGAAATACAGCCAACTTGAGGAAAGACAACTGGGATGGAGGGGACATTTGCAGCGTATGGAGGAGACTAGATTAACTAAAAGAATATGGGAAGCGAAAATTCAAAATAATAGAAAGAGATATAGACCCAGGAAGACTTGGGATGAGACAATAGGGGAAATATTACAGAGGAAAGGAATAGCTTGGATAGAAGCTAAAAAGCTGGCCACTGACAGAAAGAAGTGGAAAAAATTTATGAAAGAGTAGAAATATCACTCTACTCCACAATGTGGTAGAAGAGTTATTTGACTATATATATTGATAAAGCTACTGTGTTAGCGAAACGCTTCACAAGTTTAAGTTGAACATAGGTTCAAAAATAATAATGAAGATTTAAACAAATTAAATTCTTTTATTTCATCGTGTCAGTATGGATCTTCATCGAGTAAAAGCCTCATCCATTCAATTTTTGAAAATGATAATGTTAGGTAGATTTACTTCCCCGGACTATTATAAGTGCACAAAAGGTTTGTAACGTCGAAAATTAACAAATTCTAACACCGATCGTATAGTGAGAAAATTCTAGCCAAATTTCAAAAACGTCTTATAGTTTTGTAAATTCTCTATTCAGAGCACATGCGCAATACAGATTTCATGTGAGAATCCTTACTTCTTACATGTTAAGTTAAGAGTTAATCAGCTCCAAGGTCACCTCTTACATGATACATGTTAAATCTTGAAATATCACGTTAGCATAAACGTACCAGAACGGCCGTCGGCCATATCTCAGGAACGGAATATAGCACAGGTTCGAGAAAGGCCTGAAAATTATTTTCAGAATTGTAGGTCCATCGCTAGAGAGCGTATTTGACAGTTAAAATTTTAACATGCAAAATTTTTCAAAATTTACTTAATTAAGGGGCATATTAAATATTATAATCAGATTTCTCGACAAATTCTGCATATTTTTTATATGACAAGTTTTAGTCTATCTCCTCAAATGAGGGGTGGGGGAGAGTGGGAATCTTGTTACGAAAAAACGCCTTCAATTCCGATTCTACTTGACCGATTTTAATAAACTTGATGTTGTTTGAAAGAGCTTTTGTTAAACAATCGAAAATTTGTAAATTTGAAGCCATCTGATTAATAACATGAATGCTAGAGGGCGCTGTTCAATGTTTTTCAAATATTGAGTTTTTTCGTTACAATTTTAAATGGAAGCATAAAAATTTAAGTAGGTCTTTAAAAAGTAGACTAAATAATAAAACAGTGAAAACCGCAAGTCGATATCTTTTCCCTAACCTGAGATATCGTAAGAAACAGGTAAATGGCGGGAATTGTTGGGATATGGCCGACGGCCGTTCTTAGTTAGCCACCCGGTACATTGCGGTGGTCAATGCGTTAACCTCACTTTTAACTTCATACAGTAAAACATTTATATTCTAATGCTAACTGCAAGATTGGCTTCCAATTCCTAATGTTACCAATTGTTATGATCACTTGGATTTGTATGCCGAATTGTTTTCGGATGATGGGATGATAAAGTAGTACCCAAGGAATTCACTATAACTTTTGTCGCTGTTAAAGTGACGATGTTTTTACAGAAATTGAAGTGTCACAAATAAAAGGTTGTTTTAAATTCGTTTTGTTAATGTTCAATTCAACATATTCGTTATCTGCTCTAATTAAGTATATTATCATTCCTGCATATATTTGATAAACATTGCTTTATAAACCTGTTCCACCTTCAAGATTTACAATGTCTGATAATCCTCTTACGACTTATCTCACCAAAGCAATGAAAGGAAACACCTTATGTCAACGAACCGGCTGTTATGTGGAATTATGAACGTTATTTTTAATATTGTATACAAACATAATCCCCGTGTTTATATATAGCAGACAGCTACTGTGTGAAAAATAAACAGTAAGTGGCGTTTGGAGATAATTTTTAGTTGCGTTTATTAGTTTAGACATTTTTAAATGCGAAGAACGATATAAAAATAATAACCAGTGAGACGATAGAAGCAGTGTATGATGGCGTTCTATATAGAATTTTCACTAAAATAACATATATAAATGGCAGAGTGCCAAAAGTTTTGCAAAACTCTTAAGGAAGATGGTGATAATCAAATGGTTGGATGTAAAAGGAAAAGAAAGAGTCAAATATGTAAAATTCATGTAATTCACTCTACTCCTTCTTGAAAAATATCCTATACTTTTTAAAGTACATTAAGTTTTCTATTGTCGAGATAGAATGCAAAATTTAAATTTGTAGTCGGTTGGTCTTCGAAAATTTTATCTATAAATTTAAAAGTATCAATATGTAATTAACCCAACTCTAGTTTATCGTATTTCATTCCGTATGATATACACACATTACTGATTACGAAGTTCAAGTTATCAATTAATTTTCTTCTCATAATAATATGTCATGTAATATCATCAATATCAAAACTAAATGGATTTATGCTTACGAATACTTTTATATGTTTCTTGATAAACGTACTGACTCTAGTATTTCATTAATAACCTACATTTACTCTAGTTATACGAGGGGCACTACAAACTATTCAATAAATGTTCGATGATTACCTCTCGGAATCCAGATATTTTTCTTCCTCTTTTTCTTTATGGACCTCAACATATTCGCCAGTACAGATCCAAAGTAACATTGCTGATTCCTCTTTAGTTATTCGTCCCGAATAACCTGACTGCTGGAGTTTGGCTGAAACCAACAGGGTGAATCGGGTCCGCAGTAAGGAGCTAACCACTCAATGTGGATCACCTTGGGATTACTAATTTCTTTGTACAGGCCATTTGAGGACATCAATTTAATCTGTAGACACCCTGTAGATCATTGTACTAATTTCAATAGTTATCTAACTTAACAATTAAATTAATTAATTAAATTAACAATTAAATTAGAATATATTTAGATTATTTAATAAACTATAATAAATTACTTATAGATGGTCTTCCGAAAATATAGGTTGAATTAGACTTTGTGCTTAAACATCAACTCGATGTTTATGATAAAATATATATTCATACTGACATTGCATTCTTATTACCAATGAAGGTATTTGTAAAAGTGTGGTTTTACAAGAAGAGTTTTAAAAATAAATAGTAAAAGTACAAAAGGACTTTTAATCCACCATAAATCGAATTCGCAGTTTTTATTAAATTATTGTTTAATAAGGTAAAGTTTGTTTTCCAAAGTATTCACTGATCGACTCTTTATTCTAGAGTAAGAAAATGAAGTGTCTGGTCAACGTTTTTCATTTAGTTTCATTCAGTTTTCCAAAAATTCTACCTACCCTGATTTCCCTTGAAAAAAACTGATCTATGACAAGATAGACATTTCTTGTAGCATTTCAAGCCTCAGAAGAATATTAGTTATTAGGAAACTCGATGGGCTAGGCGAGAACAGTATCGTCACTTTAATGTGGATTCCAGGTCACACTAGAATAGAAGGAAATGAAATATCAGATGAACAAGCAAAGAGGGTGACTGTAGTACACTTTTGAAGGCCGGAACCCTTTTGCGGTATCAGCTCCAATGTAACATTGGAAGAAATAGACCACCCGGTTGAGCTACCTCTGTGGGGCGTCTTCAGGTGGCGGACAAAGAAACAGCCATAAACTCTCAACTTTGTGGAAGGAGATCGGTTGTCTGAGACTGAAAGCCTTCTTAAGAGCAGAAGAAGTGGTTAGTAGATGAATAAAACGGGGTAGGGAACGTAAAACGAGAATCCTGTGAAATAGTCTGCCGCCGACCAGCTTGTGGCACATACCGTGAACTGCTTGGTATTGCAACTGTCTGGACGACGTGGTGACAACCACCATAAAAACTACCTAATCCTACGGTATAGTGCGCGCCTAAGGGATGAAAGGTCGGGGGTACAATGGGCGGAAATCTTCACCAGCCCTCGGGTCAACTTCGTGAGCTTTTGACCTGTGGGATTTTGAAGCCGGGCCCAGCATTTCCCTATCCCTAGCGACTAACCTGAGAGAACTAGGCGAAACCCTTTTTCATGTAGTCTTCCTACAACATGCGGAGATCTGTTGTAGGCGACCATTTTTTCCTAGCTACTCGTTGAACTCATATAGACACCACTAAAAACAATTCTATGGAGGTCGAGGTGGTAATAACCTCACCTTCAATAAATGTATACGAAGGTCAGTCTGGAGGTGAAACTACTTCAGCGGACCCCAAGTTACAACGGGAGCAAGGAGATACTTCTGGAGGGAATAAAAGCCGATCAGGAGATCTCCTTATCCCCAGTTTAGGGAGTGTTAACCTAGACAATCCCCGACTTTCGGGAGCGCAACGACGTAAACGTGCGATAGAGGAAGAAAAAGCCAGTGGAGGAGAAATTTAGCCTAGATAACCAAGGTTTAATCGCAAATGCAGTGTCCCAGCTGCAGCGTCATCAGTACCATCTGGTCCTGGATCAAAAGTGCAGGGTAAAAGAGTTCGCTCTGAAACCATCACTCCCTCTCTGGTTAACCAGAGTAACAGGAAAAAGGAGGAGCCTGCGAAGGTGCTAAAATCCTGGAGCGACGTTCAAGCAAGCTCTTTCCTCCATAAAAATGTGTATCACCTTGGGGAGCTATCCTGAGGTGAAACTCGCACCTGAACATGCCAAGCAGGTTCAATTGGCCTTAACCAAAGAGATCTGGAAATGTCCTATGGGGAATGGGCCGCAGTTCAAAGGAACCTACGTCCAATCGGATGTAGTGGTTGTAGTTTGCGCAAACCAGTCTTCAAGGACATGGTTGAAAGGTATAATACCTCAACCGAAACCCTGGGAAGGAGCAAGTCTTAAAGTCGATGACTTAAAGGACTTGGTCAAAACTGCTAGAGTAATTTTGTGGGTCCCAACAGACTACCTGGAGGTGAAAGAACCCTCCAAGATCCTCCTACTTCTGGAAAACCAGAACACGGGTTTGAAAACAGAGGATTGGAGGATCCTAGCAAACCATCCTCAGGCACAGGGAACTACCACTGGGCTAGGTATAGATGAGCAATCACTGAAGATGCTAACAGAGAGAGGGTTGAAGGTCTACCTCGGCATGTCACAGCTAACCTTCAGGGTATCCCACGGAAGGGGGAAGAGAGCAGAAGCCGCAAATGCTGCGGGTACTTCAAGTGAACCTGCAGCATAATAAAGCTCTGTGGATTCAAACTAAATATCAGACGTACTGGAGACACGTGCCAGAACAGGAACACAGCAAACTCCTGGAGAATCTGTCCAAGAAGGACTTAGTGAAAAGAGTGTTGAGCCTGATAAAGACTACCAAGTATAACCAAGAGCACAAAAAGCCTAAAGGCTGAGGTGCAGAGGTCTCTAAGCCTCCGACTGGTGGTGCTGAACCAATCAATCACACAGCAATATTGCCATCCATTCTTGTTTAAGACCTAGCTAATTGGTAGTGGTGAAGTATATATTCCAATATTAACAATGTTATGCTTTTTAAACAACACAAGGAACTCTGGAAAAAGTAACAATTCTAAATATACAAAATTGGTCACATTCTTGATTTCAATTAAATACAAAATTAACAAACGGCTGGATTCAACGGCTCTATTCCTACTCCAAAAGTTCCTGATATGTAAACAGATTCGACTTTGTTGACATATATTTCGATAGTTGACACGTATGGTTTCGATAATTGGTTTTCGATTCAAAATATCGATTGTTACTACAAAAATACAACTACAACGATATCCTGGGCTCTTGTTTGCTTCTGTCTACTGTGGGTTCAAGGGCATGCCAAAGTGTATCGATTTTCATGAAGATTGTTTTGAATAACAATAAAACCATTTTCGATGATAAACATCTATTTTTGCTGGCCCTTTTTGAAATATAAATAGCAACCCGAGTAAATGCGGAATTTTAAATTTCGTTTCATTTACTAAACGCATCCGATCATCTTGATAAGTGCCATAGACAGACAACATTTACGTTTACTAAATTAAATTACGGTAAAATGAATATTTTCGTTTAAATATAAAACACTCTAAAAGTTTTATTGTGAAAAATCGAACAACAAATATAAAGCGGGATACGATATGATCGGAATATGTCATCCATCTACAATTTTAAAATTCCATTCAACGCTCGTCTACCTACTACTACTACTATACATAGAGAGCGTAGAAAAATTTGCACTGTCTGAATTCAATATTACATGATTGACATGCCCTTTTTTGATGTTTTAACGCGAGATTCACCCTTACCAGTGTCTGTGTACGTGCTACGGTTCAGGGCTGGAATGAGAGTAACTATTCAAAATAGATATTATGAAAGTGAATAAAACGATAATATAATTTTTTATTAGGGCATTCAATTCCCTTTCAAATTATACAAAGTTTGTCAAAATCCATAAAGTTGAACAAAAGTTATCAGCTTTCCCACTCACCCCTACCAGTTATTTTACAAGATAGAGGAAAAAGTACTGGAGCAAACTTACGTAAAATGATCTAATGATTACAAATATTTAAGTATATACGGTACATTTATTATGGAAAAATGATGTTTTTGTGATATTATTGTGAACTACACAAAACGATCACAATTTTCGATGTTTTTGTAAACGAGGACAAAAACGGATTTTTTATCCACCAAATTTTCCATTTCTATTTTCCAACCTCACTTGCCTCACACGCGAGCCGCGAACTGTCAAAGGAGCTAGCAACCAATAAAGTATCATGAGCTCAAAGTGTATTCAAGGCTTATGATTGGCTGTTATTGTTCTGCCGTCAGTTATGTCATACACTAGCGCCCTCCCATTTTCACACAACAAATTGGAATAGTTCTCCTTATACAGTCACACGTACAGTATATGACGAGCCGAGCCAGGAGCGAGCCGACACCGAGAAAAAAAATAATATGGACCTACTAGGGATGTGAGATTAATGGAAAAGAATCGATTAAATAAAAATCGATTTGTCAAAAATCGATTTTTATAAAAAATAAATCGTTTTCTGCGGAAAAATCGATTTTTTTGTATTATTTTAAAAAGTACATGCTTTTCATATTCCGATAATAAACCCAAGGGATTATTCATTAACAATTTATCAGATTAAAAATCAAATAAAATTATATGAAAATTGTCAAAAATTTTGAATTGTATCAAAAATGATCAATTATTGTCAAAAACTGTTAAAAATGGACAACTTTTGTCAAAAATGGTCAATAATTGTCAAAAACTGTCAAAAATTGTCAATAATTGTTAAAATTTTGAAAAATGGTCGATAATTGTCAAAAAAAATTTTAAAAAATTTGGAAAATGGTCAAAAATTTTCAAAAATTGTCAAAAATGGTCAATAATTGTCAAAAACTTTTAAAAAAATTAGAAAAATGGTCAAAAATTGTCAGAATGGACAAAATTTTGAAAAATGGTCATAAATTGTCAAAAATGGACAAAATTTTGAAAAATGGTCATAAATTGTCAAAAATGGACAAAATTTTGAAAAATGGTCATAAATTGTCAAAAATGGACAATTATTGTCAAAATTGGTCAATAATTTTCAAAAATTGTTAAAATTTTGAAAAATGGTCGATAATTGTCAAAAACTATCAAAAATTGTCAATAATTTTGTTAAAATTTTTGAAAAATTGTCAAAAATGGTCAAAAATTGTCACAAACTGTCAAAAATGGACAATTATTGTTAAAAATTGTCAAAATTTTGAAAAATAGTTGATAATTGTGAAAAATTTTGAAATATGGTCAAAAATGGTCAATAATTGTTAAAAATGGTCAAAAATTTGGAAAAACAGTCCATAATTGTCAATAATTATCAAAAATGGTCAATAATTTTGAAAAATGGTCAAAAACTATCAAAAATGGTTAAAAATTGTCAATTATTGTAAAAATTTTTCAAAATGGACAATTATTGTCAAAAACTGTCAAAAATGGTTGAAAATTGTCATCATTTTGAAAAATGGTCAAAAAATATCAAAAATTTGGAAAAATAGTCACTAATTTTGAAAAACAGTCAAAATGGTCAATAATTGTCAAACATGGTCAATAATTGTTAAAATTTTGAAAAATGGTCAAAAATTGTCAAAATTTTGAAAAATAGTCAATAAATAATACGAGCCTTTCCGAAAATCGATTCAAACACGTAATTTATTAAATCGATTTAATAAAAATCGATTAATATTACTATAAAAATCGATAACTAAAAATCGATTATAAGAAAATAATAACCGATTTATATGAAAATCGATTATTTTTTAACATCCCTAGGACCTACTATTCACCATCAAGTAAAGAACGAGGCACTGGCGGTTATTCTTCCAAGTTGTATTATCCTCAATTGTTTTCTCCGTTCCGCTGATAATAATAGTACCCCACCATTCACTTCACGTCGTCGATATAAAAGAATCGTCCTACTGTTGCTAATGAAATTAATAAAATCTGTATATATTGTTAAGCGAGTTATTTCTTATTTCAGACCAGTCCCCTAACTTTTCCTCTGTTGTATTTTAACTCTTTCCATTGTGGAAGTTTGATCAAATATAATCTCCAACGAATTCTGTCTACATACATTTTTTATAGTTAGAACAGTTGTAGGTCCGGATCTGGTTGGCCCTGTACGGCAGAAGATACGTATATTTCCAAATTTTGCTCATAAAACTACAGGGAAACCCGGCATCGTATCAGTTATATCATTCATATGTTACACATGTGGTACACGTGTTGCAATTTTATCTTCGGAGATCATGCATACTTGTCATTTTTCAACGAAAAAATAATATCTTTTTAGCGGAAAAGCCATTTGTTCATGTGACTAGATTTTTATGCAAATAACAAAAATGACTTTGCAAATTTTCAGTTTATCGAACACGCCATTATAGGTATACCATAGTTTTAGGGGAGATTTCCACTTGTATATATTTCCAAGTCTAGTCAAATTTATAGGATGAATTTGAAGAAAATCTTTGTAATAAATATTTTATATCTATAATGCTCACGTCGCATAATAGTATACTGACAGGACAATTAGGCTTAGAATTGGATAGACCAGTATAACTCACCAATACCTAGTGTCTAAAGAAGCCTGTAATGTTGGGGATTTGGTGTGGAAAGGCCTCTTTAGTTGGTGGTCTTCCAGGTCACTCGGAGGAACATCTGACTTTAATAAAACTACGACTTATGCCACTGGGATATGTTTTATTTATTACCATACTTTAATATACACTATATATTACATACTTGTAGTTTAACTGAATAGCATAATGACTACAACTAACTTAGAATGACTATTAATATTAATGTTAATGAATGTTATCGACTGTTTCTAATTTATATTATAGTTCAAGTTCGCTGGTATTTACTATTTACTGTTAAATGTTTATTTACGTGATGAACTTGACTCGGTACCTGCCGACCTCGCTAGTTATATTTATGTAATATTTCAACGTTTAATGATTTATTGAAAATAGTTTCAAGGCAATTTATTTCTTGTTTTATTTTATTATTATATATTATGCCAAAAGGCATCACAAGCCTCTCCTCTGTGTTATCAGTGCCAGTACGTTAAATCAGTGAAGCTGTCCACATCTTGGTCTGCGTAATTTGTGTGGTATTTCTAGCAATATTAAGACATATTTTACGGGCCAATTAGATAAAACTCTACCATTTTCGAAAATAATCTTTATTTCTATGTACTCATGTTACTTCTCCAAATTGTCAAACTGCCAATGACCCAAGAGGTTGACGCAGTTTATGAGAAAAACAACCTCAGAATAAATAAACAAATAGACACCGAATTGATAACATTTAACTCCCATCTCTCTTTTCTATTTTTTTCTTTCCTAATAACATTGTAGCCATATTTAAACAAAATATCTGATTGCATTTTTAGAAAATCGGAAATAAATTTGCGATTTCCTTTTCACATACTCTCACCTGTTAAAAAAATATATATTTCACTTTTCTTTTGTATTATAAATATACTTCAATAATTTTCCTCAAAGTCGAATATTCACACTGGCAACATCGCTTACAAATTCACGCATAAAATTCGTCCTTGTTCGTTCTATTGAATGAATTATTTATTCGCGACGTTGCCAGAAAGTAAGTAGCTATCGTTTTGGAGGTTTTGGTAGTTTTTACATTTTGTAGTGATCGAAGTGTGATTGAGAGCTCTTAGTTATCAAAAAATTATAGTTCATGGTTGTGTAGTTTGTGAAAAAGTGGATCGTTTAGTCCGAGACTTGACTTTTTACCGGGTAAGTATAGTTCGACTATTTTTATTTTGTTCGTAGGGGACACACTGACTTATTTTATATAATAGTACGTACTTTTCAAAAGGTTTCAGTGTTTCTCCTCATTAGAGACGACTCAAAAGTAATAGAAGGAACAGGGATAGGAGTGTACGGGCAAGCAACCAAACACCCCGGAAGCTTGGGCTTGGGAAAACTATAGGAAAGTGTACCCAGTTCAAAACTGTTAAAGGATATAAAAGGCAAAGGATTATCATCATGTCGAATAGTCAAGGAGCCAAAATGGTATGGGAATGTCTAGGCACACTCAATGAACTAGGCGAGAACGATATAGTCACCTTACTATGTATTCCAGGACACACTGGAATGGAAGGAAATGAAATAGCAGATGAACTAGCAAAGCAAAGACCTTTTTGGGGGCCGGAACCCTTTTGCGGAATCAATGTAATATTGGAAGAAAGAGGCAAAACTGAAAAAAAGAAGATCTGACACCTAGGAGACTTCTGGTTAGAAGAGGGACACTTACCTAAAGTAGAGCCAGCAGATATCCAAAAATTTCTCCGGGAAATAGGCCTAAAGGAGCTACTAGTCTATGAGACTTTCCTCAGGAACTGAGTAGAAGTAAGGGGGCACAACAGATCTTTTAGGTCCCAGTGAATTTCACCCCAATATACATACATACATACAAGCCGTAGTAGGTATATTAAGAAGGCAGAAGAAGCTATCTGTAGATTTTGTCACCTATAGATGAAAACTACAGAACACATGCTATTCCAGTGCGATTGCCTGGCGAATGTGCGATTTCTTGCACTATATGATGAGAAGCCACCGCTAAGAAACTACACGGAAGTATCAGACTTGAGGCTGATTGGCTAGATAAATGACCAGAGCAGGATAATGTCCGCAATAGATATGGAAAGGTCGCAGTAGAATAGGCTGGTTAGCCACTTCATCAAATCTAATCTAATCCAGTCTAAGAATAAAACAGTATTTGCACCCAATCTAAGTAAAATTACACATTGACAGTTGACATATAAACATTACGGTACTTGTTATTGAAAACATTATTATTGTAATCATTTTATCACGAAATTCAACAATGTTTCGTATATTTACTGAAAAAAAGTCCTTTTTTTTGTAAATTGCACCATAACTGACAACTCAATTCTAATAATTTATGAAATAAATCCCCTTTACGAACAAAATGATTTTATAGAGACAATAAAAGTACGAACACCTTCAACACCGACCATAATGGAAACACCTGGTTGTAAAGAATAATTTCATGTCTCACGAAAATATTTTACACGAGTCTGTCTTCAAAGGCGCGTCCTACGGTGTGGCACATCATCCGCACCTTTACGTTGTTGTCGTTTCGTATACATTTGTGCAGTATTGTTAATTATTTTATGCAAATAGAGATAAGACGGTTATACGATTGAATTATAGAGGTAGATAAGACGAAATTAAGGGTGTTACATTTACAAGTTAGCACCACAAGCCGCTACGCTGAATTTTAAATTAACCCTTGTTTGTGTTTGAGACTAGGGCGCGACTAGTTTGTTTTACAGGGATTTGGAATAACACTCCATCGGCCAAAATTACTTTCTTCTATTAAAATTATGAAACAGTTTTGCTTTTCTAATTAAAGTACAAAAAATAAATCAGGGAATTGGGGTTAAACAAATTACCCTATTTTAAACGTCACAAATAAATTGGACAAAAGCGTAGATAAACCATCAAACATTTTATTGTTAGAATACATAGTTTCAAGTGGGAGTTTTTTTTAATGTACAGTTTCAACTGGTTTTTTTCAAATCCAGAGTTTTAACTTTGAGTTTCCTTCAATTCCTACTTTAAACTGTGGAACTGTGAACCGTTTAACCTGCAAATCAAGTTGGTTTTTCGGTTTAAATTGTAAGTTTCAAAACATTTCCACTTCAATTCTGTTCAATTCCCAGTTTAAACTAAAAATAAATGAAGTCCAATCTATACATTATCAGTTTAAACTGTAAGTTTCCAAAAAGTCCTACTTTAAACTGTAAATTTAGTTGAAGCAAGCTCAGTTTAAACTGTAAGTTTCCTCACATTTCCCCTTTAAACGGTAAAATCTATTTAATTTTGATTTGAACTGTTATTTTGTAAATTTGTCAAAATTTACAATTAAATATGTAAATTTCATTAAATCTCCAGTACAAGCTGTAAGTTTCCTTACATTTCTATTTTAAACCGAAAGTTTCCTTACAAATATACTTTCAAATGTATGTTTCATCACATTTGTATTTTAAACTGTAAGTTTATTCACATTTCTGTTTTAAGTGAAGGTTTCCATACATTTCCACATTAAACTGTAAATTCTGTTTCCTCCCAAGTTTATACTGTAAATTTGTAAAGTGGGTGATAGATTGATTGGTTCGGCACCACCAGTCAGAGGCTTAGAGACCTCGGCACCTCAGCCTTTAGGCCTTTTGTGCTCTGGGTTATACCGTTTATGCGAAGAGACCAGTACCCCTAATCAGGCTCAACAGTCTGCCTATTCATTGCCTACAATACCCTTGTTCCCCGGTACCCACTTAAGAGTTGCTCTATTATGGTTTACCAGGGTTAAAAGTTTTTTAGGCAGTCCCAGACCAGTTTATCTGAGAGATAAGGATGTTTTGGCCTCTTTACCCCCTTTCGATGTTCATTTGCAAACACATGTCGATTGCGTAGATTTCTGCTTGGAATACAGATGCAAACTTCCCCAACGATGCGTGGACATTGCACCTGGGTCTGGTACCATGGACTGTTCTTATGTCAGTTTCGGATCCGTCTGTGTACCACACCAACGTTCCTTCCTGACTGCGTGCTTCCAATCCATCCCAGTTTAGCTGGATATGGTATGGTTGGTTGTCGTTATTTGTGACCAACATGTTATCACTTCTCAGAAAAGTGAAGTGGCACTGTTACAATAAAAGAGGTAAATTTTGTTTAATTCCCAGTATGATCTGTGGGTTTCCTTGTATTTCTATTTCAAAATCTAACTCTCTTCACATTTTTGCTTTAAACTGTAAGTTTCATTACATTTGATTTCAAGTTTGAACTGTAAATTTGTAAAATGGGCTTATTACAATTTACAACTGAAAATTCGCAGTTTCAACTGTGAGTTTCCTTGCATTTCAAATTTAAGCTGTAATTTCCCCACATTTCTACTTCAAAACGTAAGTTTCCTCACATTTCTATTTTAACTGTAGTTTCCTTGAATTCCCACTTTAAACCTAGGTTTCCTAAAATTTCCACTTTAAACTGTGAATTTCCCCAAATTTCTACTTTAAACTGGAAATTCCGTTTAATTCCAAGTTTGCACTGTAAATTTGTGAAGTGGGACTGTTCAATTTACAATTCAAAATGTAAATTTTGTTTAATTCCCAGTATGAACTGTGAGTTTCCTTGCATTTCTATTTCAAAATGTAACTTTCTTCACATTTTTGCTTTAAACTGTGAGTTTCTTTACATTTCTGCTCTAAACTATAAGTTTCCTTACATTTGATTTCGAGTTTGAACTGTAAATTTGTAAAGTGGGCTTATTACAATTTACAACTGAAAATTCTCAGTATTAGCTGTGAGTTTTCCAAAATTTCAAATTTAAGCTGTAATTTCCCCATATTTCTACTTCGAAACGTAAGTTTCCTCACATTTCTATTTTAACTGTAGTTTCCTTGAATTCCCACTTTAAACCTCGGTTTCCCAAAATGTCCACTTTAAACTGTGAGTTTTCCCAAATTTCTACTTTAAACTGTAATTTCTGTTTAATTCCAAGTTTGCACAGCAAATTTGTAAAGTAAGGCGTTACAATTTATAATTAAAAATGTAAATTTCGTTAAATCTCCAGTATAAGCTGTAAGTTTCCTAACATTTGTATTTTAGATTCCTTATTTCCTTACAAATCTACTTTAAACTGTATGTTTCCGCACATTTCTACTTTAAACTGTAAGTTTATCCACATTTCTGTTTTAAGTAAAGGTTTCCATACATTAAACTGAAAATTCCGTTTAATTCCAAGTTTGAACTGTAAATTTGTGAAGAGGGACAGTTCAATTTACAATTCAAAATGTAAATGTTGTTCAATTCCCAGTATGAACTGTGGAATTCCTTACATTTATACTTTAAGCTATAATTTCCATCAATTTCTACTTCAAAATTTAAGTTTCTTTACATTTATGCTTTAAATTGTAAAATTCCTTACACTTCCACTTGAAACTGTAGGTTTCCTCACATTTTTACTTGAAACTGTAGGTTTCCTTACATTTTGACTTCAAACTGTGAGTTTATTAACATTTTACTTTAAACTATATAAGTTCCTCACATTTCCACTTTGAACTGTAGGTTTCCTTACATTTCCACTTGAAACTGTAGGTTTTCTTACATTTTTACTTTAAGCTGTGAGTTTCTTAACAGTTCACTTTAAACTGTGAGTTCCCTACATTTCCACTTTGAACTGTAGGGTTCCTTACATTTCCATTTGAAACTGTAGGTTTCCTTACATTTTTACTTTAAGCTGTGAGTTTCTTAACATTTCACTTTAAACTGTGAGTTCCTCACATTTCCACTTTGAACTGTAGGGTTCCTTACATTTCCACTTGAAACTGTAGGTTTCCTTACATTTTCACTTTAAACTGTGAGTTTCTTAACATTTCACATTAACCTGTGAGTTCCTCACATTTCCACTTTGAAGCGTAGGTTTCCTTACATTTCCACTTGAAACTGTAGGTTTTCTTACATTTTTACTTTAAGCTGTGAGTTTCTTAACATTTCACTTTAAACTGTGAGTTCCTCACATTTCCACTTTGAACTGTAGGGTTCCTTACATTTCCACTTGAAACTGTAGGTTTCCTTACATTTTCACTTTAAACTGTGAGTTTCTTAACATTTCACATTAACCTGTGAGTTCCTCACATTTCCACTTTGAAGCGTAGGTTTCCTTGCATTTCCACTTGAAACTGTAGGTTTCCTTACATTTTGACTTTAAACTGTGAGTTTCTTAACATTTTACTCTAAACTGTGAGTTCCCTACATTTCCACTTTGAACTGTAGGTTTCCTTACATTTTGACTTCAAACTGTGAGTTTATTAACATTTTACTTTAAACTATATAAGTTCCTCACATTTCCACTTTGAACTGAAGGTTTCCTTACATTTCCACTTGAAACTGTAGGTTTCCTTACATTTTTACTTTAAACTGTGACTTTCTTAACATTTCACTTTAAACTGTGAGTTCCCCACATTTCCACTTTGAACTGTAGGGTTCCTTACATTTCCATTTGAAACTGTAGGTTTCCTTACATTTTTACTTTAAACTGTGAGTTTCTTAACATTTCACTTTAAACTGTGAGTTCCTCACATTTCCACTTTGAACTGTAGGGTTCCTTACATTTCCACTTGAAACTGTAGGTTTCCTTACATTTTTACTTTAAACTGCGAGTTTCTTAACATTTCACTTTAACCTGTGAGTTCCTCACATTTCCACTTTGAAGCGTAGGTTTCCTTGCATTTCCACTTGAAACTGTAGGTTTCCTCACATTTTTACTTTAAACTGTGACTTTCCTAACATTTTGCTTTAAACTGTGAGTTCCCTACATTTCCACTTTGAACTGTAGGTTTCCTTACATTTTTACTTTAAACTGTGAGTTTCTCAACATTTCACTTTAACCTGCAAAGTTCCTTACATTTCCAGTTGAAACTGTAGATTTCCTTACATTTCCACTGGAATCTGTGGGTTTCCTTACATTTTTAATTTAAACTGTGACTTTCTTAACATTTTGCTTTAAACTGTGAGTTCCTTACATTTCCACTTTGAACTGTACGATTCCTTACATTTCCACTTGAAACTGTAGGTTTCCTTACATTTTTATTTGACACTGTGAATTCCTTACATTTTCACTTGAAACTGTAGGTTTCCTCACATTTTTACTTGTAAACTGTGACTTTCTTAACATTTTGCTTTAAACTGTGAGTTCCTTACATTTCCACTTTGAACTGTATGTTTCCTTACATTTCCACTTGAAACTGTAGGTTTCCTTACATTTTTACTTTAAACTGTGAGTTTCTTAACATTTCACTTTAAACTGTGAGTTCCTTACATTTCCATTTGAAACTGTAGGTTTCTTTACATTTTTACTTTAAACTGTGAATTTCTTAACATTTTACTTTAAACTGTGAGTTCCTTACATTTCCACTTTGAGCTGTAGGTTTCCTTACATTTCCACTTCAAACTGTAAATTCTTTTTAATTTAAAGTTTAAACTGTAAATAGATAAAGTGGGGTTGTTACAATTTATAATTAAAAATGTAAATTTCACTAAATTCGCTGTATAAACTGTGAGTTTCCTCAAATTTAAAGCAACTTACACTTTAATGCAGAAATGTACAAGAAACCGCACATTCGCCAGGCAGTTGCATTGGATAGGTTCTGCAGTTTCCTCCTCTAGGAGGCAGAATCTACTTCAGTTTGTCCATCCCACCGCCTTTTCATTGCTCTTCCCAGCATACCGTGGCCTTACAACGGTCTCCGAGTGCGTTTAAGGCACTTTCTCAATACCATAATACCTCGAATTCCTTTAGTGCAGCTTGACAGTCTGTGGAGATATCTACTGAACAGTATGTTTTTTCCTGTCTGTTAATTTCTTCAACCCAGTAGTGAATCGTTGTCACTTTCACCTGGAAAGTTGTTACATCTTTAGATAGATTTATTGGAATAGCTATCCTTTGCTTTAGCGCTTTACCTTGGATCCATACGTATACCATGTTGCCTTATCCTGTATGGGTACACCTTTCTTCCGTCTTCCAGTTTTCCTTATCTGGTACGTTAAGACATTCGCTTTTACCTACTCTAAACTAAATAGTAAAAACGTCAATTATACATATTTATGTGCTTTATACTCCATTTCGCAGGAATTGACTGCAGAAAATTTACGAAGTGTAGTTATAAACATTAAATTCAAAACTATAAATTCATAGAAAAAGTAAGGTACCGAAAACCCTTTTCTGTTAAATTCTTGATCACCGTACACCCCTGTTTGTGTTGGTGTGGGAACAAGACCGTTAGCAACGACTACAAATTTCCATACAAAAGGATTCGAAGCTGCTTTTCTAACTTCAGAAAGGGGTTTTTACACGCTTTTATTACATTTGGTGCCTTTTTCATGTTTTTTTTTCGTGCGTAAATGACTGCGTGGTATTTAGGGATCAACTTAGGTACGATTGATATCAGTATATATCCAGGCTTTAAAAGAAAAAAAAAGAATACGTACTGAGTAGGTAGATAAGGAATTTTTCGTTTAAAATGTTTCAGTCAGATATTTTATCGGCAATATTATTTTCAAATATTTGAACTTGATAGAAATTTGGTCTTCTGTCATTTGACTAGTAGCTGGAAAGAGGAAATGACGTCCCAAAAAATGATTTGAATGAATATTATTAAATTGTCATTTATAAATGTTTGATGACCCTCTGGTCAATAAAGTAAACTTTTTCAAATACAGAGCGTGGCTAAATTATGAAAAAAATTCATTATCTTGCAAACAATTTATTTTACAAAAATAGGTCGTACTCGGCACCAGGTAAGCGTTTTGTTTAATGCAAAGTACCCAGACAGACCCATCAGCCGATCTACAGTCAGTCAAATTGAGAAAAAAATTAGAGAAGCCGGTCAAGTTAAAAATATTCAAAATGCTGGACGTCCTAAGGTATCAGAAAACGTGAAACTTGATGTTGTATCAACTGTTGAAGATAATCCTAATGACGAAAAGTATCATCCGTACAAAATCCAGTTACATCAAGAACTCAACGATGATGATCCCGATCGCCGTATGCAGTTTTATGACACTTTTCAGGATTTATGTAACCGCGATCCACGTTTTATTAAACAAATTATGTTTTCTGATGAGGCTACATTTTGCGTAAATGGTTCGTCAAAATTGCAGTTACTGGAGTAAGGATAATCCTCACCGAATGACTGAAGGTCTTACTCAACACCATCAGAAAATGAATGTCTGGGCGGAAATAATTAATGACACAATTATTGGTCCTTATTTTTTTCAAGAAAATCTTACAGGGGAACGTTATCTACAATTTTTGCGAAAAGAAGTTATACCAGTCCTTTCTAATATGTTTCCAAACGCCAACAATCCTAACTTACCAGATGATAGAATCTGGTTACAGGATGGTGCACTCCCCCGGATATGCACATGATGTTCGCGAGTTTTTAAACCAGTGTTTTCCTGGGAGGTGGATTAGTAGACGAGGATTAATAGAGTGGCCTCCAAGATCTCCACATTTTACATGTTTGGATTTTTTTTCTATGTGGTTATTTAAAATCAAAGGTTTATGTAAGACCGAATTAGAGACGAAGTTAATAGAATTACTCCGGAAGTTATTCGTAATGTGTTCGTCGATTTGCTTATTGGACGGTAGATGGCATTTTGGGCATTTAATTTAGCTGAAAAGTATTATGTATTAATTAATTTAATATTGCAGTTCGTTGATTGTAAAATTATTCTCTGATTAAATTAGATTACTTTTTATTTTCACTGTTTAAGCATGTTGAGTATGATACTGCTGAATATTAAACCTTTTAAATGAGGTATTACAGGAACCTTATTTCAATTTAAAAAAATCAACGATTACGTCACCGTGAAGACGAAAAAAATGACAACTGAACGAAATAATTTTTAAATGAAAACATCCACTTGAAGTTGGGGGAGGTTTTCGGCCTTCGGAGACTATAAAACATACATTTCTCGGAAACAGCTAAATAATTCAATTTCAAATTTTTTTTGGGTATTATTTGTATTTTGAAGATTACTTTCCTCCAGTTTCATGGAAATTAAAATATTTTTGCGGAAATGAGAGATAAAAAAAACAAGAAAAATCTAATAACGGGTTTTTTGCAAATATCTCGGAAAGTTTGATGTTTTGGTGAAAACAGCCGTCAACAAAAGTTGAAGATTTCCACAAGACCTACAACTTTTGTTTAGGATAATTTTCGATATGACGTTACAGTAAGCCGAAAATTTAGAAAAACTAATTTTCTCCAGTTTTCATTTCTCGTGGGCAGCTAACCATCGGGGTATTTTGTTTTTGTTCGTTAACTTTTTACTTGGAACTAATGGTCGAGACATTTAAATAAAGGAATAACAGATCAATGGTATAAAAAGAACGGTAGCAATTAGACAGATATATCAAAACGATAACTATTTCTAGACATTCCCAATGGCAAAACAAAAAATCTTGCTATGCACATACTCATTTTCCATCATACCAAAACGTTAACGACTCTCATATAGCAGTCATTAATTTCGAAGATGTCAGCTTCCAATTCCTTATGTGACGCCTCTGTCTCGTTTATCATACAAAACTAGGGGCCAGAATACTAAAATAATTAATATCCCACATATGCCACAAATGTTCCCATAAAAGGTCTAAATCGAGGCGCCTCCTTTATAGATGTGGGTATTTATTTACACAAAAAAGACAAGCATAAAAATAGAAAATGTGTAGAAATGTTTACATGCGATAATTGTTTGTGGTTTTTTATGATCCACTTCGAGATATTAACGGCGATAGAAGGACTACGAAGTAGAAGACAAATTGAAAACATACAAGAAAAGGTTAAACGTTTTATTTATCTGTTTTTCTTATCGAAATGATATCGTAGGAATACCGTGAAGGGAATTACTATTCGTAAACACGATATTTATCTAAATAATAGGTACATATTTTTCCAGTGTTTCAGATAAGTTCCATAAACAAAGTATCTACATATTTTGGCTGAAATTTGAGTGAGCGGATAAATTAATTAATATTTTCATCACAGATTACAGTCAATGTGTTGCAATATTTTAAACTCACACACACACGAGATATAAAAAAGTCCCTGTATTCTTGGGTCAATTATCAAATCGTACGGTACTTCACAGATAAGACCAATCCCAACAGCCACATTAAAAGTCTTGGTGAACCTACCGCTACTACACGTCCACATACAAGACGAAGCCAAATCAGTCTCCATTAGGTCGAACAGAGCCCATAAGCATTTGTAATATGTATACCAAGCTATACAAAGAGTTGGAATTCGACCCCATAATGGGAATGCCATCGTACGAGATGCTTCAAAAGGAAAGCTTCGGGAAAAACTTTAGGACATTCATAACAGACAGAGAGGCAGTTGATGCTTGTTAATGTTAATGTCCTGCTTTACAGATGGCTCGAAAACCGAGGAAGGTGTAGGAGTAGGACAAGGAGACAAGAGTCTCACTGTGCTTAGACAAACACGTGACAATATTCCAAGCAGAAGTTACAGCAATTCAGCACTTTCTGTGAAAAAGCATGGAGTACCTGCTAAGTCAGAGTAAGCAAACAAGCAGGATCCTGATTGGGTTCTTGACAGGGTTTTGTAGACTTATAAACATCGGATTGGCAGACACAACCATAAGCAGGTTTTGCCAAGAAGGTGAGCAAACATACTGAGCTACTGTAGTTGACTGGGTTGACCTTTATGATGATAGAAGAGGAAAAACCATAACCCCTCCCAATATATATGGTGGAACTATTTGGCATAATATTCAGTCTAGTAATAAGAACGGGACTAGACACGGAACTCTAGCATAACAGTAGAGGTGCAAAAGTTGTAGTGGAGAAGCTCTTAGGAACACATAAGCCCCATTTTAATCTTCACAGATTAAAGAATAAGAAGTGACGTCACTGTATTGTAATTTACTTAGTTGAAAAGACTTGACGTTTATTCTGCACTTTACATTTCTTATGTACTATATTCTAAACGATACCGCTCGGCGTTGAAAATTAAACTTTTTATTGTTCCAATTTTCACAGGAACTGTTTCAATAGTCAGAAACAAAAAATGTTCAAAGGCCAGTTGTATGACTTTACTAACTCATATACATATGTAGATGGATTAGGAAGGTGAAATGGGTTTTTGGTACTGTCGTTCATTGAGACATAAAGTGATTGATAGGAAAAATAGTACCCCTAGGGTGGAAAGATTGAGAAGGCAATAGGTCTGAATTAGCCCTTGATAATATGTATCATGCCTGGAAGGGAAGGAATTTACCGGGAAATGTATGAGTTCATAGTACGCACTACTACATGAGGGTGAGGTGAGTTAGAACTATCGGTTAAAGTCAACCGTTTGTATTTATAGGGCTACGGAAGAAGAGATATGACTATCAAGTTGGTGATTGGGTGGCGTGACCTCCTTCCAATAATTTCAACCGTCATATTTTTCGAATACAGACGCCAATAAAGCGAGGGTTTTTAGGAAAAGACAGCGTTATTGAAAATGACGCGATTGGAGACGTTGTGAATCACTGCACTGAAGAAGTTGGTTGTATATAGGGCAAGGGACGACAAGGGCCAAATTTTTAACAAGAAAAGAAATTAAAATTGTAATCTTGATCATATAGTTAGGGGTTACTGTTGAAGAACAGATAGAAAGGTTTGTGAAGAAGCATGAAGACTGTCTTCACCTTCATGACAATGCAGAGGCTCCTCAGCTGCTGGATTACCAAAATTAGTGTTGCGCAATTCAACTAACAAAGTGCTTGTGAATCTTATATCAGGTGTGATTATGTATTGGCAATCAGATGATAAGCCTCTTTTATTCATTTAAGAATTTTTGATAGAAGGAGAAAAATACTGGTCAAATAACAGATCAATTTCTTGAGCCTTGAAACTAACAAAATTATTCAAAATGCTTATTGATAATTTAGAACACGTACTATCAGTCTCTCGTAATGTATGTAAAAGAAACCATCGATCATCATAAGTTCCTCCTACCGAGGGTTTTCCGACCTATTAATTTTCCACCACTATCGTACAGCTTTTCCTTCAGAATAAAGAATGTACGGAAAAAAGTTTTTCACGTGTACCTTATCGATATGTTCATAGGAATTTTCCGCGACTTTGAATCATTTCTGTCGAGGATTTCACGACCTCATATGTATGTATGTATATTGGGATGACATTCACTGAGACCTAAAACATCTATTGTGTCCCCTTACTTCTACTTAGTACCTGAGGAAAGTCTCAGAGACTAGTAGCTCCTTTAGACCTATTTCCCGGAGGAGTTTTAGGATATCTGCAGGTTTTAAGCGTCCCTTTTCTATCCAGTAGTATCCTAGGTGCCCTGGAATTCTGAATTGATGTGCAATTCACCAGTATGTGGATGGAGATTTCTTCTTCCATGCCACAGAATCTACATTCTTCTTCCTCCACTATTATGAGCTTATTCAGGTGCCCATTCAGGCGACAATGTCACGTTAATATAATAAAACAATTTCGATCTTTCATCAGACGTAAATGTACTTTATATTTTGAACAATAAACATGCGTCTCATTTTTACACGTCTCAAGTTTGCATCTTGTACTTCCTTTTTCGTCATCCACATGTGGCATGTGGACGCATCTCTTGGTAGGGTCTGGATTCATAGCATATCCGTTTTATTGAAGCTTCTTCATTTTGACTGCTTGGTCTTCCCCTCTTAGCAGCAGGTCTAAACAATCTGTCGGAAGCCAAGCAAATCCAAAATTTTCTTTTTCTGCACACCCAAGGCAACGGCTTGCTGCCTATACTCAAACCAAGAGTTTACCAACGCCACATCAATAGCATGACATATCATTCGTATCGTCCACTTACGGGTACGAATGTAAGAGCGAGAAGAAATATTCAACAGAAAATCTAATTCATGTTCTGTTTGTATAGTCTTCTGGATTCTAGCCTTGTAACTTATATATGAGTTTTCTTAGTTCTGTCTCATCCTTTTGTCTTATTCCAACTAAATTAGACCCCGTTACAACAGCCTTATTGCCGTACAGCACTATACCATCTTTACTAAGGGCGATATTCCATAGTCATTCCAGAATCACAGATGTTATCACAAACTCGCTTCTTGAAATGAGAAGTGATAACATGTTGGCCACAATTAAAGACAACCAACCATACCATATCCAGCTAAACTGTGATGGGTAGGTAGCATGCAGTCAGGAAGGAACGTAGGTGTGGTACACAGACGGATCTAAAACTTACATGGGTGCCAGACCTGACAAACCATAATAGAGTAACTCTTAAGTGGGTCCTGGGGCACAAAGGTATTGTAGGCAATGAGCAGACACCCTAACAAAGCTAGGATCTGAAACTGCATTCACTGATCCTGAACTAGTATTTGGAATATCAAAATCTGCTGCACGTAGTTGTACATCTCGGTGGATTCAAACTAAACATCAGACCTACTGGAGACACTGGCCAAAACAGGAACCCAGCAAACTCCTGGTAAAAAACCCTCGGAGTCGTTGACTAACAAAATATTAAACCTCAGCAGGGGCCAGATAAGGAAAGTGGCGGGTTCACTCACCGGTCACTGTACCCTAAGGAAGCACACGCTTACAATTGGCATATATAGGAAGGAACCTATCTGTCGGTTGTGCATGGAAGAGGAGGAAACAGCCTCTCACATTATCTTCGAATGTGAAGCACTGCCTCATTGGAGATATAGACTCCTAGGTCTAGAGTATTCAAGGGAGGATTTCTCCAAGAAGGACCCAGTGAAAAGACTGTTGAGCCTGATAAGGGCTACTGGTCTCTTCACATAAACGGAATAACCAAGAGCACAAAATGCCTAAAGGCTGAGGTGACGAGGTCTCTAAGTCTCTGACTGGTGGTGCCGAACCAATCAATCAAGGGCGATATCAGCAGATCCTCGGCCTTGCTTTTTTAGATCCTTATCACTGGGCAATTTCGGATGAAAAAAACGGTTTGCTCTAATTTTTCCTATAGCACGTATTGTCTTTGAAGACAGGAATTGAAAGAGATTGTAAGAACTAAAATAGTTATCAAAATATAGTCCGTTATTTTTTTTCTGTAATTCTTTCTGAAGCTGCATACCTATACCAGCTTCCAAAATTTCCATAGATCGGATTTAATTCTGTGGTTGACAAAAAGTCGTATATGATCCTGCTTTGACAAGCAAGTACACAAAAATTTGTATACTCCATTTCGTTGGTTTATTTTTGATATACTGCTTGATGTTGATCTGCCTTTTGCAAGGCACCACTTGTTTGTCTAGGCAGAAATTTGTTTCTACACTAAAACTGGTGGTTTCGACCCCCCTTCTAGTGGCGAAATATTGCTTTTAGTGGCTGGTGGTTTTTTCTAGTGGTTTAGTAGAAGTCTGTTAATTCAGTTTCAATTACTGAAAATGGTATCACTCAACCACTAAGCTACTACAATGTTACGAAATATATTACTTTTACTTCATATAATTTTTGTTGCGATTACTCTCTTAATACTGCCTCATTCTAATGCTGATGTTGAGAGACTATTAAGCAGTATGAATTTTATAAAAAAACAAGCAGAGGAACAGAATGAAGTTGAATCTTTTAACTGCTATATTAAGAATACGCTGTGGTTTAAGATTGGAAGGAAAGTGCTGCAATGCTTATGAAATTCCAACGAAAGTTATAAAACAAATCGGTACCAAAGAATCATACAAATGTGAATCCGACGATGGTGCAGACAAAAATTCATCTGAAGAAGAAGATCTTAGAATATTACTTTTTTATATAGTTATTGAATAATTTTTATGTTCCACATTTTGACTACTGATTTACTACCATAATACCATGTTTACTACTGATATTTTAAGTATGTCGATTTACTGATTTTAAATATTTTATTACTTAATAATAAAGAACATTTTTACTAATATAACTACTTTTTTCTTTTGTAAAAACCAAAAACTTGTTTAGTGGAAATTTTAGCGATTTTTACTCATTTTTGGAGTAGGACCGATTTTGTTAGTGGTTTTCTGGTGGTTTTAGAAATTGAATCTGGTGGAGAGCTATTTTATCTGTTGGCAACACTGCAGATAGGTCGTACTGTACCCAGCAATGATCTCTGAGATCTCAATCTGGTTACTCCTCGGAGATAACTATCGAGTTGCAGAAAGGGGTCGCTTTCTTATAGGAACAGAAGCGAAGGGAGATGATGGTGGGAAAACGATAGGCGGGGAAACGTTAGACGGGATAATAATTAGAGGTAAAATACCGTTACTCACAGGTACATCCCAGCTGATTATTTTCATTGCAATTATCATAAAATGGCTAAACTCCATTTTTGAGTACATAGACTATCTCATTTTCCTCTTAATAACGAAATATATGATAATGAAAAGAATTGAATTGGAGATATAGCTGTTATCAACGGGTATGATAGGAAAATAGTAGATAAGCTAATCAATTGCCATAGGTTTAAACATGATTGGTAATATGGCCGTGTTTTAGAAGGTGCGCAGAACATGAAGGAAATTCGTGTTCCGTGGGAGCACATCATCTTCTCTATTACACCATGGTCTAAAGACTAAGCAATGCCTGAAAAAAATTTCATGCGTGTATCTTATTGGTTTTTCAGGCAGGTTTTTCCGACGTCA
This sequence comes from Lochmaea crataegi, assembly GCA_947563755.1. Taxonomy (NCBI): domain Eukaryota; kingdom Metazoa; phylum Arthropoda; class Insecta; order Coleoptera; family Chrysomelidae; genus Lochmaea; species Lochmaea crataegi. Next base: position 17,351,494 of record OX387433.1, read on the forward strand.
TTTACATATCCTGCCTATGCAAACTGTCAGAATAGCCATTTGGCGATGTGTTGATGTTTTTACAAACATTTATGAACTCAAATGTCATGTACCTTATCGATACTGTCCAGCTCTTGGACTATAATTATATAGGCCACTAGTTTAAGTGGGGAGGATTTTGAGTAGTTCTAATGGTTTTACTATTTTCTCTCCAAAGTGTTTCTGTCTGAGTCCTCATAAGTTATCAAAGAAGCAGAGTATGTGAATAGGTGTTTTTTCTCATTCTCTTTTCTCATTTTGTGTATGTTTCCTCGGGGTATAGTGACCATTGACCAATAACCTGGTTGAGACTGTTTAGAGTTTCTTGTCTACCTTGTTCATTAAAGAGTAAAGCGCGTGAGCTTGTATAGTTTTTTGTTGAAAAGCAGAGTGCGTGAATGGATGGTTTTTAGTAGAAGTTTTAATTACATTAAACATTGGCCAAAAAAAAAACAGTCTTTACACCATTTTTACGTCACAACACAAAATGAATGATCTCCCAGCATACGTTCGTTAACGTCTTTCAAAGCCTAACATGCATGCTGTTTATCTGAACCGATTATATTCTTATAGCTACCCTAATCCCGATTTTTAAACAGAAAATGTTATGCGCTAACAAACGAGCAAGGATGAAAATTAGTAATTAAAAAAGAAGATGAAATAAAAAAGAAAAAATTATGGTATAACCGTTTCTGCAGTCGACTGTTTTATTTTACGTAATCAAGACTTTCTATTGACCAGTTCCACATCAAACGATGTGCGGTTGTTTTCAGAGACTTTATTATTCGCAAATCTCTACCTCTCCTTTGTGTATGTGTGTGTTTGCAGAATATTAAAACACGCCAATTTTGTATCTCTGAAATTTGAATTTTTTACTGAATACAAATGTACAAAAACACCAAAACATATATTAGCTTTCCTGGTTATTTGAAGAACTTATTCATCCTTTGGTTTTTGATACAAAATATGAATTAGAATATGAATATATTCAAATAAAAGTTGGTATAAAGTACGGAAACCATTTTTGTTTCATTAATAAAAACTTAGCTTAATATATTTGAAATTTATACTATTCTATAAATCAAAGGTAAACGTTTGGAAATACAAGGAAAGGTTCAGGAGAGAATTCGTCTACAGCAACAAAAACGACAATCGGGCACTTTGGAAAGTACTACTACTAAGGCCTAAAAATTATGGCAACAAGTTATGCGCTGAATAGAATTCTAAAGTATTATTTCAAGAAAATATTGTTTTGAGGATCAGTTTTTTTTCGAAATATTTTATCAAGTAAGATTTGCTATTTCTTAGAAAACTATATGTATTTGAGATTAATGAAAAATGTACACTATCAAACTTAAACCTGAAGTAATTCCATATAATTTTGACTGTCAGAAATTATGCCAAACTATGCATAAAATGAGTCCCCGCTAATTTAAAAAAAAGTATATTATAGAAATTGATGCAAATGTAATTTGTGAAACCGAATTTGTTATTTATTGATTTTATTTAATAATTATGGAAATATTCCACGTAGTACTTGTTGAAACAATTAATTTGTTAAAATTAAGTATTTTTTCTTCTTTTTTAAGAAAAATACCTCCGTTTATGTGTAATCCTCGATTATAATAAAAGAACTGACAGTTAAATCGATGCTTCTTTTCAGCGAATGTCCTTTATTGTTTACATTTAACACTTTCAGCAATCTTCTTTCAATCGGTTAAAATCAATGACTCAATGTACAACTTTCTCTCTCTTTTTTTTTCATCAACGCCTCTGGTACGAAATCATTATCATAATAGGTTTAAGTTAATCTTCATAGCTCTTAATGTTGACATCCATTTTTCAAACGCCACTTTGTTGAATTAGCCAAAGAAAAACTCCAGGAGACTAAACTGCAGGGGGATAATTTTTTTTCTACGGAAAGAGAGGGTTGATTATGTCAAAGTATTTTTATCTGAAAACGCTCGTCTGTCGTCTCCCTTAATACGGTGATTTAGTTGGAAGCAGAAACTAATTTAAACCTTTTAAATTATTAAAAAATGGATCATGCTGTTAAGATTATAGTGAAAAATCTATTTTTTGTACTGAGACTAAATTTGGAGATAAGAGTATGAACGAAGATATAGTTTAGTGCTGTTTGCAAAACAGTGTTGGCATCATTAGAGAAAAATGTGCACGGATTACTTTAGAGGGAAAATCGACTATTTACAAAGTAATACGTGAAAAAAAAATCAGGTATAAAGCGAACCTAAGGAGAAACCTGGACGAAAAGTGAAGAAAATCAATGAATTTATAAACAACGCAATTAGAAGTTACATCCATTAATTTTATATGGTGCGGATATTAAGTCTTACCCCCCATAGGAAAATCCGTTATTTAAGACAAAGATGAAAAATCCTCGAACCCGTCAATTTTTATTTTAATCGAGGTGTTTTATAACATACAAAAAATTGTCACCTTTTACCCCCTACACTTGACAGTTACCCCCTCAAAGTTTTTAAATATCAAGGGGGGTCGTGCGATATTCCGTTGAAAAGCAGAACTCAAAAATGTATAATTTTTCAAATTTTGGATGAAACAATTATTTAATGAAAATTATCAAAAAGGGGGTAGCTGTTAAATGTAGGGGGTAAATGAGGTGAAAATTTTTTGTATGCTCAAAACACCTCGATTTAAATAAAAAATTGACGTGTTTTCATCTTTGTCTTAAATAACGGAGTTTCGTATGGGGGGGGGGAAGGCTTAATATCCGCACCGTATAAAAAATACATTAAATAAAATATTAAAATTAATAAAAACTAATGCGGAATTGTCGCATATAAGTAAAACAACGTTGTGGCGTATTATGCATAAAATAGGTTTTAAATGTAAGAAACGAAGTAGGAATAGTTGTCTTGCTGAAAAACGTGAAACCATATTGTGGCGGGAAGATTATCTTCGCGAGATAATGGCAGCAAGACGACGGGGAAAACAAATTTTCATTTTGATAAAACTTGGGTTAACGAAGGACATGCCCCTTCTAAGTTTTGGCAGGAATCTAATATTAAAAGCTGTAAACAAGCGTTTATGGTTGGATGGTCAACCAGCATTGAAGGTCCTTGTGGTAAAGGTCGCCGTTTGATTACTGGTGATTTTACTGAAAATGGTTTATTAGTATTCACTTCAAAAACTGACGGCGACTATCATAAAGAAATGAAAAATTACCAACCTCCTCATGGAGAAAATCTGAAATAATGGAATGGCTACAAAATAGAGGTATATCGTTTAATCACAGCGATACCACAGCCCGTTTCTATGTGTTTGCTAAACAACAAGTCAAAATATGATAGATGAACTTGCAAAAAAAGCGGGTGTTACTGTTTTACGGCTCCCCCCTTACCACTGCGAGTTAAACCCAATAGAGTTGGTATGGGCAAATTAGAAGGAATTACTATTAAGTGCAGTTGGAAATATTACCGAAGAAACGTGGCAAAAGTGCATTAGTCACGTTGAAAAAATTGAAAAGGATATGTGGAATATGGATCATAACGGACACAATGTTATTGAAAGTGTGAAAGTAATGTGAAAGTAATGATTAATGTAGATAATTCTAGTACAAATGATAGTGAATCCGGTGACAGGTGACACTGATGTGATGCTTTTTGGCCTGATATAATAAGATAACAATAATATTTAAATAAGAAATAAATTCCCTTGAAACTAATTCCAATAAATCATTAGAACGTTGAAATATTACATAAATATGAGTAAGAAGGTCGACAGGTTCGAAGTCAGAGCGTGAAATAAACATAAACATGTATTATTTAATATTTACTTACGGTGAACTTGACTCGTCGTATAAATATACAAGCGACAACGCATTAAGGAATCAGTCATGGATCAGTCAATGGTGTGTGTATTTTTCGTTTTTTACCAAAGGAATTATTCCTACAGTATCTATGTTGTTTTTTTTTACATTTTTATGCGATTATATTTATCACTCAATCATCTTAGCAAAATAATTTATTTTCAAACAGTTACTAATAAATTGTTGTGAAATATTTTGTCAACTATGTACAACTCTGTAATATCCGATAAACACCTGTTAGTTTGGGGATTATCGCATTCCAATACTCTAGTGGCAGTGACTGCTATTAGTAGACTAAGTTCAATTTTGAGTGAACTGCGTCATCAAGTGTGTGATGGACACCAATTGACAGCGGAGAAGAAGAAGCAAACAATATCACCTCTTCACAGTTGGCGGAAAAATAATTACAATAAAATAAAGAAACAATTGTTGTTTTTTTTAATTGGAACGGGATTTTAATCAGGTACCACGAGAAGCGTTATGGGACATATTAAAAAATAGAGGAATTCACAAAAATAATGGAAAACATATACCTATAAAAACAACTTATGCTGCTATCATTCGCAAAAATGAAGTTTGAGATTATTTCGAAATAGAAAAAGGAGTAGGACAGGTAAAGGGATTAAGTCCACAATTGGTAATTGTCGTTTTGGATCAAATAGTAAAACAATGGGCGCGTTCAGACAGGATCAACAGTTGCGTTCGGACGGGCTCAACGGTTGCGTTCAGACGGGCTCAACTGTTGTGTTCAGACAGGATGCTGCCTCTCAACTGTTGAGCATCAGACGTTTTTGGTAATCAACAATAATAATGGAAATAAACTAAGAAGATTACAGATTAGTAATAAATAATGAAATGATTCTATCCAATGAGACTGGAAGACTATTATTAGAAAGTAAGGTTATGTTCCACCGCTAACTTACAAAGTATAAACATCGCTGAAGAAGTGTTTACAGATGATTTATTTGTTATTAAGGGAAAAGAAAAAGACCTGCGACAGAAATTATAGACATGGAATACAACTTTAAAAGAATATGGGATGAATATCAACAAAACTAAAACAAAGGTAATTCAGATAAACAAAGATGGTAGAGAAATAAATTTAGAAATAGATGAAACAAATATTGAACAAGTGGAAAGCTTGAAATACTCAGGAGTGGACACTGAAGAGAGCGGAAAACAAGATATTGGAATTAGAATAAAGTTGTATAGTTGACGTAAAACGTATTGAAGTTGTCGGCTTTTTGTTTGACTCTAATACGGGGATACCGTCATAGTCCAGTCAATATTATAATTTAAAATGATTAGTTGATAATAAATTTATTTAATATTATACTTTCAACTAATAATCGTTAAATAATGGTGATGAAAGTGATGATTTTAGTAATAGTGAAAGTAATGAAAACAGGATTCGACGACATTTAAATTTGGAAGCACAGGAAATATGTTTCAATGTGTATAAGAATCTACGAGAAAAGTTTGGTTTCGATGAAGAAACAGAATTAATACAAGCAGTATCTGATTTAACAGAAGTTCCCCTGTCAACTATACGTAAAATAGCCAAGAATGGGCCTTATGAACGCAAGAAGCGATGTGATAAGGGATTGATCAAACCTTTAGATGTGTCTGTGACAAAATTATTAATAACCACCATATAGAAAACTATTGAAAACTGGATTAAAAAATTGGGATTCATATTCAAAACGATTAATAAACGTCAAACAGTCATGGAAAGCAGAAGAATAGTGGATATGCGGTATACATACTTGGAACAAGTAACTAAGTATAGAGAAGAAAACAGGCCAATTGTCTATTTGAACGAAACTTTAAAACGGTTAAGAAAGGATGGACTGATGGGTCAAAAAAGTGTATGCCAACAACGCCTGCAAAAAAAGGATCCAGACTTATTATTGTGCATTTCGGTGGAAATGAAGGATGGGTTCCAAAATTATGTGGAAAAAAATGGAAGATTGCAACGTTGACTATCATAAGAACATGGAAGCTAATATTTTTGAAGAATGGTTTGAATTCACATTGATCTTAATCTTGGAGCCAAATAGTATTGTAGTTCTTGACAAAGCTTCTTATCATTCACGACAGCTCAATAAAATACCAAATAAAATCTCCAAGAAGACCGAACTACAACATTTTTTAATAGATAATAATTTGTACTTTGAAGATTCTTATACAAAACAACAACTGATTGAAGTTTTACAGACAAAGAAATTGAAGAAATTATACGCACTAGAGAGTATTGCTGAAAAACATGGACATTCTATATTGAGACTTCCTCCTTATTTTTGTATTTTCAATCCCATCGAGTTAATTTGGGGACAACTAAAAGTATACAATATAGAATTATGTTTGGTAAGTAGACAAAAAAAATATTAATACCTTTCAGAGTTTAGCTCCGCAACATAGCTTAAAGGGGATATACGATTAGATAGCTGCACTATAAGTTTTACGTCAACTATACTACGCAAAAAACAGGTTATTTATAAACAAAACAAATATATATAAAAAAAAACGAAAATGGACGTTTATAAAACTATTTTTAGGGCAATTCAACATTTGGTTGCTGCTCACACAGCAGCAAAAGAGTCAAATTCAGGCAGTAAAAATGAAGTAACTCAGTAGAGCCAGGGGTGCCACGGGAAGAGACTGAGAAGAATCATAAACACGAACATAAGAGAAGACCTAGAAATAGAGCCAATATTGGAATTGATTGAAAATCGATGGTTCAGCAAGTGGAAGAATCTTAAAACAGAGAGTAATTAGAGGTCTGTCAAACAAGTGTGGCAGTCCAAGGTACAGAGAGCTAGGAAAAGACGAAGACCAAAACTAACATGGGATAGTATGGAGAAATAACGAGTAAACGAGAAACAACATGGTTAGCGACTAAGATGCTAGCAAAGAACAAAAAAGAATGGGTAAAATTTTTCAACAGACATTTAAAAATATTGTTGACGATATCAGCCCGACTCCGTGAAATAGTGACAGGGATTTTGATTATACAGAGTGCGCCGCACAAAACAATCCACCATGTTATTTTGCAGTATTCATTGAATTCTTAATTTTTTTACCACTCTGCAATAGTTGTTTTTCCTTAGACTCGAATAGCCTTTTAAAAGTTAAGATTAGTACGATATAAAATTGAAAAAATTTGATTTTTAACACCTTGTTATTCTTTAAATATTCATTTTAGACCCTATGTATGTAGTGTTATTAACACCACCTCTTCAGGTAAATTTTAAAAACAGAATACGTATAGGGTATTTTCAGCATTTTTTAAAAATTCATTAAACACTGCCAAATAACAGGGTGGATGGTTTTGAGTAGCCCAATTTGTATGTATATATAGATAGATACTCATTTCCAATTTGATCTTCCAATTCCGATCCTGTTCATTATTGACGAAAAAAAATTCTTGTTGCTTTCGGGTCCGTCATAGTATTCCAACCATGAGATAAAAGTAAAGTAGGGAAAAGTTGAGAGTATCGTAATTATTGAAACTCGATATTATGTTTGGAGAGGGTGTCTCAAAAAGGGACAATTGAACAAGAAGTATCCGATGATATTATTTACCTTTTTCGCCAGTATGGCATACCTCATAATGTTTTTTGTATTTGTTTGTCAAGTTACAGTGTATTTTGAGAATGATACCATATGAAATATGAGAGATAATTTAATACGTCATTACAATGATTGAAAATGAATGATACAAACAGAAAAAGTTTGTATTAATCTTTATACGAAACTAAATATTTCAGCCGACCACAGTAGGTGGCGGCTGAATAAAAAGTTCCAAAAAATCTCTTAAAAAACCAAATAAATCAGAATATTTTCATTAGATTAGAATGGATAAATATAGTTACAAAACGTACGTGTTTTATTATTTCGGTTTTGAACTGTTAGTATGTCTTTGAAGGATCAAATTCTCGGAGTCTACACTTTATAGACAACAGCCATAGGGCGCATTTACCATTTGGTTCACCAAGCGCATTTACCATTTGGTTCACCAATGCTCAGTGACTGTAAGCGAGAGCGATATTTCGCTAATCTCTAGCCTAGACAAGGATAGTACACAGCTGCTAAGTAATGGTGCACACACAAAACATGGAAAAATGGTAAATGTTTCATTTCAAGTCCAACTTACACCATTTGAAGATACAATAGTTTTAATAATTTCTTGATTGTAGATTCTTACCCATACCATTCCAATGTCGCTGTAATGACCATGATATGGCGGTATACTACTGGAATTAAACGACGATATAATATTTTACTAGGCATTGAATTCCCTTTCAAATGATACTAAGTTTGACAAAATCCATAAAGCGGAACAAAAGTTATAACAGTTTCATTGAGTCAGCTTTCCCACTCATCCCTACCAGTTATTTTACAAGATAGAGGAAAAAGTACTGGAGCAAACTTGAGTAAAATGACCAACCAGTGGTAAGGATCTTTATCAAGCCCAACATCCTTGGACTCGGGTCCTCGATTTTGCATCTCATCCGAAAGACGGCATATCTACATTATACCTCGTGCTCATTGTTATAATGCCTGCGAGCTGTGATGCTACTCACCCTAGTAGTCTAAAGTGCACCCTAGTAGAGGTAATGGATTTTGAGATGAGCCCTAACCTTGTAAATAGTTGCGTAGATATAAAAGGCAACAATGCAATAAATTCGTAAAGTGAAAACTGAAAAAGTCCGCTTCGGTTGATTGTATTCTTATAGCCCAGGCGAAGTATGTTTGAAAATAACATTATAATTTTATTGTAAAATATAATTTAAAACATCATACATACTCAACGGAATTACATTTATTATAGTTCATAAAAATTGCGTTAATGTCTAGAGATAAATAAAATCAAAGCAATACAGAGTGTTAAATTGATGACATATAATTACAAAGTAATCAGTTAATTGATATTTTAATGACCTAGACAGCTTATGGATTACAAACTATTAAATACCACTTAGGAGCCCTAGCCCCTTAAAGAAATAATACCATGTTTTACCTGATCTTAATAATAAAATCAAAATTAGAAAAACCCTATGTAATATAACTGGGAAAATTATATGAAAAGCTCTTAACTATAAGCATTTATTATCAACTATATAAATTTATGTCGTCATCGTCTTCATCATCCGAAAATTCACTTTCACTGTGGCTATCCTCTCCTACGTTTATTATTAAATCCGCCACTTGATCCATGACATGTTCTCTTTCCATATAGTCCTTTTCAACTTTTATTACATTGGCGCAAATGTTTTTCCAGTTTTCTACCGTTACCTCACTAAATTTTTTCTCCGTTAACTTCCATACATCATCCATTTTAAAAGTTATGTTGCAGGCAGCTACTTCGTTCTTCACCAATGCCCAAATTTTTTCTATTGGGTTTAGCTCTGGATGATAGGGTGGTAGACGCAATGTTATAATGTCATGTTCTGATAGAATTTGGTCTATTACATATCTTTTAGAAACTGGCCTGTGGATTTTTATAATTGTGAATAGTTCTGCTTTAGTTGATTTTTCAGGAAAGAATATATTTCTTTCAGCAAGCCACTTCAGCATTGCATCTTTTTTCCATGAAAAATTTGGAATGGGTTCTAGGAGTGTGTTATGATATGAGGCATTGTCTAATATTAAGACGCATTTTTTCGGTGCATTAGGAATGAATTTTTCTTTTAACCATTTGACAAAATTTGTATTATTCATTTCATCATGATAGTCTCCGGTTTTCATTACCGATTTAAAAATTGTAAGTGCCTCGGGTACGAATCCTGCTTCACCTCTAGCATGTAAAATAATTAGCCGTTTACCTTTAGCTACGGGTGATTTTAAACACTCCTTTGTACCATCGTCCCATGCTTTTGGTACGGTATGTGAACTGTGGATATAGGTTTCATCACAGTATACAATCGGCCGTCCATCTTCTTTGTATTGTTTTAACTTTCTTAAGTATTCAGTTCTTTTAGCTTTAATGTCAGATGTCTCCATTAAAACTTTCCTTTAATCTTCAGTTTTTCTCCATCTAAATCCCATTCTTTTAACCAATTTTCTGAAACTATCAATTTTACCAATAAAGTTCACCCCTTCTTCATTTCTCACTTCTTCAAAATTCTTTTCATGGTAGGCCTTCTTTTATGAATAGCACTATAAGAATAAATAATTCTTCGAATTATTTCTTCCTCAAATCCATTAACGGATCCTTTGGAAGTTGAAGGTTTGTTGACGCTTCTCCTAGGTGATTTGAAGCTTTCACCAGGCGATTTTTTATTAGCTTCGCTCACAATACGTTTCACTGTGGCCTTAGAAACATCACAAGCTTTAGCTACTCTTTCATTCAAATTGAACAGAGGGACATCTAGGTCTTTCTGTTCTTTTTCTGCCTTCATAAATTTATATACACTGTATATTATTTGTCGACCTTGATGTATAACTTTTTTGGAACCACTCATGTTTCCAGGTTTATTCTAGAACAAAAGATTTTAAAAATTAATACAGAAAATAAAGATATATGAATATAAACTATAGTTTCAAGTTTTACATATGCATCAATTAAAAAAATTATCTGCCTAATGTCCCATGTAAAAATATACTTTTTTGATTAGGTAATAACATGCCAAAAATCAAACTTTTAATTTTAAACATGTAATAAAATAAATTAATACATACCTTACTGTCAAGTAAATTAATTCACTAAACAAAATATTTTCACAAATTATTGTCTACAAAAAACTTAACTAAACTACAAGGAACTAAAAAGGAAACAAAATGAACTGCACTATTAAAAGATTCGGAGTCGAAACAACCTGAACGGAGGACAGTCAAAGAATGAAATTGAAGCGCTGAACTTATTAGGATGGTTAGTAACATTTTTTTCGAACGCAATCTGGTATACTGCGACGGAATCACGCAGGGCTCATCTCAAAATCCATTACCTCTAGTCTAAAGTATTTCGCTGCAGGCTCTACGACGACGGTGTTTCCCCAGTGGTCACCCATCCAAGTACTAACCACGTTCGACACTACATCAGAGGCGTTCCACTACAGTGCTGGGTCGACGCCTTCTTCTGACAAGTCAATTAATATCAATTTGCGACATGCCCAAATCTAGTAACTTTTTGTTCCACACATTTTAAATATAGATAGTATAGACTTGGAGTATTTCTCAGACTATAATTTTGATTCCTACTTTTAAGAAAAAACTTCGTATATCCATAATTCAAATGCAATCAAGTAGTTAAAACATAAAATTGTCCGAGCTCGAAATTCCTTACACAAATACATCGCACAGAAGTCGGCGATGATGAAAATGAGGAATTTCTGCTACAATAAATTTTCCTAGCGCCTCATTCTAACGTCACGCTAATAATGAAATATAGCCAATTACGAGTCACTAAGTCCCGTTCAACATAACAAATACAAAAAAGAAGTAAATCCGAGTCGAGATTCTACAAGATAGCAAGATGTATAAAACTATTAGCAAGATTAACAGATTTAAACTAATTATAGTCGACAAAAACATTAGACAGTAAAGTTTTATTATGAACTTTATTAAATTTTCATACCTTACGGAGTGTTTTTTGTAAAAACGAGGAAGAAATCATTTCTTACCAATTATCGTACACCTATAATGCGTTCGCAATAATTTCACTATCAAGTTTTTATTTCACCTGTATAATTACTCTCATCCTGTTTCAACCAAAAAACCTCTTCTGATTTAAAACTCATAGACTATTCGCATCAACCCAATGGGTTATTAGCGATAGCTACATTTATTGTCCAGAAATATTATTACAATGTTACAACCCATCAGTGATAACGTACGGTCTCTCAGACCGGCTCTATATGTTTTCCCACTAGTCTAGCACATCTTTGAAGGTGGAGGAGTGGGCGTCTCAGTACCTTTCCATTAGTCGACTATTAGTTCCAAAGTGCCCCCGTGTCGCTAATTTATACATAATTGCGGTGTAGGAGACCGACGTTATCACTCACGTAATAAAATATTCTTCGAAATAGGTAAGTTGTAATTTTATTTTTTGCATTATTTACCATTATAATATTGTTTTTTTCTTTAGGAAAAAATCCTACGAGGGTAAGCAGGCTAGACTGCGAAATTGATCCATACGTTACCGTATACGATGACTCTGAAGATGACTATTAAAAAACTTGTACCTTTTTATATCTTTATTTTTAATACAGCTAGGAGAACGATCTAGAGGTTCAAAACACTTTCGCGGTCTGTCAGACCGACGTTATATCTCATGTAATAGAATTTCACGTTATTACTGAAAGGTTAAGGTATTTACACAAGATTCGATTGACCACTGCTAATGTAAGCGACCGTTGCAATTTATTGAGAACCATTGCTGCATGAAAAAGTAATTATTGTTTCTTACATTAACGTCAGAGTGGTATAGTAGACATTTCCAGGGAATTATTGATTTTTAGATGTGACCAGCGCACTATAGCGGTTCGGCGCTAAGACTGAGAGAGGAAAGTGTAAATACGGTCGGCTGGCTGGTCTTTCTGAATCTTTCGCTAAGAAAGGGCGAAATAAATATTCTTTGAAGCCGCAGAGATATTGAAGAATTAGAATTTGAAAACAATAAATGTTGTTAAATAAATGGTTTAAACGATAATTCTTATCTTTGGTAAGTTTTGTTACATTAATTAAAGACAGAGATTAACTAAACTGTCGATGTCTTTGGATTTAAATGGAACAACATAGGTATTTATATTTTAACATGGCGGAAGCTTATAAAAAATGAATATCTGTTCTTCTTATTGAATTTTGCGAACGATAGTACTATTCACTTACCTGTTGTTTAATTCCTAAATTCTCATATTTCTATTACCTAACATATTTGTACAGAATTCAAAGATAACCAAATTTACAAAACAAAAAAAAATTCAGGGGCCTGTCTGTTCACTTTTTTCTCTAGTTGAAATGTAAAACATTTAATTGTAAAAAAATCTTTTTTTATTCCTTTAAGTAGGATTTGATGTAAATCAAGTAACCACACCTTCTTCTCTTTTGGAACCATCGATATAACTATGTAAATATGACAGTTTTTATCAATTATTTAAAAAAGGAGATAAAGCCAATTCCGAATACTAACGCATGTCAAAATTTGGGATGAAATAATTGAAAAATTTTAATTTCAAAAGAAAGGTTATCTAAGAAAAAATTGAGTGGCAAATGAATGAATGAATTTGAAAAAATTATCAAGAAAAATAATATAAATAAATTATCTAAAATAATAAATTAACTAAAATACTAAATAATAGAATATTAAAACGATAAAATCAACTTCAGACGTATAAAATTTTAAATGGGATTGAAGTAGAATATGTTATAATAATATTTGGAATTTGAGATATTGGACAAAATATAAATCATTGATCTTCATAGTATGTTGATTTAAAATTGTAACAAGAGGAAGAAATTATCGAGGGAAGTAGCTTTCAATTTATTGAAATTAAGAAAAATTATAGTAATCAAAATTCGGAACACAAATTAATTTACAATAGCGAGGAAATAGACATTGATAGAAATTCGATAATATTTTGGACATTTTAAAAATTTCAAATCTAAAAATTAAATAAAAGGAGTGGGAATAATATAATAATAATAATAATAACTGAAAAACAATCATAATTCTTCATACATAATTAAATAGATAATTTTCATGTAATGAAATTTATTTTTTATTAATATAATTGAGTTTAAAGAAATTTTTACTAGGCAATTTTATTAAAATTGAACCATGACATGAGAAGAGTTTTTGGCTGAGGTATATTAGAATTAAAAATATATTGACCAAATTAAAAATCAATATAATTGGCACCAAACGTGGGGCATTAAAATCAATATAATTAATATTATTATGATATCAAAGTAAATTAAAAGAATAATGATATAAAATGTCAAATAATAAATCAAAGAAAGAAAAGAAACAACAATTTAAATAATTATAATGTAATGTAATGGATGCGTCTCCAATGGATACGTTGGTAGACTAGGGGTGTGGAAAGGCCTCTGAATCGGTGGTGTTGCGGGTCACTTGGAGGATCTTCTCAAGCACTGGAATATGTTTGATTTTTTTACTATAATACATTACACTACTCACTATTGCTAATGATATACATAAGTACCTAGCCGTATAGCATACTTTAATATATATTTATATTTAATGGTTAAATATTACTGATCTCTGACCATTCGACTATATAGAATGTTCTTCATGACTTATTCTAAATCAACTTCTCTTATAATAAATATTGAATGCATATTTATATAACCAGTCAAGTTCAAATAAAACAAATAAACATATTACTGTTTTGCCTTACTTCACGCTTGAACTTGACTTTCTATTCAATAACCTTCTTAATTTATATTTATATAATAATGAAATGTTCGAACGTTTTGTTGAAATAAGATCAAGGAAATGTAATTCTTATTTTAAATATTTATTATTACATTATTATATTGGGCCAAAAGGCATCACAGTAATATACATTGTCAAAATTAGCATAGAAAAGTGTTCGTTGATCATTAACGCGAATAAAGTTAAAGTGACTGTAACAAGCGCGAAATAATTGGATGATACAAAATTTTGAAAAATCAAGCAACTTCCTGGAGACAGATAACTAAGGGAGAGGAAAAATAGAGACGAGAATTATTGATTAGCTGTATTTTAATATTGGAGATGTCAAAATTCATCACCGATTTTGAAAGTGAACCGCCATTGTGGTATTTATCCCCTAGAGTACCAAACAATTTCGTTTAAAAACATATCTATTGAACAAGCTTAAAATAACCCATATTTGTTTGAACACATTAATAAGAATTGATAGGAAGGTATTTAGGATTACATTGTGAAAGGATTTGATGATATAAAAATTGAAGACATTTTTTCATGAATATTTAGTAAAATTTAATATTAAAATTTATTTCATTGATTACATTGTTTAGAGTTTAATAAATATTTTTTTTAAGAAAATTTGAAATAATAAGATTATTCATGAATGAATGGATATTTGCGGAAGCTTCCAATTACAATTTCATATTATTTGAATATTAATATAAATTAAATAAAATTAATAATAATATTTGTTTCTTTTTTTTTTATATCTGACAAATAATTAAACAGATATCTTTCTTGTTTTACAAGCAAAATGAATTGAAATTTGTTTCAATAAAGTTAATAAGAAATTCAACATAAATTAGACAATGTGGGTATAGAAGAAGTAAAATAGGCTAATGAAAATTTTTGATGTAACTACTATAGAGGTATTTACACAACTTTAATATTTTCTTTGTTTAATATTACGGTTAGGATTATACTTTTGTTTAGAATAAATAGTTTATTAAAGTCTATTATTATTTACGATTTTTTGTTACAACGCTTGCTTTCACATAATAGGTTAATAATTATGGTTTACAATAAATATTACAAGATAACTCTGTTTTTATAAACTTTGGGTATAGGGAATGCTTACATAACCGAAGATTCTATTTGTGCTATAAAATACAGGGTGTTCCAATTGTAAGAAGAAAGAAAATGAAAGGTTCTAGTTTCCGTCCACCCTGTATACAAAAGAGTAAATAATTAAAATTTAATCGAATACGGATATATTGCATCATATTGATAAACTGAGTTAGGCAAAATAAAATTTTTTTCTTCAACGTACAGTAAGCTACAGAGCGTTGATTTACCTACGATTTTCACATAAACGTGTCCATACCTTTTAAAGGACTCTGTATAACCTAGCAAAACCTCATATCAAAAGCTTCAAAAAATGTGAGCAATCCGAATTCGGTATAATATACAGGGGTTCTTAATTAAAAAATAAAATGTTTGGTTTGTAACGGAGGTATGCAACACTCTGTATAGGTCAAGATAATTTCAAAATATGGACCTTAAAGACCCATATACCGAACTTTGTCGTAAGATTGGTACACCCTGTATATGTGAATTTTCAATAGATATTTCCAAGTATTGAAGGAATTAACGGAGCCAAATTTAAATCGCGAAATATTTCGTACCTTTTTGTTCAAAATGCCGTATTATGCAAATTTGAAATATTTTTAAATGATCCCGTTGGAAAAAAGTTATTCGGCGACGCTGTAGCTGTTAAGTAGAAAGCCAGTCTATTCTACTATTAATTTTATTAATAAGGCCGCTGTCGATGTGATGTTTTAAATTGACATCTATTCAATTGTAGGAATGAATTGAAATAGAATATTTATTGGATCAAAGTGACATTGAAGATAATTGTTTCAAGTTTAATAATCTGGGTTCAATAATTGATTCTGAAACATAAACAAATGTTACATTTTTAATTATATAAACGAACATTGTACGATATGCGGCAAATGCCGACGGTGGAAACTGAAAATTTAATGATAGAACAAACAATCGCTATTTCAGAAACAACCAAAATGTAGATGGAAATGGCGTATTTTAAAAATAAAAAAAATATCTGTTGGTAGTTAGTAAGGAAATAATGAGGGACAAGTAAAATATATAAAAAGCTTTGCTACAGTATGTAAAGCATAGCGTTCGTTTTAGTCACGAGAAATATAAATGATAAACTTGAAAATACCTCAAAAGGGTACAATTTATTTTATGTTTTCGTTGTTCGACGTACAAGTGTTTATTTTTAATAATAGCGTACGACTTATCGGAAAATTGTATTTTTATTTCCTTTCATAAAGCGTTACTTTGATATTTTTTTTGTCTGCGCCTTCCAATGACAAAATTTATAAAGCTTACGGTTTGATTATAATCAAAATATTCAGTTCACATCAATAATTTCCATTTTTTTATTTAATAATTGAAATCGAAAAATGATCGAACGTATTGAAATTGTCGCCGAATAATTTTCATAAATAATTACCGAGATAAAATATACAGAAGCCAAAACAATATTATATAGTCAAACAGTCATTAAAACACTGAGTTTTTGTGTAATAATATAGTGCCCGTCGTAAATGAACGTTATTAATGGAATCCTAGAGTCAGCTATTACATTACATAATATTGTAATGTTTTTGTTATTTATTTAAATATTTTTTACTTGGGGGATAAAATTATACACACTACTATGGCTAATTACTATTCATTTATTTAAAGAAACACACACTGTATTAAACTTAATTTATATACACACTTTACTTAATGTCTACTAATTTATTTACACTCGGTTTGATAGTTCAAATTTATTTTTACCACTTGAATATTACAAAATTTATCTTCACTATTCCATTTACTGTCCGATTACTAGGCACTTCGTCTGTGGACTAACTCTTTGTCTTCGTTTTACTAATTCTGAGCTAACTCTTTACTGTCAACTCACTCAAAAACCCGCGCATATTATATAGTCCTTCTCAACTCTCAAAAATTCCAGTACCTTCCGCGCTCATCCTATGCGCAAACAAAGAGTCTTCTCGAGAATGAGTTGGTGACCTCGCAAAGGTATTATTAGAAAAATAATATCACCCAATATCTCCAAAAGTAGCTTTTTTTCGCCGAGAATGGACTGAATACTAATTGATCAGTTTCAAGTAAAAAAAACATCAAGGGTTTTTGTACAAATTTTATTTTTGCAAGAAATACATGTTTACAATTTTTTTGTTGGAGAGTACATTTTTGAACAAAGACAATTGAATTTTATTATTTGGACTGCCCACATAAATCGTCAAGTCACAAGTGAAATTGACCGTGCCAGAATAATAGGTCCAATTGAAGAAGGTCATTCTCAAAGGTTGGTGGTTAATAGAGTTGGTAGATCGCAAAGTGATCTACACAGTATCTCGTACATAATACCGCTATCTCCAGACCAATTCTCTTGTGACAGACCTAGGAGAGGAAGAAGGAGTGTAACTAATGAATGGAAAAATCGCTATATTCCTTTTGCGATCCGGAGAAACCCGACCATGGTATTGGTCTTTACATTACGGAGACGAATACTTTCGACAGGATCAAGGTGTCATCGACCAATGAAAGCACCCCGACTACTATCAGTGCACAGGCTTCGCCGTCTACAATAGGATCAAATGCACGCAGCTATGCCCGAAGGATTTTGGAATTATGAATTATTATGAATAGGTGTGTGGAGAGAGCCAACGAGAGCAACCCATCTCACCCATGCCCACCCTGTGCTGCCAAATGGGAGGAGGAAGTGCTATGTTTTAAACTGGGGCCACCCAGAATTAATCCATGTTCAGGGAACTATAAATAGAGATAGATACCTCAAGGAGATTCTACATCCTCACGTGAGACTATGGCGAGCAGCTGTTGGCGACGCTTTCGTTTTTATGGACGATAACGCCCGTCCTCATCGCATCAGAGCCGTAAATGAAGTATCAAGAAGTCGAAGGCATCAATCTTTTGGACTGGCCCGAGTTATCGCCAGACATGAATCCAATAGAACATACTTGGTGCTTGTTCATGCCGCTCAGGAGGAATGGCGGAATATCCCGCATCGGCATATCAAAAATCTGGTTAACAGTATAGGTAGGCGTCTCCAAGCCTGCATAGATTCTAGAGGTGGAAATATTCATTATTTAATAAGTAATAATTTATTATTAATTTAAAAAAAATCATCAATTTGTAAATTTAATTAAAACCCTTGAAGTTTTTTGAAGCTTGCTTCTTATTGCACGACATAGGAATTTTGGGAAGGCTAGTGAACTCGTGAAACGTGTGATGTTACGAAAAAGCGTTCGTCACGCGATGACTCATTCTTTGTCTCTTTCTCGGCCGCCCGCTTTGCTTACTCTCTCCCCTCTCTTCCTCTCTTCCTCGGCCGCCTTCTTCTTCTCTCTTTCGTAGGCTACACAGCGGCACGCCACTCTCTCTCTCTCTCTCTCTCTCTCATACACGCCGGCTCGAGGGATTTCCAAACGGTCGGAAGAGAGACAGAGAGAGAGAAAGTATCGCGCGTCTCTCTCTCTCTCTAATAGCCAAATATGTTAAAATTTTTGAAAAATTGTCAAAAATTTGGAAAAATGGTCAATAAATGTCAAAAACTCTCAAAATTTTGAAAAAATGGTTAATAATTGCCAAATATTTTCAAAAATTGTTAAAAATTTGGAAAAATGGCCAATAATTGTCAAAAACTGCAAAATTTTGAAAAAATGGTCAATAATTATAAAAGACTGACAAATATTGTCACTAATTGTCAAAAATTGTAAAAATTTTTGAAAAATTGTCAATAATTGTCAATAATTGTCAATAATTGTCAATAATTGTCAATAATTGTCAATAATTGTCAAAATCTGTAAAAAATTGTCAAAAATGGACAAAAACGTACAAAAATTGTTAAATATTTTAAAAAATGGTCAATAATTGTTAAAATTTTTAAAAATGATCAAAAATTGTTAAATATTTTGAAAAATTCACAATAATAGTCAAAAGTCGTCAAAAATGGTCAATAATTGTCAGAAACTGTCAAAAATGGCCAATAATTGTTAAAATTTTGAAAAATGGTTAAAAATTGTTAAATTTTTGAAAAAATTGTCAATAATCATAAATAAATGTCAATAATTGTTGAAAATTGTCAAAATTTTTGGAAAATGGTCAAAATTTTGGAAAAATTGTCAAAAATGGTCAATAATTATTAAAAATTATCAAAAATGGTCAATAATTGTCAGAACCTGTCAAAAATGCTCAAAAATGGTCAATAATTGTTAAAATTTGGAAAAATGGTCTAAAATGGTCAATAATGATCAATAATTGTCAAAAGTGGTTAATAATTGTCAAAAATGGTCAATAACTGTTAAAATTTGAAAAAAGAGTCAAAAATTTTGAAATATGGTCAAAAATTGTCAAAAATTTGGGAAAATGGTCAATAATTGTCAAAAACTGTCAAAATTTTGAAAAAATGGTTAATAATTGCCAAATATTTTCAAAAATTGTTAAAAATTTGGAAAAATGGTCAATAATTGTCAAAAACTGCAAAATTTTGAAAAAATGGTCAATAATTATAAAAGACTGACAAAAATTGTCACTAATTGTTAAAAATTGTAAAAATTTTTGAAAAATTGTCAATAATTGTCAAAATCTGTCAAAAATTGTCAAAAATTGTCAAAAATGGTCAAAAATTTTGAAAAATGGTCAATAATGGTCAGAAACTGTAAAAAATGTTCGATAATTGTTAAAATTTTGAAAAATAGTAAAAAATGGTCAAAATTTTGAAAAAATGGTCAATAATTATAAAAAACTGTCAAAAATGGTCAATAATTGTTAAAAATTGTCAAAAATGGTTAATAATTGTCAGAACCTGTCAAAAATGCTCAAAAATGGTCAATAATTGTTAAAATTGGGAAAAATGGTCTAAAATGGTCAACATTTTTGAAAAATTGTCAATAATAATCAATAATTGTCAAAATTGGTTAATAATTGTCAAAAATGGTCAATAATTGTTAAAATTTGAAAAAATAGTCAAATATTTTGAAAAAATGGTCAATAAGTGTCAAAATGTTTGAAAAATGGTCAAAGATTTACGAAAAATGGTCTTTCTATTGTGCATAAGAAGCAAGCTTCTGTCGGCGGTCACCTTTTTTTTTACATAAAACTAATCAAGTACAACACCCGATCCTTCACAATTGAAAAGTAAATTATTCTAAAAGAAAATGTATATAAAAACCTTAATTCTCTTCCAACTGCCACTTGAAACTTTTATTGAATTGTTTAAATTTAAATCTGTCGTTGCGTTTAAAAATTACTTCTATTTTCTGTGAAACATTTAAGAGCTTCCCTTTTAACTCTTCACTCTTACTAGTAACGTAACACTAAAGTAGCAACAAAACGGAAGTTTTAAATCTTCCTGTTTTCACCTGATTCGAAATTGACAAGAAGGAGGAGAAAGGGTGGGTAAGGGTGGGTAAAGGAAACATTCGAGCACCGTTGACAGGGAACGCTGATGGATATCCACCTACCTACCCATCCGTAGATGAGAACCTGCCACTGGCATACTACTTTGTTGATTGGGTTATGAGATCTCTTTCCCCAAAGGCGTAGGTCAGAATATTGTTTAGGGTGGTTATTTTTATGTAAAACTGCACTGGACTGTGTTGTAGAGTGAAAACCTTAAACTTTCTTCCTCTACGATTTAAAAAGTCATCAGAAAATACTGGAAACTTTGAATCTGTTATAATAATAATGAAACAACAGCTTGGCACGATAAATATGCAATGCTATACGATTCATAATAAATGTTGGAAATTATCACTTCCACCCAAAATACATGAACGTAGTCTACGTCTCATCGATCGTCCAACAGGCTCAAATATTTGAGGAGTATTTCTCATACGAGTAGTTTCAATTATCGGTGTGTGGTGAACTAATGTAACCGCATAACCAGAAATCACATGGATTTAATTCTGGAAATCGAGGGGGCCAGTATTGCGGCCCTCCTTGACCAATCCGACGGGTGAAATTAGAGCTCGGAATTTTCAAAAATTTAGTTATTCGAATAGTCGTTTGGTATTTCATTTTATTCGAATAGTCGAATAGTCGAATTTTGTAACTAACAAAAAATTCGAATTTAGAGTAGTCGAATATTTAATCGCTAAGGCAGAAAACTGAAAAAACATTTTGAAAACGTTCCTCTATAATATTGTGGTGGTTTTCGTCAACACATACGTGATTATTACGAAAATTGTTGATGGATACTCAACAGAATGAAGAATGAATTGCCAAAGTGACACAAGTTTACTTTTGCATTGTAATTAAAGCAAGGTATTACACAGGATATTATTGGTCTAGGAAAAAACTTCAAAAGTAAAAAAAGTTTTTCAAGACAACATAAATTTAAAATAATATTTGTATTTCACAAAACTCAATTTTTATATTTGATATTAAATAAAGTAAGGGTCGATAATTTCACCCCCTTATAATTTATATTAGGTAACGTTTCAGAAAAACCTCAAAGAAAGTGCCTCCTTAACGCAAGGATTACTTTTTACTCAGACGGCTCAAAAACAGAAGATAGTGGAGGAACTGTAAGTCCATATTCAGATTCATTGAGTTAAGGCAAAAGTTTAAATAAAAGACCATCGCCAGAAAATCTTCAAATTAACCGGTTGTCAAACCTGTCAGTTCAATTGAAACTTTTGTGTCAATTTTCTTGGCAGCCCTACAAGAGTTTGGACCAGAGAGGACGTACAGGAATGGATGGAGGAGGAAATGGAGAGAAGGTGGGAAGAGTATGAGGGTGCGCTAAAAAGAGCGATTGGGAATAGGAGAAATTGGATGGACCGGAAATTGGGGGAGGTGAACTACTTCGTGACACAGATGTTCACTGGACATGAGTCGAGAGTAGGGTACCTCCACAAGATTGGAAAAAGAGAGACTGGAGTGTGCTAGAGGTGTGAAGTGGAGGATGATGTGGGACATGTGTTTAGATGCTGGAGGAACGAGCAAGTGCTGAAGAAGTTGGAGAGGAAACTGGGGGAGGCGGTGTATTGGGAGAACATGGTGGAGATAATGTTGAGGGGGTAGGAGGAATGGATGGAGGTAAGTGGCGTAGTAGAGAGTATGGTTAGGGGGAGAGAAGGACTCGATATGGCATGAGAGGTAGGAGTGAAATTTAGGGAGAAGACGACGGTGTGTGCGGAGAGTGAGAATATTAGGGTAGTGATTCCGAGGCGGGGGTAACGGCGACTTTGAGGTGGGTTTGGTTGGTAGGCATGAGTCCAACACTGTTTGGGTCCTGGACCCATTCGAACATGAGTTTCCCATCTCGGCCCGAAAAAAAAAGCCCTACAAGAGTTGGGTGATCCGACTATCCTTAGTCGCAGGTAATGGGGGCTATGAAAAAGACGAACACTACGTGCTCCTATTTTTGTGACAAAATAAGACAGGTTAAAGTGAAGTATCTACTAAGCTTGTATTATAGTTGGCCTCATTAGAGAGTTAACAAACACTTGGCCAAAATCAAATTAGTGAACATGACCATATAGAATATCAGAAAACTTCAGTACTGTGCCCCTGATAGAGTCTGTCAAGTGAAGACTTTTTGATATTGGAAAGGAGCAGCCACCTATCAAGCTAAGTAATAAGTCGAGGAAATAACATAATATGGGAGTTCACACAAAAAAGTTCCAAGTGAAGTAGTGAAAAGCCAATACATACGACGCATACATTTTAATCTAATCCCACTCACGTAATAGATTTCAGAAGTATTCCATTTTATCAGGAAGCACATGTGGGTGTGATATTTTACAGCAAACTTACGGTTATCGAGAAAACAACAATAAAAACGGCATTCAAATATACGATCTCATAATTTGTAAGATATAACAGTTTTAAATCTAATATTAGTTATGGATTTTACGATTTCATGAAACGGTTGCAGTAAAATCTCCCATTGGTCGTTATTTTGTGACAAAAAACTTTTCGACACACTTACGTAGTCGACGATTGTCGGAATTAAACATACCAATTATGCAGCAATCGGGAGTAAATAATCATCAATAATGTATTAATAAGAGAGTTGATTGCCAGTAACTTTTCGAAACTCGACAATAAAAATAGTAATTATGGAAATGGAGTTAGAAATACAACAGTAGTAGTTATTTTTCACTATATAAGAGTAAATTATATGCTGAAAATCAATCAACAGTATTCGATAATTTAATCATAATTCAGACAATAGTGAAGTTCGAGTAAACAAATGCTTTTACACTCATTAAAAAACTTGTTTATATATACAGGGTGACTGATTAGTGTGATAAAGCTCAGTAGGTCTATTATCATAAAATATATCAAGAGATGTTAATTATAAAAATTGTAGATAGCTTCAAGCTTCATATTTCAATATCAATTGCAATGTTACATGGTATTCCAAAACTCGGTGCCAGATCAAATTTATGGTTTTTTAAATGGATCACCCTATATTTTACTTCAAAACTGAAAAACGCTTCACTTCCCCATTAAAACAATATAAGGTTGTAACCTGTTATACAGGGTATTTGATAAGTTATAACCAATTTTTCGTCAAAATCGTAACAAGTTCAACGCCCTGTATAATTGAATTGGGGTGAGTGGATAACAATTTATTGAAGCCAAAACTTTTTATTGATTGTCAAAATTTATAAACACGAAAATGATTTTGCTAATATTTATTAAATCAAATAGATGGTGAGTCAAAACTCAAGTACATTATTTTCTTAGTTATTTTAAATGGATAACCCTGTATACGATGCCGATGAGTTTTTGATGGCGCGTAGCACCATATCAATGTTAGAGGGAAAAGGAGATTACATACAAAGCAAAAATGGCTCTAATGGTATGCAGGAACCTGATAGGGAGAAATTAGGGTTGTAGCCCAAAAATCCTGAGCTGGATGTACACTGCCATAGTGAGACCAATAATCACTCATGGAGCCATTGTATATGCATTACAGGGGCAATGAGAAAATGCTCAACGGTAGCCATGGAAGTGATTCTTAACTAAACACCACTACATATGGTCGTGGAAAGTGTTGCAGAAAGAACAAGATACAGATTTGGAAAAAATGACATTCAATGGTACACAGAAGCTTCTGAAGGCTCAGAAGCTCAAAAGCTCAGAAGCGGTAGAAGGAACTGGGATATGAGTGTAAGGGTCAGGAACCAAATACTCCGTAGGCTTGGAAAAAAAAGCCAAGTATCTTTCAAGCGGAAATTCTCGCCATAGGAAAGTGTGCCCAGTTCAATATTGATAAAGGATACATTATGTAGGATAGTTAAGCAACCATTAAAGTACTAAGTTCCAAAATGGTATGGGAATGCCTAGGCAAGCTCAATGAAGGAATGCCTAGGCAAGCTCAATGAGCTAGATAACAATATCGTCACCTTACAGTGGATTCCAGAACACACTGGAATAGAAGGAAATAGAGTAGCAGATTAACTAGCAAAGAAGGGGACCGAAACATACTTTTGGGGCCCAGAACCCTTTTGCGGTATCAGCTCCACTGTAATATTGGACGAAATAAGCAAAGCCGAAAAAAAGAGAAGATCCAAAAATTGGAATGATCTAGTAGGGCTTGGACAATCAAAGATACTCCTGGGTGACTATAGCCTGTACTAAGAGTTTTTACAGGTGTCCTAACGGGACATTGTCCCCTGAATGGGCACCTGAAAAAGCTCAAAATAGTGGAGCAAGAAGAATGTAGATTCTGAGGTAGGGAAGAAGAAACCTCGATCCACATACTTGCGATTGCACAGCAATTCAGAATCCTAGGGCACAACAACTGCTACTACTGGATAGAAGAGGGACACTCACCTAAACAAATAACTGCAGACATCCTAAAATTCCTCCAGGAAATAGGGGTGTAAAAGTAAGGGGGCACAATGGATATTTTAGATCTCAGTGAATGTCTCCTCAATATACATACATAATTAATGGGTCAAAGCATGGGAGAAATACGCGACTCGAAGTTTCGAAGCCTATTATTCAAGTCGGCAGTAGAGATAGTAACGGAGTAACAGGACATGATCAAGAACCATCCAATGGAACTGAACAAACAGCTTGTACTCAATACAATGCATAATAACAAAATTATGCGAAATATCTGGATACCAAATTAAAATGGAAAGACCATGTCAAAAAGAGAAAAATTATAAACCCTAAATATAGTCATTGGTCATTCACAGATATCAGGGAATACCAATTGGCGAAGTAGATATTAGAAGGTTTGCAAAGAAGCATGAGGGCAGTCTTCCTTTTCGTGACAACGCAGACGCTCTTCAGCTTCTGGATTATCAACATCTTACCCTAAGATTTGAGAGAAACGAACCAGAAGGGTCTATGTAGTGTTAGTTGAAAAGTAGAGCATAGTGCGCGGTTGAATAGTGAACAATCTGACTAGAGTCAGCTAGGAATGTCATCATGACTCTTATTGATTTGAGAATGAAGCTCGCGCATATGACGTAAATCATTTTGTGTTTGAAATATAGATAATATAGTCATTTATTCCTTTCCACTTTTTCTATCAATAATATGGCTGTTGATCAAATCAAAAATAATTAATTTTTCCCTCTCGTGAATATCTGTGCAGATTACGTTGAGAATACATCGCACATTAATTTTTTAAAGCAATACTCAGTATGCGCAACCGTATTACAAGCCTCCGGCTACCAAACAAGAAGGAGAATTAGCAGCTAACAATAACAAAACAAAATATGGAGTAACTCCCAGCGAGATTCGACTATTTTATTTCCTTTAATCAAGCCCTCCTATTGACCACACCACATCAAAAGAAGCTGACTTCATTACACTCCGTGTTTTCCACCCTTTTTATTACAAAATTATTAGATTATACAGCACACGGATTAATTTTCATTGGGGTAAAAAAATTACAGATCGCGAATTTTGATGAAAAACAAGTAAAAATTGCTTTCCAAGAGGCTTTATTTTTTATTTTCTTACATTTATTATCATTTGACTACGACTAAAGTAGTTTTATAAAGGTATGTGTACTGAGTAATAAGTATGTTAGAAACTTCTTTGGAGTTCGCTATTTTGTAAACAAGAGTTCAACTAGGAGATAAGAAATTTCATTTCTATTTTTGGTAATGGACATAACTTTTATAACCCTATTGTTATTATAATGACCTCATTTTAAATAATGTGATTTTCGTCTTTTATGTACGAAAAAAATATAACTCTAACTCATTAAGTAACGATACAGAAAAGTAGAACGTGTCGCGGGACACACGGTACACGGAAGGAACTTTAGTTCTCTTTAATGTTGTATGATCTTTTTAATACTTTTATATATAACGCATGTAACATAACGTAACGGTCAGACTTTTCGCTGTGCGATCCCCCAGCGCCAGACCTACTACTGACTGTAGCATAATCCATAACGCATGTAACATAACGTAACGGTCAGACTTTTCGCTGCGCGATCCCCCAGCGCCAGACCTAGTACTGACTGTAGAATAATCCATAACGCATGTAACATAACGTAACGGTCAGACTTTTCGCTGCGCGATCCCCCAGCGCCAGACCTACTACCGACTGTAACATAACGCATAACGCATGTAACATGACGAAACGGTCAGACTTTTCGCTGCGCGATCCCCCAGCGCCAGACCTACTACCGACTATAACATAACGCATGTAACATAACGTAACGGTCAGACTTTACGCTGTGCGATCCCCCAGCGCCAGACCTACTACCGACTGTAACATAACGTAACGGTCTGATTTTTTGCTGCGCGACCCCCCTCTCTCCAACCTAACGTAAAGAACTAAAGTTCTAATAACAATGCTTGAACTTGCAGGAAACTCACACTTTGGTGATTAAGTTTGTGGTCAGTGGGTTGGACCCTTTACTGCGACTCGCAAGAGTCTATAGTGGCTGTGAGTTTGGGGTATGACAACTTTTAATACTACTTTTTTTTCATCAAATGTAGGACACAAAAATCGCGGTTAGTGCACATAATGTGGACAAAATAACATCAATGGTTCCATTGAACTCAGATAATAATTAAAATAGTTGTGTTACCGATTCTAAGGCAGTGATATCAAAAGTAGTCTATATCGACGACCTCCTGCAAGA
The DNA here is from genome assembly GCA_947563755.1 of Lochmaea crataegi. Taxonomy (NCBI): domain Eukaryota; kingdom Metazoa; phylum Arthropoda; class Insecta; order Coleoptera; family Chrysomelidae; genus Lochmaea; species Lochmaea crataegi. The sequence continues at coordinate 17,378,935 of OX387433.1, forward strand.
GGTCCATGTTAGCAAAAAAAATGGGGGCCTATGAGATGTACATGGGGATGATAGATAATGGATATTGGAGAAGATTTAAGATTAAACCTCACTAAATTGAAACCAAAGGTTGACAATGTATTATTTAAGTATCAGGTTTATCCCTCACCACTGGAAACTTTTTTTTATGCAACGGATCATAAATTTTACATGTTCACTACAGTTAAAAATTTCCCGGAGGCATTTTACGATATTTTTAGTTTGTCTTAGCTCTTCTAAATCTTTCCAATGGTCAGATCTTCTCCTCTTTTCGGCGTTGCCTATTTCTTCTAATTTTGCATTAGAGCTGATACCGGAAAAGGGTTCCTGTCCCCAAAAGGGTATTTCAGCCACTCCATTTGCTAGTTCATCTGCTACTCCTTCTATTTCAGTGTGTCCTGGATTCCATAGGACATCCGGTATTTCAAACAGTTCTTTCGAGTACAAGTAATATGATGTACCTGGTTTTTCCTTAGTTTCTAATTGCAGCAGAAAATTGACTCATTTCCACCTGTCCAAAAACACATTAGAAGTTGGTGAGTTTAGAAAAATTCGATATTAGGTAAGCAGGGAGTGGGGGACAACATGAAAAAGTTTGGAGACCTCTGATCTAAGATATCACAACTGCATACAACTTAAAAAAATATACATAAGTGTACAAAAATTGGGAAAAGTTCAAATTAATAACACAAAATTATCGATACCTTTCGAATTGATTGTGCTTAAGTGGTTATGCTCACTTAATAAATCTATGGAAACTGCAATTTTTAGCTATAAAATTGAAGAAGGCTGTTATTTCAAAATAAATATTTCAAACAAGTGAAGGCATAAAAGCTGTTATTTTAAACACATTCCAGTAGTTTATTATGAATACTTTCCAAGAAATCTGAATATCGAATACGGACCATTTTTCAAAACTAACCGTAAAATGTGTAAATCTTGCATAAAATCCATCCCTACGCCTCTATGAACAATGTAATTACCTCTTAAACGATCCATCTTACCCTTGTTTTAACCCTTTTCAAAACCATTCGAAATCCTTTTCGATCAAACACCCTACTTTTTCTTTCTATATAAAACCCCCCTCTGTCTGGAAAAATTACTGCTATGCTGTTATCATGCCACTAATGACATTCATGATAAAAATGTGGCTTCTTAGATATATATATGCAGACTCGCCGTGGTGACAACAGATAAGCCACTAGATTTAGGTGGTTGCAAATCACGACCTACCCCTTTCCTTTAATTCAGGAGCGTACGCGAAATATTTTAAAATACCGAGTAGTATATTACATATTTTTAGGAAATTCGCAAAAATAGAAACTTTTTAAAAAGATTGTCGATTGGGGAAAAATTCCTAATAAACTTTTCTCCAATTTTGAAAGTGCGATCAACTTTCTCTAGGATACTAAGATTTGAGGAGGTAGAGGTGCTGAAGAAGATGGTGGCGTGGCTGAGAGATGACGGAGAGGTGGCGGAGGTAACAATCTATACAGATGGGGAAAAGGAGGGTAGGAATGGGGCGATAATCCTGAAGGATATTGGGGATGTCGATCAGGAGGGGATCGAGAGGATTCAGAAGGGGATGGGGGAGATGAAAGGGGAGTGGGTGGATAGTCTCAGAGTCTCAAGGAATAGGGAGGTGGTTATAGAGGCAAAGAAAGGGGTTGAGGTGAGGGGAATTGGAGGAGGTGGAAAGGGTGACAGGAGCTAGGGCGGTGGAAGCGGGGAGGGGAACAAAAACCATAAAGATGGTAGGGATAGACCCGTGGATGAAAGATGAAGGGGTGAGGGTGAAAATAGGGACATTGATTGGGAAAGAGACAAAGGTGATTAAATTGGTAAGGGAGAGGAACGGGATGAAAATGGCGGTGGTGAAGGCGGACCCCTCAGAGGGGACGAGTCTGGTCAAATAGGAGGAAGGGGAGAGCAGTGCGCGGGAAGAAGGAATGTAGAGGATGGATGGAGGGACTTACAGATAAATTTAGGGAAATGCAGGATAGCGCATATTGGATGAAGTGATTTTTAGGAGAGAAGGAGAAGTGGATGTGGTATGTGAATCTGAGGTAAATGCTAGATGTGGGAATTCAGGGATTATGGACGATACGATATAAGCGAGGAAGGGAAACGGATGGGTGGTAGTGCGAATGGGAGACATGGTGGTGTACAGTGTGTCAGCCTGGAAGAATATGAGAGGAGCATGACAGGATTGGAGGACGATCTGAGGGTGTCAAACGGAAAGAGGAGGATCATAAAGAGAATGATGACAGGGGACTTCAATGCTAAGAATACTGCATGGGGAGGAAGAAAACGAGCAGGAGAGGAGAGATCCTGGAGGAAGTGTTGAAATCCAACGGGTTGGTCGTGCTGAATGAAGGACTACTGCTCACCTTCGTGAGTGGTAACGGGGGTTCGTCATTCATTGATATAACAGCATGGGATTAATGGCTTGGGGAAAGAGTGAGTAGTTGGAGGGTGCTGGAGAATGAGGAAAGCTTGAGCTTACATAGGTATGTGGAGACGGATATAAGGAAAGGGACAAAGGAATTATTGGAAGAGTGCGGATGGAAGTGGACGAAGGTCGAGGCAGAGAGTATGAGGAAGAAAGTAAGAGAGGAGATAGAAAGGGGACTTGGACAGAATGCAGATGAATTGTACAATGTGATACAGGGCTGTAAAAGAGAGGGAAAGAGGGGCAATTAGTGGTGGAATAAGGAAATAGAGGAGCTGTGAAGGGAGTGTAAGAAAGAACGAAGACGGATGCTGAGGGGAAGATGAAGGATAGAGGGACGAGGGGGATACAAAGAGTGTATGGAGTGTATGGTGGAGACGGAAAAAAGAGGGAAGTGGGAAGAGTTACTGGGGGAATTGAAAAACAATCCATGGGGAAAGGCGTATGAGATAGCGGGGAAGAGGATGGGTGGAAATAGGAACGAGGTGCTAGAGGAAGATTGGGAGAAGGAGATTATAGGGAAATTCTCGTGGTTTTTGTTTTGCGGTGGAAATTTTTTTTTGCCTGAATCATGTTTAATCCAATTTGAAAGGTGAACATTAACTGTGGATATATTTCATACCTATAAGTACCGTTAAATTTATTGAAATAAAAGTATATTTGTAATACCTATATCAAAATGTTACGTCAAGTAGAATAATGACTTATCTAATGATCTAGAACAATTTGTTAAGATAAGTTCGTCCTAGTTCGTTGAAGCGAATAATTCAATTTTAACCGGAAATTAATTCTGGTAGGTATGCACATAAAAAATTTAATAACCATATATATAACGGTTTATTAAAAAATAAACACAAATCATATACTGGACACACCAAATAATACTTGAAAATAAATACAGCAAAAAATACTTCTCGCGAGCAAAGAAATCAGGTTTTTGAGGTTCTATACCTACAAAGGAAAAAATGGAACCCTTATAGAATAATTGGTGTAGCTGTATGTACATCTTTCAATGAAGAGTCTATGTAGCAAACCAAACTTTGCATATTTCTAACAGCAGCGTTGCTTCATCGACTGAATAAATAAAAATATATACAAAATATAAATTATATACTGGGTGTCCTTCCCTCATTTTAACTGCCCATAACTTCTAAACGGTTGGAGATAGAAACATGCGGTTTTCACTAAAAGTCTTGTTTAAAAAAGTTAAGTTTTTTTTATTCGTTTTGCCTACGTCACAACAAAAATGGCGGATGTTTGACAATTTTTTTGTTGACTTTGCTCAGTCACCCGTTAACCGATTTAAAAAAATTTGCACTGAAGAATAGGTAAAGGTCGGTTCTTTCAAACTACAAAAAAATATACTGTAACATTAAGATGTACCTTAATGTAAACAAACTATCTTGATGCACTCAACTTTAACGAGTTGACAAAATTGTCAAAAACATACTTGTCATAAAATCTCGTAATCTTTATTTTTGATAATAAATAATATTACATATACTGGGTGTTCCAATAACAAAAGTCAACTACAAAATTGTCAAACATCCGCCATTTTTGTTGTGACGTAGGCAAAACGAATTAAAAAAACTTTTTTTAACAAAACTTGTGCTAAAATGAAACATTTTAGTGAAAACCGCATGTTTCTATCTCAAACCGTCTAGAAGTTATGGGCAGTTGAAATGAGGGAAAATATAGATGGACACCCAGTATTTCTACTTTTTCCGACAAAGTTTATTAGCATTTGGGTTGAATTTCCACTTGTTTATTTTTTCCCTCCTCACCTTCCAGCCAAATACAAATTCTTGGAACGGCTGATCGTAGCATTAGAGTCCAACGTTGCCAGTTGTGGTCGAGTTCAAATATAAACTAACATTTCAGCTAATTCATTTTTCTAGGATTTTATGTGAGTTTGTATCTCTTCAGAAAAATATGTCAGTCGGTAGACATTGTATGACGTTATGACTACAAAATAACATTCGCAAGACTATTCTAGGTATGGTGGATGACGTAGCATTCTAGGTTCTATTGATGATGAGAAGACGGTAAAAGGTGGAGGATCAACTACACGCGTAGTTTGGAGAGAAAAAACCATACTATATAATGTAGGATATAAGGAGCTTTACCACTTATGGATCCATTGCGTGGAGTAGTAGAGCTAGCCTATTGACGACTAGAGAAAACCTCTTCAAAATTCAAAGACTAGCCTGTATATGCATTACAGGAGCAATGAGAACATGCCCAATGGCAGCCATGGAAGTTATTCTCAAGCTCACACCACTACATATGGTGGTGGAAGAAGGAATGGTATCCAAATACCATTACCAGACTTGGAAAGAATGCCATCCAATGGTTCACAGTCGGCTCAAAAGCAATAGAAGGAACTGGGATAGGAGTGTATGGGCCAGGGACCAAACACTCTGAAAACCCCCAAGTATCTTTCGAACGAAAATTCACGCCATAAGAAAGTGTGCCCAGTTCAATATTGATAAAGGGTATAGAAGGCAAAGGATTGTCATAATGTCGGATAGTTAAGCAGCCATTAAAGCTCTGAGCTCTTGTTTAATCAGTTCAAAAATAGTGCGGGAATGTCTAGGCAAACTCAATGAACTGCTGTGGATTCCAGGATACACTGGAATAGAAGGAAATGGGACTGGAAGGAAGGGACTGAAACACAAATCAAATCAAATATTCTTGAGCTCGAAAAACATCCCAAAGTTTCGACCATCATTTAACTTCAAACATACGTAGCTCAGAATTTTAATGATAATGGTATCTAACGTAGAGTTATTCCATATGGTTAAGTTTAGGCAAGTTATCTTTTTGATTTTCATTGATACATAATATATTTTAAACGGAAGGCAGTTTCACTGAGACAACATGAAAATGTCGTATGTGGACCTAATGAAAACACACATCGTTGGAGAATAACAGAAATTAAAAGGGAGACCGTCATTACATGTGGTCGTTTCGATAATGACGTTCACTTAGATAACGTTTACTTATACTGTTCATTATGACTGCAACAACAAACCGTTGTTGTTAAAATAATATGTAAAATTAACAAAGACAAATATTGAAGGGTTCATTAAATCGTGCACAGTTTATATCAAAATTGCCTTCACTAAACTAAAAGATAAACCAAGTTTCCGCAGCCTATGTACAGTGGCGTAATTAGTGGGGAGGCAGTATATTACCACCCCGGAGTAATACAATGTGTCCAATTACATCGGGCAAGATTTTTATTGTTAGTTTTATGAAAAAAGTTATTGTTTATAAAAAGTTCTGCATGGTTTATAGCTCACGTTACAACTATCAAATATGAAAATTTTCAACCCTATACAAGGTTAATCGGAAAACATAAATTTTTTGGAAGAGAAGAACCTTTATTTTTCACAATATCGACAATCGTTATAAAAAAATTATTCAAATTGAAAACAACGGTAAGAATATTATTCATGTCATAAAAAAAACTTTTTTTTTCATAAAGTCTTCTCTGTAAGTGCAAGCAGTAGCGGTTAGTACATAAGCGCTGCAGAGCTCCCAAAAAATCTTCTAATTAACTAAAATATTTCCCTTTATCAAATATAAAATTTATAATATATTTTGTAAGGTATTCGCATTGTCATAATGATAAGAAAAAAACAAGCCACTGAAGCCACATCTGAAATAACAAACAAGCGAAAATAAAGACCACCAGTGGAATAACGAACTTATTTCGCGCGATAATTGGTATTTTATACAGCTGGGCCATATTAACGTGCTCTGCGAGCACTTTAAAACACCCCCGCTGCACACTTTTCTCCATTGACTGTCTAAAACCAAGCCGTGATCATGCGTGATTTTCTCTCTTAAAATCGCTACACTTAGTCCAGCGCAGCGAGGCATACAGTACGGTTGGATTTAAGTCCCACGGAGCGGGTGTTTTTGTTTCTGTGTATTGTTGACAATTATTATATAAACTGTGAACTATGGAGGTGGTCTTCAATTTAATTAATGTAAAGAGATTTTTTAAATATTAATATGAAGAAAAGATAGAATTAAAAGCCAAAGGTAGGCCATTACCAGATATCACTATTGAAAACAACTAATGTAAGTAGAGGAAAAAGTTATACACGTAAATTTAGTAGAGATATTCATTCAAAAAACGAATGGATTTGTGGATGTAACAAAAAAAATGATTTATATTGTTTTTCCTGCTTACTTTTTGGTGGCGATAAAGCTTGGACGGAAATAGGAGTCACGGATCTAGAGCATTTGAGTTTGAAAATAAAAAGACACGAAAATTCTAAAAGCCATCTTCATAATTGTATGGACTAGGGTGAACTAATATTATGGCTCAATTAGATTCGGCTTATTGGTTAAATATACAGAAACATAATGAAAACGTGTCGAAGAATCGATATATTTTATCAAACATTATTAATTGTGTTAAATTTTGTGGATCTTTTGAATTGGCTCTTCGGGGACCTAATGAGAGCGATACTTCCGAGAATCCGGGAATATTTCGTCCAATATATTAACACGGAAGGCGGAGAAAGGACGATAAAATCGATGGGAGACCCCCTTACAAGGTTTTTTTTTTCAAAAATTGCAGAACACCTTTAAATTTTTACCACGTCCGCCACTGGGTGCAAGCATAATACAATTATTGATGTTGATTATTTAAGTCTAAGCTAAACTGGGATTGAAAAAATCTGTGAAGTAGCAGTTTTGTCTACACGTCTACATTCAATTCAGGATCTATGTATAGGTATGTATGTATACTTGGGTGACATTCACTGAGACCTATTAGATCCACTGTGCCCTCTTTATTTCTGAGAAAAGTCTCAGATACTGTAGTCCTGATACGAGGTGAAGCTACCTGTCCGACACAAAAATTTGAAAAAATTGATCTTCACGATCATATTTTTATATTACTTGGATGGTTCATCCTGTATTGGTTTTGCAAGGGACACGAAATTTATTACTCTGCCGCATTTATGAATAAACTATGGTAGTTCCTTTAGACATATTTCGAAGGAAACTTAGGATATCCGCAGGGTTCAGTTTAGGCAAGTGTCCCGTATCTATCCAGTAGTCTCCTAGATCCACAGAATCTACATTATTCTTGCTCCACTAGTTAGAACTTTTTGCGAGGTGCTCATTCAGAAGACCACACTCACCAGGAAAAGCTCCCCCAAGTCATAGGAGACCATATCCTAGACAGGCACCAAGAAGGCAACCGCCCATGGACTAATGTAGCTACAGAAGGTCACCCTTGCCACCGAGATAAAGGATACCTTCCCCAGAAAGACAAGCCCATTCCCAGGACAAAAGAGACTACCGAAGCCAGCCGCACAAGACCACAGCTCCAAAAGGGATAGAAGGCTTTATCAGAAGTCTGGATCTTTTGGATTAAAATATAGATGTAGGGCATACACAAAAAATCTGACAGGTCTCATTGTGTAGTGAATTGGCGCCCTTGTAATCTAATCTAGCCGACATAATGAATATATTCCATTTGGCTCTTCCATACTGCAGTGTCAGTCTTACTCTGGAATTTATTCGTTCTCACCTGGCTCTAGTTTCCCACGATATTTTTGTTTGCGAGTCTCGTCTCGTCTCGTTTTCGAGAGTCTCGCAAAAGTCTCGAAGTATCGCATATAAAAATGCCACATATTAATTGATTATTCTAATTATCGCGAATGTTGACATACATTTCATAAATTCCCATAAAAGCGAACAGTCTGTGTTCACACTAACATTGCCTGGGAGAAACGATTTTTTTAAAATATTTGTTTTAAAATTGCAAGTCCGCATAATAATTTTGGTTATCGCAATAAGTCACGATTATCATCTTTAAAAATAAGGCCATAAATTTGATTACTCCAAAGAAATATAAAAACTATTTAGCAGCATGGGCATAGACATACAAAAGGACGTCGGACAAACCCTTAATCCGGCTTTATTTTATGGTTTTATTGTTTACATCTGGATACATAAAAATAATGGCTATATTATGTTGGTGGTGTGAAATAATATGGGCCTTCTATTCGTGTCGCTTCTTGATTCAATATTAGTTAGTTCACTTTTGCTTAGGACAGAACGTATTTTTTTAATTATTAAATATATGAATGCGCCCGTAACTATGCGAAAACGGAAGCGAAATGTAGTAATCTTAGTAATCCAGAACTAGAAGAATTGATGTCCTATAAACAGTTAGATTCAGAAGCCTTATTATTAAGTAGTGGAAGCAGTGATGATAGTTATGAACCTCAAGAACAGAAGAAAGAAACAGAAACTGCTAGTGAAACTTCAGCAGATAACGATTCTGTTACTAGTCCAAGCAGCAGAATTACCTATGGATTCAAAATATCCACAAAATTTTTATGTTGGAAAAAAAATTTTCTCTCGGAAAATGGATATATTGGATTTTTTATTAATAAAAAAATAATGCTTTATCAAAACTGAATGTTTTGATAGGTCAACTTTTATATAACCTCCTTAAGTTGTCCCTGCTAGACATCTCAACTTGATATCCCCATTACTAATTCAAAACAAAAATTTTATTATTTGTATTGCATGTATATGATCGATATTCGTTTTTTTTTCTTCTATTTATCTTGTTAGATTATTAGGTTTTTGTTCATTAAAATAAAAATTAGAACTGATTTTATATGTGTATTTTATTTAGACAGGAAACACGAAAATTTTGCGAGACTCTCGCGCGAGACAAGACGAGACTTTTATTGCGAGACGAGACATTCCACTTTTCTTGCGAGACAAGACGAGATTTTTCAAAGTTTCGTCTCGTGGGCATCACTGACGTGGACACACTTGCCAAAAAGATAAAATCACGCCCACGCCTATGCGATTGTTTCAGACGAAAAATTGTATATTTGTAGTTTTGTTTAAGGGAAATACAAAGCAGTCGGCATAACTGGATATAGAAAATGTGATTTAACACTCCGCTTTTGACTGGTACGCTTGGGTTTACAAAGTTTTAAGTTAGACTATGTCTTGAGCAAATGACATAGAAATTTCGAAACAGGACATGTCAATTAAGGCATTTTTTATTCTATAATGCAACGTCAGAGATGAAATTTTAAGCTAAAAAAGGAAAAATGGTTGAATTTTTGGTAGAAAAAGTAAACATAGAAATTGGCTTGCCTTGTACTAATATTTTTTTTAAGAAATATAATTTTTGAACCCTTTAGGCTGCGGTGAGTAGCAAAATTTTTATGCTTGTCAAAAATGAATCAGGATCAGCCACCTCTTCGAATATATGCCCCGATAAGCATTGAATAATATTTCAACAAAAGAACTGAAGAAGGTTGAAATATTTCAAATATTTTGTTTCTTCTAACGAATTTTTGATTAAATGAAAAAAAAATGATTCAATCTTAATAACTTTTATGTGAGACAATTTTTTCCTCATTTTATTTATAAGGCAGGTATTACGTGCAATTGTTTCGTGCCCTTTTTACAAGAAGAGGGTGGATGATCCGTAAAACGCGAGTGGAAAGAAAAATAGAATTTTAGCTATTTTTATCCGTTGGGTCTTGTAGCGGCACGTATAAGACGTATTATATAATAAATTGTAACTTTAAACAAGTAAAATATCATCTTAGTGACTTGGTCGATATGTTTGATGTTAGAATTTTAATATGTAATTTTATTCTCAAAATTATAAATGTTATCTCTTCAAAATGATAAGGTTATGATGAAATGGAATTCACTTCAATTATTCTTCAAATCTCGTATCGTTACTCAACTATAAATTTTGGCGAATGCGCTTTTTCAAGAACATTTCAGAAAGACCGTTTTGTTTCCGCATATGACGAGCGTGGAAAATACAAGAATTTTCCAGAATTAATAAAGACTATATATATACGCGGGTTTTTGAGTGGATTGACAGTAAAAAGAAAGTTAACGGTTAGTTAAGAGCTAGTTCACAGACAGTTTACAGAAGTTCTTAGTAATCGGACAGTGAATAAAATAATGAAGATAAATAGTGTAATATTCAAGTGGTAAAAATAAATTAGAACTATTATACCGAGTGTAAATAAATTAAGTAAAGTGTGTATATAAATTAAGTTCAATACAGTGTGTGTTTCTATAAATAAATCAATAGTAATTAGCCATAATAGTGAGTATAATTTTATCCCACCCCCATTGTAAAAACAATTTAAATGAATAAGAAAACATTACAATATGTATAAATAAACAACCCTATTGTAAGCAATGAAACGGCAGACATACTAGCAAAGCTGGGTCTGAAACTGCATTCACTGGTCCTGAACCAGTATTTGGATATAGACTGCTAGGACTGAGCACCCAAGTGAGGATTTCTCTAAGAAGGACATAGTGAGGAGACTCATAAGGACTGCTGGTCTCTTCACATAAACGGTAATACCAAGAGCACAAAAATCCTAAAGGCTGAGGTGTTGAGGATTCAAAGGTGGTGGTACCTAACTAATCAATCAATCAAGTATCAAAAAGTGCAAAGGACAAAAACAATTTTTAGGTTTTGACATAACTGTATATATTGACGGTGTATTTTAAATTCACTGTAATTTTGTATTGACATATTAAATTAATACAAATTTATTACAGAGAAGAAAGATCAAAATAAAAATGTACTCACATTGAATAATTTTATCAAGTATTTGCTCGATTCTCTTACCTGAAAAAAAAACAAAAATATTATTAACCAATTGATTATGTGATAATTGAAAAAAAAATTATATCAAAATTAGTTGCAATTTTATCACTTTCAACTATAAAGCATAAGAGTAAATTTCAAAAAAGTATACAGTTGTGCGGTAAGTAGAACCGTTTCTGATCTAAAATGCGTGCTGAAAAGTACACTTTTCCGCTTGTTCGTAGAAAATAGTGTGTCACAAGGGCAGAAAATGAACTTTAGCAGCCCGAGACTTAGCTGCACGAGCAAGCCTAGAGAAGCGAGGGCAACTGATAGCGTTTTCTGCATGTCTGACACACAACTTTTTTTCGTCTACCAAATAAACTGCAAAATATCAAAATATAACAAAAAAACTTTGACATACACTGACGTTTAATTAAAAAATTTACGTGAAATGCCAAAGAACTCAAGTGACAGTTGGTGAAAAACTACAAGATCGTGGCGTTAAGAATTTTTGGTGTTCATATGATTGGTTTTCCGGTAAGGTAGGCGAAAAGAATCTTCACAAGTCTCAATATTTTTAGAAGTTTCAATTAACTCCTGGTGTAGGACTACAAATTTTCTGTACACATGTTTTTACATTTATTCTAAAGGGTTAAATGCATATATCTACTGTTTTTTTTTTCTCTAGCTCTATATGTAAAATATAAAAGACAACCCTTGTATCAGCTTATTTTAAAACTACTAATATTATATAAAATTATTGTTGGAAGGTAAAAGACTCGTTCTAACTTTTTTGGGACTTTCGATTAATCGACCATATTTTATTGTCCCACTTCTGATTTTTTAGGTCATTAATTCCACTTCTGATTTGTCTTCTGATATCGCATTTCTAAAGAAAGAACGGAAAATGCATGAAATATTATGCCTTTCATAGCCCTAGGTTTGGTTTCCACATTTCTGTTTATTTTCAAAGTTTCACAACAACCGCAACTCTTTTGATGTGGTCGTTCATATTGCAGCGAATAAAAATCTTTTATGGTTTGGATTTATATTTTTAACGTTTATTTTTTAAATTTAGTAAACAGTGACCGTATGCTAAAGAAGGGATTAATGGAAACTGGATGATAATCAAACGATAAAGTAAATGTATTGAAATAATTCTATTATATCTAGAAACGAGGAAATTATTATATGAAAAGCGGCAAAAATCACAAAAGAGTAGATTAGTATACATCAAATAGCAAAGTTAGAACTATAACTATAGTGGATAAATGCTCAACCATTTATGTGCATGCAGGAATGAAATGGCGGAAAAAAGGCTTTATTCGTTTTGTGGAATCACAAAAGATTGCACAAGAGAGAAAATCGGGAACTGGCTAGATAGGGAACACCAACTCAAAAGGAGGTTGACACAAGGGCACCTCCATACCAAAAGTTTACTGAACAAGGTAGACAAGGATCTCTCAATCAGGTTATTGAAACTGGGTAAGAGACATTTGAAGACAGTTACCGACCTGGTGGCTGGACACTGCACCCTGAGGAAGCATCTGCACAAAATGGGCAAAGTTAGAAGATGTGCAGAAAATGTGAACTCTATGATGAAACACCTACTCACATACTCTGCTAACATGGGAAATGATACAAAGATTCAGTTCAAGTGTCTGGGCTGTTGAGTATAGCCTACATGAATGAATGAATGGATGCCATAAGAAAATCTATCCCTACTATACACTAGTGGCATCCCAAATCAATGTAGAATATAATACTGCAGCCATGTTTGCGGATGATATTGTATCTTAGCAGTAGGAAGAAGCCACGATAAGGCAGCGAATAAACTGAAAGCCACTGTTGACCAGATCTATACTTGGACCAGAGGATAGAGGATACAGTTCAACGAAACAAAGTATGTACATATCAACTTTCCAATGAAAGGATTCAACATATACCTACCTACTATAAACGAAAAAGAAGTTTGGATGATGACGATATTATATGGCAATAAGTATTAAGGAATCATAATAAAACTCTAATAAAACCAGCTTGTGCTGACCGTAGTTCATTGTGACAAGTGACATTTAATAAAAATTTCAATAATACTACAACCCAATCCCTTACATTCACCGTCGTTTGATTGAGACTTGAGTTCTTAGAGGACCGTTTTACTTCACTCCACACCATTTCTATTGGATTCAGTTCATAGTGATAAGGCGGAAGTCTTAAGATGTGAACATAGACGAGGTATGTGATCCCTATATCTTTCTGTAATGCACTCGATTTTTCATTTGGCATAATTGTTTTCAATTGCATTAGAAGTTCATTCTTCAAGTAATCTTCTTTAAAATAAATATCATTTTTATACAGCCACTTCTGATTTTGACGTTTCACCAAATATTTATGAAAGCTTAGTTTTCTGATAAGATGCATTGTCGATTACAATCACATTCTTTTTATTTTTTGGGGGTTTGGATGGATGGATGGACCTCCGTCCATTCCTTCATGGTAATCTTCAATTTTTAATTAGTTTATTTTTAAAAATTTATTTATAGATTTATTATACAGGTTGTAACTACACTTATACAATTAAACTTAATTTAATTGAACATAGAATTAAGGACCGGAACACGCAATTAGCAACCGAACTATTTAGAAGTCTATTCAGAAGTCTCTTTAAATCTGAAATAAAACGTTCTTATATGATAACTATAACCTTGTGTGAACAAAGGAACTATTTCTGGTAGTTTACTGAAACACTTTTAATTCTTACTGATTCCGCCATTTTGGAAACTTAACTTCAGCATATTTTTTAGCAAAAGTCATGTAATCACGTTCTACAAATCCATCTTTGCTTCCTGCATGGGCTAGAACAAATCTTGGCACTTTTCCACTCGGGAGTATTTAAACACCCTTTTGGAAGCCATAAACCTTTTGCGGTATCAGTTCCAATATAATATTGTAAGAAATAGGCTGCGTGACATTCACTGAGACCTAAAAGATCTATTGTGCCCCCTTATTTCAACATAGATACCAAGGAAAGTCTCACGAGACTAGGAGCTTCTTTAGACCTATTTCACGTAGGATATTTAGGATCTCTGCAGGCTTTAGGTAAGTGTCCCTCTTCTATTCAGTAGTCTCCTAGGTGTTTTGCCCTAGAAATCTGAATTGCTGTGTGATCCGCAGTATGTGGATGGAGGTTTCTTCCTCCATACCACATAATCTAGTCTAAGCCCTACTAGATCTTTCCAATAGTCAGATCTTCTCTTTTTTTCGGTTTTGTCTATTTCTTCTAATATTACATTGGAGCTGATACCTCAAAAGGGTGTTTCAGTCTCCCTCTTTGCTAGTTTATCTGCCATTTCATAGACTGCCAAAAAAGACTATCCTCAATAGGAGAACTCGATAGAGTATCGCTGGTCTGGATCCCTGGCCATTCTGGCATGGTTGGCAATGAGAAGGCAGACTCTCTTACAAGGGAGGGTGCCGCACGTGTTTTTATCGTACCAGAACCTACAATTGGCATCGCAATAAGGTAGAACATGATATTCAAACTTCTAAAGAATATTTTGATGAAAATGTGCATCAGAAAATGTATTTTTTTCCCTTCTGTGACTAACCGATTCAATAATTTGTTTACGGTGATTGCACATTTAATATACACCTTCAAACCGCGAGGCCTAACAATCATTTCGCGTTTTGTTGGTAAACGAAATTATAAAAAAATAATTTTTGGTCGATGCCATTTCTCTGTCAAACGGTTTTTTGTTCGAATCATTCGATGACAAAATAGAAAATTTGAATGTTTTATATTCATATTCATCGGCCAGCAAAAAAAGCTATAAATCCTACAAATTCGAAAATTACAAAAGCAATCATCGATGTCACAAACGAGAGACAATAACAACGAACAGTGGTGGAGCAAACAATTTCAGGTAGACAATGCTCCCATTTTATTGATTTTAAAGACAGAAACTGGTTATAAAGAAAAAACAAGGAATGAATTTAATTCAACACGGTGCCCATCTTCTACCTTGCTTTAACTCATTACCCTAAATATGAAACTTCCTAGATATAATCAGCACTAAATATGGAAGAGTGCTTATACAGTGTTTCTTCCAAAAAAGAAAAGATAGAATCCTCATACGAAGGCTTCGAATTGGACACCCCCTCCTTACACATGGACATCTAATGACTTCCGAAAATCCCCCAATATGTCAATATTGCTCTGAGCCAGTAGTTACGGTGAAGCACATCCTGTAAGAAGGTGTTCACTACCAAAATAAGTGACATGTCCATAATATGAGCAATGGCTTTCAAGAAATGCTTAGCCTTCAAAGCCAGCAATCAGACGTATGAGTTTCCTTCAAGACATAGGCCTGTATTCCAGAATTGAATATACTAAACAGGGACACAACAGTGAAGAGCAGCTGACTGTATCTTTCTCGCTCGGGTACACTCGGCGGTCCCGAGTTCACCCGATCGAGCCTTTCACCTCAGAGCGTGACGGATCAGCCTAACTTACTACCTACGGAAAAATCTGTGTTGGAATGCTTATATTTTTTTGTATTCTTCTTTTATCTCGAGAACAAGTTTGACCATTTTAGTGTGGCAACACTGTTGGTGATGGAATATGACACTTGTTCACAGAAGCACTCTCAGCGTGATTGACGTTTTGTTCTGTGATCTGTGACCTTAGGCGTCTTTGGCTGAGCATCTTGTTTGTTTTGTCCGTTTGTGAGGTTATTGTTGTGTTGTATGTTCATTTTTCTTCGAAAACTTAAAAACAGCATACAAATACAATGGAGCATAACCTCAAATTTGATTGACTTTTGTTTTGTCATACAAAGAACCACAGTTATACGGATTTACTATGATAAAACAAGTACTTACATGATTGGTCTGCTCAAGGTTGATAGTTGCCTTTTCAGGGGACCAAAACATATCTGAAGTGTGTTTTATTTTTACAGTTATTCAAGGAAAACCAAAAAATGTAAATTTTTAATTGGCTGTAATAAGTTTATTTTTAAAAATATCAAAAAATGATATGATGTAAAAGTTTATTTGGTTTGACATTGGCGAGCTTAGTATGTTTTGATGAATCGAAAATGATCGATTATTTCAGAGAATCGATTATATATTTTAAAATTCCCAGTGCATGGTGATTTTGCTTTTATCTAACTTTTATTTTAACATAACATTGTGTGAGGGTCCGCCGCTGCTGTACGTTATTATTTTTCACAAAATTCGATTAAATATTGCAATTTTCTTCGCACCATCAATCAGAACAATTTTCAGATGCCGTGCAAAAACAATTCATTTGAATTATACGGGCCTGTATAAACCGAGAGCTTTTAATTTTTTTTCCCGAATTTATGTTTTTCATTAAACGATCTTTTGTCAGACATCGTTCCTTTTAATTTATGTATCTTTTCAAAGGCTGTGAAATGAGAAGGGCAAACAGAGAAATATACCTTATTCGACATTTGTGGATCAATGACTCGTTAACGTAACGATTTTTTATTAATATAGGCTGTCGGAGAAATCATAAATCATTGCAGAAACATAAGCAATTCACATAAATTCTTTTTTCTATAGTCGCGTGTAAAATGACTAATTACTATATTCAAATGAAATCGTAAAGTCGACAAATGCAGAGGATTGTTACTTTACGCTCTTTTTCGCTCGCTTATTTAATCAAACCACGCCCTCCGAATTAACTCAATTGGTGAATATTTAACAATTTATCAGATTAAAAATCAAATAAAATTATATGAAAATTGTCAAAAATTTTGATATATGGTCAAAAATGGGAAACAATTGTCAAAAATTGTCAAAAACTGTCAAAAACTGTCAAAAACTGTCAAATACTGTCAAAAACTGTCAAAAATTGTCAATAATTGTATAACGTTTGAAAAATGGTCGATAATTGTCAAAATTTTTAAAAAAATTGTCAAAAATTTTGAAAAATTGTCAAAAATGGCCAATAATTGTCAAAAACTATCAAAAATGGTCAAAAACTATCAAAAATGGACAATTATTCTTAAATAATTGTCAAAATTTTTAAAAATAGTTGATAATTGTCAAAAATTGTTAAAGTTTTTGGAAAATGGTCAAAAATTTTGAAAAATTGTCAAAAATGGTCAATAATTGTCAAACTGGTCGATAATTGTCAAAAACTTTAAATATTTTTTGAAAAATGGTCAAACATTTTCAAAAATGGTCAATTGTCAAAATTTTTTTAAAAATTTGAAAAATGGTGAAACATTTTTAAAAAATTGTCAATAATGGTCAATAATTGTCAAACACTATCAAAAATGGACAATTATTGTCAAAATTGTTAAAATTTTGAAAAATGGTCGATAATTGTCAAAAACTATCAAAAATAGTCAATAATTTTGAAAAATTGTCGAAAATGGCCAATAATTGTCAAAAACAACCAAAAATGGTCAAAAATTGTCAAAAACAGTCAAAAATGGACAATTATTGTTAAAAGTTATAAAAATCTTGAAAAATAGTTAATAATTGTCAAAAATTGTTTAAGTTTTTGAAAAATTGTCAAAAATTTGGAAAAATGGTCCATAATTGTCAACAATTGTCAATAATTATCAAAAATGGTCTAAAATTTTGAAAAATTGTCAAAAATGGTCAAAAACTATCAAAAATTGTCAATTATTGTTAAAAACTGTTAAAATGGTTAAAAATTGTCATCATTTTGAAAAATTGTCAAAAATTATCAAAAATTATCAAAAATTTGGAAAAATGGTCACTAATTTTGAAAAACAGTCAAAATGGTCAATAATTGTCAAAAATGGTCAATAATTGTTAAAATTTTGAAACATGGTCAATAATTGTCCAAATTTTTTGAAAAATAGTCAATAAATATAATACGAGCCGTTTCCGAAAATCGATTTAAACACATATTTTATAAAATCGATTAACATACCTGACAATATTCTTGACCTAAAAGTCTGAATCAGACAGGAAATGCAGAACGTAACACCTGCTATGTTACAAAATGTTAAAGATGAATGTATTACCAGGTTAAGCCCTTGTTTAGTGGTGAATGGGGAACTATTTCAATATTAACCGTACAGGGTAGCCCATTTAGCGAGATAACCGGCTGTATCTCGGAAAGTATTTGTCCCAGGTTGTGGGGAAAAATATTGATAATAAAAGTGGCCAAGAGAAATAACTGGAAATTAATTTCTACATAAAAATTTCACCCATAGGGGGCGTTACTGCTATGTAAAAATCTAAAATTATTATTATCTCAGAAAATCACAGAATGACCTATAACATTGATATCATCATTTGAAAGCCCGTTCAATACAGCAGCAAGAGCAGATATTGAAGAAAGAATTAGAAATGCCATTCGCAGCCTAAAACCAGCGGAAATAGAAGCGGCCGTTTTTTCTTCTCGAGAACGTCTAGAGGGATGTGTCAATAATAATGGCAGGCAATTTGAACATTTGCAAAGGCAATACAATGAGTTAAAATAGATTTTTTTTGCAGCTAACATGCTTACTGATCATCGTATTTCATCGTAATTTTTCACATTTTTTTCGATAAGCCAAAAACGAATAGATATCAAGATGCGGTTTTCACTAAAATATAAGAAATTTAAAGCTGCATCAGAATATGTTACTAAAATAGTAACGTTTCATTTAATTTTTTTAATAAAATCTCAAAAATAAGGAATCGCTGAATAAAGCGACCTCTAGTTACATAGCAGTAAAATTAAAAGTTAAATTTTGAGGTTGAAAATACTTTCTCTTGGCCACTTTTACTATGAATATTTTTCCCCAAAGCCTGGGACAAATACTTTCTGAGATACAGCCGGTTACCTCGCTTAATAGGCCACCCTGTACATTTTCTTTGGTTTCTTTTTGTTAGAGTGTACGTTTATTCTTCATCAATTATTTTGTAAATAATAAATTGTCATGAACAGTTTTTGCTTTTTTGTCCACCTTGTACCAATTTGAATCAACTTGTGATACATTTTTGGAATTATTTCAGCAAATTGAAAAAAATCAACCTGTTTCGGGATTGTTCCATATTAGTCTATTCAGCTATATTGTTACTTTATGAACGCACTGTATATTATAATTCCAAATTACATTACATTACATTAATAAAATAGATTTTCCTGCATTTTGTATGCAAAAATGTCTTTATTGTCATCAAAGACCGAATTTCAAACTGGCTTTCAAATGATAGAACCTCTTAAGCGAATTAACTTTCCTTGGCGTACGTAAAAGTTTTCCTCTTTTTAATGAATTTTCAACTTTTTATGTATAAAGCATTCGGATAGGCTTTAAATCATTTTTGGAATATTAACAGTTTCAAATTTTTTTTTCATGCCCATAATTCTTATCAAAATAAACGCGAAACATGTGTTAGGAACAACATTTTTTCGACGAGTGGGCGGAAAATTAGAAAAATGTAATTTAATAAGACATAGAATAACTAGATACAAACTAACGAGTTTATTAGTTTGTTACCTTCTGGTAACCATTAATACATAAAAAGTAGAACTTTCTAACTAAAATTCCCCAAAAAGTTGAAAACAAGACAATTGTTCAATCACCGCCACCTAGCGACCATTAAAACTACTGGAATAAAACGATGATATATTTTATCTTGAATTTCCTTTCAATTGATACTAAGTTTGTCAAAATCCATAAAGCGGAACAAAAGTTATAACAGTTTTATTGAGTCAGCTTTCCCACTCACCCCTACCAGTTATTTTACAAGATAGAGGAAAAAGTACTGAAGCAAACTCACGTAAAATGATCAAATGATTAGGAATATTTAAATTACGTGGTACTATACGGTACATTTATTATAGAAAAATGATGTTTTTGTGTTATTATTGTGAACTACGTCCTCTAGCGGTGGAGTAGAAAACTAGCAGTTTCTCGTATGCGAGTTTGTGATACGTATTTTTTTCTTTAAGCTGTACGATAAATAGTTTCTGGGATACTCTACCTATACACACCTATAGGTGTGAAAAATTGTCAAAAATGGTCAAAAATTGTCAAAATTTTGAAAAAATGGTTAATAATTGCCAAAAATTTGGAAAAATGATCAAAAACTGTCAAAATTTTGTAAAAATGGTTAATAATTGTCAAATATTTTCAAAAATTATCAAAAACTTTCAAAAATGGTCAATAATTGTCAAAATTTTTGAAAAATAATTAAAATTTTCGAAAAATTGTCAAAAATGGTCAATAATTGTCAAAGACGGTCAATAATTGTCAAAACCATTCAAAATTCGTCAAAAATTGTCAAAAATGGTCCAAAAGGATCAATAATTGTTAAAATTTTGAAAAATGGTCAAAAATTGTCAAATTTTTCGAAAAATTGTCAAAAATTGTTAAAATTTTTAAAGAATGGTCAATAATTATAAAAAACTGTCAAAATGGTCAATAATTATTGAAAATTGTCAAACTTTTTGAAGAATTGTCAAATTTTTTGAAAAATGGTCAAAATTTTTGAAAAATTGTCAAAATTTTTGAAAAATTGTCAAAAATGGTCAATAATTGTCAGAGCCTGTCAAAAATGCTCAAAAATTGTCAAAAATGGTCAATAATTGTTAAAATTTGGAAAAATGGTCTAAAATGATCAAAATTTTTGAGAAATTTTAAAAAATGAACAATAATTGTCAAAATTGGTCAATAATTGTCAAAAATGGTCAATAATTATTAAAATTTGAAAAAATTGTCAAAAATTGTTAAAATTTTGAAAAAATGGTAAATAATTGCCAGATATTTTAAATTTTTTGAAAAATTGTCAAAAATGGTCAATAATTGTCAAAGACGGTCAATAATTGTCAAAATTCGTCAAAAACTGTCAAAAATTGTCAAAATTTTTGAAAAATGGTCATTCTATTGTGCATAAGAAGCAAGCTTCTGTCCGACGACCGCTCACCTTTTTTCCACTAGTTTCAATTTTTTGAGGTGCCCATTCAGGCAGTCTTACTCTGATTTATGCATTTATTTGTTCTCACCTGGTTGTAGTTTCCCACTAGATCTTTCCAATGATCAAATATTCTCTTCTTTTC
The DNA here is from genome assembly GCA_947563755.1 of Lochmaea crataegi. Taxonomy (NCBI): domain Eukaryota; kingdom Metazoa; phylum Arthropoda; class Insecta; order Coleoptera; family Chrysomelidae; genus Lochmaea; species Lochmaea crataegi. The sequence continues at coordinate 17,400,091 of OX387433.1, forward strand.
GGCGATTAACAACGAGATAAAAAATATATTTTTCCCAATTTTTTGCTTATTACTCTCATCATATGCTCTAAAACTCAATTTGAAAGGAACTAAAATGTTGGAAGACTTTGTTTCTTTCCATTGATAACATCTTTTTTTGGTTCTTTGTAACTGTTTAAAAATTTAACTAGTTCATTATCTCGTTATAATGTACCAAAATTTCGAATTTCGTCGAAATCTGAAACCTTTATTTTCGCGCGTTTCTGTCTCAGGTCTCTTGCAAATGACATGAATTTCTCGACACGAAAACGATTCAAGCTAGCGGTTTAAACGCATCACTAGCCATCAGTTAAACTTTTATTTCGAAATTCTGATTGAAATTCTCTAATTGAATTCAACACTGTTGACTGACATCAGTGAACTAGTATCGGACCCGCCGCTCCAATTCTCCATTAGCGTTTTATTTATTCCATTAGAGAAATATAAGGTGGTATTTATTTGTAGTTACAAACGTGCAAATTACTGTAACGTGAAATATCCCACTTCTGAATTGTATTTTTTTACATTTAAATTTAATTTACTACCCCGTACAATATAATTGCTCGAAAATGTAGATATTTTTAGATTATTTTTCATTCTAACAACTGCACCTCTAGTTGCCTAAATTAAATATACATTCATAGAGTTTCTTTTGAGTATTTTTGTTTTCAATATATCACCGGAAGGACGTCCCCATATAAACTTTTGCTCAATGAAATTATTATTATTAATGAATAAGACAAGTATGATCGAGACATGCGATTTAACTTGGACAGACAAAAACTGAGTAAAATCGTATCGAGATTTGCCCTAGAACTAAGTTGGTGTACGTCGAAGTTCGAGCAGCTGCATTTAATTCTATAATCTCTTTACGTCTGGAGAAACAACCTCAAGAACAAAAATGAAAACAAAAAACAGGAGCTGTCGACGATTTGCACCAAGTCGTCTTCTCTTTTAAACTTTTCTATACCGTTGCCATGTTGTGCGGTATAAAAACTAGTCGAGCATTATTAGAAAATTTTACTGTTTCTACAATAGAAGGAATTTGAGAAAAATCGTTTGAAAGAAATAAAAACCGGATAAATGGATAAACATAATAGTAGGTTATTGTTTCGATTTAATTCTTGGATACTGCTACATACATGATTACATTGAAGTAAAAGATTCGTTCTTGAGAGGACACTTTAAATTATCTAAAATAATAGGGTTTGCGCGGACCAAAATTCTATAGACCATCTTATTAAATTCCACTAAAGGTGTTATGAAGACTATTGAACTATCCATTTGGGGAATCATCATGTTGGATAGTCAAGCAGCCAATAAAGCACCGAGTTCTTGAATAATCAGTTCTAAAATGGTATAAGAATGCCTAGGGAATCTCCAAGACACACGGGAATAGAAGGAAATCAAATAGCAGATGAACTAGCAAAAGAAGGGGCTAAAACACCCTTTTACGGTATCAGCTCCAATGTAATATTGGGAGATCACTGATCTAGTAGGGCTGACAATCAAAGATACTTTTGAAAAACTACAACCAGGAGAGATCAAATGAATGCCTGAGCCAGAGTAAAACTGCAGGACACTGGGCACTGGGCACTCCATTAAGCTCAAACTAGTGAGACAGGAAGAATGTAGGAAAAAACCTAAATTATCATATTTGCGATGTACTTAGCAATTCAGAATCCTAGGGCGCAGCACCTGGATAGAAGAGGAACACTTACCTAAACTGAAACCTACATATATTCTAGAATTCCTTCAGGAAATGGGTCCAAAGGAACTACTAAGAAACTAAGTAGAAGTAAGGGGGCTCAATGCGAGTTTGGCTGTCTTTGATCATTGTTGCGCTGCATGAACTACTGCTTGCTTCTTTTGCATGTATGTTTAGCTTAGGTTATGGAGTGGAGGTTAAATTCTAACCTCCACTAACCTAACCTAACCTAAGGGGGCTCAATCTTTTAGGCTCAGTGAATGTCAACCCAATTGACATAAATCCATGCTGGGAAAATCAATCAATAGTACAAGAATCTATAAAAAACTATATTGTCTCGTCCACAGTGTAGTCAACTCACAATAACAGTTTTTTGTTCAAATTAGTCAATAAAAACACTGGTATAGAATTCAACTAAATAGTTTCATGATCAAGGCAATGATGTATGTACATGAATTCCTCTTTAAATTATTCGAAATGGACCTTTCGTTTAGAAGTTAAGACGAGTGTAAAAAAGAATAAAGTAAGAAAAGTGCCGAGATGTGAGCTTACTCTTTATGCGAATGCGGGAAGAATCGCTGGATGATTATTAATAGCATGAAATTAGTCTTTATTTTATTGTTTATAGTTTATAGGTTAGCGTAGTTTCTATGGTAAAATGATATTGATTAATTTTTTTATTCAAAATGTTTTAAAATTTAACAAGCTTGACATTTTTCGACGACACACTCATAGAAAGACTTTCCATCAATGTTCATTTTGATGCAAATATTTACAATTTTTCACGTCCATAAAATTTACCTCAACAACCCAGCCCAGCTTTCTAGGCTCTAGAAAACATGGGTACGATCGGAGGGACTAAATATTAGTCCTAATAAAATGACAGTAATGGCATTAGACTAAGACTACGAAGAAAATTGTAGAAATTAGGAAAGAGGTTGGATATCTTGTGGTATGAATTGACTCACAAGTTACCCGTCACCAACATTTGGGAAAAGTAATAAGATAGCCAGACGCTTCTTTGGGAAAAAATGGGGGCTAAAACCTAACAAACTGTATTGGCTATATAACAAGGTGCTAAAGCCCGTTTCTTTGGTATGTTAGCAGTAGATTCAGCAAGGAATGGTCTTGATGAGACTAAGCAAGGTACAAAGACTTGTCTGGGAATCAAAAGCAATGGAAGTACTATTAGATCTGATTCCCATGTAATAAAGGGAGAACCAAGACTAGGTATCCATAGAATGGAAAACATGATCAGCTGCCTAAACGCTAGATTAGTACTCATGAAGATTTAAGAGTTATGTCAAAGGAAGCATTAGAACAGACTATAAAATCATACGATATTCCTTTAGTAGTTCATTCGAGATATAGATTATAGAGAGGAAGGAATGGACTAACAAAGATATCAGTACCATTAGACAGGGACAGACATGGTACATTGATGGGTCCAAAACTGGATATAGCAATGGGGCGGGAGTATTCTTAAAAAAAGCAGATTATTCCAGGCGGAGGTATACATGATTTTGCAATGCAGATCTTTGTTATTTCAAAGAGTCAAGCGACATTGCAATCTCGAGCCAGAAAATGGCGTCTAGATTAGTATGAGATTGCATCCAAGATAAAAACACGTTAACCGAAAGATACCAGGTCACCAGGGTATCGAACGAACTTGCAAAATGAGGGTAAGAGATACACAACCTAAACCAACAGATTCTTGGTATACCAAAAACTGTATACCAAAAACTGTATAAGTTGAGAAGTGGAGAAAAAACATTAAAATTACAGAGTGAACATTCCAAGATAAAGCATGGGAAAATAACCATGTACATGTAAAAATGAACTACCCACCCTGTGCAGTAATCACTTGAGAATTATAACAGGTTTTATATCTGGTTGTGCACCACTAAAGGAACAACTGCATAAATATACTGTACACATGCGCGACATTTGATCGAGAAAGATTGTTACTATTTGGCCAATCATAAGATTGGCTGATTTATATAGCGAATACAAGGCTAAGAATTTGTACAAACTGGTGTAGGGACAAACGGGGTCATACGGAAAATCAGAGTAAGAATGCATTAAGCCATTCGCTTCTCTTTGTATATTAATATTTACATTTATTTATTCAACCTCTCCCGTATTATAAACAATTCCAGGTTATTATAAATCAATAGAACTGATTATATCGAACCCCAGGGGCACATTATATAAACTGACAACTAAATATAATAAATTTGTAACTAGTAGGGATTTTCAAAAGTGATCAAATTATCATTCAATATTGTAGAATTCAATATGTTGTTGATGTTTCGCCAATTATTGTATTAACAATAGCTATATAACGAATTTATATTTTCATACACTAGTTCGCCATATTTATTTCAAGTGAAATCATTCGGGAAAAGAAGAAATATATGGAATTTGAACAGTGAAATAGATAAATGCTTATTGTCTCACTTCATTCAGTTAATCATTTTCAAACGTTTGAAAAAATCAATACGGAGTAATGAAAAGGAATGGGATCAATCACCAGTAGCATACTTGGAAAGATTACCATTAAACGGTATAGAGGTGGTTCTAAAACAATAAAAGGGATTAGTACGAATATAGGAGTGGATCGGCCAGGTTTTTTTTTTCGGGTCGAGATGGGAAACTCATGGGAAACAGTGCTGGACTCATCCCTACCAACCAAACCCACCTCAAACTCGCCGTTACCCCGCTTCGGAATCACTACCCTCGCACACTCTCCGCTCACACCGTCGTCTTCTCCCTACTATCACTCCTACCTCTCATGACATATCGAGTCCTTCTCTCCCCCTAACCATACACTTTACTACTCCACTCACCTCCATCCATTCCTCCTCCCCCCTCAACATCATCTCCACCATGTTCTCCCAGTACACCACATCCCCTAGTTTCCTCTCCAACTTCTTCAGCACTTCCTCGTTCCTCCAGCATCTAAACACATGCCCCACATCATCCTCCACTTCACACCTCTCGCACACTCCAGTCTCTCCTTTCCCAATCTTGTGGAGGTACCCTTCTCTCGACCCATGTCCAGTGAACACCTGTGCCAAGAAGTAGTTCGCGGCACTTAATGAAGTTTTTGGTTTAGGGAATAATTAATTTATTACATACTTTTTGGTCACACTGTATATTGTATTTATGTTCTATTTTGTATAATTATATTTCTGTGTATATCTACAGTATTAATAACTTGGGTGTGATTCCTCATAAATTTTTTTTTAATTTTTTTTTGTTTCTGAACAAATAACGTGTGTTTCACTTTAACCGATTCATATTTTAGTGAGATAAACATCAATTTCGTGTATAACGACATTTTAATAACCAAACAATCGTTTTTTGACTGTCTCGCTACCCTTATTTCAATTCTCACACTATTCACCAATGTCACAGAAATGTTGCGACATCCTTTTTCTTTCTTTGAGAACGCGCATGTTGCACGTCTCATTAAAGTGATAAAAGACGCTTCTTGTAATGTAGCATGTCGTCTCAGAGGTTCCTAGATCCGCCCACCGACAACTTTCGAAAACAGTTAAAGCCAGAATTAGACTATGTGATGCCAACAGAACTTGAAACGTGGGGACCGCAAACAACAACCATAATGACAGGTTTAAAAATAACAGCTGTCAGCGGAATGTGTTACCTGATAGCGATAGTTTTTGTGGAGAAGGTAGTTGATCACATGTTGACAGGATGTAAATGTGATACAATGATAAGTATTTTACACATTTACTAGCCGAATTTATCAAATTTAAGATGTATACAGGGTATTACCTCCTTAATATAAATTACTGAATAGTAAAACTGTACTGATAAACACACTTGTGAATTCTCCTAATATTAAACTCGAAAAAATTATTCAAAAACAGTGACCGTTCAACTAAGAAGAAACAACTGCTTCCCCGGCTACAGCAAACCATAATGGTTGGTTAAATCTTGTAGAACATACCGACCCCGTTGGACTTAAAAGTGTATGTCGGTGCATATAGCCCGGGAAGTAGTTGTTTCTTCTTAGTTGAATGAAAAATACATTTATTATTCGATATCTATTGGTAACACGCTTTACTAAATACGAAAATTTAACAGCAAACTGTAATAATACTTTAATAATGGAATTATTCTATGAAGCAGAGTGTCGTTATGAAGATGTAAAGTCTGGTACTGGTACTCCATCTTGGTATGATTTTAGGCTCCATCCACTGATACCTATTGAGTAAGAGTAAAGTAAAAGATATTTTAAATTGATTTGATTTTACAACATTATCTGTGTAGTGCTCCTAGAAATTATAAATAAAAATATTCACACTATCTCACGTATAATATGAACCGAAGAGAATAAAACCTTTCAACTATAAAACTACTTTTCACATAAAATCATAAGTAGAGTATGCTCGTAAAATCACATATATGGAATATTCTCAAACTGATGCAATTCTCGTGACACGCCATAAAATATGACGGAGTAAATTTCTAGTACTAATTTCATATTCTACAATCAATATCGCAAATAAAAATAATTCAGAATTATAAGAGTTATGAAGCAAGTTGCTTCGAAGTAAATAAAATTTAGAAAGGGTACTATCACTTTTTTTTTAACCAGTCTATTATCAAGATTTTGTTTTTTCCTACATTGGTATGGAACTTCACTTGTATTGGATTACATCACTTGTATTAGATTCGATAATGATACTAGTACAAGGAATGAATACGGAACTTCTCAGTGGTCAAGCAAACTCTCTTCCAGGAGAAAATCGTTGGTTCAAGTATTGATGGACTTGTAAAGGATAATAGTTGGGATTGGCTACTTCAAAAAAGTTAAAAAAAGTTTTTACAAAATTTTCATTATGCCCACGAAAATCTCCATGTTCGACTCTATGGGAATCCATTTAAAAAAAATTAAATGTCGATATAGAGGGCACCACAAGTGGCGCCAAATTTTGAGGTTAGGTCACTATTTTCACTAATTTTGCTATATGTCGTTCTAAACCATGACTAAAAACACCATACGCGGTTTCCACCATCAATTCGGGGCTATACTTGGGGAGGTTGACTGTCGAAAAAAAATGTTTGCATTATAAGCACCCCAAATAAGGAAGATTCCCCGAATATTTTCGTTCCGAGATGATGTCTTGGCGGGTCTTGTATCCCAAAAAAAATGGGGTGAGGGGGAAAGGTGGGTAAATTTAGGGACAAAGAGAGTCCTGTACCCCCTTCACCTGGGCAAATTAAAAAAAATTTAAAAAAAAAAATTTCGGGTCTCCTTATTTTTGACTATACTTGTATATTTTTTTAGGTTGACCCCCCCTTTTTTGGATTCTATAGACGCGGACGATTTTTATAAATCGAATGATTTTTGTTTCATTTCGATAGCTCAAATAATAAAAAAGGTGAGCGGTCGTCGAATTTTTGACAATTATTGACAATTTTTTCAAAATTTTTGACATTTTTTTCAAATTTTAACAATAATTGACCATTTTTGACAATTATTGACCAATTTTGACAGTTTTGATAATTATTGGTCATTTTTGACAATTTTTCAAAAATTTTGACCATTTTAGACCATTTTTCAAAAATTTGACCATTTTAGACCATTTTTCCAAATTTCAACAATTATTGACCATTTTTGACAATTTTTAAGCATTTTTGACAGGTTCTGACAATTATTGACTATTTTTGACAATTTTTCAAAAATTTTGACCATTTTTCAAAAAATTTGACAAATTTTAACAATTATTGACCATTTTTGACAATTATTGACCAATTTTGACAATTTTGACAATTATTGATCATTTTTGACAATTTTTAAAAAATGTTGACCATTTTAGACCATTTATCCAAATTTCAACAATTATTGACCATTTTTGACAATTTTTGAGCATTTTTGACAGGTTCTGACAATTATTGACCATTTTTGACAATTTTTCAAAAATGTTGACAATTTTTAACAATTATTGACCATTTTTGACAATTTTTAAGCATTTTTGACAGGTTCTGACAATTATTGACTATTTTTGACAATTTTTCCAAAATTTGACCATTTTTCAAAAAATTTGACAAATTTTAACAATTATTGACCATTTTTGACAATTATTGACCAATTTTGACAGTTTTGACAATTATTGATCATTTTTGACAATTTTTAAAAAATGTTGACCATTTTAGACCATTTTTCCAAATTTCAACAATTATTGACCATTTTTGACAATATTTGAGCATTTTTGACAGGTTCTGACAATTATTGACCATTTTTGACAAATTTTTCAAAAAATTTTAACAATTATTGACCATTTTTGACAATTATTGACCAACTTTGACAGTTTTGACAATTTTTCAAAAATTTTGACCATTTTAGACCATTTTTCCAAATTTCAACAATTATTGACCATTTTTGAGAATTTTTGACAGGTTCTGACAATTATTGACCATTTTTGACAATTTTGACAATTTTTGACAATTATTGACCATTTTTTACAGTTTTTTATAATTATTGCCCATTTTTTCAAAATTTTGACAATTTTTGGCAATTTTTCAAAATTTTAACAATTATTGTCCATTTTTGACAGTTTCTGACAATTATTGACCATTTTTGACAAATTTTCAAAAATTTTAACCATTTTTCAAAAATTTTGACAATTTTCAACAATTATTGAACATTTTTGACAGTTTCTGATAATTATTGACCATTTTTGACAACTTTCAAAAATTTTGACAATTATTGACTATTTTTGGCCATTTTTTAAATATATATATATGTATATATATATTGTTTGTCCAATGTTCGATATGATGGGTGCTCAAGTTCACTGTTGACGGGAGAGAGAAAGTCCAATAGGTAGGATTAGCTACTTAAAAAACGTATAATTAAAATATAGTCGTCAACATTCACTCCGTGTTGCAGAAATCTGAGCATTATCCAATTAACAAAATTAACTTATCATTCCCTATTAATTCTACTTCGGACTACCCTCGGGAAACAGAAACTATCACAATTTACATATCATAAATTTTAGTAGAAAGAGAAGTAATTTTCCACACATGTTTTATTGCAAGTCCACGACCTACATTCAAAAAAGAATAAAACTTTTTCGGCTGCGTATACGAATTCACTTTACCATATTGATGGGCCCATACGTAGGTATAAAATATTTGAACTGTCATCTCTTATCTAAATTATCCAATGTTGGACACACTATCCCACTTCTGATAATAAAAATTTGATGTTTCACTCGATTGATTCGATCTAAGCGCCCCGTTATCTTACCAGCAGAAATAAGCAACATTTGTCCCATAAAAACGAAAACCCATAAAATTTTTGTGTCGCTAACAGAACACTTTTATTGAGATGACATGTTCGCGAAAAAATTTCATTAGTCCACAAAGTTTCGTGGCTCTTACTTTTACGGTTTTCCGATAACAGCAAGACCTTTAAAAAATATTCTCTAACAGAGCCGTACGCATTAAAAATAAAAGGGTGAGTGTTTACTGTGTTATATCGAATTATTATTTAAAAACTGTTGAATTTTGTACACACTGTGATGGGCGTGTGACAAGGATAATACGAACAACACTACTTGAAAGAGAAAGAAGAATTGTTCGCACACGCCCACAGATGGACTCTTTCAAGTAGTGTTGTTCATATTATCCTTGTCGTAATTGTGTAAATCCTATGTCGAGCTAAGATTTTTCGCAATCTGTATAAGGGTTCACAATGTATTTTTTTTATTTTACCACTGGCATCCGAATCACTCATTGTATTTTTTAAACTTTAAGGAATACCTACAGAAATATTAAAATAATATCATAGAAAACTTAACCTCAACTTCTGATAAACCAAATCTACATCAAATTAAACATCACTGCGCATGCCTCTAACAAATCGATTCAACAATTCTTGCTTCATCCTTGAACTAGTTCCAGAACAGTTCACGTTACGTTGGAACAATGAACCAATTTATTTCTGAATCGATTCCGTTATGTTGGAACCAACATTTTCATTTGCGCCTGCTCTGAACTGATTCTAGTCCTTGTTGGAACGAACCTAAAGTTGATGTGCCCATCCCTAATTCGAGTTTGCGCACTATACAGTACTCGATACAAGTCCAGAACGGTTCCTAAATGCTAGTTGGAACAAACCTATTGTGAACTAGTTACAATGTGGGTTGCAAGTCAGACTATAATAATATAGAATTTGAACTAGCAGAGATAGACGGATACCCTACTGAGGTCCGGAATCATCAGCAAGCTATTGGTAAATCCGAAAAACGAGAAGATAAAATGATTGGAAAGATTTAGTTGAGATAAGTCAATCAAAGGTACTTATGGGATACTACGACCAAATGAGATCAAAAGAACGCATAAGCCAGAGCAAAACTGCACTAAGAGTTTCAGCAGTTGTCCCAACAAGACACTGAAGGGACAAAAAAAAGCTCAAACTAGTGGTGCAAAAAGAATGCAGACACGTAACACCTGCGAGACTACTGGATAGAAGAAGAAGCCTAAACCGAAGCCTATGGATATTCTAAAATTCCTTCAGGGAATAGGAAAAAAGGAGATTCTATACTCTTTTTAGGAGAAAAAACACACTAGATTTTTTTAGGTTTTAGTTTCACATAAATATAAACATGTAGTAATGCCAAAAACAAGTGATTGGATGCAACTTGAGTGTGACCAGAAAAGAATCTTGGAAACTCTCCAGAGTATTTGGACAAACGAACTTGCATGCATTTTCTAATCAAAGAAAGAAACCTCCTTCTAGTATACATAACATATATACAGAGTGAGTTTTAAGTATAGAACGCCCCAATTCTCTCGGAATTTCTTAAGGATTTCAAAAGGCAAAAAATATGCAGGGTCGTCCATTTGAAATAACAAAGTTTATTATTATTCCGAAAAAAGGAAAGATCTGACAACAATGTAAATACCACCATAATATCGGCAATATCACAAGATTCTTGCACACCTGAATCTATAAAAATCGTGCAATCCGTTCCATACTTAAAACTCACTCTGTATAATTTATAAAAAAAATTTCAAACTTTCAAAAATGATCAAAAACTGTCAAAATTTTGAAAAAATGGTTCATAATTGCCAAATATTTTCGAAAAATTTTGAAAAATGTTATTTTTGAAAAATTGTAAAAAATGGTCAAAAAATTGTCAAAATTCGTCAAAAATGGTCAATAATTGTTAAAATTTTTGAAAAATTGTCAAAAATTTGGAAAAATCGTCAAAAATTGTCAAAAACTGTCAAATTTTTGAAAAAATGGTTAATAATTGCCAAATATTTTCAAAAATTTGGAAAAATGGTCAAATTTTTCGAAAAATTGTCAAAAATGGTCAAAAATTGTCAAAATTTTGAGAAAATGGTCAATAATTATAAAAAACTGTCAAAATGTTCAATAATTATAAAAAACTGTCAAAATGTTCAATAATTATTAAAAATTGTCGAAATTTTTGAAAAATTGTCAAAAATGGTCAATAATTGTCAAAATTCGTCAAAAATGGTCAATAATTGTAAAAATTTTGAAAAATTGTCAAAAAGTTTCAAATATGGTCAAAAATTGTCAAAAACTGTCAAATTTTTGAAAAAATGGTTAATAATTGCCAAAAATTCTCAAAAATTTGGAAAAATGGTCAATAATTGTCAAAAGTTGTCGAAATTTTTGAAAAATTGTCAAAAATGGTCAATAATTGCCAGACCCTGTCAAAAATGCTCAAAAATTTTCAATAATTGTTAAAATTTGGAAAAATGGTCTAAAATGGTCTAAAATGGTCAAAATTCTTGAAAAATTGTCAAAAATGATCAATAATTGTAAAAACTGTCAAAATTGGTCAATAATTGTCAAAAATGGTCAATAATTATTTTAATTTGAAAAAATGGTCAATAATTGTCAAAAATTTTTAAATATGGTCAAAAATTGACAAGAATTTGGAAAAATCGTCAAAAATTCTCAGAAACTGTCAAATTTTTGAAAAAATGGTTAATAATTGCCAAATATTTTCAAAAATTTGGAAAAATGGTCAATAATGGTCAAAAATTATCAAAATTTTTGAAAAATGGTCAAATTTTTCGAAAAATTGTCAAAAATGGTCAAAAATTGACAAAATTTTGAGAAAATGGCCAATAATTATAAAAAACTGACAAAATGGTCAATAATTGTCAAAATTCGTCAAAAATGGTCAATAATTGTTAAAAATTTTGAAAAATTGTCAAAAATTTTTAAATATGGTCAAAAATTGTCAAGAATTTGGAAAAATCGTCAAAAATTGTCAAAAACTGTCAAATTTTTGAAAAAATGGTTAATAATTGCCAAATATTTTGAAAAATTTGGAAAAATGGTCAATAATTGTCAAAAATTGTCAAAATTTTTGAAAAATTGTCAAAAATGGTCAATAATTGTCAGGCCCTGTCAAAAATGCTCAAAAATTGTCAATAATTGTTAAAATTTGGAAAAATGGTCTAAAATGGTCAAAATTTTTGAAAAACTGTCAAAATTGGTCAATAATTGTCAAAAATGGTCAATAATTATTAAAATTTGAAAAAATGGTCAATAATTGCCAAATATGTCAAAAATTTTGAAAAATTGTCAAAAATGGTCAATAATTGTCAAAATTCGTCAAAAATGGTCAAAAATGGTCAATAATTGTCAAAATTTTTGAAAAATTCACGAAAAATGGTCATTCTATTGTGCATAAGAAGCAAGCTCACCGCTAAATGCTTTAGTCTTTCAAGTTTCCTAGCGAAGTATTGTTTTTTCTAGTATTGATTTCTTATTTCGACAATACGAACTGTTGTGACAGCTTGTTTATTTCTCTGGCAAAGGTTCTTTTATTTATCTTGTGGTGTCATATTGCATGGTAAATTGCTATTTTTTTTTGTTTCAGAATGCCAAATAAATATAAACGAAAGACTGATAGGGGTATGAGTAGTGTCGAAATTTAAAAACTGGCCTTTGAGGAAGTCACATTAAGAGGTAAAAGTCTTCGAAATGCCGCATCCTCTTACAATCTCAACTATATGTCCTTGCAAAGATATATTAAAAAGAAAAAGGCTTATCAAGCTAATCAAACAAACGAGGCTCCATCTGTTGTTGATGATGAAGAGGATGAAGCCGAAGAAGATGCAAAAAATAATTGTTTTTGCTTGTGTTGCCTTGAGTCATTTGTCAATAGTAAATGAAAAGAGAAGTGGGTACAGTGTCTCGAATGCAAAGGGTGAAGCTTGCACGGGGGGCGAGCTTCAATACGTGTGCCATAATTGTTGATCCATTTAAATTTTAATTTTTGACTGAATATTATTTGTTATTTTAGTAAGTACGTACATGCATACCAAATGATCATTAAAATACTTCGTTCGAAAGAAATGTGTTATTTATTTATAATGGTATTTTCTATTTAACAAATAATCTAAATACACAACTTACCTTGGTATGAGGAGAGTTGGGAGTAATTTCTATTTTCGTAGATTTTCTCAGAAACCTTTTGATGATTATTTCTTAAAGAGCTACATTAACTCATACAACTCACAGATATAAAATGTTTCTTGACTGAGATATGTTAATTAAAGTAAAAATTGTCACAACTCTTCTTCGTCTCCCCTACTATTTAACCTCACGTGTCTATTTGACATTTCCAAGAATATTTCATTATGCTATAAAATTCTAAAAGCACAATGATTAATCGAGAAAGGTGAAGAATACGTATTTTAGCTTCTAAAATCGATTTTAAATAAACTTTAAGTACTTAATTGTAGGTATATTCAAAAACACACAAGTACTGGCATTTTAATTTCCTGCAGTTAAATGGATTTAATTTTATATGAATGGTGTGTACCGAATGATTCCAACTTTTTTGAATGAAATTTTCAAAGCTGTATTCCTAAACACTGTTGGTTTAGTAATTATTTCATTAACGAATTTTTAGTAACTCACATACTAAATGCGGCGAAAATATAAACCAACTCTGATGGCAAATTTAGGATTCCAAATTCAATGTGTAGTACATTTAATAATCAACTAGGTTGAGTTTAATTTACATGTGATCTTTTCAAAATATATTATGTGAAACCTAATATGATAATGGAAGTATTTTGTTTTGCTAATTAAAATATATGTAAATCAAAACAAACTCTATTTTCATAGCTTGTTTTAAGTTAAAATCACTATCCCAAACCGATTCGATATGGTTTTGATTATAATTCGACCTCATTTAATTAAATTTTTTAATTAAAATTTTAAACAAAGCATTTAGTTTTTCAGCATGTAAAATAAATCCGAACACTAAAAACACACATTTTCAAAAGTAGTTATCTCTTCTCTTGAACCACTCATTTGTTTTTTTTTTAATTTTTTGTGTCAACTGTAGGTCCATTTTTGTGTTCGATTAGACCATGGAGACTATTCAAGGAGAGCGATTCCAATTTCTGGTCATGATAGAGGGCGCCACTTAAAATTTTGCACCAAAACATCTGACGGCAGAACAATAACAGCCAATCATAAAACTCGAGTTCATGATGTTTTATTGGTTGCTAGCTACTTTGACAGTTCGCGGTTCGCGTGTGAGGTAAGTGAGGTTAGGTCATAGAAATGGAAAATATTGTGAATAACAAATCCTCGTTTTAAAAAATATCGAAAAGTGTGATCGTTTTGTGGTTAAATAATTAGATGAATGTATTCATGTTTTTTCGTGATGAAAAATACGAACATCTACTATCATGTCTTCTCTACTATATGGAATTTTAGAACACATTTAAAGGTCCAGCACAGTTAGAATGAGTATGAGTCTTTGAAAGAGAAATTTGAAGAAAATAAGAAGACACCCTACGTGCAAGTAAGTATATTCTAGTTTACAAGTTGGATTGCCCAATTATAAAATATAAATTGAAGATGAATAAAGAGATATTATGTTTACGTTATGTATAAAGTTTTTCAGAATCTGGCTTCCTAAATAGTAAAATATTAGCTACACAGAAATATGAAATAACGGAGAAAAAAAGGACAAATCACTTGAAATGCTTGGAGGAAATGTGCCACAAATGTACTATATTAAATGACCTTCGAATAATTGAGAATTGAAGCATCATATTTTGCATCTAGAAGAAATGCAGTTTGAAAACATAGAAGGTAAGTATAGATAAATAGCCAGTAGATAAGCTCTAATAACACACAAATTTAGTCTTATTAATAAGAAGTAATAAAACAATTACAGAATTGATAATATCTAATATTTTAGGTTATTTTCCATGAAATGAACGTTTTAAATAATCTGCACTACCAACCACTATTTCAATAAATTTCAACCTGCCCATTATACATTTTCAACAATTTCAATTTTCTAGTTTCTATTATTCACGAGTAATGTTTACTATTTGCCTACTGTCAAATATAAAAAGTAAGGTTATTGTCGTTACAGTTTTAAAATGGTGCAAGATATACAATGCGCGACGCCACGGTGAAAAAACAAACTGCTTAGAAAGACGATTTTGAGGACAGGTTTTGTCAATTTTCTATCTCCTTGTCTAGTCCCATGGGTTGGACGGTCAGTGTACTTTTCTTTCGTTGTTTGATGAACCATAACAAACTTATGTCTGTAATTCAACCAACAAAATGAAAACTAAAGTTCAGTTTAAAAAATTGAATTTTTACATATCTTCAGTTATGCAAAATGATGGTTAGATTTCAAGAAATTTCATTCATTGTTTTATAAACATATCAAGTGCCAAAAGAGTTTTAGAAAAGTCCTGTATATGACATATGACGTTAACATGCACGTTTGTGACGATAGGTTAGGACGATTCAGCGTATGGTAGTTTCTTGCAACGCATATACTTCAACTTCAATTAGCATATTGTATCTACTTGAAACATTTTCACTCCATTGATTTCTCCACTGATTACCACTCCTGTCCAGACACTCCGAGGTAACAGATTAAAACTTCCAATCGTATTGGAATTTTCTTTTAGAAGATGTAGTCGCACATCATGAACATATCATTAAAAATAAAATAATGATATTCCATGATTAGTGAAAATATAAGTGAGGAAAACGCCCACTGCTTGAAGGGACCTCAATCTCCTTTTTACTTATTTTTTTGCTCGGATGCTGGTCCTAACGACAACTATACCTCAGCCTCTTGGGCTTTTTGTATCTCCCTTTTTTACTGAAATTTATTGTACATTTTGTAGTACTAAGCTCTCTATCGTTTTTGCATAATTAACTGTTTATAACTTTGAAATGTTTCACGTCTATTCAGTGTAAATATTTTGGATTTTTTATTTGTACATCAATAATGTGAAGTAAAAATTAATAATTATTATTATTAATCAGTATTTGTGAGTAGTCGGTATGATGCATGATTGAAATAAGAAAGTACTTACATTATTTCTGTTTTTGTGGCATCAACTTATTTGTCTTACCTGAAAATAAAAAAATTAAGATGAGTTTTTTAAATTGGACAAAATCAACAAAAATGTTTCTTTCAATAAAAGCTACAATACTCTTAAACTGTGATGTAATGAGAAGTATTTTCGTCTTCTCATTCCAAGTTGTGGGATACGAAGTTAAAAACTGAAAACATATTTCTGATCCAAACGCATTCTTTTGAGACATCAAAATGTGCAAACAGATGAATCAATTTCTTTTGGCAGTACCATTTAACATCTGGAGTTTCAGACATTCAAGATTTGAGTTGACCCACTGGTTGTAAGGGCAAAACTTTTACAGTGATGAAGCTACTAAAGTTGGTTCTCCGACTATTTATTAATATTAAATTGATTAATTAATAAGTAATATCCGAAAAGTATTAAATTTTGTAAAACATCGCAAACAACAAACATTGTTGAGGTAATGTATTTTCATCAGTTACAGGAATATATTTAAAAAATAATCTTTAAAATAAATTAAATCATAATATAAATTAACTGAAAAATAGATTTGAGGTTAGTGTAACCCAGCCGGTAATTTAACAAAATTTAGAACAAAAAAATTATATATATTGTATGGTTTTGAATTGAATTGTAGAGCTATATCAATTCCATACCTTTTATAAATTAAATTTTATTTATTTATTATTTTAGTTTTAATACTTATCTTTGGTTATATCAATCTAGCTCAGTCGGAAATTATCAAAATATTTATTTTATTTTTTTATTATGATTGTTATGAGACTCTATTATATTATTTGAATATTATTTTGTAAATTTATTATCTCAGGGAATTATATTTTTAGGTGAAGAAATCACATTCGATAACGTTCTAGAATAAAATGGAGTCAATGATGGTTAATATCTTTTTGATTCTTTTGAAAATTTTTATCAGTAAGTATAATCTTATGTAATACTTTTTAAATTTGAACAATTTAAATTTTATACATCAATAAATTCAACATTAAATTATATAGATAAATGATACCTGATTGTCTTTCGTAATTAAAGTATCACTTTATATTAGTTTAGTTAACTTTATATTTACAAATTTTTATTTCTTTTTGAATATTTCTGCATAAATTTCAATTTTAGTTTTTTCACTTCGAACAACCTCCTTCCTTCTAAAAATCTCCATCCGTTGTTAATTTTTTCCTTTGTTTTTTTGATTTTATTTTAAAATTATTTCTACCAATGACTGTCTTTGAAACATTTAGTTACTAAATTATTATTTCTATTTTTGATTATATTCATAGTTTATTTATGTTAAGTTATATGATTATTTTTATTTTATCTAAAGTTCAATTTTAGGTTATAATTTTCTATATGGTGGTGGTCATTTTATTTATATTTCAATTTTACAATAATCATTTTTTAAGTTGGTACTCTGTTAATATTTATTTTAAAGTTTGTGTTCCTGTTTCATGTTTGTCATTGTATGACTTTAATTATTCAGTATACAGGGTGTATCAAAACTAATTTTACATATTATTCTTTTTCTTTCTAAATGTTTCTAACTTTTGTATGTTGATTTTAGGCTGGTGACGGAATTATTCAATATAGGTTATATTCCACAATGGAAAATAAATGATTCTGAATATCAAATGATAGAGTTGGTTGTACAAATATCAATTAAATTATATGATTATTAAATATTTAAATTTATTATTGAGTAACTATTCATACCATAACAATATATTAGTGCTATAAGCCTATCTGGCCTCGGCTTCAAGATCTTTCAAACTCTTTTTCCATTTTTTTCTGTTCGACGCCTCGTTTTCCCACTCCCTTACTCCCACTGTTCTCAGGTCTTTCCTAACCTCCTCCAACCGTTTTTCCTTGGTCTTCCTCTTCTCTTTTTACCACCTTCTCCACCTTTTAGCACTCGTTTTACCCATCTATCTTCTGTCATTCTACCTATATGTCCCAACCATCTCGCTCTCTGCGTGCTTTGATTATATGGGTTATACTTGGGTGCTTCTACAATTCTGTTAGTTCTCTGTTTGTTCTTCTTCTGTACATTCCATCTTCTTTAATTCCACCATAAATCTTTCAGAGCATTTTAGGTTCCCATATTTCTAGTTTATTCTGATCTTTTTTGTTCATTGTCCAAGTTTCACAAGCGTAGGTAACTGACGGTCTTATTATTGTTTGGTACATTCTTATTTTAGCTGTTCGTGATATGAGTTTTGATTTTAACATCTTTGATACCATTCCTGCTGCTTTACTGCCTTTTATTAACCTTTTTTCTATTTCTCTTACTTCGTCCCCTTTATTCGTGATAGTAACTCCCAAATATTCGATTTGTTCCACTTTTTCTATTCTGAAGCTATTATTTCCACAATAAAAAATTAACCACGATAAATGTTCTCATACTTCCACGGTAGATATAAGTGGACTTGGAAAACTTAAATATTCAGACACTAACTCAAGATATTCATAGAGCATTGGGGACACTAATCTAAGATATTTAGGGAACTTTGACAGCTGACAGTTGACGGGAGTGCCACTTGGTGACTGGGAAAATTTCTTATCATAATAGCATTGTAAGCCACGTCTCTTTTCAATATGGTTACATTAATAACAGTTATAGGTTAGTGCCCTTATGGAATCGTTACTGCGCATGATTTTCCTCTTTGGTCATAGTCTACGTCACAATTAGGTACTTCTTAGTCGTTTCTTAGTCTTAGCCGTTTGTTCGGCGCTGATGGAACTATTATTACCAAAGTTATAAGGTAATGCCCTTTTGGTTGTACGTCCAGGCGTTAATTTGAGCCCTTTTTCCTGTTGGGTTCAGCCGAGGTATTCGCATAACTTTGAGCGTGACAGTAACCGAAGCTGTAAACTGTCACATGTCAAAGTTTTCAACTGACAGCTATCAATGTTCCTCAAATATCTGAAGTTAGTATTGTTCCATGAATATCTTAGGTTAGTGTCCAAACTGCTGTGCTCGTAACCACTTAGTATAACTACTTTCCACATAATTTATTGTTTCAAATTATAAATGTTTTAGATCATTGCACTGCTGATAAATTTAATACAATAATTAATTTCTTATTTGTTTTAATGTAACCCCAGGCTAATTACTCCATTTATCTCTTGAGTACGTAGTGCCTATGCATAGAAACTTTCTTTTTCAATTCAGTTTTTGATGGTATACAATGTTCATGTAATTACATAGAATATTCAAGATATATATATGATGCGTTTAGAATCTATAACCTTTTTGGTGAAATTAAAAATTATTTTTTTTACAGTGTAGATGGCGGCGGCTTCAGCAGCCGTTGATACTGAAGGTTTGTTTTGGTTATTAGAGTACTCAAATTAATTCGCAAAAAATTTGTGCTAATTAAGAATTTTAAATAGACCAATTAAGGGGTTTTCCCAAACTACATTCATTATACATTATTTTTGCTGATGCTAAATTATGTTAATTGTACAACTTTTCGCAAATCTTGCCTTATCTGAAAGTATTACCAATTCAATAAAATGTGGATTTAGGTCTTTTTTACACAAATTAAAAGCGTGATTCGTCTTGCGTATCTAAAGATGTAGGTAATTCCTGGAGTCTCTATTCGGAGAAAATATGATAAAGTTTGTTTATACTTTAAAAATTCTTCAAAGTAGAATTAGTATTAAAACACAATATCCAATAATTAATTACTCTTCTCTCCATAATTACAGAATACAGAACAGAACACAGAGTCAGATGCTGCAATTGCAATACGCATATATACAAAGAAGGCTCCGGATCACTTTGTCTAAGAATTAAGTGGGGAATGGGAAAAAATACCAGCGTGGTTCAAACAGAACTGGCTGGTATCTCAATTGCCACAAAAGAACTAACCAGAAAAGTAATTTCTGGCAAAAACATAACAATCTGCACTGACAGCAGTCAAGCCCTATTAGCCTTGAACAGACAACGTGTTACATCAGGGCTAGTGCCACCAAGATTTAGCTAACGCCTCTGTAGATAACAATCTTATCCTGAGTTGGGTTAAATGGCACGACAGGAGTAAAGGTAATCGAATTGCCGATTCATTAGCCTGGGAAGCGGCTGGACTAAAAATTTTAGGACCCAGTGACACCTACGGCTCAAGCGTTAAACCCATGCTCAATCCCTAATGAGATGGGATGGGATCAAAGGATGCAGTCTTGCCAGAATCACCCTGGGTAACCCTGGGAAGCTGATGCCGAAGAAATATTTGGCGATGACCAGGAAACACCTACGCTTAATAGTAGGATTTCTGACTGGCCACTGTCAACTAAGGAAACACCTCCATACTATGGGGCTAGTGGACACACCTTTATGCAGAATGTGTGTACAAGAAGATGAAACTGTCAGGCATGTCTTATGCGAGTGCCCGGAGTTATCGTTAATAAGAGAGTGTGTGTTCGGTAAATCTTGGCCTACACCTGCCGATATAAAGGAGATGTCTCCTAGTGACCTGTCCACCTTTCTGGAAAGGACAGGATGGACGATGACCTAGGAGGACAACTCCTCGGGAGGATGTACAATGGGTCACATGTGGCCTAAGTGCTGTGGGCCTAAACTTACCCTCCCCTCTCTACAGAACCGAACAGAACAGAATATGGAGAACGGGGATCCTCCATTCATATTCCCATCTAAAAATTCAAATTTCTTAGCAACTGTTGAATTTATCGACTCTGACTCATTGGAGATATAAACTAATGAAACTGAAGGGTCCAAGGGAGGAATTCATAAAGAATGACTTTGGGAAAAAACTGTTAAGCCTAATAGGAACAACTAGTCTCTTCAAATACAGCCAAGAGCACAAAAAGCCTGAAGGACTTGCAACCTTCATGGAGAGTACTAAAATAATCAATAAATACGATTGCAGAGGAAAAAAAGGACCATAACAGATTTCCTTGTAAACAACGAAGATATATTCATAAATCTCTTAATAATAGTGTTATATTATTAACGTTACTACAATTTACAGGAAACTGTAATAATCTATTGAATCATTTTTTATTTCTTTAAGGGCCGCGAGAGCTAAGGTCATTTTGCCATTCAGTTGTATTTTTTTTGCATTCACTTTATATTCTTTGCATAAGATTGGTTTCTTTTAGGTAATTTAAAAGTCTATTGATGGCATGGTGATCATTCAGCATTATGTCTTTTATTTCAGTTTGTAGCCCCAGTCTATTTCGAATTTGAGTGAAAAGGTCACATGAAAAAATGTGTTCATACGTATACTTAAATCCTTTTCTACAATGGTTACAGATGGGTCTTTGTGAACCTGCTAGTATATACAAATGGGTGATATTAGCATGCCCTATTTTCATTATGCAGAGTACAACTTGTTCCCTTCTCTTGAGATGTTACCATGTATTAACGAGTCGTTTCGTTTTTTTCAGTATGCCATCATAGGTATTATATTTGCCATTCTTGGTAGGTATTATGTTTAATGGATAATTTGAGATCATCACGGGATGTGGGAATCCCAACATCCAATGGTTGAGAGGCTGCATTTTTGGCTTCTGAATCAGCTAGCTCGTTACCTGATATATTAGAATGACCTGGTGTCCACATGATTGCTACTATGTTTCCCTGTGTTTTTAGGTAAGTAACCAGATCTAATATTTTGCGAACCCAATCATCTGGTTCACCGATGGCTCCAAAACAAACCATGGCTCTGGGGCTGATATAAAAGGACCTAGAAAGAGAATGTTCTTCAGCCTTGGTCGACATACGACTGTATTGATGAAAACATCAGAAGCCCTATGGGGATATCCTGAATATCTTTTTCCCATTTAAGATCAGTATAACTGTGCAATGATATAGAAAACCAAGGAAAACTTTATCTGCTGATCTTTACAATTGTTACTTAAGAAGACAATTTATTAGTGGAGAGCTCCCTATATTTATCTGTTCATTGACAACTTCATATTGTGGGTCTCTTAAGTGTCTTCTTATTTCTAGTTCTTCAAGGAAATCTAGTTCTTGTTTCTTATCACAAATATGCAGTACTTCTAGTTCTGTGTTAGGTGTTAATGAATGTTTTGTGTCAAGAAGGTGTTTTGCGTAATGTGATTTATCTGGCTGTTTTAATCTGTATGCTCGTGAGTGTTCATTGTATCTAATTACAAAATTTTGAATTGTTTGACCAATATAGACAGCATTACATTCTGGACATTTAAGTTTATATATTCCAGACTTTTTTAATGGGGGTATTTTTGTTTTTACATTTAACAATTTTTTACTCACATTGTTTTCTGTTTTAAAAGAAATTGCTGTATTTGTTGAACAAGATATTATCTTTGAAATATTATTAGAAATATTACCAGCATATGTGATGATTTTGTAATTTTGTATTTCCCTAGTTTTTTCAGGAAATATTAATTGTAATGCCACTTTTTCTTCTTTTTTATTAATTAATTAATTTATTATATGTAATGGATAACCGTTGGATGTGGCTATTTGTTTAATTATATTAATTTCTCTATCAAAATTATATTTCTTCATAGGAACTGAAAATGCTCTATGTTTCATTGAATTATATGCTGCTAATTCATGTGACATGGGATGATTGGAATTATATGGTATAGTCACATCAGTATGTGTCGGTTTTCTGTAAATTGAAAAATCATGTATATTATTGACTCTTTGAATTTTAATATCAAGAAAATTGATTGAGTTATTTTCTTCAACTTCTAATGTAAATTTAATTTTTTGATGTAAATTATTAATATGATTGAACAATATATCTAATTGTCGTTCACTACCTACAAAACAAGCTAATATGTCATATACATACCTATACCAAAACAATATATTTTTTGAAATGTTACATTAAAAGATTTTTCTTTCTAAACTGTCCATAAAAATGTTTGCTAAAATTGGTGATATATGGCTTCCCATTGGTAAACCTTCATTTTGAATATATACCTTATTATCAAAAGTAAAATAATTCTGATTAATACATACATCAAACAAATTAAGTGTATCTGATATTATTCCTGGATTGATATTTTTATCCTCTAGTAATGTTTTAACAAGTGTTATGCAATCTTTTGGAGGAATTTTAGAGAACATATTGGTAACATCAAATGGAATAAGTTTAGAGTTATCTTGTAATTTGTATGTTTTTAATGTTTTGATTAGTTCTATTGAATTTTCAATTGAGTATTTAGATATACCTCCATAGCTATTAAGTATACTGTTTAGTTTTTTAGCTAACTTATTATTAGGAGTATTAAAACAGCCAGATAAATCACATTACGCACACATGACTAGAAGTACTGTATATTTGTGATAAGAAACAAGAACTAGATTTCCTTGAAGAACTAGAAATAAGAAGACACTTAAGAGACCCACAATATGAAGTTGTCAATGAACAGATAAATCTAGGGAGCTCTCCACTATTAAATTGTCTTCTTAAGTAACAATTGTAAAGATTAGCAGATATAGTTTTCCTTGGTTTCCTATATCATTGCACAGTTATACTGATCTTAAATGGGAAAAAGATATCCAGGATATCTCCATAGGGCTAATAATACCTAAGCTTTAATATTTGTAAAATCATATCTTCTTCTTTTTTCTATTCATATATATTGAGTCAATCACAAGATAGGTCACTTACTATTTGGTCTAGCCAAAATATTAAACATCAAGTAGGTATCACATAAAATGTAACTTCTGTCATTCTGACGATGATATGTCAATATCGAAATAATTATCAATATTGACTTTTTGTTAATATTATCTTTTTCAATTTTGATCAAAAATTGTATATTTTATTAGTGATTGAACAGCTCAAAGCATACCTTAAATTTTTCTTAAAGAACCGTTCGTGATGCCAGTCTACGCTCATGATGAACGCCCACCGCTGTGCGGAATAAAATCCCCAATAAAAAATTATGGCTGTTTTTGACCTGCGGGGAACCGAAACAGTGTTTACTTTCGAATCGCTATAGAATTTATATAGCTTATCGTAAAATTTGCAATTTACCGAAACATTAACTCGATAACAAGTTGACAAACATACGTGTTCAATTACACTTGATGGTATTATTATGAACAAATAATGTACCGGGTGTCACCAATAACTTGATTTAGTGGATTTGTTATATACTGTGGATTAGTTAATTCGTCGATAACCTGCAGGGATGTTTATAAAGTTATTGCAACAAAATAAAATTCTATATACTTTAAAATTTGTTCCATGGTACGAGTACAAAAGAATCAGTCCACCTTTAGTTTAAAAATGGTCCAGTAGTCTTTTGCTGATAACCTCTTTTGAAGATTTCAGAAGACTTTTTTGATCCGAGGCAAAAAAAAAGAGCTGACACACCCCTTTGGGGACCAAAACCCTTTTGCGGCACCAGTTCCAATATAGTATTGAACGAAAGGAGTCAAACCCAAAAACAAAGAAGATCGGACCATTAGAAAAATAAGACAATCAAAGATACTTCTGGAAAGCTATGACCAGGTGAGATAAAAAAAAGCGTAAGACTGCACTGGAGAAGGAAAAATGTAGATTCTGTGGAAGAAGAAACCTCCACTCACATACTTGCAGAATGCATGACAGCATAGAATCCCAGGGGAAAACACCTGGGAGACTAATGGATAGAAGAGGAAAACTCACATAAACTGAAGCTCCTAATATTTATTGAAGGAATAGGACTGAAGAAACTACTAGTCTTGGAAACTTGGTTAAGGAATTGAGTAAAAGGGGGCATTATAGATACCTTGGGTATGCAGAATGTTAAGCCCAAAAACAAACAAGTCATGGATATATTCACCTAAAAATATTGTTGTGATGGTCAAAAATCCCATCCTTTCTGATAGTCAAGTAGCACTGAAAGAGCAAACAAGTTTGCAGATCAAATTTGATAAGCTAGGTGAGTTAGGTTTAAAGTAATAGAGCCATTATTTCGGCCCACCAATGCGACTCGCGTCTATTATAACTCACATCCAATCATATTTCACCAAACAAATTCAGCTCCCCAACAAAACCAATTATTGGCCCGAGGGCGTGAGACAGACACTGTCAAACATCAGAAACCTAAGCTAGCTAGAAACTCCTATGGAATATGTACCTATGTCTTAGTTAGCGAATGCTCTCTCGTTTTCTGGAAATAGCATTGGACAAAATCGCTTGTTTTGGTCATGAGAAGATGAATTTCCTATGTTTTGAAACAAAAATTGCAGTAAATCGGATACCGTGGAGCTCACTTTAGTTTGCTCTGAGTGGTTCAAAAGGTGACTGCTTACTATAAATGTCATAGACATCAAGAAAATGGTAGAATCAAAGTGGTCTCTCAGCAAGGCGAACGTTCTACTCAGTGAAAAATAAAAAGTGGAAATAAAAAAAGGTGAGCGGTCCGGTCGGACAGCCGACAGAAGCTTGATTCTTATGCACAATAGAATGACCATTTTTCGTAAATTTTTGACCATTTTTCAAAAATTTTGACAATTTTTGACCATTTTTTCAAAATGTTTGACAATTTTTGACAATTTTTGACAATTTTTTCAAATTTTAACAATTATTGACCATTTTTGACAATTATTGACCAATTTTGACAGTTTTGACAATTATTGATCGTTTTTGACAATTTTTCAAGAATTTTGACCATTTTTCCAAATTTTAACAATTATTGATAATTTTTGACAGTATTGACCAATTTTGACAGTTTCGACAACTATTGATCGTTTTTGACAATTTTTCAAAAATTTGAACCATTTATCCAAATTTTAACAATTATTGACCATTTTTGACAATTTTTGAGCATTTTTGACAG
Source organism: Lochmaea crataegi (assembly GCA_947563755.1). NCBI lineage: Eukaryota > Metazoa > Arthropoda > Insecta > Coleoptera > Chrysomelidae > Lochmaea > Lochmaea crataegi. The sequence continues at coordinate 17,426,030 of OX387433.1, forward strand.
GTTCTGACAATTATTGACCATTTTTGACCATTTTTCAAAAATTTTGACAATTATTGACTATTTTTTACAGTTTTTCATAATTATTGACCATTATTTTTTCAAAATTTTGACAATTACTGAGCATTTTTGACAATTTTTCGAAAATTTTGACAATTATTGACCAATTTTGACAGTTTTGACAATTATTGATCGTTTTTGACAATTTTTCAAAAATTTTGACCATTTATCCAAATTTTAACAATTATTGACCATTTTTGACAATTTTTGAGCATTTTTGACAGGTTCTGACAATTATTGACCATTTTTCAAAAATTTTTGCAATTTTTAACAATTATTGACCATTTTTTATAATTATTGACCATTTTTGATAATTTTTCGAAAACTCTGACCATTTTTCAAAAATTTTGACAATTATTGACCATTTTTTCAAAAATTTTTACCATCCTTTCAAAATTTTTGACAATTTTTGACCATTTTTCCAAATTTCAACAATTATTGACCATTTTTGACAATTATTGACCAATTTTGACAATTTTTCAAAAATGTTGGCCATTTTATACCATTTTTCCAAATTTGAACAATTATTGACTATTTTTAACAATTTTTCAGAAATTTTGACCATTTTTCAAAAATTTTGACAATTTTCAACAATTATTGACCATTTTTGACAGTTTTTTATAATTATAGACCATTTTTTCAAAAATTTTGACCAAAGAGAGAGAGAGAGAGAGGCGTGCCGCTGTGTAGCCTACGAAAGAGAGAAGAATAATGCGGCTGAGGAAGAGATAGGAGAGAGTTAGCGCAGCGGGCGGCCGAGAAAGAGACGAAGAATGAGTCATCGCGTGACGAACGCTTTTTCGTAACATCACAAGTTCACTAGCCTTCCCAAAAGACCTATTTCGTGCAATAAGAAGCAAGCTTCAATAAAGGTAGGAAGCAAAACGGTCCACATAACCTACCCAAGAGGCCGATGGGCATTGATTTAATTGTGGACATGTATCCAAGTGTAAAGGAATAGCTTTTCAAAGGAAAGAGACTTTGCTGGTGTCCGAGACAATAATTTTGCTGAAAAATTTAAATTCTCTTTATATACATACATATATTTTAAGCAGGCATATGATACAGTTAACAGAGATAAACTTTATGAAGCTATGAAATGGCTAGGAATACCAGACAAATCCTTATTTATTTGTTAAGAATGACTCTTCTGAATACAGGAAACAAAATAACCTGAAACTTTCTTTAGGGTCGGAAACGATGTAAGACCTAGAAGGCCCTTCTTAGGTCCAATATGAACTGTTTTATTTCACTTAGCGCTAGAAGCCATTATCAGAAGATCCAAAGTAAAAACTGTTGGTACAATCTATAATAACGAACATCATTGTATTGCGTCTGCAGATGATTTGACGGTTCTGGTAAAATCAAAGAAAGAGCTAATGAAAATTACAAAAAATATCGCCAAACAGAAATTCTAGTACTGAAGGTCAATCAAGAAAAAACAAAATATATGATGCTAGGAGAAACTGGAGGTATCGAAAAAATCTGGTAGTAGAAACGATAAGCGAAAACGCGTATACTTTCCAAAGAGTAAACGAATTTGTTTATCCAGTACTAGTACTAGTACTAATAACTAACAAGAAATAAAGTCAATAATTATAAAAGGCAACAGAAAATTCGGAATGCTTCAGTCACTAATGAAACCAAAACTGTTCAAGAAAGATGAAGATAAGAATCTATAATACCATTATAAAACCTACTGAGACGTACGAAAGTGAAGCATGGACCGTAACAAAAAATCAGGAAGATATGCTGGAACGATGGGAACGTAAAATGCTTGGAGCAATCTTCGGCGGCATAAAAACACCTGAAGGGTGGAGAAGGAAACCGAATGAAGAAGTAAACATGTTGAACAGAGAACCAAAATAACATCAAGAAGAATAAAAAGGTGGTTGAGACTCGTGGAAAGATTAGGAAAAGAAAGAATGACAAAAAGGGCAGTCAATAGGACTCTAATTGGGATAGAATAGGAGGACGGCAGAGAAAAGTGTGGTGTCTGATATAAACAAACTGAAAATACGAAATTGGAAAGCATATATAATATAAAGAGCAATTTATTCAGCGTAGCCTTTATATCGGCTCACTGTTCCGAGAGCAAGAGTGATATTGCCGTAAATGCGGCTAGCATTCGTGTAATTCCGAGTGGTGAGTGTAGGTAGCCGAATTGTATCAATGCTTGTTTCAAATTTCATTAGCATGGTCTGCGCTCTCTTATAGGCACATTCCATTCGCATTCCATTGCTAGTACTATACATCTCGCAGACAGGGAGCGACATTGTCACAGAACACGAAACATTTTCGTGAAGTTAGGTGTGTATGGAAACCTTAGTACGATCCCTGAACATATTCCCGCTTAAATTTGAACATAAATCCTCCCACGAGCTCTTCCTTTCCAAGGTGGTTGCTGCGGTGTCATGTCCTGCATTATTCAGCCAGAGCAGTGTCATCAGACCGTGGTCTTGTATTGTACATTATTCAGCTATACGAGTGTCACACACAAATTTTAGAAAAGAACCTTAAGTTGTCTATCTATGAGATACAGGTGAGTGTGCGCATCTAAAAAAATGCTATTCGTACGACGCGAGTGGCTCGTTCAGCTCGGACCAGTGGACGCTGACCTTAAAGCTGTGGTCCTGAGATCTAAATTTTGACTGAATAATTAATATTTTTCAATGTTTAATGTTCCAGAAAACTATTTTAAAAAAAAGTTTATCGAGTTTCTAATATTTTTTTCTGGAGTTTTTGTCGTTTCCAACTCGACCCACATTCACGTTCAGTATTGAAATTTAGATCTGTGGGGTGCTCCGCTCCGCTCCGGAATAGCGATGAAATTTATATAGTTAACCATAAAATTTGTAATTTAGCGGACCATTAAGTTCGTAATAAGTTGAAAACATCATTCGTACGCAATTTTAACGTTATTAAGGTTATTTGAGTCCGATAATAACCCCGCACGGTTTGTAATTACTTTTCTGGCTTGCACAATCATCGCCATATTTCATTATTGTGTAGGTTTATTTATCGATTCTTAACCGAAAGAGGGTGAAGTGAGACACCGTCGTTGGTGAACTAACTAGGGATCGATCCCTCCATAACTGCCAATAGTTATCATTTTAGAAAAAGGCTTTACTTATTATTTACACAAACGATGTTAATGATAATCGGTGTATCTCAAATAAACATTTTTTTTTAATTTTTTATATCATAATATAGAAATAGTTTAGTTATAATAATTGAATAATCAAAAAATTTAAATTTTTGGTTATTGAATAGCATAAATGGGCACTAATTACGCCTTAACAAGTATAGTACAAGTTCAATGGTTAAGAGCTCAATTTTCTTAACATCCCAAATTCACACCCAAATTCTGAAAAATTTTCAAAGGAAAAAGGTCTTTGACCAGTCGTATCGATAAACTTAAATAATTAAATATTAAGTTGCCAATAGATGAGTGTATTTGCCATTTTATATAGGATGTTTCATTAATAATTGTAGAATACTGGGTGCAAAATATTAAGATTCAACCCAAATTACTTATACTCTATTTGAAAAAGGCAGAGAGCAATAAACCCTTGTAAAATGACTCAACAATAGATTATTTGGGTTTCATCATTATTTCTGAAATTGGAAGAGATAAGTTGTGGAAAATTCTGCGAGAGAAAGTCGCTTTTAAACGAAAAAGATGAAATGGTATTTGGAGATGAAATTATTTGCGATCAATGAGGGATTTTCGCAATGAAAATGGAAAAGGAAAACGACCGATACGCATATTGGGTTTTTGAAAGATGGTGTGTTAGCATTTGAGTCAATTCACACCGGAGACTATCACCAAGGCGGATGTTGACTATTTTTCTCAAATGATAACTCTAATTCCGCCCAACTCGGTAATTGTTTTGGACAACGCTCCTTATCATTCAAGGAGATGGGAGAAATTGCCTACCACTGCTAGGAAAAAAGCGGAAATCATTCAGTGGCTTTTAGATAAAGAAATTACATTTAATGAGGATTATGTTAAAAAAGAAACATCGCTCAAGATATACTATTGACGAAAAGGCAAAAAACCGGAATATTATAATACTTCGACGAAAAATGGAGTTAGACCTACTTGGCAAGAAGTAGCCAGATATAGTGGAAGATTAAAAGAGTACAGGACTCAGTGGGATTCACGGTATCTTTCTGATGGCCTATTGCATCGAAGATGGAGTACGTATAGTTCACCAATTGGTACTGCCAAGATCACATATCAAAAGTGTGTTAGAAGAACTTCATAGTGGCCACTTTTCGATGACATTTGTCACCAATGTTGCACCTTATGACTTGTTAAACTTTCTTTCTTTCTACAACTTTAACTTTAACAATTTAACAATTCAATACTAAGTAATAACGTCTCACTATCAGAACACAGAGTTCAAATCTCTAATACTTTAAAAACTAACTCACTAATGTCAATTGTCCCGCTTTTTATACTTTTCACCTGTTCCAGACAGTTCTCGATGACATTTCTAGACTTTTCGATGACAGTTCTAATGTATGTCTTCTTCTTTTGCTTTATGGACCTCTACATATCGTCAGTACAGGTCCGACGTAACAGTATTATATGGATAGTCTTTGTCACAATCATGTTTTTCATTTAATACCATACCCACTGACAGCCCTACCTAAAGGTACGGCTGTGCATGCAATTACAAGCGACCCGAAGATGGGATTTCTATTGTATACCGGTGGGCAAATAAAAGAAGAAAGCTTTGAATTTTATTATGTAAATAGTTTTAAAATTTTGGAGTTTTAAATGTTAAATTAGATTTTATTATTCTCTGTCTATTTCAAATAGACTGTAGACAATTTACAAGGAGAGCTTTTTTGTGGGGAATTTAATTTCCTTCAAGAATATATATGGGACATTTTTTTCAGATTCATGATATACGACTTCTAAATAAAAATCGCGACTATTGTAAAATAACCTTCAGTCGCCATAACCATAACCTTTCACCATAACTTTTTTTTTGTCATCATGAATAATAATTTCAGAGAACTATTAAAAAAAAATTGATTTTTTTAGTCTTCCAATCCCACAGTCGATGATTTTTGACACCTGGATATACCGTTAGAATTCAGAATGCATATGTTAGAAATCCTCAATTTTTTCTTATAGGTATTTTTATAAACAATTAAGCCATCTTCTATGGTAAATAGCAACCCACCACCTATTAAATTTTTCGGTACGTTCATGACCACGTAATTATTTGTTAACCATTTGTGCACAGTCATTCCTAAACAGTGAACGCCCCTATGTGTAATCGGATTCTTTAGAAAGTAATCATCGTAATGTTGCATGATTTGTTGATTTTTTTTTCAAGTTTTCAGTCACTAGGGAGGGTACGAAATAGAGGGTAGCGAGAAAACACAAATAAATGGTTGAAGAACTAAATTGAATTGTCCGACAGTTGAATGAGCTTTGATATTGATTTTGATATGATTAATGATTTTCACGAAAACATTTGCGTTGGTAGAAATATTTGATACAATAAGGGAAACTTTTTGAGGTTTTTATCGTTTTCAGGTGTTAATATTGCCGCCAGTATAATGGATATTATTACAGTGTGAACGTCTGGAAAACACCCCAAGTTCTACTACGTTTTTTTAGAGCCAACCGAAAATAAAAACAACAACAACGGAAAATTTATATCTAAATAATATTTCCTTCCATTTTCTTTAACATCGCGTTCGGTTTGCCCCCACACATTTCGTCGACTCTCGGCAATTTTAATTGGTCCAAGTTTGCTATTATAGTAGCAAGGTATACAGGTTTGAAAAACTGGAACATTTTATTAGTGTTGAACCCTTTATAATACATTTAGATGGAGATGGTTACAGAGAACTAAATTTAAAGTGGTTAAAAAATAATTATTAAGTTCCAAGAAATGAATTTTGTTTTGTAGGGCGTTTCTGCTTTTATTATATTTTAGTATTTCAATGTTATATAATTTCAACAAATCCAATTAAATTTAATTTGCTAATAATTAAAAATATTGATTTAAATGTTATTTATTTTATTTAGTTTCCACACTTTTTATTGCGTCCCTGTAACCTTTTTTAATGTTTTTTAAGGATTATCGATTCTACACAATGATGCTCAAGTGTATAGGTTATTTATAGCAGTAGATATAAACTATACTGTGCTTGTATCGTTTTATGGGGTTTCATTTTATTTTCTTCCAATATTCGAAGGACCGAAAAAGGGCCAACTTTCATTATTGCGACTGCCAGTCGACTTTGTGGCTCTTCTTCATACAAACAGATCATCCAATCTGGTAATGTCATTATTTAGTGTACGGAAAATTACTTGAACTATAAACAAATAAAAAAGTGAGCGATCGTCGGACCGCCGACAGAAGCTTGCTTCTTATGCACAATAGAATGCGAGGTTGGGAAAACCATCAATAAAAATACGCGCAATAGAATGCAAGAACATCATTATCTTCACTTCTAAAAGGAATGTGCAACAAAACCATTTCTCGTCGATAGTCATTGAAATTATTGGCCATATTGTAATTGCCATATGACCTTTTTTCAAATTTTAACAATTATTGACCATTTTCGAAAATTGTTGATAATTATGACAGTTTTGACAATTATTGATCATTTTTGACAATCTTTCAAAAATGTTGACCATTTTTCCAAATTTTAACAATTATTGACCATTTTTGACAGGTTCTGACAATAATTGACCAATTTTGACAATTTTCAACAATTTTTGACAGTTTTTTATAATTATTGACCATTTTTTCAAAAATCTTTACAATTTTTGACCATTTTTTCAAAATTTTGATAGTTTTTTATAATTATTGACCATTTTTTCAAAAATTTTTACAATTTTTGACCAATTTTTCAAAATTTTGACAATTATTGACCATATTTTCAAATTTTAACAATTATTGACCATTTTTGACAATTATTGATCATTTTTAACAATTTTTCAAAAATCTTTACCGTTTTAGACCATTTTTCCGATTTTCAATAATTATTGACAGTTTTTTATAATTATTGAACATTTTTTCAAAAATTTTTACAATTTTTGACCGTTTTTTCAAAATTTTAACAATTATTGACCATTTTTGACAGGTTCTGACAATAACTGACCAATTTTGACAATTTTCAACAATTTTTGACAGTTTTTTATAATTATTGACCATTTTTTCAAAAATTTTTACAATTTTTGACCATTTTTTCAAAATTTTGATAGTTTTTTATAATTATTGACCATTTTATCAAAAATTTTTACAATTTTTGACCATTTTTTCAAAATTTTGACAACTATTAATCATATTTTCAAATTTTAACAATTATTGACCATTTTTGACAATTATTGATCATTTTTCCGATTTTCAATAATTATTGAGTTTTTTATAATTATTGACCATTTTTTCAAAAATTTTTACAATTTTTGACCGTTTTTTCAAAATTTTGATAGTTTTTTATAATTATTGATCATTTTTTCAAAAATTTTCACAATTTTTGACCAATTTTCAAAATTTTAACAATTATTGACCATTTTTGACAATTTTTCAAAAATTTTGACTATTTTTCAAAATTTTTGACAATTTTCAACAATTATTCTCTCTCTCTCTCTCTCTCTCTCTCTCTGTAATGAGTCATCGCGTGACGAACGCTTTTTCGTAACATCACACGTTTCACGAATTCACTAGCCTTCCCAAAAGTCCTATGTCGTGCAATAAGAATCAAGCTTCAAAAAACCTCTCCTTATTTGCTCAACTGTGGATGATAAAAAATTCAAGAGACATCAGAATATTTTTAAAAGTGTAGGAAGAAAATTCATCTAATACAGGAAAAACATCGAGGCGTGAATTTATTCCTGTCTGGAAAACAAATAGGTCCCATATAGAGACAAGCCGTCAAGAAAACCCATTTTACAGCTCTGTTTTATCGACAGCAGAGATCATACTATCGTCGACACTTTTCACGCCTTTCTTCACCTCCAGGACAAGTACATATGAGAAAGGGATATTTCCCTTGGAAAAACAATACTTTCAATGGAAAAGAACTAGATTGAAATACGGAATGCGGGGAATTGTAGCAATTTCGAAAATAAACCGTGTAGAAAAGTGTTTTTCGATTATCTTAGGGCGAGTAAGGGTCGTAGTTTATTATTTTTTTTCTTAGAAATTCCATGGCATTTAGGGTACAAATCTAAATGCAAACAGCATGCATGTAAAAAATCGGATACACGATTGAGATTCACGTGAAAACAGAACAAACAACAATCATTTTTTTTATCCTAGTTACTGCCCTAAAAACATATACAGGGTTCATCGGGAATAAAGTGAGCAATTCATATAACTGGTCTGATTAGAAATTTCTAATACATTCTATTTGTTGAAGCAATAAACTAATAGGGAATATTTTTTATTATGTACTCTGTTGTATTTCTTTGATAAATATTGTCTCCTTCTTCTTGTTCAAGAGCACTGCCAATAATAATCGTATATGTACACATTCCTGCCGGAATATTAACAGCCAATAATTGTCTCTTTTGTTTTTGTAAAGAGTGAATCCATATCGATTCCCTGCTTGCGTGTCTTTTTGCTATTTCCACAATTTTCCTTCCTTCCTTTCTGGGTCTTCTTCCCCCAGTCTTCAATTACCTTTTTTTCTAGGTCTCCGTCTTTCTGGTCCATCCATCTAGCTTTTGGTCTGTTTGTAACTGGTATCCACTCTGCTATTCTCCCTATTACTGCCTTATTTCATCCTTTTGATATTCTCAGCTCCTATTATTTCTTATATCTCCTAATTCCTCAATCTTTCATACGGTCCTCCATTCAATTTTTTTGATCCATAGAATTTTCTGATAATTTTTCTTTCAAATATTTTCAATAATAATCTTGTAGAAGGTTAAACCTTCATTGGGTGTAGATCTCCAAACCAAGCCCAGTGTATATCTTCCTGTCTTTGCTTATTAGGTCTGCCATACAAGTTGGTGAGTGTCCTCTAATAAACTGTCCTGGTGAGATTACCCACCATTCTAAAGATTTCTGTGCCACCCACTTTCTTGTAGCCATATCTATTGTCAACTTTGCGACGCCGCAGAAGGGTTCCGGTCCAATGAATGGCATTGATGAGCCTTGTCTGTCCGTTTCATACGCCAATTCATTGCTCTACTCTCGTGTCCTGGTACCCGGACTACCATGAAATTTTCTTATGTCAATTGAGGAGTAATTATGTAAAAACAAAAAATTCCGTAATATCTGATTTTGAATAAACGTCAAAAAACGCATACATATTCTTTTCCGCCTATCTTGAAAAATGTAGATGGAATATGTTTATATGCACTGTGAATTTTAAAAATGCTAAGTAGCGATAAAGGGCCGGGAGAGTGGAAGAGGAGGGTAATTGGTGGGACGGTAGAGCAGAGTATGTTGTACCGTGCGGAGGTGTGGGGTGAAAGAGCGGGAGTGAATGCGAGGGTTAGGCCACTCTTGCGGGTGCATAGAGGGATATTGCTGAGGGTGGTGCAGGGATACAGGACAGTGGGTGGACTGGCAACAGCGGTGCTGGCAAGGTTCTACCAATTGGACATGATGGCTAGAGCTACAAACAAACGCTGGAGGGGTGCGACCAGAGAGGAAGTACAGGAATGGATGGATGAGGAAATGGAGAGAAGGTGGGAGGAGTATGAGGGCGCGCTAATGGTAACGATTGGGAGAAGGAGATATTGGATGGACCGAAAATTCGGGGAGGCGAACTACTTCTTGACACAGGTGCTCACTGGACATGGGTCGAGAGTAGGGTATTTCCACAAGATTGGAAAAAGACAGACTGGAGTGTGCGAGAGGTGTGAAGTGGAGGATGATGTGGGGCATGTGTTTAGATGCTGGAAGAACTAGGAAGTTCTGAAGAAGTTAAATTTTCGACTTTTTAGTTTTTTTCAATTTTTTCCGACTTTCTCAGATCTTTTTCATTATTTTCCGTTTTTTTCGCTTTTTTCTGATTTTCCCGCTTTTTTCGATTATCCAGCTTTTCCCCGGTTTTTGTCGCTTTTTACGATTTCATACATAGCTTTTTCGATTTTTTAAGGTATTTTTCAATTTTTTACATTTCTCTTCGATTTTTTCCGAATTTTTAAGATTTTTTCGTTTTTTCCCGATTTTTCCGCTTTTTTCCGATTTTTAAAGTAATTACTGAATGATCCAGCGATATTTTTGAACTAAGCTGCTTCATTTAAGGTAAGCTATCAAACAAATTTAGAATGTATTTGTTATAGTTTTTGAGATAGAAACTTAAATTTTTCTAATATTTTTTTGGGGCTTTATGGCGTCCTACATAATAATATTGCATTCCACAACATTATTGAGAAATAAAAAATACTGGAAAAAAAATTCCATGCTTTTTGAGCTGTCCTAATTAAAAAAAATATAGATCATATCATGCATTTTCTAGCGAAATAATAGTATATGTATTATTCAACAATAATGATGGCTATTATTCGAGTATAATACTATATTTTTTCCACCACTAACAATGTTTATAAATGAATTAATTTTTTTCTCTTCTCTCCATTTAAGGAAGGGATTATAGGCTTTCATTATATAATTTTTTCGACTTTTCTGGCAATAAATTTAAAGATACTATTTATTCTGCTTCCCTTATTTTTGGCGGGGTAACATTTATTTCAGTGTCTGATTCACTTTCTATATTATATTTTCTAGTGATTTCAATTTAAATTCAGTAAATTCAGCTATAAATTATTTAAACTATTGTGAGAACATCGTGGAGATAATGTTGAGGGGGGGGAGGAATGGATGGAGGTAAGTGGCGTCGTGGAGAGCATGATTAGGGGGAGAGATGGACTCGATGTGGCATGAGAAGTAGGAGTGATAGGTAGGGAGAAGACGACGGTGTGAGCGGAGAGTGTGCGAGAGACCGCCGCCCGTCTCGAAGTATGCTAGGGTAGTGATTCCGAGGCGGTGGTAACGGCGAGTTTGGTTTGAAATGGGCTTGGTTAGTAGGCATCCCCTTGGGGATGAGTCCAACACTGTTTGGGTCCTGGATAGAACCCATTGGAACATGAGTTTCCCATCTTGACCCGAAAAAAAAGGACAAATCAGCGAAAAATAATTGCCCGAAAAATCGAAAGATTATTACATAAAGGTAGGTATATACTCTTTCAAACATTCGTTTATTAATTAATTAATAAACATTTTCCGTACATGCATTTAATTGTCAATTGTTTTCTTTTTTCTTTCCCACTATATCTCTCTCTCTCTCTCACCGGTTATTCTATCAAAATTTTGTATGCACTTTTTTCACATCTAGTAAGAAAAAGAAAATATTTGAGATGGCAGTTTGGGTCAATTTTGGAAAGTCGCCTTATATCTTGAAAATGAAACAGCTTGAAGATTTGGCTTAACCACAGCTTGGTTAACAAAAACGTTAGTTATTATATCTCAATAACATTTCTATCTAATTTTCGAAATAGCTATCCAATTTGAGGTACCCTGTACATAAAAGAGGTAGATGGAACACGATTAAGTCAGATAATGAGGTCATTTAACAGCAGTGGGGTTTTATAGGAAATGTCTATCGGAATTAAATTTGTTGTCTTCTTGTTAAAATCGTTCCTCTTGTCTAAAAAAGAGTGCACGCCAGTGAAGTCGAACGTTTTTTCCAACAATGCATTTAATAAAATAATATCTAAAATTGACTCTACTGACTTGATATATTTCAATTATTTGTGGAACGGAAACCTTTATTATCTCGAAACAATGTTTTTACTTTTGAAATAAAACTTTTGTTACTTATAGAAGCGTACATTTCACACCTTTTATATTTACGACACGCCAACATTCCCGTCCGAGACTACACGCTAGATTTATTAAAAACGTCGTTAAAATCTTCACCTTAAGAATTATTTACAGCTAAACACACACCTACTCGCTTTTTTTAAAATACTTTTCGTTTTGGTTTTACGGAAACGCTTACAAACAAATTTTTCGAATAGTTAAACGTTGTCGTGTCACAACATCTGGATCTGCCTGAAAATTGATGTTGACAGAGCTGTTTATCAAACTTTCAGGGGCGAAATTAGGCAGTATAACGTATTTATTTTTCTTGGAAGTTTATTGCAAGGAAAATCGCGACGTAAATTACGAAAGATTATCTTTACAGCGAACAACAAATCACTGGTAGGTACTCAACATCGTAGCGTCTGAAAAATAAAATTCTAAACCATCACCACTCCACCCACTTTTAATCAAAGAAAGTGTACAAGATTTATTTTAAACTAGCTACTTATTGTTTTAACCCACAAATTGTGAAATCTGTCAGCCAACCAGCTGAGGCTTGGAGTAGGGGAGGGGTTGGTTAACCTAGTAGAGATCCAACTGACGAGGCGTGTGATAGTAGACTCTAGAGGGAGGAGGTATAAAATGGAGGCTGGAGTGCCCCAGGGCTCGGTTCTTGGACCGACGCTCTGGAAGTGTGTGTTTGATGAGGTTTGTATGTGAAGAGGGATGTGAGATTACGGTTTATGCGCACGATGTGTGCCTGGTATGTACGGCAACTGGAGATGCAGAGATAGGAAGAAAGGCGGAGAGAATGTGTAAGAAGATTGTGGAGAGCAGTGCGGACTGGAAGTGACGGAAGATAAGACGGTGGGATGCTAGTGAAGGGATGGAGCAAGACGAGGGAAGTGGGGGTGATGGCTACAGTGAGTGGACTGGCAGCAGCGGTACTGTCAAGGTCCTGCCCATTGGACGTGATGGCTAGAGCCAAGAACAAACGCTGGAGGGGTGCGACCAGAGAGGAATATCAGGAATGGTTAGAGGAGGAAATGGAGAGGGCGCGTTAAAAGGAGCGATTGGGAGTAGAAGAGATTGGATGGACCGGAAATTCGGGGAGGTGAATTACTTCTTGACATAGGTGCTCACTGGACATGGGTTACCTCCACAAGATTGGGAAAAGAGAGACTGGAGTGTGCGAGAGGTGTGAAGTGGAGGATGATGTGGGACAAGTGTTCAGATGCCAGAAGAACGAGGAAGTGCTGAAGAGGTTGGAGAGGAAACTAGGGGAGGCGGTGTATTGGGAGAACATGGTGGAGTTAACGTTGAGGGTGAAGGAGGAATAGATGGAGGTAAGTGGCGTACTGGTGAGTATGATTAGGGGGAGAGAAGTACTCGATATGGCATGAGAGGTAGGACTGATAGGTAGAGAGAAGACAACGGTATCAGCGAGGGACCGCCGCCCGTCTCGAAGTATGCTAGGGTAGTGATTCTGAGGCGGAGGTAACGGCGAGTTTGGGGTGGGTTTGGTTGGTAAGCATCTCCTTGGAGATAAATCCATCACTGTTTGGGTCCAGGAGAACATGAGTTTCCCATCTAGATCCGAAAAAGGAATATTGTGCTCCTCTAAATTTAGATAACATTCTCCAGTCGAACTCTTTTAAGTAGCCTCAAGAATGAACCTTTCATGAAGTTTCTTGCCGGTGGTTTCCTATCGCCTAGTACAAGAATCCGCACATTCGCCTGGCAGTCGCAGTGGCATAGGATGTGCTCTGCAGTTTCTTCCTCTTGGTGACAGAATCCGCATATGCCTTCGCTTGTCAATCCCATTAGCTTTAAGTGCCTGCTAAGCTTACATTGTTTCTTATGACCCCCCGTGTCCCGCTACTCAGGCTATCGATGGTCTCCAAGTGCGTTTAAGACCATCCCATACTAGCTCACAATTGACCTCTTCATTTTATTCAACACAGTGGTGAATCGCCATTACTTTCACCTGGAAAGTTGTGACGTCCTCAGATATAATTTTTGAAATAGTTATACTTTGGTTTAACCTTGCAATTCCGATGCCTTGGAGCTGTCCGTATACTAATTTGTCTTAGCTTGTATGGGTACACTTTTTTTTCATCTGCTTATTTGAACTTATTTTGAAGCGTTATCTTGTGGCCGTCTCCGAGACTTTTCTGGTGAACTAAGAATAAGAAATAGGACACATTAGATTTTTAAGGTCTTAGTATCATCCCAAAACACATACATACATGAATCTAAAAATTGCGATCAAGCATGGCGTAGTTGTTGAAGTTGAATTATATCAGGGTTCAGTAGAACGTTCATTAAACATTGGTTGGCAACACTTTTATAGACATTTTGAGGCTGGCTCAATAACTTTATACCGAAAAAATACAAATGGAAAATGGAATGGTTATTAATAAAAACAAAACGAAATTCATGGTTATAGTAGAAGAACATGGAGAAATGAAAGTAGAAATCGAAAAACAAGTGATTTTATTTCAATACTTGGGAATAACAATTGATTAATAGGAAAAACAAGAAGACGAAATTGGCGAAATTAATGACAAAATAGATAAAAGAATTATTCTCTATCATAAGATGAAAAGAACATTCATAAATAATAAAGAAATACTGAAGAATACAAAGCAAAAAATGTTTTTAAGCAATATATGGGTCAATATTATCTTATAGATGTGACACGTGGTGCTAAATCTGGGGCGTTACAAAAACCACAAAATTACGAACAAAAATATAAGAAAGGATCTAGAAATTATACAATATAGACAATTATGAAGTTGGGGACATTTACAAAGAATGGAAAATACAAGTAGACTGAAGGAATATGGGAGGCAAAAATATTTAAAACGAAAAAGAAAGGAAGACCCAGACAAATTTGGAATAAAACTTTTTCAGAAACATCAATAAAAAACATGGTTGAATGCCAAAGAAATGCGAAAAAACTGGAAAAATGTTATGAACACTAGATGCAAAAATATTAGAGATATTTTCTTTTTAATGATAAATAAACTACAAAGCCATAAACTGATAGATATAAACGTTTATTCTTCGTTATCTATTCAAATCCAATTCGTCCCTGTAATTTTCTAATGTCTTTAATATTTTTCTCAATGTCATAATCGTTTAGACTGTCTGTTATAAGCTTGTGTTTCTTATTTACGAGTCCCCGATGTGCCTGTGAAATTATGGGTAGTTAAATCGCTAGAAAAAACGACAGTTGAAGTCATAAATATAGAAGAGTAATATTGTATCGCCTTAATATGTTGTTGGTTAAAAGTTGAGACAAGTTATCGTACGACTGTCGAGCTTCTGAATTATTAAAACTTGTTATGTCTTTAATCACTGTGTAAATATTCATCCCACTTCTGAAATTTGTAAGACGCTAGAAATGTATTTAATACTATGCCACTAAAGACATTATAGTTATATAAAATACTATTAAAGATGGTAGACCATTAACTAACTAGAAGTTTGTTGAATAAAATATGTAAAATGTAGAAAAAAAAATTAGATTAAAAATATAATCCCCTTTTTGACAAGTAAATTATTTTTGCTTATATTTAGTGTCCAACAGTTGAAGAAAATATATATGAATCTTCAGTAGTTTTTTTTATTAAAATTTCGGTACTTAGTAGAAAAAATATTGTATGCAATTCGTGTGTAAAGTCCCTTTTTTGACTTATGTGATCGTTGCAATATTCTCATTCGTCAAAAAAGGGTTACTTTACACATTTGTTGCATAAATAACTATTATGTGTAAGGAAATGGTAATTTTTCATTTTCCGACCACTCGTAGAAAAAAATGTTGTTCCTAACCAATGCTGTCTTTACCTCTTTTCGCGTGCGGAAAAGTATCATAAGTAATCCCAGCCGCTCGACTAAACAGAAAAAGTATTTCTTGCTATTTGTTTTTTAATTTGACGTTTAAAACCGTCATAGACTTCCAAGTACAATTCCGTATTGTTAATCTAATTTATCATATCGTATTCAATCAACTGTTTTGTTGAACTGCGTTCAACTAAAAGTGAAAGATCTAAAATTTCGATAACGATTGGTTTTGGCGATAGAATGCACATCATTTCACAAAATGCACCCATATCGTGAACGTATCTCTCAATCTACGGTAAGAAGAATAGAAATGAAGTACAGAGAATTATCAGGACACCTTATTGTTTTATTTGAAAAAACTGGTGCTGACGTCATTTCTCGAAGGTTATGTATAATGGATTACTTCAGAGATTATTTTTACCCAAATTTCATCACTACTACTATTAAAGTTTTAGTGCACATCGTATAACTTTATACGCTTTTAATGATTCCACAAGTAGGTCAAATTTAACATGAAACCTTATAAATCACTTTTTCAGAAGTGGTACAATTATTTCACTTTTCCAGAAGTGGGATAAAGGATAACTTTTCACCCCGCCGAGATATCTGTTAGCACTGATAAGGGATGAATAATAGGGACGGTGTTTTTGTCAGAATTCAACACACCAACCAGCATATGAAATAAATCCTTTAACCAGATAGGAGAAAATTTCTTGTTTTGGCACAGATAAACAAAAAAATAAGTATACGTGTTAACAGGATCGTTCGCACGAGGGTGTAAACAAATATTAATTCTTCAAGTTGTACTTTTTTATTGGTTTTTATTTATTTTTTGGTTATGTTAGAATGAAGGTAACCTGAGACTTCAGTTTCATATTGTGAACTCGCTTTTTCATTGTTTGAATTACCCTGTAAAAATCCTTACGCAAAACTTATAATCTTATTGCCTACATAAGTAAAGAGTTATAATATTGTAAACAACAAGATATGTGACAGGGATAAACCCCTCAACATACACAATGAAAATAAATACCAAAATGTGTTTAAGCTGGAATCCTTTGGAACTCAACGTTCATAAGGATTGCTAAGGATTTACAAGGATTACGTATTTTGATACTAAAGGACGTCACTCAGCCTACTCAAGCAATAAATGTACGGGGGAACAAGCTTTTAAAGAATTCTATCTCTCTATTGAATTTAATTTTTAATCTGATACCCACTAACAGATTTTTCTAATAATAGAACAGTTTCCTATATTTGAAATTGATTTAATGTAACGAGTGTTACATTGACCTTGTTTTTAAACTAGAAGCATTTTAAGAATCCTCAATCACACCACCAGAAATTACTAAATTGGGAGTATGTTCAGATTTTATCAACTAATTGACAGTTACGTGAAATATGGATTGTACTGCTCGCAGTTGTCGTGGCCAATGAGGGATCAAGTCATTTCTAAATATAGAATCATCATTGGCTACAGGTCATAGCGAAGCGAAAGTGGGAACCAAAAAATGTCACATTATTATCAAAAAATGGATCGTTATAAAAAGTAATTTATGTAAATGAACGATTTTTCAATTTTTACCACATTATGGTGTAGAGTGATATTTTTACTCTTTCATAAATTTTTTCCACTTCTTTCTGTCAGTGGCCAGCTTTTTAGCTATTCCTTTCCGCTGTAATATTTCCCCTATTTTCTCTTCCCAAGTCCTCGTGGGTCTACCTCTCTTTTTATTCTTCTGAATTTTTGCTCCCCATATTGTTTTAGTTAATCTAGTCTCCTCCATACGCTGCAAATGTCCCCACCATCCCAGTTGTCTTTCCTCAATATACTCCACTCCACTTTTGGACTCTTCTATTTATTTCGGCTTCCTGTATTCCGTCCCGATTCTTTATTTATATTGAAGGCGAAAATGTGGTAATAAAGATTGAATCAAAGTAAAAGAATTCGCAAATTTAACAGCATCGTAATTATCCAATTAGTGACCACAAACTTATGATAGAAAACCATGTTAAAGAGGAATTACAAACACTGTGAAATCGAAACTCTACCAAACCATCAATCAAATCCAAGTTGGAAACGCAAATATTACTTTTGGCATAATATCATATTGTAATAATAAAATAAGAAATAAATTCCCTTGAAATTATTTTCAATAAATCATTAAACGTTGGAATATTACATAAATATAACTGTCGAGGTCGACAGGTACTGAGACAATTTCATCACGTAAATAAACATTTAACAGTAAATATTATCGAACTTGAACCGTAATATAAAATATAGAGTTGACATTCAGATATATCCATAATGTAATCAATATTCATTTTAATTTGTAGTCATTATGCTATTCAGTTAAACTATAAGTATTCTATAAGGATAGATACTTATATAGATTTAATAATGTTGAGTAGCTATAATGTGTAATAGTGTAGTATGTTAATAAGTAGAACTTATCCCAGTGCCAGAAGTAGTAGTTTTATTAAAGCAAGATGACCCTCCGAGTGACCAGGAATACCACTTTTTTGTATATACGGTCGTAGAAAAAATAATGTTCCTAGCTCATGCGTAAAGTGTCTTTCCCGCCCTTGACCGCTTGCCAGAACTCCGCTCCGCGTCGTTCGGGTCAACTGCAGTCGCGTGCGGGAAAGTATCACTTTCCGCACTTGTTAGGAAAATAACTATTCCACTGCCTTATGAAACCAGTTAATGGAACGAATTATGGATTTGCGCGCTGAACTGACAAGAGTGTCATATTTGAATCGTTTGGTGTTGTGTTGGAAAGTCGGTTAATTGCAATTATTTGGAAATTGTGAGGTTCTCGCGGCAAAAACGGAAAATGATCAACAAAAATGCCTTAATGCGATTTTATTATTATTGTTCAAAATGATAACACTGAAAACTGCCAAAACATAAATCAAAACAAACCTGGGAATGACAGGTGAAACATTTTTGGCGTATGCGATTTCATGGTTTTCACTAAAAATATAATGTAATTATAATTTATAGTTGAGAGTAGACCAACTTCTTAATGCAATAGTGTAATTGAAATTCAATAATGTTATCAACTTTTTATAATGTAAATGTAATTATAATATAATGAAAATGTAATAATAATGAACGTTGCATGAATCCGCCTTTAACTGTTGTCATGTTACATGTCATTCGCCATAGACATTTTAAAATTTTTAAATTCCCATTTAAAATCCTTTATGTGTTTTTATATCACTTGTTACTTTATTCTTTTTGGCCTTCCTGCATTAGTGCATTAACTATCACATGATTTATTATTATAGGTAAGTTGAAGAAATCGATTTTTTTATTTTACATATTTGAGGTTAGGTATTCATAATTAAAATATTGTTTGTTTTGCAGTTGAGAATGATGATTACCCAAATATATTTATCTACGACCACCATTAAAATTAAGCATTTACAGACTCATATATATACGTGAAATTACATTTTATACATACGTCTAAAGCGTGCGAAAAAGAACAATGCTTTTTAAATGGAAGTTTCTTTATAACATCCAAAAGAGTGCGAAAAAGTACAATGCTTTTCAAATGGGATAATCATTATAACACTCTTTTTTATTTGTATATTTATTAAGTTACCTTAGATAATTTTGTGTTTTGTTTTCTGTCAAAGGTTCTGTAATTGTAATAATTTTGTACTGCCATTAAGAAGTGTGAAACGTGAATGGTCAATAATTGTCAGAATCTGTCAAAAATTGTCAAAAACTGTCAAAAATTGTCAAAAATTGTCAAAAATTGTCAAAAATTGTCAAAAATTGTCAAAAATTGTCAAAAATTGTCAAAAATTGTCAAAAATTGTCAAAAATTGTCAAAAATTGTCAAAAATTGTCAAAAATTGTCAAAAATTGTCAAAAATTGTCAAAAATTGTCAAAAATTGTCAAAAATTGTCAAAAATTGTCAAAAATTGTCAAAAATTGTCAAAAATTGTTAAGAATTGTCAAAAATTGTCAAAAATTGTCAAAAATTGTCACAAATTGTCAAAAATTGTCAAAAATTGTCAAAAATTGCCAAAAATTGTTAAGAATTGTCAAAAATTGTTAAGAATTGTCAATAATTGTTTAAATTTTGAAAAATGGTCAAAAATTGTCAAAATTTTGAAAAAATGGTCAATAATTACAAAAAACTGTCAAAAATTGTCAAAATTTTGAAAAAATGGTCAATAATTACAAAAAACTGTCAAAAATGGTCAATAATTGTTGAAAATTGTCAAAATTTTTGAAAAATGGTCCAAATTTTTGAAAAATTGTCAAAAATGGTCAATAATTGTCAGAACCTGTCATAAATGCTCAAAAATGGTCAATAGTTGTTAAAATTTGGAAAAATGGTCTAAACTGGTCAAAATTTTGGAAAAATTGTCAAAAATGGTCAACAATTGTCAAAACTGTCAAAATTAGTCAATAATTGTTAAAAATGGTCAATAACTGTTAAAATTTGGAAAAATAGTGTAAAATGGTCAAAATTTGTTTGTTTGTGGCTGTTCGAGCATTATTTCCATTTGCAATTTTCTCATATTTTGTTCTTTAGACAGACAAAAACTGTAATTCATCCGATTATTTGCTGTTTGCTAAAATCTTGAGCTTTTTGTAATTCGTATCTATTTCAATTTATAAAAGATTTAAAACTAATAAATTATAAATGATTCCACATGTTTTTTATTTCATTTTCATTCCTTATAATATACAATATTTGCAGCTGGACGATTTAACAGAATACTGTTATTATTAAAGTGCAAAATTGTTCAATTGTAAATATTGTAAGTAGATATTACGCGTATCCTTAAAATTAAAAATTCAAAAAATCCCCCTGAATTAGTTCCAAACCTGCGATCGCTGAAATTCTTCTTTCATACCCTGACACAGGATTTCACTTCTACTGGTTTGTCTGTTTTGTGAGGTTGATGCAGGAGTTTATGTTTTTAAACGAAAAAAAAAAAAAGATTGAAGTAATGATCATTTTTATATAAATAAACCCGAAACTGACAAATGTCTTTGTCAGTTGTATTAAAAAAGCTGTGTAAAACGGGCGGCAATCCCACCAATCAGTAGGCAGCAGAAATGCAAGTTAAATCCTGAAACGCCCAAGTGCATGCAAAATTTTAGTTCGCAATACTCCACTGGTCCATTTTGTTGAAAGGTGTGGGTAGATGGCGCGCATGTTGAGACAGAGGTAATGATGGTTCCTAGATCTCGGAACTGTTTAAAAACGAGCGCGAATTACGGAGCGGTTTAAAAATGCGTTCGTACTACAGAGTTGTTTGAGAAATAATAAGACAAATCAACACAAAAGATTGTTTATTGATAAATATAGCTACAAATAGTGCGTAAACATAATACAGTTATATTATTATAATTAAATTACAGTATTTGAAAAAAAAATTGCAATCCATATGTTCAGCTATTGAGATTTTGTTAGAAGTTTTGCTAATTAAAGGTCTAACAAACATGTTCATTTTGAAAGTGGAAGAGGGCAACTATTTTTCGGAGGAATCTATAACATCGTGGACTTTTTTCCAGCAGAGCTAATGCAAGCACTTTTTCCTTGGTGGTCCAACGCCTGCCATGAGGACTTCGTCTTGCACATCGTAACTGAGATATCAGAAAATCTGCAGTGCTACTCGACATCCCAGCAAACAAATTCCGTGAAACAGGCATATCTGCGATATCTGTTAATGCTTTGATATCACCAGCCCTTTTTTTGCACAGTGTTTGAAGTTTACGAATATGTGCCTCCTTACTTTCCACAATCCGTATCAAGTGCTTCTTCCTGGGTGATGCTCCCACTTTAGAAAGGCCTTTGATGGTGCGAAAAACAGAGCGCTTAAGGGGTACCTACAGTGGCTCTTTTGCAACCCTTAACAACTTGCAACTGTCTCTGTGACAGACATTACTCTGCTTCCTCTTGTTAATGATTGTTTCCAAGTGTATTGCTACGGAATAAACTCGGAACAGCATCGACTCACAGTTTACGTGTAATAAAATTCAGGTTAATATCTTGGGTAAAATAAAATGGTTACGAAGAGAAATGCCAGGCATGTACTTCATTCCCATCGCTTCTTGCCACAATTTTGACCTATAAACGCATTTGAAATATCATTTTTTTCTTTCAAAAGACCAAAAATAGTCTTACTTTTTATCATTGGATGGAAAATAATGCATTTTCTCAACTATTTCCACAAAGCAAACGAAGTTTTTGTGACATCTTAACTTCTAAGCACTTCAAACTGGTCGGAGTTCTGATAAAATCAAATAACTCCAGCAAAACCATCGAGAAAAATAAAAATCAGATTCAGAGCAGCACAAAACACAAACATAAACCAAATATGGCGACAGGCGACACAGCAAATGTCAGACGTCAGACGTCAGCGAATATACGATCACGATACAAGAAATGCACGGAATGAGAATGACCAGAACACTCAATGGAATTGCAGCGCTGCTACCGCCACCTTCCTACACCTTGCGAGCTTTTAAACAAAGACATATTTATGCAGTTCCAATGTATCAGACAAAGAATTCTTCTCATGTTCACACCGAACTAATTTTCCTATGCATTTGTGCGTATCAGGGTTGTCACTGCTTAAATTCAAATCGCTCCTATTAGTTAAACAAGGTATATTTGTTTCAGGGAAACCAGAGTTATTTTGATCCAATAGTTTGTCCCTGAAGCGAGTTTTTAGCTGTTATGAACATATTGAGTCTGCAGAGTATAAAATAAGTTTTGCTGTTCTCTTAGTTTTGAAATAAAAAGAGAATTTCAATTTCACGATAGTGAGTTTTCTATATGATGCATTAGAATGCTTTATGAAAATTTTGGGTTTTTATTCACGTTATCATCTGTTTTAAAATAAATTAGCTTGCACCCCTGATCTCAATCCTATTGAGCATATTTACCTAAAAGTCTCCAAGATCTCCAAGTTGCACTACAAGAAGAATTCCATGCAATTCCTCATTCTTTCTTTATTAACTTTAATAATTGTATCCGCTTTTTGCAAGAGCATATTAGAACATTACATTTGTTGTTTTTTTTCCAAAATTTCAATGTTTTTATCAGATTTTTCAGGGATTCAACGTACGTTTTAATATTGTTTTTATTCTTTTTTATACCGTTTTCTTAAAAACAGTGAATTTTCTTTAATAACTGAGATAATAACCAAGATGTTCATGAAGCATGGTGCTACATTTTGGTACTTGCTGTTGCAATTGCTGCATCCTACAAGGTTTTTCAAATTCCGGGTAAATAGCATCTTCATACTTCGTATAGTTCAAATTCAACTTTACATGAATCTTTCAACCAACGAATTGCTACAAAAGAATTGACCTACAATTCAAAAAAAAAATAATCAAAATCAAATAAGTAGTTCAAGAGATAACCACTTTTGAAAATAGTTAAAATTTTTGAAGCCGGATTTTTTGGACGCTCAGCTTAAAATAAAATGAAATTCATATAAATTCAAAAATTAACCCACTAAAGAATAATTCCACAAAACTCTAACATTTGCATCACTCATGACCTTTCAACTTCGAGATACTGACATGGTGAAATACATCAAACCAGTCACATAAACACAGATAACAAAAAAAAATTGAAAAAATTAAAATATCGTCCTTTGGTAGGAAAATACTATCTGGCTTATTCCGGGGTAAAAACCGGAACCGTCGTCGCATGGAATCTCGACCAATATGTTGATTCGTTTACTGGAATCTATTTATCGATCTCGTTTCAAATGTAAATCACGTAAAAGGACGGAAGAAAAAAAAATGCGTGGAGGATATTTTCTCGGGTGGGTTTTCGATGAAAAAAAAAAAACTATGTTTCCGTTTAGCCATGAGTACAAATATGTATAATTATCACTAACAGTATTCGAATACTAGGTTTTATATTATATTCAGATTATAGAATTTTTAAAAAATGAAAATGACTTATTAATACATGCATCGTTTTGGAGGTTGGAGCACCCTACTGCGGTTTCAGCACTAATGCAGTATCGGAAAAAAGGCAACGCCGGAAAAAAACAGAAGAACGGACCATTGGAGGATTGTAAGATTCGGTAATAACGCGGTGATAAGTAAAACACAAGTTGAGCTTCAGCTTGATCTATTTAGACTTCAGTCAGCCCCACTGACCTCAGTAGAGTTCAAGTTATAATTATATTTCTAAAATGTCTAGTCATGTGTCGTCCTAATCAAAACTATATATATATTTATGCTTACTAACACTTTTATATCATTGTTGATAAAGGACCTACTAAATTCTTCGAGGGTCACCACAGGATCTAGTGGTACTAAAGCAGGACACGCACTGAATCGACTCGGCTCGGATCGGTATGGCACGGTAGGTTTCATCGGCACCTTTTAGCACCCGCGCATTGACTGAGATAAGATCAGCAAACATCCGTAATTTTACAACTTACAACTTTACAACCTCTCATGTCATATCGAGTCCTTCTCTCCCCCTAATCATGCTATCCACTATGCCACTTACCTCCATCCATGTTCTCCCAATGATGATAACAGACCCACTGAGCTTTATCACACTAATCAATCATCCTGTAAAATGAATTATAAAAAAGTGGGATTTGTAAAACTACCCCAACCCAAACGAATGAATGATTGAGTGCTGTGAAATTCTATCTAGATGGGCTACACTGTAAACAATACAACATAATGGTTTGCAAAAAACGAAACTCGCCACACAACACTGCGTTAATACATTTTTAACGCGGAGCACAAGTAGGTTAAGCATTTTATTATTAAATTAAGAATTTTTTTTTAGTTCGATTACCTAAAAAGCATGTTTTTTAGTTTTTTTTCACTATAATTTATTTTGCATATAACCACCTTTTATTCTTTAACTTTTTAAAAACTATTTTCATCATCCTTCAGCCAACAAAGCCTTGTAGATGTTCTAGACACAAACACATCTTACAATTATCTTTGAGGAATGAAAAAAACGATTATTTTGTTTGAAAAATTTTTCCATTACAACGATCCACACTCTAACCCCTACTTTCTTAATAAACTTTAATTTCGAGGCAGATCAGAAGTGGGATAAGAAGGATTTACGTTTTCAGAAGTGGGATAAGATTCGTAAGTGAGGGATAGTACATTTTAATTGTCAGAAAAGGGATAAAATTTCAATTAAGACTAACGAGAAAAAGAAAATTATTTTTACTGGAAATGTCTGGTTGTCTTAAGTTTAATTTATACCGCTGTCAGAGCACTAAGACGTTGTTAATTTAATAATATTTGAATAACATTATCATCATTTGAAGTTGATTTTGAAAGATTGTGTTATAATAAAACTATGGTTGAACAGTTAGGGGGCGTCCATTAATTACGTGAGGCATTATTGAGGATTTTATGGGCCCCTCCCCCCTAGGTGAGATGTAGTAAGATTTTTTTCAGGTCCATGCAAATGAATTCCAAACTAGTTTGGGACTGCTTGGAGATGCTACAAGAGCTGGGCAGTCATAATAGATTGTCCTTAGCCTAGGTACCAGGTCACTCAGATCACAAGGGCAATGAAGAGGCAGACTCATTAGCCCGAGAAGGGGCACGATGTGCTACCATTGGTCCAGAACCTTTCTGTGGTATATCGAAAGCGCTGCAAAAAACAAATAGCAGTACTTGGATAAAAAAGCAGTCTCAAGAATGGTTGAGCAAGGCGTCAATAGTGAGGCAGTCCAAAGAGTTAATCAAAGAACCCTCGCCGAAATTCAAGGAGTACCTACTGAGCCAGAATAGGAGAACAATCAGGATCCTAGTTGGGCTCCTGATAGGGCATTGTAGACTTAACAAACACATGAATACACAGAATTTTTGATAAAAAACAGTATACGTGCACCAAAATCGCAATTAGATAAATTCTCGGATAAATTGCGCATAATTTGCACAAAATAACAGGTAACGTTTCTTTGAAACCAGAAGATCCTTTTAAAAAAGTTGCACTAGTTTGAGTAGAATTTTTGATAAAAAACAGTATAAGTGCACAAAAGTCGCGATTAGCTAAATTGCACATAATTTGCACAAAATAACAGCTAACGTTTCATTGAAACCAGAAGATCCTTATGAAAAAGTTTCATTAGTTTGAGCAGAATTTTTGATAAAAAACAGTATAAGTACACAAAAATCGCGATTAGATAAATTCCACATAATTTGCACAAAATAACAGCTAACGTTTCATTGAAACCAGAAAATCCTTATAAAAAAGTTGCACTAGTTTGAGCAGAATTTTTGATAAAAAACAGTATAAGTGCACAAAAATCGCGATCAGATAAATTGCACATAATTTGCACAAAATAACAGCTAACGTTCCATTGAAACCAGACTCAACAAAAACATGAATAACATTGGATTGGCAGACACAACCAAATGCAGGTTTTGCCAAGAAGATGAGGAACTGTAAGGATTGACTAGGCTGGCGTTTTCGATGATAGGAGAGGAAAAGCCACACCCTCCCAATATATGTAGGACCTGAGGTTTGACATTCGAAGTCTAGACAAGAAACTCTAGAATAACAGGAGGCATACACAATATATCTGCAAGCCCCATATTTATCTTATCTTAACATTTGGGAAGTTATATGGCAAAGTAAGGTTCTAATGGAATGAGATACCATTCTTAAGACAAGCCATGGACTTTATAAAGTGTCATTCGATTCTGAAAGCAGAAGCTTAACTGGACATGGACAAGGAGGAGATCCAGGCTCATAACCGAAATTCCTACTGCGGGCTAAACTATCATGTGGGCAGAATAGTGTTGGTTTAAAACACCATGTATCGTTTCTGCCTAAAAGATAAATCGGCGGACCATATTCTGGGCTACTGAGTGTTTGCTGAGCAAGACTAGAGTCCCTCGGAGTAGGGTTTGTGCGCCCTGCGGATATAGATAGATTCACCCTTTTACTCCACACACCTTCTAACTTTGATTAAGACACAGTAGACAATATTCGCAGTGAATTAACCACTTCATGACACTAAATCAAAAATATAGACTTGGCCAAAATTTGTAAGACAGAAGACATAGATTTTCTATATTTATTTCTGCTCTAGTCATATCAATTCACTAAATTTAAAATTGAACGTTTCCGTTAATGCGAAAATAAAACTGTTCTAAGTTATTGGAATCGGTCCCGAATCGATATCTGTGTTCGGATCCAATATTTAATATCAGTGGGATAACTATCAAATCTCCATTTTTCAAAAAAGAGCATGTTTTTCAATATTGCGTGTTTTCATATTTATGGAAATAAATAAAATATATTCTGTTCCTTGGTCTATCTACAATATCTACAAGAGTTCGCTTTCCGGATATGCTTTTCTGAACGAATATGATTAAAGAAGTAAACAAGAGCGTTTCAGATAATGAAAAAAGCAGGGTACGAGAGGTAAAAAAATGGAAAAAAAACAGATTCAACGTATTTTAATTAGCCAGGCTTACTATTTTGTTAACCAGCACTGGATGAAGTGAACACAACAATTTCGGAAGGTATCGATTATTTTGTGCAAATTATGTGCAATTCATGTGCACTAATCACGATTTTTTAAATATTTTTTACTAAAAACTCTACTACCTTAGATTCAAGATAGCACACTTTTTTTAATGATCATCCGATTTCAATGAAACAATTGCAGTTATTTTGTGCACTAATAAAGATTTTTGCACACTTCTACTACCAAAACTCAACTTGGCGCAACTTTTTACATTATCGCCCATTTCAATAAAACCATTAGTATTATTTTGTTAAAATTATGTGCAACTCTTTTAATCGCAAGGTTTGTTCTTTGGAAAAGCAGCATTCTATTTTTTTATTGACACTCATGATCGCTCAGTTGTTTGATGAACTAACCCTAATATTTTCAAATTGTTTTTGAAAAAAACCTCTGTCCAACCCACAATTTTTCGAATAATGATTTCAAATTAATAATTTGGCAACAGAAAACCACATCTATTCATTCTACAAAACTGTACTTTTCCTCTCGATTTTTATAAATTGAAACTTGATGACATTATTCATTTGATAAAGTATTTTTGATGGTCATTTGTACATTGAGAATTGGAAAAAAATGTGTATACCTTCAAATTCATTCATAAATACTCCATTCTCGAATCGTATAGAGGAATGCGCGTCAAAGAATGTATTTAACACTCTAGAAGAAAAAGATCGATTTGACTGATTCAAATAATTTATTCCTTCAAAAATTAGAAAAAAAAACGAAATTGTAATTACTACGAAATTTGTACGAAATAAAAGCAATGGATTTATTGAAATCATGATAATTGTAAGATTTGTGCTGTCTTGAGTTTAAAGTAGCACAACTTTTAATAAAAAACAGTATAAGTGCACAAAAATCGCGATTAGATAAATTGCACATAATTTGCACAAAATAACAGCTAACGTTTCATGGAAACCAGAAGATCCTTTTTAAAAAGATGCACTAGTTTGAGCAGAATTTTTGAGAAAAAAAACAGTATAAGTGCAAAAAAATCGCAATTAGATAAATTGCACATAATTTGCACAAAATAACAGCTAACGTTTCATTGAAACCAGAAGATCCTTATAAAAAAGTTGCAGTCGTTTGTGCAGACTTTTTGATAAAAACAGTATAGATGCACAAAAATCGCGATTAGATAAATTGCACATAATTTGCACAGAATAACAGCTAACGTTTCATTGAAACCAGAAGATCCTTATAAAAAAGTTGCACTAGTTTGAGCAGAATTTTTGATAAAAAACAGTATGAGTGCACAAAAATCGCGATTAGATAGATTGCTCATAATTTGCACAAAATAACAGCTAACATTTCATTGAAACCAGAAAATCCTTATAAAAAAGTTGCACTAGTTTGAGCAGAATTTTTGATAAAAAACAGTATAAGTGCACAAAAATCGCGATTAGATAAGTTGCACATAATATGCACAAAATAACAGCTAACGTTTCATTGAAACCAGAAGATCCTTATAAAAAAGTTTCATTAGTTTGAGCAGAATTTTTGATAAAAAACAGTATAAGTGCACAAAAATCGCGATTAGATAAATTGCACATAATTTGCACAAAATAACAGCTAACGTTTCATTGAAACCAGAAGATCCTTATAAAAAAGTTTCATTAGTTTGAGCAGAATTTTTGATAAAAAACAGTATAAGTGCACAAAAATCGCGATTAGATAAATTGCACATAATTTGCACAAAATAACAGCTAACGTTTCATTGAAACCAGAAGATGCTTAAAAACAGTATAAGTGCACAAAAATCGCGATTAGATAAATTGCACATAATTTGCACAAAATAACAGCTAAGGTTTCTTTGAAACCAGAAGATCCTTATTAATGAGTTGCACTAGTTTGAGCAGAATTTTTGATAAAAAAACAGTATAAGTGCACAAAAATCGCGATTAGATAAATTCTCGGATAAATTGCACATAATTTGCACAAAATAACAGCTAACGTATCTTTGAAACCAGAAGATCCTTATAAACAAGTTGCACTAGTTTGAGCAGAATTTTTGATAAAAAACAGTATAAGTGCACAAAAATCGCGATTAGATAAATTGCACATAATTTGCACAAAATAACAGCTGACGTTTCTTTTAAATCACAAGATCCTTATAAAAAAGTTTCGCTAGTTTGAGCAGAATTTTTGATAAAAAAAGTATAAGTGCACAAAAATCGCGATTAGATAAATTGCACATAATTTGCACAAAATAACAGCTAACGTTTCTTTTAAATCACAAGATCCTTATAAAAAAGTTGCACTAGTTTGAGCAGAATTTTTGATAAAAAACAGTATAAGTGCACAAAAGTCGCGATTAGTGCACATGATTTGCAGATAATTTGCACAAATTATCATAAGTAGTATCACTGAAGTTGGAATATCCTTAAAGATTGATTGATTAGTTCGGCACCACCAGTCAGAGGCTTAGAGACCTCGGCACTTCAGTCTTTAGGCTTTTTGTGCTCTTGGTTATACCGTTCATGTGAAGAGACCAGTAGCCCTTATCAGGCTCAAGAGTCTTTCCACTAGCTCCTTCTTGTATCATGGACTAGGAGTATCAGAACCAATATTATTTTTTTGTTCGTTATGTAGTTGATTCACCATCATAAGGAAATATTACACGGTTTCTTATATTTTTTTGGGAAACCCTCCAATTCAAAAATAATATTTCGTACGACACTGAAATAATAAGATTCCAACCGTCCGTCCCGTTTGATTTTCGTATTCAGCTCGAAGTTTCGCATCACAAAGAAACTTTTTTCTTGTGAAAAGTGGATCCACCCAAATCATTGCTTTAATGCTCCTCACATCAAGATGTTACATTTATGCATGCTTTTCTAAAACGTGCACGAAAGATCTTATTCGTTTTGAAAGAAAAATAATCTAGATTAGGATACTCAAAGAAATTTTGCAAATCTTATACAAATATACACATGTAAAATTGTGTCAAATTATAAAACATCCATTTCGGGAAAAAAATTTCAAAATAGAGAATTGTTATTAGGAATTTGTTTATAAAAAAAGTATCCACGCCACTGGATTCAGAATTCTGCCAAATAGCTGTCACCAAAATTTCACAAAAATATATTTATTAATAACAAAGTTATGACAACTTGAATTTCGAAAACTTCCTTGTATCAATAGATGCCATGGAAATTATTTTTTATTTTTCAATAATACTAAGAATAAACTACCAATGAAGAAAAAAATATTTAAAATATCGTAATTTTAATAAAACTTATCAACAATATCTTTTTGTCAAACTTGTTACTATTTTAACCGTGAAGCACATGTCCAACATAAAAAAGATATCACAAATAAGGATGAACTAGAAAGTACACTCTCATAAAGTCTAGATTTACATTTTCACAAATTTTTATTGTTGCGAGGTCACCAACTCAAAGCCGGCCCTGTCCCCCGACTGTAAATTTTGGTGGCTGCGCCGGTATTCTCCCCTTGCGGGAGAATGTACTCGAACATTCTGGAACGGTTTCGTTCGTGCATAGCCCAAGCGCCGGGGGTACTAGAGTTTTCCAGAACCAATAATGACTATATATACGCGGGTTATGGAGTGCGTAAACAGTTATTTAGTACAGACAGTACAGTTAGTTCGGAAGAATTAGTGAATTAAATAGTGCAGATAAATAGGGTAATATCCAAGTGGTGAAAATAAATTGGAACTAATATACCGAGTGTAAATAAATTAGTAGACGTTAAGTATAGTGTGTATATAAATTAAGTTTAATACAGTGTGTGTGTTTCTTTAAATAAATAGTAATAAATAGTAATTAGCCATAGTGTGTATAATTTTATCCCACAAGTCAAAAACTTTTTAAATATATAACAAAAACATTACATTATTATCCCGTTGAAAACACAAATATCTGTTAAATAAATCATTAATTTAAAAAAGAATTTCCTTTTAAACATTCAGTTCGTTTCATTCTATTTCATTCTTTGTCTCCAGAAATTAATAACCTCTAAGTGCATCTAAAAAATGTTAAAATTCCACACCCTAACCGAACCCCCCTTTAATCCAATTTATATCAACCCAAATCAACTGCTTTTAAGAAGCCCATCTTTGTCTATCGTTCCATTTATCCTTCTCTTTCCTCTGTTCGTCATTGTCCGATCACCTTTTATAATGTTAAAATCCCTTGGATTTCAAGTGGGGTGCCTCAATCTGTCACTCTGTAACTGACGTCTCTCAATTTTGCAACTTGATTGTGTTACAAAACATCAGGGAGGATCCGTTATGGAATCGCCTTTGTATCAAAAATAGTTGAAATTTAATAACAGGGTTTTGCATTTATTGCTTACAAATTTTTATTTAATACTGCACCCTTTCGGTCACGGGCTAATCGGAGCAATGTGTTGCGACTAAAAGGGATAAAAGGGAGTTTTGTGTATATTTAGCGAGTGCTTTATTGTACATTTAGTTATAATATTTTGTGAAATAAAATAGAAACCTTTTTTTCTACATGTTGATTGAAAAAATATATATATATAATTTCGAATTGTAATGTCTTTTAGGACCAATATATATTTTTGGCCACGAACGGTCGACTTCTCTGGCGTGCTGTAGTGCCCCTCGAATAATTTAGTAGGTCATTCACGAAATAGCTTTAATTAACACTTTTATAATATTGGATAGATATAAATGATATAAAAGTGTTAGTAAGCATAA
Organism: Lochmaea crataegi; assembly: GCA_947563755.1. Taxonomy (NCBI): domain Eukaryota; kingdom Metazoa; phylum Arthropoda; class Insecta; order Coleoptera; family Chrysomelidae; genus Lochmaea; species Lochmaea crataegi. The sequence continues at coordinate 17,457,954 of OX387433.1, forward strand.
ATATATAGTTTTGATTAGGAAGACTCATGACTAGACATTTTAGAAATATAATTATAATTTGAACTCTACTGAGGTCAGTTGGGCTAACTGAAGCTTAAATAGAACATGCTGAAGTTCAACTTGTGTTTTACTTATCACCCAGTTATTAAAGAACTTTACATGGCGATCCTGGCAACTGGACTCTTCTGATAGTGAACAAATGGATGGGCCCTTCAATGCAATGAGACAAAATTGTAATTTTTGTTAAATTTTATGCAAGTAATTTTAGAAGCAATAATAGGTAATAGTAGGTGCTGAATCATTTGTTGTGAATTGTTATCTGTCACTTCGCTTACTTTGCGAAAAAGGCCCAGTATATGAACGGTTTTTTTAGTCTTTATTCAACAGACATAATGCCTTTAGATCCTATTGTTGCGTCGAGAATCGTAGCGTTGTTATCAGATGGTTGGTGGCAACGTGAACTCGCAAGATTTGTTGATTGTGAATCCTTATGGTGTACAAACCAAGGGCTTGATAACCGGAAGAACAGGATCTGGACGAAAAAAAATTACCACTTATTGAGATTACCGTTTTTTTGGTGTCCATAAGTTTGCGGAATAGAACAGCTATTGCACTTTCACTGCGAAATCAACTCTATGAAATTGGGGTTGTAAATGTGACTAATACAATAAGGTGACTCTTAAGTGGGTCCCAGGACACAAGGATTGTAGGAAGTGAAAAGGCAGACACCCTAACAAATAATTCACTGGTCCTGAACCAGCATTGGGTCAATGACCTCCCATTAGTATTCCTCTTAAATAAAATTTACCTAAAACGTTTCAGGAGCCCCGTGTAAACGTTATTCCGCATCAAGCATCAAGTGCTCGGCGAAAACCAAAATTGGAAAGCGGGCTGGTGTCCACCGTTGACCTCAAGGTGTTATATGGGAACGGAATTTGCCGAGCGCTGACGATCTTCGCGGCGTGAGAGAGACACGCCCGAAGTTTACATGTAATGGGTCAAAAGCCCAGTATAATATCGACGATGAATCGGCTGATTATTACACGCTTAGTAAAGAGATGAGTAGAGTGGTTGGCAGGCCACGCTATATTTTGATTTAAAGGAGAGCAATTGAAACGAAATAATGAGAATAATGAGCTGTGTTTTGACGTAATAAGTTCTTGCAAATATAAATGATCGAAGGCTTCACTTAAATCATTTAATTTAAGTTTGTCATATTTAATATGTATAGAAATGAATAAAATATGGTTGTTTTTTAGGAGAGTATTATTTTTATATAAAACAAGCGTGGTTCAAAACAATTTTTGCCTCTGTGGCTTTGGAAAGGAACTCCACAAATTTTGCTTTTTTAACGATTTTAACGACTTCTGGGCAGAAATTGGGAGTAGTTTTTCGATAGGCCGATAGGCCTTCGGGGTTCTGGTCAGTAGCGTTCCATATATTAAGATTTTGGTCACATCACCTACCATCACCCCCCTATAAAATTAACCTCGAGCCGCCACTGGATTTACTTCAGAAATCCAAAGCATTACATTTTCCCAAATTGGTTGTATCATAAATAATTACGGAGAAGGCTAGTGGAGGAAACAACCGAATGACAGTTATTGCTGTAATTCTTTTTTTTCAGTGTATATATATTTTGTCTTTATTTTGTCGGTGTAATAGCGACCCTTTTTAGTAAGAGTTTCACGATAATGTATTGAATATGTTTATATAACGTTGTAAGTCATTTCAAATCGATATATTATGGTTATAAATTTTGTTTATGGAACCTTTTGAATAAGAAGCAGGGTTAAGTGTATGACTTTCGAGGATTTTACCAGAAATTTATAGGGTTTTCAGATCTCCGAACATTTTCATTATTATGTAAATCAAAGAAAATGGAACATTTGCAAGAATTCAGAATAAAAATATTCAATTACCATACGAGTAAAAGCGCAAATACAATAAAATGTCAAAAAAGACATTTGGATAAACTAATTTGAAAAAGACCGGACATAGTTTCAAGAATGATACTGTTAAGTCGTTATCTAACATTCGCAAAGGACTTCGTTAATTATAATAAGGGTTCTTATCGTTTCGTCATAGAAATACCTGGCACTAAGTCGACTCGACTACTCCTCCTTTACTATATCACCAAGTAAACCAATTTATCATCGACAAATGTGACTGCCAGGCATATCCTTCAACAGCTTTGGGAATACGAGACGTGAGTGTTTTCATTACTCGTATAAGGAATGTATTTATCACACATTAGCTTATGTACACAAATATTGAAAAGTTGATTTGGATTGAGGCACGATAGACAGTATTGTCACAGATTTTCAATCAATATACAAATTTGCTTCCAATAGGAATACAGCACCTATCTGACAGATCTTAATTTAATTTTTGACAGTTCTCTGTAATAAACTTTGTATAGATAATATATCTGTATATCTCAAATTGAAGTAGGTGAGTAGAAAAAATAGTGTATGCATTAAATTTAATGGCCAATGTAGTTGACAGACGTGCCATGTGCAAAATTTTGTCACCTGGAGGAGGAAACGAAGGAATACATCCTATGCTTAAGCAAATGTGTGCCATCAGCGGCCTCTTAAAATCCATCCATCTTCATACTGACATCAACATTTCCTTGCGAATATCTGGTTTTATTAGGTACGAAGGAAATTCGTATGTAAAGAAAAAAAACTTGAAATATTGCCAAACAGCATCCTAAACTAATAATTTTACAAAGCCTTCATCATATATTGTACATAAAACATAGTCGAAGGTTTACAGTGTGTCTACGTAAGTTGGCTACATATGAAAAACTTTTTTATTATTAGTTTTATCAAAAAATCTTTTCTTTATAAAAAGTTCTGGATGTTCTAAAACCCAAAATCCAACTATCAGATTTTAAATTGTAAATAAAAACAACAAAGTTTTCCATATGCACCCAACATACGTAGACACACTGTATATGCGTATACTTCATCACTACTGTGTAACATGTCAATCGACTTTCCGCTCATCGACTCAGTAGCCACTTTCAATCCTCAACCCTGACCATAAGACAATTGACATCTGACAACGTCCGCTTCCATTTTGCCAGCGAAGTTCCTCCGACCGCCACGAGCAAAAAGCTCCTTTTAGCTATCGAATGTCTTCGAGACTTACCTTTTTTATATATTTTTTTACCTAATCTCTGTGGTAAGCACAGATACTAGGATACCATTAAGATACCTCAAGGATACCGCTATTAGAATATCTCAAAAACATCACAGCTAGTAGTATTAAGACACCCTCAAAGACACCTTTAAGATACATCAAGGACCTCTCTGAAAACACTACTGGGATACCTCCAGGCCCACTTCTCTGCACACCCTTCCGAAGGAAATACATAAGCTAAGTACCAAAAAAAAGTACAGGCCTCGTATCATTTCTTTGTCTTTCCGTTTTTTCAATTTCGAATCCACCCGGCTATAAGAGCTGTAGGGGATCGTGTCCGGTAAACGGAAGTTTTTAATAAATAAATATCCTAATTAATATCTGGTGTTTCTTCCTTTTTCACCTTAGTTTTCTTTTTATTTGAATTCATTTTTGTTCTTTCGTCGACGTCTAATGGGTAGTGGCGCCCTAAAGCTACTTATAGTCTGACATACCTAGTGCAGCACTAACATGGAGTAGAAGAGTCTCCTACCAGAATCTGTCTCGAGTGGCCACTCTAGCGCCCAAGTAATGAACAACTGACTGATATGGTTACAACTGTAAGGAATAAGCAAACGAATGAAAAAACTATTGAAATAATGGGTCCTATTTTTTTCATTCGTTTTGCTCTCCGAATTAAAATACAATTTTTAGGTAGCTACATAAATCTGATAAACAAAATTACATTTTCAACCTATCCCTGTATACTATTAACAAATATATAAAAATATCAACGATGCACTAATTAAATCTTCGTACAGTATTTTATTCACGGCCAATCACAAAAAAACTTCGGCAACTGAGGCAGATCAAAGAAATTTCCTTACTGGACTTATTTTTACTGTGCCGAGAACATTGGTCATAAATTATACCACATATTTTGGGGTCAAAAATAGGTTGATTAAACCTCACTTACCCATATACAAAAGTGCATACAAAAAAAGTTACAGGGTGATTTATTTGAAAATTTAAATTCATTTTTTCCACTTTGCTCTAAAACGGTGTAACGAGAATTTATGAATATTTATATGAGACACTATTATACGATAACTCATAAACTGCAAGGAGGAAAAAAAGATTAAGAACAGAAGTTTAATTCCAGTGGCGTGCCATATTTTTTTAAATATAACCGACAAAAAAAGTTGGGGGTCAAAAAGGTGCTGACCCCCTCTGAAAATCCATAATAAATAAAAATAAATGAACGCTACTACTCCCAGTTTATGGGTTATCGTATACTAGTGTCTCATTAAAATTTTCAAAAGAAAAGAATTTAAATTTTCAAATAAATCACCTTGTAACTTTTTTGTATGCACTTTTGTATATTAGTGAGTGAGTGATATAATTTATGACCAATCTTTTCGGGACACCTTGTATAGTCGGTACAAAAGACAGCTGTTATGAAAATGCTGTAGCATGCTTGTTGGAAAAAACTTTAAATAAACCCAATTTTTTTTGGTGATTTAATAATTAAAATATGCGAAAAGGATGATTTATTATAAAAAAAAAAGATTGTTAATATCCACGAAATCTAAGCCAGGTATCATTTTTTCAATAAAATTGATTCGGAAATCGCTTGGAAGATTTAAATTAATATTTTTTTCTTTCACATTTAATCATTTCGTTATTTTCCAATTTTCAGTCTAATATAAAAACAAAATGATTGTTTGCTCGTTAGGGATAACACTTTCTGTTTGTTTTCACGGAATTTTAGAAAACTGAAAAATTCTGATGGACCGTGATGGATAATTATTTTATAATCTGGCAGATTGGAGTATAATTTTGAATTGAAGAGAAATCGATTGAACTACAAAGCGACAGCGCAAATTTTTAATGTGTAACATCTTTCCTTTCGGTTTCCTGCAATTTGTGGCAGTGATTTCGTGAGATGGGACGGAAGTGTGTAACAGGAAGCCAGTGAAGCGCGCGCTATTTGATTTGACCAATGAGCGCGAGCGGTGGTAAATTTCGCCGTCAGATATTAGCAACGAGAGGTCGGTATTGTCAGCCAACATTGTATGCACCAGCTGGGCACTTAAGTTACAGTGTTGTGTATAAAGTTTGTTGTTATATGAACTAATTTATATGCGTGAACTATTTTAATAATTTTATTTACTGTTGAATTTACTGTTTGGACCCTTACTTTGTGGAATCTATTCATATTACTATTTTTAATGAAACTAACTGTTTCTAATTAATTCCACTATTTAATGAAAAAGTTGATGAAAATTCTATAAAATTATTGATAATTATTTCGATGATATGCAAATTACTATTTATTTATTTAAAGAAACACACACTGTATTAAACTTAATTGATATACACACTCTACTCAATGTCAACTAATTTATTTACACTCGGTATAATAGTTCTAATTTATTTTTATCTCTTGAATATTACACTATTTATCTTCACTATTTCATTTACTCTCCGATTACTAAGAACTTCTGTAAACTGACTCTTTCTCTTCGTCTCACTAATTGTTACTTCAATCAATATACCGCGTATATATAGTCTTTATCAACTATCGACAATTCTTGAACTTCTACGCTCGTCCTATGCGTAAACAAAGCGTCTTTTCGAGAACATTCTCGAAACTCGAAAGGGGCGCATTCGCCAACATTTATAGTCGAGAGACAGGGCCGGCTTTGAGTTGGTGAACTCGCAATGTTATGGCACTTTTTCTAACGCTTTTTCACTTTTTTCGCCATAAACAGCCGTTTTAAGCGCTACAAACTGGTGAAAACGAGGTACTTTAAAGATAGGGCGTAGAAAAAATATATTATACTTCCGGCGAAGTATAATGGGCAATACGTACTCGTCCTTATAAATGAATCATTTTCATAGTTGTCGGAAAGAAAATGTAAGTTTTGGGGATTACGGTAGTTTTGTCATTTTGTAGTGACATTCGTGAAACTTTTTTCAAGCATTAATAAAAATTCCGAGGTTTGATCGAAGTAATTAACAATTATGGTTCGTGGTCGAGTGGTTTGTGGAAAAGTGGATCGTTTATTCCCAGACTTTGATTACTTTTATTTTGTTCGAAGAAGACCAACTCGAACTTTTACAATACTTAAGTATACACAGATTTTATTTATGATCTGCAAAAGAATATGAAAATATACTAAAATCGGAGGCTTTAACGGAATTAACCAATATTCATTGCACCTAACTTCAAAGAATATTCTCCAGTGGACTTTTCATCAGAAACGCGTGTTTCTTTCCTAAACTTTTTTCCCCTTTTTCAAATAATCGTTTCTTATTAATCCACCGTATGTCATCATTACTAACTAACAAGGATGGAGTAGATTGTACGTTTTACGCAGCGGCGGAGCGTCGGTAGCAGTGCCACTGAAAATTTTCAAATAAAAATATGTCCAGGCCTTCAGCACACGCCTGCGGTCTTTTTTTGATAGTGGCCTAATGTCGGTAATGATCAAAGGAATCTCCGCAGCATCGAGGATATACGACACCCTGACACACTTTTATTCAAATTAGTTTAATACGTATGGTTGAGTTTGTGATTTTTGTTTGTGGTCCCAGTGGATAGGCCAGGACAAACACCAGACCATAATCATGCCTTTTAAATGCATGTAAAAGTTCACTTCCGCTCATAATGACATCATCATCAAAAATTCTCTATAAAAGCCAGTCAGCAACGAACTGAAAAAAACAGTTTGGTGTAGTCGAACTTATTTCCACGGAAAAGCCGTTGAATGTTATGGCCGCCGGCCTAACCCCGCCTTGTCTATGCCTGAGAACATCAGAATTTATTGTATAGTTCTCAACAGGATAGACAGCATGGGTCTATTGCTCTTCACTCATTTTGTCCAAGACGTCTAGGCACGGACGTGGAGGGTAAGCCTGAAGATAGCTTTGAACGAATGGAGTTTTGTAAAATTATGATAGAGAAGCGGATTTTGTTATTTTTTTTTTCAGAAGTTGTACGATGAATATCTTCAGAAATACATTCTCTCCTAATCAAACACACTTTAATTGTAAGATATATTATTTTTATTTTTATTTCTCATGATCCACGAGCACAAAAGAAGCAAAATTATTAAACAAAAAATAATTTAATTCGTTAGTTCTGGTATAAAATAGTTCAATAAATACATTGAAAAGTATAAAAAAGATGATACACCACTGGAACTTAGCAAAAAATATTCTCGATATAGCCAGAGTTTGTTTTTGATTGATTTAGTTTGTTATAAATTTGTTAACTCTTCCCTCTCTCTCTCTTTATATTCCTTCAGTTAGGGCCGTCTCTTTCACTCGTGTATGTTTACTGGATCCGGAAGCGGAAACCCTTAATTGGGTTCTAGAGATTCAGGAAATTAATTTTTGTTACCAGAATTGCCGTGGAAAGAGAGATGCGCATATTTTTCATCCATCCAGATATCCATTCGGACAGTTATTTGATCTGGGTAGGTACATAACTTTCTGTTTGACCTGATGATTCTCGTTTTTTTTCAATTCAAAAAAGTAAATAAATTTCCTTAAAAAAATTATATCTTTGAAAAAAATTTGCTTTTACGAAATTAGGTGAGCAAATGAATATATTTGAATCGTTTATTTTTAAAATGAAGCTAAAATGTTTTTCATTTCGGAAACAGACCAAAACCTTTTCAAATTATAAAATGTTAACAGACTATTTTTGTATTATAGGAAAAAATGTAAACTCATGTTGAACAAATACGAGAAGGAGATTAAATACAAAGCAAAAATGGATCTAACGTTGAGCAGGAATCTGGCAGGGAGAATATCCTGAGTTACGTACCAATAATAAATATTAAATTAACAAAGACAATTATTAGGTATGAATTGAATATACTAAACAGCGACACAACAGTGAAGAGCAGCTGACTATATCTTTCTCGCTCGGGTACACTCGGCGGTCCCGAGTTCACCCGATCGAGCCTTTCACCTCAGAGCGTGACGGATCAGCCTAACTTACTACCTACGGAAAAACATGTGTGCGATGCGCCAAAAGAAGGTTTCACTTCAAAAATCGGAGAATAGAACTTGATTTGTGTTGTTTCCACAAAATACTTAGTGCTCACATTAATTGTCCAGACTTACTGGCTTTAATAGAATTTAATGTAAATTACAGAAGAACCCGTAGCACTGAATTGTTTCATATTCCATTGCACCAGACAAACTATGGCAGATATGAACCTATAACTAGACTGTTGAGAACTGCCAACAACTATCAACATAATCTCGATATTTTCAACTCAACGTTATCACGATTTAAAGGTCAAGTCAGGGGCATTAAGTGTTCATCTTTGATTTTGTTATAAATCTTTTTAGATGTAAATTTCTCTACCTTGTGCAAATGTTTTTTTTTAATATTATATTATATTTCTCATAGCTTTAGGTATATTTATGTTACAATATATTTAATTATGAATGTTAAGAATATTATTATTATAAATTGGTTTATCCGTTTATAAATAAATACATGAATATCTATATTGAAAAGGTATTAAATCATTAAAATAAGAGTATAGTGGGGAAATAGCAGTCAATGATGATAAGACTTGAATCAACTGAGTTTATTCTTAAAAAGTTTACATTATTTCATAAAAATTCATCAATGAGAAGGAAAGACTTACCTTAATATTGATAAAAATCTAATAATTCTTTATACAATTATTTTCATGAAAATTTGAAAATATAGTTTGACAGAATTATAACCTAAATCATGGCTGAGTTCTCACTGTCAAGATGACATCAATATCAATGAATATTTGTCATGCTTTGAAAAGACAGAATCAAAGAATTTTAATAGCAGAAATTGCTGTGTTGTGATTGGAAGATTATTATAGATTTTAAAATAATTATAAAAAAGGTTCGTAATTATAAAATTTAGACTGAGTTTATTTAAGAAAATTAATGGTATAGACATTTTTTAAAAGATTACATGAATGAAAATAAAATTATTGATTGTAGAAAATTTTGTATCACATGTTAAAGAATAATCCATATAATCAGGTATTTTTCTTAAAAAGGACAATTTAAAGGTTTTAATTTGTGAATTTATGAATGGTATAAAGGGTAAGAAGAAAAATATTAGTGAAAGGACAGATATTAAGGATTATAAGAGACATTAAATGAGAAATTTAAGAATTTTAACTAGTATGAAGAAAAAATCAAGTGATAGAAAAAATTCACTTAGTAACGGTGATTATTGATTTTTTTAAAAAGTGCCAGAAAAAGTATTTTCAAAACTAAATATAATATTAAAGCAAAGAAAAAGTATTAGAAAGAAAAAAACTCGAGATTAATCCATAAAATTAAAAAGTGAAAGTTAAAGTCAAAATTTAAAAAGGTGAGGCACATACCTGAAAGAAGTCGTGGAGTTGGTCCTGTGTTCCAGGAGAGTTTGAATTGGTAAAATTGCCTTGTCTTGAATTGTCTAAATTGCAATCCAGAGAGTTGAAAAACCTTCATCGATTTAGTGCTCCGTAGATAGTGTAAGGTTAGTTGATATTTATTGGTACCAATAAAAATAATACAGTAATATTTTAATCAGATGTACATCTATAAAAAGGGTTTAAATCATCAACAATTTTTATTTTTAATTAAATTATAAATTATAACTCACCTCAAAATTGAAAGAACTATTTTATTGTAGGTCAAGTTATTTCTGTTCCATAATTGTTTTTTTATTTCTCACGTTATTAATTGATATTCATGTAATTTTTCCTATAAATGCACTCATAATATTATTAGTAAATTGTTTAATTGAGATCCATTGCATTTTATTTAATATAAATAGTGAAATTTTCTTTTTATTCAGATAGACCATTATATCTCTTCAAAATAAACTGTAGACAACCCACAACACGGATCATAGATATTAAAATTTGAAAATACGTGGTCAAATGCAGGATAATTTTTATGCTAAGTACTCCTTAGTTCTATGAAATTTATATTTTTTATTCAAATTATTTACGCCTCTAAATAAAACCAGATTTAAAGCCTTTATATAATCCTGACAGCATTCGTGGTCCATAGCCAAGCGTGATTGTGGGTTGAGCATCGTACAACACTACTAGTATACCACTAGTATTACACTATCAATATTCAATCGGCGAACAACCACTTTAGAAGATAATGCTTTATTTTATTATGAGTATGGAAGCTGCCGGGATTTTCTAGTAGGTAAGACATAAACGTACTCGTAATCTCCCAGAAAGAATTTTCCAAAGCGGTACAGGAATTCATAGTATTTTTTATTATTAATTACCTGTCCACTAGTGCAGCCCTTCCTTATTCATTTATAGAGATATCTTCTCTATTATCCCATGCTTACATTGAGAACAGCTTTTGTAATCACTCATTTCATTGTGAAAATTCCGGATAAGATGTAGTCAGGTATTTTTCACAATAAGTAATTTCGGTATGAAATGAATTAACAATATAAGTATGGAATTAGGTAGATGGATACGCCCCTGGCTAATCGGGTGTGTTTTATCTCGGTTAGCCATGCACAGAGAACCGCGATCGTCAGTTGTCGATGAGGAAAGGCCCCATCGCAAAAAGCCGAATCTCTGAGGTTTATGCTAAACGATTTTGAGGTTTATTAATCGCTTGGCGAAAGGAGTGAAGGGGGAGCGAAAAGGATTTTATAGGTTTTACGAGCGATTAGACAAATGACGAACCGTTCGCCGCGCCGTGACGCTTAACAGACGTCGTGTTGAGGTACAATATTCCGGCAAGTGGCTTAGCTAGTAAGATTTTTTCTGTAGATACTAAATAAAAGGAGATTGTAGACTTCACAAACCGTAATTTGTGAAACTTTAAATTATTATTTCTACATTCTTCCCATTTGTTTCATGGTTATTATTCAAATTTAATCACGCCCAATAGCCTTTCCTGACAATAGCTCTAGTTGTAGACGTTTTGCGTTTCAATTGGTGGAAGGCCCATTAAGCTTTTCACACTATTAGACAGCTCACACAACATGATCTAAGTCCAACTCATGTGTCTATACTATATTTCTTTTTCCGAAGGAGCAAAGTGCCTCATTATTTATTCAAAAGTACTATAAATATAGGGTGAGTCTTTCATTTTTTCTATGTGGAATAAAATGATAAAACAGGTCGGTTTTACCAAAATTAAATCGACAAGTCCTGTAACGCCTCAAATAGGGTCGTAAAATTCGGCACAATGGTTAAAGATTAATTAATATGAAAAGCCGGTGGCCAGTGTCGTGCAGTGAATTTAAAGGTTTTGCCGAGTAGGGATGGGTCTTACAGTTTTATTTATTCCATTATGTAGGTTGAGTACTACAGTCCTTGCTTTAAAATCTAAACGGAATAAATGTTTTGAATGACTGAATTGTATAATTTGAAAGTTTGTTTCTCTTTGGGCTTATTTTACGCAATCAACGGAATTTTACTATTGAATATAAAAACTTAAACTCATATCAAGTACGCTTATAGAATTTGACCAATTGATTGATTTATTGCTATATAAATATATTATTGCTGGATAGATGAAATGGCTAAGCAGGGTTGGAGCAGGACTGAATCGAGTAAGTAAGCTACATTGGTTTTTTGGATTTTATGATAAATACTGTTGCGAGGTCACAACTCAAAGCCGGTCCTGTCCCACGACTGTAAATTTTGGTGGCTGCGCTCCTTTCGAGAACATTATCGAAAAGACGCTTTGTTTGTGCATGTAATGTACTAGAACTTTCCAGAACTGATGCGTACTATATATACGCGGGTTTTTGAGTGCATAGTTAGTTAGTTGGTTAGTTCGAGAGAATTAGTGAAACGGACAGTAAAGAGTTAGTTCACAGAAGTTCTTAGTAATCGGACAGTGATTAAATAGTGCAGATAAATAGTGTAATAGTCAAGTGGTGGATATAAATTAGAACTCATATACCGAGTGTAAATAAAGTAGTAGACATTAAGTAGAGTGTGTATATAAATTAAATTTAATACAGTGTGTGTTTCTTTAAATAAATAGATAGTAACTAGCCATAGTGTGTATAATTTTATCCCACAAGTAAAAACTATTTAAATAAATAACAAAAACATTACAATACTGAAAACATTCCATGTGAGATAAAAATATTTCAACTTTTCTTAAAATGTATCTGTTGGTGGAATAGACAATAAGTATTTTGGGACTAAAAATAAATAATTATAGTTTCTGGGTATTAATTTTACCTCGAAATTTCCGGCCTTCGGTTCATCAAGGTCCATAAAGGAAGCGGTGGAAAATCAGCGAAATCGAAAAAAAACGTCTGAATTTGTTGCTAATTAGTTGCCAAAAAACGATTTTGTTGCTCAATCGATGACAATGCTAGAGCTTTATATCAAGCTAGACAGAACAGAAAATAGGCGACTATCGTAAAAACAAATACGACAAAATTTGTTGCTAATTTGTTGCTGTCACTAAAGAATATAATGAAATAAAAAGTTATTATGTTTTTTTATAAAAAAATTGAGTTTGACAGTGACCCCGCTATCTTTATTCGCAGTTTTTCGTGGGTTAACACGAGTATAAAATGTGTTGCTGGCCTGCAGGTATACTCTAATAGACGTAAATTGTCAGCAACAAAATATGTATTAACAAAATATCGGATCGGTTTATAGATCGGTATAAATGTACAGAGTACCCGCTATCTTTATTCGCGGTTTTTTGTAGGAAGATACGAGTATAGAATTTGTTTCTGCTTACTCTATTAGGCGTAAATTGTCAACAACAAAATATAAATGTTACAGTCAATATATGATATGCTTTGACTCTTCAAATAAATTGACCGTATTTAACACAGTTGTGCAATTTGTAATATTACAGGCTTTTTAAATACACCGTCGAATACAGGATGTTGTCTACTTATCGTTTCAGCAAATTTTTTTCTCAATTCCCATTTAAAAAAATAAAATTTTACTACTACGCTATATTTTTTTATGTTAAACAACTATTTTAAATAACATTTCCCGGAATTTTAAGAGATAAGGGTACTTTACGCTTGTCTGAAAATCAAATTTTTGAAGGCTCCTCGTACATTAATTGCATTTTACTATATTTTGCTGCCTTTGAAGACATAAATTAATAAGAAACTGTGCAGTAGATCTTATATCGTAGAGTTTTCCTTAAAAATATAAGTAGAAGAAGCTTCTAAATTTTACTAGGATTACTGCACAGTTCCTGGGAGAAAATATAGTTCCTGAGATATATAGTTCCGAAGATATACAATTGCTGGAATATACAGTTCCCGGGCAAGACAAGCTGCTAAGTTCCTGCAATTCAACCTCCTGGAATAAATATCAACCAGACATAAATTTTCCCTGGATTCAATCCCGGAGTATAAGATAGAAGAACTTTAAATCAGGAAAGTAATTTGTTAAAATTAAAAGGCTTCACCTATGTTTTCTTCAATGTTGTAATTTTTTATTACTAACCCATTCACCTAAACGTGTAAATTTCAATTTCAAATTTCAACTTCTTTTCATTATTATTATCTTGCAAGTTTTATTTATCACACAGAAACCGAAATGTATTTTTTTTAATCCCTAGACAGATGACAATAGTTAAATGTTAGCTGATTTACCGCCCTTTTTATAAATATCTGTAATATTTCTTCTATCTAACTTCCATAGGTAACAAAGCCCTGAGAACTAGCTTTGTTATCTCCAAATTTTAATATCAGTTATAACTCGCCCAGTGTAAGTTGGCACTTGGACTTTGGACTTCTGCGATGCGCGGTAGAACATCCGATCGCTCGAGACTCACTGAAATGGAGGACCCCAGTCTCTGTTTTGATCGCAAACGGTTCATATCGCAGTAATTCCAGTGGCGTAGTAGTATTATAGTAGTTTTTAGTTACGGTAATTATTATTAGTAGTTAGTTTATAGAATTCTTTATAATAATTATTAGCTCAGAGAGAAGGGTCCTTTTTTATTATTAATAATAAAAAATCTTCTTGGTGGTTAGCAAAACAGTTCCTATATTAATTTGGTAATTTTTAAAATATTGAACTAGTCGATAGGAGGGAAAATATGTAGAAATGTTACTATTAGATCATAGAATGTATTAATATTTTTACGTATTTATTTCAGCTGCTCTTGGGATTAGTTTAGGATTAGTAGTTCGTATTTCCAAAGAAAGCAAATCAGTGGAAAAAGGTGAAGGTTCGTCATTTTCAAGCCCGCCTAAGAGAATGCCTAACCGCAAAACTAAAGTGTTACTGGATAATGTCGGCTGTACACAATTACGAAACTGTATTTTAAATGACCACATTGTCCATAAAGCTGCACCCACATTAAAAAAATATACCAATAATTATAACAAAGAATTAAATATTATTATAAATATTTCTCAGCAGCCGGCATGTACCTACGACTATGTTGAAGCAAAGTGCGAGGGTGGTACGAGAGTAGTCCGCTCAATATGTCTATCTTTATTCAAGCAGTGTCTGTTACTTTTTGTTCGCGCGTATCTCAAGTGCCAGCTTACTGGGCAAGAACTTTCGCTATTCAATTTTCAATTTTTGATTCATTAAAGCACAACGTCGAGAGATAAATATGTTTCACCATACTTACCTTCAAATGTTGTTAGATACTTCAAAGTTAACATTTTCATTAACTTGGATCGCCTGTGAAACCTAAATGGTTTCACTTTTTTGAAAACGATTTGCACTTTTTTATCTTTTCAAAAAAATACCTATTGAAATTTTATATTTAACTTATTATATTCAACCGATCTTTTAAATATTTCATTAACTCATGTTTTCCAAAGAAGTGGCAATGTGAAGTTACAGTACATGATTATATTCCATAATAAAACATTTAAACAGCTTTTTACTGTTCCAAAACTCGATTTTATTCTATTCAGACAATTCCGTATCCGGTTACGTCAAATAAACATTCGGCAGTTCAAATGCCAACCAGGTGTATGTTAAGTTCAATCAACGTCTTTAAAAAGTAAATCTCTTGAAAAATTATCATCTTCAAAAAGTTTATGAAGGGTTCCTATATTTATATATCCAGTCAAGTTCAAATAAAACAAATAAACATATTACTGTTTTGGCTTACTTCACGCTTGAACTCGACTTTCTATTCAATAACCTTCTTAATTTATATTTATATTTATATATTAATGAACTGTTCGAATGTTTTGTTGAAATAAGATCAAGGGAATCTAATTCTTATTTTAAATATTTATTAATATATTGGGCCAAAAGGCATCACAATCATATGTCACTTGAGTACTCTGACGTTTCACGTACATTTTTTGATCAAAGATATTTGTTATATTTTCCTACTTTTTGGTTTATTCTATAGACGAAAAACAGTTGTGTGTCATGCAGGAAACTCTCAACTATCAGCTTTACTACGCTCGCTCGTGCATCTAATAGTCTCGGACTGCTAAAGCCCTTGTGACACAATATAACAATAAAAAACCATGTTAGTTACTACGCTATAATTATCCAATAGATCAGCTCATAAAAATAAATATCGACAAATATTTTTGATAATAATAATGTCTAGTTAGCCCTTTAATGCACACTAGTTTTACCCTCTCCCTAAGCACTTAATTTATTTTCCAACATCTACAAACTCCCTTCCGTGATCTTTTCTCTAGTCATTTTCTTCCAATTCTCCCCGAAACAAAAACAATTCCGTTCCGACAGCCAGACTGATCGCCGTTCTATGAGCGCCATTTCTTTTCGTTGACCGGAGGTTCCCAAATGGCCAGCGTAGATGTGAATGTTCCATGCACGAGACACGGACGAACAAGATAGAATATTACTAGTGTAGATTTTCTACACAGTCGAAACTTTACCAAAGGAACTAAATGTCGAATTTTGAAAATGAAAATTTTATCTACCTCAAAAAGAAGCCTCCTTTGAAAGCAAACATGTATTAGTATTCAATAGTTCCGACATCAATGGTGGAAACAAGATTGTTATAGTATATTTTTATTATATTGATAGCTGAAGAGCTCATTATAAATTCAAAAACGTATCTGAAACACTTCAGGGTGATTCAAAGAATTAAACAGAATTGTAAGCGCTTCTTCATGTAAATAAGTGTTCAGTTAGCAACTTTCGCTAGATTCTTCCTGTATAGTGAACCGCAGGTAGCGAGGACAATAGAACCCTAATACCATTTAGATACCCCTATATATTTAGAAGTGATAAATTTGCCGTGACAGTGCAGTGTAGTTGGGTAAGAATAAGATCCTATTATGTATTTTATTACAATATTTATTTCATTTATATATGTAGCACAGATATTTAATTAATAACTTTCGACGTATTTACGCTATTTAGTGAACTCCAGGTAGTGATAACAATCGAAACGGAAATCCTAGATTATTCAATTTAATTAATTAATTAGTAAATTATACATATAAGAATAATTTGTAGCCCTAAAAAGGGCTGATTTGTTAAAAACTTGCAGATGATGTACCTAATCAAAATTCTATTTCATCAGGATCCTGCCTGCATTTATCCTGCCTGAATTCCAATGTCCGTCTACGGTTTATTGCGGTTTTAGGGTCACTATCTGAAATCGTGCTATCAATAGGATAAAAATATATTATTTGCTATATTGAACAATCTAAATTTGATGGTAATTTCTTCATTTCCGTAATTTTTCTCGAGTAATTACGCAGTCTAAGTTTAAGTATTTTTAGAGTGTATCACAATAGGAAACACACTATTCTTCTCGCTTTCCATCTTGCTCAAGAATCGAGTACATCTTTGTTTAACAAGAAAATAGGTGCACTCGTTGTGACAAGCGTAACGGGAGGTCTCCGTAGGGTGTGAATAACTCGGGGTATGAATGACTCTAGGGGATCCTTTAGGGTGAATGACGAAATCGAAACTTTTAAAGGGCAATTGTTGATACCGATAATAAGGTTTCAATTCCAGGTAATATCGATTTACACATCACATTATATGTTTTATTTCTATTTCAGGTTAAAAAAGTTGGAGCACCACTTGACATTCAATTTTATATAGATACATTTTCTTTGAATCAACCGCATTCGACATTCGATTTGGGAATACAGTGGCGGCACAGCATTCATTGTATCAATTGGAAATTCATGATAATTTTATTATACATGCTTGCTATGCCTCCTTTGTTTGCTAATCATTACTTTTAATGTAGAGCCTTGCTGAAAAGTATCACACCTGTGCTAAATATCTTAATTTACTCCAAAATGAAATAATAATAATCCTAATATTAACGTACACTTTCAACAAAATGGTGCACCTCCACATTATCAAAGAAACGTTAGGCAATATTTGAATACAATTTTCTCTCAGAGATGGATTTGTCGAAGATGTGCAATTCAGTGGCCAGCAAGATCCCCGATTTGACACCATTTAATTTTTTTCTCTGGGGCTACCTGAAAGGACACGTTTATGTTAACAAACCAACTAACTTTAACGATTTAAAGGATCGTATACATCTCGAAATCCAGGGAATTAGCTTCGAAGAGAGATTACATCATTGGCAACAAACAAATGGCCAGCATTTTGAGCACTTATTGTGATGAAGTATTTGCAACGTAAATGAATGTTTATCTTAAAAGTTTCTGTAACAACAGAAAAAAATAAGCTTCTTTTTGACTCGAACTAGGTTGCCATTTCAAAAAATTCAAGATGGCGGCCGTACGCTGAACGCTGATGTGAAAACCATTTGACATTTGCTCTAAAATATGCAGATTAAAGTCTCATTCATCGTCCTAGCATAACTTTCCCTGTCTCCGTTTCAAAGATAATCTCTTGGTGCGAGACTTTTCAGAAACCCTGTATATGTACTTATTTCTCAAACCTACATTACTTCAATAGCATATTAAGCAAAGTATAATAAGTTGCATTATATTGTTTAATTTGTTTGAATATTTTAAAATTATACTACATTTTTTTCGCATAAAATTACATAAGGGAAGTAGGGGAAAACGACGAAAATCACATTAAGTCAGGCGATAATAACAATAGAATTTCATCAAAAATGTCCATGTCCAAAACTAGACATTAAATTTTTTATCTTCTAGTCGAGCACATTACTCCTATATACAAAATAGCACACGCCAGAGAAATCGACCGTTTGTGGAAATTTTTGACAGAATTAACCCCAGTTCAAAAGTATCCATACTAAAAACAGCCTTTCTGACATATGCTCTTAGAGCAAATGATCGGGTTTGTAAGTTTAATAACTTCATTTTGAAAAAAAATGTTATAGTTTTGTGGAATGGAGTGTATATTGTTATGGTATGAATAGGTACTTAATAATAAATTTGAATATTGATTAATCTTATAATTTAATTGATATTTGTACAACCAACTCTATCATTTGATATTCAGAATCATTTATTTTCCATAGTGGAAGAATATGAAATATATTGAATAAGTCCGTCACAAGCCTAAAATAAACATACAAAAGTTAGAAACATTTAGAAAGGAAAAGAATAATATGTAAAATTAGTTTTGATACACCCTGTATACTGAATAATTAAAGTCATACTTACTGACAAAAATTTTCAAAATAATCAAACAGGCATTGACCATTATCGATTCCATTTATTATTCTAGAACGAATCAAATGTCACTTCTTCGCGTATAAAATCAATCATCTTTTCTGTCGTTTTAAAACCATAGAAATATAAAACCGTAGATAAAAAAAATGTCATACGTTTATTAAAACTCTGATAAGTTAATCTTAATTTTGTTGTGAATGAGAGAGTGAATAAATTTTAGATAAGAAAATAAATAGTGTTAATAATTTTTGAATATTTTTGAAAAGTTAATTAAGCAGTTAAGCAAAATTTATCTGTTGAGCTTTTATATGAACTGATGAGTTTAAGTTAAACAATAAACCAAACGTTTCATTTGTTGAGCATTTATGTGAAATTGAATGTATTTGTTTTTGTTTCTATGATATATTTTACAATCAACACAGGCTGTCAACGTTGGAACTCTTTGAAGGCCAAAGGACAGAGTTGGCCTCACAAAATTTGTACTCACAAACAAAAATATAATTCCCTGAGATAGCTTAAATAAAATTACAAAATAATATTCGAATAATATAATAAACAGTTTAATAATAATCATAATAGAAAAATAATAAAATAAATAAAATTAGGTAACCATTGTTCTATAAAGGTAGGATATCAAGTTAATTATAATAAGGTATGGCATTGATATAGATCAACAATCCAAAACCATATCAATATATATCTGGGGCGAACATTCACTAAGGTCTAGAAGATCTATTCTGCTTCCTTCTTCTACTCAGTTCCTGAGGGAAGCCTCAAAGACTACTAGACTACATTTAGCACTATTCCTTGAACCAATTTTAGGATATTCATAGTCTTCAGTAGTTTCTCAGTTGTTGTGCTAGGATTTTATAGTGTAGTATGCGAACGGAGATTTTTTCTTCCATTCCACAACTTGCATTCTTTTTGATTCTCTAGTTTGAGCTGCCCATTCAGACGGCAGTGTCTTGTTAAAACTATCAGTGTAGTGCTCTGGCTTATGTTTTCTTTTGATCTCCCTTAGTCGTTTACCAGGAGTATCTCTGATTGTTTTATGCCTTCCAGATCTCTTCTCGATTTTTAAGTTTCACTTATTTCCTTCAATATTACATTGGTGCAGTTGCCCAAAAGGATTCCGGTCCCTAAAAAGGTGTATATCAGGGCCTTATTTTCCTAGTTTATCTGCTATTATTTGACAAATGAATGTGTATTACCCTGTATAATGAAATTTTGTTGTAAATTGTATAAAATTGAAATTCAAAATCTACGTTTCCGATTTTTAAAAAAATGCTATTCGTTCAAGGAACGATTTATTCTATATTTTACGTATATATTATGATAAATGTGAATATTATTCAATTTTTTGGCTGATAATATACTGATCCAACGTTTTCCGGAACGTATACTAATACATTTTTCAAACTTATATATAATTTAATGCCACCGGTAACAAATCTCACTTATATATTAACCATCCGTCCAACTTCCACGAAAATATCCAGAAAAAGACCTACAAAACCACTTTCGTTACCCTAAGGACTCTTCCATTTTTTTCCCGAAACCGAAATACCGCTCAAGGCGTAACATGAAAAATTCTGCCCATATATTAAGTCAACTTTTTATTTTTCAACTTCTAACTTAAACATTGTCCAAGGAGCAAGGTCTATTCTCGTAAAAGAAGTGAACATTGTGTGTAATAAATTTTATTTGTCTTGGTAACTACAATTTGTAAGTCTTTGCACCAGAAAGAGGAGAATCAGAAAAGGGGTTGTCAACTCGACTTCCTATCAATGAAATAGAGTTGGACACCTTAAAAAGCTCAAAATAGAGGAGCAAGAAGTAGATTCTGTGGAATGAAAAAAGAAGCTCCCATCCACATACTTGCAGATTGCATAGCAACACCTGGGAGACTACTGGGTAGAAGACCTAAGTTAAAGCCTGCAGATATCCTAAAATTTTTCCGGACAATAGATCTTAAGGAGCTACTAGTCCCTGAGACCTGCCTCAGAAACTAAGAAGAAGAAAGAAGGCACAAATATGGCTCTAATGGTGTGCAGGAATCTGGCAGAGAGAAATTGGGGTTGTAACCCAAAAATCCTGAGCTGGATATACACTGCCATAGTGAGACCAATTATCACTTATGGAGCCATTGCGTGGAGTAGTAGAACTAGCCTATTGACGACGAGAGAAAACCTCTCCAAAATTCAAAGAATAGCCTGTATGAGTATTACAGAAGCAATGAGAACATGCCCAACGGAAGTGATCTCAGCCTCACACCACTACATATGGTGGTGGAAAGTGTTGCAGAAAGAACAAGATACAGACTAAGTAAAAAGGGAATCATTGAAAAAACTACCTCCTTACTTCTTAGAAATCAGAAAACCTGGGACATGCCACAAGATTGTATGATGAAAAAGTATAACTTTTCAAAGAAATTCGTAACGGAATTGAGCAACAAGAAGGAATGGGATCCAAACACCATTACCAGACTTGGAAGAATGCCATTCAGTGGTACACAGACGGCTCAAAAGCAATAGAAGGAACTGGGATTATCATAATGTCGGATAGTTATGCAGCCATTAAAGCTCTCAGCTCTTGTGTTCCAAAATGGCGTGGGAATGCCTAGGCAAACTAAATGAACTAGGCGAGAACAATATAGTTACTTTACTGTGGATTCCAGGACACAATGGGATAGAAGGAAATGAAATAGCAGATGAACTAGCAAAGAGGGGTACTGGAACACACTTTTGGGGGCCGGAACCCTTTTGCGGTATCAGCTCCAATGTAATATTGGAAGAAATAGGCAAAGCCGAAAAAAAAGAGAAGATCTGACCATTAGAAAGATCTAGTAGGACTTAGACAATCAAAGATTCTTCTGGGTGACTACAACCTTTTGAGATCAAATGAATGCATTAGTCAAAGTAAAACTGCACTAAGAGTTTTAACAGGGATCCTTACGGGACATTGTCGCCTGAATGGGCACCTGAAAAAGCTCAAAATAGTGGAGGGAAAAGAAAGTAGATTCTGAGGCATGGAAGAAGAAACCTCCAATTCAGAATCCTAGGGCACAACATCTTGGAGATTACTGGATAGAAGAGGGACATTTACCTAAATTAAAGCCTACAGATATCCCAAAATTCCCCCGGGAAATAGGACTAAAGGAGCTACTAGTCTCTGAGACTTTCCTCAGAAACTAAGTTGAAGGAGGGGGCACAATAGATCTTTTAGGTCTCAGTGAATGTCATCCCAATATACATACATACATACAAGGTGTAACTGATGTATACAGTGCAGGTCTAAAGTTTCCCTCTTTTACTGGTATCTAGTGAGTTATAATGAAAAATGGAGGATGGCTCCAATTTTGCAAGTTTAGTTTAAATGGGATTATGCTCCATTTCGTCTCGTTTTATACGACACCAATACGATTAAAATTTGAAATGGCACTACTCGCAATAATCCAAACACACTTTAGTTTAAATAAGATGATCAGTATGTTCAACATTGACTTCTTGGCAATAAAAAATACTCGAAGAAATCTCTTCCCGAACGCGGCCAAGGTACTCTAAGGAAATCAATATGCATTCTTCCCGTATCCCATGTTTCAGATCTTCAACGTTGTCAACTGGAGTACTGTAAACTTTTGATTTAAGATACACCCACAGAAAGAAATCGTGTCATATGAGGTGAATGAGCGAGCTACTCCATTGAGCCCCCTTGTTCAATTCATCTACAAGGATAATTCTTATTTAAGTAACGTCTTACTGGTGTATAATAGAGGGAAGCAGCACCATCTTGCTGGAAGGAAAGCTATCATCAAGTCACGGATTTTGTGTGTGAGGATTTGTGTCACTCCTGTATCTAATGTTCTGAGCGTTCACATTGTTCGAATTAGGTTTCTTCCCAAAAATCGATTCAATGATTCGGATCATCTTTTGTCAGCTGGTGGAGATTTTCATTTTGTAGGGGTGAAATTCAAGTTTCTTCAAGACCCGCTGAACAGTTTGTGGACACTGCGGCAACTGCCATTTCTGCAACAATTTCAATTTGCTTATCTTCTGCGATACATGGCCGTCCACTTTGCTTATAGTCATGGTTCTTTGAAATTTTTTTAAAAGAGTCGTTTAACATTTTCTTGTTATCGGCCGTATCTTATTTCAATTGCCTAAAAGTTTAGTAATGTAATGATGTGGAAATGAGACTTTAGTCACGCTCTGTAGAAGTGCCAAACAAATTTGTGAAGTTTACTCATAAAAGTTCGTTCCATCATCCATAAAATGAGGTAACCACATGAAAAAACTCTTTAAATGGTTCTTGTCTTCCACGAATTATCTACCCACATTTTTTTGTTTCTTGTATATTTACTTGTTCATTCCTCGTCTTCTTCTTCTAGCGCAAGCGTTATAATTTCTAGATCGCTCTTTTTGAAATGTTTAAATATTATTTCCGCGCCCTTCCAATCAAAATACTGAAACACCTAACGCCACTATCAAACCGGCACTGACTAGCTGCGCTAAGTGAGTCTCAAATGATCCTGTTTAGACAAGTCTGACATTTTTTACTATTCATGCTGCTTCAGTGTCCGTTTCGTGATTTTTCAGCTACGATTTATACTGGGGTGACATTCTCAGAGACCTAAAAGATCTATTGTGCCCCCTTTCTTCTATTTAGTTAATCATAGTCTAGTAGTTCCTTTAGACGGCAACGATAGTTTTGTGTATTTATTAATTCCAAATCTTTTACTTCACTGTATGCACAGGAACTGCTACACGGATGTGAGTGAATTGGTATGACTGATCGATACTAATAGGCACTGATATTGAACTGACACGATACTGATGTGTGTAAATAGACCTTCAATAGACGAGCCGAGCTTCAGTGAGCACGGAGCGGCTCTGTGTATTCCGAATTTAACACATGAACTGTTTCTTAAATCTATATTCCAAAAAACAATTACATTACGTAGGTATAATCAAATGCATTTCCTTCCTTTATATTTTATGGGAAAAACAAGCTAACACGCAATAACAATGGAACTAATGCAATTCTTTTTTATTTATCAAAATGGATAACCTGTGTTACACGGATTAATTCGGCATTCTCTCTCTCTCTCACTGTTTGCTTTTCGACGTTCACTTCTTTCAACTCTCAACTTTTTCCCGTCTAAAAGTTTCGAGAATAATTTATTTCTGATTTTGATGAATACGCCATTACCTAATCTAATATTAACACCAATGGCGTTGCCCGATGGAAATGCGATTAGATATATCGAAATAGCAGCCTATTTATATTTTAGAAATTGGTAGCACTGATGTTTGTCACGTAAAGTTCGACAATTCGACACGAGACGTTATTTTCTCAACAGATCCCCCCCACTATTTAGAATCTTTGACAGTTTCTTCAAAGTCATTACCTTATTTTTTCTTGGTTAAAACAGATCATTTGATGGTAAGGCAAATCATTGAAGAAGCTATACATTATTGAAAAAATGGCTTCTTCAATGATTTTCCTTGCCCTTCTCGATAAATTAATCAATGATCTGTGGTCATAATCCGTTTACTTAGTTTCTCTAAATGCAACACTACTCATGTCAATTTACATCTTTCAATAGATTAGGCATTAATTTTCATTGGTACCAAGTACTTAATAAATACTATAGGGATTCTGGACCATCGATTTAAATGGATAAGAAGTGGTTTACTGAGCTCTATTGTGTATCAAAATTTGACTGTAATCTATTAATAGGTGGCAGTAATAGTATAGCAAGTTCGTAAAATTGGGGTACCAAATGACTAAAGGCGCGGTTACAAGGTGGGGCTCGCTATTCGCAATAGCTCAGCTTACGACGACGATAGACATCGCGAAAGTTCGTAACCACAAAAACAAAATTTGTCATTTTGTCTGCGCAGAAAGGTAACGATGTTGTTCCGTCCTAATTGAGTTTTCCTAGACATTCCAATACCATTTTAGGTGCCTGGGCTGTTGATCACAACCCAAACGAATGAATGAACCATTTTAGAACCGATAACGCAAGAACTAAGTGTTTTAATGGCTGCTTGTCTATCCGACATGATAATAATCCTTTACCTTCTATGCCACCCTTTCTTTTGGCTTGAGTTTTCACTTGAACGATAATTGAGATTTTTCCCAAGCTTTCAGAGTGTTTTGTTCCTAGTCCGTACACTCCTATCCCAGTCCCTTCTAATGCTTTTGAGCCGTCTATATACCATTGAATGACATTCTTACCAAGTCTGATGGTGGTGTTGGGATCCCATTCCTTCTTGGTACTGGTACTTGGTACTCGGTATCAAATTTTTTTAATACTATTTCATCCTGTGGCATGTCCCAGGGTCTTGATTTCTAAAAAGCGAGGAGGTGGTTTTTTAAGGATTCCCTCTCTTGTAAGTTTTGATAACTGCGGAGTGATAAGTGAAACACAAGTTGAACTTCAGTTTGATTTATTTAGACTTCAGTCAGCCCCACTGACCTCAGTAGAGTTCAAGTTATAATTATATTTCTGAAATGTCTAGTCATGTGTCGTCCTAATCAAAACTATATATTTATGCTTACTAACACTTTTATATTATTGTTGATAAACATATATATCCAATATTATAAAAGTGTTAATTAAGGTATTAAGTGAATGACCTACTAAATTATACGAGGTGCCCTACACTCTACTTGTATCCGGTCCTTTTCACCACCATATGTAGTGGCGTGAAGTTAAGAACCATGGCCGCCGTTGGGAATGTTTTCATGTATCCTGTTATTCATATACAGGCTAGTCTTTCAATTCTGGGGAGGTTGTCACTCGTCGTCAATAGGTTAGCAGGTATAGCAGACGTTTTAGACAGATGAACATTTAGTCATAAGAATTTGAATTGGAAAGTTGGTCAGAAGGATACAGCTTAGTCTAATGAAAAAAAGAGACTTCATTAGGGAAGAAATATGGGAACAGAGGGAGACCAACTTATTAAAAAAGCACTGATTGTACCTCGCGTGGTTCAAATAGAAATTCCCATGCTATTATCTTGCATAAAGCAAACACCAATGATAATAATCTATTTTTGCTCTCAAATCCAGAATTTTAGTCAATATTTTTCAGCTGTAAGCTTTAAAAAAGACCATATACCTAGTCCAGGAAATACAGAATTTTAGCTTTTAGCAAATTCATGGTACTTCTGGATATCAGCATGTTTTATGTTTTCTGGGTCGCTGAATCCGAATTTTCAATTTCATACCAAAAATACCCCCCGCACCCCCCCCCCAAATTGTGACAAAAATGAACAAAATATAATTTTTTTTGGAAAAAAATCGTTATTTTATGTATATTAGAAAAAAATTACCTGTAAATTCAGAAAGTAGACAAAATTTGCGACAAAAAAGATTATATGAAATTTTGACGTAGAGCGAATGCTGAAACATCAGATGGTAACAGCGTAGTTTTCACCTACTTCGTTTGTACGATTGCAAGGATGAAACCATGACTTTAAACGGTTTTAGACATCAGTGTTTTATTAGAGTAAACAGTAAACACAGCCTAGCTTCTTTGCCTGCTGAGCAACACTCATTCAGGACGTACTACCTAGTCCAACTTTGGCAAGGAAATGTCATGGAACCACAAAAATGGGGCTGGGAAAAAACTAGCTACGGACTATCTCCTGTCACTACCTTTAAACCTCCCGCTCAACCAAAACTTCTAGAGCTTGTCTCCTGTAGGTGTAAAAAAGGCTGCCGTGGAGCGTGTGGATGCAAGAAAAGTGGGTTGAAATGTTCAATAATGTGCCTCGAGTGCAACAATTCAAGAGGATCCACAAACGGTAGAACTCGAACAGTTGTTTGATAAGGTCGATCAAGTTGATGGACCTACTTTTCTAGAGTCCGAAAACACGGAGGAATTGTCAGGTAAGTCGTTTTTAAGCTACCTTTTTTGTCTTCTTTCTTCCTACAATGGATCAATCAGTCTGTTAAAAAAACAGGACTTGAAACTGAGAAATGTTTCTTTGTTTCAGTCTTGCATGAAACCCACGGAGTAACAGATGACGGATCCGACAGTAGTGGTCAAAGTGACGTTAAGCGAAGAAGAATAATTTAAAGTTATCGCTCAGATGTTATTTTGTTTTGTCAAGAATTTTCATTGGTAATAAACTATATTTTTTAAACATATAGATGTGTTCTTACTTTTTAACTTGCCTAAAAATAAGTAAGGAAAAGTTGGGGGGCTTTCGGATGTTAAAAATAAGATATAAAAAAGTAGGGTAGCAAAGAGTTAAAAAAAAGGTAAAAGGGGTGAAGAGGGAGTGAAGGTGGGTTGTTACGCGAAGTGCGTAGCTCGGCGTCGCCAATGAGCATGCTTCAAATCACGTTAGCGCCCTCAATGTTTAAAGAATTTTTTGTCGCAAATTTTGTCTGCTCTCCGAATTTCCAGGTAGTTTTTTTCTAAAATATGCAAAATTAAAAAAAAATTCCAAAAAACGATACATTTGGGGGGTATCCGGGGGAATTGTTGGTGGGAAGTTAAAAACTTTTATTCAGCGGCCCAAAAAACATAATATAAGCATATTTCCAGAACTACCATGAATTTTGCAAGCTAAGGTCCTTATATGGTCTTTATTGCCTGAATTAATAAGATTTATTTAGTCAGCCGATGCTGTTTACCTCCGATACATTTTTTACTCATTTTCTGCCGTTCGAAGTGTATTGAAACATATTTTTTGTAATCTAACTTTATCAATTAAAACAGCTTTCAGCAGCGGATCAAATTCGATTTAAAAATGTTATATTGCAGTTAAACACGTCCAGTTCCAAGTTTAACAGCGCAATCAGTAGAATTAAAAGCTTTCAGATTGACGTGTTTAATACATTGTGTTTGAAAGTTATCAATTGTTTTAGGTAACCTGTGTTAACTAGAATAAACTTTTTCCCCTACTTTCACTATTAAAATAGGCATGTCACCCTGTCCCGGAAGGAAACATTGGGTGGTTTCAAGAGAGTACAAAATTGTTTCCGAATATTAATTGGAAAGAAAAATTAAGAAAACTATTGAAAATACCTAATCTTGTAGTTAATGGAAATACATTTAGATTGAAACGCACTTTAATGGTTTTAATTATATGGAGGAAAAAAAATTAGAAACGAATTATAAAAATGAAAGTCGGTGTAAGATTTCTTGTTTGAGTAATATTGGAAAAGGCAAGTTTTCGAGAACGCCTCTAGCTCCATAGATATAAAGTTTTTAATATCGAACAAGATATAATTTTTTCTCTGATAACTTCCTGAAATTGACTTCGATAAAATAATTTCGAATATAAATATTATATACACTACAACGTATAACGAACAAAAACAAATTTGAAATACTATTTGAACAAAAAACTAAATAAATACCAATAAAACAATATACCATACACAATAAATAATCTATCAAACAAAAATTTGAGCTCTTCAAACTTATTAGTTTTTTCCAAAGGAATAAATTTTGCATTGACCCCAAAATCAATACCAAAATTTGACACGATTTCAATAGAACAAATAAGTAATGAATTACCTGAACACGAATACATAAGGATAAAGGATACGTTGTATAGTAATAGAAAAATCAATGTAATTTAGAACAGAATTGAATATAATTAAAAAGTAATAGATTCAATAGATGTCAAAGATGATAGTTTAATAATATTATAACGCCTTACAAAGTTTTTGAAACATATTTTTCAAAGAACTAAGAAGCAACAACTACTTCTCGGGCTATATAGTATTAAACTATTATCTTTGACATCTATTGATAATACGCTTTACTAAAATATGACAATTTTTTACAGGTAACTGTAATTAAGTAGTAATAGATTCATCAATATCTGTACCTCAGAGCAGAATGATATTAAGTCACAAACCTGATATTTTACAGGAAAGCGTAAAACGTTTATTTTTATTCATTTTTCCTGTGTAACAATGCTTGTTCATCCAGTTTTTTTTTAGCAGAAATTGTAAGTAAATAATATGGTATGACAACATCACTTAAATGTGACTTAATACAAACTGTTTATTGTTGGTAAGTAGGTAAATTATTTATTAAAAAAACACAAATACAAAACTCATAAAATAATTAAGATTTAACGAAATTAACAGCTAACGGTATTGGAAATTTTAAGTTTTAGTCGTCATCATCTTGGTTTGAGTTTTTGTCACCATGGGCCAAGTTCTGATAAAAATGGTGGAATATGTTAGGCACCCACTTAAGTAGTTTTTGAAGGTGTTTAAATTTTTTTAAACTTATTAGGTTGGAGGTTTCGCGGAGTGGAGTTGATGAGTTTTCTATACTAAGATGCTGCTTTCGTCCTTCACTTCTGTTTTTCTTGCAATTTTGGAAGGGAGCGTTAGGTATGTTCTAGAGCTTGTTAAAGTCCTTGAAATCAGAGGTTGTCATTTCAAATACAATGTATTCTTTGTTTTTGCATGATAGGCGAGCCAACTGCATCCAGTCCCAAGGAATCATTATTTTATAATTCGGGTATTTCTTAGAATCCCGCTCAATCACGGAGTGGATACTATCCACCTCCTTGTGAGTATGACCACGAAGGAAAAACTTGTGGCTGATCTGCTTGATTTGCGGATTCATCGCCAAAATATAAAAGTAGCACATAATCGCTTGAATGTTCCGATTTTGTGATCGACAGTTATCTGTCCAAATGACAATCGATGTCATCGTTTTAGAAATAGAGTTTATGTAGTTCATCAGACAAGAAGCCATTTCATTTCCTCCCCTGCCAGCAATGGATTCATCCCACATCAGACAGTTAGCTTTCTTATTTGAGGAATCGTAGATTGTATAGTTGGAGCACAAAACATAAAAACTTTGAGCATTTGATAGTTTTGGACATGGTAAACACTTTTGCAGATCAATCATCAATACAATTTCTTCAGATTTGTCCAGGGCTAACTGTTTATCTTGTTTTTTTAAATCGTATCTTTTATCTGCTTCATTTAAATGTGGATCATAATCCGTCTGTATTTTTTCTCTCTCATTGGGAGAACTTGCCTGCCTCAAATTGACAACATACTCATCACGTGCATCACATGTATCATTGGCAGGCGGAGCAAATGCTAGGTTAAATTCAGTGTTGAAGATTTGGCTATAAATCCATTCTTTGGGAATCTCTTCTGGGCATATGTTCTCTAATTGGCATTGTTCTCTATACAATTTATACATCGTGGAAATGTTCAAATGACTGCCCAAATATTTTTTTGTGGTGCGCCTTCGACTATAATGTGACTCCTCATTTGGAAATGACATGATGTGTTGACGAATGGTATTTTTAACTTCATCCTTAATTCTATTCACTGAAGGTTGTTTTCCCCTTTTATCACATTCGACCATGCCACTGACAAATATCTGGGAAATATCGAGGGTGTTCAAAAAATGTTTTTGACACACCTGAATTTTTTCTCCATCTATAGTGAAATAATATTTTAGAGTATAGAGACGTTTTCCTTCTCGACTGCCTGTTCGCTGTTTTGCTCTTAAAATAGGTGTTTGTAGAATGGATAATCACAAAAATTGTCTCTCTTGATCAATGGAAATATCTTCATTCCAGAATTCTTCATGAACCTTTGATCTCTGAGATTCTGTTATCTTCTCTGAACACCTTACACCGCAATTTATGCAAGATTCCCTCATTTTCCTCTTTTTCATATATTTGTTTGTTTTACTGGATTTGTATATCTGCCCTCCCATTCTCTTTTTTTTACGATATTCCTTTTCAATGTTTTTTCGTTTCTTATCCTTTTTTTCCCTTCTTAATCTCGTTATTATTAGATGCCGTGTGCTCTTCTTCCATTTGAACTTCACCTGAATTAGATGAGTACAAATCTACATCAAAGTCATCCTCGCCATTACACGCCTCATTGTCAGGAACATAGGAACTTCCTGAGTTTTCTTATGGATCATTTTCACTTATATCCCCATTTTCGGAAAGATCTTGAGATTCATTTCTGGGAACAGTGGTGGAATGGTTTAAGCTTAAATCACAGATTATCTCATCAGAGGCTGATTCTCTTTGAGCGAAATCAGTAAAACTGCAGCTTGGTTTATCAAACTCAAAGTGGTCAACAAAATTGTGCGAAATATCCAACATTAGAAGATTCCAACATATCAATAATCGTATCCTGGTTCTCCATTGTTTGGGGGGATCCATATTCAATTCCTGAGACGTACTTTTTTTTAAGAGTAGACTTTTTAACATGTGAATCTTGGGCATTTTCCAGAATGTTAGGAGCTGTAATAAATTAATTATTGATTGAGGTTACATCTAACCCTCCATCAAATTAACGGCTTACCTGGATCTGAGATCTGTATAGGTGAGGTTGAGAAAATTTTGTTCATTTCCCTTTCAATACATTCCCGAACCTTTCTTCTATTTCTCTCACTCATTTTTTCTTAAAACACACTCAATTTTTGACTCACAATTTATATTTTTGAACAACAGCTCGACAAAGAGATCAATACATAACGACAGACAAATCAAAACTAACGATAATGCACGATTCAACTTGAAAACATCAGCATGCATTGCAAAATAATGGGTGTGACCGAAGATACTTTTTATTCGTTGTTAATTACATGTGGCAACGACGTAAAAAAAGTTGAAACGCGCGCGAAATTTAAATCTCGTGGAATAGGGTATGTGAATCAGAATATCCGAGAATGATTGCATGAAAATATTCTTTTTTGAGTGGAACAGAGTTACTGTGAACAGTATAAATCGTATGGTATCGACAGTCCTGGAATATTTTTTAAAACCATTTTTCTTATATATTAGGCTACGTGGATTAGTAAGAGATACGAATTTATGGTTGCAAAAAATCAATTAAATGAGTTTTTGTCAAAGTATTTTGGAAAAAAAAGAAATTTCCGATTTTATTTTTCCCTGGCACTCTAGTGCAGCATTAAAAACGCTTAATATCATTTTTTTTAGTCTGACAACCCGGCAACTCATAAACTGGTCAGGTTTTTGAGGGTTTTTTCACACCAAAGCCAATAGTAGCATTTAGCAAACATTTATAAAATTGATGGAAAAAACTCTAAATGGAACAAAATCCATTTCCGCTTGCGTTGTCATGTATTCAACTTTTTTTCCCTTCCGTATTTCCATATTTAACAAGACAAAAGTCTCTAACAAGTTTGTTCCTGGAATTATAAAAAAATGTTTCGCCACTGATTAGCATCAACTGGCGCAGTCGGATAGGAAACTTCTCCACCATTATTATCGAAAACTCCGAAATGTTTTATTAGTTATTCTATTCTCGAGATATTTCGATATTACTAAGGAAGGAAACAATGGGGAATCAAAGTTGCCTTTTGTTTTTTTGCTTCCCCTTTTTTTCTGGACGAATAAGTTTGTTATAAGAAACCGGAAAAGTATTGATATATAACGACCCACTCTAAAAAATAACTTTTTTTCTTTTTTCTATAAAAGATCCGATGCTGACCACTGACCATTTTTTTATTGGGGCATTTTTACAACATATTTCACGAATTTGTCGTCCAAAGTATACGGAATTCCAGAGAGATGAATTTTATTTGGGAAATAAACAGGTGGGTGAGATTTTTTACTGTTAAAGGGTGTAATAAATTTTTGGAGGACAAATACTTGTGAATCGGAGACACAAACGATATAATTTTCTAGATATTTATTAGTTTATAGGCATATAAACATTGCAATATTATTATTTTTAAGTGAATGAAAAATATTGGAAAGCTTCACAGATGTCTTGCAAAAAAAATTAGCAGGGTAAAAAATAGGCAGTAATTTTCCCGTTTTCCCATTTTATATAGATCTTTCTTTACGGTACACTATCTAGTGATCAGGTCGGTAACTGCCTTCAACTGTCTCATGCTCAATTTTAATAACCTGGTTGACACTTCCTTGTCAATCTTGTTCAGTAAACTCTTTGTATGAAGGTGACCTTATGTCAATCTCCATTTGAATTGGTGTTCTTCATCTTGCCAGTTCCTGATTCCCCCTTCGTGATTCCTATAAAGTCTCCTTTAGAGCCTAACTGATTCGCCAATTAATTATCTGCAATCCCCTTATCTCTCTTGCCAGCCTATTAAGGAATTATCTACAGTTTTCCACCATTCTAGACTTGGTGGTTGGATTGCTGATATCTTCAAACAGCCCCTGGTTGTCAGTTGATATTTTAATTTTTTGTCCAGAATATCCTCTCCTGATGTTTTCATTAATACAGGATATAGTTCTGCCATCATTGCATAGGTAAGTAGTACATTTTTCATTAGCTATTAGCACCACACCGTCAGCAGCAATGGAAATCCTTCTGGACCTACCTCCTCTCCATATATTTTTGGAAACAGAGGCTAGATAGACAACTTAGAGCTTATACGGAGCCTAGCAGATTGTTGTAGCCCCAGTATTCTGACCTCTGGATCCTCCGTAAAATTATTCATAATAAGTTAAAAACGCTGAATTTACTGGAACAACTAACTTTTAACATTCCTCGATTGTCGGCGAGAAATAGGTACTCGTTCTATTTGGACGTTGCCAAAACGAATATTTTGAAAAATTCTCCTTTATAGATGAAGATATCGACATTTTTTGTTTTGGTGTGAAAGATATAAAAGAATATTTTTTCAGTGTTCGCTGATTTTTTGTAATGTGTTCAAAGACTGTTATTGATATAATCTGATTATGCATATTTTCCACTCCAACTGTTTTGTAATTGTTGAACAGTGAATAAATGAAAAAGTAAGGAGGAACTACCACGAGTAAACGGATGGCTCAAGAAGACTTCCAGGTCCTGGTGCAGGTGTATACGGTTGCAGACCTAGGACAGAAATATTAACCCCTTAGGATCTTAAGCAACTGCAATGCAGTCGGAAATTTATACCATTGATTTATATGTGTAGAGTTTGGAGGAAAACAATCACACATACAACGATAAAAATTTTCTAGGACCGTGTAACGTTGGAATTAGTAACAAACTGCGAAAAAAGACTCTTCTCGATAAAAGGGCTCAACAAAGTTTATCTGGTCTGATACCCTGGCGTGGTGTGTTGTGGATGACAAAGAAAAGGCAGATTACCTTGCAAGTAAGGGTGCCATCGGACCAGTTTTGCCAAACAAAGACTAAACACCTGGAGAGAAAGAAGAGTATTAGACTGGCATAATTTATCGGGATTGGTTCTTTCAAAGGCTTTTATACATCCTTCGAATATTGTCTCCAAACTAGCGTTGGACTATAGCAGACATGATCTACGTTGCCTAGTAGGCATTTTAACAGGCCACTTTCGTCTGAATTATCATATTTATGGTAAGACATAGGCGGTCGGGAGATCCGACATGTCGTGTTCTTCTGGAATATGAAGAAACATCAGAGCATCTACTTTGTGCCTTCCCGCCGCGGCTTTCTCTCACCCCCAGACCTGAAATATCAGTCACCGAACCGAAGTCTTCGGCGAACGTCATTGAAGTTGAATATCAGCAATACGTCGACTAGGCGTTTGTTCAAAGACGTAGGTGGATTTCCGTACCGAATTCAAATTGGACAACGATTGACAAACCAAGATATGAATGTCAGGGTATTGTGGACAATTTTTAGCTATGCTGTACAAGGATCCAGATCTCTTGGTTCTCAGAAGAGAGGAGGGTTACATTAAACAACTCGCTTCCTTGGTTTCGATACCAGCCAGACGTTATTATCCAAAAACCGCTGCATAATGACCGTGTGATGATAAGAAACATTATAGTAACATGGTGGTAACGCGATTTGTCCATGATCTCAGAAGGTTTTGTCGTGTTAGGAACCTTCGGATGGAAATCCAATGGTTTCAACAGGATCAGTCACACTGTTCGACAATCGATAGTATCGCTGCAGGATACTTTTAAAGGGCGCATCATTTACCGCGGTTCTATGGGTTTAGAGTAGGGTACCTCCACAAGATTGGGAAAAGAGAGACTGGAGTGTGCGAGAGGTGTGAAGTGGAGGATCATGTGTTTAGATGCTGGAGGAACGAGGAAGTGCTGAAGAAGTTGGAGCCGGTGTATTGGGAGAACATGGTGGAGGTAATGTTGAGGGGGAGGACGAATGGATGGAGGTGAGTGGCGTAGTAGAGGGCATGGTTAGGGGGAGAGAAGTGTGCGAGGGACCGCCGCCTGTCTCGAAGTATGCTAGGGTAATGATTCCGAAACGGGGATAACGGCGAGTTTGAGGTGGGTCTGGTTGGTAGTCATCCCCTTGGGGATGAGTCCAACACTGTTTGGGACCTGGACCCATTCGAACGTGAGTTTCCCATCTTGACCCGAAAAAAAAGGCAGCGTCCGTATTTCTTTTGTTACCGCTTGTACCAAGTGCCACGATAACTTTGTCGACTTATGTCACTACATAGTCATTCTAATGTTGAAAAATAGCAATATGTGAATAAAAATTTGAAAGTTACGGTATTTTTAACTCTTGGTTACTGATATTAATGAAATGATCGCTGTTTGAACAAAAACTCCATGGTTATGGACCATTTAAATACATAAATGCACCGAAATTTATGCTATTTCTAAAGATAAACAATTGGTTTCGCTATTGAATTACAGAAAACAGAATAATATTATACAATACCAACTGCTTCGTGTATAGGGATTTAATTATATGGTATTATTATTTGAAGTTCAGTCCGATTGATTTTTCGAGTAATTATCAAATTGTAATGAAAACGACCGAGCTTTTGTTATTACAAAATCGATAGCGAACATTAAATTATTAAACACACCAACGCGTAGTTCACAAATATCACATTTCAGTGTTTATTTTATGTTATTTTATTTTATATGTATATATAATAACCGTATACTTGCCATTTAATTTATTACATTCGCCACTGCGTAAACTGAATTCATCATAATTTTAAAATACAGTGTGACCGACATAAGATCGCAACATCCAGTTATAGCTTTGATGAACTCAACATTTTGGTGGTTCAAAAAGGTTGGCAAAGGGACTATTTTTAACATTTGATATATTTCAGTAGCGTAGATTTTTATGAGGCTTCAAAACGTCGATTTTTCAAAAAAGCTAGGGGAACAATTTTAACAATTTTTGACAATTTTTTCAGATTTTAATAATTATTGATCCTTTTTGACAATTATTGACCAATTTTGACAGTTTTGACAATTATTGATCATTTTTGACAATTTTTTAAAAAATTTGACCATTTAGACCATTTTTCCAAATGTTTACAATTATTGACAATTTTTGAGCATTTTTGACAGGTTCTGACAATTATTGACCATTTTTGACAATTTATCAAAAAATTTGACCATTTTTCGAAAATTTTGAAAAAATTTTAATAATTATGAGCATTTTTGACAATTTTTAAATAATTATTGACAAATTTTCAACAATTTGACCATTTTTCAGAATTTTGACAATTTTTGACAATTATTGACCATTTTTCCAAATTTTTGACAATTTTTGAAAATATTTGGCAATTATTAACCTTTTTTCAAAATTTTGACAGTTTTTGACGATTTTTCCAAATTTTTGACAATTTTTCAAAAATTTTAACAATTATTGACCATTTTTGACAGTTTTTGACGATTTTTGACAATTATTGACCATTTTTTACAATTTTTCAAAAAATTTAACATATTTGGCAATTATTAACCATTTTTTTCAAAATTTTGACAATTTTTTATCATTTTTCAAAAATTTCAACAATTATTTATTCTTTTGGAGCATTTTTGACAATTTTTTACGAATTTTGATTGGTTTTGACAATTATTGACCGTTTTTGACAATTTTTCAAAAAATTTTAATAATCATTGAGCATTTTTGACAATTTTTAAATTATTGACCATTTTTGACAATTTTTCGAAAAATTTGACCATTTTTCAAAAATTTCGACAATTTTTGACAATTATTGACCATTTTTCCAAATTTTTGACAATTTTTGAAAATATTTGGCAATTATTAACCTTTTTTCAAAATTTTGACAGTTTTTGACGATTTTTCCAAATTTTTGACAATTTTTCAAAAATTTTGACAATTTTTCAAAAATTTTGACAATTATTGACCATTTTTGACAGTTTTTGACGATTTTTGACAATTATTGACCATTTTTTTACAATTTTTCAAAAGATTTAACATATTTGGTAATTATTGACCATTTTTTCAAAATTTTGACAATTTTTTACCATTTTTCAAAATTTCAACAATTATTGATCCTTTTGGACCAGTTTTGACAATTTTTGACAAATTTTGACAATTATTGACCGTTTTTGACAATTATTGACCATTTTTGACAATTTTTGAAAGTATTTGGCAATTATTAACCATTTTTCAAAATTTTGGCAGTTTTTGACAATTTTTGATCATTTTTCCAAATTTTTGACAATTTTTGACCATGTTTAAAATTTTTTTTACAATTTTTCAAAATTTTTAACATATTTGGCAATTATTAACCATTTTTTCAAATTTTTGACAATTTAGACAATTTTTCACACCTACAGGTGTGCGAGCTCAGTGCGGCAAGAGAGGTTGCGCACAGTCGCTTGAATGAGTTATCGCGTGACGAACGCTCTTTCGTAACATCACACGTTTCACGAGTTCACTAGCCTTCTCAAACGTCCTATGTCGTGCAATAAGAAGCAAGCTTCAAAAACGGACTCAATTTGTTGTAGAAGTATACTCGGGGTAGAAGCGGTTTTGCCCCGTACACATTTTATACTTTCGATAGTCAACCTTATGCTTTCTTATTATTTTTAGTTAACAAAATGGTGCGCAATTATCAGAGGAAATTAGACCGTCAAAGCTGGTCACAGGAGAGCATGTTACAAGCCATTAACGCTATCCATATCGGTACAATGGAGTATAAAAGATCCGCAGTTACTTTATTCGTTGTTCCCCAAAGCACTCTGGAAGACCGTATTCAGAAGGTAAGGAATGGGATGCCATTGGAGGAGGCGGCTAGCAAAGGTATTTGCGTTAGAAATACCTATTTCTCAGAAACACTTTTTTTACAGGAATGGGACGGTACAAATGTGTGTTTTCTTTAGAAAAAGAAAAATGATTGGTAGATTATGTGCAGGATATGGAAAGCAGATTATTTGGTCTAACAACAACTGAGTTGAGACGATTGGCATATCCAGAAAAATAGTTTACCTCACAACCATAACAAAGATGACCAAATGGCAGGGCTAGATTGGTTAAAGGGTTTTTTACAACGGCATCAGACATTATCACTGCGAACTCCAGAGGCTACTTCTGCTTCTCAGGCAATGGGGTTCAACCAAGTATCTGTAGGAAAGTTTTTCGACCTTTTGACAAGTGTGATGAATAAGTATTACTTTCGTCCAACAAGAATCTACAACATAGACGAAACTGGTTCAACTTCGGTACCCAAAAGCCAGTCAAAGATAATTGCTTTGAAAGGAAGGCGTCAGGTGGGAACCCTTACCTCCGCTGGAAGAGGTCAGCTGATAACTGCTGTTTTATGTATGTCGGCTGCTGGTCATTATGTGCCTCCATGCCGAATCGTTCTAAGAGTTGTAATGAAAGCTGAACTGCTTAACGGAACACCAACTGAAACGGGTTATAGCTGTCATACAAGTGGATGGATGCAAACCCATATTTTTATTGACTGGATACATCATTTTATAAAACATGTTATAGATGATCCAGTTTTACTGCTTTTGGACAGTCATACAAAAAATCTAGAGTTGATAGATCTCGCCAGACAACACGGAGTTATCCTTCTGTGCTCCCCATTGAACTCACCGACTGCAGCCTCCGGATGTCAGTTTTATGGCACAATTGAATACGTACTATAGCCATGAAGTCAAAAAGTGGCTAAGAGCAAACCCTGGCAGAGTTGTCACCCAACTGAAAGTCGGCAGATTGTTTGGTCAAGCTTACGCTAAAGCTGCAACTGTCCAAACCGCTGTCTCTGGATTTTCTAAAACAGGAATTTATCCTAATAACCGCCACGTATTTGGAGAAGCTGACTTTTGTAGCTGCTCAGACAACAGAGCGAATGCCTACAGACCTAGCAGAAGGTGATGGTGTTGAGAGACCCATAGAAAGAGAAGAATCACCCGTAGCTGGGCCTTCCTTGAGAACATCTAGAGGGACATCACCAAACCATAACTACTCTAGTAAAATACCAAGGGAAGCTATACCTGAAAAAATCCAGTAACTGAAGGCTCCAGTGAAATCTTTGGTGAAGTCCGTACATTTTGCTTGATTGCTTGATTCACCATATTAGAAGAAACTCGAGGCTTCTATTGTGCAGAAGGATAAATCTGTTAAGATTCAAGGAGTGATTCAAGGAGTAAAGAGACAGGTTGATTCTAAAGAGAAAGGTAAATGTAAAGCTCAACCATAAAAAATTGGGAAAAAAAAACAAATAAAATCGACAGAGGATACGAGCTCGGAAAAGGAAGTGGATGAGTTCCAATGCAACAGCTGCTTCAGAACTCTTTAATTAAAACTGTTTTTGAATACCCGGTTTACCCCACTTGTTATCCGGTTTTGTCCGGGGGTGGGCCAAAACCGTAATTAGCAATATTTTTTATATGCCCTTGTTTTAGTCAATAAAGATTTCATTGGTTTATTCTGTAGGTAAGGTTTGTAGCATTCAGTTTCTAAAATATCGGTTATAAATTAAAATTATTTAGTATTATGGTTCTACCCCTCATTCCCCCATTATAGATTTTTTTATTGGTTTTTTGGTTACCACACCGTAAAGAGTATCCCTTGAGACACCTAAAGGTAAGTTTTGAGTAATGTAACTTCACCGATGTTTGAGATATACGTCGTCAAAAATTGTTTTTTTGATTTTTGAACGTCCCCGTATACCACCAAGATTTGAAGTTCATCAATTGTCAATTAAAAGCTTTTTGCGATCTTAAGTGGGTCACACTGTATATATAAAATAACTTGAGGATGAAGTTCTTTTCCATTGTTCTAAAGATCTTCGTTCATACCGTTAAAGATCCCCCTCGGGGATGATTCCTAACACCGCAACTCACCTAGTGCAACTCCATTCCTTATTGAAATCATCAATTTATCAAGAAAATGCCGCCCCCAGAGCTTATTTATTACCGCAATCAGTTTTAAGTAACTGCCCGAAAATGAGCCGTTCTAACGAGCTGTCATTATCAGCGAGACGTTTCTTTACTGCCTTCTCTGTCTAGCACGAAGTGAAAGTATGGTGAAAATCATTTTCAGTCGGAAGGTACGGTGACGATATAATTAGTTTTTAGGTGCATAATTGCGAGTTACGTCATGTCGAGGTTGGGAGGTTTCAGGAAAATGTCAACTGCTTCATGAGAACTTCCTCCCTACATTTTCTGACGCTCGCGTGCATCTTGTGATAATTTTCTTGTGTAAAATCTGATTTTATTTACATCGTACAATATTGAACATATTATAACCGGAAGCACCAAAAATTTACTTTAAAATGTTCCAATGTACCGAGTGGTCCAATAAGTCGATCTCTCGACTGTATATAAGCAACTATTCATCTTATAACATTCAGAAACACAATTTGTTAGTACAAATGGCTAGAAGAAATAACTTTTAAGTTAGAGGGTTTATTCTATCAATAGCAATTAATCTAAAAACTTGAAAGTCATTTTTACAGATTTCTCCTGGCCAGTTTTATTTGGAATTTTTTTTTGGATAGTCTCCGATATACAGCCGAGGGATCGACTTGCTGGTCCACCCGGTACAGTAGTTTTGATGAATACCTCGCTATACTAGATGCCTCAAGTGATAGACTAGATTTATTGAGGCAGGTCACCTACTTGGGGGGTGAGATTGATGCGGCCGTTGATGCCACATCAGTTGAAATGACAACAATTTTTATGCTGTCGTAAAAAATAGGATGCCTTCGATTTAGTGGACTGGAATTCTATAGGATGACTGGTTCTCTCGCATAAATAATAATTGTATCAGTAACAATTCAATAAACTTCAATAAACTTCGACTGTTACTAGCTGAGCTAGCCTCGTAAAAACCAGGGAGATAATGCATTTAGGCGCGAAGTATGCATTTGGTCACACCTACTTCAACTGCCGAAGAATAATAGTAAATATTTCAAGGCGCCGATAAGCCGCCAGGGAGAGAAAACAAAACGCGATTTTGAACTAAGGTAGAAAAAGTATTTTGGAGGCAGTGGCGCGCCGCTAGGAATTTCGAATGAAAATAAAAGGTCTAAAATATAACTGTACATGAATATACAAAGGAACTAAAATATAAATATACAAATTCTTGAACGTGTGGTTTCAACACACCCTTAC
The DNA here is from genome assembly GCA_947563755.1 of Lochmaea crataegi. Classification (NCBI taxonomy): domain Eukaryota; kingdom Metazoa; phylum Arthropoda; class Insecta; order Coleoptera; family Chrysomelidae; genus Lochmaea; species Lochmaea crataegi. The sequence continues at coordinate 17,498,964 of OX387433.1, forward strand.
GACTTTTTCGAACCATTCTATATGACGAACTACCCCCGGACTATCAAGACTTCTTCGACACTTCACCTCTATCGATTCGATAGAGTTGGTACATAAGTGACCAAAGTCTAAAAGAGTGCACCGAAAATAGTTGGATACGACGACTACGAAAGTTCACCGGAAGCGGTCGACGCGACGACTACAAAAGTGTACAGAGAGCAGTGGATCCAAGCAAGTGCCTGGGCTGAAGAGCACAACCAAAATAAATGAAAGATTGAATGATCCAAGCTAGGAAGAGCACCGCCGACATACAAAAAGCACTTTTTAGTTCAACCACCACAGCACTTTTAGTATATTGTTTCGGGTAATTTTCAGTATCAGAGACAATTTTAAAAATTTTAAAAACTTCCAAAATAAAAAAATTATGTGTTATTTTTTACCCACTTCCTTCGTTACCGGGATGATGGATGCAGGTTTTCTGTGCAATACATTGTGGAAATGAACCAAATGACCATCCTATGGGTGCACAGCCGCAGCTGTCTACCACGACCTTTAAATTGACTTGTTATTTTTCAAATCAAACACTGAAGAGGACTTAATGCTAAAACGGTGTAGAATAAAAAATTTTCTTGCAAGTTCAATGAAGGATAAATTAAGATTCAATGGTAAAATCATGCTCGAACAAAAAAAAAGATGCCACAAGACGTTTTGACACTCCAATATCGAAAATGTTCACATGACAAGTACGAAGTTTGGCAGCTACAGGTTAATTTTGGCAATATGGCAAAAAGAATTAAAACCTGAAAATTTGTAATAATAGTCCAAGAACTGGCACCAATTTTTGGGTATATATTTACGGCAAGCTGAAAACTTGTCCTATTCCTATAGCGGGGCTTTAACAACCCCTACATTTCTAAAACTATTGAGTAATTTTTTTTGCCAAATTTTTTTTGGGCAATTTGTAATTTTTATATTTTACATTTGAAGAGTTAAGAAAAAAATAAGCCATGCGATTTAGTCAGGTTTTCAAGCTTGCCAGAAGCGTGCAAAAATATTTTGCAAAATTTGAGGCAACTTGAAATTTTAATAGGGTATTATTTATAATTAAAAAATAAGATTATAAAAAAGACATATCATTTTGGTGGGACTTTCTGCCTGCCAGGTGATCTAAAAAATTATATATAGATGTGAATGCAATGAATCATTTAAATTTGATATTACTGAGAAAATATTGGTTTGCTTAAAAAAACTATGACATTTTTTTTAGAAAATTAAATTTTCAACAACTTTTTTACTAAGGGGTTTCCGACATTGAACTATCGAATAAAAATACTCAACTTTCGGTGACTTGCAGTGAATTGCAGTAAACTTCGTTATTTTAAATGAAACACCCCGTATATTTTCAACTTTTTGAATTGCTGATTTAAGTGTTACGTTTCTCGAGATAATTATTTTATTAAAAATTTAATATTTCACTGATATTTATAAACTCCGTTAATTTAAAAGTCAAACTCCAACTATCTATATCCGTTATTGTAAGATGGTTCAATAAAATTCTAGAAAAACATTTTAAATTTTTTCATACTTGGCGAAAGAAAATTAAGGTTAATTTTGAGTAATTGAAAATAACAATAACTATATTTTTTTAAATGGCACACATATTTTTTTACACTCCGTACAATCTTCGATGAAATCATAAAATAAATAATAGATAAGAAAATATTATACAGGGTGGTCACAGTTGAAAATCACATTTAAATGTTTGCTTAACAAAACTAAGATTAATATGTTGGGTACTTATACTTACACATTGCACAAGTCTCATAAAGAACACTATTTGGACGTACCTGCAAAAAAGAACAACTGATTAATAAACAATTTTTGCTAATATTTTTCTAATACAATGCAATACAATTGTTCAGATCAATTTTATGATGGGGAAAAATCCAAACTCTACAGTCAAAGACACATGAGATTGCAAAATGGTGCCTGATGCAGCACATTGTTGTCGGCGTTTCTCAAAACATTGAGAAAATATAGGTAAATTATGACAGGGTCTCACATATCTTTTGAAAGCAAAAACTGTTCTTAGGTCGAAAAAATATTACACATCCTCCACACATTCAATAGAACCTTTGAAATAATAAAGTGTTTTAAAATTTACGCACTATACTGCAATATAGCAATGCTTCCTTTATTAGAGCATAACAAGCAATGTTGCCAAAATCTTTAATCGTATGTTATGGTCTGATGAAATTGTAATACTATGGAAAATATTTCTAAAATGTTAAATAGAAAAATATTGCATATTTTTGTGAATATATTATATAATTTTTTTGTTGGTATTTTTAAGAAAGAAAATCATAATTCCATTTGTTTCTGGTAATTTTCAGTTTCATTTCTTCTATTTAAAATTATTTACCTACAATTTCTGGAAATGAAATAACAATATGTATAATCCCTTACAATAACACCAAACTAATTATTTATAATTGCAGATATTAATTTAAAATTAAGAAGATATCATTCCATCAGTTGATCGATGTCCAAATTGGAGCAAGTATAGAAAAATTCAAAAACTGTGAAGTGTTAAATTACGAATACAAGCAGTTAGTGTTCAATGTTTTAACTATCTTTCCAAAAGTAACAATGACAAAAGTTTATCAAAAACAATGCGGTAAGTTTGTGCTATGACTGGAGTACCGGAATGAACGTTATTTCGATCTAGGGAAGAAAGTAGTAAAAATGGATTACTCGCAAATTTCATAAGAAAAAAAAAAGAACCGATGAAGGAACACGATTTAGAATAAAACAAGAAGTGCACATTCTTCCAGCCCTTGACGTAGAACTAGAAAAAAAATTAAATGAAATATCTTTCAGATTTTTAAAAAATTACATTAAGAAGACTATTACACGACATGAGTGGTTGTATAAAGCAAGCAGGGTAGAAACTCAATATTAATAGAACGACAAGAAATAGTCGTTTTGAGTCACCAGTTTCGGGAAATAAAAAAAAATTAGTGTGCTTTAGACCACACAACTGAAGTAAAACTTCTAAATATTTAATGTATTGAACAAATTGTTCAAAAACGAAATAAAATTACAAAATTATCAAGAAATCACCGTTCGCGTAACACTAGCAAAGAGAGAAAGAAAATGTGCGCGCACTGCTCTCTCTTGTCCCTGCAGTTATATACGAAACGTAACTCTCTCTCCCTTTCTATCTTCACCAACTCATATCTCCCTATCAACTTTCGTTTGCCTTACCCGATCACATTTTTCGTAACGCTTTCGTCACGCATTCACCGGCTTACTCCCAAGTCAATCGTGCGTTAAGAAGTTTTGCTTCAAAAACTGGGGATTCACGGAGCCAATATCATTTATATGGATGGACAATGCATCTTATCATTCTAAAATACTAAGCTTTCTTAATCAGTGTTGGGTGAAACGTCAAATTTAGGAGTGGATGTACGGGAAAGATATTTATTTTGAAGGGAATTACTCGAGAAATTAAATGAAAACAACTGACAATTATTGACCATTTTTGACAGTTTCTGACAATTATTGACCATTTTTGACAACTTTCAAAAATTTTGACAATTATTGTACATTATTCAAAATATATAACCATTTTTGATCATTTTTCAAAATTTCAACAATTATTGAACATTTTTGACCATTTTTTGAAATATTTAACACTTTTTGACAATTTTTGACAGTTTTTGACAGATTCTGACAATTATTGACAATTTTTAATAATTATTGACCTTTTTTAACAGTCTTTTACAATTATTGACCATTTTTCAAAATTTTAACAATTATTGACCTTTTTTGACAGTTTCTGACAATTATTGACCCTTTTTGACAACTTTTAAAAATTTTGACAATTATTGTACAATATTCAAAATATATAACCATTTTTGATCATTTTTCAAAATTTTAACATTTATTGAACATTTTTGACCATTTTTTAAAATATTTAACACTTTTTGACAGTTTTTGACAGATTCTGACAATTATTGACAATTTTTCAAAAATTTTGACAATTTTTAATAATTATTGACCATTTTTAACAGTCTTTTATAATTATTGACCATTTTTTCAAAATTTTTACAATTTTTGACCATTTTTCAAAATTTTAACAATTATTGACCATTTTTGACAATTTTTCAAAAATTTTGACAATCATTGACCTTTTTTTTTCAAAAATTTCAACAATTATTGAAGATTTTTGACCATTTTTTTAAATATTTAACAATTTTTGACAGTTTTTGACAATTTTTGACGATTTTTGATTGGTTTTGACAATTATTGACCGTCTTCGACAATTATTGACCATTTTTGACAGTTTTTGACAGTTTTTGACAGTTTTTGACAGTTTTGGACAGTTTTTGACAGTTTTTGACAATTTTTGACCATTATTGACCATTTTTCCAAATTTGAAAGAGAGGAAGAGAGGGGAGAGAGTTAGCGCAGCGGACGGCCGAGAAAGAGACGAAGAATGAGTCATCGCGTGACGAACGCTTTTTCGTAACATTACACGAGTTCACTAGCCTCCCCAAAAGTCCTATGTCGTGCAATAAGAAGCAAGCTTCAATATTAAAATCTGCTCATAGTTGTCTGCTTGTAGAATTTCAAGTCAAGATTATTTCAATTCATTGAGGGAGAAAAATGTGTACCGAAATCATGAAATCAAACAAAAACATATTGAATAACATATTTGTTGAGCTCCCGAATCCCCGGAGTTTATTTCACTTCTTAGACACCCAAAAAAAAGGAAAAAAAAAGAGAAGAATTAGAAACAAACATTCCAAATGGATATCTCGTTAAGGTTGAATGTATTTGCTAATTTGTCGGTTTTGTATACAATTAGCGTAGTAAAGAAAGACGGAGAACGAGTACTGCTGCTGCTGTTCGGGTCTCGGGAATCGAGACAAAAGGATTTGCTATAATTCTGCTCAGGAAGACCCGTCCTAATGGAATTCGATGTTTCCCACAGGCTCTGCCGGAACGCAAGTGAACAGGAACGGATTGAGTTATTGAAGTGATGTAAGTTATAAAGTGAATCGGCACTCGTTATTCGAAACGCCCTGAAGAAAAAGAAATGCTGGAAATATTTCGCAATACGATAAAGGCCAATTTTTAACGAAGTCAATTGAAAATAGTCTTTTTCCAGTGGGTTGTGTTGAAAATAAATTGGTTTATCAAAAATACCAATTCGAAAAAAAAAACTCTATAACCCCTAAAAAATCCCATTTTTTTGTACAACGTTATTTTGTAACGATTGCTCTCGAGTGTTTCAAAATTATTAATTCCCTTGCCAATTAGTTAAGACTTTTTGATATAATTTTTAATAGTAGCACACAAAATAATTTTTTTGTGACACTATTTTAAAAACTAAAATTCCCATAACCTAAATTGTGATGTAACAAACGTTATTTATTGGAATGAATCATCGAGCGCTTAGAATCAACATTCCCGACCTAGACGAAGCTCCGAATAATGAACATACTAGAAGAGTAAACAGAAGTATGTATTATCTGATGCCAACATAAACAATGTCAAAGTTTATTTATTTATTTTGTTAGAACCCACAGATATTCTCATATCGTATTATTTAAAAGTAGTAATCATCCAATGACTGCAACTTGATGTTTGACAATAAACAATACTTACATTTTTACATGAGTGAATGCTTATAAGCAGGATGAAAGTTTCTGTAATTCTGAATTTTTCAGTAAATGTGACAACACCCCCTATATTAAATGTTTATGTCTTTAGACAGGTGTTTGTTTATATTTTGAGTAAATCTTTTACGGCTGTTGTCCTGGAGACTATATAAGGAGATAGCACTCCATGTATTCCAATATCTGACAGTAGAACAATAACAGCCAATCATAATTCTTGTTGTATGTTAGGTAAGTGAGGTTAGGAAACAGAAATCCGTTTTTGTCCTCGACCTCAAAAATATCGAAAATTGTGATCATTTGGTGGTAAAATATGATATGTTTAGCCAAAAACATTTTTTTCTACTTCATTTATCTTTGAATATTTTTATTATTCATTATCATAAGTAATGTTTTACTACTGTCATTAATAAAAACTAAGGTTAGATGGAATTGGATTTGCAGTGGCGACGCCGTAGTGAAAAAACAAACTGCTTAGATAGACGATTTTGAGGACATGTTGTCAATTTTTTCGTATGAGTTCGATCTCCTTATCTAGCATCCATCGCTGTTGTGTTCAGCTGCGGTAGATACCGTGAAGAAATTTAAGTTAAAATCAATTAGGAATACTTTATTTATTCAATAAATTGTATTTACAAAATGGGCAATTGTTGTGTAGTATGCAAAAGAAAATGTATAATTAGTATTATCGTTTCACAGGTAAGCAGCAAGTTCTGAACAGTTCTGAAACTACAGTGTCGTAGCATTTGACATATAAATACTATTTACCCATTCTAATGAGAATACAATAAGTTTTGTATGACATTGTGTTAATTCAAGTGAATATTTAGACTATATTCTAGCCATTCCATAATAGTTCGATCAGGTAAAAAAAAATTCTCAGTACAGGAGCAAAGTCTGTGTCTAATCTGGTCGACGGCAACTAAAAATTATTCCTCGAGTAATAAATAAAACTAAGATCATCTATTATTACTCGATTATTTTAATAAGCTAATTTTTAACAATTACCTACAGTTCACTAGTAAATTCTTGAAAGTTGTGCATTAAAGATAATAAAGTAGAAAAAATAGTGTATGTAGCTCGCATTTAATGGCTATCACGACACCCGTATTTCATTAAAACACTCTAATTCCTGCTATAGAAACAACGTTCAAATTCAAATTCAAATTATAATCTTCAAATAATATCAAGTAAATCTGGTCCAGTTCTCGATAACCATCGCAAAACTTGAAACCAAAACATTCTGAGAAACATACAAATATTCAACAGTCTAAATTGAGCCCAATATCCAGATACGTCCAAGACTGCAAATGTCATGCCAATTATCAAACCAAACAAGCAACATTGTTATGTAGACAACTATAGGCCAGTTTCACTTAACAATATCTATCGTTGATTATTAATCGACGATGTATTAAACAGAATACAAGCTAAATGTTGTCCTCTTAGAACAATACGGTTTTGAGAAGCACAAATATCATTATCGCCCGGATAGTGAAAATGATTGGAATAGAAATATGAAAAAAGATTATGCTTCAATTTCCTAAGAAAATACAGAAAATACAAGGAACATAAAGAAGATAACGATTATACTAATTAAAAGAATTAAAAATGTTGGAACAGAAAAATTAGTATCAAAAAGATTCGAAAATTAATCGATATTTATTTTGCTCTACAGGCATGTTTATCAATTAATGGTCTCCACATAAATTCAGTTATTTCTCTCCCTGCTTTTCTATTTGTTGCCATCTCTTTCCAATTTCGAATTTTCATAATTTTCAAATCCGCTTTGACTTTGTGTAACCATCTGTTTCTGGGTCTACCCTTTCTTTTGGCCTTCTTTATAGGACTAGCTTTGGTAGCCGCTTCCTTCCTAGACTTCCCACTAGTCCCAACCATCTTATTCTTAGTGCCTTGAAATCTGCTACTATATTGGATTCTTGATTCGTTAACTCTTAGTTTGTACGTCTTCTCCACCCCTCATCGGTTCTTATTTACCATAAAGAGCTCGCAGATTCTTCCGTTCCCATATTTGCATCTTTCCTCCCTGTGCCACAGGCATATGTAGCTGTAAATCTTCTATAACTTCCATATTTTCTGTTACCTTTTGCATTATTTCATATTCTTCATGTCCATTTTCCTTCACAATTATGACCTAGTACAAGAATTTGTTTGCTCTTTCCAAATTATATAGTTTGTTATTTGTCGCTAGCAGCAAATTATTGTTTTCCTCCAGCTTTCACTGCGTTTATCCCAGTACCATATATTTTGTCTTATTCTCATTTATTCTTCTTGTCACAATGGTTACATCATCTGCAAACGCCAGAGATTGGTGTTCATTTATTAAATATTGTTGCATTTTGTTTGTTTGATTTCACTTTTTTGGTATGATGACTTCCAGTGTCAATTCATTCATTCATTCATATATTTAGGTTGTGCTCATCAGCCCAGGCACTTGAACTGAATCTTTGTACCATTTCCCATGTTATCTACTTGCATTCCAGAAGCTTCGTGTCTTCTATAAGGCTGGAGGGATCTTCAGTAGTTGTGATGGTTGTATTAATTCCTTTCCAAAGTGCTTCCGTCTAAGTTCTTGTAAGTTCTTACAGAAGCAGAGTATGTGAGTAGGTGTTTCATCATCAAGCTCACATTTTCTGCCCTGCACTAGCTATGCCCATGTTGTACAGATGTTTCCTCAAGGTGCAGTGTCCAGTCAGCAGTTCGGTAACTGTCTTCAAATGTCTCTTACCCAGTTTCAGTAGCCCTTGTGTCACCCTCCATCTGAATTGGTGTTCCTTAACTAGCCAGTTCTCGATTTCCCCTCTTATGCAATCTTTTGTGATTCAACGGAACGGTTCCGGACCTATGAAGTCTCCTTTAGAGCCTTCTTTAGCTAACTGGACCGCCATTTCATTACCTGCAATCCCCTCATGTGCCGGCACCCATATTAGAGTCACTTTATTGTCTCTTTCCAGCCTTGCCATCAATACAGGCTATAGCGGCAATCGTCCCTGATTGAAACACAGTCTTATATCGACCAAGGCTAAAGAACATTCTCTTTCTAGGTCCTTTTATACCAGCCCCAGTGCCATGGTTTGTTTTCGAGCCATCGGTGAACCATATGATTTCTCCAGAATTACCTGGGTGCATCACATGGACTTGTATTTGGATTGCAGTTAATATATTAACTGCAGAGGACACTTCTGTCCTCCTCCACCAGACTATTGTTCCATAGGCGATCGTTGACCTTATCTCAGTTGTGTAGAGCCAGTGAACCACCTCAGGTCGTATTCCCCAGGTTTTGCCCATAACTCTTCTGCATTGCCAGAAAAGCCTAGTCGCCCTGGTGGTAATTTTTGCCAGGTGTGCCTTCCAATTCAGTTTGGAATCAAGGGTTACTCCCAGATATTTCCAGTGTCAAATAAAAGTGTCGTTAATAACGAATCCCCTTGCCTAAGTACTTTCCGCACTTCGAAATACTGTTATTTTTCTCAATTCCACGATATTTCATGTTTTGTATTTTGTAATGTCATTTTTGTCATTCCAATTAGTTTTTCTGGGATTTCTAACTTTCTCGTGCGGTTTACTCCTAATTATATTGTCATAATCCTGCTTAAAGTCAACAAATAATTTATGGGGTTCATTTTGTATTCGTAGCATGTAAATAGCATGCAAATATTAGATCAGTATTACTTCTGTTGCTTTAGAAGCCTGCTTGATATTCTCCCAAAACTTTTCATTATGTCTTTATTTGTCTATCTTGCAAAATGTGTCTTTATGTGCTGTTTTTTCCCTTCTTCCTGCAGTGGTTCTGTTTCTTCGAAAGTAGTTCATTAAAATGTTGCCTACATACTTTTAATACTTCGCTATTTTCTGCAACAATGCTCCTTTTCTAATTTTTTAGCTTCTTGATAGAAGGATCTATTTTACTTATTTCGCAACTTTTCTTCTATATCCTATTTCATTTTGTTGCCGTTTCTTTTTTCATACAAAACTTTTTTCAGTTCCTTTCTCTTTGTTCTGTATATGAGTGCATTGGATTGGATATCAACCAACATTTACATACAGTACAGCTAAGTAAGCCCTCCTGCAACTAACTCCTCTCCACATTCATTTGGAGAAGGAAGCCAGGAGAGCAGCTCATAGAATGCTATCAGTGGAGAGGCAAATAAATGGAGAGACTCTGGGGGATCACTCGAGAATGCTGAGGGAAATACAAAATCACCACAATCTTGGGATGACCTCGGATCTCTCTGTCACAAATCTTCACGTGGACAAGCCCTTTAAGGTCCTCATTCCCACGAGAGACCAATGGGATAGCGAAGAAACGGACTACGTGATTTACACTGACGGATCCAAAACCGGAAACGGGGCTGGAGCTTCGATCTTCAGCAGGAAACCCAGAGTTGAAATCACACCCAGCCTGGGGAGGTACGCTACCGTCTTTCAGGCTGAAGTATACGCCATTGAACTGGCTGCAAAAGAGCTGATGAATCAACCTGTTGTTAAAAAGAACATACAGATCCTGTCAGATAGCCAGGCTGCTCTTGAAGCACTGAGCTCGAACAGGATAAAATCTAAGCTAGTATATAACTGTCTACAATCCCTTGATATACTAGGCACGGAAAACAGAGTCTTGACCTGGGTGCCGGGGCATCGAGGAGTGGAGGGCAACGAGAAGGCCGACACTCTGGCAAAGAAGGGATCAGAGTCTCTATTTATCGGACCTGAACCATTTTTTGGCATTGCGGAAAGCACTGCTAGATCAGCCATAGCTACCTGGGCGGAGAGGAAAACCTTCACGTACTGGGCAGAAATACCGGGGCTCTCTCTCTCGAAGGTGTTCATATACGACCCTCCGAGTACAAAAAATAAGCAGATCCTGGAATGGAGTAGAACAAACCTACGCATTCTGTCGTGACTGCTTACAGGACATTGTCGACTAAATTACCACCTAAAGAAGATGAGTCTGGTTCAGACCTCGGATTGTCGGTTCTGTAATTTGGAGGACGAAACTGCTGAGCACATACTATGCTCATGCCCAGCTTTGGGCAGCGTAAGGTATAACATATTCGGTTCTAGTACCTTAGAGCCGAGCGACTTTAAAAAAGTATCGCCAAATACAACCATGGACTTCGTCAGAAGCACAGGCTTGTGGGGTGAATTATGATCCCTAGGGGTGAGCCACAATAGACCCAACGGGGTCGCAGTGGAGGTGGCGAAAAGGCCCCACTCACATAGAACCTAACCTAAGAAATAATTTATATAAGTGAGGAAATGTGTTACCACTAAACAAGCTGAATCCAAATATCGTTTGAAATCTTTGTTTTCTGCTCTTTTTCAGGGATAACTCTTGATGAATATATAGGAAGTAATAACTATCAGTTATGGACAGCCGGCATATGCCTTAACAAAGAAAAAAGTAGACGAGGGAGGCAAGCACGTGCTTTAACTTCTGCAATTGATTTTGGACAAACTTTTATGTTTGTCTCTTTTGAGGCTCGCTATTTAGTTGCAACGAGTGTCAAATCACAACGGTGCTAGAGAAGTTTCCACTACTTTTTTTTATCATAAAATATCAAAAATAGTTTGGTTTTTTTTCCGATTACCTAAAAATTTTTTCTTTGATCAACGAACAGAACTTACGCATTCAAAAATGTTTTGCTAGTCCGTGCCTGATATGGAGAAGGCCTCGATTCTCTAATCCCCGTTTTTCGGTTCCGTTTTGTTTATGCGGGAGGAAGTGTTTTTTATTGTGCAGAGTGCGTCTTGTGGAAAGGTGATGGGTTTAGAAGTGTATTTAAGAAAAGAATTTGCTATTAAATCACGCTGAATTCTACAAAGGGTTAGTAAACTGATTTAAAAAGGGTAAATAAGGAAAATTGGAGGTTCGTTATTTACATTTAATTCGCTATGCAGTGAAAAACAGCGAAATAGAATACAGAAATTATTTCTATATATTTAAAAAAAATATTAGGAATCACATCAGTTTGAGATTTTGAATGACAAACTTCTACGTGAAAATGGCATTATAAAATGTTGTTATTTTGGAATTCTGGATTCACATCAGCCCATGTGTGGTTCTTATGAAAATTTATAATATTAAGTCTTGGGAAGTTGGCAAACAAAATAGTAGTGAATAGATGAGACTTTTACTTGATGAAGATCCATACTGATGATGAATAAAACAATTTAATTTGTTTGAATCTACATTATTTATTTTGAACTAACGTTCAAATTAAAATTAGTGACGCGTTTCGCTACACAGTAGCTTTTTCAAACTAGTCTGACTGGTTTGAAAAAGCTACTGTGTAGCGAAACGCGTCACTAATTTTAATTTGAACGTTAGTTCAAAATAAATAATGAAGATTTAAACAAATTAAAAAAAATAGTAGTAGCAGAATTTATCTTAAAATCCATTGGCAATACTGCATACGGAGCGGATAATCATTAGGTAACAAACGTTGGACATGATATGGATACAATAAATTATCTTTTAGAACATTCCAAATAGTGTTGTGACAACATTTACTTGTTAGGCAATTTCTCTGGTACTCGTTTCTGGATGTTCGTCAATAATTTGAAGAACCTTATCTTGGAAATGTGGAGTTTTCGTAGTTCTAGCTTGTCCAACAATATTCCTTGATTTTGCAAAAGTTCCAGTTTCTTGTTAACGAAGATGCAATTTAGTAAACGTTTCAGAACATGGAAAGCGATTATTTGGATAACACAGTGTGGTGAAATTCTTAGATAACTCCACCTGAGTTTATACAAATTACAATTAAATCTTCATTATTATGCCCATGTGTTCCGTCTAAACAACGAAGCAGCAAAGTGTCAGTAATTTTGTGACAGTTGTTAATAAGATGTCATAACGAACAGTATAAATGCAATTTTTATGTACATGTTAAAGGAAAAGAATAGTTATTTATGATACAAGTGTGTGAAGTGATACTTTTGCGCACGAGTTGCGAAAATTAAAGCACGAGCGTATAGCGAGTGCGTTTTTCGCAACGAGTGCGCAAAAGTACTTCACGCATGAGTATCATACAATGTTTTATCTACGACCACATTGAAAATATTTTTCAAATTTTGATTGATAAAACACTGATTGTTAAGAAGAATCTGATTGTACTCCTCTAGAAATTTCAGAAATTTTGGCAATTTTTCAAAAATTTTGACAATTTTCAACAATTATTTTATTATTATTATTATTAAATATTATTAATAACAATTTTGACAGGTTTTTATAATTATTGACCATTTTTTCAGAATTTTAACAATTATTGACCATCTTTTACAATATTTGTCAGTTTTTAACCATTTTTGACAGGTTCTGACAATTATTGACAATTTTTGACCATTTTTCAAAAAATTTTGACAATTTTTGACCATTTTTCAAAAATTTTACAATTATTGACCATTTTTTCAAAATTTTGACAATTTTTGACAATTTTAACAATTATTGACCAATTTTGGCAGTTTTGACAAATATTGATCATTTTTGACAATTTTTCAAAAATTATGACCATTTTAGACCATTTTCCGAATATTAACAATTATTGACCATTTTTGACAATTTTTGACCATTTTTGACAGGTTCTGACAATTATTGACCATTTTTCAAAAATTTTGACAATTTTTAATAATTATTGACCATTTTTGACAGTTTCTGACAATTATTGACCATTTTTGACAATTTTTGACAATTTTTCGAAAATTTTGACAATTATTGTACATTTTTCAAAATATTTAACAATTTTTGACCATTTTTCTAAATTTTCACAATTATTGACTATTTTTGACAGGTTCTGACAATTATTGACCATTTTTGACAATTTTCCAAAATTTTAACAATTATTGATCATTTTTGACAATTTTTCAAAAATTTTGACAATCATTGACCATTTTTTTAGATATTTAACAATTTTTGATCATTTTTCAAAATTTTAACAATTTTTAACAGTTTTTGATAATTTTTGACGATTTTTGACGATTTTTGATTGGTTTTGACAATTATTGACCGTCTTTGACAATGATTGACCATTTTTGAAAATTTTTCAGAAATTTTAACCATTTTTGACAATTTTTATGTTTCACATCAAAAAGATGTTATAATGATTATCCTATTTAAAAAGCATTGTACTTTTTCGCACTCTTTTGGGTGTTATAATGAAACTTCCATTTAAAAAGCATTGTTCTTTTTCGCACGCGTCAGACGTATGTATAAAATGTAATTTCACGTATTTATACGAGTTTGTAAATGCTTCATTTTAATGGGGGTCGTAGATAAAATATATTTGTAGTTACTTTGTGTTGTTTTGCCTATGGATACCTTATAATTTCAAAGAAAAGGATTGTTTGTTTTTGCTTTGGATTTCAGGTTTGACACGGTAATTGTCAAAATTCCAAAGGCCACTGAGAATGTTTTTTCTTATTGAGTTTTAGAAACCAGTAGCGTCACTAAGGAAAAATTATGGTCAAAATAAATTTCACTTACAATCAAAGCTTGTTTATTAGTAAAAAGTCAACACCCTGTATACTTGCTGAGTGTGACAAGGGGGGAATGAGGGGGGGTCTACGGCACCGTGACGTTCGCCGTTGATCAAAAAATTTTACTTTAGTACCTAGTTCTTTCGACTATTTTTTTTTTATTTTTGTCATGATAAAAAGTCATTCATTTTCTATTAGTGAATATATAGGCTTTTTAACGTATATTTTTTTAAATTATTATTACAGTTTCTTGTAAAATTGTCGTATTTAGTAAAGGGTGTTAGCTATCGAAGAATAAATATATTATTCTAACGAAATCTTGTAGACATACCGACCCCGTTTGACCGAGAAGTGTAATTCAATGTCTGTCGAGGCATATAGCCCGGGAAGTAGTTATATTTATTCTTCGATATCTATTGGTAGCACGCTTCACTAAATACGACAATTTTTCGAATTTTGGTATGAGGTTGGAGGTGAAGATGTCGCTATTGTCACAACTTTAACATTTCCGTTACTGGAAGACATGTATTGATTGTGATTTTAGTTTCAAATTCAGTCCGGGATTAGGCTCTTGGAGGTCTCAGATGGAGAACATATATACCTTGTACTGATGAGGCGCAAATACGCCGAAACCGGTCTGCAAGTTGTTGTCCCTTCTAAATGCAAACCAGAATGGTTGGTAGATCATACCAACCCAGTTCGACTTAGAAGTGTAATTCAATGTCTGTCGGGGCATATAGCTCGGGAAGTAGTTGTTTCTTCTTAGTTGAGCGGTCACTGTTTTTAAAAAAAAATTTTAAAACTTCGTTGTAAAGCGTTAGAATAATATATTTATTCTTCGATATCGATGTATAATATATTTTTATTACAATAAATTGTTACTTGATATATTTACTTTATGTTTGTTTTTCGACGTGAGCGATAGCTCTAGCTCTAGAAATTTATTAATTTATTTAAATTTTATTATAAAGATAAAATTAATATTTTTACATCTCAAAATTTGTGTATTATCAATTGAAATGTATCATGTTCAGGAGGGGTTTTGGTTTTTGTGACAAAATTTTTATAGGGGGGTCACAAAAAGTGTGACAGCGTGACAATAGGAGGGAGGGCGTCAAAAAGCTAATTTTAGCGTGACGTATTTTTACAAAAATGAAAATATCTCAAAAACTAATAACATTAGATATGGGAAATGCTTGATAAAAATAGAAGCATGGTAATAGTACTCTTCAATAATGATATAAAATACAGGGTGATCCATTTAAAATTACTGAGAAAATAATGTACTTGAGTTTTGACTCACAATGTATTCGATTTAATAGATATTAGCATAATCATTCGTTTTTATGAATAAATAAATATTTGGCTTCAATAGATTATTATTCACATATTCCAATTCAATTATACAGGTCGTTTAACTTACGATTGTAAGTTGGAAAATTGGTTATAACTTTTCAAGTACCTTGTAGATATAACATATTACAACCTCATATTTTTGTAATGGGGAAGTGAAGCTGATTTTTACACTAAAATATAAAATACAGGGTGTTCCCTTTAAAAAATCATACCTTTGATCTGGCACCGAGTAACATTGTAACTAATTTTGAAATATAAAACTTGAAGCTTATCTACAATTTTTATGCATAACTTTTTTGTGTATCTTTAATGTTAACAGACCTACTGAACTTTATCACACTAATCAATCACCCTGTATTTTTTAAATGTGCTAATTAATCCCTTTCATTTGATACCCAGCTCGATTAAGATGCTTCATTTGTCAAATTATGATAAGTAGTTTAGAAGTTACGAAGGAACATTCATACATACCGGTCAAAATCATACCCATCCTTTTTGCTTTAACTTGGGTAAAAAGAAGCCATACTTAGATCTTATTCAAAAGAAAAAAAAATAATAACGAGCGCCTATGAGCAATATCTTTTGTAATCTTTCATCGAGTTCAAGTTGTTGTTTTTATCATTTTATTAGCTACAAATCTTAAAATCATGCATGACTTCTATCGGGTTTCGCATGTCTTGAAAAACCATAAAATTTTCACAACTTCCATAAAACATTAAAACGGTTCTACATTTACGCGGCGATTTTCTTTTGCGGTCAGTTCTAAAAGGATACTTAAAAGAGCATGTTCAATTTAAAAATGTAAAAAAAGTATTCAAGATAAATAAATAGAATACGGTGAGAATTTCATAGTTTGAAAATCCAGAAACCCGAAATGAATTCAGTCTTGGTTTTGCATCTGGCATGGACTAAAAGATTTATTTTTTACGATGTGAGAGTTTTAGTTATCCGTCGAAAACGCTAGTCTGATAATTATGTTATTTATAAAAGTACCAATTTCCCTTTTTTACTTTTAACATTCAAGATAATGCTGAAATAATGTAAAAATGTATGTGAAACACTTCTTACTCTTTGATGGTATTTTAACAGTATAATAGAAGAAAATGAGCGTGAAAGTATAAAATATAAATTTTAATCAACAATTATTTTGATTAGATTTCTCTGTAATTTGATTGATTCGGTTTTACACACAATTGAACTCAACCTTAATTTAAAGACATTTCAATACACTCCAATGTGGAAACCCAAACCCCTATTAATCAGAAAATTCCCCCTGAAACCAATTTCCCAATCTAATCACCCCAAAAACAATTTGCTTGGTGCGTTCCTTTACGAGGAGCGCCCGAAAAGAAAAAGTCCTCCTGAAGCATTTCTGACGTGTCGGCACCTATTAGTCCTTCGGGGCTTTCTCAGAAAGGCGGAGGGTTAGTCAATAATAACGGCAGTTGTGGTATGTACCTTCAGGGTAAATCTTTAAGGGTCATTATTACCTTCCTGTTGCACTGCTTAATTGTAAAAATCATTTGTCAGCAAATAAAATTTCGTATATACGGGTCGGGCGATGAAAAATTAAATTCAACTGCCAACATCGTTGTTTATTATTGTCAAATTGACTCATTAAAATGTATAAATGAGTTATGAATCACTTTTGTTAAAATTTGAGTTCGTTGTTTCGTGGCCATCAGTTCTAAAATGGTAGGAAAAGTTAATGAACTAGGCGAGAACATCGTCAACTTACTGTTGGTTCCAGGACACCATGGAATAGGAGGAAATTGAATAGCAGATGAACACCTTTTTGAGAACCGTAACACTTTTGCGGTAACAGCTCCAATTTAATATTGGAAGAAATAGGCAAAGCCGAAAAGAAGAGAAGATCGAACCATTGGAAATATTCAGTGGGGCTAAGACAATTAAAGGTACTCCCCAGGTGAGATCAAATGAATGCCTAAAACAGAATAAAACTGCACTAAGAGCTTTGAAAGGTGTCCTAACAGGAGGCTGTCGCCTGAATGGGAAATATCTTCCGGATTAAGCGAATAAATATCCTTTCCCCTTCCTTGTCTTTTTGTCCCCTTTCATCCCTGCCCATTTCTTTTCCACCATTTCTCACCTCAATTTTCACTTTTGACTTTCCTTTACGTATTTCCGATTTCCTTTTTCCTTTATCAACTATTTTCCTTCTCTTGCACTTTCTTTTCCCCTTTCTTTTCTCTCTCCTTCCCTTTCACCTTTCTTTCTCCTTTCCTTTCTCCTCTCATTTCCTTTATCCTCTCCTCTCATTTCCCTTATCATTTCTCTCATTTCCCTTATCCTCTCCTCTCATTTCCCTTATCCTCTCGTCTCATTTCCTTTATCCTCTCGTCTCATTTCCTTTATCCTCTCGTCTCATTTCCTTTATCCTCTCGTCTCATTTCCTTTATCCTCTAGTCTCATTTCCTTTATCCTCTCGTCTCATTTCCTTTATCCTCTCGTCTCATTTCCTTTATCCTCTCGTCTCATTTCCTTTATCCTCTCGTCTCATTTCCATTATCCTCTCGTCTCATTTCCTTTATCCTCTCGTCTCATTTCCTTTATCCTCTCGTCTCATTTCCTTTATCCTCTCGTCTCATTTCCTTTATCCTCTCGTCTCATTTCCTTTTTCCTCTCCTCTTTCTTGCTTCTCTCTTCTATTTTCCTCTCCTTCATTAGAACGTTAAATACTCCAAAATTAACAAAGAAATTTAAATTATTATTTGTTTCTGCATAAATTAAATAGTTTACTGTGGTGAAAAAATAGTGTACCCGGGAGAAATCTAAAACACGTTATATCAAAGTAACATGAAACGGAAAATATGAAAACACACATTCTTTTGAATGGAAATTCGCACATCAGCAAAATGTGTTTCACGAGACCTCATAGAAAAACAAACTTGTTGCATAAAGAAGATTTCGTTCAACATTTTTCTCTTACCTTTCAAGATAACACGCAATTTCATTTGTTTGTTTGCGCAAAATGCGAATAAAATAGGAGGCGATCAACAATACAATACGTTTGCGTTAGTTGAATGAATATCTTAATGAAAACTAATCTAGTAAACGCTGGTAAAAGCATTCCATTAAGCCATTCAAATTTCTCTAAATGAATAACTTAATTTCCTCTAATACTGAGAAATAACTTCGTTCCTTTCATCTTTTTCTTGCAACAGCAACTAGCGCAACTAAAAAACCGTTTCTCGGTGTAGCTGATAACTAACATTTACTGAGGAGTGACTTTTTTATTTAGTTTATATTTACCGGTGGAATAATGTCTTGGTATTTTACTTTTCATATTGTGCGATCCATTTTGTGAACGACCTGTCAAATAAATACCCACTCCAAAAAAAATAACGTGAACCGCTCCTCACTGAAGGTTTTTCCCTTCTTCAGCAATTGTTATTATTTACATTGAACAGTAATAACGACATTTTGTTGTAACCCACACCTTAAGAAGATTATAAGTATCACTTCTTATAATTTGGCAAAAATGAGTTTCTTTATTTCTATGCGGAAAAACTTAATGTAAAGAAATTGTTCAGTGAAAACCGCACCTCTTTATTGCCTCTGCTTCTGCCTATTTCCGGCTACAATGGGTCAAAAACCTTTGCAACACTCAGTATTGTCATGACATAAGCAAAAATATTTTATTAAATGTTAATTTTAATAACTCCTTGGCAATTTGTGATTATTGAACTTGTTCTTTTGGTGGATGCGTTTCAAGGTTCTATCCTTAAACGTCTCGATAAGAAAAGTGTAAATTTAGCAGCGTCAGTAACTGAGGGTGTCTTGGGGGACATCTTTAAGGGATGTTGGGACATAAACTGTTTGCAATTATAGCTTAATTGCTTTGTTATGGCTACCTTACCGCTGGTATTAATGAAGTAAGGACCTAAAAGGGAGAGGGAGTGTAGGATATGACTAAAATTACTTATTTATTGGGGTTGTTTTGTGGTAATTTGTAACTATAAGGATTATAGAAAGGGTTGTAATGACAATAGTAATTGAAGTGGTGTTACATTTATATCATATTTTATGGAAAATATCAGTATGTGTTGCAGATTGTCTTCTTAGTGTAACTTTGGTTTAAAAAAATTCTAAAAAGACATTAAAAACGTAGTCTTAAACTTCAAATTATTATTGATTGTCTAGATGTCGAATTTTTTCGTTAGTGTCAGATAGGGACCAGTATTTAAAAATCTTGATAACGGTAGCTGAAACGCTACCGAAACGTTGAATTAAAAATATAAAAAAGATTGTGGTTTAATTTCCCAGAATAATTAACAAAAAGAATAATGAATACACCACAAGGAACATTTAGAAGATAAATTTCAACGTTGTATTTATGTAAGATTATCCATATCGTCTCCATCTGCACAACCAGAGGATGTCCACAAGGAGGAGTTGCATCCTCGTTAATGTGGAGTTTGACGGTTGACTAACTCCTGTATGGTTTGACTGACCTCGAAATATCCTGCCAATGATATGCCAATGACATTGTCATAACAGCCAGGGAAAAATTCGATAATACCCTTTGTGAACTATACAATTAGCTGGTGTAGACAAGTGGGACTTAACTTCACCAGAACCATCACACGGAAAGGAGATTACATACGAAGCGAAGATGGCTCTAATGGTGTGCAGGAACCTGGCAGGGAAAAATTGGGGTTGTAGCCCAAAAATCCTTAGCTTGATGAACACTGTCATAGTGAGACCAATCTTCACTTGTGGAGCTATTGCGTGGAGTAGTAGGACTATTAGGAGTGTACGGGCCAGGAGCCAAACACTCCGGAATCTTGGGAAAACTCCAAGTATCTTTCAAGCATAAATTCACGCCATAGGAAAGTGTGCCCAGTTCAATGTTCGCCAAAGAACTAGGCGAGACCAAGGTTGTCACCTTACTGTGGATTCCAGGGCACACTGGAATGGAAGGAAATGAAATAGCAGATGGTCGCTACCAAAAAGAGGGGCTGAAACACCATTTTGGGGGCTGGAAACCTTTTGCGGTATCAGCTCCAATGTAATGTTGGAGAAAATAGGCAACGCTAAAAAGAGGAGAAGATCTGACCGTTGGAAAGATCTAGTAAGGCTTAGACAATCAAAGATACTTCTGGGAGAATACAATCTGGTACGCCAGAAAACTTATATACCTTTTCATTCAACAAAATAGTTCGTCTTTCTTCAATTACCGAAACTTTATAGCTAATTGTTTCAACTAAAACATGTGTATATTATTTTAAACAATAAATTTTCAGAGTAAGAACCGACTGTTGCAATCAACACCAACAACCATGTTGTTTGACACAGACACACACATATATATATATATATATATATATATATATACTGTGTTCATTTGAAAAGGACCCACCCTTAATATTTCAGAAATGGGACATATTAGAAAGAAATGCCGAAACACGTCAACTGTTAACTCGAGGGTGACACTTTTTAGCGCTAATGTCATAAATTTCAGATTCACCCCCTCCCTACTGGAGATACCCCTTGAATTTTTCAAATGGCATTAGGTATCAAGTCATACCTCATTTAAAAGGTCTGGTAAATCTCTATTCAATCATTTTGTTTTGCCTTTGATTCCATCCTTCCATTGTTATTTAATCGTTGTTTAAAATTGGCTTTCTTTCAACTTTTCGTATGCCCCCGTATTGTGTTATCATGGAAAGACTCTTTGAAGAATAAAAAATTCACAAATAGTAAAAACACAACTGTTAACAAGAAAAAACTGCTATTTAAACATGTGGACAAAGTGACCACCGTTAACATTCAGGCAATAAAAATTGAAAGAGAGCCATTATTAAACAACGATTAAATAACAATGGAAGGCTGGTATCAAAGGCGCAAAACAAAATGATTGGATAGAGCTTCACCAGACCTTTTAAATGAGGTATGACTTGATACCTAATGCCATTTGAAAAACTTTAAGGGGTATCTCCAGAAGGAAGGGGGTGAATCTAACGTTTATAACATTAGCGCAAAAAAGTGCCCCCCTCAAGTTAAAAGTTGACGTGTTTCGGCATTTCTTTCTGATATGTCCCAATTTTAAACCTTGATTAAATAACAATGGGAGGCTGCTATCCAAGGGGAAACAAAATGATTGAATAGAGATTACCAGACCTTTTAAATGAGGTATGACTTGATACCTAATGCCATTTGAAAAAATGTAAGGGGTATCTCCAGTAGGAAGGGGGTGAATCTAACGTTTATAACATTAGCGCAAAAAAGTGCCCCCCCCAAGTTAAAAGTTGACGTGTTTCGGCATTGCTTTCTAATATGTCCCATTTTTGAAATATTAAGGGTGGGTCCTTTTAAAATGAACACATATGTTAACAGCTAATTTTTTTATAATTAGGATCTCATTTGCAATTCCACTACTTCCGCATTTGAGGGTTTGCG
Source organism: Lochmaea crataegi (assembly GCA_947563755.1). Lineage (NCBI taxonomy): Eukaryota > Metazoa > Arthropoda > Insecta > Coleoptera > Chrysomelidae > Lochmaea > Lochmaea crataegi. The sequence goes on from OX387433.1 coordinate 17,520,902, forward strand.
CTGATATCACAAATCAAAAGCACGTCAGTTAATCGGTGCTGATTATGTAGATTCTCATTTTAACTATTTTAGTAACGAACATTAAACAGCAGATTGACGATTATCGGATATCGAAATGTCGCTTACGTTTCATAATTAGAATATTCGGAAATAACTGTTAAATTTACCAGAGGATTAATTTTGGTGTATATGGATAATCTACACAAACGCAAATAAGCTAATTTGATTAAATTCAAAAATTTCTAAAGTCCTTTTGTTAAAATTCTAAATTAAATCCATCGAGCACTATGTTTTATTTTATGTTCTATTTAGGGAATCCGTTTATATTGCAGCAGTTTTAGTGGAAAGATATTTTATACATTTTTCATAAATAATTGTAGAGATTATAGTCCATTTAAAAACCAGGAGGAGTAATTTCAAAAGCCTTAGACTTAAACTCAGGATGCGTTTTCGTTGATTTGGCGAAGTACTATCGTAGAATGATCCATAATCGCAGAAATTGAATAGGATTGCTTGCTGGAGTTCTGAAAAGAAATAATATAACGAAAAAGCGTGGAAAACTAAGTGAAATGATAAAATAACAAGGGAACGAAGACGACGATAAAAATAAATATATTATATATATCAGAACTATCAAATGATTCCAATATCAGAAAATGTCAATGCTAGAAAGTGCTGTTTGAAACTGGGTGCTTTCTGACCAATCAAAGGTCTACAGAATTGCCAACATAAATTCAAATTACTCCTCCTGGTTTTTAAACGTGGTATAGTCTTTAATAAAACTTATCACAGAACTAAACGTATTTGGTGAACTTAATTCATCTTTGAGGGTGTCGCTAAGCCTAAGACGATGCCGAACAACACTATATTGATCACAATGAATCATAATTTGTTCTACAGTTAGTTTGTTCGCAGGGCGGCATGATATTCGTCTCAATATTATTACAGGTACAGATCTCAGGTGGCTTTTAAGGGTGTCTGAAATTCGTCCCACAGGGCTTTCTCCATTAAGAGTAGGGCTTCACACGAGAGCGAGATTTTTCTCGCCTCGTCCTCGTATTGAAAAAGCGAGACGAGACATTTTTGAAAATATTATGGGCGATACCGAGACCACACACAGCACAAACCGAGAGTCTCGTTTTTGGACTCGTTAAAGTTTTTTTATGAAGTTTTTATTAGAAAGATTAGAAAAGAAGAAGAAATAGAATTTACAAATATAAAAATTATACTATCCATATTTTTTTTCCGTAGGAGTAAAGTGCCTCATTATTTACTCAAAAGTACTATAAATATAGGGTGAGTCTTCCTTGTTTTCTATGTGGAATAAAATGATAAAAAGGGTCGGTTTTACCAAAATTAAATCGACACGTCCTGTATCGCCTCAAATACAATAAGGTCGTAAAATTCGGTACAATGTTAAATATGGTATGTTCCAATCGCAATCAGAAGCTGTCAGAAACGATCAGAAAATAGTCGACCATTGCAATCAGTGATCGGATTTACGCGAAAGTAAACTCGTTGTTTGCTTTGTCCAGTTATTATCTGATCGTTTCTGACAGTTTCTGACTGCGGTTGGAACAGACATAATGATTCATTAATAAGATGAGCCTTTAAATTACATCTTTTAGAAGCTCTTGAGACAAATAAAAACAAATATTCAGGTAATCTTCTTAACGACCCAGTAGATATCAACCATTCCCCCTCATTAAACGTGTTTACCTAGAAAATAGGTCAGGAGTTTGTTGTGAATGAATTTCCAAGGTAAACTTGTTCAATAATTTTGTTAATATTCGTAGAATTCTGTATTTAGACACTTTTTGTACTTTATTTCCATATAAACATTTTGTAATACTTTGTTGATTTTTGATACTCTCGTCTCGTGTGAAGCCCCGAGTAAGAGCAAAGGATGGGCATATGTTGATGATTTCGCATGATTTACTGTTTATTAGGCCTAGACAGAGGCTTGTTTCCAAACCTATCATCATTATATTTTTCACGTTCTACGTGATAGCAAGTGATATTAACATTATTTTCAAAATTCAAAATGTCGATTGTAAATGAAAACACTAAAATAATGTACGAAAATTTTAAGTTTTCTAAACATCGATCTCCAATCAATGAAACTGTCTGGAGGTGCATCAAACTGCCTAAATGTAAGGTTCATGTGTATACCATTGGAGAATTGGGTAACAGCAACGAATTCGAAAGTTATTAGTGTTTTCTGCAAAAGAAAAGTGGAAGATGAACCTAAAAAGAGGCTAACTAAAGAATTAGCCTCAAATGGCCAATCCCCATGTTTTTCTTTAAAAGCATCGACTTTCCAGACGAAAAAAAGTACAATAGACGTCGCAATACATTGCCAGTTTTGTCTTGCTCTTCCAACAAAGTTCCCCTTTATCTGCAAGAAAATTAGTACAAAACGTCAAGAGAGGAAAATTTTGTCCTGGATGATGATTTCCAAAACGGAATTGTGATTTTTAGCTAGCAAGTTCGAAATTTTTATACATGGACGGCACAACATTATTTACACCACTATTTACCATACATGGTTATATAAATGCACACTATATATGAGTAGTGTTTAGTTTACTGAAAAACTTATAGACCCCCACCCTGACGCCTAATCGCAGCCACGTCATTGTTTCGTTGCGCGCGCTGGAATAATTGCCCCTTTTGTACACATGTAGTGGTACAACGAAAATTAAAAATTGAATTAATTCGCAGATTGGATTCAATAACCAAACTAATCAATCACGAGCTATACTATCAGTAGCTAGCGAACTTTGACTGTCGTTTTCTCGGCTCCTAATGATCGTATTGAATTTTTTTCCAAAATAAGTGGTTTTTGAAGGTCTACCCTTTTATAATTGGAAACGGAAGATGGAATCAATTTCTCAACAATGAATAAGTATTTTCCTAACTAGTGCGGATAGTGATACATTTCCGCACGCGACTGCAATTGTCCGAACGACGCGGAATTCAGACATGCGTTCAAGTGCGGAAAAGACAAGTGTTAGGAACAACATTTTTTTTACGAGCGGCGGAAAAGGAGAAAAATATCATTCAACTAGACATAGACTAACAATTTAATTAGTTACCTTCTGATTATTGATAGTCATTAACGCAGTTTTCTACAAATACCAATAAACGATAATGTGATAGTATAGGACACTTCAACTTTGCATGTAAGTACAGGTATTTCAGATAACAACGCAAATATTTCATTTACATTCTAAGGAAAATTCAATTTCCTAACTCAAGTCAATATAACATTGTAGAATTATTTGTCTGCTCATGAGTAACTAGGCTAACTTATTACAGAAGTCCATTTCCACGAAACAAACATTACCCAGCTTCGCATTCTTCTCTCTACAAATATTTAAGTATAAAATAAGCGAGTGTTCACTTTGAAATATGAAAACGTTCGAGGGATAATTAGCATAAAAATTAACGCGGTGTCGGTTTGAAACACCAAAATCCACTTCGCCAAGTTATTTTACAAACAACACACAAGTTGTAAAAGTGTACGTGATGTAAGTAAGTAAATTAATTGTTTATTTTTTAACAACATTTCACTATATGGTCGTGTCAGTTTGGGTACAGAGAAATTCACCAACCGCAAAATATACAAATTTAATTTGTAAACTGGCAGTGGTAATTTACATTCCGGAAAGTAACTAAAAATGTGGACGGCATGATATTCGTTACAATTTTATTACGAGGGCCGATCAAGATCTGAGGTAAATTTTACCTAATACTGCCTGAAACTAGTTATACACCAATTTAGTGAATTAATGAAGTAAAATCCTATTAAATTTTTTGTAAACGTATAAATAGTCTTCATTGTATTTCAGAATTAAAACATTTTTGTAACGAATTTCGTATTTTCAAAATCGGACATCAAAATGACATGTGACTTAAGCTAATTCGACGAGTAGTATTATTTTCTTTTTATTCCAAATGAACATTATTTTACTCAATTCCATTTATTTTTTCATCTCAGTAGGTGTTAGTAACCAGAATTTCGTCTATAGACCATTCCAGAATGACGTCACAGCCATATTGTGCTGGAGGGCACACATTCTATTTAGTTTTCTTTGTTTACTGGTTTTGTAGTGTTGTTAAGTGTGGAATGCGGGGAGTAAGAGATACGGTATCTTTTTTTCGATTTCCGGCTGTTTTAACGAAGCGAGGTTACTATTTAATTGATATCTCTGATATTGATATCTCTGATCAATGATAAGAGTACGATTTCCTTAACTGAGGCTAATGTATTGGTGTGGTATCAACGTAGTCTCTAGTCCAGGATTATGCTCTCATGGCTTCTGGACGAATAGCATCTACCTTGTGCTGATGAGGCGCAATACGCCGAAACCGGTCCACAAGAGATGTTATTCCTTCTAATCGCAAACTAGAATGGTTAACAGATATACCAACCCCGTTTACTTTAGAAGTGTAATTCAATGTCTGTCGGGGTATATAGCCCGAGACGTAGTTGTTGCTTCTTAGTGGACGGTCTGCTCTTTGGAAATTAATTTTTCTAATTTTGTAAAGCGTTTAATAGTATTGAACTATTATTTTTTGACGTCTAGAACGTAGGTGTCTAAATGTTATAAACTGTTGACTTAAACATCATATTAATGTAGAGTACAACTGAAAGGGTTCATAATCTAAAAATACCCAAGGTTTGTCACCAATAGTGAACCTTATGACCTGTTAAATGGTTTGAGGATGTTTCCGATTGCAGTAAGAGATATTCCCCTAAAAAACGTAACTCGACGGCGAAAAAACGGTACAGAAATAGATGCATAAATGCAACTTTTATTTTACATTAAATTTTTCAACAATTTGTAACATCTGGAGATACACCGTAATGTTTTTGTATAACTTCGCTAAAAAATAGATATAAGGATCGGATTTTAAAAATTCCAAAAAAAAACTAAAACAATTATGAGTTATTCAAGCAAGCGATTAATAAAAGACCCAGGATAAATCGAGGATACTATATTTTATTGAATTATCTTTCGAAAAAGTGCTGGACAAAATGTTTTCTTAATTCTTTTAAATCCCAACTTAATCCGCTTCTTTATAAGAAATAATCTTTTTAAGTTGGATTTGTTATCCCTTTATTTAATTTCAATTACAAAAATTTCAATATTCAGCTAGTGAACACGATATTTTTTTATCTCTAGCCATACTTGCGGATCGTTGATAAATTCGATAATTAAATTCCTTTCAACTCTGAACTAGTTTTAACATCGATTTTAAAATTCATATGTTGGTAAAATATCAATTTATCGTAACACCAACACCCAATTCCCATTCTAAGCTGGTATGAATCACGTAAAAACACCCAATCTCAACTCAATCGACGATAAAACGGACCGTTTTCATTCGGCCTCTATACAACCAAACCAGCGGCGCCACCAGAAGATTTTTATTACCCAATTTCAACCACTTACAATTATTATCATGCTGATAACACAACCACATTAAAAATCCAAAAAAATGCAAAAGAACAAATTGAAAACGTTTTCGAATGTTTTTTACTTGTATAATATTATAAAGCTTTACAACAAAGTTTTAAGAAATATTCTTCAAAAACAGTGACCGTTCAACTAAGAAGAAACAACTACCTCCCGGGCTATATGCCCCAACAGACATTGAATTACGCTTCCAAGTCAAACGAGGTCGGTATGATCTACAAGATTTAACCAACCATTCTGGTTTGCTATTAGAAGGGACAACATAACTTGCAGACCCGTTTCGGCATATTTGCGGCACGCTTTATTGAATACGACAACTTTATAGGAAACTGTAATAATACTTTACTATTCAAATTTAATGGAAAAAACTGGTCTTTCATTCTACCAGCGCCACAATGGATTCCTTAAAGTCATAAACTTCATCTATCATAAATCTGACGTACCCAAATTAAATCCCAAGCTCCGTTGCTAGACGTAGCTTTAAAAAGCAATCGGCTCCATGCAGATTGAACTGAGCAAGTGGTGGAGTGGTAAAGCTCTCAGCTTGTATTCATAAGGACCGGGGTTCAAATCTCAGGCCCACCTGACTTGAGGTTTTCTCTTAGCAATAGGCAAATGCTAGGTCGGTACACACCTCTAAAGCACCTGCCACCATTGCCTCCACTTTTATCCCCTGAATTAAAAAATCCTCACTCCTTCAAACGTTGGTTGAAGAGGCTCAGGCAAGCCTATAGTTGCTGTTTCTCTTAAGGGGGGAAAATGAAATATTATCCTTCCTTTTTTCACTGATTAATTTCTAAAACTCGTTTGGAATTGCTTGGAAACCAGACAAGAGTTGGACAATGAAAATATACTGTCGTTAGGCTGGGTAACAGATCAATCAGATCACAAGGAAGATGAAGAGAAAAATTCATTAGACTCAGCCTATTGGCCTAGAACCTTTCTGTGATGTAGCGAAAGCGCTGCAAATCACAAATGATTCGGGAATGAGACACACCAGAGAGTTCCACAAAAAAACCATCGCCAAAATTCCCTAACAGGGCACTGTATCAGAAAATGGAGGTATTGTGTTTTCGAAGAATCGTGTTGTACTGTCTTGAAAGAAATTGAAAAAATTTCACTGAAACCTTGCACCAATATTATACGTATTTTCACTTTTCCACACACAATAGTTATTTTCCTAGCTAGTGCGGAAAGTGACTTTGAATGTCATTTGGAGAAAAAAATTTTTACTACACAACAATGGAAAATTTACTTTATTTTGGTTGTTTGGATAATCGGAAGTGAAAAAAAAAGGGAGCGGTCGTCGGACAGAAGCTTGCTTCTTATGCACAATAGAATGACTATTTTTCGAAAATTTTGACCATTTTTCAAAAATTTCGACAATTTTTGACAATTATTGACCAATTTTTGACAATTTTTGACCATTTTTTGAAAATTTTTGACAATTATTGACCAATTTTCACAGTTTGGAAATTATTGATCATTTTTGAAAATTTTTAAAAAATGTTGAACATTTTAGACCATTTTTTAAAATTCTAACAATTATTGACCATTTTTTCAAAATTTTGACAATTTTTGACCATTTTTCAAAATTTTAACAATTATTGACCATTTTTGTCAGTTTCTGACAATTATTGACCATTTTTGACAATTTTTCAAAAAATATGACCATTTTTCAAAAAATTTTACAATTTTCAACAATTATTGACCATTTTTGACAGTTTTTTATAATTATTGCCCATTTTTTAAAAATTTTAACAATTTTTGACCATTTTTCAAAATTTTAACAATTATTGACCATTTTTGACAGTTTCTGACAATTATTGACCATTTTTAACAATTTTTAAAAAAATATGACCAATTTTCAAAAATTTTGACAATTTTCAACAATTATTGACCATTTTTGACTGTTTCTGATAATTATTTACCATTTTTGACAACTTTCAAAGTTTTTGACAATTATTGACTATTTTTTAAAATATTTAACAATTTTTGACCATTTTTGACAGATTCTGACAATTATTGACCATTTTTCAAAAATTTCGACAATTTTTGACAATTATTGACCATTTTTTCATAATTTTTGACCATTTTTCAAATTTTAACAATTATTGACCAATTTTGACAGTTTTGACAATTATTGATCATTTTTGACAATTTTTCAAAAATTTTGACCATTTTTTTAAATTTTAATAATTATTGAGCATTTTTGACAGGTTCTGACAATTATTGACCATTTTTTCAAAATTTGGACAATTTTTGACCATTTTTCAAAATTTTAACAATTATTGACCATTTTTGCTAGTTTCTGACAATTATTGACCATTTTTGACAGTTTTTGACAATTATTGACCATTTTTTCAAAATTTTTGACCATTTTTCAAATTTTAACAATTACTGACCATGTTTGACAGTTTTGACAATTATTGATCATTTTTGACAATTTTTTAAAAAATTTGACCATTTTTTTAAATTTTAACAATTATTGAGCATTTATGAGCATTTTTGACAGGTTCTGACAATTATTGACCATTTTTTCAAAATTTTGACAATTTTTGACCATTTTTCGAAATTTTAACAATTATTGACCATTTTTGCCAGTTTCTGACAATTATTGACCATTTTTGACAATTTTTCAAAAATTTTGAAAATTCTCAACAATTATTGACCATTTTTGACAGTTTTTTATAATTATTGACCATTGTTTTTAAATTTTAACAATTTTTGACTATTTTTAAAAATTTTAACAATTATAGACCATTTTTTACTGTTTCTGATAATTATTTACCATTTTTGACAACTTTCAAAGTTTTTGACAATTATTGACTATTTTTTAAAATATTTAACAATTTTTGACCATTTTTGACAATTTTTTACAGATTCTGACAATTATTGACCATTTTTGACAGTCTTTTATAATTAATGACCATTTTTTCAAAATCTTGACAATTTTTGACCATTTTTCAAAATTTTAACGCAGCGTTGGTTATATCTCTCTGCACTAAACGTACACTATGGCCTGCGTCTCTCTCTCTTTCTAATGAGTCATCGCGTGACGAACGCTTTTTCGTAACATTACACGTCTCACGAGTTCACTAGCCTTCCCAAAAGTCCTATGTCGTGCAATAAGAAGCAAACTTCAAAAAGTTTTAACCGTATTCAAACAAAACCAGAACCAACACGAAACGTTTCAGTAAAATACTTGGAATGATATTTTCATTTATTTAAGAAAATGTGTGTCTTTCCTTTACCAACCCCCCAGCCAAAGACCATCAAGCTATCTCCGTCAAATCAACTGTAACTTGAAAATTGAAGAGCAAAAGTAAGAAGGCAATCAAAGATGGACCGAGTATAGGAAATCTCTGACGTTATAGAACGAGAATAGTTAAGAGAGATTCATGGAGGAAACACTGTGGAGAGGTAAAACAGATCTCCAAATGTAATAGACTCACTGGGCTACTCTGAAAAGATCCTCAAAGGACAATTAACTCATTGGAGACAAGAGATGGGAGATGTACACAAAACGGAAAGGAAACTGTGGCAAAACTTCTTGATGGACCACCAGATACATGTTGTCTCAAAGACTCCGAATCCGAGTAATGAAGAAAGTGCAGTGGTAAATCAAATTAAGATAAAATGAGCTTTATGAAGCATATAAATCATCTAGTTATGTTGCAAAAGGTCAACAACATTATTCTCAGAAGACCGTAGGATCCTTAGAGCAGACATGGAACTAGGATACATACCAAAGGTCTGAAGAAAAGTGAGGGTGGTCTTTATTCCTGAATCTGGAAAAATAGATGAAAATAAAGCATAATCCCTAAGAACCATGAGTCTGATGTCGTTTTTTCTGAAGACATTGGAAAACAGGTAGACATGCACATTTGAGGAGGTTCGTTGGTAGAAAGACCGATCGACTTGGATCAATATGCATACAGACCGGGAGTATCGATAGATACGGTGGTGCTCCATCACTTAATACAAGGAATAGAGTATGCTTTCGAAAATAAGGAAGTGTTATTTACAACCTTACTTGATATAGAGGGTGCTTTTGACAAAACCTTTCAGGGGGTGGATCATTTGTAAAGCAAATTGACGACACAAGCTGTAGATGGATGGACTGCACGCTAAAAGACCAAATGATGTTCTCAATCTCGATGGGTGAAACATTATCAGTCCGTGTTTCAAGAAGATGTCCTCAGGGAGCAGTTCTACCTCCCCTAATATGGGCATACTGATAAGACACAAAGAGGAACATCGTACTTTCTTGGGATATGCTACCGATCTGGTTATATTACAAGGCAAATTTAATACCATATTCAGAGAGCGGATGCAAAAATTTCTGGACAGAAGAGGTGCGTTTGAATATTCATAGAAATAAATGGTAAAACTATTCGATAGTGCAATTTTTGACTCTGTTTAAGTACAAAATATCGTCCCATCTTGTTTTTCTTTCTCTTTCTAGCATTTTCTCTAATTGGGTTAATTAATTTTTATATAATTAATCATTTGAAAAACAAAACTGCGTATTTTTAGCATTCTTGGGTTCGTTTCTCCTTCAGAAATGTGAGCCGGAAATCGATAATGTGAACGCCAATGCTGTTAAGCTCAAACCAATTCCCCTCTCAACCGCACAATGGCATCATAAAAACAAAAGTAAATATTAATTCTGTCGCTGAATTCGCCCGCCGAATGGGCTCTTAAATTAGGGAATATAATCTGTGGTATAATCTCCAATTACATCTTCCAAATCCTGGCTACCCATCCGGCTGGATTCACCCGGGTAGATAAGACGCGCGATAGCGTAGCGTAGGTCAGTGGAAAATGTTTACGTGTCACTAATATCCAGACCCTTCAGAAGTGGGATTACCCATATTTCAGAAGTGGGATCAGTTGCGGAAATTTTTAGACGTACGTTTTATACATAAGGATTATCGGTTTTTTATAAATCGAAGGATAAAAGTTTGTAAATTGTATATGTAATCGAGTAATCAGTCGGAATATTCTCTATCAACATTTTACATTTAATCGTTAACCGTTACAGTCTGCATTTTTTAATTGTTGCTTTTATAAATTATTTCAAAATATTTATCAAAAACGTTTTATTACGTGACGATTTATTAATTTAAAAATAAATCATTTTCTTGTTATCTAACAGTGAAAATCAGGGATTTATCAATTATAATTGCAGAAGAGGTTTGTATCTTCAACAAATATTTATTTTCAGGCTTTTTTTGGTACATTGAATATGGATGGTCCAGACTTCATTATCATAAAGACAAACTTATTCTCTCTTCCACTAACAATTATAGAATTTACAAAGACGTTTATAAAAATGTGGTCTAGTCTCGGTTTTTTTTTACACTACAATAAATTTTACTATTTAGTTATCAAATGGTAGTTGGAAAATACAATAGTTCTGGGGAATAGAATATTGTGGAGTTCAGGAAGGAGAAATTGTTCCGGTAGCGTTGATTTATCTGTTTATCTATCCTAAACGGTAATTCCTCTGGTGTTTGGACAAACGCGCGTTTATGCGTTTTGTGGTTCTACTGCAAACATTTCCACAGAAACTAGGTATTATTTAGATAATAGACGTAGATAAAGTATGTCTGGCATCTTTAGCCGACCTCAAATGTGTTTTAATCGAACTTGTAGCTTTCTATATTAGGCTATCGTCCTAGTTACCATGTGATCAAAAATATATGTGAGATGAGAATAGCGGGTAGGAAAATCTTTTTATTTTTGAAAAATCTGGGTTTTCTTTAGGAAGTGGCGAAAAACTTGAAACGGGCTGTTTTAAAATATTGAAATCAGCATTTTATTGAATCCTGATTGGACTTGTAGGTCGATGGAGAATGCAGGGAACAATTTTTACGACAAAAATCATAGTCCGCTATAGTAGTCCGACGTTGGTTGTGAACTTGTCAATTTAACGTCCTATGCCGACTGCGGCAATGGAAGCCATTCTCAATCTTCCGCCTCTTGCTCTGAATGTTAAGGCGGAAGCGAGAATGACTGCATACAGGCTGGAATGCAATGGGAATTGGCACGAAGGAACCAACTCCTATAGTCATTCCAGAATCACAGATGTTATCACAAACTTGCTTCTTGAGATGAGAAGTGATAACATGCTGGCCACAATTAATGACAACCAACCATACCATAGCTAAACTGGGATGGGTTGGAAGCATGCCAGACGTGCCAGACCCAGGTGCAATGTCCACGCATCGCTGGGGAAGTTTGCATCTGTATTCCAGGCAGAAATCTACGCTGTTTCCAAATGAACATCGAAAGGGGGTATAGAGGCCAAAAGATCCTTAAAGATCTGTCGGTTGTGCATGGAAGAGGAGGAAACAGCCTCTCACATTATCTTCGAATGTGAAGCACTGTCTCATTGGAGATATAGACTCTTAGGACTAGAGTGTCCAATGGAGGATTTCTCCAAGAAGGACCGAGTGAAAAGACTGTAGAGCCTGATAAGGGCTACTGGTTTCTTCACATAAACGGTATAAACAAGAGCACAAAAGGCCTAAAGGCTGAGGTGCCAAGGTCTCTAAGCGTCTGACTGGTGGTGCCGAACCAATCAATCAATCAATCAACGTCCTATGCAAAAACCGTTGCTAGCCAAAAATGACAGACATAAAAAAACTTCCTGCTTTATCAGTAATGTAATTTATCCGACAAAAATATAGAATATTTGACATCACAGACATCAAACCTTTTCAAACAGCCAACTGCAATTTAACAAATACAAATTAACAGTCCTTTTCAAAGATGCAGCGAAGGATGAAAATAGTGAATTGGGATAAAAATATGTAAACTATACTCTGTTCAAATTCCATTTACTTTTCATCAAAACAATATCCCCATCTAGCAACAGCTTTAGCTGGGGACGTTTTGCGTTCGTATTGATGGATTAGTAACACTCGACATCCAACTATTTTTATCCACTATTATAAACGCAAAACGTCTGCCGCGGAGATGAATGAAATTGATGCATTTCTGAGAAACTAACATTAATCCAAAACTAATATATTCGGGAAAACGACGGTATAGCTAAATTGGATAATGAGACTGCATTGGAGAAAATGTATGTACATGATTCATTATGAGGATAGTAGATTCTTCTTTGTTTGCTCCTCATATCTCTAAATGCAGAACCTTTTTCAACTAGTAATAACTGAATTATTCAGTTTTTTCTTATGATTGATGTGCTCTAAACCTTTTACTTTAGATTTGGATGTCTTTGCTTTTAGTTTTTTTATTGCCACTGTACTACAACTACTGCTTTTATGTTACTTCCTGCATCTATTTTGTTTGACGAATATTAGCAAATTCAAATTTTTCTCGATAGAATTTCCCTATTTTTGTCGGACAGCTTCGCGTTCTGTTTTAATTATTTTATAAGAAAATCAAATTGCTGTTTCGCATGTAGAGTAGAGTAGTAATATTTCTGTATTTGCACAGCTAAAATTTAACATTTCCCGCAAAATTTGAATCAGTGATGAAATTGACATATTCCGGTTTTCGGTCAACCCCAAAGATTTTCCCAAATAAAAAACTTACTGCTTGCTGTTTTTCTTCGATCACATGGAATCTGGAACGATAGCCTATACAGGGTTTTTCATTAATAATTGGAAATATTTTAACTTTTGAATCTTGAGCTCAACATTAATCAAAATCACTTAGGTAAAATGTGACTCCTTACTGAGTTACGGGGAGTTTTATTCAAAAATTTAAAAACTATTTATGCCTACTACTTTAAAACTATTTGACGTGTCCTTGTCATACTTGGCGGGATGTGTAGATACTGTACGCCTAGGGCTTCACACGAGAGCGAGATTTTTATCGTCTCGTCTCGTTCTCGTCTCGTTCTCGTCTCGTTCTCGTCTCGTTCTCGTCTCGTTCTCGTCTCGTTCTCGTCTCGTTCTCGTCTCGTTCTCGTCTCGTTCTCGTCTCGTTCTCGTCTCGTTCTCGTCTCGTTCTCGTCTCGTTCTCGTCTCGTTCTCGTCTCGTTCTCGTCTCGTTCTCGTCTCGTTCTCGTCTCGTTCTCGTCTCGTTCTCGTCTCGTTCTCGTCTCGTTCTCGTCTCGTTCTCGTCTCGTTCTCGTCTCGTTCTCGTCTCTTTCTCGTCTCGTTCTCGTTCTCGTCTCGTTCTCGTCACGTTCTCGTCTCGTTCTCGTCTCGTTCTCGTCTCGTTCTCGTCTCGTTCTCGTCTCGTTCTCGTCTCGTTCTCGTCTCGTTCTCGTCTCGTTCTCGTCTCGTTCTCGTCTCGTTCTCGTCTCGTTCTCGTCTCGTTCTCGTCTCGTTCTCGTCTCGTTCTCGTCTCGTTCTCGTCTCGTTCTCGTCTCGTTCTCGTCTCGTTCTCGTCTCGTTCTCGTCTCCAAAAAGCGAGACGAGACATTTTTGAAAATATTATGGGCGATACCGAGACCACATACAGCGCAACCCGAGAGAGATAAATTTTTTGTATGGAGTTTTTATGAAGTTTTTATTAGAAAAATTGGAAAAGGTCTACATAGAGAACAATACATTTTACAATCTATAAAATCTGGTGACCATCTGTGAAATATTTTATTATAAATTGAAAAAAAAAACTCAAAGTTAGAACCCTAATTTTTTTTGGAATAAAATGATAAAACAGGTCGGCTTTACCAAAATTATACGTACACGTACATCGACACGTCCTGTATCGCCTCGAATACAATAGGGTCGTAAAATTCGGCACAATGGTTAACTATTCATTAATATGATAAGCCTTTAAATTAAATATTTTAGAAGCTCTTAAGATATATAAGAACGAATATTCAGGTAATCTTAACGACCAAATAGATATCAACCATTCCTCCTTATTAAAATTAATTTCCTAGAACATAGGTCAGGAGTGATTGTTGTGAATGAATTTCCAAGAAAACATGTTCAATAATTTTGTTGATATTCGTAGAATTTCGTTTTTACGCACTTTTTGTACGTTATTTCCATGTAAACATTCTTAAAATTCCGTATTTATGCACTGTATAATTTAAACATTTTTCATTATACCTATAATACTTATAAGCGACACGAGACGAGACATCCGGTAACGAGACGAGACCGAGACTCTCGCCTACTCTCGTCTCGTGTGAAGCCTTATATACGCCCTACTAAATTACATTAAATAAACGTTTCTGACTATAACTAAAGGCGTACGACAGGGGCGAGAGACTGGTTGACCCTTCCCAAATTCTACGCCTCTATCAGAATTGTCATTTTAGTACAATTTTCCGATTCTCCAATACATTCTATGCAGATTACCTACTTTCTCTACGTAAGGATAAAATCATTATTTTTCGAGATATTTAAAGTTAAACATAAAGCTGCACAATTATTTTGATTTATATTTTGTATTAATTATGTCGATGTTTTTGGGTCGTTTATTGCGAAAATGAAAATTTAATCAGTATGAATAAAAAAGAACATAACATTGTTTATTGTAATTTCTTGAAACGAATAGAGCCATTCTAGTTATTTACGTGCCAAGCTCGGAAAGTGATACTTTACAGGGCGAACATGCAAGTCATGTAAATACACTTTCCGAGAGTGGCGCATACAATATTTTTTGTGCAGCCACCAATAATTTGACAATAATATAGGAAAAGAATATTTATTGCTCAAAATGTATAACAAAACTTAACTCATTTATTATTAATATATTGAATGTACAGTTATGCAAATTACAATTATTATTAAAGTTGATTTAGGAATCATAATATTTTTGTTATCAATAATATTGGATTCGATTATTGAAGTTACAGGTTGGTTTTGTGATATTTAACATACCCTTCGAAAATTCTCTCTGGCTAGATGCTGGTATTTTGTCTTTAATGAAAAGTTTGACATAAGAGCCCAGTTCTGTCACTTTACCGAGCAGTCAAGTCAATTTTCCAATCTAGACCGGCAACGACGCACTTTCCGAGTTAAAAAATGATCGGAAAAGTGGCAGAAAAGTGGCAGCATAAAAAACATATTGTGGTTCTGAAGAGAACCATTTTGTTATAATCTAAATAAAAGAACAATTTTAATAATGCTAAAATATCAGAAAGCACATTTTATTTACACTAATTCCCGCCAAGTTATTTTAATTTTTTTTCTTATTTTTTTTCAAATAATCTTTAATAAAATCAACACTAAGTCAAATATTTTAGATAACAGAGAAAACCAACGACTATATAGAAAACAATAAACGACTAATTACGTTAATTGAAGGTACAAAACTTACATTTTAGCATGTGACGTCACAAAGCTTTTGACCCCCCTACCCCTTGTCACACAATGTCACATTCCGGTAATACCCCCCTTTAACGTGTGACGTAATTTATGGATGACCCCTAACTTAAAGTTACAGTTATTGTTTCTGGTCTGCCCATTCTGCATAGTAAAAGTACAGAATATATCTATTATTTTTTATTGGATTATATTAATTCATATTTTCCACACATAAAATCTCGAAAATACGAATTGCTCTTCTGAGTTTCAACTGCACCAGTTATCAAATACCTACGGCTTTGCAAAATAATTATATATACTCCTATATCCGAGGACAGTTGGTATGGTTTTCCTAAATCTATGTTGGTCGTTTGGAACACTAATAGATCCCATTTATCTGTTCGCAATGGCCGATGCGACCTCCTACCAGTGACATCTATCGCCGGCTGAATTCTTTCGTTTCGGTAGTGAAATATGGACGAATGATTTGTCAAAATCTCAGCGAAACGATGCTGGTTTGTCGTACTCCAGGGGGATATTAACAAATACCTGAATTGGCGCTTAAGAGACTTGGTCGAAAAATAATTAGGATCCTCGTTTTTTTTAAGGTGAGATTGCAAAAAAAAGTAACAGCTTTATAACCGGATTAGGGTCATCTTTTTTCTTCAAAACCAACAAAAAAGAGATTATACAGTGTGCTAATTTAAAAACTTACAATGGAACGAAAAGAGATATCAGAAAAATCAGAGAGGGGAAACTGAAATAAAAATATTATTTGTGAAACCGGTCGAGAAATATACAGAGTGATATTTTTTCGATGGAGCATTAGGCATTTTTGGCCAAACCGAGCAGAATAAAAATCTGAAAATATGTATTAAGGAGTTTCCGACGTTGATCTATCGAATGAAAATACGCCTGACTTTCGTTGACTTCCGGTTACACCGGAAGTTGCAGTCAACTTCGTTATTTTTCAGATTTTTATTCTGATCGGTTTGGCCAAAAATGCCCAATGCTCCATCGAAAAAAATCACCCAGTGTATGTTACATTTCTGTTGTGGAATATGTTATTTATTGATTTTATTCAATAAAATTCGCTTTTTCTTATTTTATTATGTAGGTAATTTTATCTAGCAGTTTCAAGTGAACGATGGAATATTATTTGATATTAAATGAAAATATTGAAAAGATGTCCCTCGAATTCAATGATTAAATAAATAAAAAAGTTTGCGAACGTAAATTAAAAGCAAACATTGATAGAATACTTGCTTGATATTAAAAGGGTTATTTTGCTTCGGGGACATTGCAAATGGAAAAATGAAATCAAAATGAAACTAAAAAAACTGACCAAACGAAAATATACGTTTTGTTTACGTAAATTTATATTCAGTACGGACGCACCTCAATAGATATTTTGATTGAGATGCCATCTCCTACCGGAAGTAAATGGCAAATTTATCAATATATTTTTCACTTTTCAGATTGCACTGTTACGAAGTCACCAACTCAAAGCCGGCCCTGTCATTCCAACTATAAATTTTGGCGAATGTGCTTTCTAGAACATTCAATGATAAGGGTATGAGGAGAATTGATAAAGACTATATATACGCGAGTTTTTGAGTGAGTTGACAGTTAGTAAAAAGATAGTTAAACAGTTATTACAGACTTAGTTCACAGACAGTTTATAGAAGTATCGGACAGTGAATGAAAGAGTGAATCATTCAAGATAAATAGTGTAATATCCAAGTGGTGAAAATAAATTAGAACTAATATACCGTGTGTAAATGAATTAGTAGACATTGAGTAAAGTGTGTATATAAATTAAGTTTAATCCCACCCGTAAAAACTATTTAAATAAATAAGAAAACCATTACAGTATGTCACTTTGTGTAGAATATGTAATACCTAAAATGTATATTTTTCGAGATTTTTTGGAAAATTGATAGATGTTGTGCCCTATGATTCTGTATTTCTATGCAATCCGCAAATATATTCTTCTTGTTCCACTATTTTGAGCTTTTTAAGGCGACTGTGTTTCGTCACCTGTATCTCCACCAGTTAAAACTCTTAGTGAAGTTTTGCTCTGGCTTAGGTATTCATTTGTTCTCACCTGGTTGTAGTCTCCCAGTAATAGGTATCTTTGATTGTCTAAGCCCTAAACCCTTCTCCTCTTTTCGGTCTTACCTATTTCTTCCTATATTACATTGGCAAAAGTTTTCTGGACCCGAAAAGGGTGCTCCAGCCCCTCTCTTTGCTCGTTCATCTGTTATTTCATTTCCTTTTATTCCAGTATGTATGTTGTTCTCGTCTAGTTTATCGAGTTTCCCTTGGGATTCCCACACCATTTTGGAACTGATTACACAAGAGCTCGCTTGACTATCCGACAATATTGAACTGGGCTGCTAGGGTTAGTTAGAAAGTTATAAAAAGTTGAACTTCAAAACTGTCAAATACTTATCTCAATTTTTTTCAATGGAAATCGCATTTTTTCTTCTTGTATTCAAATCTAGTACCAAATATAAGGGGAGTTAACGCTTACTTTCCTATGCCCAAACGTAATTTTAAAACATTAAAAATGTCCAATTATTCCTTTCTCATTGTTGCTAATTGTTACCAGAAAGTGTAATCATTAAACATTAATTGGTTATTGACATTTTTACAAAGTTCGATATTAAACAATTAAAAAAAGTGATCATTTTTCAAAAAATTTTACAATTTTTGATAATTATTGACCATTTTTTCAAAATTTTTGACTATTTTTTCAAATTTTAACAATTATCGACCATTTTTGACAATTATTGACCAATTTTGACAGTTTTGATAATTATTGATCATTTTTTACAATTTTAGAGCATTTTTCCAAATTTCAACAATTATTGACCATTTTTGACAGGTTCTGACAATTATTGACCATTTTTGACGATTTTTCAAAAATGTTGACTATTTTTCAAAAATTTTGACAGTAATTATTAACCATTTTTTCAAAATTTTTGACAATTTTTGACCATTTCTCACAATTATTGACCAATTTTGACAGTTTTGACGATTATTGATCATTTTTGACAATTTTTCAAAAATTTTGACCATTTTAGACCATTTTTCCAAATTTTAAAAATTATTGGCAATTTTTGACAATTTTTGAGCATTTTTGACAGGTTCTGACAATTATTGACCATTTTTGACGATTTTTCAAAAATGTTGACTATTTTTCAAAAATTTTGTCAATGTTTAACAATTATCGACAGTTTTCTATAATTATTGACCATTTTTTCAAAATTTTGACAATTTTTGACCATTTTTAACAATTTTTCGAAAATTTTGAACATTTTTTAAATTTTAACAATTATTGACCATTTCTCACAATTATTGACCAATTTTGACAGTTTTGACAATTATTGATCATTTTTGACAATTTTTCAAAAGATTTGACCATTTTAGACCATTTTTCCAAATTTTAACAATTATTGACCTTTTTTGACAGGTTCTGACAATTATTGACCATTTTTGACAGTTTTTTATAATTATTGACAATTTCTTAAAAAATCCTTGACAATTTTTGACTATTTTTCAAAATTTAAACAATTATTGACCATTTTTGACAGGTTCTGACAATTATTGACCATTTTTGACAGGTTCTGACAATTATTGACAATTTTAACAATTATTGACCATTTTTGACAGTTTCTGAAAATTATTGATAATTTTTGACAGATTCTGACAATTATTGACCATTTTTGACAATTTTTTAACAATTATTGACCATTTTTGATAGTCTTTTATAATAATTGACCATTTTTTCAAAATTTTGACAGTTTTTGACAATTTTTGACCATTTTTCCAAATTTTTGACAATTTTTGAAAATATTTGGCAATTATTAACCATTTTTTCAAAATTTTGACGGTTCTTGACAATTATTGACCATTTTTCCAAATTTTTGATAAGTTTTCAAAAATTTTAACATATTTGGCAATTAGAGAGATAGACGCGCGTTACTCTCTCTCTCTGTCTCTCTTCCGACCGTTTGGGAATCCCTCGTGCCGGCGTATATGAGAGAGAGAGAGCGAGAGAGTGGCGTGCCGCTGTGTAGCCTACGAAAGAGAGAAGAAGAAGGCGGCTGAGGAAGAGAGGAAGAGAGGAAGAGAGGAAGAGAGGAAGAGAGGAAGAGAGGAAGAGAGGAAGAGAGGAAGAGAGGAAGAGAGGAAGAGAGGAAGAGAGGAAGAGAGGAAGAGAGGGGAGAGAGTAAGCAAAGCGGGCGGCCGAGAAAGAGACGAAGAATTAGTCATCGCGTGACGAACGCTTTTTCGTAACATCACACGTTTCACGAGTTCACTAGCCTTCCCAAAAGTCATGTGTCGTGCAATAAGAAGCAAGCTTCAATACTAAAACTTACTTTTAGTACTTGGTAAATGTGACCGATTTATTATTAGAACATGTGTTTTATTCGCTACAAGATATCCAGATCGACCACGACCCACTGGTGACACAGAGCAGAGGAGATTGAGAAATTTGACATCCATCCCGATAGCTAAGTTATTTCAATAAAAGACATCCGACCCCTAAAAATATCTAAACAATAAAAAAATTGTACCAGTTCCTATTTCCGATATACATTCCGTTGCCACTTCTCCTCCGATCCTTCCCCTTTCTCCGTACGCAATCCAAACAAATCACAAACCAATATCGGCTGCTGAACAAACATCAACTACGTGATCGGTTCGCATCTGCCGTGATAATTGCCCTGGCAATTTTGTTGCCAAATAAGATTAATCAGTTTGTACAGCAAGTGATCTAATATAGAGCTCCCGTTTTGTTTGATTAGGTGAATGGGAGCGAGGGGATGGATAGAATTGTGTGAAAATTAGACAAAGAAGGCGTTGAAATGCATTTATCAACAAACTTTTTTATCACTTTTTGGGAAACGTTCCATTTTTGGTATACTTCGACACAGTTGTAAAGTTCGGGAAGCTGTGGGTTCAAATCTCACGATGGAAAGGGTTTTTCTTCTCGTCACATAGAAACAGTCGAATAATGAGTCACCAATTTCGGATTTATCTGAAGATAACTATTCAAATTGTGATCAGACTTTTTTTGGTAAACGTACAAAAACAGATTTATTTCTTATGATTTGATTGCTTTAAGGTTTGCTCACATTAAATTGCTCTCCTAAGATCGCTTTGAATTTAGCCAATATGCAGGAGTTCCCCAGAGTTGACAAAGGGGCCGAGCCTGGACCAGTACTGGGAAGCCTAGCTTTGTCGTACCTCTATAGGGCCATGCGAGGGCCAGGTCGCTTAACCCAGCCTTGGCCAGGCCTATGATAATCCAAGCTTGGGCCAGGACTGTCTGACCTAGCCTTGGCCATGCCATTGATTACTCATGCCATGCTTGGGCCAGGGCTGGATAACCCAACCGTGGCCGTACGATGGTGACCAAAGCATGGACCAGGGTTGGATAACCCAGTCCTGGCAATCGAGCCTGGCACACTCCATGCAACCAAGCCTGATCTAGTCCTGGCAGTTGAGCATGGCCCAGTCCTGGTAACCGAACCTGGTCCAGAACTGGCAACCAAACCTGGTCCAGAACTGGCAACCAAACCTGGTCCAGTCCTGGCAATCGAGCCTGGTCCAGTATTGGCAATCGAGCCAGGCCTAGGTCCAGGCCACTAAGCCTGACCCAGTCCTGGCAACCAAGCCTGGCACATCGTTATCATTCCAGACTCCAGACGCTGGGCTAAGTCTGGCTTACAAGCTTGGCCCAGAGATCTACTAGTTGGGCCAAGCCTGGACCAAGCTCGGTAATTTCCTCTATGGGATCATCGACTATAATTGTTTTTAAAATATCAACTTTGCTGAAATAACTCAGGTCTGGGGAGTACTAAAATCTTTGCGAAGAGCATATTTAGAAACCTAAATCACACTCTTGGTCAAAAAACCCACGGAGTCGCTGACTGACGAAATATTAAACCTCAACAGGGACCAGACGGGATTACACACCGGTCACTGTACCCTAAGGAAGCACATGCATACAATTGGTATATAGGGAGGAACCTATCTGTCGGTTGTGCATGGAAGAGGAGGAAACACATTATCTTCGAATGTGAAGCACTGTCTCATTGGAGATATAGACTCCTAGGACTAGAGTATCCAAGGCAGGATTTCTCCAAGAAGGACCTAGTGAAAAGACTGTTGAGCCTGATAAAAGCTACTGGTCCCTTCACATAAACGGTATGACCAAGAGCACAAAAAGCTTAAAGGCTGAGGTACCGAGGTCTCTAAGCCTCTGACTGGTGGTGCCGAACTAATTCAACCAATTAATCAATATGGAAATCGTCACCTCTTTTTAAAGGTATCGAAAAAATCTATTCAGTGATACTAACCTTGTTTGTGTTTATAGCAGTTCTGAAAAAAAGCAGAACTATTCAAGTGCTTTAAAAAGCGAAATGGAACGTGCTTTGGGTGATAAAGTAGCATCGATCCTAATACTTGGTGAAACTAGACAAAATATTCATGCAGCAGAACGCATTTTTAATAAGAGGTTTCCCGATCGCCCCGTTTCGAAGGAGCTTCTTCGTAAGTTGGAAACAATTGGTAGTATAAATAATGCATAAACACACAAACAATATTAGTATCATTGAAAAGATTTTTGTCGATACCTTTGAAAAGAGGTGTCGCTTGCAATGGGGTTCAATTTAAAATTATTGGTCAAAATCTTTGACGAATACTCATTAGTAAGTAACTTTGCAACCCTTAATATTCATTTTCCCAATTTCACTAGATGAAACTCGAGGTAGATCTCGAGTAATAAATATTTATGACTAGAAGTTACAGTACGTCTATTATTAACTTGTTCATCATTAAATCGGTCGATAATGACTTTAATAAGCTTAAGATTAAATTGCATTGATACGTTACTCAACGATATCAAAATCTCAACAGAGATGAAGATACTATTCAGTTGTCTACATAACGGTAATTAAAACAATTCATTAAATCCTATAATGACAACCAATTAATAATTATGAAGGCTTTTTAACAACCAATAATTATAATTAACTCGCAACGCTTCATCAAAGCGGGATAAAAATATCAACACGTTTGAACATTTATTTCAGCTGTATATATTTTTTTTCTTCATCGTGTGCTGTTTTTGTTTTGTGAAACAGAAATAGGAAGCCATTTATTAACTACAATAACGATGTTATCACCGTATTAATCATCATCTACGGAACAATTAATTTTTCTTGTCGATTCTAGAAACCTGGAAAAGAAAGGATTCAGGACCTTATCTAGCATTCGGTGTCATTGCTCTCGACAAAAAAAAAAGGGAATGAAATAGCTGTGGGTGTTTTTATTTTAACAGTTTTATTGGAACAATTTAATTCATCTGTGTCAAATGGAAGCAATTCATGCAATTTGGCTCCGAGAGAAGATAGGTCTGGGACTGGACAGGGCCTATAATATGG
Source organism: Lochmaea crataegi (assembly GCA_947563755.1). Taxonomy (NCBI): domain Eukaryota; kingdom Metazoa; phylum Arthropoda; class Insecta; order Coleoptera; family Chrysomelidae; genus Lochmaea; species Lochmaea crataegi. Next base: position 17,544,098 of record OX387433.1, read on the forward strand.
AGGAAAAAGATGGGAAAGAATACGTTATCAAAACAAACTGGAACACTAATGCATTTGAGAAAACTATTTCAACGAATTTGGCGCAATGTTTGATATGTTTATTTTTTTTTTAATCAACTAAAAACGCAAAAATAATGCAACTGCAATGCTAACAAGTACAACTGCAAAGCAAACCAGGTAAACCAAAATGAGTACCAGTGCTTCAACAATGGAAGAAATGATAAAAATGATGATCTTATGGAACGAAAACACTCCAAATGGATTGCAGAAGAAATGTTGCTGCCATTAAATTGGCGTGGAGAGGAGAAGAAGCTGCACGGAGTAAAATACTTCATTTCCGAACAGAAAAAAATATTGACGGCACTTTTACAGGTAGACTTGAATAAAATCCAATATTTTCGGAAACAGTTCTTGGTAGAGATGGAAACTTAACGATAGTAAGGAAAATAAAGCAAATCCTGTTTTATGTTCTATTGAACTGTATTATAAAATTTTAAGCTAAAAACATTTGAACTGATCGATTGTTTTTGACAGTTCATCAGTATTATAAAAATGCAGCAATGGTCCATGCCTATTGGTCCAAATAAACTCTATAAATAAAGGTCTGTTAGACAGCATAGTTCATTCCTGCTACACTTGTTTAGTAACATTCTTCGTAAGGATGTATAAAGGCCTTCGAATGAACCAATCCTTGTAGATTTTGCTAGAAGTCTGTATCTCTCCTGGTAATCCAGGTATTTAATGTTTGTTTGAAAGCAGATTCTGGTCCGAGCCTGCGACACTGTCCCTTGCAATAGAGTCTGACTTTTCATTGCCTCCAGAACCAGAATGTCCAGAGGTCCAGTCCAAAAACAAATTGTTAATTCTTCCAATCAAGGAGAGTCGTCTTTGACAGTTCTATACCAACTTCGAAGTTACACAGAAAAAGCTGAATGCTTTTAAAGCTGCTTGTTTGCCATAGAAATTTTTTGTTTTATGCGTGAAGTTGATTTCGTCCAATCTCTCCACACATTTCAATGGCGTAAATTTCGGTCTAAAATACAGTTGCAGATAATCATAAGCTAATTGATGTATCTGTTCTAGGTCGGCGACGGTATACACCAGAGACTAAGTTTCTGCTCTTAGTTGTTCTTTCTTTCGTAGACACCAGTAATCGTAATTAAGACCGTATATAGTACACGGAAGTTAAACACAACAATATCAAATAGAAGACAAAAATTTCATCTCATTTCATCTATCGATCACAACAAACCGCGTATCGATAGCGTTAATGTTCATCAAATGAGGCGAGGTTGAAAAAATATATATATATATATATATATTGGAATTTTGTGTGGCCGCCATTTTGAATTATTGAAATCTGAAAACACCAACGTTTTCAGGGGCCGGACTACTATATTTTCCTATATTATGAATTCGTTATCATTATTTTAATTATATTTGTCGCTTAAAAAGCCATTTTGCAAAATTTTTTTCGAGAATTCAGTGTTGAAAATTTTTGATTCCAAAATATTGCATTATGTCCTCTTATAGGGTATAAAATTCCCTACAATTTTGAAGTTTACAATTTTTTTGTGCGATCTAATCTAAAAAAGTTATAGACGGAAAACTGTTGCATTTCACGTGCTCCAAGCTATGCTTGCAAGCTGCGTTGCAAGCTTCAGCGGGATCATCTCAAGAATTTAGGAAAGTCTATACTAGATATACTTTCGTTTAAAACAATCAAATCCAGTTACCCAAATTTTACCATTCAATATTCTTACTTCCCCGGACTACGGGAACAAAACCCCAAAAAGTTCCCTTCCGCATATTGTCCGCAACATCCTTTATTTCGCTAAAACCACCCCCAAATCTTAGGTTACGTCGGTTTTCCTCAATTTTCTCGAAAACCGTTGTTCAAATCTAAAAAATGCTCGTTATCAAAATTGTTGCAAATTAAATTTTAAATCCAGAAATCATACGAAATAAATGCATAGGCTGGTGATGGCTTATAAGGAGATTGGGATACCGTGCCACTATTCTTTTTATAAATAGAAAAAATAAAAATTTTATTATTATAACAATAGCATATCCACAAAAATTTTAAAAATATATTCAAATGGTCTGTTTAAAAATTTCTGGCGTTTCTATATAATTTGCCCATGATCTAACTGCAGTGTTTGATGGATATGCTGAAAATGCTAGTAATACAAAGAGTCTTGAACGACAAAAACGAACATCGGCTACAATTGCATTCAATAAAAATATTCCAATACCCGATCAACAGAAGACATTATTTAGTAATTTAGTTAACAAGGATCGATTAATTTCTCCACTTGTCGAAAGATTTACTGCTGAGAATATTATTACCTTTATTGCTTTAGACGATGATGATTTACTGATCGTCATAACCGCTATCGATCTATCTAGTCACCATGACACTGTGGTTGTAGTTGGTCAGGATGTTGCTCTTGCCCCTCCTGCTACAGAGATTGTTGTTAAAACCTACCCAGGCAAATATAAAGAGCAGGATTTCCAGATCTTCCGATTTACAATCATTCCAATATCTTTAAGAATATTAAAGAATATGCGTTTAGTGGTTGTGATACCACTTCTGCTTTTTCCGGAAAAGGAAAATATCAAATAATAGGGTTATTAAACAAGAGAAGATATCTGGAAGAGGTTGTTAATATTTTCAACAATTCTCAATCTACGAGAAATGAAATTGAAAACGCTGGTGAGAAAATTAGTCTAGCTCTATATAAAAAAGCTAAACTATCGAAAACATCTTTGAATAGCTACCGATTCACGTCTTTTAATAGGTAAGTTGGTAACTCCAATCATGCTGTAATTTGAAATTGAAACAACATTCTTACCGGGTATTTCAACAAATTGAGTCTTGGTAAGGAAATAATATGGAATCAACACAGTGGGGTTGGAAAAAACTTGGCAACATTTTATCACCAATTTTTACTACTGAGGAGCCAGCACAAATTTCAATTCTGAAGCTGTAAAATGGGTTGCGGTAATCGATGTGGCTGTCGACGAAATGGGTTACGTTACTCAAATATGTGCTCCAACTATCATGGTCAGGGTTGCATAAATGCACCATAGGAAGAAATAATAAATGAAGAGGCTCGAACAAATTAGTGGACTAGGCCTATTGGGGCACCACTTGCAAAAAACGCGCCAGGAACTCTACTTCATGGGTGGTGCGGAAAGGGCTTCAATTGGCCACTGTTGAAGCAAAACTTCAATATTAGATTTAAATTATTTTATTTTCATAGGTAATATTTCTATACGATGGAATTATGTAAAAGTACTACAATTAAAATCATATTTTAAGAGCCTGCTAAAAAGTACCTCTAACTTTGAACGATTTTGGCGAGAAAACATTAAGGAATAGGTCAAAAATACCATGATTTTAAATAACTGGTTACGAGAAAATTGAGAAAAACCGGAAAAGTACGATTTGGGATGGTTCATAGGAAAATAATGGATGTTGCAGACAATATTCTGAAGGGAACACGATAGGTCTAGAAGGATGCCTATGGCTGCTGACTTCAAATTTGAGCTCAAAGTCTAAGTTATCATTCGACATATATATTCGGAGCTTTTGATTTTTTTTGAGATATTGTGCTACAAAGTTGGAAACATTGACAAAAACAGATCGCAAATTTGAAGCAAAAAATATATAAATTCTACTCCAGGATAACTTGTATTCAAAACCACTCTGAGATAATAAATAATTCCACTGAAGTAAGAACCCATTTTTTTATGAAAAAATCAAATTATTTAACCTGTTCGTGGAAAATATGTAAATTCACCTTCATTTATTCAGAACGTTGTAAAATTACCTTCATTTGCCAAGAAACAAACAAAAAGAATTTCAAGATAGATAAAAAAATATTTATTTAGATTTCTTCACAAATATTTATCTACCAGAAAATTAATAACTTGAATTTACTGAGGTTGTTTCGTCATTCTGAGTTTTCAATTTATTGACTTATAAATGTATTCCTTTATATTCGTAAATAATGGTTTCCGTAGTATTAATTTCACGCTACTCATCACTTACGACCTAATTGTCCCATTTAAACAAAGAACTTTACCTATTTTAACGAAGCCAATGTAAATATGTACCTTCATTTTAAAACAGTGCACACCGGAAATAAATAATTCAAACTCATAGTGTTCCATTCATGGTCTAGCAAAGTCTAATTAACTCTAGCGACCTAATGTAAAAACATTCAAGTTTAAATCAATCCCATCTCTCCGTATTCGTTTGTTCTTCCAAAATTAATCAGATCTCGATCACATTTTTCTACTAGTTTATTCGTTCAGCCGTTAAGGAGCACCTGCATAGCATTGAAACCCGATTTAAAATAATTCAACAATTTTTTCATTATACTTCTTTTTCAAACTTCAACAAACACTGAGTTATTATCGAACAACAATTGCATCTTCAGGATTTAATTACAGAACTTGATATATATCGATGAAAATGTTATTTGTGAAACCGGCAGAGTAATATAAATATGTTATATTTCCCCTGGTGGAGTTTGTTATTTATTGATTTTATTTGATAAATATTGAAATAAACCAACACAAACAATTCTTTCATTTGTTGAGAGCCTCATTTTTTCCTCCTTCTTCTTCGTAAGGGCCACTTGTATAAACTGTGGTTACCATTTTGGTTAGTTTTCACGTGAACTCGCGACATTTTATTCCATAAAACACAAAAAGTTACACAAATTCTAATGTCACGACCATTGAGGCTAGATAAGGAGATAAAACTCAAATTGACAAAACATGCCTTCTAAATCGTCTATATAAGCAGTTTGTTTGTTTGTTTTCCAATACACCATTCCAGAACACCTGACTTTGACAGGTCGGCCATATTGTTCTGGAGAACAACCGATCCGTTGGAATTGACATGTGCTGTAAGTCAATTGGTTGTCAGATTTTATTTAAATAATAAAAACTTCTCAAATAACACATGGCGCAGTCAGTAAACTGTCTCTGAATTGAATTAAGTAATAATTAAAATGTCAGACGACGAAAACAGCAATCAACAGAGGAGTTATGTGATTCCAACTAAAGTCGAAGGCAACAGATTCGGGTGCAAACCCATATTTTTAAATATAATACCTAACTCTATTGCAACTTTTTTCCGTTTTCTTCTTTCAAATCTCTCATATATCTTGAAGCTGCAGACTCATCTGGTTTCTCACTAGTGGTGTAGCCCATATTTTGGGTAGGAATCCAGTCAGGTTGCATGTTTTTCTCTAAGGTACTAGCTAACCTTCGAATAAAATAACGAGAACACACACGCCAAGTTTTCTCACCAATCCAAGCATCGCGCCGTTGCACAGAGAGATCAATTAAAAAGTCACCTCGCTACCTTATTTCTTGCTCCCGGCATTGCACACTTATACACTCTACAAAACGATGGCATTTTAGATGATTTTAAGAACTTTCTACTAATTAAAGTCTAACTATCATCCGTTGTTTACCAGTAAAAAATGAAAACCAAATAGAATATGACATGGGCCCTCCAGAACAATATGGCCGACCTGTCAGTGAAGTCATTCTGGAATGATCTATACTATACCATCCAAAAACAGTTACCTTAGTTTTCATAAATGACAGTAGCTAAATGGTAAACATTACTTATAATAGTGAATAATGAAAACTCAAAGTTAACTAAAAGTTGAAAATGGGCGGGGTGTTCAAAATGATTGCAATAATGGTTGGTAGTTTAGCTGATTTAAAACGAAGGCGTGAATTGAAAATCAGAGTGTTTTCAGATACCAAAGGCGAAAGAAGATAAATAAAGTAGTGTTAGATAACCTCACAATTTTTTTTGATTTCTAACCTCACTTACCTCATATACTGTCAAATGGACTAGCAACCAATAAAACACCATGAACTCAAAGTGTATGAAAGACTTATGATTCGCTCTTATTGTTCTATAGTCAGATGATTTTGGTATTGGATTTAATCTGGCATCCTCTACCATGGAATAAATGGAGCCAGATCTCCTTATACAGTCTCCATGGTCACGTGAAAACGAACCTTAAAGATCGAAACACACCTATGAGCATCTCATAGGAACAACGACTGATAATCACCGTCGAGTGGTCAACTCGACGGTTGTGTATGGGCTCACTTAACGCATCGACACGGGATCAGCACCGCCGCGATAGTCCTGTCATTGAAAAGACTTGACTAGTTGATACAGATATTTTGAATTGTCCAAGAACAATTTGAGTTACTCCATCCAGTACTCTTTCATTTGCTACATCACCTGTTTTTCTAAATTTCGCGACTAAATCATGGGAGTGCATTATCTTCTACAAATTCGAAAACCAGTGTAGGCTTGCGGCATACTGCTTTGGGGCTGTATCAGATAAAATAACAGAAACGTTATACAACGCATCCAAAACAAAGTACTTAAGAACCCTTGGGTATTGCCGGAATATTAACGTTCATTTGAGGTAGACACGACTTGTCAGACGATTACCGATTTTGTCAAATAAGAAAAACTCTTGAGCCACGTGAATGTTGAGGCCCTACAGCTCCTTGACAACATCAACCAGATGAGGAGACTCAAAAGAAAGAAGCCATATGAGTTAGTGTTAGTGTAAAGTAATACTTAAGTGTGGATTTACACAATACCGTAGTGTTTATTTATAGTCCAGGCAACGAAGACCAAAAAATACCAAATAGTGGAAATAATTCATGTAGAAGCCAATTTTGGCACACTTGTAGGAGAAGGTGTCCTTAACAACATACTTAAAGTACTGAAGGGTGAGTGTGAAGCTTATGGTGGTGGGGGTCTGTAAAGGTCCCTTTTTTCAGTTGCAAAGATTCATTGGCAACAAATTTGGTGACATGAAGCATTCTAAAAAGAATGTGGTTTTGTCAATAGTACAATTAAAATCATAGGTGAGAAAGTTACTATTAACCCTCTGACAATTTTCCAACGAAATGTCATAGTCGAAAAGAACGATAGCGATGTAGCAGAGCTTTTGGCATATGAATCAACTCCATACCCCTTGGCTCTATTCAGCGAAGGCGGAATGCGAAAAGGAAAAAAATCAATCCTCTAGGATGTTTTGCCAACAGAGGACAACGCAACTCTCGATCTCACAAAGAGCACCGTTGTCGTAGATGGCGGTTTTCTTCTCCGCCGCATGAAGTGGAAACAGTCCTCCGACATTTCATCAATTTGCCATCAGTACAGAAACATTACGGTGAAAATTGTATGGTGGTTTTTGATGGTTATAGTGATGTCGACAGCATAAAACGAGCGGAGCAGAAGCGAAGAGGGATCACAAAAACTTCTGTTGACATCAACTTTCATGAAAGCACGGCCATTACAGTTCAACAAGAGCATTTTCTTACTAACGAATGGAACAAAACAAGGCTGATTCACTTGCTCAGTGAGAAAATGACAGCAGCCGGGATTGAAATAACTGTTTCTACAGGGGATGCTGACGGCACTATTGTGAGGTGCGGGTTGGATAAAGCTGCGGTACATCCAACTGTAGTAATAGTTGGGGAAGATGTGGACTTGATAGTTCTCCTCATTGGATTGGCACCAGGCCGTGGGAATGTGGAGACCAAGATCTTCACAGTAAATCCTGGCCTTAGTCAAGAGATTTCAGCAATATTCAAGGTTCCCTCAGCATCACCTGAGGATATTGAACAGGCTGGCGAGAAGCTTTTTTTGGCTGTATACAAAGCGCCTGCTCATCAAGACAACCTGAACGAACATCGATACTGGGCATTTTTGAAAGCGTCAACGACGCCCAAATCAGACATAGCCACTCTTCCTCCAACCAGAGGAGCTTCAAAGCAACTTTCGCGCAGAGTATATCTACAGGTAAATTCATTTACATGCTTTAAATACCTACATTTTATGTAGATTAATTTAGTATATAAACATTTTTTCGCTAGAGGCAGTATTTTTCGAGTTATTAACAAAAAACTGAAAAAAAGGAACATTTAGAGACCCCCCCACCCCTCAGTACTTTCAGTATGTTGTTAAGAACACCTTCCCCTACAAGTGTGCCAAAATTGCCCATCCCAAATATGTTACTCATGTACTCCGAATACGATCCTGTAAAAGGTTATTTTCGAATACGAAGAGATGAAACAGTTCTTTAAAAATAATGGCTTGTCGAACAATAATTGATAAATACGTATTTCGAACTCTCCATTATATGAAGAAACCAGAAATATTGAACTACAAAGAAAAGCCCAGAGAAAATTGATTCATTAACCAGTTGAGAATGTACCTTTTAATACCTTCACTTCATTCTCAGATGAGTATACCAGAGTTTGAAATACGAACAAACGTAGTAAGGAAGAATAAAATACCTATGAACGAATGAAATCATTTTTCAGTTTGAGAAAAATATACAGTAATTGTTTCGTTAGTGATTTGCTGTTAATTTGAAACAAAATAGGCAAAAAGTTACTGCACCTTGGAAAAATATTCCTTAACAACCATCGGAAAACGCTATAGAAAGTCTATTAAAACAACGCAATATACCAAACTTAAACTGAAGTTCTGTATAGTAAAGTCATTTGGTATTTTTAACTGGGAAGTTTTCTGGCAGTTTAGAAAAATTTATATATTTTGACGTGCTCTTCCCATAATTCTACTTCACCAGAAGCAATCTTCTATAGATATAAATTTGTTCCTCACAATCCGCGGTGGAATTATGAGTTTCGTTATCAACTTCTTCATCAATTTAATCACAAGTTTACTCGAGATCAGTCTCCGTGGCTCCCTCTTCATCGCTATCATGTGATGAAACTTGCAAATTTTCACAGGTATCATTGATATCGTGCATTTAACTAAGCACTTCAACACTCCCCAACACTGCATCTTGTTTAACTCCATACAACTGCAGAACTGGTTGAACAAATGTTGTCCTGTTGCTCCTGCTGTAGGTGAAGCATGATAATTGTAACCGTAACAATACAATGCAAGAAGGAAGCATTCTCCAACTTTAGCAATATTATCTGGATCAGCATTTGGGTTTTTCAATACCTGGATTACCTCGCGAATAAATCTGGTGTTATCGGAGTAACTAGAAAATTTTATTTTCCCTTTAAAACGTGCTATTAAATCTTCCAATACAGAGATGACCGATGTGGCGTGGACTACCGCCAATCCGTCCTTGTTTAAAGCACAATTCATATAAAACGGACGTCGGGCAAGGACGTAGTGCGGACAAAATGCGAGACAATTTTTAATTCAATGTTCACTTTTTAGTTAGGAAAATGAAAATTTTATTTCTTATTGAAAATTAATTTTTCGCTGTTATTACAGCACACTTCCACCATGGGCGTCAATGCAAGCCTGTATTCGAGCTTTGATACTGCTAACAAGGCGATCAATTGCTTCCTGTGGCATATTCTCCAATTCTTCTCTTGCAGCAACTGCTAGTTCCTGGTGCGTTCTGGGAGGATTTCTTCGAGCGTGAACAGCTCTGCTGTCCCAGGCATGTTTAATTGGGTTCATGTCTGGCGATATCGCAGACCACTCCAAACGTCGAGTTCCTTGTGACTCAAGATTGACATTAACTGCTCGAGTCCTATGTGGGCGGGCATTGTCATCCATAAACACAAAATCTTCACCCTCACTCACACATGAGGTTCTAAAACCTGTGTGATGTACTTTTGTCCTGTCATAGTCCCGTCAATGAGCACCAATTCCGTACGATCACCTGCCTTAATGCCTGCCCAAAACATAGCACTGCCACCAACGAAAGGAAGTGTGGGGCGGACATGGGCTAATTGTGCAGCTCTTGTTGGCTCTCGCCAAACACGAATTCGCCGCCTAGCGCAGAATTCCAAAACTGTATAGGGAGCTCTATGTGTTCTTGAGACCACTGGAGGCGGTACAAAACATGTCGATGTTGTAGCTGGAGGACGATACCTCAAACCTGAAGCAAATAATTGTCTTCTGATTGTAGCCAACGATATTCTGAATCCTGTAGCGTGTCTCAACTCTCTTTGGAGGGCTGGTATAGACATACAGGGATTTTTCCGAATAGTAATCCTTATGGATCTATTCTGCTATCCCTCTCAAGGGTGATTCGACTCCAAGTTTATGTCGCACAAGGATAACAGAAAGGTTGCTAATATTGAGGGCGCCACTACCTTTTTGACGTCGATAAAAAGTACTAACCAACTAAGGCGGAAAAGGTAGAAACGCCTTGTAGAATTTAAATTAAAAAAAATACTTAAAAAAAACAGAAAATTTTACCCCGGGCGATATCTCCCTCAACTCTTATAGTTGAGGATTTAGAAAAAGATAAAAAAATTAGATTTTAAAACAAATTTATATTTATTCTTCTGCCACAGAAAATGGAACAAATGTGAAGACTTGTACTTTTATAGGTAGGTACTTAGCTTATGAAGTGGTTGTTTCCGGAAAAGGTAAGTAGATCTTGCCTCTACGAAGTCTTAAGAAGATGGAGACTAGATCTCGAAGAAGATAGGCAGATAGAGTCTAGGTCTTGGGGCTGTGCTTACCACAGCAAAATTAATTAGATAGGAAAGGTATAAAAGCGATAAAAAATGGAGGTCTTTCCTCGAAGAGAGTCGATAGCGGAAAGGGCTGTCCCTCGTGGCGTTGAGCAAATTGAAGCGACCGTTGGCAGACGTCAATTGTCTTATGGTCAGGGTTGAAGATTGGGGTGGCAAATGAGACGACTAGCAGTAATTAAAAGGATTTATTCTATAAAATCGAAACTACTACTACTACAGGGTATGTTGTTTTTTATGCTAGTGGACCAATAAACTGGTGTTGCAGAAAACAACCCATAGTAGCATTGAGCTCGACTGAAGCTGAATTTATAGCAGCCGCTGAATGTGTTAAAAAATTATTGTTTTTGAAGGTACTACTAGAAAGTTTGATTTTTCAAGACTCAAATGTCATTTTAAATATTGACAATCAAAGTGCAATAAGTATAAAAAAAACCAAGATGCCATTCAGTGTGTTTTTCATTGAAATTGCAGTAATTTTGGTATTGCAGTCTCTAAAAATTAAAATCACATCTCTTTTCGTGCAACCACGGGGCAAATTTTTTTTTATTGTTTTCCATTTCCGAAAAGTTTTTACACATATTCTTGGAGCACTTAATAAGCACTTAATTTCTACGTTTTTTCGATGGAACAAAAGTTAGATTTTGATCGAAGACCAGTCAGATTTTGGACGGTAACTTGTAGTCAGGATGGAGCGCTGGTGTTGTACAGCGACAGATCCAAAACTGACAGAGGCACAGGAGCTGGAGCTTATGGTGGTATCCCAATGAGCAGCGATAACGCGTCCTTGGTGTAGTCCAGGTAGAAATCTACAATATTGACACGTGTTTGCAAATGAACAATGGAATAGGGTATCGAGGTCAAAATTTCCCCAATTCATCTGACAGTGGAACAGTTGAAATCTTTAGCATGCCTCCAGGGACCGTATGACTGAGGGAGTAGAACTTCAACAAAAAAACACATATTTTGTCTTCATTTCTTTTGTTCACTTCGTAATTGTAGTGACGAGGACAAAATATCTGTTACCTCGGGAATCTTCACTCCCTCAGTCAATAATCAGATCTGGTCTGGGACTGCCTGAAAAACTCTTAACCATGGCGGCTAATGAAAATAAGGTAACTACTATACAGGAATGTATAGTAGTATGAAACGGCAGATACACTACCAAAAAAATGGTCTTAAATGGAATTCACAGGTCCCTTACTAGTATTTGGTATGTTAAAAAAAATTGACCTACGGAAGAATATATCTCGGGGGATTAAAGCAAAACATCAGATGTAGTGTTATTGCACGGGAAAAATTATTTAAAAAAATTCTACTTTGGACAAAAGACGACGGTAAATTAAAATTTAAAGTTTCTGTATACGTATCGTTAAGTTTGAAGTAAACAAAAGCTACTCTGACACTCCACTCAGCGGGCAGAAAACGACTGTCGGGTCTTCTAATTATTATATAAAAACATACTTTTTACACGTACAATATCCTTCCAAACAGTTTCTGTACTAATTTCCACCCCTCGAGCATTTTTTACTAATCTAGGATCTTTCATTAGTGCCAAAAATGAATAATTGGTTATTGTAATAGGAAGCACGTTTGTCAGTTACTGTTGGTTTACAAGCAACATTTCCAGTTTCATGTCAATTTGCGTCACAGTTGATGTTGTTACATCTGCAATATTCATTAATCCACTTAATCGAACATGTATAATCAATTTTCCAACAACGCTATGATTGAATATTTAGGCACATTTAAGTCGTATCTTCTTACCTAAAAATACCATAAATAAAATGTAATATTTCGTTAACGAGTGGGAAATATAATTGATGTGACCGTTGATGAAAATGACAACGAATTTTATCGATTTAGTGCACTGGAATTCTATAGGATGACTGGTTCTCTCGCATAAATAATAACTGTATTTCGTTAACAATTCAATAAACTTTAATAAACTTTAACGTCGAAAATACATACAGATGGAACGATGAATATAGACAGGCCTTTCAGTATGAAATTGTAATTATTAGAATGATCTTACTCTTTCCTTTGTGGTTTTAAAGCACTATTCACTTAAAAATAACTTTGCTTCGGGTTGAATTTAACTTTATAGAAAAATGCATTTATTATGCAGGAAATAGAGGAATTAAATTAATTACTACGAAAATTGACCCATTTGGTCTGAAAATATCGGTTTTACACCGGTAAAGAAGTGGTAGGTCCTAGCTGGGAGACCGATCGGGTTGGAAACTCAACATCGTAAACCTCGTAAAAATCAGGGAGATAAGACATTTAGGTGCGAAGTGTGGGTTTGATCACACCTACTTCAAATGCCGAAGAACAATAGTAAATATTGCAAGGCGCCGGTCAGTCGCCAGAGAAAGAAAACAAATCGCGATTTTCAACTAAGGTACAAGTACTTTGGAGGCAGTGGCGCGCCGGTAGGAATTTCGAATGGAAATAAAAGGACTAAAATATAACTGTATATGAATATACATTACATACAAAAATTGTTGAACGTATGGTTTTAACAATAATAAACAAATTTTGACTTTATTGTTTGGACCCTTACTTCGTGAAATCCACTAATATTAATTTTTTTAATGAAACTAACTGTTTCTAATTATTTCCACTATTTAATGAAAAAATTAACGAAAATTGTAAAATATTTAAAATTATTTCGATTTTGCATATCATCGTCAGAATGACAGAAGTTAATATTTTGGTTAGACCAAATAGTGAGTGACCTATCTTGTGGTTGACTTAATATATATGAATAGAAAAAAGAAGAAGATATAATATTACAAATTTTAAAGCTAGGGGCTAAAATATTTACCATCAACTAGGCATCTCATAAAGTGTAACTTCTGTCATTCTGACGATGATAAGTCAATAATTATCAATAATATTTTAGAATTTTTATTAAATAGAGATATTAATTAGAAACAGTTGGTTTGATTTAAAAAAGTGAACAAATTTCAATAAAAATATCCGTCCCAGTTATTCGCACGGGTTATTATTTTGTAGACCTCCCATTAATCAGTGTTTATATGCTAGAACATAAATCTCGCACAGGTTAGGTAAATCCATGACACGATCCGTTTGAGAAGACCCAGTAGATCGTGAGGTAATGCTATATTCACCTTGCAATTATTTACTGACATTTTTTTATCTCTGGACTCGGAAATTTATCTTTCAGCCTGAGGGAAACGGGAAAGTCATGACTTAGACTAAAAATAAGAAAAATACGAAGAGAATAGACTGCAAAGGGTCAAAGGATGGCGTACTGGCAAAGAGGAATTTTTTTATAATTTTTTTGAGGTGAACAAACTTCACCAAAGCACAGAAGGTAATTATATTATGCAAATAATTATTTTAAAAATGAAATTATATCTTTATGTTCGCAAATTATATCCGAGCGGTGTAGACGATTAAAAAACCTGTTAAAAATACCAATTTACAACGTACTTTTAATTACCAGGAATTTAATAATGAATCTCTTAATTCAGCTTAAATAAAACAAACTGAAGTCTACTAGAATTTTGGTTTGTTTAATCCTCTCGAGAGAGAGGGTAGAAATAAAAGCTGTAATTTTACAAATTCATTCGTAAAATAATATTCTAGTCATTGGCGAATTAATAAACGTTTCGGTTTTTTTATTATGTCATTAAGAACCGGTTGTTCAATTGGAAATAATCCAGCGACATCGATTGAACCAGGTTTACCAGCTTTGTTTCAGTTTAAGACTTTTCAAGTTTGTAAGAATCGGAGTATCGTTTTAAAAAAGCAATCCAGCGACTTAATTTTTTTTCCTAATCAACAACGTGCTTCGTAGCATTGAGTAATAACTCCATAAACTTGAAGACTTTTTCCTCATTGATTGTTCTTTAAAATAGGCTAAACGTACCTTGACCTTGAACAACTGGCCTTTATAGTGTGTAGCAGATCCTCAAATGTGTAAGATTTAACACAAGACCATAACCAAACTGGGTCTGAACGCCATTAACTGGTATACAGATGGCTCCAGAACAACAGAAGGGACTGTGATAGGATACGGGATTTAAGAATTAGAGAAAAACCCCAAGCGACTTTCAACTGTAATTTCACGCCAAAGGAAAGTCTGCTCAGTTCAATATTGATAAAAAACAGAGTGCTAAAATCGCATAGGTATGCCTAGAAAACGTGAACCAGTCAAGAGCAACATCGTCATCCTACTATGGATTACACGAGGTACTAGAATTTAAAAAAACGAAAAAGCAGATGAACTAACAAAGTGATTGAAATAACTCTTTGGGGTACCTTCGGACCATTCGTTACTTGCGAAACACATGGCACTATAGGATCCAAGGGAACAGCACCTGGGACACTATCTACTGGATTGAAGAGAAATAACTAAAGCCTTCGGGTGTCCCGAACTTTCTACAAGAAATGGGACATGTGGTGAGCACGTGTCATTTTCTATTCTCAAGTAAATAAATATTCTTTTTTTTATTTATAAATAATTTTTTCCTTTTTTCAACTTTCTAGAACCGAGTAGGAACATAATAAAAAGCGAAGTGGTGCATTTGATGTTGATTGACGTCATAGTAGATGCTGAACGATAGATGGATAGATTTATAGACAGCTATAGCGCGGAAATATATTCTATGATTTGAGTGACAATCCATTAAAATGTTTCATATCTCCAAAGAATCGTTTCAATACAGAATAAATATAACAATAGAAATTCTATAAAACTGTTTTTTATTTACCTTTTTTTGTTCTTACTGTGACAGCCCCCCATTACATTTACAATGAAGATTCAAACTAACAGAAAGTAAATCAGCAGACAAATTTATATATACACTGTGTTCATTTGAAAAGGACCCACTTTTAATATTTC
This sequence comes from Lochmaea crataegi, assembly GCA_947563755.1. Classification (NCBI taxonomy): domain Eukaryota; kingdom Metazoa; phylum Arthropoda; class Insecta; order Coleoptera; family Chrysomelidae; genus Lochmaea; species Lochmaea crataegi. The sequence goes on from OX387433.1 coordinate 17,559,522, forward strand.
AAAAATGCGACATATTAGAAAGAAATGCCGAAACAAGTCAACTTTTAACTTGAGGGGGACTCTTTTTGGCGCTTATGTCATAAACGACAGATTCACCCCTACCTTCTGGAGATACCCCTTGAATTTTTTCAAATGACATTAGTTATCAAGTCATACCTCATTTAAAAGGTCTGGTGAATCTCTATCCAATCATTTTGTTTTGCCTTTGATACTAGCCTTTCATTGTTATTTAATCGTTAAAAATGGCTCTCTTTCAACTTTTATTGCCTGAATGTTAACGGTGGTCACTTTGGACACATGATTCACTAATAGTTATTTCTTGTTAACAGTTGTCTTTTCACTATTTGTAAATTTTTTATTCTTTAAAGAGTCTTTCTGTCATAACATAAGACGGGGGGATACGAAAAGTTGAAAGAGACCCGTCAGTATCTCCATTTTCTGTAGGAGATACTGCTTTAAAGACTTGTACAAGGTAGTTACTGCCTTTGAACTAAGGAATACCTAATAACAAGTTGAGTTACTGCAATTTTTATAGTCTACCAGACCAATGGATGAACGCTTACTGCTCTCTAGCTTTGTAAGGTATACTTATAATCGTATAAGGAACCTATAGAAAGAGGAAATTCGAAAATGGTAAAAATTGGAGATACTGCCTTCTTGCTTAGGACGGCAGTATAGATGGAAACTATATCGAGAATTATTTGGTGTAGAGCGTTCCACATTGACAAAAGGGACTTGTTAAGTCATTGAAAAATGAGTCCCAATCTAATAGAGATAGTTGATCATTAACATTAGAAAAGTCAGTGATTAAACTGTATAAGGGTTATTATAACTGTATGGTCTGATTTACCAATCGGAGAGTTAACTTCAAGGGAAGAAATCAACTGTTCATCGTAGTTAGGACGAGATCGAAAGTTGAGGGTTGGTTGTAAATTCTGATGAAACAATTAATTTATTCTAATAGACTATTTTGGATTTTTCTGTTATTTTATTGACGACCGAAATAAAAATATTAGATTGACGGTTGAAAGAAATTAAAATGGGGAGAAAACGTTTTTGAACATATCCAATAAGACATACTTAAATTTATGTTACAGTTATTTAGATCTCCAGTTTATATTTAATCGACAATTATTTGATCTGGTAGTTAATAATCGAGATCCCCTATTATGAGATACGTCATGTCAGTGGAATATTAGGTATGTATAACTGATTAGGATTACATATCACCAATCCCACTAATTAGATTACAATAATACGTGTTTCAGATTATTACAATACACCACTTTTCATAATCTAATGCCTTAACAAAAATTTCTCCAGATATATTTTTGTCCAAACTTACGTTAATATATTTATTTTTCGTCGACCTTTAAAAACAATGACATTTTACGTACTAATTTCTGAATGAAAAATCGACAATTTTTTAAGGCAAGTATTTTTCGTCCTCAGACACTAGCATTTTTGAAAAAACAAGGCGTTGGGGACAAAGTATTTAGTCGAGATAAAATAAATATTGTTACGCGAGCTACTGCATTAATATGCTCACTTAGTGCCCCCAGTGAAGTCCCCGTATGTGACGACTATGGCTCCTTCGCCCAATTTTCGAGAAGCATCCAAAATACGAAACATCGAGAATATCCAGTGCACCCGCCAGAACGTCCAGAGATTTCTAGAATTACGGCGCGCGAGTATAAATAGGCCACGAGCATCGCTGCAGGCAATTAGTCAATCAGTCAGTGTTGATACCGAAGGAAAGTAATCGAGCCTCGATAAAGGGTTTATTAAGTGACTCTCATATAAATTATAATTAGTTTGTTTAGTGTATTACATAAATTATTAAATAAGAACTGAATTACATATAAATCTGTAAATATAAATTAATTGTAAATATAAATTAATTGTAAATATAAATTAGAATAAACGTTACAAAATATTTCTTCTTCATGCCCCAGATGAAACTTATCTTTTACACAGCGGACGAAAAGTACTTGCTTTCAGAAATAGTCGATTTTTCATTCGGAAATTAGTAATTTTTTGTGAAGGTCGACGAAAAAATGTAATATGCCCCTCGGCGAAAAACTTTCCAGTGTCTCGCCTGCTATCAATTTTCAGGCTTGACTATAATAGACAGCTTTTCGTCCTTGGTACATAAATTACTTTTTTGTAGTAAAACATTTTATTATTTCGGGATGTTAAGCATCAAGCTAATATTTCGTAAGTGGCTTCGTTTTGAGGAGACGCCCAACTTTTTTATTTACGTAGCTAAATTTTCTAGAAGTCGATTTGGATGGTTACTCAAAGTTTACGAGCATCAGGTTGTTTTAAAGTTATAAATTCCAGGATAATTATGTAATAACCACAAAACAAGGAATGATCGATGAGTGCCCCACCCCCAATTATATTAAAATTACACTGGGGTAGGTTTTTATACAGGGTGTTCAACTTCAAATTTTGGCCCCATCTATTTTTAGGTAATATTAATAAGTGACAAATGGGATATTCAAGAATAAAATTAGATTTAGATTAACAGAAAAAAAGGAAAAAACAAAAATTCCCTAAAACTATGCAACTTATAATGCAGATACGTCACTAGTTTAAATGTGAAGTTGTCGATAGTCTTCCTTTGCTGTTCCATGTTTCAGCTTCTTCTTTTTTTCCTTCATTGGGATGTTTGAGCTTGTTCGGGACAGAAATATTGACATCTGACATCTATCACTCTGTTGTTTACATTGTTCAATTTGAATTTGAAGCATTTTATTAATAAAACCTAAACTTCTTCTTCAATTTGGGTAACTACACCCTCTCTTCTGATTCTTTTGTTCCATGTCAAAATATGTGACTAAATTAAATTTATACTAGTGACGTCAAAATCTAAAAGGCGGATTTTAAGAAATTTTTAAAATGTACTCTCTGTATATTCAAAGAAAATAATTTTATTAGCATTTTACATCATCATCACTTGTGTACTTTTATTTGAATTTGAATTCTTTATTAAGAAATTTTATTTTTGTACTCGGTTTCTTTTTTCAGTGTTGTTGGAGAGTTCAGATTTTAATGACGAAGCAACAACCTTAAATTTTATTAAAAAAGCAATCCCAGCATAAGTTAAATACGGCCGATTAAACAAATGAAATGTAAGACAACTGGGATTTTTTTTAAAAATATTTTTAGACGCAAAATACAATTTTCAACCTGATGCTCCCGATTCTAACATAAAAATCTATCAAAGGAGTTTCCAGTTCAAAGGAAAATTCAAGTATGATGCTTTTATTTATTGAACCAGCTTCTACCACGTCGACTTCTCAAGTTTTAACAGTTATTGACTTTTATTTACATTTTTTATAGACAAAAAAAACAGGAGCAGAGAACAAAGGAAGTACGTTGAATTTGATCAAAACTGAAATAAAAATTGCTAGAATAACTCAGATAAGTTTTCATGTAAGCAACGTGTACGAGATATAAATTATTTTCTAGAAACTGTGCTAAAAAGTGCTGTATTTTTGATGAAAACTTGAAAAACTACTTTATAATAAAACTACTGGGTGTCCCAAAAATTTCTGATCCTTTTTAACTGCAAAAATCTCGGAACTCAGAAACGATAGGGAGGTGCGGTTTTAGATTCACAATTCCTTTCTATATAAAGAAATGTTTAATGAGTGAAATCTTATATAGGTCGTTTTAAAAAAATAGTATGCAAATATCGTCTATTTCTTTAATGGAACACCCTATATATTCTTATTCTATCTGATAGCTGAACTCTTCCCCGTTCCGAAAATGTATAATTTGTTGAAGTTTAGATGGAAAATGAGTAAGTTATTTGGTTTTTAATGATGATAAAATTTGCCCGCTAACTAATACCTACGATTAAAAAAAGGTTATACCGAATGTTTTCGAAAGAAGCACGACTTAGTTAAAATGGGTTAAAAGTTCTGGGACACCCGGTACTTATTATGTGTAGTACTATTATGATAAGCTTTTTTGATATTACGGTAGTTGTAGTGCGATAGGCATTGTGTCAGAAAATTTGAAATGTTCGTATACTTAATGAGGATATTATGATACAATCAGTGGCGGCTCGTGGTTAATTTGATAGGGGGGTCATAAGTGATGTGGCCAAAATCTTAAAATACGGAAAGCCACTGACCAGCCTCCCGGAGGCCTATCCTATTATTTGAAAAACCACTCCCAATTTCTGCCCAGAAGTCGTTAAAATCGTTAAAAAATCGAAATTTGTGGAGTTCCTTTCCAAAGCCCCAGAGGCATAAATTTTTTTTGCCACGCTTGTTTTATATAAAAATAATGCTCTCTTAAAAAAAACAACCACATTTTATTCATTTCTATACATATTAAATATGACATACTTAAATTATATGATAATTAGTCTAAATCTTTTTAAAATTTAAGTGAAGCCTATTTGCAACAACTTATTACGTCAAAACACAGCTCATTATTCTCATTATTTCGCTTCAAATGCTCTCCTTTAAATCAAAATATAGCGCGGCCTGCCAACCCCTCTACTCATCAGCCGACGTAAGTCGATTAATCGTCGATATTAAACCGGGCTTTTGACCCATCACATGTAAACTTCGGGCGTGTTTCTCTCACGCCGCGAATATCGTCAGCGCTCGGCAAATTCCGTTCCCATATAACACCTTGAGGTCAACGGTGGACTCCAGCCCGCTTTCCAATTTTGGTTAACGCCGAGTTCTTGATGCTTGATGCGGAATAACGTTTACACGGAGGTCTTGAAAAACGTTTATACGGGGGTCTTAAAACGTTTTAGGTAAATTTTATTTAAGAGGAATACTATACTATATATGTGTAGAGGGTATATTTTATTGTTGTCCGTCTGTAACTCGATACAAATAATTGAAGTTCGTATCATTAACATGGAGAGCAGTGAAGAGTTTGTTTTTTTAACCAGTTTTTATATTCTGGAGAAAAAACTAACCGTCAGCCGAGAAATCGACCTCAAATATCTTGCACCACTGGACCCAAGTATAGGAGTAAAATTTGAGCGGTAGATTCAAACGGGCAGAGAGTAAACAAGAGCGACGTTGTCGGATTGAAACTTTTGGGTACTGTTGATAGTATTTTTTGTGTATGAGAATAATATGATTATGGGTATACTCTGTGATGAAAGTTATGGCGCATTATGCTACATGCACCTCTACCGTTACCATGGATATAAACAAAAACTTTTCGACGGTGACAACCACTTTAAAAGTGACAGTTTGTTACACTATTTTTCAGGGATATACACACTCACCGGCAGAATTAACCGCCCACCTAATGTTTTATTATTTAGTTGGAGATATTTGTAATTTTGATTTTTTTTACTTTTTAATGTCTGAGTACATCTTGAAAAAGCAAACAAATACCAATCAAATGAAAGTTTTTGTTTAATTTTAGAAAATAAAAGAAAAACAGTTTTTGAAAATTTTGAACTTTTTGAATAAGATGAGCAAGACATGAAATTTATCGACAAAAAAAAAGGTGAGCGGTCGTCGGACCGCCGACAGAAGCTTGCTTCTTACACACAATAGAATGACCATTTTTCGTAAATTATTCACCATTTTTCAAAAAATTTGACAATTTTTGACCATTTTTGACAGTTTTTGACCATTTTTCAAAATTTTTAACATATTTTGCAATTATTGACCATTTTTTCAAAATTTTGACAATTTTTTCAAAATTTAATAATTATTGACCATTTTTGACAATTATTGACTAATTTTGACAGTTTTGACAGTTATTGATCATTTTTGACAATTTTTCAAAAATTTTGACCATTTTAGATCATTTTTCCAAACTTTAACAATTATTGACCATTTTTGAGCATTTTTGACAGGTTCTGACAATTATTGGCCATTTTTGACAATTTTTGACAGTTTTTTATAATTATTGACCATTTTTTCAAAATTTTAACAATTTTTGACCATTTTTGACAATTTTTCGAAAAATTTGACCATTTTTCCAAATTTTTGACAATTTTTGAAAATATTTGGCAATTATTAACCATTTTTTCAAAATTTTAACAGTTTTTGACAATTTTTTCAAATTATTGACAATTTTTGACCACATTTAAAAATTTCTAACAATTTTTCAAAAATTTTAACTTATTTGGCAATTATTGACCATTTTTTCAAAATTTTGACAAATTTTCAGAATTTTAACAATTATTGATCCTTTTGGACCATTTTTGACTATTTTTGACGAATTTTGATTGGTTTTGACCATTTTTGACAATTTTTCAAAAATTTTAAACATTTTTCTATATTTTGCGAGCTCAATGCGGCAAGAGGGATTGCGCACAGTCGCTTGAATGAGTTATCGCGTGACGAACGCTTTTTCGTAACATCACACGTTTCACGAGTTCACTAGCCTTCTCAAAAGTCCTATGTCGTGCAATAAGAAGCAAGCTTCAAATATTAACAAAATTCAATTTAGTAACGAGTGTTACCCCCTCTTGCCCTGATAACATCACTGAGCCTGCGTTGAATGGTATCCATGATGGCTTGAATCTCAGCTTGTGGGATGTTTTCCCATTCTTCCACCGCAGCAGTTTTCAGCTCTCGAATAGTGGTTGGAGCTGGTCTTCGTGCACGAATCCGCTTTTTTAGGTTGACCCAAATGTGTTCAATTGGAATGAGGTCTGGACTCTGTGCTGGCCATGGCAAAGTTCTGATGCCAACTTCGTTAAGGTATTGCGTAACCACTCGAGCGACATGACATCGTGCGTTGTCTTGCTGAAGAACAATAACGTCGCCAATATATGGCGCAAAAGGAATGACATGTTCTTGAAGAACTTCTTGGCATCTACACAGCCTCTAGCAAAAATTACCAGATCCGTACGAGCCTCGTAGGAAATTCCGCCCCATATCATTATTGAGCCTCCGTGATAACCCACCGTTTCCATAAGAGCATAAGGAGCAAACCGCTCTGTCGGGCGTCTGTATACACGCTGGCGGCCTTCTGGATATTTTAAAGACCAAAGCAACGCGCCAAAGTAGGAACATAGCAAACTTCTGTTTAAAAAACCTGTCGCTGATCAACGAAATATTAGACCTGAGTAGGGCTCAAATTAAGCAACTTACAGAAGTACTCACTGGTCCCTGCACATTTGTTCGGTTGTGCATGGAGGAAATAGCCTCAGACTTTTTCTTCGAATGTGAAGAACTGGAGATATAAACTTCAGGGACAAGTGCGCCCAAGAAAGGATTTCTTCAAGAAAACTTTGTCAACAGACTGTTAAGCCTGATATTAAATAATCTCTTCAAGCGTAATGATCAATCCTTCTTTGACAGAATGCATTATAATATCAATTCCACTATACCTAATCTTGTTCCAAACGAAAAATTTTTCATGTTATGTTACACACAACAAGTAGATTTAAGTTTTCCCGTTTAGTGAAATTCAATGAATAAAATTCTATATTTTCCACCAATAGTTGTGATAACACTTCTTCAGGTTGAATTTCAATTAAGCAAAATTCCTCATGAAACCATATTTTAATAAAACCGCTTACTTTTTATAGCCTTTAAAAAATAATAACCTCCACCGAAAAAACAATTTCATCACCGTTAGTGTATCGTCGCGATAAAACAGTTTTGTGGCCATTATTTGGGGCAAGTCTGTAACGATAATACAGCACAGATTCTAAACAGAAAATAAAGAGAATTTGGAATCAAACACGTATTTCGTAAAGGAAAAAATATAACTTCACATTATAATCTAGCGATACTTCACCCGAACAGTAACGACTTAGGTTAGAATGTGAAGTTCTCGAAAAAAATTGATGAAATTGCCCCAAAACGGCTTCGACGAACCGACGGATCTACTTGTTATTCTAGAGAAATAGTCGTGCAATCAAAAATCAAAACCTCCAGAAATCTGTGATATCGATCACCCCTTATTTTACCACCCTCAAAGACGTACGCAAAATTATTTATAAGGGTGGGTTTCAGCGAAAACATCATTTAATTTTTATAGGAAAATAAAAGCGAAAAACATCTATTCGCATACAAAACGTCAGGGATCGGCTACCTTTTCAGGATGCTGGTAGTTGCGAAATTGGGGAGGGACTCGGGGGCGATATTATTCATCAAACAGACGCGTGTTGATTCATTATTCATACACGCCAGTAAACATCTTTCAAATTAAAAGTTTTAATTAAATGTAGGTGAATTGAAGATAAAAAGAGACGGAAACAATACACAAATGTGAAGCTGATGAGGTTTAGGCAACCAGAAAAAAAGTGAACAGGATAAAAAGTACAAAAACAAAAAACAGAGGGAAAAATGAGTGAGATACTGACGACCCATATGAATTCCTTAATAAAACTAAATGACATTTTTTTTATGAATAAAACATAGAGTTTCAGCACCTTCATCAGAATTATATGTTAAATGGGAACAATGTATGAGCGGTTTTTTATTTCTCCCCCTGTCCATATCTAGCTGCTGCTTTTTATTTTGAAGGTCCTTTGATAAAGACCTTGGATTGCCACTTGTTTCATTTTAGCAGACCCTTGCTCTGCAGTTTATCTGGATTTGGAACTATAAATTGGGACCTGTCTCCTGTCCTGGAAAATTGGACCACTACTATGTTACCCAGGATTTCCTGTATTTTTGACCAGACGATAGTTTATCCTACAGTGTCCAGAAAGGATTCTGCTTATGAACCCGATTTCTTTTTTGCCCATATCCAGCAGTAAACCCTTGCTTAGCGAACGATCTGATATAAGATAGATTTCTTCGACAAAGGGTTTCCCTGTTATGATTCTGAGACATAACTGGGACTAATCTCTTTTCCAGGTAAGTTGGTCCACTACTTCGTTACCCAGAATTCCGGTGTTTCCGATAAGCCTCATTCAGCCCAGATGATAGGCATGCAGTAAATGGTAAGGACACCAGTTTAGGACCTGACCTCCTTTTTATCAATGTTCAGCAGTAGACGAACTGATCTGCCAAATTTAAAGAGATTCCCAGTCATGGTACAGGCAAATAAACTGGTATTAATCTTCTTTCCTGACAAGTTGGTCCAGTACTTGGTTACCCAGGATTTCGGTGTGACCCGGACTCCCTACCAAGCTTCATTGATTGTATCCAGTCAAACTTTTAGGAAACAACCCTACTCTGTATTAATTCAGCTTTTCGCTATTTTGTCGACTAAAAAAAAGATTACACAAACGCTTTTGTGACATACAAATCTTTGTTGTTTTCGGTTATTAGTCTATTTCAACCATCTAGATTGCACTTGAAATTGCTCATGGATTAGATTCAGATGACAATGAGCGTCAATGCCAAGAAAAGGATTGGACGGAAAGGAATGTCTGAAAAGAGACAAGATACCGATCGCAGACTGGAGTTTTGTGAAATTGTGTCTATCAATAGAGCCAGAGTATATAAAAACGATTTGTTATCGCTGTGAATGTTCATTTTTCCTAAAATGTATGAAATTATGGAACAAATTTAAATTTATTTATATACTTGGATGAAGTAGAAGTATGGGTACAAAACTTACTACTGATAAAATAATGCACAATTCCAAACGTACACTTTGGTTGCGAGTTACATCGCCCTTGTTAACCTACATCGTAAGACTCAATGACAATGTTATAAGTTCTTATACGTCAAATAGTAGACATAGTAAAAGATAAAATTTCCGCCTGGTGGTGTAGCATCTGGAAATTTCACAGGGTTCAATTTTAGGCCTATTCCTTTAGGGCGTTGGATCTAAATTATGCATAGGATATTATGTACGAGGTCATTCCACGGCTTTCTGGGACCAGAATTCATTCGTTAAAAGTAAACGGAAACAAAACAATGGAAATGAGCAAACACTTTTTAACGCAAGAAAGTAACACTGTTTTTAAATAATTTATTTTTCTACTTATAAATTTTTTGGGTTAATAAAGAAATTTAAAATTTATACACATGAACCTCTTACTCAATTTACTTCCACGTCCTTGCGTTTCTCCTACTCTAAACCTTGAATTCATCCCCAAACTCGACGTGAAATCAAATCGTAGAAGGCCCGATAGAATGGTCAAATTATACTTGAACTCAAAAAAAGTTAGAGAATCTCAGAAAACATGTCGATATGTATGAAAGTTTTGTTTGAATGGGTTACTTTTTCAGAAGGTACATCGAATTTTTGTAGCCCCAGTAGAAGAGTTTTTATCCGAAAAAACTTCTTTATTTTTATTCATTTTGTTTTCGAACGAAAGTGATCGTTTTTTTATGCGTTTTACAACCGAAAATACAGTAAAAAATGGTTGGAGTTATAAGGAGAAAAAGGTATTTTATACATCGTTAATGATAACCGAAACGAAAATAAGTTTACAGCGTGAAAAATACAAAGAATTGGGGAAAGTTTCATTTTTTGTAGAGGATCAAATTATAGAATTTGTTCCAGAGATACAGGACAAAAAATGAGTATTTTTTGGTTATCCAAAATTTTGGAAAAATGTATTTGTTGTATTCACAATATCTTTTTTCGCCTACCTTACCGGAAAACCAATCATATGAACACCTAAAATAGGGCGGAAAGTATTGTTTAGCAGCCCAAGGGCGGAAAAATTTTGACACCACGATTATGTAGTTTTTTACCATTGAGACCAATAAATGATGTTGAGCGCCAAAATATGAGACACTAAAAAAATATATTTATTCACTCCTCAGGGTTAACTTTATGAACGTGGGTTCTTATGAACCCAGAGTAAATTGTAGAGAATAGTCTAATCGGATAACATGATTTAGAGCTATTGTAATAATAATACCTTGTAAGGAAAGACCCTGGGCGCCACAAAGTTTTCTCAAAAAATTTGAAAAGACCTACAAAGACTCTAAGTAGTAGCTATTTTGAAGTTTACTTTGTTACTGCAGGTAGGTAGTTGAAGTTAAAAATAAAAGACAGTCTCAATGATTACTAAGTCTAATGAAAATCTGTGATGAATAGTGATACAAAAAATACAATAGTTATCTTGACTGCTTTTAGTTGGTGTTAGTTAAGTTAGTGTTGTATATTTAAAACTAGGAAAGATATAAAAACAATATGAATGCCGTACAAAAAAACTATCCGCTCTTAAGCTACTTATCTGTAGTGAATCTTGATGCTTATAGTTGAGGTCCCTCGATGGATGGTAGGTAACCTGTAGTAAGTGTCAGATCAGATGAACCTCTAGGTAAGTGTTTAATAAGTCTTCTGTTTTATAGATAAGTCTTTCGATAAACTGCCAATATCTTCTGATAAGTTTAGGCAAGTTGTGAACTATGCTGCACAAACCTCTTAGAAGACCATAGAAGCCCATAGAAAACTTTATAGAAAAGCGTATAAGCCCATAGAAAACCTCTTAGTAAACCTTATGGAAAACCGATAAAAGATATAAAAAAAGTAACAGTTTCCATCATTAAACAATTTGTTAAACCCCCCCAAGAAAATAATATTTTTACAATTACATGATTTACATCAAATCCTACTTAATTAAATGTTTTACATTTTTAACTAAAGAAAAAGGTCCTTTGAAAGTTTGTGTTTTATAAATTTGGTTATCTTTGAATTATGTACAAATATGTTAGGTAATAGAAATATGAGAATTTAGGAATTAAACAACAGGTAAGTGAATAGTAGTATCGTTTGCAATATTCAATAGGAAGAACAGAGATTCATTTCTCATAAGCTTCCGCCATGTTAAAATATAATTATCTATGTCGTTCCATTTAAATCCAAACTCATCGACAGTTTAGTTAATCTATATGTCTTTAATTAATGTAATAAAACTTACCAGAGATAAGAATTATCCTTTAAACCATTTATTTAACAACCATTTATTGTTTACAAATTATAATTCTTCAATATCAATTCTCTTCAAAGGAATTTTATTTCGCCCTTTAGCGACAGATTCAGAGAGACAAGCCAGCCTGCTTTTACACTTTTCTCTCTGTCTTAGCGCAGAATCCCTAATGCGCATATGTCACATATAAAAATCAGTAATTCCCTGGAAATGTCTGCTACCACTCTAACGTTAACATAAGAAACAATAATTACCGTTTCACCATGTCAATTGAGAACTCTGATGTTTCACGTAAATTTTATAATTAAACGTCAGTGAATGTCAAAGTCTTTTGTTATATTTTCATATTTTTTTGTTTATTCGGTAGGCGAAAAAAAGTTGTGTGTCACAAATGCAGGAAAAGCTTGAGCAGTCCTTAGCTATCAGCTGCCTCGCTTCGCTACGCTCGCTCCTTTTTGGGAGCCGTTCTCATGCCGGGAGCACTGCAGCCTGTTGGCTTATTGTACTAACCTCCCACATTTAGTCCACCCACCCAGTTATCCCCATACCTTCGAGTAGACGATACAGGTCCACTGTGTATAAAGGTCTTACTATGTACCTGCTTTGGAGTGTTCCAACACTTTAGTCTATGTTGGCTTTATACCCATTTTTATATTTGTCCTCTGACCACTTTCTTTGGTGCAGCTAAAGCTCATTTTCTGCCCTTATGACACAATATACTATTTTAAAATCCCTCATACTAGTCATTTTATTTAATTATTACTTTAATGTTTCATCATCGATCAACGTTTTGATTCCATCCTTAGCTACTTCCCTTCCTCCTGCTCCTTTTTTTACGTTTTGCATGGGCCCATTCGGACTACGCGAGGAACAATCAGTGCAATTTTGATAAGTTGGCTTTTCTCTGTGTCCAATTTTGCTTAATAATTTCCAAATGAATTCGATTTCATTCATCAGACCAAGCTGTTCCTGGTCTTTCATGAGTATCCATCTGACCAGATTTTTCCCAGGCAGTCATTTAGGCCAACAACTCTGTCTTCTTTCATGTTGAAGATAATGGAGAAACTTATTGATAGGCATGTTGGGGAAAACTTTCTCATTGAAAGGCCACTATATTATAACCAACATGCCTAGCAATCAGGAAAATCCTGTGAAACAGCCTTACACCAACTGGTGTCGAAAATTGAGGCTGCCCTAGGAAATCAAATCAAATATAGAGGAAGCGTTCGACCACACCTCCTTTGACTCCATGATAGCTGCTGTTGCAAGGCGTGGAGTAGACGACACCACATGTCGGTGGATGAAAAACATGCTTTTTAACCTTATTTGGAGATTCCATAGAGGTATCAATAATGAAGGGATGCCCACAGGGAGGAGTCTTATTACCTTTGCTATGGGACCTTGTCATAGACGAACTACTGGAGGAATTGTACAGGAAGGGGATATACACCCAGGAGTATGCAGATGATCTGACTGGGGAGTACTGTGGAAATGGTGGATATTTGGTGTAGGAGGGAATGCCTAAGGGAAAACCCTGCAAAAACTGCGCTCATTTCCTTCACTAGAAAAATGAAGCTAAAGAGACTATGACTGTCAAGTCTCTTCAACGTGCAGCAGTGTCTTAGCCAGGAGGTCAAGTATCTGGGAATAATTCTGGACGCAAAACTAACCTGGAATTCACACCTACATGACAAAACCAGTAAAGGGAAAATGGCCCTAATGGCTGCCAAACGGGCGATAGGAAACACATAGGGACTAAATCCACGGATCGTTCACTGGCTGTACACAACTGTGGTGAGACCCATGGTTCTTAGTTTGGTGGCCAAAAACAGATCAGAGGAAAGCCGAAGTGGAGCTATCAAAACTTCAGAAGCTTGCCTGTCATAAAGGATGCGATGAGAAGCAGCCTGACTGCGGCAAAGGAAGCCATTATCAATCTTCCGCCTCTTGCTCTGCATGTTAAGGCGGAAGCGAGAATGGCTGCATACAGGCTGGAATACAATGGGAATTGGCAAGAAGGAACACCCATAGTCATTTCAGAATTACAGATGTTATCACAATGAAATGAGAAGTGATAACATGATGGCCAAAATTAAAGACAACCAAACCATATCCAGCTAAACTGGGATGGGTTGGAAGCATGCAGTCAGGAAGGAACGTTGGTGTGGTACACAGACGGATCTAAAACTGACATAGGAACAGGACTCGGATAGTCTGGCAGCATTGAAATCTTTAGCATTTCCCCAGATCAGATCTAGACTGGTCTGGGGGACTGCCTACAAAAACCTTTAACCCTGTCAAACCATAATAGAGTAACTCTTAAGTGGGTCCCGAGGCACAAGGGTATTGTAGGTAATGAAAAGGCAGACACTGCATTCACTGGTCCTGAACCAGTATTTGGAATATCAAAATCTGCTGCACGTGGTTGTACTTCTCGGTGGATTCGAGCCAAACATCAGACTTTGGAGACACGTGCCAAAACAGAAACACAGCAAACTCCTGGCCAAAAAACCCTTGGATTCGCTGACTAACGAAATATTAAACCTTAGCAGAGGGCAGATGAGGAAAGTGACGGGATTACTCACCGGTCACTGTACCTTAAGGAGGCACATGCATACAATTGGCATATATAGGGAGAAACCTATTTGTCGGTTGTGCATGGAAGAGGAGGAAACTGCCTCTCGCATTATCTTCGAATGTGAAGCACTGTCTCATTGGAGATACAGACTCCTAGGACTAGAGTATCCAAGTGAGGAGTTCTCCAAGAAGGACCTAGTGAAAAGACTGTTGAGCCTGAAAAGGGCTACTGGTCTCTTCGCATAAACGGTATAACCAATAGCACAAAAAGCCTAATAAGCCTCTGACTGGTGGTGCCGAACCAATCAATCAATCAATCAATCAAATCCATCTGACCAACTTTCCAATTATTAAACACCAAACGAACTTTTAGCAAACAAAACACGAACTCAGTCTCTAAACGACTGTCCGCTAAATGTTCGTGAACTGGGGATAGATGGCGGACACTGTCACAAGTTATGTGTGAGTGTGGTAGGGAAGTATATTTCATGTGTCGTTGTGTAGTCTGTGAAAATTGAGGAATATTAATCAGTAAATCAATGTTTAACCAACGTGTGATGCCTTTTGGCCCAATATAATAATAAATGTTTGAAATAAGAATTAAATTCCCTTGATCTTATTTCAACAAAACGTTCGAACATTTCATTATTATGTAAATATAAATTAGGAAGGTTATTAAATAGAAAGTCAAGTTCAAGCGTGAAGTAAGGCAAAACAGTAATATGTTTATTTGTTTTATTTGAACTTGACTGGTTATATAAATATGCATTCAATATTTATTATAGGAGAAGTTGATTTAGAATAAGTCATGAAGAACATTCTATATATAGTCGAATGGTCAAAGATCAGTAATATTTAACCATTAAGTATAAGTATGCTATATGGCTAGGTACTTATGAATATCATTAGCAATAGTAAATAGTGTAATGTATGTGCTAGAAGTAGTTGTTTTATTCCGAGCGACCCGCAACACCACCGATTCAGAGGCCTTTCCACACCTTTAGTCTACCAACGTATCCAGTGGATACGCATCCATTACAAATGTTGTTACATTATAAGAATCTGATAAAACTCGATTTATTAAAAATGGACTGAAATCAATAACGTTGTGTAGTGGTGTGGTGTTTTTTACGGTACATGTTATGTTTTCCTGTTAAACCAAGCGCTAGTATACTCGTATCCCTACCAAATTTACTTGGCACATTGTCGCTTATGTTAAACTTATACAGATAGGTGCAGAGAAAAACGGGACATAGGGATTTTAAGCATATTGTATCAGAACTGCTTTTGAACTAGTCGACCAACATCCAGCTTCAACAGATTAAAAACACGATTATTACAGTCGTTTATTTGGACACCTATAACGTATCGTACAATTCCCACCACTCCGTATTCTCAACTAAGGGCGGTCCTTAATTAGCGTCAGACAGTCAGTAAACAATACTCGGCAGCAGAGAGTACTGTTTAAGTCCATAACTTTTCAAAACTAAATAAATTTGTAGAGAAATAAAAATGTACACCCTTCAGGAAAAAATTCAAATTTTATCGTGGTATTTTGGAGGTCACTCGATTAGGGAAATAGTTAATTTATTCGTTGTTGCTTTTGAAAACCGAACAGCGCCTTCACGGTCTACAGTTGATCGAATAATTCAAAAATTTCGTAAATGTGGATGTTTACAAAACTGCAACAAATGCAGTAATCTCGGTCAACCACCTGTAAGTCAAATGAGTGAACAACGAATAAATAGAGAAATTGATGTTTGTGCAGTGGTTGAAAATAGTGAACCATGTTCGAGCAGAGAAGTTGCTGAAGAAGTAGACATGAATAAAAGTACAGTTCGACGTATTTTAAAAAGAAATGGGTATCGGTGCTATAAGGTTCATACAACACAAGAGCTATTTCCCGACGACAATATTAAACGGATGGAGTTCTGTGAAGAGATGATGGAGAAAGAAAATTCAAATAATAATTTTTTAAAAAACGTTTTATTCACAGATGAATCGACATTTTCTCTTCACAGAAAGCACAATCCATCTGTCGTTCGGTATTGGTCTCGGCAAAATAAGCACCTAAGTATTCCCGTTCGTACGCAATATCCACAAAAACTTAATGTGTGGACGGGAATTTTAGGCGATTATATCATAGGTCCCTTTTTTATTGAGGGAAACCTTAATGGCGCCAAATATCTCGAACTGCTACAAAACCAAATAGTTCCGGCAATTCAGCAACTTCCCATTGATTTTGGAGATATTTGGTATCAGCAAGATGGATGTCCTAGTCACAATTCTCGGGCAGTTACCGAATATCTCCAAACCACATTTCCTAACCGCATTATATCCACAAACGGTACAATCAAGTGGCCTCCAAGATCAGCCGATTTGTACCCGAACGATTTCTTTTTATGGGGTTTTTTAAAAAATGAAATTTATCGGCACAATTTGAACGGGCCCAAAATGTAATAGAATTAAGGGCGAAAATTGTCCAACATTGTGCAAACATTACACCGAATCAGCTCAGAGATACAAGATTATCTTTGTTTAATAGATTCGGTTTTTGTTTGGCTCAACAAGGAGGACTATTTGAACCTTTGATTCATTAATTTTTTTAGTTTTAGCATTTTAAGTTGTTTTTAGTATTTTATTTTTAATTTGTTTCAATTTCAAGAATTTTATTTTGTTTTATTTACGAATTTATTTTTATTTTGAAAGCCGTTATGGCAAAAAGAAATCAAAACATATTATCTTAGCTCGATACATTAATTGTTAAAGAGAATTTAACAATTGATTTTCGATTTGAACTACATAAAACGTAAACATATTGTTTCAATTTGTAGCGTCGTTTACTACCCCCATCAAATAATTATTCAATACTAAATCGCAGTTCGCACTTCGCACGCACACACTAGGTAGATAACTAGAAAAATTTAGGAAGGAGAAGGGGCGGAGTTTCTTAGACTGGTTCTGAATCCAGCTGTCTAGCTAAATACTTGATATTCATTGGAGTGAATTTATAGAAATGTTTTGTTGGTGAACTATTTAGATCGGATATTTAGATCGAATACATTAAACTGCTGACAATACGGTGGGAATTGTACGATATGTTATAGGTGTCCAAATAAACGACTGTAATAATCGTGTTTTTAATCTGTTGAAGCTGGATGTTGGTCGACTAGTTCAAAAGCAGTTCTGATACAATATGCTTAAAATCCCTATGTCCCGTTTTTCTTTGCACCTATCTGTATGTGACCAGAGTTCCGTCCTTGAGCTGTATAAAAAAACTGGAATGACGTCTCTCTTTGAAATATGATGAAACTTCATATGCTGTGCCTAATCTCTTAATAAGGTTTTCACTCTCGCTGTCGGATCTGAATCATGATTCGCTAAATACCCTAATCGGCTTCGTTAAGAGGCTGGACGGAACATACCCACTCACTCCACACTTAAGCTAACCTATAACTCTTATTACAACGACGTAATAAAGAAACGTTCTGAAACACACGGTTATAATTTTTAGCTTATGACCGTCGGAGCAAATATTAATTTTACAGCATTTCCTACAAATTAACTGTATAAAATTTATAACGGGTGATGAAAAATGAGACTTTTATTGCACTCAATAAAGAGAGCGAAGACTTCATATCTTTGTGAGTAAAAATCTCGACTTTAGTGCATAATGTTCCTTTTGAATTATGCTAGGTCGTAAATTTCCTCTAAGCACTCCGCAAATAGGAGACTTCGTCTATTAAATAACTACAGACTAAATTCTTTCCGTATTAAAATGTAACGTGAGTAAAGCTTAACGATTTTTTTACACACCGTTGCATAGTTACTATTCATATCTATTAAGATGCTGATTAGACAGCGATATAGATTGTTTCATATCGACGGCTATTGGCAAACGCCCAACCAGTGTAAAACACTCAGTAGCGTGCAAGCTGTAGCAGTGTTTATAAGATATGTTTAAGGACGAGATAAATTCTCAAAATTACAGGAAATGGGTTGAAGAAAAATGTATACCAATTTAACAAAATGAATCAACATTTTTTGAATTTGGGAGATTATTGTTATCAAAATATTGCAAAATTTCAATAACTGATATTTATTCTAGTACGAGTGACTAAGCCGAATACCGGCTATTTCGAATCCCAATTATGTCTTGCATCACAAGAACATTAATTTTCTGTTGGAATTTGTTATTTCAGTCACTATGGAAGGCTGTTATTACTTTCGCCATCCTCACTCTGTGACGGCGGACTGACAGGGACGCCAACAGGACGAAACGTCGAGCGGACGCCGAGATTTTGACGCTTTGAGACGGTGATGGATTGAGCAGCAGGGTTTTCGGGGGAATTTTAGTGGATATTACATGCTCTCGTTGGATGAACTGTTATTGCTAATGGAAATTTTGTTGTAGGAAATTACGAAATTAAAGTGAAGCCATATGGGCGCACTAGATATGTTCGGTATTTAAGAAGACTGCACTTTCATCTCTGGCGAAATAGAGATTTTAACGTTTCAGTTCATATTGTGGTCTACGTTATGCGTTACATGTAAAAGTATGAAATTTTTTTGTGAGAGTTGATTAATATACCCAATAAGAACGACTTTCGGCCATTTATACACTTATCCCAGAAATTTACACACCAAATAAAAACAATTTTTGATATTGTGATAAATTTTCAGAGGTACTTTGATTTAGGCCGAATTTCTTTACGTCATTCCTAAAATAGAAGGGAAATCGAAAATATGCAAGGAGACACCGTTGAACTGAAATAGACAAGCCAAATACCCCTACCGAAAGAGATGGGGGTAGGGTAAAAGGTCAAACACCAACCATTATAAGCGGAAATAATATATATCGAAGGAAAACGGGTCGTGTAGAACTTTCCAGATAAGATAAGGAGCCGGAATTATGAGTTACGCGACTATCGGAGAGGAAAAACACATGACCAAGATTTCTACCAAAGTGTAGGATCAAGACCAGGTAAAATGATGCTGTTTTATAACTCTACACCGAAAGAATGTGACGTTCAAAACAAATCAATTTTAAATGTGAGTTTTATGAGAAAACTAAATTCATATAAAGGATAAAGATGGAACTCCAACAGGGAGATTTGAATACAATTCAATATTTTTAAAGACGGCACAAGGTGGGTGGAAAAAATTGGCAGGGAGCAAATGGAAAACAAAGATGACTTTTTTTAACTCCTTTTGTAAAAATACAAATTCTAAAGGTTGGTACAAAAATGTTCCACTGGGTATTAATACGATTTCTACTTGGAAAATTCTGCAACTAAAATTCGACATTACAAATAATAAAATTACCAATCATCCACATATTTGCGAATTGCACAGCAATTCAGAATCCTAGGGCACAACACCTAGGAGATTACTGGATAGAAGAGGGTCATTTAAGCCAACATTCCACTCACTACAACGTCAAATACGGAACAGCAAAATACGTACTGCTGTCACTTCGAGTAGAAAACATGACACTTTCCCCAAGAAGTTCTCACATCTTTTGTTGATGATTGTCTTTTTTTATATTAAAATATGGTCTATTTGTGTGAATCTTTTACTATCAGGTGATCTACATGTAAGTTTGTTCCAATTGTTATGTTGAAATTTCGTACTACTAACAGTCAATTCAGATGTTGCTGCTAGGTTGCAAAGTCTGTGTCCATTTTTATTTGTTACTTCATGTAATGTGCCGGCTACATATCTGTTATAATCTTCTTTTCCAATTTGTGCATTCAGGACTCCTAATAATATTATGATTTCTTGTTTTGTTAATTTCATTAATTCCTCTTCTATTTTCTCATAAAATATTTCTTTTACTTCATCTGATGCCACTTCTGTTGGGACATATACATTTAGTACTGATATATTAAAAGGCTTTGCTCCGATTTTCATATAAGCCATTCTTTCATTTATTGGTCTGAACTCCATTATATTTCCTACCAATTTTTCTACCACGTTACATACTGCCCTTGTTTTTCTCCACCTGAATAATATATTTTGTACTTTTTTCGTTCTATAACTCCATTTCCTCGCGTTTTCTATTCCTTTTCTTCTTTACTATATTTCTAGAGATTTTTGAGTTCTGTTTCATCTTCTGTTTTCTCCTCCTTGTTCTACCACCTTCTTTCATTGAATACTTCTTCATGTCCTTGTTCGAGCCTATCTGTCATTCCTTGTTTTCTTTTTCAGTTTCATCTTCATTTTTTGGATTTAATTTCTTCATTTCATTCTCTTTGTTGACCCATCTCCATGTTTCTCCATTTATGATCATCTTGCTATATCCAATTTTGATTATGTTTCCTTTTTGCCTTCCTTCTCTTGCTATGTATCTCATTCGCTTCTCTTTGAATCTTTCATTTTTGTTAGATCGTTGTTAATGTAAACTCTTTCATCTTTATTATTCTTTAGTTTATTTTTATTTTGCATTATTTTCTCTTTGTCTTTTTCCTCATTTAGTTGTATCAGGCATGTTCTGGGTCCTAATTTAGTAGCTGCTTTCACCTGTACATTGACATTCAATTTCTGTCTAACGAAATTCTCTACTGCATCTTTTAATATTGCAGGATTTTCATCATCTACTGTTAGCCCATTCATCACCACGTTGTTTTTCTTTTTGTCTTTTTCTATCCATTCTAGTGATTTATTCATTTCAATCAAATCTTCTTTATTATTTTTGAAGCTTGCTCGTCAAAAATTGTCAAAAACTGTCAAAAATTCTTAAAATTTTGAAAAATGGTCAAAAATTCATAAATATTAAAAAAAAAAGGTCAATGATTGCCAAAATGTTTTGAAAAATTGTCAATAATTGTTAAAATTTTGAAAAATGGTCAAAAATTGTGAAAATTTTGAAAAAATGGTCAATAATTATAAAAGACTGTTAAAAATGGTCAATAATTATTAAAAATTGTCAAAAATGGTCAATAATTGTCAGAATCTGTCAAAAATTGTCAAGAACTGTAAAAAATGGTCAATAATTGTTAAAATTTTGAAAAATGGTCAAAAACTGTTAAAATTTTGAATAATTTGTCAATATTTATAAAAAAATGTCAAAAATGGGCAATAATTATTGAAAATTGTCAAAAATGGTCAATAATTGTCAGAAACTGTCAAAAATGGTCAATAATTGTAAAAATTTTGAAAAATGGTCAAAAATGGTCAATAAATATAAAAAACTGTCAAAACTGGTCAATAATTGTTAAAAATTGTCAAATTTTTTGAAAAATGGACAAAATTTTTGAAAAATTGTCAAAAATGATCAATAATTGTCAGAACCTGTCAAAAATACTCAAAAATTGTCAAAAATGGCCAATAATTTTTAAAATTTGGAAAAATTGTCAAAAATGATCAATAATTGTCAAAATTGGTCAATAATTGTGAAAAATGGTCAATAATTGTTAAAATTTGAAAAAATGGTCAAAAATAGTCAAATTTTTTGAAAAAATGGTCAATAATTGTCAAAAATTGTCAAAATTTTCGAAAAATTGTCGAAAATGGTCAAAAATTGTCAAAATTTTGAAAAAATGGTCAATAATTATAAAATACTGTCAAAAATGGTCAATAATTGTTAAAAATTGTCAAATTTTTTTAAAAAATTGTCAAAAATTGTCAGAACCTGTCAAAAATGACTAAAAATTGTCAAAAATGCTCAAAAATTGTCAAAATTTTGAAAAAATGGTCTATATTTGTTAAAAATGGTCAAATTTTTTGAAAAATTGTCAAAAATGGTCAATAATTGTCAGAACCTGTCAAAAATGCTCAAAAATTGTCAAAAATGGCCAATAATTTTTAATATTTGGAAAATTGGTCAAAATTTTTGAAAAATTGTCAAAAATGATCAAAATAATTGTCAAAATTGGTCAATAATTGTGAAAAATGGTCAATAATTGTTAAAATTTGGAAAAATTGTCAAAATTTTGGAAAAAATGGTCAATAATTATGAAAAACTGTCAAAACTGGTCAATAATTGTTGAAAATTGACAAATTTTTTGAAAAATGGACAACATTTTTGAAAAATTGTCAAAAATGGTCAATAATTGTCAAAACCTGTCAAAAATGCTCAAAAATTGTCAAAAATGGCCAATAATTTTTAAAATTTGGAAAAACGGTCAAAACTTTTGAAAAATGTGTCAAAAATGATCAATAATTGTCAATATTGGTCAATAATTGTTAAAAATGGTCAATAATTGTTAACATTTGAAAAAATGGTCAATAATTGTCAAAAATAGTCAAAATTTTCGAAAAATTGTCAAAAATTGTCAAAATTTTGAAGAAATGGTCAATAATTATAAAAAACTGTCAAAAATGATCAATAATTGTTAAAAATTGTCAATATTTTTGAAAAATGGTCAATAATTGTCAGAACCTATCAAAAATGCTCGAAAATTGTCAAAAATGGCCAATAATTTTTAAAATTTGGAAAAATGGTCAAAATTTTTGAAAAATTGTCAAAAATGATCAATAATTTTCAAAATTGGTCAATAGTTGTGAAAAATGGTCAATAATTGTTAAAATTTGAAAAAATGGTCAACATTTTTGAAAAAATGGTCAATAATTGTCAAAATTTTCGAAAAATTGTCAATAATTATAAAAAACTGTCAAAAATGGTCAATAATTGTTAAAAATTGTCAAAATTTTTGAAAAATTGTCAAAAATGGTCAATAATTGTTAAAATTTGGAAAAATGGTTTAAAATAGTCAAAAATTTTGAAAAATTGTCAAAATTGGTCAATATAATTGTCAGAAATTGTCAGAAATTTTGAAAAAATGGTCAATAATTATCAAAAATTGTCCAAATTTTGAAAAAATGGTCAATAAAATATAAAATAAAACTTAGTAGAACGTACTGGGCCTAATGTTATTTCCAACATCGCATTGGTCTGGTTTATTCTTTTTTGGCTCATTCAACTTTTTTTGGTGTTTCGTACGTAGTTTGGCTCCTAGTTCAGCCTCCACCCTACTATACAAACTGACCAATACTGTTCTTGCCTTTTTGATTTTCTTTTTACTTCTTGGATCTAATTTTTATAAATTAAAATTTTACTTCCGCTTCTTAGTTTAATCATGTACCAATTTTGTTCAGTTGTCGTTATCGCTTCTGCAATTTAATGTTCACTGATAAGGTGTGGCCAGTTTTGCTTGTTTTTTATGATTTATTATTATTTGAATTTGTCTGTTTCATTGAATTAATGACTAATTAAAGGTACTTACAGTTATT
The DNA here is from genome assembly GCA_947563755.1 of Lochmaea crataegi. Classification (NCBI taxonomy): domain Eukaryota; kingdom Metazoa; phylum Arthropoda; class Insecta; order Coleoptera; family Chrysomelidae; genus Lochmaea; species Lochmaea crataegi. The sequence goes on from OX387433.1 coordinate 17,583,133, forward strand.
TGTTTTTGAACTTTTGCCTCCCTACCAAGCACTAACTTACTATTAAAACTTTTCTGATCTTCTAATTACGTATTCTCCTAGTAGTCTTACTTTTTATCGGATCGAAATTAACCGCGTCTCGCTTTCACCAACACAGGACCGGATACTCATTACTGGATACATCCCCTAAACAAGGAAAGACTAGAATGTGGTAAATATCATCCATTATGCAAGGAGTTGGCAACATATCCTACAAGATATTTTCAATATTTTCGCATTACTGAATAATTTTCTAGAAGATGCAATCAAAAAAGAAAGAAAAACTAATTACAGAGATGCTATTAGTACAAGGGAACGCTTAGTTGTGACATTAAGGTAATAATATAAAAATAATATAGGTACTATTATTTTTATTGAACTATGTATTTTTTACAATCGCTATATTGTTATAGTTACTTGAATTATCATTGTCTCCATGTGTTGGTGAAAAGTAAAATGGTTGTGGATCCGTACTGTCAGATGTGTTTCCGAATTCAAGATAGAATAGCAGCTGTTGAATTTGTATCCTAGCTATCATGTTATTTCGTGGTGACAATCTCTTCAGAAGTGGCACACAACTTAGCATCAACTGCTCGTCGGGATCGTTTACTTTCGTAATAATTTCCATTAACTGGTCATCAGATATTTTCGAAGCATTCTTTTTGAGGGCTGGCAATTTTGTTTGTGTTAGTATAGGTCGTGTAGTACATGTCGACATTGGAGTATTCCCGAAAGCTCTTATAAAATTTTCTGTATGGTGTGATGCCTTTTCGCCCAATATAATAATATAATAATAAATATTTAAAATAAGAATTAAATTCCCTTGAACTTATTTCAACAAAACGTTCGAACATTTCATTATTATATAAATATAAATTAAGAAGGTTATTTAATAGAAAGTCAAGTTCAAGCGTGAAGTAAGTCAAAACAATAATATGTTTATTGTTTTATTTGAACTTGAATGGTTATATAAATATGCATTTAATATTTATTATAGGAGAAGTTGATTAAGAGTAAGTCATGAAGAACATTCTATATAGCCCGTTCAGTACAAAAACCGTTGCACGTCATCAAAGTGTCGAAAAAGAGACGTTCGTTTATATCATGCCATTCGATTGCTGCTGTCAATCCTCTGTCAATCACTATGTTAAGCCTCTCTAAACTCAATAAATATTGAAATTTGTAGGTCGCATTGTATTAAAAAATATAAATATAGGTTTAAAGAAAGGTTTCGTAATTAATTTCATATCAAATACATCTCGTAGGTTAATTAAATATTAAACTCAAACTAACGTCAGTCTTAATAAAAACTTTTTATGTTGGCAAAAATGCGCGCTCTTGCCGCGATTAAAATGGTTTATTTTAGGTTCAGTTGACGTCTTGACATTTTTGGGGTTATGTTGTGACAAAAACTGCAAAGAACGGTGAGTAATTTTTCACAAGCAGTAATGAGTTTTCAAAGTTAAAGTCACATCCAAAAAAACGTATAAATGAAACTTAATAATACTGCAATAGTTGAAGCATTTACTCCTGATACTATTTACAGCGTTTATGAAGCAAGTATGTGTAAGTTCAATATTATACCCAATCAACTGTATTTATTATATTCTGTTACATTATTCTTAATACTTGGCAATTATACATGGACATTTTTTATAGATAACCATGTCACTTTAGGAATGTTACTACAGTAATTGAAGGAAGAACAATAATTATTCAATGTAGAATGTTCCTGAGTAGTTTACTAAAATATGATACACATCCACAAAGAGGACTTATGGAACTTTCAACAAAAATAAACCACTGTATAAATTTGTTTTTATTAATGAATCCTGAATTTTCCAAAATGGTGCTGTAGGCTGTTCATGACAAAAGGTATGTTACAATGATAATGTAAAATTTTAGAATGCAAAATTGTTTTTATTCTAGGTATTTGTATTACATGCTGAGAATGAAAATGGTTATATTGATGGAGCAGAAAGTATATTTTTATATGAATCTCAGTTGAGTTATTATCATGGGAAAATGAATGAAGAACATGTTTTTAAATGGTTTGAAAACCAATTACTTACTATTGAATCTTTCTGAACCTTTAATAAATTATGGACAATGCTTTTCGATAATATTAGGTTAATGACACAATATAGAATTCAATCAACAAATGTTGAAGCTGAGCTTATTTATATTACAGCCTAGAAAGTAGATACAAACTGTATTTGAACAGTGATATAGCAAATTATATGTTAGAATTCAGAAGACTACACAACTAGTTTAATACATTCAAAAATCTTACTTCAAATTATACCTAATAGACAATAAATGCTGTTTTACTTTTATTTTTACAAAAATAATAATATAGGTATATTTGAAAAGAAAAGAATTGGTTATTTGAATACTGCCCTTTCAATAAATGTTTTTTTCAGAAACAAACCCCCCAACAAAATACATTGTGGATATGATAGAACAGTATAGTCACAAAGTATTACCTACCATCTTTTTAAAAATCCTATTGAGTTAATACTGGCTACTGCCAAGCAAGCTGATAGATGCATTCCAGAAGTTGCGGGTTGGAATTGGTTTGTCCGTGAACCTCTCAAATTTGAAAGATTTCTATTTGACAATTATTCTTCTACCTTATTTAAAAAAATAGTATTACAAACTTTTCGGTGTAGTAACTAATTTATAAATTTGCAATGTTTCTTTTTAATAAAACAATTCCATAAAAATTGGGGTGGCATTATTTATTATTTTATTTTAATCATGATATTCAAAATAAGTAATTCAGGCAGCATTTTCTAAAGGTACATGCAGTGATGTGAGTCGGTCATATGACCGCGTCATTTTGGTGGTCATGACGTCGGTCACGGTCATGTCACATTCGAAAATGACCGCCAGGTCATTTTGCACATAACCTTATCTGTATGTTAATAATAAATTCATATTAATTATATTATTTATAGATATTCTTATTACTTAAGTTACCTAAGTATATCTTATACAACAGTTATTGTTGTATAATTTATACATTTAGTACTTTAGTACCATAGTCCATAGTACCTTTAAAATTTTTAGTGTGATATTGGTGTTCTTTTTTATTTATGTTAATAATAAATTGTTTATTTCTTATATCCTATATCCTTTTTTTCATTTTAAGATAATGATTCACATATCTGCATTTCACGTCTTTCTGCATTTAGGTATATTTCAAAAATTAATGATTTGTCAAAGATTAGGAAAATGACCAAAATGACGGTCATATGACGGTCACGTGACGGTCATTTGTCACAATGTTTAAAATGACCGTCATTTTACATCACTGGGTACATGTGTGTATCACAAAGTTTTATAAAAACTACAAAGAATTAATTTAATAGTTTTTATTGAATTGAAAGGTCTCATTCGATCAATCATTTATTAGCAATACTTTCAGTTGCGGTAGATGCTGGAGAGCTAAAACAAAATGGTAAATAAAAATTTGGATTGATTAGAAGATGAAGGAGTGATAAATAATTCACCAATATACTGATAATTATAATATGTATTGATTTCAGTGCTACGATTTAGTCAATCATTTGCATACACCTTCACTCGGAGAATAGAATGGATTTGCTCTCCTTTTCTGAGCTGTGGTGGTGCTTGATGCACAATTTTCTTTTGCTATGATCAATGCAAGATCATATATCTCAGGATGATTTTCTTTGTTGAGAATGACCTACACACTAAAGCTTCACATCCCGGCTTTTCTAAAAAAAATTTAAGATTTATTTCACCAAAATATAAAATAAAATTGCCTACCTTTAAAAAGGAGGTAGATCCAGGTTATCAGAACTTTTTTATTTATAGGATGTCTGTAAACATTACATCAATCTTTCATATTGTAGTGACAACATTCTAGAAGCCAACATGTACTTAGGTAATTGTAACCTAAAAATTATATTAGATAATATTTTTTCCTTGATACTATATATATACATGCATTTTAAATACTAGAATAGTTCCATAACTTCTAACTAATTAAGTGTGTGGTATAAACATACAAATAAAAGTGTTAACTATTCCATACATACCTTTTTAGTGCTAAAAATAATTCCATAGTTTTTAAAATAAGAATTTCTTAATGCTGTACGGTTAACATACAAATTAAAATTTTATATGTAACATCTCTGTATGTAACTGAAATAAGTCGAATTTTCTTTGCACGCAATAACCATCAATAACTAAACCTAACCTAGAATATTTGATAAACTTCATTTGACATATACTAGATTCTCATATTATTTCAAGGGCTTGGCAACATAGTACAGTTATGACAGATGTGACGTGCAACGGTTTTAATACTGAACGGGCTATATAGTCGAATAGTCAGAGATCAGTAATCTTTAACCATTAAGTATAAGTATGCTATACGGCTAGGTACTTATGTATATCTTTGGCAATAGTAAATAATGTAATGTATTATAGTAAATAGATCAAACATATCCCAGTGCTAGAAGTAGTTGTTTCATTCCCTGGAGACGATCCTCCAAGCGACACCACCGATTCAGAGGCCTTTGTACACCTTTAGTCTACCAACGTATTCATTGGAGACGCAACCATTACAATGGCATCCTGTTCTATCTCTCTTTCTGTATTTTCTACATTCTGTATAAAAAAATGTATATTTTTTTGTAAAACCGTTCTCACTTTCTATTAATTGTCAACATTTGTTGGAAAATATGTGACCCATATAATACCGTAATACAACCAACAAAACATATTGCCTACAACGACAGAATATGGTTATTTTGTTCGAAATTTTTAAACCGCATTCTGATTGCAAACTCACACAGGGAAATTGATATTCATGAAGTACGCATAACACAATAAACCAATTTCACCACGCGTGATACAAAAATGATTGAATCAGAATCCTAAATCAGATTTCAGTCGCGGCCATTTTGTAGTAATGAAACCAGCCTCGTCTAATTTGAGGCCAACTATACGAAAATTAACATAAATATGAACCAATATTTCGATTGTTTGTGTTGTTAATTTAAAATCAACAGTACGAATTGTATGTTTCATTTACGCAGAATTCAGGGAAAAATTGACAAACATTGCCTGGCTCTCGTCAATTTTAAAGCACGCAAGCAAAGGTATAATTCACTCCAAAAGCCGGTTGCTAAATTGCAACTGAAAGATTTGCATTCAGCACTAAATACATTGTTTTTTTAAAGCTTCTAATAGACCGGAAGCCCATGACACATTAGGGTGCATTATTTCGAATGGATGCCATTTTCACCATCGAGTTTCATGTAAGAAACAAGTGAAAAAAGGATATTTCCCAAGGCACAAACTGGATAATGGACGCTACAGTGGACATTGAAAATCTTAGAATTTTCACGAAATTGGGTACTACTTTTCATCCGAAAACAATATGGCATACAAATCCAAGTGATACTAAGGGTTGATAAGTGAGGATTAAAAAATGATAAAGGTGAAAAAAAAACAATTAACACATGTATGCCGAAGAGATATTACAAAATTTGTAATTATAGCTTTTTGTTTTGCTTTATAAGTTTGGTTTAGGATTCCATTTTTTTACTAAATGCAATTATTCAGCATTGTTCTTATATGCAAAACCAATTCTAAAGTATTTTATAAAATCTGATATAATTTTTAAAGATTTTAAATAGTTGATATTGTTTTCTATTTTAAAGTAAAAGATGTGGATTTGTTTTATTCTATTTATATATATTTATACATTTTTGACGAATTACAAATAGTGAAAGCTATTCTAATCAAAGATTCTCGTTTATATCTTATAATTTGATGTTCCCAATTAAATACGCATAGTTGTGAGTAAAATTAATTTGCATCGTTTCAGGTTAAAACATCAGTATATGGCAAGATCTCTGTGAGGATTAAAAAGCCCCTCCCATAAATCATTTAGAGTCTTGACCTACCCACAACCGAACAATTAATTGTCATTGGCGCAAAGTAGCTTCCGATTGGCCTATGCAAAATTTACTTCAACTGCGAGTCCACACGGACGCTCAGGGTAGGCTTAGTCTATTATTGTTATTTACGAGACATTGTGTTCTGAATAAGAATGATTATGTTTATAATTATGGCTTTTTGGCGTCCTTTCGAAGAGGAAGATATTGTTATAGGTATGAATTTTATAAATATGGACAGGAAATATTTCTCCTTTTATACTGAAAAAATGTATTCAACAAATGCAACAAAATTAGGTTCTAATTGTTGATATATTATTGTATTTTAGAGCCTGAAATAGTTCCATCTGCTAGTAATGATGTGAGCTGCAGTAAAGATAGTAAGCTGATTGATTGTTGTATGTACAAAACAAGAATATTATATTGTTAAAAATTTTTACTCAAGGTTCTGAAAGTGAAGAGGAGAGATTTGAGACAATATACAAAAAGAAATTTGGTATGTTTTTGTCGTCATCTACGCAAAAAGTGATACAAAACATGTACAGGCAACTGAAACAATAAAATAATGGGTCAAAACATGGAGTTGCTGAAAGAATACATAAATTGACAAAAGTTTCAAAAAGATCCATTATTACAATTATCAATAATATCGTTCCTACATTTAAGATGATTAAAGAAAAATTAAAGGAAATTCCTGGTTTTCCTTACAGAGCACATAAAACCGTTAAAAAGATCTTGCACTCTTGTGGGTTTCGGTTTAGAAAATTAAATAGCCGTCAAAAAATTATGGAATCCTCGAGAATAATAGAGCTTCGACATTCTTATTTAGAAACAATTACGCATTGTCGACGATTACAGAAAAATATAATATATCTCGATGAAACGTGGTATGATACCCATGATGTTATCAAGAAAGGTTGGCATGATGGGACTCCAAAGTGTTCATTAAATGCCCCTTCGAATAGAGGAAAACGAGTTATTATTGTCCACGCGGGTAATGAAGATGGTTTCGTTAATAACGGTTTATTATTATCTGCCAAAAATATTTCAAGCTGTTCAGCGGATTACCATCAAGATATGAATGCTGCGTTATTTGAGAAATGGTTCGAGGAACAGTTAATTCGAAACATCCCGGGAGGTTCAGTAATAGTTCTGGATAATGCTCCTTAACATTCCAGCAATTCCTAAAGCAAAGGCTAGGAAACCAGTAATTGCAGATTTTCTGCAAAGAGCTCAATTTAAAACCCAAATATGTAGTGGATGAATTTGCCAAGCAGCAAGGTCATGAAGTGGTTCGTTTACCCCCTTACTATTGTGTGTTTAATGCCATAGAGTTAATTTGGTCTAACATCAAACAGGGAATAAGAAACTCTATCTAAAAGTGAAGAAGTGAAGAAACTTATTAGAGATATTTGTTCTGAAGTGAGCCCCGATGTGTCGTATAAGTGCGTCAAGCATGTAAAATATGTAGAAGAATCCTACAGTTCATTCATTTGTCATTGAGCTGGATGACACACCGAGTGAGGAAAAAGGCTCACCCGATGATTAACTAATTTTTCTACTATTATGGGTACCTATTTTCTTGTAATATTTTCTGACATTTGGCAATAATTTGGTGCAAATTCACATTATGAGTCTGCTTCTACTTATAGATTTCCTTACTCGCCGACAAATTGTGAAACGATGCAAATTAATTTTACTCACAACTATACCGCAAAACAACATCGTTTTTTGAAATAGTTTTCTAATAACGTACATTTTTATCATCCCCCGTACCAAACACTTCATCTATAAATCAACAAGTTATGAAGGTAGTCAATCGCGCCCCCCCCCTGTATATACGATACACGTATCTTTTAACGACCGTTTGTCGGCACGTCTTTATCAGCGCTACATGAAAGTGCCGACGACGAGTCAACGTACTATCCATTGTCTATATACGATGCTACAACTATTAGTATTTTTTTACCATTTAGTATGTTATGCTAATACCACAGGGGAGTATGATAACTAGCTACATATCCCAGAAGCGAGCCCACCTTTATTTCAATTTGAAGGGAAATTTTTTATCACTTTCATTTTTACAAAAAAATACTCTAGTAATAGTCCGGGAGGCATTTTCGGAATTCGCCGACACATTAGCCGCTCGGAACAACTCGGGTGATTCATAAAGTCCCGACGTATTAGACGTATTATTGCGCATTTCATGATCAGTTTGCCTCCAAATTTATCGAGATGGACAAGGAAAATCATTGAAAAAGTTATACAGAAGGGACATAGTGAATGGAATGGTTATTTTTTCTTCCCCTTCTTTAAAAATTAACCGATGATTTGTTTTAACCACAAAAATTATGAAACTTATTAGAAGCAAAAACAAGTATTTCGTAAATCGCCGACGCATTAGTCTAATACGTCGGGACTTTATGAATCACCCGAGTTGTTCCGAGCGGCTAATGTGTCGGCGAATTCTGAAAATGCGTCCGGGAGCGGTCAATGCTGCCGTATACAATTATAGGTCAAAGGATAAAAAAGTGGTATTTTTATATATTTTGAGCCGCTGAATCCGAATATGCCCGGCATTTTTGCGAAAAACCGGTACGTTTTCTTTAATCGCAATTGTTTAAACAAAAATTGCCCATTTTAAGAAAAAAAGGTCTCTTGTAATTTTTGTGTATAGTGCATATTTGAAAAGTAATAAATTTTTGAAATTTTTACTAACTTTCGATGATCACTTTTGACTTTTGACTCGACATTTTTCAAAATTGAAAAATCCTACTTGTTCTTTAAACTTTACTCTACACATTGGTATAATTCGATGTTAGCGCAGGTCCGGCGTTTCGCACTTATCGCATTTGACAATTAAGCGCTTTCTCAACGTTGCAGCGCGTTGGGCCGAACGCAGTCGGATCTGTTCTGGCGAGCATTTTATATCGTTAATTTACAATTAATTCTCCGTTAAAAAAAATATATCAATAACAAATCATTAGAATTAACATATCATTCAATTACATACTCTCTAATTACACGACCAAATAAATTACAACCTGAAGTATTAAACTTCATTAATCAGTATATTATAAGTTGATTTTAACGTAATTACATTGCAAATTCATTAAGCATTGGACAATAGCATGTGCGTAGACATTTATTTATTTAATAGATACTACGGGAAAGCCCTAGTTATAGAGCAGAGAAACCCCCATTAAAGAGCAGAGAAAACGAAATATTCAAAACTTAATAACAAAATAATCCATTATAAACTACAAAAAATATGATTATTTTAAGGAAATATGACTAAATATATGATGGCACAGAACAAGAAAATAGATCGAATTCACAAATGGAATAAAGCGGAGAATTCTTCAAAAATCGTCAAAAATGCTCAAAAACTGTGAAAATTTTGAAAAATGGTCAAAAATTGTTAAATATTTAAAAAATGAGTCAATGATTGACAAAATTGTTGAAAAATTGTGAAATATGGTTAATAATTGTTAAAATTTTGAAAAATGGTAAAATTGTCAAAATTAAAAAAAAATGGTTAATAATTACCAAATATTTTAAAATTTTAAAAAAATTGTCAAAAATTTTGAAATATGGTCAAAAATTTGGAAAATTGGTCAATAATTGTCAAAAATTGTAAAAAACTGTAAAAATTTTGAAAAATTTGCCAAATATTTTTTGAAAAATTGTTAATGATTGTCAAAAATGGTCAATATTTGTAAACATTTTGAAAGAATGGTAAATAATTGTCGAAAATTTTGAAATATGGTTAAAATTTTTGAAAAATTGTCAAATACGGTCAATATTTGTCAAAACCAATCAAAAATCGTAAAAAATTGTCAAAAATGGTCAAAAATTGTCAAAATTTTGACAAAATGGTTAATAATTACCGAATATGTTAGAATTTTTGAAAAATTTTCAAAAATTTTGAAATATGGTCAAAGATTGTAAAAAACTGTCAAAATTCTGAGAAAATGGTTAATAATTGCCAAATACTTTAAAATTTTTGAAAAATTCTCAAAAATGGTCAATAATTGTCAAAGTCGGTCATTAATTGTCAAAACCAATCAAAAATCGTCAAAAATGGTCAAAAACTGTTAAAATTTTGAAAAATGGTCAAAAATTGTTAAATATTTAAGAAAATGGTCAATGATTGACAAAATTTTTGAAAAATTGTGAAATAATGTAATAATTGTTAAAATTTTGAAAAATGGTAAAATTGTCAAAATTAAAAAAAAATGGTTAATAATTACCAAATATGTTAAAATTTTCAAAAAATTGTCCAAAATTTTGAAATATGGTCAAAAATTTGGAAAAATGGTCAATAATTGTTAAAAATTGTAAAAAACTGTAAAAATTTTGAAAAAATGGTTAATAATTGCCAAATATTTTAAATTTTGAAAAATTGTAAATGATTGTCAAAAATGGTCAATATTTGTAAAAATTTTGGAAGGGTGGTCAATAATTGTCGAAAATTTTGAAATATGGTTAAAATTTTTGAAAAATTGTCAAAAATGGTCAATAATTGTCAAATACGGTCAATATTTGTCAAAACCAATCAAAAATCGTAAAAAATTGTCAAAAATGGTCAAAAATTGTCAAAATTTTGACAAAATGGTTAATAATAACCAAATATGTTAGAATTTTTGAAAAATTTTCAAAAATTTTGAAATATGGTCAAAAACTCTCAACAATTTGGAAAAAATGGTCAATAATTGTCAAAAATTGTAAAAAACTGTCAAAATTCTGAGAAAATGGTTAATAATTGCCAAAAACGGTCAAAAATGGTCAATATTTATGAAATTTTTAAATAAATGGTCAATAATTATCGAAAATTTTGAAATATGGTTAGAATTTTTGAAAAATTGTCAAAAATGGTCAATAATTGTCAAAGACGGTCATTAATTGTCAAAACCAATCAAAAATCGTCAAAAATGGTCAAAAACTGTTAAAATTTTGAAAAATGGTCAAAAATTGTTAAATATTTAAAAAAATGGTCAATGATTGACAAAATTTTTGAAAAATTGTGAAATATGGTTAATAATTGTTAAAATTTTGAAAAATGGTAAAATTGTCAAAATTTAAAAAAAATGGTTAATTTACCAAATATGTTGAAATTTTTAGAAAAATTTGAAATATGGTCAAAAATTTGGAAAAATGGTCAATAGTTGTCAAAAATTGTAAAAAACTGTAAAATTTTCGAAAAAATGGTTAATAATTGCCAAAAATGGTCAATATTTGTGAAAATTTTGAAAGAATGGTCAATAATTGTCGAAAATTTTGAAATATGGTTAAAATTTTAGGAAAATTGTCAAAAATGGTTAATAATTGTCAAATACGGTCAATATTTGTCAAAACCAATCAAAAATTGTCAAAAATTGTCAAAAATTGTCAAAAATTGTCAAAAATTGTCAAAAATTGTCAAAAATTGTCAAAAATTGTCAAAAATTGTCAAAAATTGTCAAAAATTGTCAAAAATTGTCAAAAATTGTCAAAAATTGTCAAAAACTGTCAAAAATGGTCAAAAATTGTTAAAATTTTGAAAAATGGTCAAAAATTGAATATTTAAAGAATTGGTCAATGATTGTCAAAATTTTTGAAAAATTGTCAAATATGGTATATAATTGTTAAAATTTTGAAAAATGGTCAAAAATTGTCAAAATTTTGAAAAAATGGTTAATAATTACCAAATATCTTGAAATTTTTGAAAAATTGGCCAAAAATTTTGAAATACGGTCAAAAACTGTCAAAAATTTGGGAAAATGGTCAATAATTGTCAAAAATTGTTAAAAACTGTCAAAATTCTGAGAAAATGGTTAATAATTGCCAAATACTTTAAAATTTTTGAAAAATTCCCAAAAATTTGGGAAAATGGTCAATAATTGTCAAAAATGGTCAATATTTATAAAATTTTGAAATAAATGGTCAATAATTATCGAAAATTTTGAAATATGGTTAGAATTTTTGAAAAATTGTCAAAAATGGTCAATAATTGTCAAAGACGGTCATTAATTGTCAAGACCAATCAAAAATCGTTAAAATGGTCAAAAATTGTTAAATATTTAAAAAAATGGTCAGTGATTGTTAAACTTTTTAAAAAATGGTCAATAATTATTAAAATTTTGAAAAATGGTCAAAAATTGTCAAAATTTAAAAAAAATGGTCCATAATTATAAAACACTGTCAAAAATGGTCAATAATTGTTAAAAGTTGTCAGGCGTCCCGTGACGGCTCACACATTTCTATCCTTGAACCTATGATTGCATACGACAGCATTGACCGCTCCAGGACTATAATATGAATAAATAAGCAATAAAAGTTTAAGAATAAAAATATATTATTCTACGCTTCACAACTAGTTTTGAAAAATATTTTTCAAAAACAGTGACCGTTCAACGAAGAAGAAACAACTACTTCCCGGGCTACATGCCCCGACAGATATTGAATTACACTTCTAAGTCAAACGGGGTTGGTAAATCTACAAGATTTAAACCAACCATTCTGGTTTGCAACTAGAAGGGATAACACAACTTGTAGACCGGTTTCGGCGTATTGCGCCTCATCAGTACAAGGTACCTTGTACTGATGAGGCGCAATACGCCGAAACCGGTCTAAAAGTTATATTGTCCCTTCTAGTTGCAAACCAGAATGGTTGGTTTAAATCTTGTAGATTTACCAACCCCGTTTGACTTAGAAGTGTAATTCAATGTCTGTCGGGGCATGTAGCCCGGGAAGTAGTTGTTTCTTCTTCGTTGAACGGTCACTGTTTTTGAAAAATATTTTTCAAAACTAGTTGTGAAGCGTAGAATAATATATTTTTATTCTTCGACATCTGTTGTTAAAACGCTTTACTAAATACGACAATTTTACAGGAAACTGTATTAATTCAATAAAAGTTTAATAAATATGGAATTAAAAAATTTTTTCCACAAAAGAAGTAACAATTAAAACAAAAATACTCATAAAACAAATAGTCTTTATAGTACAATGTAAATTGTAAACAAACTTATATAATTTAAATAACGTTATAATAAATCACAAAAACCGAGAACAATATAGAAGAGATTAAAATAAATAAAATAGTAACTTGCGACCACACAGAGATTAACAATAAATTAAGTCCATACAACTGATTCACACAATAGAAAACGCCTGCGAATGTTATACCTACTAATTTATTTGCACTCTTTACATATGTTGAATCTGCAGGCAGTAACATTTATATATCTTGGTTGAAACAGTTGAGGGCATGACTTAATAATGATCTTAAGTTTTTAGAAGTGCCCCAACATATATTTACAGAGGCGGATATGCTCTAGTAAATCGGATTGAAAATATCAGCAGGAGGCACAGAATTAATAGATTGGGCCTTTTGCGAACCTCCTTCGCCTTTGTGTTTCTATGCGTCCCACAATATTTGAAAAAAGTTGTTTGAATCTGATTTAAAATCATTTCGATTTTATTACCATCCAGTTGACTGCAGAATTTGTGAAGGTGTCAAATTGTATCAATTTTTCTGATAATACTTTTAGAAAATTGTCTGGTAGCGTACCTTTGTCACTTTTTCCAAAATTAATTGGGTCTAGATTGATTGAATATTTTTATAATTCAGCAATATTTGCAAAGAGATTGTACTGAAGTTTCCGTAATGACATTTTTGAACCCATGAAGTGAAAGTAATGTTTTTGGTTTCCTTTATTTGAATAAAAATACGAGGGTTGTCAATTAAGTGTTGCATATAACAACATAGTCAACAAATATCAAATGTCAAAATTAACTGTCATCTTTAGGTAAAAACGACCAGAAGTATAAGAAGGTCATAAATCACCAACCACTTGAGTTATCATCAGGCGGTCGATTCTACGCAGAGTTGTACCTGCCCTAGCCATTACATTTTTCTAAGAGAAAACAATGGGTCTTATTAAAGAAGATTGTCATCTTGAGATAATTAAAAAGTTTATTGTTGAAAACTTACTGCCATCGTAAAAGAAAAACGATTAGAAAGATTTAGTTAATTCCTAAGATGGTTTCGTTCTCGTGAAGATATAATGAAAATAAGATTTTCAAACCTAAAAATACCCAAAATAATAGGGTGTCCGCTGACGTACAATACAATAGAGAAAGTACAGCTACAGCGTCTTTTAATTGAAAAAAGACATTTCTCAACAAGTCTTATGTTGTCTGTTGTAGTATCCATGTTGGGAAAATCCAGTCTAATATTTGTTGATGCCGGAGTGAAACTCAATTCACAAACATACTAATTATAGCAAGTTTTGCAGCCACTGAAGATATTTGTGACAATTGTACTTTCCAACAGAAAAGCCTTCCTTCGCACACTACCCACAGTACAAGGATGTATTATGGTGACCACATTCATAATATTTTGCTCTGAACTATAAATTATTTACGAGCTCAAATTCCCCCCTTAAAGAAATAAATTTATAAGTACGGTCTGTATTAATTTTGGCGTCATATAGAGGATAATTTGAGTTATTATTCCTGCAAAAGGAAAATAAATCGCCCTTAAAACAAAGAAGTAATTTTGGAATAAAAAGTGAACTTTATTTCAGGCCACAGTGTATAAAAGATTATAGGGAAATGGTTCAAAGGGGGAGAAGAAGGTGAGGGCAGGATACTAGGGAAAATAAGGGAGATAAAGCCGGTAGAGGAGTGGGAAGTAGACGAGGATGGGGAGAAACATTAAGGTGGGGAAAGCCCCAGGGATAGATGGCCTGAGAGGTGTTGTGATGAAGAGGGTGTTGGATGACAATGGGGAGTACCTCAGGGAACTATTCAACAGGGTGTTGAGGGAGGAAGAGTTCCCGGAAGGATGGAAGGTGGCCAAGGTGATACTGATGAAGAAGGCGGGTGACTACAGTCCCACCAGCCTGCTGTGTGATATGGGTAAATTGATGGAGGGTATAATAAAGGATACGATTGAGGAAGAAGTTGGTAGGAATGGGGGTTTTAGGGTAAACCAGCATGGGTTTGAGAAGGGGAAATCATGCAAATCGGCGCTGGGCAGGGTGATGGTGTTGGTGAAAAGGGCTAGGAAGGGCAACTGGAGGTACAAGAAATTGGCCCTACTCGTATTCTGCGACGTGTCAGCAAACGGGCGGTGTTGAGCACGTTGCCGAGGCTTGGAGTAGGAAGGGGTTTGGTTAACCTAGTAGAGGACTACCTGACGGGGCGAGGGATAGTAGACTCTAGAGGGAGGAGGTATGAGACGGAGACTGGAGTGCCCCAGGGCTCGTTTCTTGGACCGACTTTCTGGAAGTGTGTGTTTGATGAGGTTTTTGGGATAGTATGTGAAGAGGGATGTGAGATTACTGTGTATGCGGACGATGTGTGTCTGTTATGAACGGCAAAAGGAGAGGCGGAGATAGAAAGAAAGGCGGAGAAGATCAAGCGGTGCGGACTGGAAGTAGTGGAAGATAAGACGGTGGGGTTGCTAGTGAAGGGACGGAGCAAGACGAGGGAAGTGGGGGTGATGGTGAAGAGAAGGATAATTCGTATGGAGGAGTCTGTGAAATACCTAGGGGTGTGGTAGGATAGTCAATAATCCTTCAGAACACAAATGTTAAAGGCGGCACAGAAAGGGAAAGTAAGGGCAGCATGGCTGGGGAGATTATTCTGTATTGTGAAAGGACCGGGAGAGTAGAAGAGGAGGGGTAATTGGTAAGACGGTAAAGCAGAGTATGCTGTGCTACTTCTGAGGGTGGTGCAGGGGTATAGGACAATGGGTGGATTGACAGCAGCGGTGCTGTCAACGTCCTACCCATTGGACTTGGTGGCTAGAGCCAAGAACAAACACTAGAGGGGTGCAACCAGAGAGGAAGTACAGGAATGGATGGAGGAGGAAATAGAGAGAAGGTGGGAGGAATATGAGGGCGTGATTGGGAGTAGGAGAAATTGGATGGACCGGAAATTCGGGGAGGTGAACTACTTCACCTACACAGGTGCTCACTGAACATAGGTCGAGAGTAGGGTACCTCCACAAGATTGGGAAAAGAGAGACTGGAGTGTGCGAGAGGTGTGAAGTGGAGGATGATGTGGGGCATGTGTTTCGATGCTGGAAAAACGAGGAAGTGCTGAAGAAGTTAAAGAGGAAACTAGGGGAGGCGGTGTATTCGGAGAACATGGTGGAGATAATGTTGAGGGACGAGGTGGAATGAAGGGTAAGTAGGCGTAGTGGAGAGCATGATTAGGGGGAGAGAAGGACTCGATATGGCATGAGAGGTAGGAGTAATAGGTAGGGAGAAGGCGACGGTATTGGCGGATAGTGTGCGAGGGACCATCGCCCGTCTCGAAGTATGCTAGGGTAGTGATTCCGAGGCGGGGGTAATGGCGAGTTTGAGGCGGGTTTGGTTGATAGGCATACCATTGGAAATGAGACCAACATTGTTTGGGTCCTGGATCCAGTCGAACATGAGTTTACATCTTGACCCGAAAAAAAAAACAATTGTATATTGTATGTTTTTCAATTTCTTTCTAGCCTCTCAAAAAATACATTTGACAGACGTCGATTTTCCCTTATTTGCTTTGGACACATTTTCAAACTTCCCTTCCAATTCCGTAACATTTTTAATTTGATTTTTTCTGGGATTTCAATTTTTTCACTTCTCGCACAATGTCTTTTTAAATAAACTCATCTCGAGACATTTATGATTTGTATCACATTAATGATACTTGTTTCTTGTTGATACACAAATAATAACAATATATCCGCCACCAGTTTGTCAGTGTTAACCCAAACTTAACCTCAACACCTTCGAAGTTGAAACTTTCGATAGTCGTAAACTAAGCTAGAGTACCTCTTTGCTCCTTTGGGTTTTCCTAATAACATATTGTTTATCTGCTTTTAAATAGACCATGGACTAAATTCGTATAATGAATTTTCTCAACCTTCGTTAACGTATATGTCGATAAACAAGGGCGTATCAAGTAAGAGTGTAAAAGGAACCCCAAAAATATGTGGATACTTATATGTATGAAAAATTAATATTATGCAAAAATATGTATTTATGTTACGAGTTAGGATGCTGCGGAAGTCTAAAAATAAAGTTATTCATTACTTGTGCAAGTGCAATACTGCATAGCAAAATAACAATCCTTAATAATTCAGCATTGGGTTTTTAATTAGACTATATTCAGGTGCAAAAAATTGCAGCGAGTTGATAAGAATTGATTAAATTTTTAGTTCAATTTACATACCTAAATTTTTGTAAACTGTTTTAGTAATCATACAGGATTAATTAAAAGTTGTTGTATCCTCAATTAAAACACCCTCTAGATCAATTTCGTAACAAAATTCCTTGAATAGACCAAGTAAGGTAAAAAACCTTCCTTTTCCTATACTTAGTTTTTTGGTTCATATCCTTAGGTGGTATAGTTTCATTTCTAAAAACGAAAGTGAACCAACACCAACATCTTACTTTGATATTTATTTTTTTAGGAGGGTTCACTATTTTGTTAGGTTATGTGATTGATTTAATCAGTACATCCAGTCAAGGCTTCAAGTCCTCGGCATAACATACATCTCGCTTTTTGTGCTCTTAGTTGCACTGTTCAAAGGCTTAACAGTACTTCACAAGGTACTTCTTGTGGAGGAGTCCCCCTAGTTCCAGAAGTTTATATATCCAGTAAGACGGCGCTTCGCTTTCGAATATTATGTGAGCATCTATGCAGATAGCACACAAGCACTACTGACCCTTAAGAAACAACGTCAATACTAGAATGTTACCATACCTTGGTGTACAACATTGTAGTCACACTATCGTGGACCAAAGGCCATGGTAAGTCTAAAGGTAGTCAGGTCATCAGCAGCTCAAATACTTTTTGAACCTGCTTGCTCCGCTAATGCAACAGTTTTAGTAATAGCAAGCCTAGAGCGTGAACATACTCACAATGAGTTCAAAAAAAGTGTGGTAAAACACAATACTACAAACTAGTCAAGGAATTATTGTAGAATCCTGACAGAGCAACAGCAAAAATATTCATGAAGAAGACCCGGCAAAACCTACGTTCTGCAATAGGGGATACTGTCAACTAAGCAAACATCTTCGCAGAATGAGGCTATCAGACACATGCTTATGTTGAGGCTGAGAACAGGAAGATTAGTCGGTAGAGCGTATCCTTTCGACTGCTCGGATCCATCATCCATTCGTAAAACGTCGAGTTTTGTCTAACACCAACCATGCTGAGGACGTTATCAACTATGTTAAAATCATGGACTTCCAGGAGGATGCACAAAGGGCCTAATGAGGCCAAGGTGCTGTGGGGTTGCCCTACCCTCTTAACTTATCAGATCAAGTGAGTGGAGTTAGAACACGCAAGCGATTTTAGAGACATTATATTGAAAAAATGCCAGAATAGATATGGATGAAGCGGGCTAGAACTCGGAAGTCGAACACGATAAGTCCTGTAGGCAGACCATCAAAAAGAAGGTACGAGAGTTGGAGCTCAGCTTCACAGAAATAACTCAGAAGAATTCACTGTTTGGACCCTTACTTTGTGGAATCTACTCATATTAACTCAGAAGAAGGTTTGACATAGCTAATCGAACTTGGTGGTCCAAATAAAAGAAAAATAAGAGCAAAGTACTGAGTCAAACATTGATGTGTCCATCTTCTAGTGTGAAAAAACAGTAGCAAGGAAAACAATCTCGTCAAAAAATAGCATTTCCTGAAGTAAACTGTGGATGACAAGTTCATTTCGATTTTACATAAAAACCAATGCAACCTTAATTGGTATTTCGAATTAAATTGGTTACAAAATTATACTTCTGGGTGTTTTAGAATTAGGGTGATTTAAGAAACTTTATAATTATGTCTTTATGACTGAAACGTCAGCATAAAAATATATGGAAATAATATTTATTGAGAAAATTATGACACTTGAAATATACTAAATATATTTCTTTCATTTTATGCATTATATCTGAGTGTACCCATTGAGTTATTAAAGCAAAAATAAACATTTTTATTGCTTTTTCAGTGTAAAATATGTTTCATCCTGTGAGTAATTACAATGTTATCATAAACAATTTAAATCAATAGCTTGAAAAAACAATGTTCCGACGTCAGCGTTACACCAAAGTAATAAACATTTATATATCTCCAGCATGATTTATTGATTACGTGCTTCTAGTTCGTTTTTCTACTTTTTGTACCATAAAACTTTAATATGCAGTCCTAGATACCGACCAGGCAGGCCAGCGTTTTAGAAATTCATTTATACCATATTTTACGAGGTTGTAAATTTATATTGTAAAATTACTCGTTTTTTTTACTAGAGATTAGTTTTACTACAATTTAGTGGTTTTAGGGTTGTTCCAAGTTGATGCAGTGTCCACACACAAGTAAAGGATAAAGGTTGCTTAAGAGTTGGCATAACAATCACCTTTCACAGTATAACCGTCACCTGTCACCGCTTTACCGACACCTGTCATCGCTTAACCGACACCTGTCACTGTTATCGCGTTATCTGTCACCGGCATGCTGTAGTAAGTGAGGTTAAGTTAGGTTCTTCTTTTTCCATTATTGGGAAATATACCAGGGGATAATATGCCCAACTTATGAAAATATTCTAGTCTTGCTCTAGACATTCGAATATCTCCAGATGGGATCACCTTAACTAAAACCTGACTAGTTAAGTTAGCAAGTTTCCAAACTAAAATTCTTCTGTAATAAGTTCTGGTTAAAGGATAATCTGCTTCCAAAATAAAACCATTATAATATAAATAACTTTATTGTTTACTGGGATTATCTACATACATTTAATTTCAGTAGTATCCCAAAACATAACGACTGGCGTAAGTAGATTCATAGTCGATATTAAACCGGGCTTTTGACCCATCACATGTAAACTTCAGGCGTGTTTCTCTCACGCCGCGAAGATCGTCAGCACTCGGTAAATTCCGCTCCCATATAACACCTTGAGGTCAACGGTGGACACCAGCCCGCTTTCCAATTTTGTTTTTTTCCGAGTACTTTAGAATACTTTTACTATATGTATAGTAGGTATATTTTATTTTTTTAAATGCTTATTCAATTATTTTTTAATGGGTGGTCATTGACCCAATGGCCTAATGGAGGAGCTGCCACTGAGAGTTAAAGCATACATAATTGTAAAATCTGCAATTCATACATCAAATGTTCACCGGTGAATGTCTATATACGTTAATTATACGGACTTTCTGCAATATTTCAACATTCAGTACCTATAAAATATCATAACGACAGCACTGACTTTAACTG
Source organism: Lochmaea crataegi (assembly GCA_947563755.1). Classification (NCBI taxonomy): domain Eukaryota; kingdom Metazoa; phylum Arthropoda; class Insecta; order Coleoptera; family Chrysomelidae; genus Lochmaea; species Lochmaea crataegi. The sequence goes on from OX387433.1 coordinate 17,603,345, forward strand.
AAATTATCTATTTTAGTGTTTTATTAGAGTAATCTTTTTAAGAGTCAGAATGTGTTCTAATATCTACGATAGTAAAAAAATCATAAAAGATAATAATTTCTAATTTTTAAGGTTGTAAATAAAATTAAAAATTATTTAGGTTAATTGCCGCGTTAATTATCGAAGACAGGGTAGTAAAAAATTTATTTTAAGAAATATGCACATCTGGTTTGATTAAGATTTCAAATTATGGCTTTCATAAAACAATACCAAGACACAGAGGTTTAACTCAAAAAATGTACAATTAAGATCGTTAATTGAATAAATTTAACACAACAGGAGTGTATCAAAACGGTAGCATCATCAGGCAGGAAACAGGGACTCGATATTACAAAGAGAACAAAAAAATGCGGATACAAACAGTAAAAATTGAAGAATGAAAATGTTAAAAAGTTTTTATTTCCATTACAATACCAACATTATCATATGAATGCAAAACCTCGTTAACCAAATATAAGGCAGAAAGTATGATGAATGCAAAAATAAAAGAAAGGAACAGAAATTAAATAAGAAACAATAATATGCAAAATATACATGAGACAACTAAACTGCATGGAAATATGGAAAAGATGAAGCAGGATGGAATAGAAAGAGGATTAGGGAAAGCATCATCCACAAAAATAACGAAAATAAGTACAAACAAAAAAAGAAATTGGACAAATGAACAAACTTACAGGGTACCGGAACGCATTAAAGAATAGAGTATAGCTCGGGGTGTAGAAAGATAACAATACAGTAAACATCAGAGATTTTGAACACCAATACTTAAATATAGGTAGTGAAACCTAAATCTTTTGACGTTCTGAAAAATATTAATTCCGATTTTGGCAACCAACCAACAAAATGAAATGAAATAAAAGTAAATAAGAAAAAAGGTTGAAATCAGACATGATCGGTATGTAGTGGCAAGTAAATAAACTTTAGGAAGATTAAAATATCCCTTAGGCTCCATCAAACTATCTACACATTTGATTTTCAGCACGTTCCATTTCAATCGATCCTTAATTTTAAATTCTATAATGCAATACATGTCATGGAAAGTCGTAGAAGATGCCAATTACATTTCATTTCAGTACAGAAAGCTCCAAAAATGTTTTAGTTCTTGGTGCATTTTCTATATTTCGACAACTTCACCACGTTCTACACCATACAACACTTACCAGTTATCCTTTTCAAACATTTTGCATCCAATAATCATGAAACGTTCACGTTCACTGAATCTATTAGCCAAATGGTCACTCAATAACTCTTAGTTGATTGACAGTTTTTACAATAAAAATAAAGATATTTTAAATCTACTTACGGTTTCTAGTATTGTCTTTTTGGCGTTCTTACCTGGAAATAAAAAAATAGTATCAAAAAATATTCACAATAATGTGTATTCTCAGGGGTTATTATTCATTAATAATTGTTTTTTATATATTACTTTTATGAATAATCAGAATATTAAGTTACATTCTATGGGTTAATTTGCTAGCATTTATAATGTCTTGATGAGGTATACATCCAGTGATGTAACTTCTAAAACGTCATACAAGGTCTATTGGCCATTTTTTTTCAGTATTTTTGTGTTTCTTGGTCTTAACAATTCCTCTAGTAGTGGATTTGGATGAGTTTCTATAGTTTTACGATGTTTGATGATTCTCTCCTGAATAACTTCTTGTACTGTGGGCACTCCCAGGTCTACGTGAATGGTGTGATTTGATACATACCATGGAGCATCTACTAGTTGACGGAGTATTTTCGATTGGGATCTCTGGATAATATTTACGTTAGATTTTGAAGCGCCACCCCATAGCTCAACTCCATATGTCCATATATAGGCTTAATGACAGTTTTGTAGATAAGGATTTTGTTTTCTAGTGAGACTAATGTAGTAGACCAATGTAGTCATACAGGGTATCCAAAATGTAATGCCATAGTTTCCAATTTTCAAAGTTAATTTTTTCAAAATTTTCAAATGTGACACCCTGTATATTATTACATATTTGGAGACCCCATTCAATTCCTTTTTCAACAATAGTACAGTAGGCTATGAAAAAATTATTGAAAAACTACGATTGTTGACAGTGACAGTAAATCTTGACATCAGTTTAAAATATTTGTAAAAGTGTTTAAAGTTAATTCTCAAAATGACTAACTACTCACAACAAGAATTGGTTGATATGGTGTATGCAATCGAAAAAAGTTTAGGAAATTGCTTTTTAGCTTCACGAGTTTATGCACAAAAATATCCTGGAATGCGGCACCCAGATTTAAGGAAATTCATCAAATTAAAAGAAAGATTTGAGAGAACCGATAACGTAGCATATGAAAACACGACGAGGGAGGAATCAGGACAATGAATTAGCAATTTGCTTTGCAGTCCAAGATAATCATAAAATAAGTATTAGAGAGCTAAGTAATGAATTAGTTATAGCCAGATCATCCATAGAAAAATATTTAAAAAACATAAATATCACCCCTACCATTTTCAGTATTAATAGAAACTAATTACCAGAAAAGAACTAATTTTTGTACATGGGCTTTAAATGTGTTATTTACTGACGAGGCAACATTTCACAAGAATGGGTTTGTGAATCGTCATAATTTTCACTAGGTCGAAACTCACTTATCAGCACCTCATAGGAACAGCGACTGATCATCACCAGGAGATTTTATTTCTTATGTGTATTTAAACGTAAGCGCGCCTACCTAACAACATCAGCACAGTACCGACAAGGCACGTCAACGCCTCAACCACAACACATTTCTCAGAGAAAATATTTTGCGGACGGCGTGCTGACCCTTGTCGATGCGTTAAGTAAGCCCATACACCACTCGACGGTGCTGTGACGATGCTTGTCAGGTGCTGTGCTGTTAAGCGAGTTTCGGCCTTTATGGTACAAGGAATCCCCACCTAATTCATGTAAATAGTTTTCAACATAAGTGGAGTTTAATTGTTTGGGGAGGAATTGTTGACAGTTATGTTGTAGAGCCCTATTTCTTCGAAGTAGGTTTAACGGGACAATTATTTCCAGAGTTCTTACAAAACAAGTTTCCCCAATTGATTAAGCAAGATCCCATATTCATTAGAAATCATTTGACGGTGCTTCGGTCCATTTTCAACGTGACGTCGGGGAATATTTGGACCAAACGTTTCCGAATAAATCTATAGGTAGGTCAGGACCAATTGAATGGCCACCAAGATCACGTGGTCTAACTAGTATGTACTTCTTTTTTTGGGATTTATTAAATCAAAAGTGTAAAAATAACTTGCTACAACACGAGATAACATGCAAGAAAGGATTCGGCAAGCCTGAGATGCTGAGTGCTTTCACTAAGTCCAAAAGTTTTGAACTCCTGCTTCAACTCTTCATTTTAACCTTGGTGAACTTCGAATGTTGAAATGTAGGCATTCTGGTCAGCGACACACCATAATTTATAGCCTCTTTTTATTATATTGCTTCTTCCTTTGAAAAGTATCATACTTTCATCAATACTTATTCGTCTTGTTGTCTCATAGCAATCTTTGAATCGCCTATTTAGAGTATTTGCTAGTGGTCGAATTTGGTAAATATTATCTTTATTATCCCTGTTGTCGTTGCAATGAAGATTTTTCTAAATTTCCTCGAAGCGATTCCTTGTCTTGCATTTAGCTATAATAGGGAGGCCCAAGTCTTCATTTGTGTTCCAATATTGCTTCCATGCCGGCAAACGGTGATAAGCCACAAGAAAATTAATACCTATAAAAGAAAGCAGCTCTTATTTGGTTAAATTTAGAGTTTTATTACGCTGTGTAGCATAAAGGTTGCTTTGAAAAACAGTATCATTTACAGCTTCTCCAAGTATAGAGACATATAAACATCTGTAGATGAGTTAAAATTAACAAATTCTGTTTCAACTGGTCCTTCAGGAAAACGATATTCGGGCATAATCTCTTCAGTATCTGTCTTCTTCCATCTTCTGTTTGCTTGTCTCCTCTTTGTATTTTCAGGATTATGAATTATGAGAAAAACTTTGTTTAGGAACTGTGGTATTATTAGCTGCAGGATGACTTTCTGCTAATATGGTGTCCATACAATTATTATTTGACTCAAGTTCCGTATCCTCAGAATCACTTTCTTCTTCATCTGTCAACAAATTAATTTCTAAAGGCAAATCTTCTTTCAATATTTGATCAGCAATCTGCTCTAGTTCTTTTTGACTCGGTGCTTTAGAGATAACCATTTGATTCCTTTTTTCTCCATAATTCCTGGGGGTACTTTTCAGTACTTCAGAGTAACAGCAATTTTTCCGTAGCAAATAATTCAATAGGAGTATGTGAGCTCTCTCTCTTGGGTTTAATGAATGCGGTATTTGCAATTTTGAGAAAGCGCGCATGAGCACTTTATAAGAATTTACTCTCCCAGGGGCAGTGATGCCAGCTTGGGAGTTTTCTCCCTAAATTTCGGAAGAAAAAATCTATACAGGGAGTTTTTTAGGGGGAAGCATTTTTGGGGGTATCTGTATTTGTTGACCTAGCGGGTTAGCGCTAAAATATAGATGACATTTTTTTAAATTTCTTAATAACAATTAATTTGCTGGAAATAATTCTAAACATTTTCAGTTGTCTACTGATTTCAGCTTCATAATAATTATTAATTTATAAAATTATTTTTTAGGTGGATTTTCATGTAAATGTTATGATTTTAGGGGTTTTTGATTTAAGCTTTGGGGAGAAAAATTTTTTAGAGTTGGAAACACTGTAGGAGCTCTCACTTTTTAGTGAATAGACCTCGGAATAGACACCCTGATGTCCTTTGTAATTTCGATATTTTTTGATAGCCTACAGTACTTAAGTGAATGTGAATTTGATTGTTCTACAAATTACGCCTTTTTTGAGAAATCTGGAATGGGATTTCCAATTATGCTATAATATACAGTGTGCCAGATTTGAAAATTTAAAAAAAATTCTTCTCTCTTTCGTAGGCTACAAAGCGGCACGCCTCTCTTTCTTTCTCTCTTTTTTCTCTCTCTCACTCAATCTCTCTCTTCACAAACGGCCCGAAGAGAGACAGAGTATCGCGCGTCTCTCTCTCTTATGCCAAATATTAATTTTTGAAAATGGTCAATAATTCTCAAAAATTGTCAAAAACTGTCAAAATTTTGAAAAAATGGTTAATAATTGCAAAATATTTTCAAAATTTGTCAAAAACTTTAAAAAACTGTCAAAATTTTGAAAAAATGGTTAATAATTGCAAAATATTTTCAAAAATTGTCAAAAACTTTAAAAAACTGTCAAAATTTTGAAAAAATGGTCAATATTATAAAAGACTGTCAAAAATGGTCAATAATTATTAAAAATTGTCAAATTTTTGAAAATTGGTCAAAATGTTTGAAAAATTGTCAAAAATAGTCAATAATTGTCAGAATCAGTCAAAAACTGTCAAAAATTGTTAAATATTTTCAAAAATGGTCAATAATTGTTAAAATTTTGAAAAATGATCACAAATTGTTAAATATTTTGAAAAATTTACAATAATTGTCAAAATTTTAGAAAGTTGTCAAAAATGGTCAATAATTCTCAGAAACTGTCAAAAATGGTCAATAATTGTTAAAATTTTGAAAAACGGTCAATAATTGTTAAAATTTTGAAAAATGGTCAAAAATTGTTAAATTTTTGAAAAAATTGTCAATAATTATAAAAAAATGTCAAAAATGGTCAATAATTGTTGAAAATTGTCAACATTTCTGAAAAATGTTCAAAATTTTCGAAAAATTGTCAATAATTGTCAGAAACTGTTAAAAATGGTCAATAATTGTCAGAAACTGTCGAAAATGGTCAATAATTGTTAAAATTTTGATAAATGGTCAATAACTATAAAAAAATGTAAAAATAGTCAATAATTGTAGAAAATTGTCAATAATTGTCAGAACTTGTCAAAAATGCTCAAAAATGGTCAAAATTTTTAGAAAATTGTCAAAAATGATAAATAATTGTCAAAACTGTCAAAATTGGTCAATAATTGTCAAAAATGATCAAAAATTTTGAAAAAATGGTCAATAATTGTCAAAATTTTTGAAAAATGTTCAAAAATTTACGAAAAATGGTCAAAAGGCAAATTCACCCTTGTCAGAAAACGTCTTGTTTCATCCCATCCTCCACAAAAAAACCGCTACCGAACAGGCACAAAGAATACGTTCTGCTGTACCATGTTTTTTTAGACTATAATGACCTGTAAGTTGGCCTGTTAATTATTTAATGGCATTTTTAAAATGAGGCATAAAGACCTTGGAATGTCCAAACTCTGGTATTTTTAGAGAGGACTGAAACTCTGCTTGCAGTTCAAGTGCTAAGTATTTGATTGGTAATGAGCGCGAGCTGCTCATGAACAGCTCGTAAAAAGCTCGCGATTTAACCTAAACAGCTGGCCAGAGCATTGACCACGCTAAAAAAAGCCTGGATGAGAACAGTTCGTGTTTGCAAGATAAACCCTTCCAAGTTTTTATTTTCAAGGGCTCTATTTTTAGACGAACCAAACCTATTCTCGAGCTCGGGTATGCACCAAACTCGGTAAGAGTTAGAGAACAGCTCGTGAACAAGATCTGTAATCTGCTGAAGAGAACTGCTTTATTTTCATATGCTTTTCAGATTATCATTTAGAAAGTTTTTGACCTTAGAAACAATATAAATAATTGAAATAGATTGCATTTGAAAGAGGCAAAAAGGTTAAATGTTTTTCATATGACCTTTTCCCCCTTTTAAAAAAAATTCGGTGAAGCTGCGTATTCTAATTTTGTCTTTTTAATTATTAAAAATTCAAACTAATGTGGAACGTTAACAAACGATTTTAAAATTTAACGGGTTCATGTAATTTTAAAACTATAAAGGCTGCTCGTATAAAAGCGTCTGTGCACCTCCGAAAGTAGGTTGAAAAGTTTCGAAATTAAACCACCATGTTGCCGTGTATTCTTGACAAAACGACGCGTATTTCGTTAAAGGGCCACTAGACAAAGTTTGAAGAGCCTTTTGGTTTCCCTTTCGTGTGCTAGACGGCGCTTACTGCAGTACTTGTACCCCCGCACTTCTATATTATCAAAGACCCAGTTTTAATATCAATGGCGTTACATGAGCATCTTTTCAAGAATAAAAATGAGTCGATATTCTCATAAAAACTATTATATACAAAATTGTAAAAAAATCATTTATTTTTAAATTTTGTTTTGAAATTATTAACTACAACGTATGAAAATATGATTAAATTAGATGTTATAAGGAGGCTACTAGCACCGTACACTAACTAACGATAAGTAGATTCACTTGCGTCGGAACGTTTGAAATTTTTGGCACATCGCCTCTCTGACGCCGTACTCCCCGTTATCGCCACGCAACTCCTGAACTTCTCACTTTCTCGACTTAAACTCACCAGAACTCACCAGAACTCAGCAGACGATAGGCGAGGTAAGGAAATTTTCGGTAACCGCTGAATCGACGGAGTGAATTTACTTGTCGTTAGTAACTACTAGCCTTTTACACTGCAACCTTTCCAGATCTATTGTGGTCCTTTTTATTTATATTAATTTTCCCAGACCGACTCTCTTAATGAAGTACACCAGTATTGAATCTTTCATATAATTGTTTGCCAGTGAGTGAGTTTTCTTCTCCTATGCACATTTGCTAGTCTGGCAATGTTTTTGTTTAATCAACAGAATCCGAATGTCTTCGTCTATCAACCATATCAGCTCCAAGAGCCTAGTGAAGTTGCAATGCCCAGTAAGCAGACTAACCACAGTTTTCAGTATTCCTGTCTTTACTCATTAAGTCTGCCGTAAACTTTGGCGAATGTCTTATCATTGTTTCGCTTGTCTTTGTCCTGGTGAGTTTGTTCACCATTCTAGGGATTTATGAGCTATACAATTTTTTCCGCAGCCCTTTTTTTTGTCGTGTTTGCTCTGGTCCAACGAATGGCATTAACGACCCTAGTCTGGCCATTTTATCTGCTTTTTCGTTTCTCTCATAGCCTTGTGTCTTGGAACCCAAGCTACAATTGAACGGTATGTTCTTTCCTGCCTATTATTTTTAAACTTTGATTCAATTTTCGCCTGGATACGTCCATGTACCACTCAGAAATTTTCTTTACTTTGTTTTTCACCTGCCTCTCGAAAAATATGGGGAATGTTGACGATTTGTGTGTCAAGCATTTTTCTTTTGTTGCATGTATTGATTTGACACACTAGATGGAGACGAGAAATTGTGTATAGAATGTCTTTTTATTTAAGTGCACTGGAATACACTTCAAAGTATGAAGAGAAAAAAAGAGGGAAAAAAGAGAGGAAAAAAGCGACTTTTATCAGAAAGCTAATGTTCTAACTTTGAAGTCGATACTGTTAAGTATGCACTTAATATTATTTCTTTTCATTGAAGTTGTACTAACATTATTTGCTGACAGAGAATACGAGAAGTAGCAATACTTAAAGAGATAAACGAGTCGTAGTTATCAGATTTTAATGAAATAAGTAACTAGATTTTATCACTTTTAATTCATAATCACTTACATTATTTTGTAGCTTTATTCGATAATATGAGTCAAATTAAAAGCAAATCCAGATGCACATGGTTATTAGATACAAACCTGTTTGTTGTAGGTGATTAACATCTTAAAAAGCACAATCAGTTCTTGTGAACATACCTGGACTACAATAAGAGTTTCAGACTTCTGTCTGGAAGATGTTGAAACAGCATGTAGGTCTATTGAGTGCCTCCCACTCAAAAAAGATGTGGGTTGAGGTCTCGATATAAATGCCACAAAGTCTGCAGCTGAGATTCCGGTTACTCAGCCCCATTTTATGCATATGGTAGTTCTTTGGCCCATTTAACTTAGGGACCCGAGGACTGGTTCTGGTCTAACATATATATCTCCTCTTGCAAGTTCATCGCCTTCATTTCCAGAAATATCATTATTTCCCGAAGCACACACTAATCTTACTTTAGACGGTCTGCCAGTTCATTCAGTTGTTTATGGCATTTTTCTACTAGCCTGGATGTCACCTTAACATTATTTAATGACGCAAGGGCTGCCTGACTGTCAGTTAATATGTTTATCCTATAAGCACCAGACCTGTATTTGTTTATACTGGCACATTGTAGGATAGCATGAATCTCAGCCTGAAACACAGAAGTATGATTTTCTAGTGATAAGGAACATCTTGTGTTCCTATAGTATACTACCCAGTCTTTGATCCGTCCGAATACCGTGGGAAAACGTCATCTACTTGGGTTTTGCCAGTCCTTTCTGTGAGGTATCTCTACCTCATATCTAGCACTGGGGAGAGCTTTAGTGGCCATATAGTCTGTTTTCATTTCTAAAATGTCTTCACTTACGATGGATGTGTGTCCTGTTCTAACTATTTTGTTGCTCAGGTTCTTTTACTAAATAACCCTATTCTTGCTTCTCCCATTATCACGAAATATGGCGGAGCAAGGTGTAATAAGACGTGCTACTCATATATCTTGCAATAGTGAGATAGGCAAGTCTTTGCACCTTGCACATTCCTTTCTGTAGTCTTTGTTCACCAGACCAAAGACGCATATGTTATAATGGGTTTAACAACTGCACTGTATATCCAGTGTAACTCGGACTCAGCTCCCAAGTCTTAAGTCTTACCACAAGTTTGCACCACTATCATTAATGTGGTCTCTGATCTTGTTGCAAATTTTCACAATTGTTTGGTCCATGTGAATCCCGAGCCTGTAATTACCCCAAAATATTCAACATTTATCACCACTGGAATCCGCCGCAGTCCTAATCAGGTTTCTAATGTTTGGCAGGGTCTCCCTCTTGCCCTCAGACCTGACATATCGTTCACCAAATAAACTAATCGGCTTTGTTGAGAAGCTGAATTTATTTGGAGAAATATGAATAGGAGTGAGCAACACCTGAAACCTTAACTAACTATCTTGTAAACGACGATATTTTGATACTAAGACAGGCGAAGACATTGAAAGAGTCTTTAAAGTGCGAATGGTTCCATAATCATGTATAGTTTTACTGCACCGCCAACCTAAATTTCTGGAATCAATCAAAAAGTTGCTAAAATGATGCTTGGTAGAGTATCCTCAGCATACTGGGGATTTAAAAACTGAATATACGCAATAGCTATTCAAGGTACCCAGCGTTATTCGTTTTATCCGCCAATCTGTTGCCCTTATGACCCTCATACACTAGTACCCAGGCTACCATGACCTTGCAATGGTCTCCAAGTGCTTTTAAGGCACCTATACAATACAATACATACTAGCTTAGAATTGACCTCTATGGACCTCTATCGGTGAAGATGGCTGAACGGTACATCCTTTCCTGCCTTTTAATTTCTTCAACGCAATGGTGAATCGCCGTCACTTCCGCTTGGAAAGTTGTGGCGTCCTTAGATAGGCTTATTGGAATAGCTTGCCGTCCGTATACCAGGTTACCTCAGCCTGTATGGGTACACCTTTCTTCTAATCTTGGGTTACCCCATTAAGTCATCCGCTTTTAGCTCCTTGATAAACTTTCGATAGGTCAGCACCGTTCGTTTGGCTTATGTGTTGTTGACTTTGTAGTAATCTGTGCATTACAGATCTGGCTTCGTCTCCTATAAAAATGTGTAATGGGGGCAGATTCAGTAGAACTTCTATAGCACTTGTGGGAGTGGTTTTTATTGCTCCCCTAATACACAGGCAAGCAGGCATTTGTGTGCTACTCAATAGACTTACAGCTCTCACTTGCAGTGTCTTTGTCCACCACACTACTGATCCATAGGCTATCATTGGACTAACATCCCATTGGGTCATTTTTGGGGTATTTCCCCAGTTTTTCCCACACATTCTTCTGCATCTGCCAAGAGCAATGGTATATTTCTGTGTGGTCTTCTGAAGGCCTTCCATGAAAGCCTTTGATCAAAATGTACTTCGTTTCTTTGGCAAATGGAGTCACCTCTCCTCCTAGCACTATTGGCTTTAGGCTTTGTAGTGCCGTCTTTTTCGTCAAATTTATAATTTGTGTTTTCTGAGTTTTGACAGTTAGTCTTTATTGTAAACACCAATTATCAACTATATGTAAGGCAGTGAGAAATGAATATCTGGTAGAAGGTAACTCCGTTTTTTATAAATATACAATTTTGATATTAGCCGACCACGACTAAGTATACGTTTTTGACACCTGTACGAAAATAATTAGTTATGTGAACCTATCCAGTCCACCTCTGTTTGATTCATTTTATTCAGTTTTCTGTCATGCACAACCTTGTGCCAAGCAGTGTCAAGAATGCTTCTTTATCGTTATATGGATTTTTCTTTTAAAACAGAAACTGTCACTAGATAGTGTCCCGGATCACGTGAATGTAACGACGAACACAACAACGCAAACCCGTCAACCGTGTGCATCTTTCCGCTCGTTTAGCAGGTAAAAGGGCCAAAGAACTCTCTTCTTCTTTTAGTGCATCGTCTTTACAAAGATCGTGTTCTTTCATAGCACGAAGACGAAATGTCGTACAATCACGATACACGATATCGAATCGATATTGCAATAGGATAATGGTCGATTCTTGGGAATATTCAGTCTGATGACCTCGTGTCTCATTGCACTTTGCTAATTTCAGCGGCGGGTGACATGTACCTTCAAAAAGGGTTGATTTTTCAACAATAAAATTGTAAGTGTGTAAATTTGACCCTTTCAATAATTAACTTGTACCGTGTCGGCAAATTAGGATCATGGGATTTGGTTTGCAAACTGCATATACTGAAATATTATCACCAAATTGGTAATTTTATGGGCAGTGAACGAATTCTCACCTTACAAATCACCTGGGGAGGATGGCATTTTTCCTGCTCTGCTACAACAGGGCAGTGGAGAGCTGTTACCCCATTTGGTCAAGTTACTGAGAGCTAGTCTGGCGTGGGGGTACATCCCTCTAGAATGGTCATTGGCGAGGGTTGTATTTATACGGAAAACTGGGAATGTGAATAACTCGACCTCGTTCTTAATGAAATGTCTAGAAAAAATTTTAGACAAGCATATTAGGGAAGGGAGGTTATGAGAGTATCCGCTAAATCCCTCCCAGTATGCTTATCAACTGGGCAAATTTACAGATTTGGCGTTAAACAATGTAGTGGGGAGAATCAGCCCTTCCCTTGGCAACAAGGAAATAGCGCTGGCGGCCGTCCTAGATATAGAAGGAGCGTTTAATAACGTCCTTCCAGACTCCATATGGAGAACGGTGGAGCGCAGAGGAATCTGCAAACCAATCCGTCACTGGATCAAAAGCATATGATCAAACCGGTACATCACTACATCACTGAATGGAGTCACGGTAAGGGGTATGGCGGCCAGGGGTTCCCCACAGGGAGGGGTGCTTTCCCCCTTTTTGTGGTCAATACTGGTTGACGATCTCCTGGGTGAATTATCCAGTTAGGGGATAGATGTGCAGGGATATGCTGATGATATAGTAATAATTATCAGAGGGCAATTTGAAGAGATAATTTCTAACATCCTTCAAACGGCCCTAAACATAGTGCATAGGTGGTGCGAGAGAGAACAGATGTCTGTGAACCCCCTCAAAACCGTAATTGTTCCCTTCACAAAGAGGAAAAAATTACAGCGACTCCGCCAGCCAATTTTAGGCGGCGTGAGCTTTCCATTTGCGACGGAGGTGATTTATCTAGGGGTAATTTTAGATAAACAACTCACCTGGAACGCCTACTTGGAAAGAGTGATAAACAAAGCCAGATTATCCCTCTGGAATCTCAGAAAGGTATGTGGAAAATCTTGGGGTATGAATTAGAAGATATACTGGATTTACCAAACAATGGTCAAGCCAATGGTCACGTATGGCTCAGCTGACTGGTGGACCAAAAGTCTGCAAAAGACAGCAAGGCTTGCAGCGAACAGCATGCCTGGCCATTACCGGTGCAATGTCATCCACACCAACGGCAGCTATGGAAGCCCTCCTGCAACTAACTCCTCTCATTTGGAGAAAGAAGCCAGGAGAGCAGCTCATAGAATGCTATCAGTGGAGAGGCAAATAAATGGAGATACTCTGAGGGATCACTCGGGAATGCTGAGGGAAATACAAAATCACCACATTCTTGGGCTGCCCTCGGATCTCTCTGTCACAAAACTTCTGTATTCACTCCACTGAGTGGTTTTTTTATATTGTGATTCTGCTGGAAGATTTGGTATCGGGGACATTCCACTAAGATGTGTTTAACAGTTAGATGAACATAACATAACTGGCATAGGAGGCGATCTTCTTTTGTCATCAAGTATCCATGGGTAAAGCGTGAATGTCCAATGCGCAATCTTCTTATAATTACTTCTTCTTTTTTGGAGAGTGTGGAGATATTTTAGGCTAGATTGTATTTCATGAAGGGTGGAATGTGTTTTGTCCCAGTGTGTTTGCCAGGAGCCTCTGAGATGTTTTTAAACAGTGATTTTAGGTCGTCATGGATTTGTAAGTTTGTTTTTTTGGGTTTTGGTTGTAGCCAGCTTGGCGGCGTTGTCAGCTGTTTCATTCCCAGTGATTCCAATAGATGATGGGATCCAAATTATCGTGACCGTGGTGTTTTGAGAAAATAGTGTCTTGTATCTTCCGTGGATTTCTTGTATTAGAGCGTGTTTCGAGTCTGCTTTCCTAATTTCTTGGATTGAGGAGAGAGAGAGTCTGTACAGATAGCGACTTTTTTATTTCTTGCGTTTATTATCTTGAAGGCCTGGAGAATTGCAAAAATTTCTGCAGTAAATATACTACAAATGTCTTCAAGAGCAGTTGTGTGAAGGGTTTCGTTTGATGAGGTGGCCGCGCATCCTACTCCTTTGCTGTTTTTGGAATCGTCTGTAAATATGGTTTGGTCGAACTTCTGTTGGTTGATTCGTTTGGTGAATGTTTTTCTTAAGATCATGCTTGGGGTTTTGAGTTCCAGTAGTGTTGTGTCGATCATTGGTATAAGTTTGTTCCATGGAGGTGAGGAGGATATACTTAAAGGTAGTGTGAGTTTGAGGTCGATGTAGTGTAGGATAGGTTTTAGCGTGTCGATGATGGTGGTGGTTAAATAATCAATTTTTGAAAAATCAAGTGTTTAAAAAAAAATTTATCTACGACCACCATTAAAATTAAGCATTTACAAACTCATACAAATACGTGAAATTTGATACATACGTTTAAAGCGTGCGAAAAAGAACAATGCTTTTTAAATGGAAGTTTAATTATAACACCCAAAAGAGTGCGAAAAAGTACAATGCTTTTCAAATGGGATAATCATTATAACACTCTTTTTTATTTGTATATTTATTCAGTTACCTTTGATAATTTTGTGTTTTGTTTTCTATCAAAGGTTCTGTAATTGTAATAATTTTGTACTGTCATTAAGAACTGTGAAACGTGAATGGTCAATAATTGTCAGAATCTGTCAAAAATTGTTAAAAATTGTTAAATATTTTTGAAAATTGTCAAAAATAGTCAATAATTGTCAAAATTTTTGAAAGTTGTCAAAAATGGTCAATAATTATCAGAAACTGTCAAAAATGGTCAATAATTGTTGAAATTTTGGAAAATGGTCAAAAATTGTTAAAATTTTGAAAAAATGGTCAATAATTATAAAAAACTGTCAATAATGGTCAATAATTGTTGAAAATTTTCAAAATTTTTGAAAAATGGTCAAATTTTTGGAAAAATTGTCAATAATACCCAGATTCTGTCAAAAATGGTCAATAATTGTTAAAATTTGGAAAAATTGTCAAAATTTTGAAAAAATGGTCAATAATTATAAAAAACTGTCTAAAATGGTCAATAATTGTTAAAAATTCTCAAAATTTTTGAAAAATTGTCAAAAATGGTCAATAATTGTCAGAACCTGTCATAAATGCTCAAAAATGGTCAATAATTGTTAAAATTTGGAAAAATGGTCTAAAATGGTCAAAATTTTGGAAAAATTGTCAAAAATGATCAATAATTGTTAAAACTGTCAAAACTGGTCAATAATTGTCAAAAATGGTCAATAATTGTTAAAATTTGAAAAAATAGTCAAAAATGGTCAAAAATTTTTAAAAAATGGTCAATAATTGTCAACATTTTTGAAAAATGGTCAATAATTGTCAAAATTTTTGAAAAATGGTCAAAATTTTCGAAAAATGGTCAATAATGGTCATTTTATTGTGCATAAGAAGAAAGATTCTGTCGGCGGTCCGACGACCGCTCACCTTTTTTTTGGATTGGTGTAACACTAAAAAAATTAAAAATTAGACGGAAAATGTTCTCATTGCATATTTCTCGGAAAAGTCAATGGAAATCATCAACGTTATGGTCCCATTATTCAATGTAGAAAACTACGATAAATTTAAACATTGATATAAGTTAATTTCATAAACTTATTACCTTCATAAAACAACAAAAATTTCCACAAGGGAACAGATTTTGGATTTTATAAATGGAGCACCAGATAATGAATTTCTTATGATGAAGGTAGGCAATAATTCAAACACAAGGTTATATAATATATAATTAAGGGAAAGTATTTTTAATGTGGTCGTAGATAAAACATTGTATGATACTCATGCGTGAATTACTTTTGCTAAAAAAGGCCTTTCATTTTCGCAACTCGTGCGCAAAAGTATCACTTCACGCACTTGTATCATAAATAACTATTTTTTAATCTACTTTTATCGTGTTATAGGTTATAGGTCATAAGATTTCCTACAATTTTGATGTCTACCATTTTTTTGCGAGCAAAACTGAAAGGGACATAAACATAAAAGTCTCCAATTCCGAGTATCCTACGTTGTGTTTGCAAGCTGCGTCGCAAGCTTCAGCAAAAAAAGTATAGGCCAATGGACAAAAATATGAAAATATCAATATTTTTTATTTGTCAATCAATCAAAAAGCAGAACAAGGACAAAAAATTTCAATTAAGTGTAAAAATATTATGGTTCTACTTACAAAAACCGTTCCCGACAATGTAAAAATTAAAATTCTCATTCCGAAATCCAAATTCATCACCACAAAACAACAATCCGAACAATTAAAAGTGATATCGACTGAAAATCTTTTAAAACCTGAACTTGTCCCAAGTCGTAGTAGTATTTCATAACTCTCTTTTGGTTTTTTTTCCACGGAGAGAATTCATTAAAAAACAATTAAACGCCGTTAATTCATCAACTCTCTTTTGGTATACTTCGATTTTCTACGTACTTCCTAATTGAATCGAATAAAAAATCACCACAATTAATTTTTATTTCCTTCGATGGAAAAGGAAAAATTCAAGAAAGGGAAAAACTTCAGTTGGAAATAAATGAATTCAGAACCAGTCATACCTATAAATAAAGTATGTAGAATAAAAAAAAATTTCATTGTTAGCAAAAACGCACAGAAAGCGTTTTTATGGGTCACTGTACATAAGAACACAAATTACAATGTATGGATTTAGATTACTCAAAAATAATATCCAGGGTCGCAAACACAGAACACGTAAAAGCTCACAGTCTAACACAACCACATGAAGTACACTTCACCAAACAACAAAACTATTATTTTACAAAGCTACGAAAAGTATCTTGTCTCTAATTGGGGTGACATTCACTGAGAACTAAAAGATCTATGGTGTTCCCTATTTCCCGAAGGAATTTTAGGTTATCCACAGGCTTCAGTTTAGGTAAGTGTCCTTCTTCTATCCAGTAGTCTCCTTTCAGGACACCTGTCAAAACTCTTAGTGCACTCTTACTTTGGCTTAGGTATCACCTGGATGTGGCAGCTCAGGAGTTACTTTGATTATCTTAGCCCTGCTAGATCTTTCCAATGGTCAAATCTTTTTTCTTTTCAGCATTGCCTTTTTCTTCCAATATTAAATCCGAGCTGATATCGCAAAAGGGTTCCGGCCTCCAAAAGGGTGTTTCAGCAGGTTGCTAGTTCATTTGCTATTTCATTTCCTTCCATTCCAGCGTATCCAGGTACCCACAGTAAGGTGACGATGTTATTCTCGACCAGTTTATTTAGTTTTCCTATGCATACCCATACAATTTTAAAACTGATTACACTAGAAATCCGATTATAATTCTTTGCCTTCTATATATTTCATCACTATTGAACTGAGCACACTTTCCTATGATGTTAATGATACTCAAGGTTTTTCTAAGTATGGAACGACTCAAAAAAAGAAAAGATCTGACAACAATGTAAATACCACCAGAACATTGTAAAGTGTGTATGGGGAATGGGGTTAATTATTTTTTTAATTATTAAATTGATTATTGAAATTGTGATTTTATTGTATTGTATAGTTGGGCGCCAATATTTATTTAAAAATAAAATAAATATGAAGTAATGAATACAGCGGAATACAGTTAATGATCTTTTTATTTTTTTATATAATTCCACCTATTAAAATTTTATCAAATTTACCTGACCTTTCTTTCTCAGTACAACCCTGTAACTTACTCTGATAAAGCACGAAACTACCCATCTCAGTGGGATTCGTTAGTTGTGTTTGGAGTCGACGCTCTACGCACTCTTATTAATTATCTCCAAAATGGCTGTTCAATAATAGACAAGTTGTTGAATTAAACGAAGAAATATCATATTTTTTATTGAGAAACTAAAGCTAACACAGTGGCAAATTATATATGATGTATTACCATCCCTTCCACACTTGAAGAATAGTAAAAATAATTGCTAAATTCAAGAAATCAGTTTGCAAGTGAAAAGTGTTTACAAAAAAAAACAATGGTTATCATAAAAGTACAAAATCAATGATGAAAATTGTTAAAATTTGGAAAAATGGTCAAAAATTGTCAAAATTTAAAAAAAATGGTCAATAATTATAAATGCCTGTCATAAATGCTCAAAAATGGTCTATAATTGTTAAAATTTGGAAAAATGGTCTAAAATGGTCAAAATTTTTGAAAAATTGTCAAAAATGATCAATAATTGTCAAAACTGTCAAAATTGGTTAATAATTGTCAGGAATGGTCAATAATTGTTGAAATTTGAAAAATGGTCTAAAATGGTCAAAATTTTTAAAAAATTGTTAAAAATGATCAATAATTGTCTTGTCAAAACTGTCAAAATTTGTCAATGATTGTCAAAAGTGGTTAATAATTGTTAAAATTTGGAAAAATGGTCTAAAATGGTCAACATTTTTGAAAAATTGTCAAAAATGATCAGTCGGATTCGTTAGTTGTGTTTGGAGTCGACGCTCTACGCACTCTTATTAATTATCTCCAAAATGGCTGTTCAATAATAGACAAGTTTTTGAATTAAACGAAGAAATATCATATTTTTTTATTGAGAAACAAAATCTAACACAGTGGCAAATTATGTATGATGTATTACCATCCCTTCCACTCTTGAAGAATAGTAAAATAATTGCTAAATTCAAGAAATTAGTTTGCAAGTGAGAAGTGTTTACAAAAAAAAACAATGGTTATCATATAAGTACAAAATCAATGATGAAAATTACTTATCGACCAACAAGGTAAGTGGAAATTAATTTTAGTAAAGTATTTATTCATAAAGAAAAACTAGAAACTTGTTTAGTTTATAAGCAAAAAGAAGAAAATAAATAGATGTTTACAATCTAATAGTAATACATAAAAATATAAATACTACATTAAATAATGCATATGTCAAATCTTCTTTAATTGCTTTTTTTAATTTAAATGCATTTATTGTTTTTGTTTGTCTTTATTATTATTATGGCCTTTAAGTCTCTATCTAGAGTTATCGGATTCCAATCTATTTTCTTTCCTTTTCACTCCAGGAAGAAAAATTTGTCGTATCTATTCAAATTGGTGAGATTTTTAAAAGAAATATTGTTGATTTCTCAGCACGTGAAGAATTTTAAATTTACCACACTTTTAAACTTCAAAATGCCCTCTTGTCAAAAGTCATATTTATCGATATTGGAACTACTTTTTCTTAGACTTTATTGTGCAAGTGAAAAAACTGAAAATGAGCCATCCTCTTGGGAGTTTTTACTTTTATTAAACACACAAGTGACAGGTCACTATGTTAAATTTTTTAATGAAAATTGTGTCAAAATTGATATACGAGGATGGTCAAAAGTTATTTTGGTATTTTTACCTATTTTTACCTACTATAAACTGTTACTTTACTTTATAATAAATCATACATAGGTATTTTACTATTATATTATTTCATGATAACAATCCTTAATGCTTATAATCATCAATACTTTTTATCAAATTCGAGTTTTTGGATAATACTTTCTCAGGCCGTTTAATAACTGGCAGAGGAGACCACGTATCATATAAGGGTTAGTACTAAAGTATATCCATCGAACAAACAGAGCTACTCAAACAACGATAGATGCGTGATCGAAGTATGATCACCATGCGCCTTTCTATTGGCTAAAATAAATATGCCTCCCTACACTGGCCAATCGGATTTAACTGTACAGAGTCGGAGAGATCCATAGAGATACTACAGATAGAGGCACCAAGCCATAGGCCGCTGTGTAAGTAGGAATGTTCTTCTGAACCCCGGTGAGAGAGGAAGAGACAGACCCATAAGCCCCATAAGAGAAAGACAGCATGAACCTCTGACTTTCTATCTTTCTCTCACATGCTGACGGGTTTCGAGCTGGCTTGTTGCCTCTATCTGTAGTATCTCTATGGAGAGATCACTTGCATTATGGATGATTCTGTTTTGGAACACTCCGTTGCTTGGATGGACAGATTATAGAATGCCACCATGCCTTGGTTGAAGTGACAAACAACAATGAAGTCACACTGTTGTAGTGTATTGTATGTCGGTAATGCGGAGTTCCACAGGGACTAGTGGAAGCCCGGGTCCTGATGGAATACTCTACTTACGGAAAGTACAGTATTCACTGGGATGAGCTTTATTGTATACTTAACTATTTACACTAGTTTTACATATGTGTTACTTAAGATGATCATGTTACTGGTATAACATAGTTTTAGATCTGATATCGATGAACTACATTTAAATATAACTAAATGTATCTGAATGTATGTATCTATTAACGGAATGTCTCTGACTGTTTCTGAATGTTTCTTATGAATTATGAATTATTCTGAATTGTTCGCTTATCTACTTCATCAGCATATATACGTATTGCCCTAGGTCAACTATCCAGCTACGTGATAGTTCTCTGGCCTTTCACTGTCACGTTCGTGACCTCGCGTGATATAACAAATAACTAAATAGATTGTTTTTATAAACATAAATACCTTAAATTAATTAATTAATAATAGATAATTTCAATGAATTTAATTATTTATGTAATGCCCAAAATACATCACAGTAGAACAAAGGCCATGGTAAGTCTACAGGTAAAAGCGCTGCTGATGCTGATGCAGCAGCAAAAACCTTTTGAACCTGACTGCTACGCCAATGCAACAGTTTCAGTTGTGGCTAGCCTAGTGCGTGAACATACTCACAATGAGTTCAAAAAAGGTGGAATGAAATAAAATACTGCAAACTATCGTGACTGAGCAGCAGAAAAAATATTCTTGACGATGACCCGGCGGAATCTACGGTTTGTAACAGGAGTTCTGACCGGACATTGTCAACTAAGCAAGCATCTTCATAGAAGGAGGCTGTGAACAGGAAGATGAGTCGGTAGAGCATATCCTCTTAGATTGCTGGGCTCTGTATTCTATCCATAAATCGGCGAGTTTTGGCTAACACCAGCTATGCTGATAGAAGTTCCTCTTGGTTGACGTACTGAAAGGTACTTCCAGGACGACTAATGAGGTCTAGGAGCCGTGGGTGTGGCCTACCCTCCCAATTTATCAGAAGTGGTAGAGGAACTATCTTATGGCCTGCACGATAATCAGATATGTCTCCATTAGATTACTATTGGGAGTATTGGAAGTCCATCATTCAAGGTTATGAGAGCAGGCCTACTGCTTTGGAAAATTTGCGGAATTTAAAAAACTATGAATGCAGCTTTTAAATTGTCCACACTGTTTAATGGATTATGTCATTGCAAAATTTACATTTTATCACTCTCTCACATTAGGAAGCGGAGTATAATATAAGCCCCATTAAATAAACCTATAACTTGGAAGAATAGGTGCGTACGAGTCTAAAATGTCTAATGAAATTGTAAAACCCAAATCAAAGTGGACTAGATCGCGTGATTCAACCCCTTTACGGAAATATTTCTCATACTTTCACGTCTGTGCCTTAAAACATTCGTCATTCGTAGTCTGGCCCTATTTCTCTTAATAAAGGTAAGAGATAATGGGGTTAATTCTCGTTATATTTCTCCGATTGTGGCCTATACGCCCTTCGGTGCCGTAAATTTTCGGGACGAACGAATTTTAACAACAGGTAAGTGCATTGTAGGCATCCACAATAATTCTTTGATGCTTTTGGTAAGGGTGGGTACCGGGTCGACGAATTGTTAGGTATTAATTTTCGAGGTATTAACAATTTTCGTTCAACGGGATAGGTCTGGAATGGAAGATCCTCGTTAAAAAGGTATAAAGGATATAATCAGAGACTGTATTGGGGAATTATGGAAAAATTCGGTAACTGTAATAATGAAGTTGATTTGCAGAATTAAAAGGTGCCGTTGATATTAGAAACCTATAATCTACGCAAGTTATATTTTAATTAATAAACGATTTGTCAGTTAAATCAGATTTTACAACAAAATATAAATAATTCTGAATGCGTCACTTTTATGAAAAAATGAAAAAACACGACAAAAATCATATAGTGGGGGACGTCTTTTTGCTCATGTGTAGACGTTATAACTTTAACCCCCTCCCCCCTATGGTTACAACCCACATTTTCAATTTTCAAAAATTCAAATAGACTACTCCTTCTTTGCAATTACCATGTCGAAAGATAGCTCTCAAATTTCCTCCGACAAAACAACGAAAAGCACATTCACGAGGAATTACAGATTTTTTCGAACGGAAACATATGTCGGAAAGAGGTAAAGAGGGTTCGCATGAACCGATTTTTACTCCGATTGACTGCAGTGACTATTGATCGTCACTATTTTACCGGCTTTGTATATGATTGAAAGGAATCTGCGGAATTGTTCACGTTTTCAAGGTTAGCCAACGACTTTCTTTTGCTTCTCTTGCACTGGCAAAATTGATTTCAACTATACGGATAATATTCGTCCTTGTTAATTCTAATGAATTAACTATTCGCGACGATGCCAGAAAGTAGCTATGGTTTCGGGGTAATGGTTTCGTAGTGACATTTGCCAAACTTTTTTTGAAAAATATTACTAGAAAATTCAATATTTGATCGAAGTAATAATTATCAAAAGCTTACAGTTATTGAACAATTATTATAGTTTGTAGAAAAGTTGATAGTTTATTTCTGGATTCGTGGCGAGAATTCAGAGAAAGAAGCAATGCAAAGTGAGGTAATGTGAAACTATGTGTGAAATTAGCATTTAACCTCGGAATGAAAGATAACCAGTTAAAAATTTGTAAAAACCTTCGTTCTGGTGTTGTAATAACTAGTAGAAAAGTCTCATATAATAGCGTGCCGGCGTCAAAAGATATTCAAGGTCAAAGGTCACGAAAATCAGTTTTTCGCAATTATCTCGTTTCCTATGCAAAATTTGTTTTATAAGGTTATCATAAAATTTGAAGATCATCAAATTGTCTACATTTTTTATTTGAAACATTTTTTTGTATCTCCAACAATTCTTGAGAAAAACGGCTAAGAGTGTGGGGGCGCGCATCTGTATATAAAGTAACTAAATATATAACTATATAGAGTAAGTAAGTAAATATATAAATTTTATTAAACTAAATTGATTTGAGATAAATAACTGACGACATCCTCATATCAGTGCCGTATTTCACATAGTTACTCTATATACTGATGCGCGCACTCCACTCTCAGCCGTTTTTCTCAAGAATGGTTGGAGATACAAAAAAATGTTTCAAATAAAAATTGTAGACAATTTCATGATCTTCAAATTTTATAATAACCTTATAAAACAAATTTTCCATAGGAAACGAGATAATTGCGAAGAACTTATTTTGGTGACCTTTGACCTTGAATATCTTCTGACGCCGGCCATTGTCATTGTCATTATAAACACACGAAAAATACTTGATAAAACTACATTTTTTATTTTTCAAACAAAATTTATAATTAAGTGCGAACCCATATAGATACCTTGATGTTGCAAATGCATTCGGTGTGTCGCAAAATGTGATTGGTAGGCTTAATCGCAGATTTCGAGAATCAGGCGATGTTTCTGAAAGGCCTCGGACTGGAAGACCAAGGTTTACTACCAGCAGGTAAGACCGCTTCATTACTATCACGGCTGGAAGAAATGTAACCAGACCAGCCTCAGCGATATCTGCTGATTTACGAAGAGTGGGGTTCGGATCACATACAGAACGGTAATGAATCGTCTACATAGTGTGGACTTGAGGACACGAAGACTATAGCGCTCTATACCACTTAACGTTGAACACCACCAAAATCGCTTATCTTGGTGTCGTGCCAGACGAGTCAAGAATATGCCTTCATAGCGATTAACGACGAGTGAGAGTTTTGAGAGAGCCTAGAGGACGAGTTCAGCAGGGTTGAGTACAAGAAGTTTATCCTTAAGGAGGTGGCGGTATCATTATTTGAGCTGGGATTCTTTTGAGTGGTCGCACGGAGCTTTATTTATGTACTGGAACTTTCAATGGTCTGATATATCAAAATGATATCAGAAATGGCATTGTTGAGGACTACAGGGATAATTTAGGACCCAATTTCATTTTTTTGGATGACAATACGCAACCACATAGAGCCAGAATTATGCTTGACCGAATCGAAGCAAATGAAATTCATCATTCAAGATTACCAGCCAGATCACCAGATCTCAATCCCATCGAACACGTTTGGGATTGTCTCAAAAGAGCTGTTCGTTCCTACGATCCTCCACCCCAAACCCTTGATGAGTTACGAGCCATTTTGCCTGATGTTTGGGATCACTTATCACAACATTTCATTGATAACTGTATAAGAAGTATTCCTAGACGTATTGCAGCAATTATAAACAATCAAGTGAAAAAGTTTGATGTTTGTGTTCTAACTTTTCTGATGGAATGGTTGATTGGAAGAAATGTGGAATTGTAACATGTCTATCGACCTATTTCGATTTTATAGAATAAATCCCATTACCCATTACCGCTCGTCGTCTCATTAGCCACCCCAATCTTCAACCCTGACCATAAGACAATTGACGTCTGCCAACGGTGGCTTCCATTTTTTCAACGCCACGAGGGACAGCCCTTTCCGCTATCGACACTCTTCGAGGAAAGACCTCCATTTTTATATCGCTTTTATACCTTTCCTATCTAATTAATTTTGATGTGGTAAGCACAGCCCCAAGACCTAGGCTAGGACACAAGCCCTAGACCAGGATACCGCCCTAGACCAGGACACCGCTGCTAGGATACCGTTCAAATAAAGACTCTATCTACCTATCTACTTCGAGATCTAGTCTCCATCTTCTCAAGACTATTCGTAGAGGCAAGATCTACCTATCTTTTCCGGAAACAACCACTTCATAAGCTAAGTACCTATAAAAGTACAAGTCTTCACATTTGTTCCATTTCCTGTGGCAGAAAAATAAATATAAATTTGTTTTAAAATCTAATTTTTTTATCTTTTTCTAAATCCTCAACTATAAAAGTTGAGGGAGATATCGTCCGGGGTGAAATTTTCTGTTTTTTTAAGTAATTTTCTCATTTGATTTTTGGTTAACTTTTATTTAAATTCTACAAGACGTTTCTACCTTTTCCGCCTTAGTTTGTTAGTACTTTTTATCGACGTCAAAAAGGTAGTGGCGCCCTTAATTTTTACAACCTTTCTGTTATTCTTGTGCGACATAAACTTGGGGTCGAATCACCCTTGAGAGGAGTCTCTAGCCGGAGCCCTTCAAAGCTGGAACCGTTAAAAATTGGCGCCCCTTACAGTTACAGATTTTTAATCATAAATAAGAGAAGACCCAATTGCAAATTGTGACTCGAATTCCAACAACTACCTACATAGGAAATACGCGTCTCTATCAAACATCTCGTCGCTTAAACCGAGTTTCCAAGATTCGAGAAAGGTTCTATACGTAATATCGAAACCTGTTCTCAACTCAATCTAGCTTAACTTTGGCTCTAGAGTCCGAAACATAATTTACGGAAGTTTGAATGGAGCCGGAGACCTCAGTGTATTATGAGTAGATACTTCTCTATACGGTATACGAGGAGGTGTTAAGAAGTGGTTTAATTATTAGAGACATGATTAAGTTGTTCAGAAATAGAGTGCGGTTGTTGAAAACTTTATGTTGTCGGAAAGTTTTAATTGATTCTGATGAGCATGTTTCATGCTAACAAATATGCAGGGTACAATTTTTGATAAAAATGGGTTTATTTGCAAAAAAGAATACATTAATTGCTGAATTAGTCATATTCGGATCAATTTTTTCCTGAAAAAAAGGTAGACGGAAACAAAGAGCAATCATAAAACAGTTCAGTAGGAGGAAAATACGTTGGACTTGTAATGTGTATTCTTCAGGTTGTCGTTGGACGGTGCCAACGATAATGAAGGATCTGTTTTTGGAAAAGCCTTGCACAAATTGTAGTTGAACTTAACATCAGTGAAGCATTTTATACGTCGAATATTCAAAGGTAACGTAGGAAGGTGCCCAGGAACTTAATACCAAATAAATTATAGTTCAAAAAACCTAATTAATGTCATTTTGGTAATAGCTTGGGGTGCTCTGTACTACATTTATACACTAACTCTGCATTTCGGAATAGAACTAGTAAGAAATTGCAACAATTTATATTGAGCACCCCACGCTATTACCGCAATGACATTAATTTTCTCGTTAATCATTTTATTCTTAAATCAAGAATTATTTTTAACTTTTTAGTTCGATTACCTCTACTTTTAAAGTGGGTAAAAATCGAGTTTAAAGGTTGCATTAAAAATGAAACACCCTATATTTTACTACTATATTGTATTGTCATCGGTGCTTGCCGTGTGTGCAAAATTTCGAATAAATCTGAGCGTTTAAAGTGACTAAAAATCGAGTTTAAAGGTTGCTTTATAAATTAAACACCCTATATATTTTTCAACAAGCAAAAAAAAATTTTTTTTGGCCGTGAACGGGATAAGAACCCACAACCGGTAAATCTGACGTCATCGAAGACCCGCGCCTTAGCCCGCTCGGCCAACGAACGTACTTAAATTGTTTGGATATACTAACAGTGATAATGAGCCACTTGCTAGGAGAGTAACAAACAAGCTCACAAACTCACATACAGGTGAAGCTGTTATAAGCGTGTTAAAAAAATCGGGAGAGAGTAGAAGAGGTCGAAATAATGTTTGTCATTAATTTCTAAACTATACATTGGAGCACTATAAATTACGTACAGTACATCCATGTGCTGTTTGGCGGTATAAATCTACTTTCAGGGTTACAAAAAAAAGGGAATATTTTAAATGAGCACCAAAATAATTATTGTGCTACAACATTACGTGCTAAGTTTTATCTCTCCTCTCTCCTGTTGGTAACTCCTTAGCGAGATACAGGGTGTTTAATTATAAATATTGGAAATTATTTTAGACCGTTGTTTTAACACCTTCCAATAAAATTGTGCATTATTGGCAAACAATTTACTTGTATTAGGATACTTTGAATAGTGATCAAATATAGCGGCGTGAGGTAGCCCTTTTCAATTTACGCCACTGTCATAATAATCACTTCAGCATGTCTTTTTTCTATCCTCCGTTACTTCCTACGTGAATATCATACTCTTATCTCTATATCATAAAAAAAAGAATTTTCAGGTTATTTGTGATTAGTTTCAGTAAATTCTATTCAGATGAATTTTTCATATTGATAGTTATCAAATTTTCAATTTTATATTGATGAAAATTCATATTTATAATTTTTATTATATCCCTACCGCACGCCTCTGGCAATAACGGATATATTGAAAAGTGTGAAAACAAAGGGCTGAAATCATTTTTTAATATTTCAAACACCCTGTATCTCTCAAGGAGGAATATTTTATTCAAGTGTTTCAGGTTAAATCTTCATATTATGTGCTAAGGTTTCTCCAGTTATTGTTTGGACAAATCTTAATGAAACACCCTGTATATAGGTGTCATTTCCCAATGCTGTTACCTGATTTTTTGAAATATACTCCCGCTCCAGTGCCATTTACAGTTTAAAGGTCGAAACACACAAATCAGCACAGCACCTGACAAGCATCGTCACAGCACCGTCGAGTGGTCAACTCGACGGTTGTGTATGGGCTCACTTCACGCATCGACACGGTATCAGTACCGCCGCGATATCCGACTATAGGCTTCACTTTATATTGTCAAAGATATTCTATTAGCACGCCGTCCGCAAAATGTGTTGTGGTTGAGGCGCTGACGTGCCTTGTCGGTGCTGTGCTGATGTTGTTAGGTATGCGAGTTTACAGTTAAATACATATAAGAAGTATAATCTGCTGGATCTTTAAGGCAGCACCTCATAGGAACAGCGACTGATCATCACCAGCAGATTTTATTTCTTATGTGTATTTGAATATAAGCGCGCATACCTAACAGCATCAGCACGACACCGACAAGGCACGTCAACGCCTCAACCACCACACATTTCTCAGACAGAATATTTTGCGGACGGCATGCCAATATAAAATGAAATTTGAAATCCGATTTTCATAACCTTTCAAATGAAGTGTCACATTTGCAATTTAGAAGTAATTGAGGATGGGTGAGAATTTATCCTACCTATAAAGTTACCGTTTATGGATATGAAACAAATTTTATAAAGTGTAATAGCTACTCAATTTAGTCTTGATTAAATGTATACATACATACAGTGTGTATACAGTTTAATGAAAATCGAGAATGCTAATGCCAATCAACAATCAGTATTGCCGAGTTTGTAAAGTCATTTGGGTAAACCAGGAAATTCATAGTAGGTATATTTATTCATATATGAAATCAAGTTCATTGCAATCGATGTGTTTTATCAACGCCTTTACAGAGATTAGTAGATTATAAATAACAGCGTTGCGGAACGTAAACGACATGATCGATGTTCAATGTTATTATAACTTTACAGTGTTCTTCACTCCTGCTTTATGACCATGTACATTGTTGTTAATTAAATCTCCCCGTTAAATAGGTCCATTTATTCATACAGAACCAACCTTTATACATACATTATAAGCAGCAGTTCCGCTGTATCGAAAACCTTCCTAAAATCGATCTGGAAATACTGACACTGTAGCCAGAATTGAATATGAAGATACTAGATTAACGAAACATTTCTAAAGTATATCCATCGAACAAACAGAGCGACCCAAACAACGATAGATGCGTGATCGAAGTATGATCACCATGCGCCTAAAATAAATATGCCTCCCTACGCTGGCCAATCGGATTTAACTGCAATCGGCCGGCACAATTCATTGTCTTTGGTACATCGGTACAGGGTCGGACAGAGTATATATGTTTCACATCCCCTTTCAGTTCCCAATTCGAATGGGATTTGGCAAATGTTTACTAGCGTCGATAAACATTTTATAAATTAATAATTTTTGTTATACCAGCTGTCGACTGTTCCATAAACAATTAGTTTAAATTAAATATAAATATATGGTATGATCAAGCTTTTAAACAACAGTAATACTCTGAATGCCCTCGAATCACATGTCCAATTGTCCAATTCTTCCAACTGTAGAAGAAAAGGAGAGGAATCAATCTTCCCTACATATGGAGGATATAAGCTAGTTTATATATGTATCCAAAAAGGATGCCCAAGCTGGATCTGCAGCTTGGTGCGGCCGACCTGCTGGATCCGCAGCTTGGTGCGGCCGACCTAAGACTGCACTGATTGAGAGTCTTGGGCAGCATGTTTTTCAATAGGAAGTTTTCGCCATTGATCTGTACTTTGGGTAGATGCTGGGGAACGGCTATATAATATTTTCTGACAACCAGGCTGCAAAATAATTACAGAGCTCCAACAATTGTAATCGAAAACTGATGTGCAATGTTGGACAACTCCTGAACAAACTGGGTGTAACCAACGAGGTTGTCCTGATATGGATTCTGGGTCATACCGGAATCCTGGGAATAATCGACCAACTTGCCAGAAAGGAGGTCAGTCCCAGTTTATAGGTTCGGATCCACGACTGGAAATATCTTTAAATCTGACAAAAAGAAAAATCTCAGATCAGCAAAGGTTTACTGGATTGAGATTATGTTTAAGGCAAGCCAAGACCTTTATCAAAGGACGTTCAAAAATAGAAGCAGGGACTAGATCTATCCAACTAACATCTGTGCAGAATAGAGATGATCCAGTGTCATGTCTCCATAGAAGAAGACCTGTGGTAGAACACAGCCATATGCCATATGCCTTAACAGGAACACTGCAAACTCTTGGTCGATTAACCCTCGGTGCTGCTTACCAACGAAATATTGAACCTGAGTGGGTGTCAAATGAAGAGAGTGGTAATATTACTCACTGGTTAGCATTCTAAGGAAGTACAGTTGTGCATGGAAGACATTATCTTCGAATCCGAAGCACTGACTTACTGGAGATATAAACTCCTGGAACTCGAGCACCCTAGGAAGGATTTCTCCAAGAAGGATCTTGTTAAGCCTGATAAGGACAACTAGTCTCTTCACATAAAGAATGCAACCAAGAACACAAACATCCAAAAGGTCGAGGTGATGAGGATTTGAAACCTTGCCTGGGTGTACTGAATAAATCAATAAACTTAAAGTTATAATAGTATTAAACTATTATCTTCGACATATATTTTTTACAGGTAACTGTAATTAAGAAAATAAAAATAGTTTTGAATTAAATTTCACTGAATAACTTAAGTACTTTGACATCGGGCGATTATATGGAGAATTCCTTTCCACATTAAAGGAACATTTTCGATATTAGTTAGACTTACGTATATAATGGACATTGTTAACACTGCGCTTGACTGCAAATATTAATAGTTTCCTGTTGAAAGGGGATGCGAGGTGAATTTAGGGGTAGAAAATTGATTTTGTTGAGCTTGTTTGGTGGTTTAAAGTTCACTAGTTACTAACGGAGACAACAAATTCTGGTCGGTTTCGCTATATACGGAGACTTAAGAATGGCTACGTAATTTCCAATCCCTAGGAGTTACCTTTGAACGTAGTTACAAAGTGAAATTTTGAGGTTAGCGTCTCGTTATGTAATTTCTACATGATATTTTGTCGACCACTGGAATCAAGTTAATAATTTTGTTAAATACCCAGTAAACGTATTGTACGTAACAGAACTAATTATATCAACATTTTTTTCCGAAAAATTAAAAAATTTTGAATGTTTCAAATTGAATAAAATTTTTTTCGCTCAATAATAAACGAAAAAAAAAACGAAGTGACGCTAATAAAACCAAATGTACTAAATACTCACTTTGTTCCTTTTCGATTCTATTTCAAATTATATATCAGTTATTATTTAAAAAATGTATCTTTGATACCTTCCACTATTTTTTGTACAAAATGTTTTTGAAATGTGACCATTTTTAAACTACATATTTTTTATTTGAAACATTTTTGATAACATCTGCCAATTAGATAAAATCAATCAAAGCGTATACGGTGGGCCACCCTGTATGTTTCAACAGTAATCCCTAAGGCCAGATGCCGAGTCAACGAAATATTGTGAAATGTTATTATCATTATTTTATAGGAACCCAACTGTTGAAGTGAAACTTCTAAGACAGTGATGATCAGTAAGTGGACAAGAATTGAGATTTAAATTTCAAGTGAATATTGTTGTTAATAGTTTAGTTTTTTTACATTACCTCTCCTCGGTCCTAATATTATTTCTTAATTATGTATTTCCTCACCTGAAAAAAACAAAAAATTGTGATTAACATTTATATATTTTCACTTTTTTTTTCATTAGGTTAATGGCAATGGTAGAGGTCAATTAGCCAGTCTACGTGGGTCATTGATTGTTTTATTAAAATTTTTTTTCATTCATTTTATTTTTCTGAAGGCTTGAACTGTATATATATATGTATGTTAGTTTGTGTTAGTTGTTTGGAACAATTTTTAATATATACTTAAATATTTTTTTCCAATTATCATTTTATTATTTAATAGGGAAGTAAACGGAAACGAAGACAGCAATGGACAGGAAAAAAGGAATGGAAACCAAAGTAGGCTTAAGATTGGTAATAATAATAAATATAGGCTTAGATATAGTATTAGTAATAGTAAGATCATAAGTGGGATTGATAGGAAAAATATTCATAATATTAGAGACAAGAGTAAATATAACGGGGATATAATAACTAATAAAAATAAAAAAAATTAAAAAATGATGAAAATAATAAAAATACCAATAGATTTAGATAAAAAAAAAAATAAAAAACAAATAAAGGAGTTAAAATTATGCACCTGGAATGTCAGAACCATGTTATTACCGGGTAAAATGATGGAGGAGATTGGGGACGAACTAAAAAAATTCAAAATAGACATAGCGGCCTTACAGGAGGTAAGATGGAAAGGGAAAGGGGAGGTAGAAAAAAATGATATTAGTTTTTATTATCCAGGGAATAAAAACCATGGACAATATGGGGTAGGCTTCATAATAAGGGTTAATTTACGAAATCTTATATTAGAATTCAGACCAATAAGTGCACGACTAGCATACCTGAAAATACAATCAAAACCAATGAATATATCGATAATAAATGCATACGCACCAACTGAAAGTGCAGATAAGGAGGAGAAAGATAAAATGTATAAAAAGATTGAGAAAGAAATGGAAAAAATAGCAAAAGAAGACACAACACTTTTAATTGGCGAATTCAACGCAAAAATAGGAAAAGAGGATTACTTGGGAAAAGTGGCAGGAACATACACGATTCCTGAGAAAACAAACAATAATGGACAACGCCTATGTAATCTGGCAGCAAGGATGAATATGATAATAAGTAGCACTAAATTTTCCCACCTAAGAAAACAAAAGATAACATGGACATCGCCGGATAATAAATATAGTACACAAATAAATTTCGTGCTTATTAATAGAAGAAAACAGTCGTCGATCAAAGATGTACGAACATACAGAAGGACAAATACCGACTCGTATCATTACATGGTTGCGGCCACAATCAAACAAAAAACAAAAAATATAAACATTACAAAAACAAACCGAATTAAATGGAACCTCGAAAAACTTAGCTATGAAAACATAAGAAGCGAATACGAGAAGCATGTGGAAAATATTGTAACGTTTATTCTAATTTATATTTACAATTAATTTATATTTACAGATTTATATGTAGTTCAGTCTTATTTAATAATTTATGTAATACACTAAACACACTATTTATAATTTATATGAGAGTCACTTAATAAACACTTTATCGATGCGCGATTACTTTCCTTCGGTATCAACACTGACTGATTGACTAATTGCCTGCAGCGAAGCTGGTGGCCTATTTATACTCGCACGCCGTAATTCTCGAAATTTCTCGCGGGTGCACTGGATATTTTCGACGTTCTGGCGGATGCACCGGGTGCGGTGGGTATTCTCGATGTTTCTCGAAAATTGGGCGGAGGAACCATAGTCGTCTCATATGGGGATTTCACTGGGGGCACTAAGTGAGCATATTATTGCAGTAGCTCGCGTAACAATATGTTAATGGAATGTGGAATTAGAATGGTGTAATATCAGAAAATGTTTACTAAGCTCAGCGGAAAGTCGATTGGGAAGAGAAAAAAACGGAATAAACAAGCAATGGTTTGATGAAAAGAGTCGAGAAATTGTAAAAGCAAAAGGAAATGCTAGAATAAAATGAATAAGTACAAACAACTCAGAATATAAAGAGGAATATGAGAGAATAAGGAAAAATTGCAACAAATTGATAAGAAAAGCTAAAAGAGAATGGACGGATGACAGAATAAAAAAAATAGAAAATGAAAAAACTAACAAAAATACCAAAGCCTATTATAAAAAAATAAATGAACAAAATAAGACGTATAAAGGTAAAATTAAAGGTATAAGAAATAAAAACAGCGAGGTGATACAAGAAGAAGCTCAGAATAAGCAAATCTGGAAAGAGTATTTTGAGGAACTGCTAACTGAGGTAGGCTCAGATAATACAACAGAGGAAGAAAGCGAAGAGGAAAAAGAAGAAAATGTAACACAGGAACCAACAAAAAATGAAGTAATAGAAGTTATTAAAAGAAGTAAGAATGGGAAAGAACAATACACAAAACAGGGGATCAGCAGGAGTGCAAAAACTATAGGAGTATAAATCTCTTGAATGTAGCATACAAAATAATGTCAGCAATATTTCAAAGTCGCCTAGCTGGAAAAGCGAAAGCCATAATAGGTCAATACCAATACGGTTTCACACAAGGAAAGTCAACAATTGACGATATTCACACTATCAAGCATGGAAATGGAAAAGGCCCATGAATACAAAATGGAAATAGAAATGCTATTTATAGATTTCCAACAAGCATTTGATTCAGTAAGACGAAGTAAACTGATGAGAGGACTGAAAGAGCAGGGGATAGAAAGTAAGGTAAGAAGATTAATTGCAATGACTATGAAGGAGTCAAGAGTGAAGATACTGACAAGTAAAGGAGAAACGGAGGGTTTTAGCTAATAGAAGGGTGACGGTCTATCAACTATTTAATTTGGCCCTGGAGCATATTATGAGAAACGTGAACAAGGGAAATTTAAGAACAAGCGGGGGTCAGATAGTCGCATATGCAGATAACATAGTGATAGTAACGAAAAGAAGGAATATCATGAAACAAATGCTACTAGAATTAACAAAAGAAGGTGAAAAAATGGGATTAAAAATAAATGTAAACAAAACGAAAATAATGAGAGTTGGCAAACAGTGTGAAAACAGAATTATGAAAATAGGAGAATATGAATTTGAGGAAGTGTAAAAATTCATATATCTGGGAGTTACGATTAGCAGTAATGGGGAACGAAGAACAGAAATAGACGAAAAAATAATGGTAGCTAATAGGGTATACTATGCCAATAACAAACTACTAAAAAGCAAACTATGAACAAGATACACTAAATTTAACATTTACAACAAAATAATAAGACCTGTGATAATATATGGAGCAGCAACGATGACAATGACAAAAGGAGATGAAGAGGATTTGAGGATAGTAGAACGAAAAATAATGAGAATAATTCTAAGGCCAATAAAAGTTGACGACAATTAATTCAGGCAACTTATGAATCATGAAATACTGAGAGAAATGAACGGGGAAGATATAGTAAAGAGAATGAAGAGGCAAATAATAAAATGGCTCGGACATGTAAGGAGAGAAGGAGAGCGCGAAATCGCTTGCTCAATGTTACAGTTGGAAACAGGTGGTAGGAGAAGGCAAGGAAGGCCCAGATATAAGTGGCTGAAGGAAGTAGAGGAGGACTTGAGAAGGATAGGAATCGTTAGATGGAAGGAAAAAACGAGGGATAGGATTCTATGGAAAAAAATAAGCGAGAAAATAATGAAATGATGGAGATTGATCCACCCCAGAAAGCGGATCTAGAAAGCACTTATGCGGCGCAACTCCACATGGGGTGTCCAGCCGCTTATTTTATTTTTCATTATTATTTTCCTTTTTTTTATTTTTTTAATGATTATTGTTTTTATCAATGATTTTTTTCTCTTTTTATTTATTTCATTTTTTATTTTTTTATTTATACAAACAATAACAATATAATAATGTATAATAATGCATAGATGCTTACAAAATTTTACAATCCAATTTTACTGTTTATTATGCGTTGGTACAAATCACAAAATAATTATATTTAATTTTAAACCAGTTGGTACATTAGACAAGATGAATCTGTAATTGAAATAAATTGACCGCGAATTCAGATTTAATATATTTTTTTAATAAGTAGTTGAGTACCAATGAAAATGGGCCAATCCAAAACTGTAAAAATAGCCATTGACTTTAATTTGAAATGTATGACTCTTAATGAAAATAAATATTTTTGATGAATTGTCCCACATTTGACAAACAAATTAGCTAAAGTGCATAAATGTATGGTTATTTAAAAAAAATCACATGAAAAGCTAAATACATACCGGAAGTCAATATTAAATTTGTTATCTTGAACCGAACACTTTTAGGGCGTTTTTCTCGAAGTTCTACCTCAATATTCCATCGTTTTTGATATACAGAGAGAGTATGTAATTTGGAATAGTTAAATTAATATTTTTTTTAAATGCTCGGACCCCTCGATTAGCATTTCCAATCGCGATTTTTTATATAGAATAAAAATGTATACAGAGTGACTCAATTTAGAGATATGGCGTCATCGTTGATTTTGTTAAATGGAAACACTGTAATTTTGATGGCTATTTTTATAGGGTGTGTAAAGTTGAACATAACTTATCATATCAAACTTTTATTCCTTAACAATTACAAGATAACAAAATTATGAAAAACAAGTAATCAATACATGAATTTAACTATCTCAATTAAGCAAATGCTCATAATGATTTCCATTGACTATTTTAAACGCGATCGAAATTCGTTTTGACACCCTGTATACATTATTAAATACTAATCGACGGGTCCAAACATTTAAAAAAAATTATTAATAATTGAACTAAGGAATATATTCCAAATTACAGACTTTCTCTATATATCGAAAATGATGGAATATTGAGGAAGGAAGTGTTCGTTTTAAAATAACAAATTTAGTATCAACTTCCGTTATAACCGGAAGTTTTCTCAAAATAATAATATTTTAGATATTCTCGTCGTTATGTCATAATAATTACGTCATAATTCTATCGAATGTAATATTTTGGAAACGTCTAATGGCTGGTCGTCGTGAAAAGCCCTGTAGAGTGCTGCACGCGCAATATATTTTTTTAATTGCAGCTGAAGACACTTTTTAAATATGAGTTCGTAGTTTGTCATGAGAATTAATTTGTTTTTGTAATAACACAATAAAATGACAAATAAATCACGAAAACATTCACACAAAAAATGATGTTCCTCGTTTCGGTAATCTTCACCCCCCAGCATCAGATTTACCCTCTTTTACATAATTCCGAATATGTGGTTTCTAAAATTCGTCGAAAAAACGCTCAAAGAATGGGCATAAATTCAATAAACACCAGCTTTAGTCTACACCAAAACAGTTCAGAGCAGCTACGACCAGGATGATATCACGGTGGCAGAGACACGAGACCTGTATGTGAGTGGAAAAATAACTAAGTTTGACGGTTATGGGGATATGTATGAAAGGGAGAGCGTTTACAGGAAAGGACTCTTTTATTTATCACAAATGTGGTCGGGATTTTTAACACTTCGACCACGAATTCATTGAAGTATAAAATATTTTGATTTTTTATTTTTACCTCAAACACTTTCTGAAACGAAACGGATTAAAATATCTTATTATAGATAAATATTGTTTATTTATAATGGTAATACAAAATTTTACAGTAGGCTCTTTCGCTTCAATTTAAAAAATTAATTGTTTCAACCCTTA
Source organism: Lochmaea crataegi (assembly GCA_947563755.1). Taxonomy (NCBI): domain Eukaryota; kingdom Metazoa; phylum Arthropoda; class Insecta; order Coleoptera; family Chrysomelidae; genus Lochmaea; species Lochmaea crataegi. The sequence continues at coordinate 17,639,922 of OX387433.1, forward strand.
CTTTGTGGAATATTTCCATAATTAGCCTGTTTCCTCTGTTTGTTTTAAAAAGATCCACCAGAGGCAGTACTAGTGGGGGGTATGCATGTTTTCATTACTCTATTGACAGCAACGTTAAAGGTACTTTAAAAAATGGAATTATCAGAAGATGATGTACCTGGAGTTCAAGACCATCTTTTCGGGACTTAAAACGATGGTTGCATGCTGTGGTTTACCTGTTTCAGGTGATAAAAATGTACTCTTCAATACCTAATAATTGAATATTCATTCTGCTCCCTATATACCACCTTACCCCACTCATATTATATAAAAGTTCGACTGCAGTCATTACCTTTGCTCATTTTGAACTGTCATTAAAGAACATTCATAGTCATTTAATAACATTTATCGCTGTGTATTCTCTCTAATGAAATTGACTTTTTATTCTGCCCCCGTATATACTACCTCGCTTCCCCTCCTATTATATGTCGGAGCACACTTACTTTCGCTACACTCTGTATAATTAAATTTTTAATGTTTCATATACATTTTCCGTGTACTCAGTTACTAGAAAACTTTCTACTCGGCACTTTTGCACTGTCATTTAATATCTATTGCCACTTTAAATAATCTGGAAGTCATAGGTTTAGTAGGGGATGAAAGTTATATTGTTGGATGGATGCTACTTGTCATAGTTAGCGTCTGTCACATTCTGACAAGTATTTTGCAACCTTTGTTGAACAACAAAAATTAAATGTATTTTTTTTTCTCTAAAACCTATTTGTTGTTTGGTTTATTGTGTATAGTGACGTTTCATTGTTCTAAGTGTTTATTTACTAAGCCACAATGCCTCTAGATCCTATTGTCGTTGAAAGAATTGTAGCGTTGATAGAAGATGTTAGAGGACAACGTGAAACCGCCAGAATTGTTGTACCAACGCTACCAAGAGAATGGTCTTATAACCAGAAATGTTAATGTTAGCGAATGGACAGTTAGAAGAAGGCTTTGTGCTAATGGATTGTCTTGAAAAAGGATGGCTACAGGGCCAACATTGAACCGCCAGCATCTAACTGCAAGATTGGATTTTGCTCGAAATCAATTGGCATGGAACGATGATGACTGGAGCAAGGTACTCTTTACTCAATGGACCAGACGGGCGTCGACGAGTATGGAGAAGGCCCGGAGAAAGATACACCCCAGCTTATATTGATCATAGATGTAAATGTGGTGGTGGGTCTGTTATGGTTTGGGCAGGTATCACTTCAGAAGCACGTACAGAGTTGGTTGTCGTAGAGAATGGCTCTCTAAAGGCTCACAGATATGTAACGGAGGTCCAAGAAGATCATGTTGTGCCTTTCATGGTTACAATGGGCGAGCAAGACATTTTCATGAATGAAAATGCAAGACCACTCGCTGTCAGGATTGTAAGTGAATATCTAGATGAAGCAGGAATTAGGTGGTTTAATTGGCCAGCGTGCAGTACAGATATAAATCCCATAGAACATGTTTGAGATGAGTTCGAAAGCATACAGCAGTGACCTAAATTTTTTGCTCGGCAGTTACTTTTTTTATCTTTAAGAATTGAAGAATGAATCGCGAATGGTGATGATAAAAAAATTGGCTCCAAAGGATGCAAAAATGCATTTCTTTTCGTGGAGAATACTTTGAAAAGCAGTAGTGTTTGAAAGTTAGCTAGCTTTATATGCAAAATATAAAAGACAACCATAATATATTACCCGACCTGTTTCACAAATAACATTTACATCACAAGGATGAAATTATAAAAATTGATAAAAATAAACAAGTAACTAAGATATCTACCTCAGGATATGTCATATTAAAATATTTCATGGTCTAAAATATCAGACATGGCTGCTAAATAAGAGAAGAACCAAAGTGTCCTAATTACGGTAGATAAAAGTCGGTTAGATATTTATGCGCTCCACAGTGTTGTTAAAATGATTTAGTATTTTATTTCAACTGGTTTGCCTTTATTATAACTATTTGCTGAACGACCAGTAAGTTTTATAATTATAATTTGTTAGTGTGGCATTTTGGAGATCATTTGAAACCACAGTTCGAGATGATCCAATAATTTATAAGATATACATATATATGCATGCCATTGGGCGGCGGTTGCCATCAATGGGATTAGAAATCTCTCTCTTCAAATTGACTTTGGTAAGAGTATACACCGATGGGTCTAAAACTGCAAATGACACTTTATGTGTTATATTTCTAGTGTATTATATTTATTGGACAAGACCCATTAATGAATATGTCACCTTACTTTATTTATTAGACAAGACCCATTAACAAAGATGTCACTTGAATGTTGAACCGAGTTTTGTTTCATCTCTTGTAACATATACACATGGCCAAGGATCGAGGGGATCTGAAAAGGGAAGTGATTTGGAATGTCAGTCTATACATAGCCGTAGTATTGAAAAGAGTAAATTCAGATAGTTGTATTATTATCGAGTTTTATTGTGCTTTATCCTTTTTGAGTCTTACATATGTTACTTTCCTATTGAGTATAGATAACAACTGTAAAAAGAAAAAGTGGGAAATCTCTCAAGTCCTCCTCTGTCGTAATCCATGTTTTGATTATTCCATCACCATCCCCTTAAATTCATCAATAGATGGCAATATTTTCTCTATATGGAACGATGATGTGTAGGATGGAAATTAATGTGTTTCAAGATGTTAGAATAAACAACGCGAACTAGAGGAATATTTACCACAATTCTAGGAGATTTGGGAATAACTTATTCGATTCCCACTTTGGAGTAATTATTAAGAGAAAAGAAAAGGTTAGGAAGGATAGGATTCAGTACGATTTCGAGTCCACAATCTTACTAATCTATTAGGTCATATTGTACCCATCAATTATCGTAAGTAATTGCACAAGTGCATCAAAATTAAAGATAATTTTGCATGACAACGTGTTGTCAAAAAATTGCATGGGTTCATTTCCATTTTTGGAGAAAGAGCCCGACACCGAAGGTGGCAGTGAAATACACAATTATTATACGTATTCTGGTTGGACAATGCAGCTATTGGTGCATTAACGGCTGGAGAGGATGTTTGAGAAGGCTGTGCCTGTGGTAAATCATTGCCATGCTTTTTTTACTATTTCTTCATGGTGATCTTCATCCATTTGAAGATATGGCGTTCTTTATTTTGAATTTGAATGGCCCGTGATTTTTATGATTGCTGCTCGCCCACCCCCTTTTTTGTGAAATCGGAGACGGACGTAGCTCGTAACGAATGGTTAGTAAGCTTGATATTCTCTGTATTTACACCAGAAGCTTTGGCTTGAAGAAAAGTCCATTTGCTTACTGTATTTCGTCCAGCAGGAATATCCTTGTACCATTTTCTGCTCACCTTCCAAGCGGGATATACAGTTCCAACCCTCTTTTCTAGGAATTTTTTGTACAGTCGATTTGGACACAAATCAGGATTTATTTTATTGTTTATTAGACATTTCAATGAATGGTTTTCCCCTCCTTGCGTCGTCTTAGTAAGTACAGGATCGTAAATAATTCTTCCTCTTTTTTCACCTTCTTCATTAAAGTACGAAATTGAGCACTTGTGGCCTTCTCCACCACGCCAAGCTAATTCAAAAGCCCTCTTCTGCAAACCATCTGGGGTGTTTTCGTCACAACCACGAACCATAAATATATTGGAATCATCGTACTTCAGAAAAACTGCATTTTCCTTTCTCTTCTCTGGATCTGTAATTGTTTTCTCTTGGCATTTTTCGCATCTCTGGCTGCTTTGAACTCAGTTTAAGTAAAAGGGTTAAAATTGATGTTGTATTCAGTGAAATATTTTTCCATCAGTAATTTAGCGGTTACGTTCCAAATAGTTTTAACAGTAAATGATTTGTACTCAGTAATTTGTGTTTTTTCATCCAAAGTATAGTTTTTTTCAGCACAGAAGCTCATAAACTGACGCCACACGTATTTTCTGTTCTGTTTTGTGTTATTTGGTTCGTTTTCCAACACATTTTCTTCAATAGCTTGTAATGAAGCCCGACCGAAACGAGACTTTTTCAATAAATAATATTTTTTCTTTATGGACCGGTGTGCAAAGTCCTATATTTTGTTCTTTATTCGATAAATTAGCAACTCTAACAGGAATCGGTTGATCTACATTGATGAGACATCGAGCTACCTGAATTCCTTCATTCACTAGTTCCTCACTTCCCACAATGCCCAAGTGTATATCTTCTGGTTTTAGACACCAGTCCGAAAGGGCGCGGGTTCGAATCCCACCGCTGTCACCAAAGTTACTCCTTCAACTTTCTTTATTTCTACAACTTCAACATTAACAATTCAATATTAATAACGTCTCACTATCAGAACACAGAACTGCAGAACTTCTCGACTTTTCGATGACAGTTCTAGACGATTCTAGATGTATGTCTTCTTCTTTTTCTTCATGGGCCTCTACATATCCACAGTACAGATACGACGTAACAATATTTTTGACATTACTTGTCAAACTAACGTTACTTATAAATTCTCGCTGTATTATCAAAGTGTACAATGGAATGGCCATGGATACGAACTGTGCAATTATCGTTCTACAGTGCAATTATCGCAGGGCTTTTTCGCTTGCAATTATAGCTGTGATTTTGCGATAGGAAGATTTTTGACAGGAGGGAAATATTCAATCTACCTGCATATAAAATATAGTAAAGGATAGAGAAACAATATATTCGTTGCTTACTTTATTCTACAGTTTTTTTGCCAGATTTTTCGGAATTCTTGTATGAAGTAGATTTGTTGAATTTTCCTAAACTGTTTGGAAAAGTCCGAATATATTTTAATTTGAAATGAAAAACAACACAGATTCGGAACGTATGAATACAAAAAATATCTCAACACTAGAATATCAGACAATCTGGCGAAGAATAATGATTTAGTTGCTAACCTAACCTAACCTCATTTAGACCTATTTCCCGGAGGAGTTTTAGGCTTTAGTTTAGGTAAGGATTGGGTAACTGAGACGACGTTTAAGAGTTCCAAAATGATAAGAGCAGGGCTGTAGATAACAATATGTGTGAATATTTTTTAGAAGTACCTCTATTGATCTCGATACAAACAAAAAGTCTTTTTTCTACAGTCGCGCGTAAAATGACTAATTACTATATTCAAATGAAATCGTAAAGTCGACAAATGCCGAGGAGGAGGAGGTTACTTTACGCTCTAGCGCAAAAAAGAAATATTTTTCGCTCGCTTATTTAATCAAACCACGCCCTCCGAATTAACTCAATTGGTGAATAATTAACAATTTATCAGATTAAAAATCAAATAAAATTATATGAAAATTGTCAAAAATTTTGAAATATGGTCAAAAATGGTCAATAATTGTCAAACATTGTCAATTATTGTCAAAAACTGTTAAAAATGGACAATTTCTGTCAAAAACTGTCAGAAATTGTCAATAATTGTTAAAATTTTGAAAAATCGTCGTTAATTGTCGAAAATTTTAGAATTTTTTGAAAAATGGTCAAAAACTGTCAAAATTGGTCAATGATTGTCAAAAATTGTTAAAATTTTGAAAAATGGCCAATAATTGTCAAAAACTATCAAAAATGGTCAAAAATTGTTAAAAATTTTGAAAAATAGTTGATAATTGTTAAAGTTTTTGAAATATGGTCAAAAATGGTCAATAAATGTCCAAAATGGTAAATAATTGTCAAAAAATGGTCAAAAATTTGGAAAAATGGTCAATAATTGTCAATCATTATCAAAAATGGTCAATAATTTTGAAAAATTTTAAAAAATTGTCAAAAATGGTCAAAAACTATCAAAAATGGTTAAAAATTGTCAATTATTTAAAAAAACTGTCAAAAATGGACAATTATTGTCAAAATTGGTCAATAATTTTCAAAAATTGTTAAAATTCTGAAAAATGGTCGATAATTGTCAAAAACTATCAAAAATAGTCAATAATTTTAAAAAATGGTCAAAAATTTTGAAAAATTGTCAAAAATGGCCAATAATTGTCAAAAACTATCAAAAATTGTCAAAAACTGTCAAAAATGGACAATTATTGTTAAAAATTATCGAAATTTTGAAAAATGGTCAAAAATGGTCAAAACCTATCAAAAATGGTTAAAAATTGTCAATTATTGTTAAAAACTGTTAAAAATGGACAATTATTGTCAAAAATGGTTAAAAATTGTCATCATTTTGAAAAATGGTCATAAATTATCAAAAATTTGGAAAAATGGTCAATAATTGTTAAAATTTTGAAAAATGGTCAATAATTGTCAAAATTTTGAGAAATGGTCAATAATCGTCAAAAGTTGTCAAAATTTTGAAAAATAGTCAATAAATAATACGAGCCGTTTCCGAAAATCTATTTAAACACGTAATTTATAAAATCGATTTACTAAAAATCGATTAATATTACTATAAAAATCAATAACTGAAAATAAGAAAATATTAATCGATTTATATAAAAATCCATTATTTTTTAACATCCCTAGTCAGCAGATCCTTTTAAGGTTAATCATGATGAATAGAGGAAATGACGATTATTCTAGCTCTCCTATTATAACCTAAGATAATATCAAAAACTGTTTTAATTATTAAAAGGGCGACTGTAGAAAAAATTATGTGTGTTTTTCGAGCGTAAAGTAAAATTGCCGCTTTCGACAATCTTTCTCAAGCGGCAATCTGTTACTTTACGCTCTAACTACACAAATAACTATTTTCCGGTACTAGTATTAGAAGACTGAATTATTCATACTGTGTGATAATAAAAATTTTTTTCCTGCTTTATATTCTCGACAAAAAACGTCATAGTAGGAGAGAAGAATCAAAACATTTCACAATAGTGTAATTTTTCGAGAATTCTCTTGAATTCATCTCAACATCAAATAAATCTATTACGGTTCTGAGTCGAACAAACGTGAAAACAGTAGAATAAACCCTCTCTCCTTCTCTCGCCCGCCCTTGTTTTTCATTTCCATCATTTCCCCAGCCCTCTATGTTTTCCGTGTACACTCGTATTCCTCTCCGTGACGTAACGTGATCGCAGGGAATATTTCACAATAATGTCTACGTAAGTGTTTGCTCAGTGCGGGTAATTTGTCGAGTATATAGCGGCAGTCAGCTAACCAATTTCCATGGCCTACCCCAATTTATATAAGACGTACGAGTACAGCGGCTTGGATGGATCGGGTAGCTGCGACGTTGAAGACTTACAAAATGATAAGAGCAGGGATGTAGATAACAATAATTAATATATGGAATATTAAATAGGATTTTAATTTTTACCAATTTTATGGAATATAGCAGGTCAATAATAAAACTAGGTTTTTTCCAATCAATGTCAACACTACAATCCTTGCTATTATTGGAACAAATCTTATATGAATATCTGCTTGATTGGTTCCGAATGAATTTTCTCTAGGCACGATTTTATTAATTTAAATATTCAATATCTGTTGGGATGGATCGATGGCAAAATATGGAATGGAAGAGAGATTGAAGAAGTAGATATAAATAGTCTGGAAAGATACAAAAAAATATAATAATCCAGAAAAAAATAGAAAATAATGGTAATAGAAACAAAAGAATAGATGACAGTGTTGGATATCTTAGGTAGAGTAAAGTATAAACATGAATGGAATAAACGTCTCTTCCTCCTCAGGAGAGGTTCAGTACCTAGGAGTTATCATTGATAGGAGCATTACGTGGAATGCACACCTCGAAAGCAACAAGGGCTCTATGAACGTGCCGCAGGCTTTTCATGATCTATTGGTCATATTTAACGGTTTTCAGACCAATTATTACCCATGGTGCGTTGTCTTGGTGGAACAAAACAATGCAACAAAGGGCAAAAACAGAGTTGCAGAAAGTGCATGAGAATCACGGGAATCAATGAGATCGTGCCACAGCGCAATGTTTTCAGTGTTCATAAACTTTTTTATATTCTCGGTAGTACCTATAGTAGTAGTAGTAGTAGTAAAAGGAATGCGGTCGAAAACATTCGATATTGCCACGTTTAACTATGAAAAAGCTAAAGTGTTAAGTACGTAGTGATAATAATTAGAAAATGAACTTTTTATTATTAACAATATGACAATGATGATCAAACGTTAGTTCTTTAATGTGCTTGTTCACTGGATTTTCTCTAATAACATTATTTTTTCAATTTCTGAATATTAAAAGATGAATACTTTTCCAAATTTTTTATGGGTTTCCTTCAAGCCGGCAACGTCGTGCGAAAATCATAATTACCACGCCCTCCTACTAACTCAATTGGTGAATATGTATCGAACCTCCGTTGCTAAGTAACCACGTGACTTCCTATTGGCAAGCGCGACACTTCGACAATTGACTGATATTGATTATCCAGTGGCGTTGGTATTGTCAATGTCTATCACTGTATTCTCAGTTCTATTTGGCATTTTTTGTATTTTGTGTTTAGTATTAATAAACTTTTTTGTGATTATGTCGACAGGATCATAAAATCACATGGTCATATACGTTTAAGAACTCCTCCATATATGTGTGAATTGAATCCTATTGAATTAGCTTGGGCACAATTAAAATTTTTAATAAGAAGTCGGAATACTTATAATAATAATTATCATTTTTAAAACTTTTATAAAATAGGTACCCCATTGGTACGTTTATGACAGATATCGGCCAGGTTTCCTCGCCCCTTACCGATGCCGCGAAGCTTCAAATAGACTTGCCAAACTATATGTTTGTAAATCATGTTATTGCGAACTAATCAAGGGCGGATTTAAGGGGGGGGGGGGTACTGGGGGTAATTACAGGGAATTTTTCCCTTATATAAAAATAATTCTTCAACTTTTACTAACGTTTCCCGTGACGGTTGCGTCAGCAGAGAGATCATTGTCGGCACTAAAACGACTCAAAACGTGGCTTCGATCAAACATGAAGCAGGAAAGATTATGCGGTTTGGCACTTATGCATATCCATAGGGAAATAATTATTAATATAGATAATATAATTAACCGGTTTTCTAACAGCCGCCGACGAATTACTGAGTTTGTTTTATGAAAATGTAGGCTGGTAGCCTACCAGTGGTAGGCTATCCTTATTTGATTAGTCTAGTATTTTTTGTTTCAACCATTTTGTTTTTTATTAATAAAAATTTGTTTTAAACATGTTGACTTGGTAAGTCTTACCCTCCCCCCTAAAAATAAAGCTAAATCCGCCCTTGGAACTAATTATATAATCTTTTTATACATTTTCATCACTCCAGCTGTTTTATAATTATTGTACAGTCAATTTCAAAGTTATCCACTTTTTTCTTTGGTTTTTATGCATCAAGTGTAGGGTAATATCAATAGTAGTCAACGGAACCTTAATATATTGAAGTTACAAATAACCGAAAATTAATATTTAAAGTTTAAAAATAAAACTAAAAATTCGATAAACGAAACACAGAATAAAAAAAAAGGTGAGCGGTCGTCGGTCTGCCGACAGAAGCTTGCTTCTTATGCACAATAGAATGCGACGTGGAGAAAACCATCAATAAAAATACGCGCAATAGAATGCGATCCAATTGTAACAGTTTAGACAATTACTAATCATTTTTTACAATTTTTCAAAAATTTTGACTATTTTAGACCATTTTTGCAAATTTTAACAATTATTGACAATTTTTTAGCTTTTTGACAGGTTCCCACTATTATTGACCATTTTTGACAATTTTTCAGTAATTTTGTACAGTTTTCAAAAATTTTGACAATTTTTAATAATTATTGACCGTTTTTGACAGTTTCTTATAATTATCGACCATTTTTTCCAAATTTTGACAATTTTTGACCATTTTTCAAAATTTTAACAATTATTGACCATTTTTGACATTTTCTGAAAATTATTTACTATTTTTTACAATTTTTCAAAAATTTTGACCATTTTTCAAATATTTCGACTACTTTAAACAATTATTGACCATTTTTGGCAGTCTTTTATAATTATTGACCATTTTTCAAAATTTTAACAATTATTGACCATTTTTGACAGTTTCTGACAATTATTGACTATTTTTGACAATTTTTCAAAAATTTTGAACATTTTTCAAATATTTCGACAATTTTAAACAATTATTGACCATTTTTGGCAGTCTTTTATAATTATTGACCATTTTTCAAAATCTTAACAATTATTGACTATTTTTTACAATTTTTCAAAAATTTTGACAATCATTGACCATTTTTTTAAATATTTAACAATTTTTGACCATTTTTCAAAATTTTAACTTTTTTTGACAGTTTTTGGCAATTATTAACCACTTTTTCAATATTTTGACAATTTTTGACTAGCCTTCTCGAAAGTCCTATGTCGTGCAATAAGAAGCAAGCTTCAAAAATTGTAATTTATGCAACAAGTTGTTGCATAAAGTGGCACTTTTTTCACGAATGGAAAAGTTCAATTCCATTAGTGAAAAAAACACTTTATGCATATATGTTGCATACAATAGTTTTTCTACAGCCATATACAAATAATAAAATAAAAATAGTAATTTGGAATATTTTAATTAAACTCCTTCAGTAAATTACAACTAATGAATGCGTAATGACTGAATGGGAAAATGTACACAATAATATTGAGAAAAATTAACAACTATTTTATGTTTTTTAGTTTTATTTCACAATGTGAATATTGAAAACGCAATTGGTTGGTTGACAAATGTGAATTTTTGATCTAGTCGCGTTTACATAACTATTAGCTGCCCTCGCTTCGCTACGCTCGCTCGTGCCTCTAATAGTCTCGGGCTGCTAAAGCCCATTTTCTGCCCTTGTGACCCAATATACTATAACTTTATGGCACTTTTTTTAACGCTTTTTCACTTTTTTTTACTCTCACCATAAACAGCCGTTTTAAGCGCTACAAACTGGTGAAATACAAGGTACTTTAAAGATAGGACGTAGACAAAATGTATTATTATTCTTCAGTTAAATAACTTTAAATTTCGATTTTATCACACGTATAATGCAATTTTATAGCTGCTAGGGAACGTAAACTAATTTTAAATATCTATTTCGGATTTTATTGTCGATTTTAATTAGTGTTTGTTAATGTTAGTGTTCTCTTAATGTCTTAATTTCAACTGTTATCGACTAGTCGGCTGCAGCTTTTAAAAATTCTCTCTAAACAGGAGGAAATGGTGAATTTAAAACCTTTTAATAGACAAATATTTAATCTATTTGATCAATCCGTGAGCCCAATAAATAAAAACAAGTGATAAGAAGATCTGAGACATACATGATGCTTCAGAAAACATACTCTCAAGTTCTAGTGCAGGAGTATACGGTCGCAGAACTATTCAACTGTATTTTAGGCTGAAATTAACGCCATTAATTTATGTATGAAGAGACTGGAGGAAACAAATTCAACACACAAAACAATACATATTTTTCCGGACCGCCAAGTGGCTTTAAAAGCACCGTGTAACATCGAAGTTGGTATGAAACTGTCAAAAAAATACTCTCCTTGTACGGAGTTGAGTTAAGCATAAACCTATCTGTCCGATATCTATGGGCTCGAAACGTCACAATGTCACAATAAAAGTATTCGGTGTATAAATATTTCTTTTCCTGTCTATTAAATATCAACAAACAGCAATAAAACATGGCGCAGTCGATAGACCCAAAGGCAAGTATAAACAAGATGGTCATAGTAGAAAAGGCAAATGGCAAAATAAGACTATGTTTAGATCCTTCAGATCTCAATGCACAGATTATAAGAAAGCCATATTTAGCATCTAACATTGAGAAAATTTGTTCAAAACTCATGGGTAAAAAGTTCTTTTCAGTTTTTGACCTGGCGGAAGGATGTCTCCTCCTAAAGCTGAATGAGGAATCATCGTGGAAGTGTTGCTTCGCCATACCCTTTGGCATCTACAGATTCATGGTACTTCCATATGGCCTGTCAAATTCTCAAGACCTGGTCCATGGCGCAACAGAAGAAGAGCATGACGAAGCTGTATTAGAAGTTATGGAAAGGGCCAGAAAGTTAGGAGCCAGGTTTAATAGAGACAAATTTCAGTACTGTCAAAGTAAGGTAAGATTCATGGGTAAATTTTTTTCAGAAAAGGGAGTGCAGGTAGATCCAGCTAGGATTGAATCACTCTGTAAGCTTAAAGCCCAACAGACAAAGTTGAGCAGCAACGAGTTATTGGTTCATTTTACTATGTTAGACGCTATATTAAAAGTATGGCTGATTATATGCATATCCTTTGTGTGAATTATTAAAGAAAGATGTAGAATGGTAGGGTTACCCAAGCATGAGGAAACTTTCAATAAATTTAAAAAAGTAGTAAGTGAAGCACCTGGCTTAGCACCTTTTGACCCAAAAAGGAAAATAGTATTCCACTGAGATGCTTCCAAAAATAGGTTAGGTTGCTGTATGTTTGAAGAGTATGAATGTAATATATTGTTATGGATTTTATGGAATCGTTATACGATTGTATCATATTAAATTTAAGATCACGTTTGTTAGAACAAATTCAAATTATTTTTAATTTTGATACATCCTGTATACATATTTTGTGTAAGGACGGATGTCAACATTTCATATCTAAAGCTTGATTCATTATAATAATTTTTTTTGAATATAATGTCAATAGGGTACACAATCAGAAAGTAATGTTTGTATGTCACTATTGTAAATCATGGAATTATGAAGTTTTTAAAGTTATGAACCAGTGGTAATAATACTCTGATTTTATTTAATTTGTGAATTTTAGATAGTAATATCATAAATAAATATTTTATAGAAATATGTCAAGAAAATGTCAATGTAAAAATTTAAGTACAGACCCGAAATATTAAATATTGGTTGGTAAGATGTTTTGAAAAGGAAGTGGAAATTAAAAAAAAATTAAAAAAGGGGTTGCTAAGGGGAAACTAGGGAGTTGTTGACTGGGGACGTAAAAAGCGTCAGATAATTCCTGTGGGGTGAGTTGAGTATAGAACGAGGTCTACGAGAGAGTTGTGGTATATCCGTCCACATTAGGACAACCTATTTATGCATATGGTGAGATAACTAATTTATTAATATATTGAATTTGCTATCCAGTAAATTTTGTTCGAGCTATATATCATAGTTGATTGATTGATAAATATTTGGAGGAGTCGAATGCTGTGTCCAGGAAGTTGTTAGTTATAACAATTTATTTGCTTCACGAATTTAAGGTATAAAAAAAACTAACGCATTTAATTGTAGGTTGTTATTTTTAGTATTAATAGTTGCATACTTACGTTAAATTTGATATCAAATTTACTAATGTTCGCATGATACTGAAGTAAATGGTATTAATATTTAATTTAGGTTACGTCCTCACATTTCTGTGAGGAAAGTTAGAGATCAGCTGTTTAAGCGGGGCGAACATCACGTTCCGTAATTCGGAGAGGTGCGAATATTAGTGGTAAGAGTATTTCACATTTCTATTATTGTCGACACGACAAAATATTGTAGTTTTGTTTATAGTAGTCGATGTTATTTTTGATTTCCATATTGTTTTGTTGGTAGTTATTTATTAAACTAAAATTAGAGTATATAACTATTTCATTCCTTGCGTACAAGAAAACATAAATTAAATAATTAGATTGGAACGCCATCTATGACCGACATCTATATTATCCTTAAAACACGACCTTGAGGTAAGTAGTCGAATCTCTTTCTGAGAAGCCGTGGCTAAAATATATGATTCTATTGACAGATAATACGAACCACAACACTTAGACAAACATAACACAATCAATTAAAAATAAATAATACAAATTAAGAAACACCAATATTATTATTCCATAATAATATTAAAGCTTATTGGATGTGCATCGAGAAGTATGAATGATTACGAGGTAAACTATAGCCAGACTGAAAAAGAATTGCTGGCAATTTTTCTTGGCACACAAAGATTTCATGATTTCATTTATCGTGCAAACATTGAAGTACAATCAGACCACAAACCAATTGTAGCTTTAATGAAAAAACCAATTCACAAGATAGAGGTTCAGTTAGACTTCAAAGATTGAGACTAAAACTACTAAAACATTCTTTAAATGTACAATACGTACCAGGTAAAAATGTGCAGTTTGCAGATATGCTTTCTAGAGCTAAGTGAAAGTATGAGTAAAGAAAAAATAGATGGTACTTCTAAAGATCAAATGTTAATGAAACTTCATGAATATTATTATTCAGGGTGGCCCAAGTGTTGACCCGGCATGTAAGCCTTTTTATGCACTTAGAGATTCAATTTACGTAGAGGCTGGTATTATTTTTGTTGATGATAAAATTATTGTTCCAAAAAAGATGCGTCACACAATCATTAAAATATTACATAAAGGTCATGTTGGTATAAGTAAAACTATTCATAAGGGTCGAAAATTTACATAATGACATTGCAACCTTTATAAATGGTGTAGAGCTTGTGAGAAGTACATGCCAACAAATTTCAAAGAACCCCTGCTACCTCATTCTGTTCCAAAGCTAAGATTTAATAAAATAGGAGCAAATATTTAGTCGTTGTAGATCACTTTTCCCATTGGATTGAGTTGAATGTTTTAAAAGATAAAACCTCTATGTCAATTATACATTGCTTCCAAGATATTGTCATTCGTTTTGGTTATCCTCAATTTATTGTAGCAGACAATTTACCTTTTGTGTCAAGTATGTGTAAGAAATACTATAAAAATAAAGACATTACAATCAACACATGTTCCCCACATCATCACCTGAAAAAGCTGTTAGCATAGGAAAACAGATATTAAGGAAAAATTGTGAGGTTAATTGTGATTTCAGAGAACTCGTTATGGAATATAATAACTCCCCAATTATTAATTTAAATGCATCACCATCAGAGATATTACATAGTAGACTGCTTAGATCACAATTACCTGTCAGTTATCAAATGCTAGAACCTAAAATTCCGTTAGGATTAAGTTACAATTCGAAAAGGTAGTTCGTAGAGAACCCATAGAATACAAGAAAGGGGATAGGGTTGTAATAAAAACAAATATTGATAAATACTGGGATAAAGATGTTATATTAGAAAAGGCTAATGAGCCCAGATCTTATTGGGTGAGGAAGGAAAATAATAATAACATTGTAAGGAGAAATACACATCAAATTAAATATTCTTTTAGTAAAGATGATTACAAAATGTTATCAGAACCTAAATTGCTCCATGAAGAGACATACCTCTATACGAGAGAGGGTGCCACAGGTGGTTTTATTAGAACCTGCAGTTTCCATCTCATCAAGCTTTTCCAAACAAAAATGAACTGCAAGAAAAGTTTTATACTACTGTCATTAGCGGTCCTGGTTCATTCATAATTACTTGTAAAATTGTCACCATAGAAGTTTCAGACAATAGCAGGCATGACCTACATTGTCTAAGCTGACACTATCGTCTGAACCTGAACCATCATATAGTAAGACTTGGACTGGTCAGAAGATCCGACATGCGGTCTTTGTCAGGAAGATAATGATGATGATGATGATGATGATAACGACGTTGATGATGATGATGAAACAGCAGAATTTGTGCCTGCACCGCCACAGCCAAGGTCTCTCTCTCTCGCTCTGCAGTGGAACGCCGAATAAATCCAGTTACCACAAACCTAACTTAGAAGCTAAAACATTGGATATAGGTTTGCCTGATTTAGATTACTTCTCGTCTCTCGGTAATTAAGACCGCAGTCGACTAAGGTAGAAACTCACTTATCAGCACCTCATAGGAACAGCGACTGATCATCACCGGCAGATTTTATTTCTTATGTGTATTTAAATGTAAGCGCGCCTACCTAACAGCATCAGCACAGTACCGACAAGGCACGTCAACGCCTCAACCACAACACATTTCTCAGAGAGAATATTTTGCAGATGGCGTGCTTGTGGTGTGCTGATCCGTTACCGACGTCGTATACTCACTTATCGGCACATTTTGGTTAGTACAGTACAATACAATATGAAGTGAAGCCTATAGTCGGGTATCGCGACGGTGCTGATCCCGAGTCGATGCTTTAACTGAACCCATACACAACCGTCAAGTTGACCACTCGACGGTGCTGTGCTGTTAAGTGAGTTTCGGCCTTAAACGTCTCTAGCAGTCACACACCGACGAAATCGCAGTAGAAAGACACTACACATTCAGAAGTTAAGTTTACCTACTTCAATCGTATGTAAAATCTTCGAGTGTTTCTACTGGAAAATCAATAAAAAGGGCATGATTTATTCGAGTAATTTCCTTTAAACAGAAAACAATAAAACCAAAATAAATCAGTCATATACCTGCCACTGTTTGTTTTACGATTGAAACATTACGACCAAGGCGCGAGTTTAAACTTCACTTAAACTAATGACTTTGAGAAATCAATTCGCTTCGTGGTTCGAGTTTGCCGTCTCCGAGGGGTGCGGAGATAGTCACTGGCGGTCCCCGTTCATTGAGAACTACACCTCCTTTAACGACCCCAGCAAGTTCAAATTCGGGTTTTGTTTTAGTTCAATAAGCATGGAGTCGGGGGTAGAAAGTTTGTCAAAAAAATTATGAGGGTAATGACCGTTTCTGAATGGCGGTATTATACTGAATAAAATTATTTATTTTATAAAGTACCAATGCCAACGAGAAGGGATCGTTATAAAAAATAAAACAATATATTGACCTTTCTCGAGATATTCTGCGAAAAAAGATGATAAATAAATTAACAGAAACAGTGAAAATTTTAAGAAACGAACACCAGAACCATATTAAAAAATTGATACAATTCAAAGCATTTGAAAATAACGAAGAAACCAATCATACTGTTGCGAGGTCACCAACTCAAAGCCGGTCCTGTCCCTCGATTATAAATTTTTTGTACGCCCCCGTATTGTGTTATGATAGAAAGACTCTTTAAAGAATAAAAAATTTACAAATAGTAAAAAGACAACTGCTATTTAATCATGTGTTCAAAGTGACCACCGTTAACATTCAGGCAATAAAAATTGAAAGAGAGCCAATTTTAAACAACGATTAAATAACAATGGAAGGCTGGTATCAAACGCAAAACAAAATGATTGAATGGAGATTTACCAGACCTTTTAAATGAGGTGTGACTTGATACCTAATGCCATTTGAAAAAATGTAATGGGTGTCTCCAGTAGGGAGGGGGTAAATCTGACGTTTATGACATTAGCGCCAAAAAGTTGACGTGTTTCGGCATTTCTTTCTAATATGTCCCATTTTTGAAATATTAAGAGTGGGTCCTTTTCAAATGAACACAGTGTATATCCCAATTACAGCATTAACGTGCGAATCTAGTTTATTACTTATATCTGCTATAACACTCAGTTACTGCTGTAGGGTTAAGACAAAGGACGGCTATTCCAATAAGGACGATAAGGACTATCGCACCTCTGAGACAGCCAAGCTGCCCTTATCAATCCTAAGCCAATGTGGGCCTTAGACGAACTCGGAGACTGTTGCAAGGTCACGGTAGCCTGGGTCTCAGATCCCGACGGGCATTAGGGCAACGAAAAGGCGGTCATTTATTGGACCAGAACTCTTCTGCGGTTTCGCAAAATCGAAAGGTAACTAAGTATGCAAGCTTTGTAGGTACGCAAAGATGATTGATTGGGTTGTCAAAGAAAACCATGTGCAGATTTCGTTACTTGGAGGAGGAATATGTAGAACACATCCTATGCCAGTGCGACTCTCTGGAGAGTGAACTGTTATTTGCCCTGGGTAAAAAAAAACCATCGAGAAAAAATTGCATTGAAGGTTTAGTCTCGAGGCTACTAGGTTACACGAAAAGAGAGGATGAAGAATGTAATCTAGACTCAGAGTACCACAATAAGTTTGAAAAGTCCACAGTGGGTCCACAGTGTTCAGTGTCGACGACCACCAACGGTACCAAAAGTCCCAATCAACTTGATTGAGACAATCGTGTAACTTCCTAGCCAATTGGGGTCGAGCGGTGTCTTGTATAAACAGATCATTGAGTTCTAAAAAAAGACCGAATGGTATAACATCTTCTATTACAATATTTTCAAAAGAGTAAATAGCATTCATGGATCTTAACGGACGGGTCCTAATTCTGTACGATCTTCAAAGTATACACCGCCTCATGGAACTCTAGCAGAGACATTGCAAGGAGCAAAGCTCTCATGGTCTACGCCAGACTCCTGCACGACCATCTAAATGTTTTGGGATAACCATAGTTTCATATGCTAATAAAACTGTTTTAGGATCATCCTCAGACCAATTTTAATAATTGCAAAATGTAACCTGGAAACTCTGGGAAGCAAAGGTCTACTATTGCATAATCCAGCAACCGTCTTCTGTTTTAGAAGACTGTTTCGAGTTCGTTTCTGATCACAGAACTGGTAACAGTTCTGTTTTTTAAAGCTGATTGTCTGGTAAAACGTTCATCTCGCTAGTTAGTGCACCGTTTTCTCCCTTGTCCTGGTCTTCTAGAATAATTTCTTAACTCATTCAAGCGTCTTACCATACGATGAATTTTGGAACGATAATTGCCTAACAAATTGAAACTTTGACAATATTCTTAGTCCAATAAAACTAGAGTCGGCACTACCGATTGTTCAGTTAAATTTCTTGCTAGATTAATTTTTCCAAATCTTTAAAAAAATAATTAAATAAGCATTTAAAAAAACAAAATATACCTACTATATATATAGTATAGTCGAGGGGTTGACCACTCTCACAAATGTGTACATGTATTGGTCTATGGTATATTGGTCTGTGCATTTGACGAATCCTGAGGTAGGCCCTCGGGTAGCTCAAAAATCGAAAAAAATGTGCTTACAGTGTTGCCAAATTTTCCGAGATATGCGTAAGTCCAAACCAACCCCAAAACAAACCCAAAATAAGCAGAACTAACACAAACTAACCTATCACTCTTCAAACGACGTTAAACCACTGCGTGTAATAGAATATTTCGGCTTCGGTGTCGGCCGTGTTCGAATCAAGACCCCTCCCCTCTACTTCGCATTAATTGATAATGCAGCAAAATGCGAATTTTATAAAAATGCGATATAATGCGAAAAATGTGATCGCAATGCGGACTGAACGTACTTGTATTGCGGCGAGTGGTCAGCCCCTCGAGTATAGTATTCCTCTTGAATAAAATTTACCTAAAACGTTTCAAGACCCCCGTGTAAACGTTATTCCGCATCAAGCATCAAGTACTCGGCGAAAACCAAAATTGGTAAGCGGGCTGGTGTCCACCGTTGACCTCAAGGTGTTATATGGGAACGGAATTTGCCGAGCGCTGACGATCTTCGCGGCGTGTGAGAGACACGCCCGAAGTTTACATGTGATGGGTCAAAAGCCCGGTTTAATATCGACGATGAATCGACTTACGTCGGCTCATTATTACACGCTTAGAAAAGAGATGAGTAGAGGGGTTGGCAGGTCGCGCTATATTTTGATTTAAAGGAGAGCATTTGAAGCGAAATAATGAGAATAATGAGCTAAGTTTTGACGTAATAAGGCTTCACTTAAATTCTAAAAAGATTTCATTCTCATTTAATTTAAGTTTGTCATATTTAATATGTATAGAAATGTATAAAATATGGTTGTTTTTTAAGAGAGCATTATTTTTATATAAAACAAGCGTGGCCCAAATAGTTATTTGTGTATTTAGAGCGTAAAGTAACAGATTACCGCTTGAGAAAGAATGTTGCCGCGCGACGCGGAGCGGAGCGCGGCGATCTTTCGAAAGCGGCAATTTTACTTTACGCTCGAAAAACACACATAATTTTTTCTACAGTCGCCCTTTTAATATTTAAAACAGTTTTTTATATTATCTTAGGTTATAATAGGAGTGCTGGAATAATCGTCATTTTCGCTATTCATCATGATTAACCTTAAAAAGATCTACTGACTAGGGATGTTGAAAAATAATCGATTTTTATATAAATCGATTAATATTTTCTTATTTTTAGTTATCGATTTTTATAGTAATATTAATCGATTTTTAGTGAATCGATCTTATAAATTACGTGTTTAAATCGATTTTCGGAAACGGCTCGTATTATTTATTGACTATTTTTTAAAATGTTGACAACTTTTGACGATTATTGACCATTTCTCAAAACTTTGTCAAGTATTGACCATTTTTCAAAATTTTAACAATTACTGACCATTTTTGACACAATTATTGACCATTTTGACTGTTTTTCAAAATTAGTGACCATTTTTCAAATTGATGACAATTTTTAACCATTTTTGACAGTTTTTGACAATAATTGTCCAGTTTTAACAGTTTTTAACAATAATTAACAATTTTCAACCATTTTTAATAGTTTTTGACCATTTTTGACAATTTTTTAAAATTTTAGACCATTTTTCAAAATTATTGACCATTTTTGATAATTATGGACCATTTTTCCAAATTTTTTACCATTTTTGACAATTATTGACCATATTTCAAAATTTTTGACAATTTTTCAAAAACTTCAACAATTTTTGACAATTATAAACTATTTTTCCACATTTTGACAATTTTTAAAAATAATTGTTGATTTTTGACAATTTTTAACCATTTTGACAGTTTTTGACAATAATTGTCCATTTTTAACAGTTTTTAACAATAATTGACAATTTTCTAATCATTTTTGATAGTTTTTGACCATTTTTGACAATTTTTCAAAATTTTAACAATTTTTCAAAATTTTTGACCATTTTTGATAGTATTTGACAATTATCGACCATTTTCCGAAATTTTAACAATTATTGACCAATGTTGACAAATATTGATCAATTTTGACAATAATTGTCCATTTTTGATCGTTTTTGACAATTATTGACCATTTTTTAAAATTTTAAAAATTTTTTACAATTGACCATTTTTGACAATTTTTCAAATTTTTTAAAAAGTTTTTGACAATTATCGACCATTTTTGACAATTATTGACCATTTTTGACAATTTTTGACAATTACTGACAATTTTTGACAATTACTGACCATATTTCAAAATTTTTGACATTTTCCATATAATTTTATCTAATCTGATAAATTGTTAATTATTCACCAATTGAGTTAATTCGTGGGGTGTGGTTTGATTAAATAAGCGAGCGAAAAAGATTCCTTTTTTGCGCTAGAGCGTAAAGTAACAATCCTCGGCATTTGTCGACTTTACGATTTCATTTGAATATAGTAATTAGTCATTTTACGCGCGACTGTAGAAAAAAATTTGTTGTCTTGTAGCTTTGGAAAGGAACTCCACAAATTTAGCTTTTTAAACGATTTTAACGACTTCTATGGGCAGAAGTGGCAGAGTGATTTTTCGAAAAATTTGCGACTACGGCGGATAGGCCTCCGGGGGGCTGTATATGACCCCCCTAACAAATTAACCACGAGCCGCCACTGCTTTGGGGTCAAAATTTAAACAATCTATCAGAAAACTATTACTTTCAAAAAAAGGGACAATTTATAAGCTTACTTTTAACAAAAATCAATCGCACAGTCTACTATTCATACACTCGATAAACTGAATTATTTTGAATAATTGTTGCGTTAATTTTGTCAAACTTTGTTTCATTTAATACAATATAAATTGAAATTATCACCTATTGACAAAAACCATTTATAATACGTCAAACATAGTAACAGTAATAACCTGTCGACCTACAATCACGACCAAATCAGGTTGTTGAATATACAATGACGTTTTGAATTTCGAATGTTATGCCATCCTCAACTGAGATGTACTTGGTTTATGATCTGTGTAATATCTGCTATGTGATCTGTGCATACAACAGATACACACTGACTAATGTCCGGAGAATCTACTATTCACATTCACGATATTCACTCACATTCAGGACTTCGTTGGTCATTCTATACGCACGATGTCGCTGATAGATGAGATCCTCCGATTTCTGCTTTGCATACAGGGTATACCATGCTTATCTATCCTATATACAATGAAAACCTGGTAGGTATTTCAAGTTGATTTTTTTTTTATAAAAAAAGTTTGTTCTTGTTCACTATAAATTTTAAGTGTTGCAGCTTTATTACTTCAAGGGGAAAAGAATATTTCAAAATTTTTGGAAGACATTAATTGACTGGACTCTTACTACGTGGAAAATTTCAATAATCAACAAATAAAACCGGTAATTTATAAATTTCACAACAGAAATATAACATTGCTAAAAAGTCTCGCAGCTTATTTTTTTCTCTTTCCAAAAATAATCGCTTTACTCGGAAATTATAATAGAAATTTAACAAAAATATTAAAATTGTAATTTTAAAGAAAACTGGATGTTACAGAAATTTAAGTTGCAAATAATTCATCACAATAAGTGCTCAAACTTTTCAGCAACGCTGTATATTATCCGACCGGTTTCACAAAATACAACATTTGCATCGTCAGGAGTATGAATTATAAATATTTATATATTAATGCAAATGTTGCAATTTGTGAAAAGATTGCAAAATGATCGATTTAAAAATAATAGCTCTGTAAAATATCCATTGAATTCCTATCCATCAATTATTACTATTCTAGCTCCTTTGTCAGAGCGAATAATTACAAGGTTTTTCTTTTCTTTTTTTCTATTTTGCGTAAAGCGATAAATTCTTCTCCAGGCGGTGTTGGTGGTAGAAAAACGTTTAAAGAATTCATGGCCATATCCTTGAAGCGAGTAGTAATTCCGTTTCGAGTTAGTTTACCATTACTAAGCAAGAAAGATTTTTTTTTTGAAAAATTAAATTATTGTCGACCAGTGGATTTCAACGGTACGACACTAACTATGAAATTTACTTTTTGTGAAGTAAGATATTTTGATGAAATATATTTTTTGTACAGTCGCGCGTAAAATGACTAATTACTATATTCAAATGAAATCGTCGACAAATGCCGAGGAATGTTACTTTACGCTCTATCGCAAAAAAGGAATCTTTTTCGCTCGCTTATTTAATCAAACCACGCCCTCCGAATTAATTCAATTGGTGAATATTTAACAATTTATCAGATTAAAAATCAAATAAAATTAAATGAAAATTGTCAAAAGTTTTGAAATATGGTCAAAAATTGTCAAAAATTGACAAAAATTGTCAAAAACTGTAAAAAATTGTTAAAATTTTGAAAAATGGTCGATAATTGTCAAAAATTTTGAAAAATGGTCAAAAATGATCAATAATTGTCAGAAATGGTCGATAATTGTCAAAAACTTTAAAACATTTTTTAAAAATGGTCAAAAATTTTCAAAAATTGTCAAAAATGGACAATTATTGTCAAAATTGGTCAATAGTTGTAAAAAATTGTTAAAATTTTGAAAAATGGTCGATAATTGTCAAAAACTATCAAAAATGGTCAATAATTTTGAAAAATGGTCAAAATTTCTGAAAAATTGTCAGAAATTTTGAAATATTGTCAGAAATTTTGAAATATTGTCAGAAATTTTGAAATATTGTCAGAAATTTTGAAATATTGTCAGAAATTTTGAAAAATTCTCAAAAACGGTTAAAAATTGTCAACTGTCAAAAATGGACAATTATTGTTAAAAATTGTCAAAATTTTGAAAAATAGATGATAATTGTGAAAAATTGTTAAAGTTTTTGAAATATGGTTTAAAATGGTCAAAAATTGTCAATTATTTTTGAAAACCTCTCAAAAATGGACAATTATTGTCAAAATTGGTCAATAATTGTCAAAAATTGTTGAAATTTTGAAAAATGGTCGATATTGTCAAAAACTATCAATAATGGTAAAAAATTTTGAAAAATTGTCAAAAAGTGTCAAAAACTATCAAAAATTGTCAAAAACTGTCAAAAATGGACAATTATTGTTAAAAATTGTCAAAATTTTGAAAAATTGTCAAAAATGGTCAAAAACTATAAAAAATGATTAAAAATTGTCAATTATTGTTAAAAACTGTTAAAAATGGACAACTATTGTCAAAGACTGTCAATATGGTTAAAAATTGTCATCATTTTGAAAAATGCTCAAAGATTTGGAAAAATGGTCACTAATTTTGAAAAACAGTCAAAATGGTCAATAATTGTCAAAAATGGTCAATAATTTTAAAAATTTTGGAAAATGGTCAATAATCGTCAAAAGTTGTAAAAAAATCGATTTAAACACGTAATTTATAAAATCGATTTACTAAAAATCGATTAATATTACTATAAAAATCTATTATAAGAAAATAATAATCGATTATATTTTAACATCCCTAGTCAAAAGATCTTTTTAAGGTTAATCATGATAAATAGCGAAAATGACGATTATTCTATTACTCCCATTATAACCTAAGGTAATATAAAAAACTGTTTTAATTATTAAAAGGGCGACTGTAGAATAAATATAATTTATGTGTTTTTCGAGCATAAAGTAAAATTGCCGCTTTCGAAAGATCGCAACATTCTTTCTCAAGCGGCAATCTGTTACTTTACGCTCTAAATACACAAATAACTATTTCTAGATGAGGAGGTTTATTAAAAATTTCAACTCCATTTCGCATTTTTACATAACAGCACCTTGTGCAACAAAGGTTGTATAATTATTTGTGCCAGATTAACTAGTCAACATTGTCGACTTTTTGACAACCATTTCAAAAAGATCATACCAAAAGTAATAAGCGATATGACCAAAAAAAGCATACTAGCTTGATTGGTTGATTAGTTCGGCACTACTAATCAGAGGCTCCGAGACCTCAGCCTTTATGCTTTCTGTGCTCTTGGTAACATCGTTTTTGTGAAGAGACCAGTACCCCTTATCAGGCTCAACAGTCTTTTCACTAGGTCCTTCTTGGGGAAATCGTCACTTGGGTGCTGTAGTCCAATGAGAGAGTTCTTTACATTCGAAGATGTGTGAAGCTTTTTCCTCCTCTCCATGCACAACCGACACATAGGTTCCTCCCTATTTGTGCCAATTGTATGCACGTGCTACCTTAGAGTACAGTGACCGGTGAGAAATCCCATCACTTTCCTTATATGGCACCTGCTGAGGTTAAATATTTCGTTAGTCAGCAGCCCCACTGCGGCAATGGAAGCCATTCTCAATCTTCCGCCTCTTGCTCTGCATGTTAAGGCGGAAGCGAGAATGGCTGCATACAGGCTGGAATGCCATAGTCAATCCAGAATCACAGATGTTATCACAAACTCGCTTCTTGAAGTGAGAAGTGATAACATGTTGGCCACAATCAACGACAACCAACCATACCATATCCAGCTAAACTGAGATGGGTTCGAAGCATGCAGTCAGGAAGGAACGTTGGTGTGATACACAGACTACACCTCTACCACCTCTATTTACGATACCTTCAAAATAAAAAACAAATCTGGTGTTCGTGCCTTGGGTGCTCTGGTCATAGGAGTCTATATCTCCAATGAGACAGTGCTTCACATTCGAAGATAATGTAAGAGGCCGTTTCCTCCTCTTCCATGCACAACCGACAGATAGGTTCTTCCCTATACATGCATGTGCTTCCTTTCGGTACCACCAGTACCACCTCTACCAGTTATTAAGAGGCCTAGACCGGTAACTAGACATGGCATGGCCACCATTATGTTGAAACCAAATATCGCCAAATTTGTCTCCTGTTAATCGACGATTTATTTCTTAGAAGAATGGTCCAATCAAATTGTTGCTCATTATACCGGCCAAACATTCAATTTCCGTGGGTACTGGGTGAGTACATGCGAAACCGGCAATTGGTGTATTCTTGGATCTTGCCAAGGTAGATCATAAACAATTATTAGACGCTTTGGAGGAATCAGGAATACGTGGAACAGCTCTAAAACCTTTCTTATCATACCATCATAATCGTACACAACATGTCAGAATAGATGATTGTGTAAGCTCAGAGCAAGTTATGCAATGGAGGTGTTCAACAAGGGACTGTGCTAGGACCCATTCTCTTTATTTTATATTTGAATAATTTACTCACCTTAAGCATCACTGGAACCATGTAGAGTTTTGCTGATGATACTGTATTATTTTATACAGGGGAGACGACAGAAAAAAATTATTGATTGGTTCAATTATAATTTATTAACAATTAATTATGAAAAACCATGATTCTGCCTGTTTGTAGTTATAGGAATGGGATGCCAAATTACAGTGAATTGGGACGTTATAAAGATCATGAAAATTAAACTTGAATCCTTGAACCCTTTGATTAGAAATGAAATTGACTGATTACGAAATAAGTAGCATCTCGTGTCATTTGCGTCATCTGGTGGTTATTGAAGTTATACTTCTTATGCGACTTCCAACAAGGTTGCGTTAAACGTTTATCGCAAGAAAGAAAGATACACAAAGGTAGAAAGTGGGAGAGAGAAAGAGAGTGAGTCCTTCGGTATTCGATAACAGATGGCAGTGTAAGTAGGGGGAATAGAAAGAGACAGAGCGAGAGTGAATGCGTGGCACTCGAACGCATGCGCGTAGTATACCTGTTACATGCCAGCTCGAGCGTTAGCAACGAGTAGCGTCCAATATTAAGTTTGCTATACTGATTGTCTCAACCAAAGCGAAGTCAGTCAATATTTTCAAATAATTAAATATTTCATATACTGATTGTCCCATCTAAAGAAAAATTGAACATTCGATATATTCAAATTCTTAAAAGTTTGCTATACTGATTGTCTAAACCAAAACGAAGCCTGTCAATATTTTCAAATAATTGAAACATTTTTATACTGATTGTCCCATCCAAAGAAAAGATGAGCATTTGATATTTTCTAATTAAAAAGTTGCTATACTGATTGTCCCATCCAAAGGAAAATTGAAGATAGTATATTTTGTTCAATACAATAAATATTTTAGAAGTTTTACTTTTTTTAGTTTGATTTGATACACATATAATTTACTTTAGTTATCATAATCCCATTGGAAATGTTATAGATTTGGATATTTCTCCACTGGAAAATGATAATTAAAAGATGCTATCAATTGTGAATTGTAAGCAATGTTAATAAAGTTTGTCTGAAAGAAACAATATGATTTCACTAAAAATCAATTTCTACCCTTTCCTATTTTCATTTCCACATTACGAAGTATAACTTCTTCCGCACGCACTAATTTTTTTTACTTAAATATTCTCCATTTAAAACAGAACGAATCGGTGAATTTAATTAGAATGGACACGGTCTGCATTAACGAATCGCACTTACTCGAAATCACTCACCAGTCTATTAACTACGACAGTCAACAGTTTTCAACCAATCTACCATAAGCCGGAGCGTAGACAGGGGGTATCGTCAGAAGGCTATGAAACAATGTTTCGCATACTACCCGCATATTTAAATTATATACGAATAGAGTGGACATAACACAACACTACGTTTGTGAACATCAGGACATAGAGTAATTAAGCATTTGTACATTTCGCCGATTAATTAATTTGTTTGCGTTGGATATGGCGTACAGGCCCGTACCCAACTTTCTTATACACCAGGAGAGTAATATTCCAACTTTGAGAAGTTATTATATCGGGTGGTCAAATAAGAATGGTCGTCGTCCATATCTTAAATCGGATTGTAGTACAACTTTTATTACAAAAGTGGCCTAGAGAAAAACCTGGAAATTACTCACAAGCTTGAAGGTCCACCGCTAGAGGGTTTAATTTTATTGATAATGATTTCAATATTACTTTTACTGTCACTGATAAACGGCGTTGAGAAAGTTAAAGCGAAAATGTATAAAAACATGTAGGTTTATACATACAGGATGTACCAGGACTTGGAAGATGATAGAGAGACTAAAAATAATTATAATACTTTATATTGGAATTAGAAATTAAAAATGGTTTTTTATTTATAATTATTAAATGGCTTATTGAAAATTAGTCAAATGTTAACCGCCATACTTTTTGGCGTCATAAACAAGTATACACTACACTTGTGAAATCAGGAACGGACTACGTTCAATGGTTAATAATGCAATTTTTAGTTAAATATAACTTTTTTCAACATTTTGAAAGAAAAAATGACCTTTCTTCTTTAATAATCGATACTTTACTGTCTAAACCGTTAAATGTCCTCAACATTCGCGAGGCCCAGAAGTCGATATTTGTGGCACCTGCCAAAGCGAGACATTGATAAGTACGACTAGAGATCTAGGAAGGTCATAAATCACCTAGCACTTGATTTATTAGCAGGCGGACAAGTCTACGCAGAGTTGTACCTGCCCTAGCCATTAAATTTTGTTTTATAGGTAGGTATAATAATACTGGGTTGAGATCATTATTAATAAAAATCTCCTGATTTATTGCAGCGTGGTTTTTTATTATATTCAGGTAAACGTTTTCTACTATATATTATTGGTTTTAATATTTTTAAAAACATTTCTTTCATTTTAAAAATGTTTTTTATTGTATTCAAGATTGTTGAAGCTGGAAAAAATACTCAAAATGCAATTACATCGTAAAATAACCACTGAAGTAGAAAGGTTTCGTCAAATCCGCCTCTGTAATCAGTTTGCAGTTGGTAATGCATTTTTGTCATCACACGATTTAACGAGATAAATGTCTTTTATTAAGAACCGTCTAATGAAAATAAATTGACTAATCTAGTAGAAAACTTGATAAAAGTGTTTGTTAACTGCTGTTTCGGAATGAATTAAAGTAAATTTATGACATATTAAGTGTTGGCTAGTTGATTGATGCTGTCGAACAGTTTGAACCGTATTTTTTCCGAGTTAGACAAGTCATTATAGTACCTTGAATGAAATTCTCAGAGATACAGAAAAAAGCATAATCAATCAATATATTTATTAAATAAAATGAATTAATAATAAATTTCACTACTAGTCCAGTAAATAAAGGGACCCAGAAGCGATTATACCTGCCGGTTCATGAATTTTTCGTGAAGGGTAGGGATTGACTAGTAATTGACCATTCAGAAATTTCACACACCTAATCGCCATTTTGGGGGGTATTCCCGGCCCCAAAGTTCCAAAAATTGTTTTCCTGTCAATATCTCCTAAAATATGGCATTTAGAGAATTTTTATATAGGGTAAACGAAGATCAGGTATTTATCTACAAAAATGGTCCTTATGATTTTTGCCGAAAACTCGATAGTTTTCGATATAATGGCCCTCAAGCGGGATCCTTATGTTGAGTCGAAAGAGCGGGTTCTTTGAACTTAAAATGATTCAATATCTCGGGTAAAAATGCATTTTTTTTACGATTCAAAATTCAGATGAAAGGGGAATTCCACAGCTATCATATCCGATGATTCAAGGCCCATTTTTATATTTCCACCATATTTATAAATTGGGTCAAAGATTTTGTAATGACTTTCGGGAAATTACTCATATTTTTCTTAATAATAGACATTTTCTTAATTGATCTCAGAAATTTTTATTGCCCCTTGATTTTTCAGTTGGTGTTTTCATTTCCAAATTTTTGCTGTTTTTCGAGGTTGGGAATATTTTGCGAACAATCACTGTCTAAAAGCTTGACCGGGTGGCCAGATAAGAATGTAAAAGGCTGTATCTCGGGAACTATTCATCGTAGAGACGGTAAAAAATGTTATAACTAAAGAGGCCACAAGAAATTCCTGGAAATTATTTTCAGGTTTCCAAGATGAACGACAGGGGGCGTAACCTCCACCTCAAACTTTCAAAGTGATTTTTCACTGAAATACACCTAGTAAATGTACCAAAAAAATATATGCTTTTTAAAACTAAGCTTCTTTTGAGTATTTTTTGTTTGACACTTTTTGACGTATCTATTAAAATGAAGTGATGGGGGGTGATTTAATGTTTTTTTTAAATAAACAGCTGTAACTCCTGTCCATGGTTTAAAATGCTCAATAATAGTTCGAGAGCCTTCATCACTGTGATGTGTAGACTTCGAAGTGGGTATTGTTGCTTCCCAGTCCACCTGCATCGTACAAATACCAATAAAAATCTAGTTTCCCTAACTAAATTATTAAAATTAACTCAAATACCAATAAAAATCTAGTTTCCCTAACTAATATTTGAAAATTAACTCAAATACCAATAAAAATCTAACTATCCCCTAACTAAATTTTGAAAATTATCTCAAATACCAATAAAAATCTAGTTTCCCTAACTAAATTTTGAAAATTAACTCAAATACCAATAAAAATCTAGTTTCCCTAACTAAATTTTGAAAATTAACTCAAAGACCAAAAAAAACCTAGTTCCCTAAATAAATTTTGAAAATTAACTCGAATTCCAATAAAGACCTAGTTTCCCTATCTAAATTTTGAAAATTAACTCAAATACCAATAAAAATCAAGTTTCCCTAACTAAATTTTGAAAATTAACTCAAATACCAATAAAAATCTAGTTTTCCTAACTAAATTTTGAAAATTAACTCAAATACCAATAAAAATCTAGTTTTCCTAACTAAATTTTGAAAATTAACTCAATACCAATAAAAATCTAGTTTCCCTAACTAAATTTTGAAAATTAACGCAATACCAATAAAAATCTAGTTTCCCTAACTAAATTTTGAAAATTAACTCATATACCAATAAAAATCTAGTTTCCCTAAGTAAATTTTGAAAATTAACTCGAATTCCAATAAAGACCTAGTTTCCCTATCTAAATTTTGAAAATTAACTCAAATACCAATAAAAATCAAGTTTCCCTAACTAAATTTTGAAAATTAACTCAAATACCAATAAAAATCTAGTTTTCCTAACTAAATTTTGAAAATTAACTCAAATACCAATAAAAATCTAGTTTCCCCAACTAAATTTTGAAAATTAACTCAAATACCAATAAAAATCTAGTTTTCCTAACTAAATTTTGAAAATTAACTCATATACCAAAAAAAAACCTAGTTCCCTAAATAAATTTTGAAAATTAACTCGAATTCCAATAAAGACCTAGTTTCCCTATCTAAATTTTGAAAATTAACTCAAATACCAATAAAAATCAAGTTTCCCTAACTAAATTTTGAAAATTAACTCAAATACCAATAAAAATCTAGTTTTCCTAACTAAATTTTGAAAATTAACTCAAATACCAATGAAAATCTAGTTTTCCTAACTAAATTTTGAAAATTAACTCAATACCAATAAAAATCTAGTTTTCCTAACTAAATTTTGAAAATTAACTCAAATACCAATAAAAATCTAGTTTTCCTAACTAAATTTTGAAAATTAACTCAATACCAATAAAAATCTAGTTTCCCTAACTAAATTTTGAAAATTAACTCAATACCAATAAAAATCTAGTTTTCCTAACTAAATTTTGAAAATTAACTCAAATACCAATAAAAATCTAGTTTCCCCAACTAAATTTTGAAAATTAACTCAAATACCAATAAAAATCTAGTTTTCCTAACTAAATTTTGAAAATTAACTCATATACCAAAAAAAAACCTAGTTCCCTAAATAAATTTTGAAAATTAACTCGAATTCCAATAAAGACCTAGTTTCCCTATCTAAATTTTGAAAATTAACTCAAATACCAATAAAAATCAAGTTTCCCTAACTAAATTTTGAAAATTAACTCAATACCAATAAAAATCTAGTTTCCCTAACTAAATTTTGAAAATTAACTCATATACCAATAAAAATCTAGTTTCCCTAAGTAAATTTTGAAAATTAACTCGAATTCCAATAAAGACCTAGTTTCCCTATCTAAATTTTGAAAATTAACTCAAATACCAATAAAAATCAAGTTTCCCTAACTAAATTTTGAAAATTAACTCAAATACCAATAAAAATCTAGTTTTCCTAACTAAATTTTGAAAATTAACTCAAATACCAATAAAAATCTAGTTTTCCTAACTAAATTTTGAAAATTAACTCAATACCAATAAAAATCTAGTTTCCCTAACTAAATTTTGAAAATTAACTCAATACCAATAAAAATCTAGTTTTCCTAACTAAATTTTGAAAATTAACTCAAATACCAATAAAAATCTAGTTTCCCCAACTAAATTTTGAAAATCAACACAAATACCAATAAAAATCTAGTTTTCCTAACTAAATTTTGAAAATTAACTCATATACCAAAAAAAACCTAGTTCCCTAAATAAATTTTGAAAATTAACTCGAATTCCAATAAAGACCTAGTTTCCCTATCTAAATTTTGAAAATTAACTCAAATACCAATAAAAATCAAGTTTCCCTAACTAAATTTTGAAAATTAACTCAAATACCAATAAAAATCTAGTTTTCCTAACTAAATTTTGAAAATTAACTCAAATACCAATGAAAATCTAGTTTTCCTAACTAAATTTTGAAAATTAATTCAATACCAATAAAAATCTAGTTTTCCTAACTAAATTTTGAAAATTAACTCAAATACCAATAAAAATCTAGTTTCCCTAACTAAATTATGAAAATTAACTCAAATACCAATAAAAATCTAGTTTCCCTAACTAAATTTTGAAAATTAACTCAAATACCAATAAAAATCTAGTTTTCCTAACTAAATTTTGAAAATTAACTCAAATACCAATAAAAATCTAGTTTCCCTAACTAAATTTTGAAAATTAACTCAAATACCAATAAAAATCAAGTTTCCCTAACTAAATTTTGAAAATTAACTCAAATACCAATAAAAATCTAGTTTTCCTAACTAAATTTTGAAAATTAACTCAAATACCAATGAAAATCTAGTTTTCCTAACTAAATTTTGAAAATTAATTCAATACCAATAAAAATCTAGTTTTCCTAACTAAATTATGAAAATTAACTCAAATACCAATAAAAATCTAGTTTCCCTAACTAAATTTTGAAAATTAACTCAAATACCAATAAAAATCTAGTTTCCCTAACTAAATTATGAAAATTAACTCAAATACCAATAAAAATCTAGTTTCCCTAACTAAATTTTGAAAATTAACTCAAATACCAATAAAAATCTAGTTTTCCTAACTAAATTTTGAAAATTAACTCAAATACCAATAAAAATCTAGTTTCCCTAACTAAACTTTGAAAATTAACTCAAATACCTATACCCTAAGGAAGATCCTTATTGCATCTATGGTAAAGTGGGGGAAGTGAATCATATATTCCTAGACTGTAGATTAAACACTGATAGATGTAGCAAATTGTATAAATCCTTACTTGGCAGTATTAGCACTGGTCCTTGTTACTTAACCTCTATGCGAGCTTTAATGAACTTCTTAGTGTGCAGCAACTTGAAGTTATAATTTTTATATTTATATTGTTGTTTTCTGAATCTTTAGCCGCATTACAGTAAAAGAATGAATAATTGTGTTACCTTTTAAAGAAGAAGTGGGTGCATGGTAATACCGAGCCCATTTAATTGGAAAAGAAGAAGAAGAAGAAGCCATTATTTTTCTTGTGTTTACACTTGGAAGGTGTTTATTTTGTGAGCTATTGAATCAAATTAATAAACAGTAATTATTTTATTATGACTTCTACTCGCTGTTTAGTTTGTGGGTGCAACGATAGTGAGATCGCTAGAATGCATTATTTTCCACAAAATGCGTTAAAGTAAGTGACTTACCAATATGTGTAATTAGCTTTATATTAATTTCCCGGTGTTAATCATGGCTAGAGACCCTAACTGTTTTATTAGACAGAACAAGACCAGTTAATATTAGATAGAAGAAGACGATACTAGAGACATCTACGTTACCCTCTCATACAGTAGGCCAGTTAAGTTGTAAAAAGAAACTAAAAATTAACATTGAAATGCTCGTCTCGTTGGTTGTCTCTGAAATTAATTAATAAATGTTTGGAAGGTGTTGAGTGGAAGAGACGGGTTGAGAGGAAGAGCAGATCCTTCATTGGGTCTTCCGTAGATATCCGAACTCTGCCTTTTGGCTGCTACTATAGTTCTACGATTTCTGTTTACGTCTTTAATGTTTTTTTTTGTAGTATTATGTGCAGTCAATAAAAGCCTTTATTATTATTATTTAAGATTGTATTTTTCATTATTCCACTAGTGGATAAAGTGGTACTTTGTATGCTTCATAAGTGTGGATAAAACTCGATTGTGGATAAATTATACTTATTCAACCATTTAAACAGTTAATTAAGTTGTTGAACTATGTCCTTGGACACTTCCAACAAACTCGGTTTTACTCAGTTGTCAATCAGTTTACGAATACTGAGGTAGAGGCTCTAGAGCACATCTTCAGTGTGCACCTTCCATAGGTAAAGATTCAAGCTACGACAACAGGCCGGTTGCTAAAACAAAGGTTACCAACGAGGACTTGAAACTAACGATATCTTCAATAAATATATCAATTGCAATCAAAAAGACAAGCTCTCCTTGGACCTGGGAAAATTAATTAGGTGAAGCAATAGGTAAATTTTTATGACAAACATCCTAGTAGAAAACGGACTCGTACTTAGTATGAACCTGATATATTTTCGACTCGCAAATGTTGTTCACGAAATTGTTATAAACATTTAAAACGAAAAAAAACGTCATTTTTTTAGTTTTTTGTTAATAACACGAAAAGTTATTAAGGAATCGTAATGGTGTCAAAAGATGAATTGGAGATAATAAAAATACGAATACAACGCATTTTTCAGCGAAGTGATTGGATAATTAGGGGTGAAGAAAATTCGGAAAAACTGGAAGATTCTTCGTTTTTTTCAAAAATTAATATCTTCGTCGTTTTTCAAGTTATAGCGTTGAAACTTCGTAGAAAACAAGTCCTTTGTATTCACTTAGGAAACATCTACACAAAATGGGAAAAGTCAGTTAACCTATGCGCAAAAAAAGTTAACTAAGGGAAGAAACACCTACTCACTTACTCTGCATCTATGATAACTTACAAGGTCTCAGAAAGAAGCACTATGGAAAGGAAATAATACACCCATAAAAACTACTAAGAATCCCTCAGTTATAGGGGACACGGAGCTTCTGGAATGGAAGTAGAAAATATTGGAAATGATAGAAAGATTCAACTCAAGTGCAAATGTCATATGAGCGACTCTTTCCAATTCCGAGTCAAAGTTATGGGTTTCCATTTGAAAAAATGTACTCAGCCTACAAAATCAAATTTAAGGTCACGCATGCCGTAATAGCCAGGAAAACTTCCGATAGGTTTTGTCTACACCATTTTCCTTCTAACATACTTTTTTAACACTTTGCAAATAACAACCTTCACTCTAGGCTCGTTAAATAATATTTTCTATAAATGTATGCAAGTTTTGGTTAGTTTCTCAGTCATTAGGCAAACGCTCCTGATATTACCATCGTTAACATCCTACGTATACATTTTTTTGTTACTTAATGAAAAAAAACTGCACAAATGAGATATTGATTACTTTCCAGAATGTTTCTAATTTGGAACGGCGAACCAATGAAACGCCATTTAACGTATCAATCTGCTACCACTCTTCATTAAAATCAGCTTTCGGTTTCCTAAAAAAAAGCTTTCTTCCCAATAAATATCCATTAGAAAAAAAAATAAGCTGACTATCGTTCGCTTGTTGAGAAAATAACCGTCAACGTACTGCCATACATTATAACTATTTCTTTCGGCATAATACCTTTATATCCGCCTTTCTTTCTCTTTTTAAATAATACACTCTGCCATTATTATATGAGCCGATGCTATCAGTAACTCCCGGTAATTGTGAACATTTGTCTCTTGTCTCCGAGACGAAGTGGCAACGGTGCGTATAACATATGTCATCAGTCATCACCGTAGCGCTGATGGACTAGTGAAAAACTTTTCGTGATTGTGAAGATAATTTTTTTTATCACGGTGACAATGTGAATACAAGGTTAGATGAAAATTTTTGACGGTAAAAAGAATAATGAGTCAGGGGAGACAAAATTTAAATTATTATTGAAAGTACCAAATAGACACGACTGTTTATTTCAAACGCAGGATTCGTTGAATTGGCTGTTTATGCAAACGACATTTTGATTTTCGTTTGGTTATTTTGAATAATTTTTCACATAATTTTCCAGATTTTAATACGCCTCTTAATTGAGTAAATTTTGAAAAATGTTGCATTTTAAAATTTTTACTGTCAGATAGCGGTGGACCTACCATTCTGAAAATAGTTTCCAGGCGTTTCTCGAGGCCACTTTTGTTATACAAAATTTTTTCCCGAAACCTGTGCTATAATCCATTCCTGAGATATGGCCGACGCCCGTAAGTACTTAGTTGACCACCCGGTACATTCAGCGTGTCAGATTTCTTCTGTTTTCAGTATATTGAAATTTTCCTCAATATTTTTCTTTACTCGCTTGATATTCAAACGATAAAGACGTGTTGTCGGACGCCCACAGAAGCTTGCTTCTTATGCACAATAGAATGACCATTTTTGACAATTATTGACTATTTTTTCAAAATTTTTGACAATTTTTGACTATTTTTTCAAATTTTAACAATTATTGACCGTTTTTGACAATCCATTTTTTCAAAATTTTTGACAATTTTTGACAATTATTGACCATTTTTTCAAAAAATTTGACAATTTTTGACCATTTTTTCAAATTTTAACAATTATTGACCATTTTTGACAATTACTGACCAATTTTGACAGTTTTGATAATTATTGATCATTTTTGACAATTTTTCAAAAATTTTGACCATTTTAGACCATTTTTCCAAATTTTAACAATTATTGGCCATTTTTGACAATTTTTCAAAAATTTTGACCATTTTTCAAAAATTTTTAACAATTATTGACCATTTTTTATAATTAATGACCATTTTTTCAAAATTTTAACAATTTTTGACCATTTTTGACAATTTTTCGAAAGTTTTGACAATTATTCACCATTTTTTCAAAAATTTTGACAATTTTTGACCATTTTTTCAAATTTTAACAATTATTGACCATTTTTCACAATTACTGACCAATTTTGACAGTTTTGACAAATATTGATCATTTTTGACAATTTTTCAAAAAATTTGACCATTTTAGACCATTTTTCCAAATTTTAACAATTATTGACCATTTTTGACAATTTTTCAAAAATTTTGACCACTTTTCAAAAATTTTGAAAATTTTTAACAATTATTGACCATTTTTTATAACTAATGACCATTTTTTCAAAATTTTCACAATTTTTGACCATTTTTGACAATATTTCGAAAATTTTGACCATTTTCAACAATTATTGATAATTTTTTCAAAAGTTTTGACCATTTTTTCAAATTTTAACAATTATTGACCATTTTTGACAATTATTGACCAATTTTCACAGATTTGATAAATATTGATTATTTTTGACAATTTTTCAAAAATTTTGACAATTTTTAACAATTATTGACCATTTTTGACAGTTTTATAATTATTGACCATTTTTTCAAAATTTTGACAATTTTTGACCATTTTTTCAAATTTTAACAATTATTGACCATTCTTCACAATTACTGACCAATTTTGACAGTTTTGACAAATATTGATCATTTTTGACAATTTTTCAAAAATTTTGACTATTTTAGACCATTTTTCCAAATTTTAACAATTATTGACCATTTTTGACAATTTTTCAAAAATTTTGACCATTTTTCAAAAATTTTGAAAATTTTTAACAATTATTGACCATTTTTTATAACTAATGACCATTTTTTCAAAATTTTCACAATTTTTGACCATTTTAGACAATATTTCGAAAATTTTGACCATTTTCAACAATTATTGATAATTTTTTCAAAAATTTTGACAATTTTTGACCATTTTTCCAAATTTTAACAATTATTGACAATTATTGACCAATTTTCACAGATTTGATAAATATTGATTATTTTTGACAATTTTTCAAAAATTTTGACAATTTTTAACAATTATTGACCATTTTTGACAGTTTTATAATTATTGACCATTTTTTCAAAATTTTGACAATTTTTGACCATTTTTCAAAATTTTTACAATTATTGACCATTTTTGACAATCTTTTATAATTATTGACCATTTTTTCAAAATTTTGACAGTTTTTGACAATTATTGACCATATTTCAAAATGTTTGACAATTTTTCAAAAATTTTAACATATTTGGCAATTACAGAGAGAGACGCGCGAGAGAGGCGTGCCGCTGTGTAGCCTACGAAAGAGAGAAGAAGAAGGCGGCTGAGAAAGAGAGGGTCATCGCGTGACAAACGCTTTTTCGTAACATTACACGTTTCACGAGTTCACTAGCCTTCCCAAAAGTTCTATGTCGTGCAATAAGAAGCAAGCTTCAAAGGGCCTATAATTTTACCATCTAAAATCCCACACCATACGTTAACTGACCAGCGACCCTGGTTAAAATCTTATTGTGTGACGAACGCTTTTTCGTAACATTACATGTTTCACGAGTTCACTGGCCTTTCCAAAAGTCCTATGTCGTGCAATAAGAAGCAAGCTTCAAAAAGCGATAGTAGAGTTATTAACCTAAAATCTACTGATCTACTTGAAGAAGAAGCCGAAAACTTTGCTACGCTCATTCAATCAGTTGCTTATGATAATACAAAATAAATTACCTACATAACCAAAGGTGTCAACTATCCAGTTGAGATTAGAGACTTGGTAGTAGAAAAACGAAGAACTAGAAGAAGATGGCAACAATCGAGAGATCCGGCGGATAAAACTGTGCTTAATAATAAAAATCAAAAGCTCAGAAGAGATAAAAACTAAAAGATGAATCGATAAGATTCTATTTACAGAAACTCCCTACATATGAAGAAACCGACTATTATCTCTGGAAGGCAACCAAAAATATAAAGATACCTGTAACTTCATTTCCTCCTATTAGAAGCAACAATGGACCATGGGCCAGAGATAATAAGCAAAAAGCATATTTAATTTAATAATATTCACACCCAACCAAGGGCAGATGGATCACGTCCTGAATAATATTAACAACCCAAAATCTGAGAATATCACTCCCGTTACGCCAAGCTGAGGAGATAAGAACTAATCTAAGCCCAAATAAATCACCCGGATTCGATTTGATAACTGGCAAGATACTGAAGCAATTGCCTTCGGAGGGTATAGTTATGCTCACGTACCTGATTAATGCAGCCTTCAGATTGAAACATGTTCCTTCGTACCGGAAACTAGCAAAAGTGATCATGTTGCCACAACCTGGAAAGCAACCTATTGATGTCAAATCCTATAGACCGATTTCTCTTCTGCCAATAGTTTCAGAACTTTTTGAGAAATTACTTTTAAAAAGACTGCGTCCGATAATAGAAGATAGTAAGTTAATCCCAGATTATCAGTTTGGATTCAGGCAAAAGCACTCAATAATAGAACAGGTGCTTTAGAAGAAAAACAAATCTGCTCTGCAGTCATTTTGGATGTCGCACAAGCGATCGACAAAGCTTAATGAGCTTAAATCTATTCAAGTAAACTTTACCAACAAAAGAGCACCAGAACCCTATCCTCTAAATATTAATGGAACAATTGTACCATATTCGATAAATTCCAAATATCTCTAGATGCCAAACTCAGGTGGAAAGAACATGTCAAAAATAAAACAACCGAAATAGGCGTAAAATACGGACAACACTACTGGCTGGTTGGAAGAAACTCCAAGCTTTCAATCCTCAACAAGTTATTGAAATATTTTGATACCGTTGTGGCTTTATGGTATCCAGCTTTGGGGCTGTGCTAGCGATTCCAATATCAAGTGCATCCAAACATTCCAGAACAAAGTGTTACGAAACATAGTGAATGCCCCCTCGTATGTTCGTAACGGAGATCTTCGAATACCAACCGTTAAGGAAGTGATTAAAAGGTTAGCCGGCAAGCATGAAGCCAGGCTTCATCAACATGTGAATGCAGAAGCTCTTCAGCTGCTGGAAGACAACACCATGTCCGAAGATTGAAAAGAACCAAGCCAATCGATCTTGTGTAGCGTGTTTTGTGTAAAGCGGAGTACAGAGCATGATTGTAGTGTATACTATAGATTAGAAAAATCTGGAAGACATCGTTGGATTGATTCCAGATGATAAGTACCTAGTTTTAAGAATAGTAAGATGCAAATTAATGGTTAATCTTATAAGACTAGTTCTAATTACAAGAAGATACAAGGGGTATTTTTCAAATAAAAAATTTTTTTTTGAAGCTTGCTTCTTATTGCACTCTCGCTCTCTCTCTCTCTCATACACGCCGATACGAGGGATTCCCAAACGGCCGAAAGAGAGAGAGAGAGAGAGAGATAGTATCTCGCGTCTCTCTCTCTCTCTAATAGCCAAATATGTTAAAATTTTTGAAAAAATGTCAAAAATTTGGAAAAATGGTCAATAATTGTCAAAAACTGTCCAAATTTTGATAAAAAAATTCAAAAATTGTCAATAATTGTCAAAATTTTGAAAAAATGGTCAATAATTATAAAAGACTGTCAAAAATGGTCAATAATTTTTAAAAATTGTCTAATTTTTTGAAAAATGGTCAATAATTTTCAAAAATTGTCAGAATCTGTCAAAAATTGTTAAATATTTTTAAAATG
The DNA here is from genome assembly GCA_947563755.1 of Lochmaea crataegi. NCBI lineage: Eukaryota > Metazoa > Arthropoda > Insecta > Coleoptera > Chrysomelidae > Lochmaea > Lochmaea crataegi. The sequence goes on from OX387433.1 coordinate 17,680,237, forward strand.
GTCAAAAATAGTCAATAATTGTGAAATTTTTGAAAAATGATCAAAAATAGTTAAATATTTTGAAAAATTTACAATAATTGTCAAAATTTTTGAAAGTTGTCGAAAATGGTCAATAATTGTCAGAAACTGTCAATAATTGTTAAAATATTGAAAAATGGTCAAAAATTGTTAAAATTTTGAAAAATCGTCAAAATTTTTAAAAAATTGTCAATAATTGTTAGAACCTGTCAAAAATGCTCAAAAATTGTCAATAATTGTTAAAATTTGGAAAAATGGTCTAAAATCGTCAAAAATTTTTAAAAATTGTCAAAAACGATCAATAATTGATAAAATTTGGAAAAATGGTCTAAAATGGTCAAAATTTTTGAAAAATTGTCAAAAATGATCAATAATTGTCAAAACTGTCAAAATTGGTCAATAAAAGTCAAAAATGGTCAATAATTATTAAAATTTGAAAAAAAAGGTCAAAAATTGTCAAAATTTTTGGAAAATGATCAAAATTTTTGGAAAATGGTCAAAATTTTCGAAAAATTGTCAAAAATTGTAAAAATTTGGAAAAATGGTCAATAATTATAAACTGTCAAAAATGGTCAATAATTGTTAAAAATTGTCAAAAATGGTCAAAAATTGTCAAAAATGGTCAATAATTGTCAGAACCTGTCAAAAATGCTCAAAAATTGTCAAAAATGGTCAATAATTGTTAAAATTTGGAAAAATGGTCAACATTTTTGAAAAATTGTCAAAAATGATCAATAATTGTCAAAACTGTTAAAACTGGTCAATAATTGTCAAAAATGGTCAATAATTGTTAAAATTTGAAAAAAAGGTCAAAAATTGTCAAAATTTTCGAAAAATTGTCAAAAATTGTAAAAATTTGGAAAAAATGGTCAATAATTATAAAAAACTGTCAAAAATGGTCAATAATTGTTAAAAATTAGCAAAAATGGTCAAAAATGGTCAATAATTGTCAGAACCTGTCAAAAATGCTCAAAAATTGTCAAAAATGGTCAATAATTGTTAAAATTTGGAAAAATGGTCAACATTTTTGAAAAATTGTCAAAAATGATCAATAATTGTCAAAACTGTTAAAACTGGTCAATAATTGTCAAAAATGGTCAATAATTGTCAAAATTTTTGAAAAATGGTCATTCTATTGTGCATAAGAAGCAAGCTTCTGTCGGCGGTCCTTTTTATTTCTTCCAGCATCATTAAAGTCTTATTAATATTGTAAAGGATCGAGTGTTGTTAATCGAAACTCTCATTTAGATATTACTTATAATATTATTGATTAGTGTGATAAAGCTCAGTAGGTTTGTTATCATAAAAGGTACCAAAAAAAATCTCAATAAAAATTGAAGGTAGCTTTAGGCTTCATAGAGTCAAGGCATTAAAAAAAATATGATAAAAAATATTGACTATGGTCATACACAGCATACAGTGTGATCGCTTTGACAACGTTTTTAAATAAAATATTTGCAAAAGTTATAATTATCCACTTCAATTGTTGAGCAGTGTATTACATACCTAAATGATACTTTACATAAAAAAATTAATATATCTCAAAAACTAATAACTTTTAGAATGGTAAATGTTTGATAAAAATAGAAGTATGGTGATAGTACTCTTCTAAAATGATATAAAATACAAGGTGATCCATTTAAAATTACTGAGAAATTAATGTACTTGAATTGTGACTCACCATGTATTTGATTTCATAAATATTTGCAAAATCCTTCGTATTTACAAATTTAGATAATCAATGAAACTCCTACCCAATGATACAGGTCGTTGAACTTCTTACGATTTTGACGGAAAAATGGTTATAACTTTTCAAATACCCAGTTTTACAGTAAAATATAGGGTGTTCCATTTGAAAAACAGTAACTTTGATCTGGCACCGAGTTGTGAAACACTCTGTAACATAGTAACCAATTTTGAATTATGAAGCTTGAAGACTCTTACAATTTTAATACTTAACTATTTTTGGTATCTTTCATGATAACAGATCTACTGAGCTTCATCACACTAATCAATCACCCTGTATATTTATATTCAAGCTCTTGTCAGGCCATCTGTCCTTAGTGGAATTCAAGTTATAATTATTTCTTTTTCTAATAATAATATGTACTTAATGTAATATCATCAATATCAAAACTAAATATATTTATGCTTACGAATACTTTTACCGATACAACACACATCTGTCCAATATTATTAAAGTATTTCATAATTAATAGCTGACTCTAGGATTTCATTAATAACCTACATTTACTTCAGTTTATAGGAGGAGCACTACAATATAGTTTTAATTTAGGTTTCTTGGATAAATGTTGATCTTCAAGCAATTTGCTACATTGCCAGTACGCTCTTTTTCCCGATTCGACTCTTTCTGTTACCTCTATGCTTCTGTCATTTTTTTCCCCATTTATTTTTACCTCTTAAGGTCGAAACACACCTATCAGCACCTCATAGGAACAGCGACTGATCATCACCAGCAGATTTTATTTCTTATGTGTATACCTAACAGCAACAGCTCAGCACCGACAAGGCACGTCAACGCCTCAACCACAACACATTTCCCAGAGAGAATATTTTGCGGTCGGCGTGCCAATACAATATCTCTGACAATATAAAATGAAGCCTATAGTCGGGTATCGCGGCGGTGCTGATCCCGTGTCGATGCGTTAAGTGAGCCCATACACAACCGTCGAGTTGACCACTCGACGGTGATGAGCAGTCGCCGTTCCTATTAGATGCTGATAGGTGTGTTTCGACCTTAATTTTTTAAGTTTGCTGCGCTTTTGACATTGTAATTTTTGAAGCTTGCTTCTTATTGCACGACATAGGACTTTTGGAAAGGCTCTTGCCGCACATAGGTGTCAAAAATTGTCAAAAATGGTCAAAAATTGTCAAAAATTGTCAAAAATTGTCAAAAATTGTCAAAATTTTGAAAAAATGGTTAATAATTGCCAAAAATTTGGAAAAATAATCAAAAACTGTCAAAATTTTGAAAAAATGGTTGATAATTGCCAAATATTTTCAAAAATTGTCAAAAATTGTCAAAAATGGTCAAAAATGGTCAATAATTGTCAAAGACGGTCAATAATCGTCAAAACCAATCAATATTCGTCAAAAATTCTCAAAAATGGTCCAAAAGGATCAATAATTGATTAAATTTTGAAAAATGGTCAAAAATTGTCAAAATTTTGAAAAAATGGTCAATAATTGTCAAAATTCGTCAAAAACTGTCAAAAATGGTCAATATTTGTTAAAATTTTTGAAAAATTGTCAAAATTTGTTAAATATGGTCAAAAATTGTCAAAATTTTGGAAAAATGGTTAATAATTGCAAAAATAATTGCAATTGTCAAAAATGGTCAAAAATTGTCAAAATTTTGAAAAATAATTATAAAAAACTGTCAAAAATGGTCAATAATTGTCAAAAATGGTCAATAATTGTTAAAATTTGGAAAAATGGTGAAAATTTTTGAAAAATTGTCAAAAATGATCAATAATTGTCAAAACTGTCAAAATTGGTCAATTATTGTTAAAAATGGTCAATAATTATTAAAATTCGAAAAAAATTGTCAAAAATTGTCAAAATTTTGAAAAAATGGTCAATAATTGCCAAATATGTTAACATTTTTGAAAAACTGTAAAAATGGTCAAAAATTGTCAAAAGTTTTGAAAAATGGTGAAAAATTCACGAAAAATGGTCGTTCTATTGTGCAGTTAGGTTATCTCTTGTTTCCTTGCCGGCTATCATGTATTTAGTATTTTATTAATTAATTTCGAAATTTAGGGATCCAAATAAATATCTAATAATATATCAACTATCTCTACACCTAACTACATTTTTTTTAATTTAAAAACAAGTCGAACAAAATAACTCAAATATTATAAAACATAGTGCATGACTCATGCCAATACTATTGTTATTTATTTCTGACGCCGTTAACACTAAATTTCACTGATATATCTTAAAACTTGGTGATTTGTGTTCTGAATCAAGATAAAAAGTCGAATAAGCGATATATTTTTTACTCACGCACTTTTCCTCAAAAATACGAAGCTAGTGTATCATTCATAACAAAAGTTTATGTGTTTTTATTCGTGCCATACCGGCGATCATTATCGGTGTTTATGCATGCTCGCGTATCATTCATATTTCAAAAATTTCGCACACAGAGAAAAAAAAAGTGATTATTCGCTTGTAAGTACCTAGTAGAGAGCTCGTAAAAGGGTGAAGGAAGGGTTGATGTTCATTATTCTACTTTACGAGGGAATGAGTCGCTATAGACTTTCCTAGCCTTTTCAGTCTCATTGAAGAGACATTAAGGGAACGGATTAGGGTATCTGAGAGGTATGCTCTGATTCAGCATTAGCCTATTACTACAAGAACTTATGGCTGTTGGACTCGAACTAACAACTTTCCCAGTGTAAGCAAGAAACATTACCTTTATAGAGTTGTTTTAGTTTAAATAGAGCAACTTGATAGAATAATTGAAAGGTTAGTAGGAAGATGTTAGTGAAGAATAACGGCTCAAAATTAATCAGGGCAGGATTGAAAGAATGAACTACAACCTCAAATATCTGCTGCGAATTCTAAATCTCTACAAATGTTGAGAGGATGCACTCGTATATTATGTAGAATTCATTATTTGGGATGAAAGCCGTTTCCTCCATTGAGTTTCATGTGAAAAGCAAGTAGAATGAGGTTAGGCCCCAAGATCCAAGCAGGATAATCGATGCTACAGTGGACATTGAAAAATTTTCACGAAACTAGAACAAGTAACTTAATGATCGCATTTGGAGATAACCAACTATGTATTCCCCATATCGTTGTGATGTTAAGTCACATAGAAAATAATAAAAACGCTTTTGGCTGTAGACCTCCTGATCTCATCTTCCGTTTTCTAATTTTTAAATTTTATTAATAAAAACGTTATTCAGTTTACTTGTTAAACAATACAAGTTTTAAACTCCCCGTATAATTTAATATAAGTTTTAAATTCTTCGATATTCGAAGTTTTGGTCCCTTCCAATACAAAGTGCAAACAACCCTTCAAACACTCAAGGGCCACAGCATACGAACCAAACACTATATTCCCTCGATATGTACTTGGACGGATAAGTCATATTCTCACCCTTTTAGGCTGTTGACTATCGTAAGATTTTCAAATAAACCGTGTGAATGAAAAAAAAGGGGGGGGGGGGGAAATACAGGATACTTTACAATAGGTATGAAGCGATTTATAAAAAAATGAAATGCAAGTAAGTGGATATTCGAAAAAAACAGAACAGATATGGAGGAAAATTATTTGGAACCAAATGTGATGGTAGTATCTATAATCTGGAAATCATCCACTCGACGACTTAGTTCTTATGTAAAAGATAAACTCCATGCTAGCGCAGTTCAAGCATAGAAATTATAATGTTTCAACCAACCTAATGTCTTATCGGAAGCTCTCGAACAGATCAATCAAACTTCCAATAAATTTGTAAGTCGAAAACCGACCGAATTTATACAATAAAACTGCAAAAGGGTACAGCAGACTCAGAAATAGCCTGGAGAAATATTGGGATTTTATTCGCGAAGCCGGGGAAAAACCGACAGGAAACGGCGTAGGCACTAAGACCGATTAGTTGTATGTCATTTGCGTTAAAGACATTTATAAAACTACTACATGGACATCACAGAGATGGGGTTCTGGTTCAGAGGACATTACATCAATACCAGTACGCCTACAGAGCAGAGTAGGTACTCTACAGAAACAGCGTTACACCTGCACATGGAGAAGGTGGATACACTGAAGAATAAAGGTGATGATACTGACCTTCATAGGCATTGAAAATTTGTTCGATAACACCTCTGTAGAATGAAGCATCTGGTCTCTAAGGCAAAGATGCGTCGAGAAAATATTAGTGACCTCGATTGACTGTATGCTAAGGGAAAGGATGATATACGACACTGTAATATTAGGATACTAGTGATGATATATATTTCACGAACTGTTACTTTTTCACTGATACGAACAAATCAGTCAGTCACAGTTCCTATAAGCAAATGTAAAGCGTGACGTGTGATCACTGCCAACGAAACCGACAATGAATCGAATGAGTGAATCGAAATATATTCGAAATCGAACATAATATTGACCTCTTCATCGCTCTCTTATTCGACGAAAATTCGTCACAAACTATGGAAACAAATTTCAAATTAAAATATTGGAAATTTTTCGAATTTTACGTTTTTTTCGGTAAAAAACACTTTTTTTTTGAGGGTGGAAAAAGACATTATTGCGATTTCCGGCCAAAGTTGAGTTCCTAGAAAAACAAGTTGTAGATCTTGGAAAAATCTACAACTTTTTCATTAGTGACTTTTTCACATAACCTCAAAATTAGCTTGGGGGGGTGGAAAAAGACATTGCGATTTCCGGCCAAAGTTGGGTGCCTAGAAAAACAAGTTGAATATAAAAGTCGTAAATCTTGGAAAAATCTACAACTTTTTCATTAGTGACTTTTTCACGTAACCTCAAAAATAGCTCGAAAAATGCAAAAAACTGCATTTTTGGTTTTTTATTTTTAGTTTCGTCAAAAATTGTTCTATTTTGATGAAAATTTGGTAGATGGTAGTTTTTATAGTCACAAACAATGGAAAAAAAATTCAAACGGAAATATTGGAAATTTTTCGAGTTATGACGTTTTTTCGGTAAAAAACACTTTTTTGGGGTTGTGGAAAAAGACATTATTGCGATTATCGGCCAAAGTTGAGTTCCTAGAAAAACAAGTTGAATATAAAAGTTGTGAATCTTGGAAAAATGTACAACTTTTTCATTAGTGAGTTCACATAACCTCAAAATTAGCTCGAAAAATGCAAAAAACTGCATTTTTGGTTTTTTATTTTTAGTTTCGTCAAAAATTGTTCGATTTTGATGAAAATTTGGTAGATGGTAGTTTTTATAGTCACAAGCTATGGAAAAAAAATTAAAATTGAAATATTGGAAATTTTCCGAGTTATGACGTTTTTTCGGTAAAAAACACTTTTTTGGAGGGGTGGAAAAAGACATTATTGCGATTTCCGGCCAAAGTTGAGTTCCTAGCAAAACAAGTTGAATATAAATGTTGTATATCTTGGAAAAATCTACAACTTTTTCATCAGTGACTTTTTCACGTAACCCCAAAATTAGCTCGAAAAATGCAAAAAACTGCATTTTTGGTTTTTTATTTTTAGTGTCGTCAAAAATTGTTCGATTTTGATGAAAATTTGGTAGATGGTAGTTTTTATAGTCACAAACCATGAAAAAAAATTTCAAACGGAAATATTGGAAATTTTTCGAGTTATGACGTTTTTTCGGTAAAAAACAATTTTTTGGGGTTGTGGAAAAAGACATTATTGCGATTATCGGCCAAAGTTGAGTTCCTAGAAAAACAAGTTGAATATAAAAGTTGTGAATCTTGGAAAAATGTACAACTTTTTCATTAGTGAGTTCACATAACCTCAAAATTAGCTCGAAAAATGCAAAAAACTGCATTTTTGGTTTTTTATTTTTAGGTTCGTCAAAAATTGTTCGATTTTGATGAAAATTTGGTAGATTGTAGTTTTTATAGTCACAAGCTATGGAAAAAAAATCAAAATTGAAATATTGGAAATTTTCCGAGTTATGACGTTTTTTCGGTAAAAAACACTTTTTTGGAGGGGTGGAAAAAGACATTATTGCGATTTCCGGCCAAAGTTGAGTTCCTAGAAAAACAAGTTGTAAATCTTGGAAAAATCTACTACAACTTTTTCATTAGTGACTTTTTCACATAACCTCAAAATTAGCTCGAAAAACGCGCAAAAAACTGCATTTTCGGTTTTTTATTTTTAGTTTCGTTAAAAATTTGGTAGATGGTAGTTTTTAAACTCACAAACCATGGAAAAAAAAATTAAAATTAAAATATTGGAAATTTTTCGAGTTATGACGTTGTATTGGTAAAAAACACTTTTTTTGGAAAAAGACATTATTGCGTTATCCTTCATCTCTCTCTCATACGATTAAAACTTGTCAACAAGATCGAATTTTGTTTTATTCCTTATCATAGATAATTAATAATAGATAATCTTGCGAAATGAAAATAGAAGCAATTTTTCCCATCGTATATATTCAAAACCAAATATGAAAAAAATGTCGTGATCAGGTCACGTTTTAAAATAACTGCTACTAAAAAATCACGATATCATTTCACATCGTGATTAAAAAATCACGATATCGCTCATCACTACAGGATACAATTATAGCTAAAGTATCTAGAGGATGCCCTCAGGGGGAGTTGTGAAATCTAGTGAAGATGAGCTATTAGAACTCCTGAAAATGATGAAATCAGTACCCTGTGATTTGCTTATAACTTATCATGGAACAGGGGAAATTGATTGAAAGAAAGAGGTCTAGAGCTGGTAACAGAATGGATACGAACGGAGGGACTAAATATTAGTCCATAGAGCGGCAGCAATGGCATTTACTCGTAGGAAAAAAGGGAGATACTAGGACCTCTAAGACTACGAGGAGTATCTGGGGAGTATTAATTGACTCAAAACTTACATGGAAACAACATTTGAAAAAAGTTCATTCCTTGTTTTTGAAGCCTAAATAGTATAAAGAGTGTTTATAATTGAAAGTATATAAATATTTCGGATTTATCATATTTTAATTTTATAAATTGGCAATGCGAAATAAATATACTGTTTTATACTGCATCTAATCCCCATAAACATAAGTTAACTATTAAACCTTATTTACGACCCTAATCCCATGCCATTACAATATTACATCCGGAAAATAAATAAACAATTTAATAAATAAACAACTGCTAGTAAATATCATAAATCTCAAAATTACAAAGCTCTCTGGATAGTCAACGATCACGAATGATAGTCTTCGTTTTTCATTCTTCTTCTTCTTCTTCTTCTCCTCGCATTTTTTCTTAGTCTCGGTAAGCCCCGCGTGTAGTTTTATTTTTAATTTTCTACCGGTTGTCCCATAAATTTCTACGGCAACTTACAGCGGGGAATAATAATTAAGCTGTTACAGTGTAACTGGGAACTATACGTCTTTGTTAATTGGATAATGGCGATTCTCTAATGTTTCCGGCGACCTGAACAACAGTGGCGTTCGGAATGGTACACGCAAGGATGCATTTTTAAACAGACTAATTACATATTAAAACCAGACTGTTTCTTTTATTGGAAAAATTGTACAGAGCAGTCGTTTCGTTAATACATTATATTGAGAATAACCGCGTCATGTGGGAACCAACAATAAAAAGTAGGTTCAAAAACTAAAACCCGACAACTGAAAAGAGTATGAAACAAGAAAATATTCCCATCTGAAATTGTTATGTGCATACTTTTCAATATGTATCGTTAATAGACATGAAAAACCCAAATGTAATATATTTCATATTGATGTTCAGAGGATAGCTATGGTTGTATGACACCTTCCCTAACAAAACAATACATTTTAAAAAAATAATACACAACTCCGTTGGAAACTTATTTTGGGAAAAGGGGGAAGAAGTGATATCACAATAAAAGTTTCGGAATTGAGAAGGTTGAGAAATTTCACGATTTCACAGGATATATAAAACGATAGAGATGTGAATGGGTAGAGAAAGAGGAGAAATAATGAAAAAGAAAGAATAATAAAGAAATGGAAAGGAAGAATAATGAAGAAATGGAAAGAAAACAACAAAAGAGAAAAAGAGATAAACAGAGAAGAGCAAAATGAAGACGCTTGGAGAGAAAAAGGATAGAAATAGAAGAGCAGAGGAAAGAGGAGAGGAAGTGGAGATAGCAAAGAGACTGGAAAAAATGGGAGAAGAGACAGAAAAAAAAAGATAGGATTCATGAAAAAGATAATGAACGGGATAAGGAGAGAAAGGATAGAGGGAGAGAGGGAGATAGAGGAAGAGATGAAAAGGATAAAAAAGAGTTAAAGGAAAATTACAATACAAAGCAAGGAGGAGGAGGAAGACAAAAAAGAGCGAAATAGTGATAAGTGAAATAGAAAAAACAAGAAATGCAATAACTGAAAAAAGAGACAGCATATAACGATAATATAGAGACAAATTACAAAAAGTAGAAAGTAAAAGGAAGAGCGACATTGAGGAAAAATGAAAACAATGAGAAACAAAAGAAAAAGACAAAGTAACGTAATAAAAACAGGACAATTTTGAATATAGGTTGAAAAAGTAGGATAAAAAAAATGGAGAGAAATAGAGGTAAAAGAGATAAAAATAGACAAAATACGAAAAGGATAAAACAAACTGAATAGAAAAGATAAATATTTAACCAGAATTGAATAACTTAGTTTATTCTGTTGGTAAATTAAATATCAGCAATTATTTCTTAAAATAGTACACCCGGTATAGTTTACCAAGAGTTTAAGGAACAGGTGTTTTCGATGTTTTGAAGGTCGTTAAGGAGCATCGGCGTTTTAAAAGTATTTCTTAAATTATGTAAAAATAAACTTTACAAAGTCGTTGTAATAAAGCGACATGTGCTTGAGAAAGGCGCTATAAAAGTGCAGTGTTTGTATAAAACTATTGTAAGCTGTCGTTTTCCCTTTATCAATTTTTCTTCGATTCAATAGCGGACGCCTTTCCACGATGTCGGCGTCATCAGAATGGAGGTATAAAGAGACATAATAGTATCAATAAACTATCATTATTAAATTATATATAGGGGTCTTTATAGAGCAAAAGTTCATATTTAGGGGAGTGAAATATGTAACCATTTTTTTTGGCATCTACTAATATCTACACATAAAAATCTCCATATCATAATTCCCTTCAGTTTTTTATTATCCGTTACTCTTTTGTTATCTGCTTTCTTGTTTTTAAGGTCGCCAGCCAATCGTTTCTATTGTGGTGGTCTCTTTTTCTATTATTTCTATTAGTAGAACAAATTTCTTTGTTCTTTTTATTCACTCCTGATCTGTATTAATTTCTCAATTACCTTCATATAATTTATTCGTCCGTCTTATGTGAATTTTGTCAAGGTAAGCGACCCTAAAACCGCAATAAACCATAGGCGGACATTGGAATTTAGGAAGGATAAAATAAATCAATTGTATCTCAATTCTCCAAAAGCGAATAAATATGGACAATAAGTAGGATATTTAAACGTGGGAACCTAAAACCTAAATTTAATTCCAGATTTAATTCCAGAACATTCTGTAATTGTTCTAGCTATCATTCAAGACTTGTAGAAAAATAGTCAACCCAAAATACTAATCTATAGTTTTTCCATTTTTTTAGGCATAAACTTAAATTCTGATTTTTTTTGCTGAAAAACTTCAAAATTATTTGAAAATATTTGACATTCTTCTCTTGATATTGTTATTGCGTCGAAACGACAACAGCTGTGATTAAAATTTTTGTACTATTCGATAGAGGAAGAATGACCCTTGATATTTAACACTAATTTGGTTATTCTGATTTCATAATTGAAAAGATTATACAGGGTCAAAGTTTAAAAATTTATTACTCCTTAAAAAATATGTACTGCCTACATCTATGCTATGTGGGGCATGTGTTTAGATGCTGGAGGAACGAGGAAGTGCTGAAGAAGTTGGAGAGGAAATTAGGGGAGGCGGTGTACTGGGAAAACATGGTGGAGATAATGTTGAGGGGGGAGGAGGAATGTATGGAGGTGAGTGGAGTAGTAGAGAGCATGGTTAGGGGGAGAAAAGGACTCGATATGGCATGAGAGGCAGGAGTGATAGGAGGGAGAAGATGACGGTGTGAGCGGAGAGTGTGCGAGGGACCGCCGCTCGTCTCGAAGTATGCTAGGGTAGTGATTCCGAGGCGGGGGTAACGGCGAGTTTGAGGTGGGTTTGGTTGGTAGGCATCTCCTTGGGGATGAGTCCAACACATTCGAACATGAGTTTCCCATCTCGGCCCGAAAAAAAAATTGTATTGAACCAACCAAACGAGTATTTAAAGACAGTTGAAAGTGTAGAGCAAAATTTAAAAAAAATGAACTGATCCCTAATGGTTATTCAGATACGAGTTACGGAAATTCATAGTTGAATGAAACATTTTTTTATTTTAAGGGATACGTTGGACTGAAATACAAAAATAAATTTCTCCAACATATCCTGGTCATCTTCGTCGTCCGAGAACATTTTCTCTTTGCCCTAAAAAATGACAAATGTGAACTTAGCGCATCTTCAAATGTAATGTCTATGACCACTTTGAACTGGTTAAACATTATCTTGTAAAGGATTTAACAAGTAGAAAGAACATTATACCAAAATGAGAGATTTTTCAGTTTATCTTATGAACTAGATACTCTAGTTACCACAAAAACATCACTTTTTAAAAACAAATATTACTCTGCTTTCTAGGACTCGTTGAAGATCCAATTTAACAATTTTACTAGGAAGCCAACAAACCATCAAAGCTAAAATTGCCTAATTTTCCTTCTGTATATAGACAATTATTTGTCCTTGCCGCTAGGAAAAGCTTCAGTAAGCTTTTATAATAGAAATTTGTTGTCCCTTTTTTTTGTAATTGTCCTTTTCAGAGTATTCTAAAATAAACATAAAAGCCTAAATATACTTTTTTTACAATTTACTTATCTCCTTGGTACAATCTCACATCTGCATATTTCCAGCTCCCTTTTATCTTCGTAGAATCTAAAATAAGCAGAAAAACGGTCGGCGTACAAACAAAAATTTCAATTTCCATATTAAAACTCCACAAGAAATTCCGGAAAATCCGAATGAAGTGTCCCTATCGCTATTTTTCCTATGAATTTTAACCTTTACTTTCCTTGTGACAACTAATATCCTTAATACACATTTTGACGGTAATCTCGACGGTACCCAGAATGTATTCAAACACATATACGTACATCAAGGAGGGCGGAGAGGTGTATGAATTTAAAAAAAATAGCACGTACTGACTGAAAGCGATAAAATTGGTTTAACTGCAGAATAAAAAACTACAGCGTGTCCCATGACTAATGGGAGCGTATAGGTTGAGCCAAAATAATGTTGGTACTTGATATAAACTTTTCTAATTCAGGCCCTTGTTTCCGAAGTTGTGTTTCAGTACTCTATATTTTATCTATATAAAGTTATTAGCATGGTTATGTACGTGTGTATGTATGTATATCAAAATGTTCTTGAACTTCATTATTTATTGTAAACTAAGAATTTTTTTTATAATTGTAAAAATGTTTCGCTTCGTAGAGCCCTTCCTATTTACATACTTAACAATATCACGTCATAGAAGTTTGAAAAATTTCAATACTTTGTTTATAATAAATAATATAAGTTAGCAAAAAATGGCAAATCGGTCATTTATAGTTAACTTGGAAAAATTATTATAAACAAAGTAATAAAATTGTTTAAACTTTTATGACGTGATATTGTTAAGTATGTAAATAAGAAGGGCTCTACGAAGCGAAAAGTTTTTACAATTAAAAATGATTCTTAGTTTACAATAAATAATGAAGTTCAGGAACATTTTGTTAATTATAATTGCCTGGCTTGTTGAAAAATTAACTTTCAAGAATATTTTCTAACGGCAATGAATTTTTTGAAGTGTTTAGAATACAGAAGAGGAATGGAATGAACATGAACACCATGCATTCCAAAGAGAAGATATGGAAGTGGTTATAAAGAAACTTAAAATAGGAAAAGCCAGTGGGGAGGATGAAGCAGCGCCAGAGATGATAAAATGATGAGGAGAAAAAGGAAAAAAATGGCTGTGTCTCATATGCAGGGAAGCATGGGACACTCAAAAAATCCCCAGACTGGGAAAATAACCTTATACTGCCAATACATAAAAAAGGGGATCAGACACTGTGCAATAATTATAGACCAATACGTTTAGCCCTAACCAGCTTTAAAATATATACGAGAATAATAGAGATCCGTTTAAGACGTTATATAGAAGCAAAATTAGAAGAGGAACAGGCAGCTTTTAGACCAGGACGACAAGCAAATGACAATATATACATTTTAAGAAGGCTAATTGATTATACAATAGAAGCGGGAGAAGAAATGTATTTAACATTTATAGACTTGAAGGCAGCTTTTGACACAGCCGAAAGAGAAACAATTGGGGAGGTATTGGAAGTACCGAAAGCTCTAATTAATATAATTAAAAGCACATACGAGACTGTCAAAGTAAGAGTGCAGATAGGAGGTCAAAGATCGGAAGAATTTTTAATGAAAAAAGGAATGCTTAAGCCCACTATTGTTTGTCATTATTATTGACAAAATGGTGAAGGAAATAAAAAGACAAGGAGGAAATCTGGACATGATAATAAGGTACAGAAGCATGGTGCCGGTAAGATTAAGTAATCTACTGTATGCAGACGATATTGTACTCATAGCAAAATCAAAAAATAAAATGCAGAAACTAATCAACAACAAATGAAAATGACAATAGATACAGAAAAAACCAAAGTAATGATAGTAAATGAAAAACAGCGAGAGGGGAGTAAGTACAAGGAATTGAAATGTAATCACAAAACATTAGAAAGAGTAACAACTTATAATTACCTAAGAGGCATCATAACAGAAGAAGGGAAAATAGATGCAGAACTTAATAACAGAGCAAATAAATCAACAAGCCATAAACACATTGATATGGACACAAAGTTGGAAATCTACAACAAAATTACAGTACCAACTATAACTTATGCTAGTGAGAACTGGGTACTGCAGAAAAAGCAGGACACAAAAATAAAAGCAATGGAAATGAAACATTTAAGGAAAATAGCAGGTAAAACAAAATGGGACAAACTAAGGAACGAAGAAATCAGAAGCATAACTAATCAAGAACCAATAATATCAAAGATTAAAAAAAAACAATTAAACTGGTATGGCCACCTAGTAAGAATGAAGCAAGATAGAATTGCGAGAAAAGTTATGGAAATGGGAATATTAAGAAAAAGACAAAGAGGAAGACCCAGGAGGAAATGGATAGACCAGATTGAGGAAATTGGAAAGAACAAAGGAAAAACATTAGGAGAGATTAAGCCATTGGACAGGGACAGAAAAGAATGGAAAAATGGGTACAGGAAGAACTCCATTCCGACGCCTGAGAAGGCATAAGGATTAGAGAAAGAAAGAAAGAAACTTTTATGTGGTGATGTTAAATATGTAAAAAGGAATTTAAAAAAATTTCCTGCTTATTGTGAATCCTTTTTTTCTATTTTTTAAATGTTAACCGAGTTATTGACAAAAAACGAAATACCTTTTTTTTTCATCTTTTGAAATTTTTTTGTGTGCTAATAAACGCTATCTATGAGGTTAATTAATAATGGTAACTACCCTCGACATCCGCCTATGTAAGTAAAACTTTATATGAAGTTCACTTCAATTAAAAAAATATAAAAAAGATTGTGGTTCGATTTCCCAAAAAAAAATAACAAAAAAAAATAATGAACATACCACACACAAGGAACATACAGAAGATATAATTTTTATGTATTACAAAGAGTGTATTTATAAAGCACCCCTCGTTTTTAATAATGAATTAAAATTTATTCGCCACTTTTTAATTTGTTTTTTTTTATTAAGAAAAATAAAGCGCCTGAACCCTTTAGGTTATTAGCGCTTCCAACTGTTATAACAATAAATAAATTCGAAGTAGTACTACAGGTACAAAGACACAAAACTACTTTTAGAATTTAGAGCTTCTCAATGGTGTCAGCCGTTTTGCGCCCCTACCTGAAATCGACCGTTTTGGGCTCCTATAATTTCCCTCGTAAAGAAAACCCTAACCTTTTACCTGAGGTCGGCCGGTTTGCGCCCCGATAAGCAGGTAAAGTAAATAGCTACTAGATTAGTTTATTTTCGTACTTTCTCCAGACTTAGGACTGGCAAAGATTATAAATTAGACTGGGCCAAAAAATATCGAATGTTTTTTGGCCCAGTCTATTATACACAATCTAATTATGTTTATGATAAACTTTTAGTCTAGTCTATAAGCTTAAAATGGTATTAATTCTACATACTTTTATTAAAATTATGTTGTTTAGCTCATTCGATCCGGAATAATGTCTAGATCATTGTACCAAATAATTAAATTAGCCCATAAAAAATTCCAAAAGTTATAAACAATTAAACACCTTCAAAAAATAGTGTTTGGTTTGTAGCTTATTGTTCGTAAATTATAAATATTTTATAAATTTGGAAAAAAGATCCTTAAAAAGGAGAAAATTCAGTAAAAAAAAGTTCCAACTCCTGGAACTGTACCTCCATTATTT
The DNA here is from genome assembly GCA_947563755.1 of Lochmaea crataegi. Classification (NCBI taxonomy): domain Eukaryota; kingdom Metazoa; phylum Arthropoda; class Insecta; order Coleoptera; family Chrysomelidae; genus Lochmaea; species Lochmaea crataegi. Next base: position 17,696,506 of record OX387433.1, read on the forward strand.
ATAATTTTAATTTAACGCTGAAAATAGCCCTCCGCGCGCCATTATTAGGTTGCGCGCACGGCCTCGAAAGCGAGTACGTCACTTGAAAAAATTCTTTTTAAGAACTTGAAGTTAATTGAAAAATCTAAAAAAATCATAGTATAATCTAAACACTTTAAAGAATTGATTCCCGTTGGAATTTTTCATAAAAACAAATTTTTCAATATGCTAGACGATTGTTAATTAACAAAATTTTTCAAACTTCCTTCATCGTTCTAAACTAAAAAAAATGTTTAAATAATTGCCGTAACATTATTTCGCTTCATAGAGCTCTTCTTATATACATACAAAACAAGATTGCGTCATCAAAGTTTTAAAAATGTGAATACTTTGTTTATAATATTTTAATTTTAATAAATGACTGATTTGCCATTTTTTGCTAACTTACATTACTTATTATGTAAGTAATTTTTTTAAGTGACCGTGCGCGCAACCTAATAATGGCGCGCGGAGGGCTATTTTCAGCGTTAAATTATAAATAATGGAGGTACAGTTCCGTGAGTTGGAACTTTTTTTACTAAATTTCCTCCTCTTTAAGGATCTTTTTTTTCAAATTTCGAAAATATTTATAATTTACGACCAATAAGCTACAAACCAAACACTATTTTTTTTGGTGTTTAATTGTTTATAACATTTGGAATTTTTTATGGGCTAATTTAATTATTTGGCACAATGATCTAGACATTATTCCGGATCGAATGAGCTAAACCACATAATTTTAATAAAAGTATCTAGAATTAACACCATTTTAAGCTTATAGACTAAACTATTTGGTGCGTTTGAAAAATTGTTGCATTAACTAATGCGCGTCAAAATTTTTAAATAATAATATAATAAGGTATGGACTTAGTGACAGAAATTCCAAATTTTTTATCGGTGAAAAGTGCTTTCTTAGAGAAGCTGAGTATTGTGACCATCTTTATGATAGAGTTACTTTTAATTTAGAGGGAAAAAGACGAAAGAAGGGATACATTTCACTTGACGAACGAATTTCCAAAACCTTAGGAACGTTTGAAAATTTAAAGGACATAAGGACAAAGCATTGGCATTTATTCACAAATTAGATTAAATGTAGAATAACAATATCATTTTTATTTTTCTGGTAACTGTACCAGTATATAGTATACAGTATGTCTGAAAAAGTTGGCAACATATGAGAAACTTTTTTATTTGTAAACTTACGAAAAAAAATTATTCTTTATAAAAAGTTCTGCATGGCCCATAAAGTAACGCAAATTTTTAAATCGTATAGGAGGTTTGTCAAAAAATATGAGTTTGGTACAAGAGTAAAGTACCTTTATTTTATACAATATCGAAAACTTTAATTATGAAAAGTTGTTCGAAATACAAAACTATGTTTTAATATGCAATTAAATCATACTAATTAGAAATATTACCGTTTCTTTCTAAGCGTTTAATTGTTCTTTTAGAAAATGCTTTTATTACATTTCTAATAACAACCGTCACATGCTTCCTGAATTTTTCTTTTCATATGATCAATATTGTCGAATAGTCTTTTAAGGTACACTTTTTGCTTTAGGTATCCCCACAAAAAAGTCTAGTGGGTTCAGGTCTGGATATCTTGCAGGCCAAGCAAATTCCACAAATCTTCCTAATACTCGTCCATTAAAAGTTTGCAGTAGATATTCTCGAACATTTCTGGTATTATAATAGAAAGAACACGCATATGGTACCAACATGACGGGGCACCATATGCGTGTTCTTTCTATTATTGGTAGGTTATCGATAAAATCGGAAATTTTATCATTCAAAAATTTTAAGTAACGATCAGAATTCATAGTATTCTAGCTATTATTATTACTTAATTATTACTGATTTAAGTTCATTGCTAAAATATTTCAAATCAACAAATAAACATTTGAGGTGTCATTGACTTGTTAAATAAGATAAAAGTTGCCGAGTTTTACAACTAAAATTTGCAAAATTTAAGTTGAAATTGAAGTGGTCAAAATATTCCTATTAATATTTTGCAATTTGTGTACATCTAATGTCAAATGTAAAAACCTGAATATTATTATTTTCGAAAGCAGAGATTTTCATACAGAATAACTTTTTTTCGTAAAACAACAAAACAATAAAAAAGTTTCCCATATGTTGCCAGACATACTGTATATAGTCATTTTGACGTGTAGATATTTTCTACGAAATATTATTTACAAATTTTGACGCGCATTAGTTAATGCAACAATTTTTTAAACGCAACAAAGTTTATCAGAAACATAATTAGATTATGTATAGTAGACTGGGCCAAAAAATATTCGATTTTTTTGGCCCAGTCTAATGTATAATCTTTGCCAGTCCTAAGTCTGGAGAAAGTGCGAAGAAATAGTAATTATGCGCCAAGGTAGAAAAGTGAGGTATTATTGTCGAGGTCCATTAAAGACCGAGAAGCGAAGCTTCGAGGTGTTTAATGGATCCGAGACATTAATACACTTTTCTACCGTGGCTCATATAGCATTTTTTTCACTACTTCACTACTGGCATTTTATTTTTTTAAATATTAGTTTGACGACTCCCGTTTCACATGACATGACAGCTGTGCACAAGTTAACCTCACATTCTATTAAATGGATTGAGTTTTAGTTATAATCAAGTAGGCTCTTTACTACCTCAAAAAAAGTCAATAAAGTTAGGTTTAGAGGCTAGTAGTGAAAAAAGATTGTTTTCCAATAATACTTGGAGTATCCTATATCTTGTTTTGTATGTAAGTATATAAGAAGAGCTCCATGAAGCGAAATAATGTTACGGCAATTATTTAAACATTTTTTTTAGTTTAGAACGATGAAGGAAGTTTGAAAAAATTTTGTTAATTAACAATCGTCTAGCATATTGAAAAATTTGTTTTTATGAAAAATTCCAACGGGAATCAATTCTTTAAAGTGTTTAGATTATACTATGATTTTTTTAGATTTTTCAATTAACTTTAAGTTCTTAAAAAGAATTTTTTTAAGTGACGTGCGCGCAACCTAATAATGGCGCGCGGAGGGCTATTTTCAGCGTTAAATTAAAATTATAAATAATGGAGGTACAGTTCCGGGAGTTGGAACTTTTTTTTACTAAATTTCCTCCTCTTTAAGGATCTTTTTTTCAAATTTCTGCTATATTTATAATTTACGAACAATAAGCTACAAACCAAACACTATTTTTTGAAGGTGTTTAATTGTTTATAACTTTTGGAATTTTTTATGGGCTAATTTAATTATTTGGCACAATGATCTAGACATTATTCCGGATCGAATGAGCTAAACCACATAATTTTAATAAAAGTATGTAGAATTAACACCATTTTAAGCTTATAGACTAGACTACAAGTTTATCATAAACATAATTAGATTGTGTATAATAGACTGGGCCAAAAAACATTCGATTTTTTTTGGCCCAGTCTAATTTATAATCTTTGCCAGTCCTAAGTCTAGAGAAAGTACGAAAATACACTAATCTAGTTGCTACTTACTTTACCTGCTTATCGGGGCGCAAACCGGCCGACAAAGGATAGGGAAATTATAGGAGCGCAAAACGGTCGATTACAGGTAGGAGCGCTAAACGGCCGGGCGCATATCTGCCGGATTCTTCTCAACAATAAAATATTTTAAAATTATATTCTATAACTACTAGAAACTTTCTTTGGAAATTTCTTACAACATCTACACTGCGGTCAGAAATAAGAGTTAAATTTTGAATTCAAAATTACTTTTTTGTTTTTAGGGCGATTTATTTTCATTTCACCAATAACCTAACATATCCTCCATAAGTCGCCAAAATAAAATGAAGTATAGATTAACAGAACCGAAAACCTGTTTTTAGCTATATTTGAACTGATCTGTACTTTTTATAGATGAACAATCCATAATATATCAGTGAAAACAAAATTCTTCAAATTTCTCGTATTTAAAAAAAAACAAGTTATTACTTCTTTGGAAAAAAATCGCCCAGGAAACAAAAAAATAATATTGAATTAAACAATGTACGCCTTTATTTTCAGCTACAGTGTATGTTGCTTACTTTTGTTTAATATAGTTCCCAGATATTTACAATAATAAAGATATTCGACGGAAATCAACAGTTTCTTTTTATAAGTGTTTTAACACCGAGCTTGTTTATCCAACAAAATTTAAGTCAAACCTAATTTCAGATTGCGAGTTTTGCTAGTCGTGACTGTGATATCTATTCAGAAGCAGCCATGTAGCTAATTGGACCAATAATCGTGATATTATCGCGATGATTCCTCCAATTAGAATGCGAAATAAAGGACTTGCATCACTATCTTGGACCAATTAGATTTAAATAGTGAAAAAAAGTAAAGTGCAGACTTTTTTATTTGTATATATTTGTAGTGGGTAAAGGACAGGCAAAATTAAGTTCAAATTAGACTTTTTTTCAAGTTTTGAATGAATTTCAATAATTTTTTATCAAGTTTGGACCCGTCCATTTTTATCATTACCCCATATTGATTTCGCAAAAAGTTCAAATGGATATGGTGATATACAGGGTAGCACAGAAAATGACGGAAGAATAGAAAGCAATTATAGTCAAAATAAAGAAAATAAACGCCAGTTCCAAGATGAACCAAATCCGACGAAAGTTATCCGTTCTCAAAGTGTTTCCAAACAGATGGAGGTGACATTTTTCTCAAAAGCGGATCATGTAGCAACAATTCCTCTGCAAGATCAAAGAACTGTTACTGCTGATTTGTACATATCGATTTGTTTGCCGGAAGTAATATACTGTGCTACCCCGTATATCAACATATCCATTCGAACTTTTTGCCAAATCGATGGGGGGTAGGTAATGATAAAAATGGAAACTTGACAAAAGATTACTAAAATTCATTCAAAACTTCCTGCTATCCAAGGTCTTAGAAAAGTTGGTATTACAGCGTATAGACCCTATCCTAAATGTTATTCCAGATCACCAATTCGGATTTCGCCACAAATACTGTCCAGTTCAAAAGAACCATCGAGTACTTTGTGCATGCCATCAACTATCAACACAAGTATAGAAGAAAAAAATACCTTCCTGGACGTGAGCCAAGCTTTCGATAAAGTCTGGCATGTAGGACTATAAAATAAAATCGAACACTGTCTACCAAATTCATATTTCACTCTACTCAAGTCATATATGACAAACAGAACCTTCCACAAGGCAGTGTCCTAGGGCCAGTCCTGTACCTAATATATACGTATGACATCCCAAACTCAGAGTATACTATGATAGACACATTTGCTGATGATATTGTGATGAAGATCTAATAATAGCTTCTGTTAATCTCCAAGACCACTTATTCCAGATCGAAGAATAGCTCGACCGATGGAGAATAAAAATGAACGAAAACAAATCCCAGAAAAAAAAAGTCCTCCAATTACTATTAACAACATAGTGATACCTGTAACTTCTTGTGTCAAATACCTGGGATTACACTTAGACTCAAACCTCAATTGGAGGAAACACTTAGCCAAGAAACGAAAGCAGATCAACCTAGAATTCCGAGAACTACACTGGCTACAAAATAAAGTCTTAATATATAAGGCAGTCATCATACCCATCTGGACCTACGGAATAGAATTATGGAGATGCGCCAGCAAATCTAGTATCGCTCTCAGACAAAGAGATCAATCTAAAATCCTTCGAACACTAGTTGATACACTATGGTACGTCACAAACAATTTGATCCATCAAGACCCTACAACAAGAGATACACCCATCCTAACCATCCAGCCTCTAACCCAAGGACCAAACAACAGAAGACTGAAACGTAGCTGGCCAATTGAACTCAAATAAAGCGTGAGAGATCTTCTCATTGGAGAAATCTCATCAGGACATTCTTAAGACCAACCTATTGGTCTAATATCCAACAGAATAGCTCATAGAAACTCTGTATTTATGATTGCAATAAAAATAAAATAAAAACGAATTTGAACATATTTTTGCCTGTCCGGTTAATATTGCGGTGCAGTGTATGTAGTTCCGCCAGTGCTAATACAAAACGTGTAATTTTACTAAAAGATAAACTTATCGTAGTTATAATATGTCATATATTATACCCTCAATAAATCAATGAGTGACGCTTCTGTTCACATACCGATTTCATAGGGCCGAAAGTCAAACATAATCTTCGAGAAGTTCTGGATAGTCAGGATATAAGCAGCCGTGAGCAAGAATGAGAAAGTTGGATTTTCTGGAAAAGCGCTATATCGACAGATTACCAGTTGGCCTTAGCGAAAGGATCAACTTTGTTCTTTTTGTTTTTCGTTCGGTTTTAAGGAAGTGATACAAACATTTAAAGAAAAAAACGACTTTTTAGTGTATAGATCAACTTTGGTTTTGTAAAAAGAGTTCGATAGTTGCATTTTGTACTGTCAAATTATAAAATATCTCGATTTACGAGTTCACACCCGATATGCGAAAGCTATTAATGACTACTAATTACTATATTCAAATGAAATCGTAAAGTCGACAAATGCCGAGGATTGTTACTTTACGCTCTAGCGCAAAAAAGGAATCTTTTTCGCTCGCTTATTTAATCAAACCACGCCCTCCGAATTAATTAAAAATAATAAAATTATATGAAAATTGTCAAAAATTTTGAAATATCGTCAAAAATTGTCAATTATTGTCAAAAACTGTTAAAATTGGACAATTTTTGTCAAAAACTGTTAAAACTGGACAATTTTTGTCAAAAACTGTCAAAAATGGTCAATAATTGTCAAAAATTGTTGACAATTGTCAAAAATGGTCAAAAATTTGGAAAAATGATCCATAATTGTCAACAATTGTCAATAATTATCAAAAATGGTGAATAATTTTCAAAAAATGGTCTAAAATTTTTAAAAACTGTCAAAAATGGACAATTATTGTCAAAATTGGTCAATAATTATCAAAAATTGTTAAAATTTTGAAAAATGGTCGATAATTATCAAAAACTATCAAAATGGTCGATAATTTTGAAAGACTTGAAAAATGGTCAAAAACTATCAAAAATGGTTAAAAATTGTCAATTATTTTCAAAAACTGTCAAAAATGGACAGTTATTGTCAAAATTGGTGAATACAATTGTTAAAATTTGGAAAAATAGTAGATAATTGTCAAAAACTATCAAAAATGGTCAATAACTGTCAAAAATGGACAATTATTGTTAAAAATTGTCAAAATTTTAAAAAATAGTTCATAATTGTCAAAATTTGTTAAGGATTCTAAAAAATTGTCAAAAATTTTTTAATATGGTCAAAAATGGTCAATAATTGTCAAAAATGGTCCATAATTGTCAACAATTGTCAATAATTTTCAAAAAATGGTCTAAAATTTTGAAAAATTGTCAAAAATGGTCAAAAACTATCAAAAATGGTTAAAAATTGTCAATTATATTTAAAAACTGTCAAAAATGGACAATTATTGTCAAAATTGGTAAATAATTGTTAAAATTTTGAAAAATAGTAGATAATTGTCAAAAATGGTCAATAACTGTCAAAAATGGACAATTACTGTTAAAAATTGTCAAAATTTTGAAAAATAGTTGATAATTGTCAAAAATTGTTAAGGTTTCTGGAAAATTGTCAAAAATTTTGAAATATGGTCAAAAATGGTCAATAATTGTCAAAAATTTGGAAAAATGGTCTAAAATTTTGAAAAATTGTCAAAAATGGTTAAAAATTGTTAATTATTGTTAAAAACTGTTAAAAATGGACAATTATTGCCAAAACCTGTCGAAAATGGTTAAAAATTGTCATCATTTTGAAAAATGGTAACTAATTTGAAAAACATTCAAAATGGTCAGTAATTGTCAAAAATGGTCAATAATTGTTAAAATTTTGAAAAATGGCCAATAATTGTTAAAATTTTGAAAAATGTTCAATAATTGTTAAAATTTTGAAAAATGGTCGATACATGTCAAAAATGGTCAATAATTTTGAAAAACTTTCAAAAATTTCGAAAAATTGTCAAAAATGGTCAAAAACTATCAAAAATGGTTAAAAATTGTCAATTATTTTCAAAAACTGTCAAAAATGGACAGTTATTGTCAAAATTGGTGAATATAATTGTTAAAATTTTGAAAAGTAGTCGATAATTGTCAAAAACTATCAAAAATGGTCAAAAACTGTCAAAAATGGACAATTATTGTTAAAAATTGTCAGAAGTTTGAAAAATAGTTGATGATTGTCAAAAATTGTTAAAATTTCTAAAAAATTGTTAAAAATTTTGAAATATGGTCAATAATTCTCGAAAATGGTCAAAAACCTTAAAAAATGGTTAAAAATTGTCAATTATTGTTAAAAACTGTTAAAAATGGACAATTATTACCAAACACTGTCGAAAATGGTTAAAAATATTCATCATTTTGAAAAATGGTCACTAATTTGAAAAACAGTCAAAATGGTCAGTAATTGTCAAAAATGGTCAATAATTGTTAGAATTTTGAAAAATGTTCAATAATTGTTAAAATTTTGGAAAATGGTCAATAATTGTCAAAATTTTGAGAAATGGTCAATAATCGTCAAAATAATACGAGCCGTTTCCGAAAATCGATTTAAAACGTAATATATAAAATCGATTTACTAAAAATCGATTAATATTATTATAAAAATCGATTATTTTTTTAAGGTTAATCATGATGAATAGCGAAAATGACGATTATTTTAGCACTCCTATTATAACCTAAGATAGTATAAAAAGTGTTTTAATTATTAAAAGGGCGAATGTAGAAAAAATTATGTGTGTTTTTCGAGCGTAAAGTAAAATTGCCGCTTTCGAAATATCGCCAACATTCTTTCTCAAGCGACAATCTGTTACTTTACGCTCTAAATACACAAATAACTATTTAGAATGTCTTCTCCAACTTTACCGCACCCTATTATTCAGGGATTATTTGTTTGTTATAAAAAAATGGGTCCATTCACTGTTCCATTTTTGTGAAACGTGGTTAGATCTACACTGCCATAGTGAGACAGAAATAATTGCGTGATCCAACGAACTTTTTTTAAACTACCAAATAAATCTAAAATTAACACAAATATTCCGAGTGTAGCGAAGTTTACCGGAACCTAAGCGAAAATTTAAATAAAAAATGGCAAAATATATGAAAATATTTAAATTTTTTGAAAAGCTACATATTCAACTCATTCACATTCATCTTATTTTGAATCCCCCTGAACCTGGCACTCTTTTTGACAGAACCCTCAACTTTTTTTGGAGTTTTGGGATCTTTACGAAGAGTTCTAGAGTTCCCGCAGGGGTGCACAATTTTTGAAACAGATGATCCCATCCCAGAACTCAGGGGCGCTGTCCGAAAAATTACTCCCTATCCTGTTTATTACATATGACTAACGTTAAAACCTAGTAATTCTTATTCAAATTGCAAAAAAAGGCTGTTACTGATCAGCACCCCACGAAACTCATTATATACTGCACTCATACAATATTTCCAACCCTAGAACTCTGAGTGCTGTCAAAAAATTACTCCTTAGACTCTTTAAGAGAGCTACTCGACGTGAAAATGCAGAAAACCCAAGTTTCATTGCAATTAAATGTCCTCGATCATTAGCCCCCACAGAACTTATGATATTTTCCTTTTGTACCACGTTCTCATCACCAGAACTCAAGGGTGCTATCTTAAAGGGTCTCAGGAGTATTTTTTTGACAGCACTCTAGAGTTCTGGGGCTGGAAACGTTGTACAAAAGGAAAATATCATATGTTCTGTGGGATGCTAGCTAGCGCTATGGGATCATCTGCTTCAAAGTCGGAGGATGTGATTTTCGATCTTACTTTTTTTAAAATGCTTATAACTCAACAATTATATTAGAACTATTTCTGAAAACCATCTAGAACTCTTTGTTCCCTTGCGAATCCCGTGACCAGAACTCATTTTCATAAAAGGGGTGCGGCATGAAATTGGCATCCCAAAATTTGTTTTAAAAAAAAAGGAGGAAAAATGGCAGAACTCTTTCCGCACCCTTGCGGGAACTTTCGTAAAGATCCCAGAACTCCAAAAAAAGTTGAAGGTTCTGTCAAAAAGGGTGCCAGGTTCAGGGGGATTTATTTTTCATTTTTAAATTTTTACAATGGGTAATTTTATTTTTTTTTAACGGTAGATTTATGTATAAAGAAAAAAACACTTACCTTGAGATAGCGAAAACGTCGTCAACAAAACCAGCAGGGACACCATCTCCGAGGACATGGCGAAATAGAAGCAAAAACAGGTTCCAGATCACTAGCACTAACAAGATGTTCGGCGAACCTGAAACAAAACGAATAAAAATAAGTCAAATCTCAGTAAAAATCCCAGAAAAGTTTGAAGTTTAGGTATGGAAATCCGATAATTTTCCAGCTGCTCCAGAAGAAAAATTCCAGATGTTTGTAGATATTATTGATAACGTTTTACCGGGTTTTTAGACAAATTGTTTACCAGGAGGTAAAAGTCAAAACGGCATGACAAATAACAAGTAGGATTCTTGAAAGTAAGTTTTTTTTAATGTATGGAAATATTTTCGCTAATTTATGTTATTATGAAAATATATCTAAGCAATCAAAAATCAAATTCTATTAAAAAAATGTAAGACAATTCAAAACATTTTTCATACTTACAAATAAATTTGTTCCCAGTAATTAGAATATAGAATATTATAAGACACAACCTTAACTAAATACGCCCGAATCCCGATAACAAAGAACTGTATTCGAGTAAAAATAAATATCGGTATCTTCAAAAAAAACCTCACAAAAAGTAATACAAAAACTAGACATACTAACAAACAATTTATGCGTATTAACGTTGAGTGATAAATATATTATCAATCAACGTATAAATTTGAACAGCAAAATGTATTTTTATAATTGAAGTAATATTTTAATAAAGTAACTTATTTCGTTTTAAAATATGTCCAGAGGCGTGCTGAACTTATTTGATCGAATATTTTATTTTGAAACAAAATTCAATATTAAGCATGAATTTATAATCTACAAATAAAAAAAATATACTCGACTGCCTTATGAGTTTTGTTTCGGAGACAAACATTAAATTTTAGTCATTACATAATCGTTTAATCCTATTATTATAATTATTTGTTAAAAATCGATTTTAATAAAAATAAATCGATTTCTGCGAATAAATCGATTTTTTTGTATTATTTAAAAGTACATGGTCAATAATTATCAAAAATGGTCAATAATTGTCAAAAATGGTCAAGAATTGTCAAAAATGGTCAATAATTGTCAAAAATGGTCAATAATTGTCAAAAATGGTCGATAATTGTCAAAAACTGTCAAAAATTTTGAAAAATTGTTAAAAATGGTCAAAAATGGTTAAAATTTCTGAAAAATTGTCAAAAATGGTCAATAATTATCAAAAATTTTGAAATATGGTCAATAATTGTCAAAATTTTGAAAAATGACCATAATTTTTGATAAATTGTCAAAAATGGTGAATAATTATCAAAAATTGTTAAGAATTTTGAAATATGGTCAAAAATGGTCAATAATTGTTAAAAGTTGTCAAAATTTTGAAAAATGGTCAATAATTGTCAAAAATGGCCAATGATTGTAAAATTTTTGAAAAATTGCCAAAAATGGTCAGAAATGATCAATAATTGTCAAAAATTTTGAAATATGGTTCAAAAATGGTTTATAATTGTCAAAATCTTTGAAAAATGATCAATAATTGTCAAAAGTTGTCAAAATTTTGAAAAATAGTCAATAATTGTCAAAATTTTGAAAAATAGTCAAAATTTTTGAAAAATTGTCAAAAATGATCAAAATTTTTGGAAAATTGCCAAAAATGGTCAGAAATGATCAATAATTGTCAAAAATTTTGAAATATGGTTCAAAAATGGTTAATAATAGTATAAAATTGTCAAAATCTTTGAAAAATGATCAATAATTGTCAAAAGTTGTCAAAATTTTGAAAAATAGTCAAAAATGGTCAATGATTGTCAAAATTTTGAAAAATTGTTAAAAATGGACAAAAATGGTCGATCATTGTCATAATTTTGAAAAATGGTCAAAAATTGTCAAATTTTTTGAAAAATTGTCAAAATTGGCCAATAATTATCAAAAGTGTTAAAAATTTTGAAATATGGTCAATAATTGTCAAATTTTTTGAAAAATTGTCAAACATTTTGGAATATTGTCAAAAATGGTCAATAAATGTCAAAATTTTTGAAAGATGATCAAAATTTTGAAAAATAGTCAATAATAGTCAAAATTTTGGAAAATGATTAAAATTTTTGAAAAATTGTCAAAAATGGTCGATGTTTGACATAATTTTGAAAAATGGTCAAAAATTGTCAAAAATGGTCAATAATTATTAAAAATTGTAAAAAATATTGGAATATGGTCAATAATTGTCAAAAACTATCAAAATTTTTGAAAAATGATCAATGATTGTCAAAAGTTGTCAAAATTTTGAAAAATGGTTAATAATTGCCAAATTTTTTGAAAAATGATCAATATTTGTCAAAAGTTGCCTAAATTTTGAAAAAAATGATCAATAAGTGTCAAAAGTTGTCTAAATTTGGAAAAATGGCCAAAAGTTTTGAAAAATTGTCAGAATTGGTCAAAAATTATGAAAGTTTTTGAAAAATTGTCAAAAATTTTCAAAATATGATCAAAAATGGTCAATAATTGTCAAAAGTCGTCAAATTTTTTGTAGTAGCTTATTTGTAGTATCTTATTTGTAGTAGTTAGCAGTAATTTTGTGGGATTGTTAAACAATCAAAGATAATATCATTTTTTGGATCCATTTGTTAGTATTATTTTTTTAGTATTTATCACAGTCAGTTTTTTTAGGTTATTTTGACCCGATCTTACGTGACAACTGACGTATTTTTATTCCGTGCTTTTAGCAAACCGTCACTTTGGTCCAAGAATACTAATGTGCCGAGTTTACACCGTGAAAAATTGAATTTGAGCTACCCTAGATGAGATGGATCAAATTCGAGTACCAAATTTTACTCCTTGGGTGTTTACACCGAAAGTAAAGTACACGTGACGTAAATGACCTCGGACTAAAAATTTGGTACGCCCGGTGTAAAGGTACTTAATGTTAGTTATTAATGTATATTTGTATTGTTATTTACTTTATTCTTATTTGTGTAACTTATTCTTTTCTGATATTATAATATCCAGGAATTGATAAATCAACAGCAGATATGTTCAGGAATCTAGGGGAAACGGGAACAAAAATATTATTGAAAATATACTACACTGCGTGGAGTGAAGAACAGTTCCCGGAATATTGGAAAATAGCCTTAATAGTACCAATGTATAAAAAAGGATATAGACAAGACTGTAATAACTATCGAGGAATAAATCTACTTAGTACAGCTATGAAAGTCTACGAGAAAATTATAGACAGTAAGTTAAGATCACTGATAGAAAATACTCTTGAAGAATCACAAAGTGGATTTAGAAGAGGTCGAAGCATCCAAGACCACATATTTACGGTGAAACAGATAATCAATAAATTCTCACAACAAGAAAAAGAGGTATATATATATATATATATATAGGATTTATAGATATGGAAAAAGCTTTTGATAAAGTTACAAAGGAGAAGTTATGGAAAATACTAGAAGTAAAAGGAGTCAACTATAAAGTAATAGACATAATTAATAATAATAACATCTACAAAAATAGAACATCAGAACCAGTTTCAACACAAGAAGGATTAAGGCAAGGAGGGCACTAAGTCCATTATTAGTTTCAATTTTCATAGTTGAAATAATTGAAAAATCGTCAACCAAAATGACAAAACTACACGTAGGACATAGACATTTAATAAGAGTGGATATATCAGAAGCTGCCATTGCAGATGATTTAATAATTATTGCAGGGAAAGGAAAGGATTTACAAAATAATATGGAAATCTGGAACACGGTATCTAACGAATTTGGAATGACGGCCAATCAAAGTAAAACGAAAGTTATGGTTATAGGACAGAAACAAAAACAGTTAAACATACAATTAGACGGAAAAAATTGAACAAGTGAGAAGATTTAAATACTTGGTAGTAGAAATAGAGGAAAATGGAATGCAGGAAGTTAAAATTAACAATAGAGTAAAAAAAACGATGAAACTTTACCACACAATGAATTCGAAATTTATAAATTAAAAAAAAATTTCAAGAAAACAAAGATACATGTATTTAAAACAATCTACCGTCCAATATTAACATTCGGGTGTGAAACTTGGGTATTAACAAAAAGACAAAAGAGTAAAATACAAGCAGTTGAGATGAAGTATCTTATACGAGTTAAAGGAGTCACAAAGAAAGATAAATTAAGAAATACGAAAATAAGAGAAGACCTCCTTGACAAAGAATCAACACTTGAATTTATTGAAAAGAGACAATTGAGCTGGTGGGGACATTTATACAGAATGAAGACCAGTTAAAGTATGGCAATCGAAAATACAAAAAAGAACGAAAAAGGGAAGACCAGAACAAACATGGGATGGTGTTATGGTAAGCATACTGCAACAAAAAAGGAAAATCATGGACGGAGGCAAAATCAATCGCAAGAGATAGAAAGCAATGGGCTAAATTTGTACATGAATAAAATTTTAGATGAACCGCCAAAGCATCGATGAAAAAATGGATATATTGTATAGATATTCATTAATAGGATAAGATTGATATTTTTTATAAAAATGTGTCAATATATTAACCTAAAAATTTGTAGGTAATTGAACTATCAAATGTGATGGATTATGAAGTTTCTTGTCAATTATTTTATTAAAAAAATAGAAGAATAAAGCCTCATTCAAATGATTATATGGGGCTTAAGTTAACAGAAACCAATAAAAAAATTTAAATTTAAAATAAGGGTCTTCTAAAAAATAATAGAATAGCGTTGCTAAAATAAATAAGGGAAATTTTTTTGAAAAATAAAAAAAAAAAAGTAAAATTTGTTGAATATACAGAAAATATATGAATTTAAGAAATAAAAATTAATTATGGAATTATGGATTTATAAATGGGAATGAAAATTAGCTTGCATAAATCAAAATATTAGAAGATATTCACTAAATTTAAATGAATATAGGATAATCGACAAGAAATTTCTTATGATATGGAGAATTAAAATTATACAAGGAGGAAAGAAATAGGGAAGTAAATTTCAATTATAGTCTGTTTCTTATTGTCTGACAGCACGCGAAAAGGTCACAGATGCTAGTCAGGTAGTAAACCATAAGCGTCACCGTTCATCTAAGGAATTTATTTGACATAATTCTAAGAATGGTGAAGGAGGACCAGAATTTGCCTGACATAGGGCGAAAAACTTTGTGGAAAATATTACACAAATTAAATTTTACTTGGGAGAAGCAAAGTTGCAAATCAGTGCTAATCGACAACGAAGAAATAATATGTTGGAGACGCCAGTATTTACGAGATATCCGAAAATACAGACAGGAGGGAAGACAAATCTATTATCTATATGAGACATGGCTCAATGAAGGACATTCAGTAAAAAAAATATGGCAGGACAAAAGTATTCAAACCAGTCGTCAAGCTTTCATAGAAGGCTTATCTTCTGGACTGAAAACTCCTATCGGTAAAGGTCGCCGACTAATAATAACGCATATTGGATGCAATCAAGGGTTCGTTGAAGGTGGTTTACTGGAGTTTCAGTCAACATCATGAAGACTATCATGAAGAAATGACTGCAGATGTTTTTGAGGAGTATTTTACACAAATGGTCGAATTAATTCCAAATAATGCTGTAATCGTTATGGACAATGCCACTTATCATTCGCGATTAACAGAAAATCTTCCATCTACCTCTTGGAGAAAAGCTGATATTAGAAACTGGTTAATCGTAAAATATATAACATTTGAAGATGATATGTTGAAAAAAGAACTTTTAAAGGTTGCTTCAGATCACAAGCTACAATTTAAAAAGTTTGTTATTGATGAAATAGCCAAGAATCGTGGGATAACAGTGCTTCGTTTGCCGCCATACCATTGTGAATTAAATGCGATAGAGTTAATATGGGCCCAAATGAAAGGTTATGTAGCTAGACATAATAAAACATTTAAAATGAAAGATGTTCGTGAACTCATGAAGTACTCATTGACAACAATAACTGAAGAGAACTGGAGAGATGCTGTGAATCATGTAATTAAAGAGGAAGAGAAAATGTGGGTTTTAGATAACCTCATAGAACAAACTATAGAACCGATAGTGATCTCTCTCGACGAGTCTTCGGATGATTTTTGTATGGCCAGCGAAGAGGATGATACTATAGATTGAATTTTCTATTTCCTATAAATGGTATGTTTACTTTACTTAATATACATTAATTCATTGTCAATAAATTTGAATTATGAAAATTAAACTATATTTTCTCTAATTAATTTAATTTAATAAAAATGAAAATGTAACTTGTTAATAGGCCTATACGAATGAATTTTATTTCAACTGTAATGTTGAATGATTAAATAAGCAAAATGAACTAATATCGTAATCTCCGCCACTGCCGCAATGTTTATCGTTTAGGGCATTGTTCAATTTTATTACCATATTGTATTTTGAGCTGAAACAGGGATGTACAGATAACCAATACAGACACCTACTTGTTTTGCATTAGAATTTTAGTATTTACTTGTAAAATTCTTAGGATCACTCTGTAAGAGATAATTTTCTATTTGAATATTTAATGAGGCTACTGTGCTGTCAGACATTAAGAAATAAACTATAACTCAAATTTACTTAAATCTCTCATCACTCATAAAATTGGCGACATTTGGACATTATTTTAGACATCAAAATTAAAGGGTGTTTATTGTAGGGGAAAGTGTTAATTTATAATAATAACCAGAATAAGAATAATAATAATGATAATATAAATTGGAACAAATACAAAATTAATCATAATGATAATTCTTCATAAATAAAAATTTTATTTAAATACTCAATTTATGTAATGTAACTTATCAATGTAAAATATAATTCCATAAAATTGAATTTTTTTGACAATTTTTATTTAAAAAAAAAATAAAACTATAGAACCACGACCTGAGTAAAGTCAACAGCCTGGGACAAGAATATAAATAATATCCATTAAGATAAAAATCAATACAATATGTATCAAGCATAATGCAATGTACTTGAAATAATTGTAAAAGTATAACCTACACCATATACTATGGTAATTGGGGTTTTTATAATATAATAGACAGTTATTTATACTTTGATCTGTGTCAGTTAGTCGGGATATGTGTTGAATTTTTATATAAAAAAACTACCGTTTTTCTATGTAGTATTTTCGACTCTACACACAGTTTTTTTACTATACTCCATTTGAAAAAAGCAGAGAACAATAAACCCTTGTAAAATGACCATTCCAAGGGCATACCTGCTTGTGATTCTAAAAATCTCAATAATTGTGAATTTTATATTTTTAAGCAATATCCTAGAAACATGTGAAGTTCTTTTTACGAAAAATGGTTTCGCCATTAGAGAGCCGTTGCTTATCATCTTTCCATTTATAGATTTATCTATATAAACCTTTAATGTAGTCAACCATTTATCGTGACAAGCACTTTACCTGATAGGATAATGGTCTCAATGATAGAGTTAACAGTAAATGCCTGTATTTGTGACGTGAAACATCATTTAATGGTTTTGGACAACGCTCCTTATCATTCAAGGAGATGTGAGAAATTGCCTACCACCGATTGGAAAAAAGCGGAATTTAATCAGTGGCTTTTAGATAAAGAAATTACATTTAAAGAGGATATGTTAAAAAAATTAATTGTAAATATACTTAAACATCGAATCCTAAGATATACTTTTCAGGCCAGTAAAAGTACCTATAGGTCCAACCCGGAACAAATTTGGGACAAGCTCAAACTTTCAAGATATCTTGTTTAGGTGGTGGACAATGTCCCCTTAAAAATCGCACAAAATCGCATAGGCCGTACCCAATTGGGCTTTTAACTGAAAAATTCGTGACTTTTCATCATTTTTTTAAATATCTAAAAAATTATCAACTTTATTAAAAATCTATAGGAGAACAAAATTATCACCAATAGAAATACCTACAAAACCGTTTTTTTGTTTTTTACAATCAGCCTAAAAACTAAAAAGTTATGGGCTTATAAATAGTGGGCCGTTTGGGCTTGGATCCAGTTAAACTGCTTTTGGCAAAAACGACTTTATTAACGTTGACGCAAATTAATTGCATGATTTTATTAACAGAAATATGATACTTTTCATGTAAACCACTATGTAAAATTGCATACAAATTATTAGCTATTATTTAAAATTTTTAGGTAAAGGAGTGAAAGCAAAAATAAGTAAATAATTGGTACTCCGCCAAAATTTAATGCTACTTACTTTATTAACACTAATCTAACATAATATAAAGGAAACAGAAACATAGTATTAAAACCAAAGTCCGTATGAAACGGTATCAAATTTGGTACCAAAATGGCATTTCTTGGAAGGTTATGCGCCAGTTGTATTTATTATGAAATTTGGTACAAAAGTGTCATATGGTCTCAAACAAATAAAAATTTAAAAGAAAAAAATTATTTTATACCTTCATCATTTTCAACAAAAGACACATTTGTTGCATTATCACAATACTGTCCAACGCAAATTGTAAAGCTTGATGAACATTTCATCCCTTCCTTTTTGCAGGTGCAAGTTTTGGAGCAACCTGACTTGCATTGGCAAAATAATAATTTTGGGCGAGGTCCTTACTGTTTCTTTGTAGGTCCAAGTGACCGTCCTTTTCCACCCAACCCCACTCCCTTGGGTCTAAATTATTCCCCAACCACGACTGCATCTGAAGGTAAACCCTTTTAATATGTAATTGAGCAGCTTCAGTTGTCGAGGGTAAAGAAGCTAGCTCAAAGTTACTACAAAGTTTTTGGCTTGTATTTTAAATACCTAAATCAGTTTAAACTTTGGTTTCTAATGGTGCCGTACCAATTTTAATAAATTGTGAATATTACTGAATGCCCTTTTAAATTCAAGTAAATCTTCGGATTTTTAAAGAAACATTGTCGACAACCTAAAAAAGGTATCAGCTTGTCCCAAATTTGTTCTGGGTTACCCCGTGCAAACCCCTTAGTTTTACTAGCCTATATGGCAAAGTACAAATAGATACCACACAAAAAAACTTCTAAGTTAATTATTAAGAATTTTTAATAAATACTGTTCTTAATAATATACTATTTCTATTCTTTACATAAAACCTAAGTGTTTTACTACAAATATATGTGTCCATAAGGTCCACAATGCTACTGCCGTACGGACACGACAAAGTTTGCAAGTTAATAGCATATTACTAATAAATGGTGCCCCAATCTAACTGGCCCCAAATATAAATGCTCATAATTTTTTTATCCATTTTAAACAATAAATAATAAATATTTGGTAATCTTGATTACAACAAATTAGGTATCATGTGTTTTTTTCACAAAATCGTTCAATTTTTAGATATAATTGGAGCTCAAGCCCAAATGGCCAATAAGTTCTTTGTTTTTAGGTCGATTTTGAAAAACAAGCGGTTTTGTAGGTATTTTTATTGGCAACAAATTTGCTTTCTTATGAAATTTTAAAAAAGCTAATATTTTTCAAAAAAATAAATAAAGATACGAATTTTTGAGTTTAACGTGCGATTGGACGAGTACGATTTAGTGCGATTTTAAAAAAAAACATTGTCGATATCCTAAAAAAGATACCCTGAAAGTTTCAGCTGGTCCCAAATTTGTTCTGGGTTGCCCCATGTAAACCCCTTAGTTTTACTAGCCTAATTGACGAAATGGCAAAAAAACGGAATAATAATACTTCCTTACCATTGCAAGCTAAACCCTATAGAGTTAATATGAGGTGGAAGGATTGGTGGCAAGGAAAAATACCACATATAAAATGAAAGATATCCGTGCACATTTTGAAGAAGCTCTGGATCAAGTTAATGTCAGAGAGATGGCGAAAATGAATAGAACATGTAATCAAAGAAGAGCAGCAAATGTGGAAATTAGACAATTTAATGGACCAACCCATAGAGCCAATTATAACTATTGGCTCTATGGGTTCGGACCAGATAAAAATAAATAATCAGATTTTTCATTTTCCGATAACTAATATTTCGTGTTCGAATAACATTAATAACCTCGTGTTGTAAATAAGTTCTATAGTTCTAAAAAATCATAATATATTACAAGCGACCCGAAGATGGGATTTCGTTGTAAAGGGTTGGATAGGCAAATACAAGAATAAAGATGTGAATTATAATGTTTCGTTGCCCACCCGGTAAGGGTTTTGTATGTATAATTAGGTTTTATTACTCTATGTCTATTTCAAACAGACTATACATTTATAATATTTTCACATTTTTAAATTTATCAAAATTATTTGATTTGTGGAAAATTTTGCAACACTGTAAATGTAGTAACTTTTACATTAATACTAGTGATTTTTGTCTTGAAATTTCCATTATTTAGCAAATAGAACTAGGCTGTTTGCATTAGAGTCTACGTTTTTGAGAATCGGTTCAGGCATATGGAAGTTACAGTCTTTTTTATGTCAACGAAAGAACTCTTCCCCCACCATTTCAGAATAGGTGAGGGAACAGAAAAACGACAAAAGTTGTAGAATAAGGACAATTGTTTGATGTTTTTTACCAAGTGATAGAGATTGCGCCACCTAGCGAAAGACTATGGACTCAAAAACATTTTGAATCATTTTTAGGGTCCATTTTCCCCCAAATTCTAGGACATACGTTTTCCAAGATACGGCCGGTCGCCACCCTTGATAAATCACCCTGTACATTGTATACAAAGCGTCTTGGTACTGCTGGAATAGTTACCTCCATCGGGATTTGGAGGTAGACACTAGTATCAGACGATTACCAATTTTCACGAAGAAAGACTCTTGAGCCTAGTGAATGCGGTGGTCTACCAGCTCGTCTACAACTCCAACCAGATGAGAAGAGTCAAGAGATAGAAGTTAATTGATTAAGTGAAGCAAAACAAAAGTGCGGATTTACACAAAAGTGTAGGATTTATTTATATCGGAGTCCAAGGAGCTACTATAGTCTATTTCAGAAAGGTGTAGAGTAATAAAATGGGGAATTTCGTCCAGTTCGGCTCAATTTCGGTGTCGGCCATAGGCGTAGGTCTTAAAATAGTATTGTTTGTAATATTAAAATTTCAAGTAATTGCGTAAGAGAATTAGGAAAAGTATGTTTTCTGGCCTGAAGTGTCAATATCGAAATATTGTGTAGGGATTACTTAGGTAGTATATTATACAGTTACGTTTTGCGTTTAACAGGTACCGTTTAACCTTCTATTAGTGATAGATTAGTGATCAGATGACGAAAAATATTATGATTTTTTATAAGTTAATTTCTGTATAATGTATTTTTTGTATAATGTTCAATAAAAAATAAGTGTACCTAATACTATGTACATAATGCCTAATTTTTATTCTGTTAAAATAAAATTCTTTCCTTTTTACGAGTATCCTACCGGCACGCCTTTGGCACACTATTTTCAGTGTTTGTGAATGGATAACAATAGGCTAATCCCATATATTGACCCCAACCCGAGTGGTACTACCTGTACTTGATAAAAAGAAAGAATTTTACAATGAAATTAATGCCAAACTATAAAAGTGGCTTAAATATTCGTTGGATCACTCTGTGCTCCCTTTGCACACCTAATGAGGTTTTATTACTCTATACCTTTCTGAAATAAACTATAACAAGTAATTAATGCCTTTAATTTAAGATACCAACTGGTGATTATAGTTAGATTTAAATTGCTTATTGATCACATTTATGGTAATTACCGAATGAGCAAATCTAGATTCAAATTGCGTATCAATATTTTTTAATTATTTCATGTTGAAGATTCAAAGCAAAATTCCAGTATTAAAAAATTATTATGTTTCTAGAGACTATAATAAATTTTTACCCTAAGCGAGTTGTATTTCGCATCGGACGTAAAGTAAAAAAAATGTACGGGATGTTTAAATTGACGAAGACAGCTTTAACTTTTTGTGTTCATGTGCATTCTAGACGTTTTGACTTCTGATACGCATGACTTGGTCGCTTTAGGCAAATCGTGTGTGAAAACATCATTTACTTTCGATGTGGCATAGCAGAAGAATATCTACACACAGGTGGTCTTCATATTTAAAAAAGAGGTACTAACAAAGTTGCAACACAGTCTGTAAAAATAACTAGAACTAGGGTGAGTAGCATATCTCAGCTCGCCGGCATTATACCAATGAGCAGGAGGTATAATGAAGATATGCCGTTTTTCGGCATTTAAAAGGTCTGGTAAATCACTATACAATCTTTTTGTTATGCCTTTGATACCAGCCTTCCATTGTTATTTAATCGTTGTTTAAAATTGGCTCTTTTTCAACTTTTATTGCCTGCATGTTAACGGTGGTCACTTTGAACACACGATAAAATAGCAGTTTTTTCTTGTTAACAGTTGTCTTTTTACTATTTGTAAATTTTTTATTCTTTAAAGAGTCTTTCTATCATAACACAATACGGGGGCATACGAAAAATTGAAAGAGAGCCAATTTTAAACAACGAATAAATAACAATGGAAGGCTGGTATCAAAGGCAAAACAAAATGATTGAATAGAGATTTACCAGATCTTTTAAATGAGGTGTGACTTGATATCGAATGCCATTTGAAAAAATGTAAGGGGTGTCTCCAGTAGGGAAGGGGTGAATCTGACGTTTATGACATTAGCGCCAAAAAGTGTCCCCCTCAAGTTAAAAGTTGACGTGTCTCGGCATTTCTTTCGAATATGTCCCATTTTTGAAATATTAAGGGTGGGTCCTTTTCAAATGAACACAGTGTATGTATATTTATATTGAACCAATAACTGTGTACATTATAAATAGTTTATTTAATTGGAAGTAACGAATCACTGATTGTTTACATTTAACAACTGGTTCATAGGTTAACCGTGATATTATCTTTTACAAATTCCAAAGGTGTCTGGATTCTTCAAATATCCAGTTAGCCACTGGACCTTGACCCCGCCTGAAAAGGTAGAAGACCTCTTTTGACCTTTCAAGGCCATTGACACAGACCACTGGCCTAAAACCTTCCATTTTGGATTGTGCTTTTCCCAAGTCCACACGGTTGTTCAACCTTCGTTTTGATACGGTTTTGCGAATTGGGAAAAATTAATGATCAGGGACACTCCTATACAAAGTGTTGTAAAGGTGCATGAATGCATGGATATAGTACCTGATTAAACAAACACAAACACTTAAAGGTCACACACCATCTAGGGTAAGTAATCTACCTGATATCTATTGGGACTCAATCACCAAACATCATTTCTTATTTATAGTTTCTTTTCAGACCTTTTATTTCTTCTTCATTTCTTTTATTTATTTTTCTTCGAGAGAATACCTTCTTCAACTTCAACAAGTAGGTATAGGCCTACCTATAGCCACACCGTCTACTACTACGTTCTGTGAACTTTGGATTCTACTATACTTTGACTTTACTTCCATTGCAGAGCGGAGTATCCACCTGTAGATAGCCTTACAAGGACTTCTAGGCACGAACTGACAAGTAAGACCTTTCCGATTTGTATTTAGTGATACCTATAGTCTAGAGTACATCTTTTTGCTACCGACTACTTAGTAACGAGAATACTTATTAACATTTTGGAAGTGAACCTTACCATACAGTTTATCTGGACTCCACTATTCAAGCTTTTAAAGTTTATCCAAAATAAATTGCAAAAGCGTAAGCACCTGTTCGTCTCTCTTACATACTTTTTCCGCGTAAACCTAATCTTAACAAAATTTTAATGACTAAATCAATAGCATTTAATAAAAGAACTTCATGCAAAAAATATCTTCGATGAATTCAAAGATATTTGCAGATAACATGTATCAGGAATTTGTGACAGTTTGCACAAAAATAAATTCATAGAAACATCAGCTTTTTGCTATTTACATGATGCATGGCATTTTCTTATCTCCCATGTTCAACAAATCGTCCCCTATTGCTATAAATTGCCCCAAAATGCATATTTCCTCAAAAACTCCAATCTCTCCCTCCCAATCCATTATTTTTACATCCCCAGTGCATCTTTTATTCCTTAACATGTCAATACGTTTTTACTAGTCGTTTTTTTTATCCGAAATGACCGTCCAGTCTATTTTCCCGCTTCCCCGGATTTTCTCGAGGTTTCTAAATCCCGGAAAACATCCTGGGAGTGCATTTTCCAGCTTGTATTTCGGCAGATCGGTTTCGATAGAATAGTATTTGTTGTTTTTACACTGGATGAAGGGATTCACGGATCTTTTTATCAAAGACAGGGACTCGAGAAGTTTTCCAGACTCACTTCAGGGTTTTTATTCAATAAAGATTTGATCTTTCTCTTTGTCCCTTCTTGTTCGAACTTAATTTCCGAAGTAAATTAACAACAACGCTACAGTCCTTCAACCAAATAGTAAAAGCACTATTGTAAGTGAATAAAACAATCGAACACGTTTAAGATAACACTGAATATTTTCCAGAAACAACTACTTCTCGGGACATTTGGCACAAACTATAATTTTCAATAATTTCTATCCATGGAGTGGTAGAACGAAAAGTGGGGATTTAAATCAGCTGGTTATTTCTGAATTCATTTTTTCCTCTTTGGAAATACTAAACTAATGGACAAAATTAACGCAACACTTAAAATTTTGCTTATTTTTTATTTAGAATAACTCTTTTAATTTTCAACAGATTAAAATGATTTTTTGGGCACATAGGAAATTTTTACAAAAATTCAAAATGAAAAAATAATTCTAATCGGTTGAAAATTAAAAGATTTCTTCTAAATCAAAAATAAGCAAAATTTTAAGTGTTCAAAAGAATCAAAAATCCATTTTATTCTAGAACGTTGTCGAATATCATTTCTTCACATATAAAATTATTCATCTTTTCTGTAGTTTTTCAAAACCATAGAAATATAAAACCATAGACTCTGATAAGTATAAACTTAATTTTGTTGTGAATGAGAGAGTGAATGAAATTTAGATAAGAAATAAATAGTGTTAATGATTTTTGAATATTTTTGAAGTTAATTAAGCCGTTAAGCAGAGTTAAACAATAAACTAAACGTTTCATTTGTTGAACATTTATTTAAAATTGAATGTGTTTGTTTCTGTATCTATGATATATTTTACAATCAACACAGGCTGTCAACGTCGAAACTTGTTGAAGGTCAAAGGACAGAGTTGGCTTCACAAAAATTTGAACTCACAAATAAAAATATAATTCCCTGAGATAGTTAAAATAAATTTACAAAATAATATTCAAATAATATAATAGAGTCTCATAATAAAAAAATATAATAAAATAATAAAATAAATATTTTGATAATTTCCGACTGAGCTAGATTGATATAAACAAAGATAAGTATTAAAACTAAAATAATGAAGGAATAAAATTTTATTTTATAAAAGATATGGAATTGATAAAGATCTACAATTCAATTCAAAAACCAAATCAATATATATATACATAAATACAGGTGAAGGTAATAAAAGCATGATAATGGAAACAATTACACACAAAACAATTGATAATATAATTTTTTTGGTGTAACGTCATTTGTTTCTATGATTCATTTATTTGAACATAATTCATTTGGCGTAGATAAATACGGTTGTGTTATTCCAATAGGTTGATAAAACTTTAAAAACCATTGCAGTAAATAAACAGTGACACAAGTGGACTTATCTCTGTAAAATGAATTATGTTCAAATAGATGAAGGATAGAAATATCGTGCGTCACACACTCGGTCACACCAAAACTGTGAAATTGATCGAGGCATTTTGTATTAACTGCGCCAAATGACATTATTTAATTTGGTGTTTGATGTTTTGTTTCATTTCCAGTAAGTGAGCACTGTTTACACTGGGCTGTGCTGAATTCCGCAAAAACCTACCTGCATCTTTAATCCTAGGTCGAGTTCCGCAAAAGTTCGCGGGAGGATTAGAATATGGTTAACAACTTAAGGACAGTTTTTACAGTATTCGCCAGCTAACTTGATGTCCTAAATGCTTTCTAGGGAGCTATTGACGCCGCCCATCCGATAACTATAAACAGTGCCGTGCAAGTTATGAGGATACGCGTTCTGTTACAAATTAACACAACTTGTACAATAAATAAAGTTAAGTCCGTCCGGAAATATATGATCCTAACTTAATAAATAATATTTAATTCTTTGTTATAATTATTGGTATATTGATTTTGATAGAAACGGATCTGCTTTATACCTGAATTCTGAGTACATAAATAATATTTTATCAATAAGGTACCCATTACAATAACATGTTATTTATCTAATTGAAGATTATAAAGTTAGGATCTTATATTTCCGGACGGACTATAATTAAAATTTGTTAGAAACTAAATAATTTCTTCCAGGTAGTAATAAGAATAAAAGAAACACAAGATAATGGGAAATTATTTAAGCTAGGTATATTTCTAAGAATAGGTATAAACAGTTTTTATCTTTACGAAGAATCTGACTCAACTACCTATTCCAAAAAATTAAGGTTTAATTTGGCACCTAACATTTTAATCGTAGGATCATTAAATTCGCAGATAAATAAAATAAGCTGTGCTAAGTTGCTTGTGATGGCTTGCTAGCTAGCTGGCTTACCTGTTGCCTGGGATGTTTTAATTTTCACGTTTATTAAGGTATCTTCATCACTTTTTAATGTCTTAAAATAATTAAACACTCTATATATATCACTTGACGAGTTTGTCCTTCAGTACATTTACGATTTTCTTCATTAACGGCTGACATTTTTACAAACACTTTATTGTACGAAGCAGAAACAATAACTGTGTGACGCTACGCTGATACGCTACACCTGATAAGGTTCGATGCAATTGGCGTTTGTCAAAATTTTACCACCAATAGCAGCTGAGTAGGCAGGGCACTATTACTCTGTCTCTCTTAGTTCGTAATTTCTGGGACATCAAGTTGGCTGGCGAATACTGTACGAGAGCTTATTATTTACGCGGCCATTTTTTCAACACTGTACATCTTCTTCAATCATTTTTCTTGCCCTTCTCGATAAATTAAGAGAGCTTCTAGTCCCACTTGCTAATGATACGATAATCCCTCTTTCGGGTAGTTCCAGGTAGTTTTAGGGAATTCGGCCTTAGCCTTTACACTACTACTACACCAACACTAACACTTTACACTATCTTACGCGCGTTTCGATAACCAAGTTATCTTCAAGTTCAGAGACTGAACAAAAATTTTAATACGATCATTAGAAGCCGGGAAAACGAAAGTCAAAGTTCGCTAGGTACTGACAGAATAAATACTATGGGGAATTTTAAATACATGATTTACTAGCTTTGCTCGGCGAGAGCATTACTTCCCTTATCATAACGCCTAATCGCTTCCGCGCCATGGTTTCGTTGCGCGCGCTGGAATAATTGCCCCTTTTGTACACCTGCAGTGGTACAACGAAAATGGAAAAATGAATTGAATCAATCACGCTCTAGGGACATATAAAAAAATACCTTCGTACAGACCTGAACACTATGCTGAACAACAAGCAGAGCCATGAACCGAACAGCAATCAGAACACTAATTTGGACGGGGATACGAACGCGTTTGCAAACATGTTCGCAACTCCTGACCATTTGGCAAACGGTTTGCACTGTTTCCTTCACTTGTCGGTTTTTTTCCCAGACATCATAGGAAATGCGCGAGAATGTGTTTGCAGGTTTGGAAGGGTTTATACAAAACCGCGAACGGAAATTTGTTAGTTAGCCTCAGTTAAGTGAATTTTTTAGTTTTTCTCCATTGTGAGTGTTTTATGTTATTTTTATAATGGAGTGGTCAGAAGAAAAATGCATAGAACTTGTTCAACAAAAAGATTTGTTGTGGAAAGCCAAACATACGCATCATTATAATAAAATTAAAAAGCAAGACGCCAGGGTAAAAATTTCCCAAAGACAATTGCGTCGTTATGCTACACTTTTTTCCATCTTGAACTACTGAAAACAATGAACAGCACAATCGCTCCGTTTGCTGTTCGGCTCGTTGAAATCAAAAACACCGTTCGCCGTTCTGTTCGTTGTTCTGTTTGTTGTTCTTCGTAATGTTCAGGTCTGTACGAAGCTTAAGAACCTACTTCTAATTTATTGATTTGTGATTTAGGAGTCTATTAAGATAAAATGTGAAAGTAGAAAATATGCACCCTTTTAATTTAAATTTACTTGCACCCTCAATGACATTTTTCTCCTCAATCAAATAACATATTGTTGCGAGGTCACCAACTCAAAGCCGGCCTTGTCCGTCGACTATAAACTTTGGTGGCTACGCCGGGATTCTCCCTGCGCCAGTATGTTCTCGAACATTCTGGAATAAGGTTTTGTTTGTGCATAGCACGAGCGCGTAATGTACTAGAACTTTCCAGAACTGATGCGGACTATATATACGTGCGTAGACAGTTAGTTAGTTCGAGAGAATTAGTGAAACGGACAGTAAAGAGTAAGTTCACAGAAGTTCCTAGTAATCGGACAGTGATTAAATAGTACAGATAAATGGTGTAATAGTCAAGTGGTGAAAATGAATTAGAACTAATATACCGAGTGTAAATAAATTAGTAGACATTAAGTAAAGTGTATATTATATAAATTAAGTTTAATACAGTGTGTGTTCCTTTAAATAAATAGATAGTACAATAGTGTGTACAATTTTATCCCACAAGTTAATTTGAATAAATAAGAAAAACATTACAATATGATTTCAAATTTTGAGAGTATATTACTATTGAATAGTTTCGGAGACGAAATTTATAACTGCATTGAGGAAATATTAACAAACTTTATTTCTGATTTCACAGAATGGAATTTTTTTTCAAAAAATAATATGATTCGTCTCTTCACTGTAAGGGTTCATAGAAACCCTGAAAATTTGAACCTATTATCTCAACTAATAAGGAAGAAAAATGTCTTTGAAGGAAAAATCACTTATTTTTCAAATTTAAAGTTAATTTAAAAAAAATTCTACTTCCGTTTACACAATTTTATGTATTGAACAAATACCTATCAAGTTTCAATAAAAAAAAACACATTCTACAGGGTCTTTTAGTACATTTTAGCATTGCGCATTGCCTCTTAATTGTAATTGTTCAAAAACTCTTCGTCGATAATTTTCAAATTCTGTCATAACGTTCCATTCTAAATCTCGTCTGAAACTGTGCCCATTTTAAAAATATAAATGGTTTTGAACATTATCTTTTGCTTTAAGAAAGACTATCCTACTTCTGGAAAGGTAAGCGAATAACGTGTGTCAAAATGTCTTTATCCTTTTAGTAGAAGATCCCAAGTAAGGTCGACCTTCTCCAAGCTGATAATAGAATGAAACATGTTTTATAATGAATTTAGTATATTAGAAAACATATTAAAAATGGGTTGCCTTAAAAAATCCTGGACAGATTATTTTTAATTATAAAAAAAAAATTAAGTTTTTTTACGAAAAGCAATTTTTAAAAGTTTCATCAGTAAAATCATTGAAAGAATCGTCCGAGCCACACAAAAACACTTTTTAGCCATTTTTTATCACAACGATACAGAATAACACGTGTTTTCGATGCAATAATAATAATAATAATATTATAAGTCATTAGTTACTCCAAAATGTCATTCAAAGATAATATAAACCAAATGTCATTCTCTGTCGTATAAATACCGAGCATGCGCTCTTTCATTTTTTTTAAGTAATTAAAAATAGTCTGTCCAGGATTTTTTAAGGCAACCCATTTTTAATATATTTTCTAATATGCTAAATTTATTATAAAACATGTTTCATTCTATTATCAGCTCGGTGAAGGTTGACCTTACTTCGGATCTTAGACTATTTCGATTTCTTTATTTTGAAGTTATAGTGGAAGTTTCGAATGCCAATCTTGCGTAGAATGTGAAAGAAAGCGACGCCCCTGCTTAGACTTTAATAGGTATGTGACAAATTTCAACAGAAACAGAATTTTAATCAAAATTCTGGAGAAAAATGTAAAAGGGCTCGGAATGGATTGTTCGAGTTAAAACGAAGACAAAATTAACATTCTTTTCTTTAATTATGTTTCAATTTAAAATATTAGCGAAACAAAGAGATTATCGTGAGAGTTAAAAGGAGGGAAAATGTTCATTTAATTAAACAAATTCTTCTGGAGAGCTTGCTTGGGGTTAATTTGGACAAGGCAATTTTTTTCCGTTTTTGAGGCTTGTGAGAAATTACTCAGGAAATTAGCATCTGTAATTTTTTCCATCATTTCTGTTAATTGAAGGAGTTTTAAAAATACGGTTTTATGAAGAACAATTATTATGATTAAATTCTGGTGTTTACTTTTGTTAAATTCTTATAAACGTTCCATGATAGCCTGGCCAATTTAAATTTAACCTTCATGCCGATATGGTTATACTGATGTTGCCAGAGAGCATAAGCAGAAGTTAGGTAGGTAGGTATTGTTTGAAGACATTTACAGTTTCCATTGAATGTTTTCTTAGATACATTTTGGAGATGCTCGACCTTCCACTGATAATGGCGCAACTACGCCGAAACCGGTAATTAGACACCAAAAGGATTGTTTCGATCTAGCAGATCATATAACCCGGAATGTTGTTGTTTTCTCTTTGTTAAGCAGTCATTGGTTTGAAATGTTTTTTTCGTCGACCTTTACAAAAAATAACATTTCACATACTAATCCGGATGAAAAATCTATTATTTTTGGAAGCAAGTATTTTTCTTCCGAAGACACTTTACTTTTCGTCCGCTGTGCTCGCTATGATACGGCACGGTGCGAGAATGGCTAAGACAATGACTGTCATTTGCTGTTGTCAAATTAATTATTTGTACGTATGTATATTGAGGTCACATTCACTCAGACCTAAAAGATTTATTGTGCCCCCTTTCTTCTACTTAGTTCCCGAGGAAAGTCTCAGAGACTAGTAGCTCCTTAAGTCCTATTTCCCGGAGGAATTTTAGGATATCTGCAAGCTTTAACATAGGTAAATGTCCCTCTTCTATCCAGTAATCTCTTAGGTGTTGTGCCCTAGGATTCTGAACGCAAGAATGTGGATGGAGGTTTCTTCTCTCATGCCACAGAATCTACATTCTTCTTCCTCCACTATTTTGAGCTTTTTCAGGCGCCCATTCAGGCGACAATTTCCCGTAAGGATGCCTGTTAAAACTCTTAGTGCAGTTTTACTTTGACTTATGCATTCATTTGATCGCAACAGGCTGTAGTCACCCAGAAGAATATTTGATTGTCTAAGCTCTATTAGATCTTTCCAATGGTCAGATCTTCTCTTTTTTTCGGTTTTGCCTATTTCTTCCAATATTAGATTGGAGCTGATACCGGCTGGGTTCCGGCCCCCAAACGGATGTTTTGGTCTCCCTCTTTGCTAGTTCATCTGCTATTTCAGTTCCTTCGATTGTTCTCGCCTAGTTCATTGAGTTTGACTAGGCATTCCCACACCATTTTGGAACTGATTATACAAAATTGTAAAAAATTGTAAAAAATTGTAAAAAATTGTAAAAAATTGTCAAAAATGGTCAATAATTGTCAAAAATGGACAATAATTGTCAAAGATGGTCAATAACTGTCAAAACCAATCAAATACGTCAAAAATTGTCAAAAATGGTCCAAAAGGATCAATAATTGTTAAAATTTTGAAAAATGGTCAAAAATTGTCAAAATTTTGAAAAAATGGTCAATAATTGCCAAATATGTTAAAATTTTTGAAAAATTGTAAAAAATGGTCAATAATTGTGAAAATTCGTCAAAAACTGTCAAAAATGGTCAATAATTGTTAACATTTTTGAAAAATTGTAAAAAATTTTTAAATATTGTCAAAAATTGTCAAGAATTTGGAGAAATGGTTAATAATTGCCAAATATTTTCAAAAACTGTCAATAATTGTCAAAATTTTTAAAAAATGGTCAAATTTTTCGAAAAATTGTCAAAATTTTGAAAAATTGTCAAAAATGGTCAACAATTGTTAAAATTTGGAAAAATGGTCTAAAATGGTCAAAATTTTTGAAAAATTGTAAAAAATGGTCAATAATTGACAAAATTGGTCAATAATTGTCAAAAATGATCAATAATTATTAAAATTGTCAAAATTCGTCAAAAACTGTCAAAAAATTGTCAAAATTTTTGAAAAATGGTGAAAAGTTCACGAAAAATGGTCATTCTATTGTGCATGAGAGCACTTCTGTCGGCGGTCCGACGTCCGCTCACCTTTTTTTTTTTTAGTGAAGGCTATTAAAATGGTTTTGGTTCGGAAATTAGTAATATTTTGTATAGATCGACGAAAAAATGTAATATATGCACTCGAATATAATAGACAGTTTTTTGTCCTTGGTAACTATTTCTTACTACCCCGGTCGAAAGTATACGTGGTTACGGCTCCGATTATACGGCAGAAAGTCTAGCTTTTATGCATTGATTAGGCTGTATGCACTTCTTCGCGTTACGTTCCTTTGAGTAACGTTCTTTGCGCACCTTAGTATAGATCTATCTCAACGTATTGTTAGATTTAAAGCTAGTTCCAATATTGAATTGATTAGACTCCGTTTCACGTAAGAAGAACCCACTTGAAGTTAGGGATTTGAGATTAATGGAACAGAATCGATTAAATAAAAATCGATTTTTTTTGTATTATTTTAAAAAGTACATGCTTTTCATATTCCGATAATAAACCTAAGAGATTCATTCATTAACAGTTTATCAGATTAAAAATCAAATAAAATTATTTGAAAATTGTCAAAAATTTTGAAATATTTTACCATATGTCAAAAATTGATTATTTTATGTCAAAAACTGTTAAACATGTACAATTTTTATCAAAAACTGTCAAAAATGGTCAATAATTGTCATTAATTGTCAAAAATTGTCAATAATTGTTAAAATTTTGAAAAATGGTCGATAATTGTCAAAATTTTTGAAAAATTGTCAAAAATTGTCGAAGATTTTGAAAAAATTTCAAAAATGGCCAATATTGGTCAAAGACGATAAAAAATTGTCAAAAACTGTCAAAAATGGACAATTATTGTTAAAAATTGTCAAAAATTTTGAAATATGGTCAAAAATGGACAATAATTGTCAAAAATGGTCAAAAATTTGGAAAAATGGTCCATAATTGTTAACAATTGTCAATAATTATAAAAAATGGTCGATAATTTTGAAAAATGGCCTAAAATTTTGAAAAATTCTCAAAAATGGTCAAAAACTATCAAAAATGGGTAAAAATTGTTAAAAACTGGTAAAAATGGACAATTATTTTCAAAAACTGTCAAAAATGGTTAAAAATTGTCATCATTTTAAAAAATGGTCAAAACTTATCAAACATTTGGAAAAACTGTCAATAATTTTGAAAAACTTTGGTAAGACTTTGGTATATTTTTCTCCTTTATGAATTCATTATCATTAGACCAAAAAATAATTTTGACCCTTACGTATAAAGATTTTACTATCCCTCTTTTTACGCTTATAGAATCATGGGATTCAAAATTTAAATACCTATTAGTGTGTGTTGGTTTACGGTAAACACTTATTTCATACCCTGTAGATGTTTTATTGATAAGAGCATCTGAAAATAGCAAAGTTATTTTCAATTTCAATTTGAAATTTTATAGATTGTTCTGCTTCATTTATATTTGTTAAAAAAATCATTCATAGGCGAAAATGTCGTCCACATATCTCCATAACAATTTATCAGCTTAAAAATTAAATAAAATTTTGAAATATGGTCAAAAATTTTGAAAAATTATCAAAAATTTTGAAAAATTGTCAAAAATTGCCAATAATTGTCAAAAGCAATAAAAAATGGTCAAAAATTTTCAAAATTTTGAAAAATAGTTGATAATTGTCAAAAATTGTTAAAGTTTTTGAATCATGGTCAAAAATGGTCAATAATTGTCAAAAATGGTCAAAAATTTGGAAAAATGGTCCATAATTGTCAACAATTGTCATTAATTATCAAAAATGGTTAAAAATTGTCAATTATTTTTAAAAACTGTCAAATATGGACAATTATTGTCAAAATTGGTCAATAATTATCAAAAATTGTTAAAATTTTGAAAAATGGTCGATATTTGTCGAAAATGGTCAATAATTTTGGAAAATTGTCAAAAATGGCCAATAATTGTCCAAAATCTATCAAAAATGGTCAAAAATTGTCAAAAACTGTCAAAAATGGACAATTATTGTTAAAAATTGTCAGAAGTTTGAAAAATAGATGAAAATTGTCAAAAATTGTTAAAGTTTCTAAAAAATTATCAAAAATGTTGAAATATCGTCTATAATTGTCAAAAATGGTCAAAAATTTGGAAAAATGGTCTAAAATTTTGAAAAATTGTCAAAAATGGTCAAAAACTATCAAAAATGGTTGAAAATTGTCAATTATTGTTAAAAACTGTTAAAAATGGACAATTATTGCCAAAAACTCGAAAATGGTTAAAAATTGTCATCATTTTGAAAAATGGTGAAAAATTTGGAAAAATGGTCACTAATTTGAAAAACAGTCAAAATGGTCAGTAATTGTCAAAAATGGTCAATAATTGTTAAAATTTTGAAAAATGGTCAATAATTGTTAAAATTTTGAAAAATGGTCAATAATTGTCAAAATTTTGAGAAATAGTCAATAAATAATTCGAGCCGTTTCCGAAAATCGTTTTAAACACGTAATTTATAAAATCGATTTACTAAAAATCGATTAATATTACTATAAAAATCGATTATTTTTTAAAATCCCTAGTCAGTAGATCTTTTCAAGGTTAATCATGATGAATAGCGAAAATGACAATTATTCTAGCACTCCTATTATAACCTAAGATAATATAAAAAACTGTTTTAATTATTAAAAGGGCAACTGTAGAAAAAATTATGTGTGTTTTTCGAACGTAAAGTAAAATTGCCGCTTTCGAAAGAAGAACATTCTTTCTCAAGCGGCAATCTGTTACTTTACGCTCTAAATACACAAATAACTATTTCGTTATACATTTTCTGGTACAAACAATCAAAAAAAATTCTTGTAAAAGAGTTTGCTTTCCTGAAAAATAGAGGGGAAATTCAGGATAAACTAATTTTCTAGAATTTTTTCAATGATATGCTTTGCTTAAAAAAAGTCTAGCGCCTACACCTATGAAATCGAAGCTACCAAATAGGTATTTAAAGATAGTTGAAAGTATAGAGAAAAATTTAAAAAATAAATGAACTCCAAATGGCTATTCGTACTCAAGCTATTAAAGTTCAAAGTTAAAAGTTTGTGAGAAATTTTTTAATTTCAAAGAAAAAAATCCAAGAAAAAATTTTTGACTTTCGACTTTGATGGAAGTTTGCATAGGGACATCTTCTGGGAAAGACATTCCAAAAAAGTGTCAAATTTTCACAAAAGAGTTTGCTTTCCTGAAAAATTGAAGGAAAATTCAGGATAATCTGAAATTTCTTCTGTCATAATATAAATGTAATTATAGGATTTTTCGACTCAAGATCTAATATTTTTTAATCAAAATGGAAATATGTAGTCCAAATTTGCATATGTTTTTGGCAAGACGTTTTATTAAAGAACAACGTCTGTCGGTTTCTCTCTAGTTATTATGTAATTTTTAATCCAAACTGTATTTGTTTTCCTATTCCCTTTTTATAGACACACTGTATTTTTACCGCTATTTTTCTAGTTTTCCTGTGACAGTTAATAAGAATAAAACATCCATCATCCTAGTACATAATGCTGTGGAAAATGTTAGACAAAACATCTATATGCATCCCATTATTTTTATTTCTAATTTTCTGTAGAAAACTTCTGACAGTCTTATTCTTTTGTATCTCAGATTTAAAATGCAAGATATTTGAATACAGAACAAAAACGAGTAAGAAAGGAACATCTTTTATAATAAATACTCCCCGCAACAATCTAGAAACTTCTCCATCTCCAATGAGCCCGTCGACCTATTTTTCCTTCCAATACGAACATTCGAACTCGAAACAACAAAACTTCAACCAAGCTAACCTCAAACTCTCCTGAATTGTTATCATTGACGTTTAAATAGTCGGTTTTGCAGAGAATTAAAATGAAGACAAGCGTTAACGTTTCTCCAACGGACCAGAAACAAAAAAAAATAGGCAGCCCGCAACACAGTACGTCAATACAACCCGAGTAGAGATCGGTCTTCTCTATCTCTCTCTCTCTCTTTGCCCACAGACCGAATGGGCAGTCAGATTTCATCAGAGGTAACATATCTCGAGTGCATCTTCGCAGAAATTTACTCTAATCGAATGCAGAGAGCGTTTTGAATTCTCTGCCTATAATTTAACTTACAGGGTAGGGTGAACAACTACAGTTACAATAAAACGAAATACAATTTTTTCAAACGAAAATCAAGGGTATCGTTCAATTTAATGCAAATGCGAACTATATACAGATTGCGAAAAATCTTAGCTCGACATACGATTTACACAAGTGCGACAAAGATAATATGAACAACACTACTTGAAAGAGAGAGAAGAACTGTTCGCACACGCCCTTCACAGATCAGATGGGCGTGTGCGAACAGTTCTTCTCTCTCTTTCAAGTAGTGTTGTTCATATTTACTTTGTCGTACTTGTGTAAATCGTATGTCGAGCTAAGATTTTTCGCAATCTGTATATGCAGGGTGAGTTTTAAGTATGGAACGACTCAGTTAACTCGAAAATGGCTTGCACTATTTTTATAAATTTTGGTTAGTGAGGGTGTCGATACGGCCGATCTTATAGAGAATCTGCGTGGCACCTCTTCTGGTAATTATTTCTTTTAATTCGTGCAAATTTAATTTATAAATATTGAAGTAGGTGAATTGAAACAAGAAATATTAGTATTATAACCAAAATAAAGTGATGAGTATGAATAATGTTGAAAATAAATCAAGATCCGGAAACAGGTTTTTGTGTGAAAAATAATTTTCAAAACTTTGTAAGGCATTATAATAGTATTAATTCTATTATCTTCGATCTATTAGTAACACGCTTTACTAAATAATGACAATTTTACAGGAAACTCTAATTAAGTGGATTACGCTCAGTGCTGTGATTTTGGGATGTTGTGATGGAAAGATGGTGATCTTCCAGGTCATTCGGAGGGCCATCTGACTTCAATAAAACTACTACTTCATGCACTGGGATATGTTATATTTATTACCATACTTTATATTACACAAATACAACTAACTATGATTATTATCTAACATCATAGCTTATTTATAGCATAATCTGGGTAGAATATTAATGGTCAAGTTCATATTAGTATTTACTATTGAATGTTATGTAATTACTTATAGTAAAAATACGTGATGTACTTGACTCTCGGAACCTGTCAACCTCGTGGATTTTATTTATGCATTCTTTGACATTCAATGATTTATTGAAAATAGTTTCAAGGGAATTTATTTCTTATTTTATTTTATGCCAAAAGGCATCACATATTATGTTTAACTATCCGACATCATGATAATCTCTTGCCTTCTATATCTTCTAAAACTTGACTGTACTCTAACGTTTTTTTTTCTGTGGGAACATACCTAACAAAAAAAAGGTGAGCGGTCGTCTGACCGCTTGCTTCTTATGCACAATAGAATGCGAGGTTGGGAAAACCATCAATAAAAATACGCGCAATAGAATGCGATGTTGAGAATTACATTAGAGCCAGTACGTTCAACAAAGTTTTATTTTGTAGCCGTCAGACGGCGGTAGTAGGTAATCCTATAGCAAACAGCAACTGACCTTTCTATATGCGTGGGCGTACACAAATAAATGAAGAAAATAAGTTGTGTACCTATGTTGGTACAAATTCTTTAATATAGGTAGCAGAGCGCTTTCAGTTTTTCAACAAAAACTATCTTCAGTGTCTCATACTACAATTATTGACTATTTTTGACCATTTTTAAAAATATTTAAACAATTATTGACTATTTTCGACAATTTTTGACCATTTTCCAAAAATTTTGACAATTTTTACCGTTTTTCAAAATTTTTACAATTATTGACCTTTTTTCAAAATTTTGACTATTTTTGACAGGTTCTGACAATTATTGACCAGTTTCGACAATTTTTCGAAAATTTTAATCATTTTTCAAAAATTTTGACAATTTTTAACAATTATTGAATATTTTTGAGTTTTTTATAATTATTGACCATTTTTTCAAAATTTTGACAATTTTTCAAAAATTTTAATCATTTTTCAAAAATTTTGACAATTTTTAACAATTATTGACTATTTTTGACAGTTGTTTATAATTATTGACCATTTTTGACAGTTGTTTATAATTATTGACCATTTTTTCAAAATTTTCACCATTTTTGACAATTTTTTAAAATTTTAACAATTATTGACCATTTTTGACAATTTTTCAAAAATTTTGACCATTTTCAACAATTATTAACCATTTTTGACAGTTTTTCATAATTATTGACCATTTTTTCAAAATATTTAAACAATTATTGACTATTTTCGACAATTTTTGACCTTTTTACAAAAATTTTGACAATTTTTTCCGTTTTTCAAAATTTTTACAATTATTGACCATTTTTTCAAAATTTTGACTATTTTTGACAGGTTCTGACAATTATTGACCATTTTCGATAATTTTTCGAAAATTTTAATAATTTTTCAAAAATTTTGACAATTTTTAACAA
The DNA here is from genome assembly GCA_947563755.1 of Lochmaea crataegi. NCBI lineage: Eukaryota > Metazoa > Arthropoda > Insecta > Coleoptera > Chrysomelidae > Lochmaea > Lochmaea crataegi. The sequence continues at coordinate 17,735,256 of OX387433.1, forward strand.
TATTATTGAATATTTTTGAGTTTTTTATAATTATTGACCATTTTTTGAAAATTTTGACAATTTTTCAAAAATCTTAATCATTTTTCAAAAGTTTGACAATTTTTAACAATTAGTGACTATTTTTGACAGTTTTTTATAATTATTGACCATTTTTTCAAAATTTTGACAATTTTTAAAAATTTTAACAATTATTGACCATTTTTGACAATTACTGACCATTTTTGACAATTTTTCAAAAATTTTGACCATTTTCAACAATTATTAACCATTTTTGACAGTTTTTCATAATTATTGACCATTTTATCAAAATATTTAACAATTTTTGATCATTATTCAAAATTTTGAAAATTATTGACCATTTTTGACAATTTTTCAAAAATTTTGATAATTATTGACCATTTTAGACAGTTTTTGACAATTCTTGACGATTTTTGATTGGTTTTGACAATTATTGACCATTTTCGACAATTTTTCAAAAATTTCAACCATTTTTAAAAAATTTTGACAATTATTGACCATTTTTTCAAAATTTTTATAAATATTGATCATTTTTGACAGTTTTTGACAATTTTTGACAATTATTGAGCATTTTCCCAGCAAACACACAAGACTGGCAAAGCATTGGGCCAATGAATTTTTTGATGGCATAATGGTGGCCAAATTTTTAGATCATTGAAAAATCGCTATTAATTCGCTGCCTAAATGTCAGTTGGAGAAACACCATTGGGCCAATAATTATTTTACGCTGTGTAAAGTTATTGCAGACAATTCACCTTTTTTTTCGTGATGGGCCAATGCCCGTTTTAAACCGCTTAAAATGCACCGCTGTAATATTGATGGGCCAAAGTACGTTTTAGAGCACTTAAAATACAACATTTAAAAAACGCATTTTTTTGTATGTTAAGCACTACTGGTCAGTAAGCTGTAATATATGCTCTTGAAAAGCGCTCCTTACCCAACAGTTAACAAGTGGCAATTGACAGATGACAATTGTTCTTGACGTTAGTTTTGTGAAGTATGAGAGGTTGGAATTTAAAGACAAAAGTGGACATTTTATTCTCCTGAATTTATCACGAACATAAATGAAATATGGAAAATAGCAATAAGTAAGTACCCCTTTAGAAGTATTTTATTATTGTAATTACTACAAGCCAATTTAACCTAACTTTCTAACATTCCCACCTTTTTTAAACAGTTTCCTTGATTGTATTCTATCACTTTTTCGTGGATTGTGGAAAATGTATATATTTAAAAGAAAAAGTAAAAGTGAAAATAGACGTGTTTGAAAACGAGTGCAGCAAATATTACAAACGAACTCTGAAGCTAATAAACAAAGTGTTAGCCATATAAACTTCCCTGCTGTGAAACAAATGTATCAAAATTAAGTACACTTGCCGGTAGTGATTATCATATACCAGTACACCAGTATTAACTGAATCTGATGTAACAATCATATTCAACAGAAATCCCTGATAGTAGCTTACTTACATCTAACACATTCAATACAATTATTGAATCTGATACTTCTATCAACAGATTATATATAGTTGAAAGTACAAGTAGACATAATCATGATTCTACACAAAAAAGTTTAGAAAGCATTAAAAACTTCCTTAAAAAATGGATCATTTCAAATAATATTTCGAAAATTGCTTTAAACCAGTTGTTAAAATGGACCTTTTTTAAGAGATTTACCAAGTGAGCTAGAACTTTGTTAGGTAAGCCTAACTGATATGGATTCTGGGCATTTTTATTATTTTGGTTTATCTAACACTATTTTAAATATAATTAGAAATGACAAGTTAAATCAGTCCGATTATTATTTACAGTTTAACGTAGATGGTTTACCTCTACATAAGAGGAGGAGAATTTTGGTGAAAATGTTCAGCCATGTCTTGGCTAAAAAACTCAATTGGACAGGAAGAAATGAAAAACCAGCTTTGGGAAAGTTTAAGAATGTGGTGAAATTAATATTAGGTATGATATTTATTTTTTATTTCTCCTTCTTTGGTTTATGCATATTCAAATTTTAGAGTCTGTTTGGAAAAATCCCTCATGCAGTGGCTTCACTGAGACAGTGAGACATTGAAAAGCAAATACAGTTATGGTTAAGAGGTTCTATAGACAGGCATGCAGGAAGGTCCAAAAGAAGAAAATAAGATTTTCTGTTTTTTTTTTTGGCACAAAGTACATGGTTATTAATTATAAATTACCTACCCTTTATCATCATTATTATCGCATAGACAAAAATGTTTTTAAATGGGATACCCTATATTATTATTAAATTTTTGTAATGATTTTTTTCCTGATTTCCATAATGTACCATATGATACCTGTACTGTATACCATTTTCGAGCTATTGTATGCCGAATATATGTTAGTTAAGCTAGTTAGCTATAAATATGGGAAAGTTAACATTATTGAGGTAAGCTGTGAAAATGACAAGTACTGTATGTTTGATAAATGGCATTTATTCTTTAGTTAAATATAAATCCTATCAAACATAAAAGTTGTCATTTTCTGTCTTTAACTAATACATTTGACGTTTAATGAGGTAAACAAGTAAAGTATGGTATATTTTTTAAATCAGGAAAAAAGACGATTCCAAAAATTTAATAATATACAAGGTATCCTATATTAAAAAAAATACTATTTTTTGTTGTACTCTGAGAAGTCTGCACACCGCTGTATTTTTAATGCCATGTTAGCAAAATTCAGTTAAGCCACACAAATTTTATCTAAAACTTTTTTTGTATATACAATAATAACGATATGATAAAGGGTGGTAATTTATAATATCTCTAGTTATTAGTTTTTATTTATGAAGTATATTTGTTTTTTGTTTATTGTTTTGTGAATATATGTGACGTTTATTATTATTGAAAAATAAAAAAGGCTGAAGACTACAAACCTGTTGACTACATACCTTATTTCTTTAATGTTTATGGACGCAATTATTAGGCAAAATGTGAAAATATATAATAATTTTTCTACATATTTGAGAAAAAAATTATTAAATGACGTATCGCTCAGACTGTTTCACATCATCAATTTCAGTTGCTGCACACCATTAGATAATTGGCTTTTTTAAATATTGTGCAAAAAAATGAAAAAAAATTTGATTTCCAATTTTTGGTGTTTAAAAACGATGTAAAACCATCATTTTTTATGGCGTACTTTCTGCGCAATGCTGGTGATGGATTAATAACACCAATAACACGCTAAAATAACGCTGTTAATGATGCATGATTGGCCAACGCTTTAATAGCGCTTTGCCCCGGCGCGTTTTTTGCGCTTTGCCATTTATGTTTTGTCAGCACTTTGCCATTGCTTTTGAGTTGGCTGCTTAGCATTTTTTTTGCAATGTGCCATTGTTCTGTGTTTGCTGGGTTTCCATACTTTTGAAAATATTTGGCAATTAATAATCATTTTTTCAATATTTTGACAGTTTTTGACAATTTTTTATCATTTTTAAAAATTTTTGACCATATTTCAAAAATTTTGACAATTTTTCAAAAATTTTAACATATTTGGCAATTATTAACCATTTTTTCAAAATTTTGTCAATTTTTGACCATTTTTCAAAATTTTAACAATTATTGACCATTTTTGACAATTTTTCAAAAATTCTGACAATTAATGTACATTTTTCAAAATATTTAACAATTTTTGACCATTTTTCAAAATTTTAACAATTATTGACTATTTTTGACCATTTTTTGAGATATTTAACTATTTTTGACCATTTTTGACAATTTTTGAGCATTTTTGACAGGTTCTGACAATTATTGACAATTTTTCAAAAATTTTGACAATTATTGACCATTTTTGACAGTTTTTGACAATTCTTGACGATTTTTGATTGGTTTTGACAATTATTGACCATTTTTGACAATTTTTCCAAAATTTTAACCATTTTTCAAAATTTTTGACAATTATTGACCATTTTTTCAAAATTTTCATAAATATTGATCATTTTTGACAGTTTTTGACAATTATCGACCATTTTTCCAAACTTTTGAAAATATATGGCAATTATTAATCATGTTTTCAATATTTTGACAATTATTGACCATTTTTCCAAATTTTTGACAATTTTTGACCATATTTCAAAAATTTTAACATATTTGGCAATTATTAACCATTTTTTCAAAATTTTGTCAATTTTTGACAGTTTTTGACAATTATTGACCATTTTTGACAATTTTTGACCATATTTCAAAAATTTCAACATATTTGGCAATTATTAACCATTTTCTCAAAATTTTGTCAATTTTTGACCATTTTTGATAGTTTTTGACAATTATTGATCATTTTTACAAATATTTGACAATTTTTGACCATATTTCAAAAATTTTGACATATATGGCAATTATTAACCATTTTTTCAAAATTTTGTCAATTTTTGATAGTTTTTGACAATTATTGACCATTTTTGACAATTTTACGGCTGAGGAAGAGAGGGGAAAGTTGGCGCAGCGGGCGGCCGAGAAAGAGACGAAGAGACGAAGAATGAGTCATGGCGTGACGAACGCTTTTTCGTAACATCACACGTTTCACGAGTTCACTAGCCTTCCCAAAAGTCCTATGTCGTGCAATAAAGCATGCTTCAAAAACTGTCTAACTTTCATTTTTTTTCATTCGAATTATATAATGAGTCATACATTTTTAAAAAGTGATGTAACAAAGTACAAGGTGTTCCATTTAATAATCAATCGTGATTTTGAAGTGAAAATGGACATTTTTTTCCCAAGGATCTAACAAGAAATGAAACAAAAAAAAACAAAAAAAAACAAAATTTAAAACTGACCTATATTATTTTATGATTTATAAACGTTTAAAATGTGTAACATTATCTGGGGACACTCTGTATATTGATCTTAGTGTATAGTTTCTGATAAAGGCAGTTTGGTGGAATATTTTGGCACAAGAAGATAACTTCTCGGACATAGCTTGAAAGGAAAAAAAGAGAGGCGTGGATTTTTATGCGACTGTTTTTCGGTCGAAATTTAATTTGCTTAGTTGTAAAAAGAGTGCAAGAAGCAATAATACCTTTGCTATATTCCTATTGCACTCCGGTAGGTGATATAAAAAACGAACCCTCTACAAATTGAAGTGAATGGTTGTTATTTACATACACATCAAATGCTGTTGCTTTATTACAATTTCTACAATTTTCACTATCCAGTTTGTCTATTTTATGCAAGTGGTTTCTTACAGGGTCGCGTACAGTAAGAAAAATCTTTACTGCTTTTGGGTCTGGCAAATATATTCAACTCAATGTAAATTAGACTTTTGAGTTGCATCGGCATTAATTCAATAACCAATATCCAGAAACTTATATTCTAGATGTGATTTTATGTCCATATAATCTAATTTACCTTTACCCAAAAGTTCCGCATAAGGGATCGAGCGCCGTTAAGACAGTTTTTTAAGAAACTTTAATCTTGGTACATTGCAAAATCTTGCAGTGATAAATTGTTTACTAGAAACCCGCGTTTTTTATTGCCATCACTAGCGTTCAACGTGGGAGGAGCAACGGGTAAATTTAATTAAATTTTGTGTGTAACAGTTTTTTGACAAATTTTACATTAAATTCTAAAAGTATAAGGTTTTTCCAAAAAAAAAATTGTTCTCTTGCTTTAATAGACGTGTTCTACAAAAGTCAAATTCTGCCAACATAACGAATAAAAAAATACTGAAAAAGGTTAGTCGCATAAGGAAGTGGTTTTTTCGATCAATTTTTGGTTTTTCTTATATATTTTGAGTCCCTTTACCACCCATGTTGTACCCGAAAAGTTTGGAGTTGTACCCGAAAAGTTTGCAGGTCTTTTAGTTTGGGGTATTTTACACCTTACAGTTGTCGAAAAACTAATGTCAGATGTCAACACAACACATTAAGGTATTAGGATTTGGCACTATCCCACCATACTTTGTTCGTGTTTCTGGACACAAGAATGTTGAATAATGCCTAATATCTTAATAATACGTATTTATATTGTAATCTTACGGGACGCCAATTTGTAACCGTACCCGTGACTTGGGCGCTAGAGTGGCCACTCGAGACAGATGCCGGCATGAGACACTTCGCAAGGGTGGTTCTACTCCATGTTAGTGCTGCAATAGGTTTGACAGAGGTTGTCAGACTATAAGAAGCTTTAGGGCGCCACTACCTCTTAGAAGTCGAAGAAAGAACAAAAAGAAAACTAAGGTGAAAAAGGTAGAAACACCTTGTAGAAATCAATTAAGATATTTATTTATTTAAAAGAGTTAAAAACTTACGTTAGCTCGGACACGATCCCCTACAGCTCTTATAGCCAAGTGGATAAGAAATAAAAAAAAATAAATTAAACGACCAATTTTATTTCTGCCAGGAGTTGGACAAAATGATCAGTATGTAGCCTGGACTATTTATGGTACTTATCTTAAGTAAATAGCTTCTCCGGGAAGAGTGCGTAGAGAAGTGGACCTGGATATATCTTGAAGGTGTCTTTGAGGGTGTCTTAATAATCTAGCAGTTAATGGTATCCTAGCAGCTAATGGTATCCTAGTTCTCTACGGTATCTTAGTTATAAGCCGTATACTAGCTCTCAGCCGTATACTAGCTTTTAACGGTACCCTAACTCTCAAGGTATACTAGCTGTCAGCCGTATACTAACTTAGTTCTCAACGGTATCCTAACTGCTGAGCTTACTACAGCAATTTAGATAAGAAAGATATACAAACGATAAAAATGGAGGTCTTTCCTCGAAGAAAGTCGGTTTCGTTAGTGTCGTTGAAAAAATGGAAGCGACCGTTGGCAGACGTCAATTGTCTTATGGTCAGGTTTGAAGATTGGGGTGGCTAATGAGACGACGAGAGGGAATTAGAGAAAGATTTGCGATATAAATTTAAAAGTCGGAACAGGTCGATAGACATGTTACAATAAGTGGTGACAGCTGACATTAGTTTTTCGTCAACTGTAGTATGTAAAATACCCCAAACTAAAACGAACTCCAAACTTTTCGGGTACAAAGAGACTCAAAATATATAAGAAAAACCAAAAATTGATCGGAAAAACCACTTCCTTATGCGACTAACCTTTTTTATTCGTTATGTTGGCAGCATTTGCCTTGTATAGAACTCGTCTACTGGTTATTAAGTACCGATTTTGACCTTCAGTGATTACTAACGATTTGATGCAAAAAGTTGACGAACAGGTAAAAGAGAACAGGTGTTTCACGATCTCTTCGTTCGAAAAAAAAATTTGTATGAAATTGTGACCGAACGCTTCCATTATCGGAAACTGTGCTCAGGATGGGTACCAAAAATATTGACGGAAGTACACAAAACCAATTTTTTTAGCAGCGCTATGACTTTTTGAGCATTATGAAACAGATAGACCATTTAAGCCAGAAAAATCATATGTACAGTGTTTTGGGATAGGGAGAGTGTATTGTTTGTCGATTTTTTACCTCGTAGTGAAACAATAAATTCTGAAAATTTCTGTGGGACGTTAAGAAAACATTGTTGAGCAACCCAGAATAGAAGGCGCTGAGTAGAACAATCCTTTTGCTTCACAAGATATCATCCCATTGTTTAGCTGAGAACAGCTTGACCATTTTCCATACAGCCCTGTAATGGATGCGTCTCCAATGGATACGTTGGTAGACTAGGGGTGTGGAAAGGCCTCTGAATCGGTGGTGATGCGGGTCACTTGGAGGATCATCTCAACGGAAGGAAACAACTACTTCTAGCACTGGGATATGTTTGATTTATTTACTATAATACATTACACTACTTATTAAGGCTAATGATATACTCAAGTACCTAGCCGTATAGCATATTTATATTTAATGGTTAAAGATTACTGATCTCTGACCATTCCACTATATAGAATGTTCTTCATGACTTATTCTAAATCAACTTCTCCTATAATAAATATTTAATGCATATTTATATAACCAGTCAAGTTCAAATAAAACAAATAAACATATTACTGTTTTGCCTTACTTCTCGCTTGAACTTGACTTTCTATGAAATAACCTTCTTAATTTATATTTATATAATAATGAAATGTTCGAACGTTTTGTTGAAATAAGATCAAGGGAAATTAATTCTTATTTTAAATATTTATTATTATATTGGGCCAAAAGGCATCACAGCCCAGATCTAGCGCCCATTGACTACCTCCTATTTTTGAATTTGAAGAAGCATGTCGAAGGTCAGATCTATGATGACGAACATAGCGTCTAAACGACCTAGAATCAGCGGCTGTTCAATTAATGTGAAGTTTGTCCAAAATCAATTACAGAAGCGACAAACACTTGTTCGTAGCCATTGCTGCCGTTTCCTTTGATCGACATCAACATCAACATTTTCAAAAAAAGAGTCCGCAAGTCGGTGTTGTCGTCGCTTCTGTAAATGATATTGGGCAAGCGTTACAAGCTTTCGTATAAAAATAAAGAGTTCGAAACTCACTTAACAGCACCTCATAGGAACAGCGACTGATAATCACCAGCAGATTTTAATTTTTATGTGTATTTAAATGTAAGCGCGCCTACCTAACAACATCAGCACAGCACCGATAAGGCACGCCAACGCCTCAACCATAACACATTTCTCAGAGATAATATTTTGTGGACGGCGTGCTTGTGGTGTGCTGATCCTTTGCCGACGTCCTACACGCACTTATCAGCACATTTCTGTTAGTAGTACAATATCTCTGACAATATAAAGTGAAGCCTATAGTCGGGTATCGCGGCGGTGCTGATCCCTAGTCGATGCTTTAAGTGAACCCATACTCAACCGTCAAGTTGACCACTGGACGGTGTTGTGACGATGCTTTTCAGGTGCTGTGCTGTTAAGTGAGTTTCGGCCTTAAATCATAAAGATTTCTCTGACAAGGTATTAGGGCTTTATTGGAACGTTTCAACTGATGTATTTTCTTCAATATCTCCTCCGAAAATTTCCCTCTCTGAACCCCTTTCTAAGAAAAAAAATTTTAAAATGTTCGATCCTCTCGGGTTAATTGGTCCTTTCATAGTAATTGGTAAACTTTTTATCCTAAAATTATAGATAGAAAATATATCCAGGTACGAACAGTTACCTCCTGCTCTGTCATCAGAGTGGTAGTCTTTCATAATTGACATTATGTATTTAAAAGATTTGAAGGTTCCCAGATTCCTATTTCCTAATGAGAAAATAATGGAATTTCAAATTCATAGGTTTGCAGATAGCAGCCGGAAGGCATACGCACCTTGTGTACTTATATTTCAGAATAAGATATCACAACCAACCTATTTCTTCTTTTCTCATTACTTCAAAATGACCAGTAGCTCCTATAGAGTTTATCAATTCCTCGTTTGGACTTGTGCGCAATGGTTCTGTTAGCTAAACTGACTATAAAAATATCTGATATTATCAAAGAAAAATTAATATTTTCTTCGGTGAATCTATGGACAGATTCACAAATCGCGTTGTATTGGTTACAAGGTCATCCTTCTAGTTGGTCGAATTTTGTATCAGAATTTTAAAAATTCAAGCTCTATCTGGCGCCATGTTTTCTCTTTAGACAACCCTGCCGATTTACTCTCTAGAGGTACGTCAGCATCTACTCTCATTTCTTTAAGTTTATGGTGGCAAGGCTTCTTAAATCTGATCTTCAATCCCAAATCACTAATAATTAAAGTAAAGTTTGTTCAAAACCAATTACAGAAGCGACAAACACGTGTTCGAAGCCATTGCTGACGTTTCCCTTGATCGACATCAACATCAACATTTTCAAAGGAAAAAGTCCGCAAGTCGGTGTTGTCGTCCTCTTCTAATTACAAACCAGAATGGTCGGTTATATCTTACCAACCCCGTTTTACTTAGAAGTGTAATTCAATTTTTTTCGGGGCAGATAGCCCGAGAAGTAGTTGTTGCTTCTCAGTGAACGGTCTCTGTTCTTTGAAAAGTATTTTTCAAAAACTTTGTAATAAGGCGTTATATTAAACTATTATCTTCGACATCTGTTATCTACCACGCTTTACTAAAACATGACAATTTTTACAGGAAACTGTAATTAAGTAAATTCTACCATTATAATATTATTGTAATTGATTATTAAATTCCAAAATGATTTTTTAACGTGTAATGTTCCTTGCCCCAACAATTAATTGTTAACTTGTTCTTGAAGAAAGTATACCTGAATTGAATGGGGGACAACTTTCGAAAACAGGTAATAACGTCCGGTTCGGGAGACAACTCGAGCCCGACCGAAAGATCAACTGCATAAAATTGGGAATGAACAAACAAATTGATAGTTAGTTAAAAATAAGTGTACTGTGAGATACTTATACAATACTAGTGATTCGGTGACGCTAACAACGCATGGAGCCATGTGGCAGTATTTATTAGAGAGCATTTTAAATAATAAATCAAACTACTATTTCATTGTTTCTATTTTTCGGAAAATCAATATTTTGGAATCCTGTTAAACAGAAATAACTGTGGGAAGGAAAAAATACACCTAACCGCATCAATTTCAAGTAATGACTTCTATTTGCTCATACAAAACCTGCTTCAACTCAACTGCCTCCACTTATTTTTGCCAACATATTACTGAAGAAAGCTGCAATAACAGAGTTGATAATTAATAATGTTTCGCAAGGTTACTAGTATTTCCTATAAAGTAACAAATTATTTATTGAAAATTCTTCTTTATTTAAAATAAAAATATGTCTACATCAATCAATAATTTTGAACTTCCTTTTGACGGCTTCTATTTAGAACTTTCCAATATTCCCAAAAGACAAGATATATTACTGTATCATTAATTTCATTTACCCACATTCATTCATTATTTTCAATATGTTTACATTATTAAATAAAAAAACTGTTTTAATAAATATTTCAACTTTTGGAGTAATATTTCGGTTAAACTTTCAGTCCTTCTACAACAAAAGACTCCTTTCTCTGCTCTTTCTGGCTTCTAATAACTTCGTGTTGGACCCGTGCTGGAACAAATTGAATTTTAGCCCCATCCTTAGTCTTTTCCATTACTTTTGTATAGCATTACTCCATTCCCTATCCCCTGTCCCCACTTTGGAGGTGCTATACCCAATGCCACTGGTGGAAAATGTCCGGGTTGGCTATTGTTTTCCTAACATATGTCTTTGCTAGAGAGAATATGGGAAATTTTAATAAAATAAGAGGGAATTTTTACAGAATTAGGGATGTGATATACGCCCTTTTATAAGCTAGGTTTGGGGTAAACACATTATTAATCTTTTTGTATTTGTTTTTTTTTTCAGATTCAAAGGGCAGCTGTATGTGGTAAAAGAATTGAATTAATATCAAAAGTTTTTCATAAAATAGGCGTTAAATTATGAACAGATCACGTTTAATACAAATTATTATTTATTACATTACTAAGAGACGGTTTCGTAATAAAAATATTTATGAAACTAAACTCACATATTATTAAACATATTATTAAACCGGTCCTTAACTAAATTACTGAAAAATTATAACAACAGTGGACTGATTAACTTGACTCGACGTTTGGCAATGTAGCATCACTAAAAATCTCTATCGCGTTCTTTGAGAGACGACATTCATGAGGGTTGTCAAGAATTAGTTCTGGTACCAGTCTTACCATAAAAGTAAATCTAAATCTTCGAAAACCGTCGATCCATCGGGACATCTTGAGATACTAAGGGTTGGAGCAACCCAATCCATGAAGATGGTCACGGTCCTATGTCTGCGAAACAATTAGATGTTGTTATCAACAAGCGTGAGATAGCACATAATCAAATCGCTCCAATTTTGGGGTCCCTCACTTACTATACTGATGGGTCAAAGACGAACGAAGAAGTAGGAATAGAGGTTATAGGTCCTAATACTATTGAGGGATTGGTTAACCTGGTAGAGGACTCCCTGTCGGGGCGTGTGATAGTAGACTCTAGAAGGAGAAGGTATGAGTCGGAGGCTGGAGTGCTCTAGGGCTCGGTTCTGGGACCCACGCTCTAGAAGTGTGTGCTTGATGAGGTTTGTGGGATAGTATGTGAAGAGGGATGTGAGTTCACGGTGTATGCGGACGATGTGTGTCTGGTATGTACGGCAAAGGGAGAGGCGGAGATAGAAGCAAAGGCGAAGATGTGTAGGAAGATTGTGGAGAGGATAGAGCGGTGCGAACTGGAAGTGGCGGAAGATAAGACGGTGGGGTTGCTAGTGAAAGGACAGAGAAAGACAAGGGAAGTGGGGGTGATGGTGAAGGGAAGGAGAATTCGTATGGAGGAGTCTGTGAAATACCTAGGGGTGTGGTTGGATAGTCAATTATGCTTCAGAACACACATGTTAAAGGTGGCACAGAAGGGGAAAGTAAGGGCAGCATGGCTGGGGAGATTGATGTGTAATGTGAAAGGAATGGGAGAGTGGAAGAGAAGGATAATTGGTAGGACGGTAGAGCAGAGTATGCTGTACGGTGTGGAGGTGTGGGGTGAATGAGCGGGGGTGAATGCGAGGGTTAGGCCACTCCTGCGGGTGCAGACTGCAGAGAGGGATACTGCTGAGGGTGGACCGGAAAATCGGGGAGCTGAACTACTTCTTGACACAGGTGCTCACTGGACATGAATGGAGAGAAGGGTACCTTCACAAGATTGAGAAAAGGGAAACTGGAGTGTGCGAGAGGTGTTAAGTGTAGGATGATGTGGGGCATGTGTTTAGATGATGGAAGATGGAGCAAGTACTGAAGAAGTTGGAGAGGAAACTAGGGGAGGCGGTGTATTGGGAGAACATGGTGGAGATAATGTTGAGGGGGAGGAGGAATGGATTGAGGTAAGTGGTGTAGTGGAGAGTATGATTAGGGGAAGAGAAGGTCTAGATATAACATGGGAGGTAGGAGTAATAAGTAGGGAGAAGACAACGGTGAGAACGGAGAGTGTGCGAGGGACCGCCGCCCGTCTCGAAGTATGCTAGGGTAGTGATTCTGAGGCGGGGGTAACGGCGAGTTTGAGGTGGGTTTAGTTGGTAGGCATCCCCTTGGGGATGAGTCCAGCGCTGTTTGTTGGTGGATCTTCGCTAAGAGTAATCCGTCGACGTTTAAATTTTCCATACCAACGAGAAATTGTCGAAAACAGAAACCAACTCGGCAAGGCATTCTTGTTGAGACATCTATCTTCGTGCAATAATTGTATTGCACGAAAATTTTTTCGGCTTAATTGCATTTTTCGACTTTAAGAATTAAGTTTAGGTACAACTTCAAACGAAACGGTCTGACTAAACATGGCAGTTAATTTTGACATTTGTTGACAGGCGCCAAATATGCAACACTTGAAAGACAACCCTCGTAAGTTTTTACCTTCACCTTTGCTCAATTTACGTGAATATCTTAAACATTTTTGTGGGAACCGTAGGAAAGAGACGTTAAATATTGTAGTAAACATACTTTAGGTCGATCAAAGTCGCCTAAAACAGCCCAATTTCGTGTAATTCATGAGCTGTCACGAAAATTATGACTATCGGACACGCAATTCTTGCTAAATTACCTTTCGCTCCCTCTCCCAGTACCATTTTCCTTCTATCCTACACAAAATGACACATAGCGGTACAAAATCGTCGTCTTGGGATTTGAAACTGAATATTTACGTATATTTCGAATATTTTCTATACATTTCCACGTTGCCAAGACCGAAGGGTAACTCATTAAGTTAAGTAACTAACGTATTGTGATTATATTTTCAAATGAATAGACATAATAAATCGAAAGAAAAAACATTTAATAAAAAAAAATGTAAGTCGATCTTTTATTGTTTTGATATAAGCGATGAACATAATATAATAAAGAACGCATGGTGTTTATCGACCGACCTCGGCACATTGTACACAATGTGTTAATTTAAATCAACTTTGATGTACGGATTAGAATTTGCTATAAATTGAGTAATTTTATTATTTTTAATTAAGGTCACAGATTCCAATAACAGTGCCGTGATGTGTAAGGATTCAAATTTAATAGAAAAATCTTAGATTTATTACTCGAGGAATGAACTTGAGTTGCCGTCAATATTGAATTATAAGCATGTATAGTTACACATTGTTTAATTTTTCTTAATAATACACTCACCGGCAAAAAAACTCCCACCAAAAATTTTGCGGAAGTTCGTTATTCAAGAACTTTCGTAATTTTTCATCGATTTCAATTGTTTCTACGCCAAATTGTAGATAGATTCTTTCGTATAAAAACAAGCTCCAGAAAAGTTTTCCAAAAATGTTGATAGGGTGGAAAAACCATGTATTTGTAGTCCAATTTCTTAACACCCTGTGGAACATTTCGGGAAATTTTTAGAGTTTTCGCTCAGTTTATTACAAATACCATTCTTTTCGCCATCTTTCAGTTTTTATTTCACATTAATTTTTTACTATTCAACAGTAATTTGAAACAAAAAGAAAAACATAATTAGCATTTTTCAATATTTGGTATGCCCACCTGTAGCGGAAATAACTGCATGCAATCGCCGAGACATCGAATTGATAAGACGAATAATGCGATCTTGAGGAATTGCGTCATATTCAGCTTGCAACGCAAAACGCAGCTCGTCAAGTGTTTCGACGACGAATGTTTCTTTGAATTTCATCCCAGAGATGTTCAATCGGATTCAGATCTGGGCTACATGTAACCTGATCAGGCTTTAAGTAGATCTGTCCCAGGTACCTGCATTTGCAGGTAATGTGCTCTGCAGTCTCATCTGCAGAAGTGAGCAGAAGGTCGTAATAACCTTTTTGCCTGTTTTTGCCCTGGAGTATTTTTCCAGTAAGCTGCACTGAGTTCCTCTCATCATTTTTGGACTTCTTCAACGATGCGGCTTTTTGGGATATCACATAATGGATCGGGTCCGATAAAAGGAGTACAAACTTCTTCTTTTTGCTGGCACTCATTAGCCAGCTGCTTAAGGGATTGTTTGCAGTTCCATACTGTTTAAGATTCATAAGTTGTAGACTTCAAAGCCTTTAAAGTAGCCTGGCTATCAGACGCAATAGTGCTGAGTTAATGCATTTTTTGAGCCAATCTTTCTTTAGCACAAAAATATAATGCTAATAGTTCTGTTAATAGTATTAGGATTTTTTTTTCGGGACAAAATTGTATGTTTGAATACAATTCATATGTCATCTGACCCTTTTTCTACGATTTTAATTGGCTGAAATAAAGGAGTAAGAGGCTATCAAACTGATGATAGTTCCATCACCGCATCCTACTATGTCATTGTTTATTATTATGGCCTACCAATGAAAAAAAATGAGAACTGGATGTCAGTTTTGACATTCAAAATATTGCTGAGTAAAATTCATCGAGAATGCATCAAGAACCAGGCTGCAGTAGATGGGGTGACGCGACTGAAGTCAACATACGACAATTAATAAATGTGAGTACCCAAAGAACACACCAATCAATAAAATGTCACAGTGGAATCAGATTACGCAATTCTGTGGGATTGCAAAAGAAAACAACTACAAGGAATGCCAGAAAAAAGAAAGGCGTCAGCAGTTGCTTTTACGCTAGAGCAATGCAGAAAAATGCAAAAAGCTTGGACTTAATATACACCTGAAGGTCTGCAGAAAAAGTTCTTTAACAATAATTGGCATGACGAGGTAATGAAGGGGGATTTGTATCAATATTTCACTTTAAAAAAGAAATAGATAATTTTGGAAATTTCACCAACAGAATAGGGTATAATTCTATTTTAAACAACACCAATCAAGGGGGAGACAAGTGCTGCTGTGAAAGCAAATGGCTAATACAAAATACAGTAGAGCCTGATGTATGCCCAATAAGATTATTCTTAAAACTTGACGAAACGCCTAAAAAATATAACAATAAACCGTTTTTTCCTTACACCCAACCCAAATAGGAAATTAGGAAGTTGGTATAATAACCTTCCTGTAGGTATTAATACTATTTCCAAATAGACTAAAGAAACAGCTGCCAAAGTAGGAATTAATACTGTTAAAAAAGTTACAAACCACACAAACACATTTAGCTAATCCCGATATTCCGGAACGACAATTGCTGAAGATAAGTGGACATAGCAACGCAAAAACATAATTAAATATGCATCTAGAGCAGTAGTTCCCAACCGGTGGGTCGCGACCCCTTTGGAGGGTTAGGTCGCCGAAGACTTTTGGAGGGGTCGATATTAGGCTCCCAAAAATAAAATATGACTCCAAGAAATATTTCTTTATTCTTTAATTTTAAGGCTCAGCAAAATTGTTATTTAAGAATTTAGGTACATTGCCGCTAAGCATCTTTTGAAATTGCTCTCGAAGTAGCAATAAATAAAAAACCTCACACAATTGCTGAAAAACTCATCAAACCCTGTCTTTTAAAAACAGTTAAGTTAATCCTTGGAGACGTATTGGAGCAAATTGTGTCTGAAGTAAGAGCATCCCCTCTGTTTTCTATCCAACTTGACGAGTCGACCGATATTGCTTCGAGTTACCAATTACTTTTATTCATAAGATAAAGTAAGTGAACACTTGGAGTATATTAAAGAAGAGTTTTTGTTTTGCAAAGCCTTAAAAACCACAACCAAGAGTGAAGATGTGATGGAAATTAATGAACTAAAATGGGGGAGTTTGTACTGATGGAGCACCAAGTATGCTAGGTCGGGCTTTCAGAAAAAAATTGGAGAGCTTGCACCTCAAGCAAAGAGTCTGCACTGCATGATTCACCGTTCAGCTCTTGCCATTAAAACTCTACCGAGGCAAATGCAACAGGTGCTTAACTCATTAATTAAAATTGTTAATTATATAAAATCTAGTGCTCTCAATACCCGTCTTTTCAAAGAACTCTGTAAAGACATGAACTCAGATCACGAGACTCTTGAGCTAAAAGACGAACTGAATTTTTTTGAAAATGCAAGAAAAGCAGAATTTTTTTTATTGACCCAGCTTGGATCCAAAGATTCGCTTATTTATCGGTCATCTTTGGTAAGGTAAACAAATTAAATTTAAAACTCCAGGGAAAGGATTTGCACATTCAGTATTTTAGAGATTATCTTCAAGCATTTGTTTGTAAGGTTGGAAACTGGTGACGAAAAATAATGCTTGTTTGAAAACCTGAGCTGCATAGTTGAAGCTTCTGTAACAGGAATTGAGGAGGATCTAAAACAGGAAATTAATCACCACCTTCAATTTCTGGAAAATGAAATTCATCACTACTTTCCTGATGTGTCTGATCAAGAAACCGAAGTTGTGAGGAACCTGTTCCATACCCATTTAGATATTGCCAAAATTCCAGATGAATTGCAGGATGAATTTTTTGATCTTAAAAATGATTCTATAGCTCGTGCTCTCTTCCAGGAAAAAGCCCTGGCTGAATTTTGGTGTGCCGCTTATCAGTCTTATCCCAATATCGCCTTGTTTTCTCTCCGGGTACTAGTACCATTTGCTTCCACCTATCTTTATGAAAGTGGGTTTTCAACCCTTCTGCAAATTAAAACAAAGGCCAGAAATAAACTCAATGTTGAGGATGACATTAGACTAGCTTTGACTTGCAAGCACAGTCGTCACATTAGCTTTATACTATTGTACCAAATAAAATAAATGAATAATACCAAATACTAAATCAATATTTATTTATTGGGGGTCGCCAGCTTTTAAGCAAATCCAAAAGGGGTCGTGACTGAAAAAATGGTTGGGAACCACTGCTCTAGAGAAATAGACACTGCTTCAAATACCGTTTCTGTGTCTCAGACTGAATGCGGAAATCCTCTGACAATTTATCAAAATTGCACTTTTCATGTTGAAAATATGTATTGTAGTAATAAGTAATTTAAAATTATTTTGTAAATTAAATGATTTCAACCTTTTTTTAATTTTTTTTTCATCTGATGGCATTTATTATATTCTCTACCCTGTAACATGTCTATCGACCTGTTTAGATTTTATAGAATAAATCCTTTTAATTACCGCTCGTCGTCACATTAGCCACTTCCAATTATAGTTCTGTGATCTCAAATTCTCCTACTCCGAACGCTAAGACAATTGACGTCTGCCAACGGTGGCTTCCATTTTTTCAACGCCACGAGGGACAGCCCTTTCCGCTATCGACCCTCTTCGACGAAAGACCTCCATTTTTTTATCGCTTTTATACCTCTACTATCTAATGAATTTTGCTGTGGTAAGCACAGCCCCTAGACTAGGATACAAGCCCTAGGCTAGGATACAAGATATAAGACCTAGACCAGGATACCTCCATAAACCAGGACACAGCTGCTAGGATACCGTTCTAATCAAGACAACTTCATCTTCCTATCTTCTTCGCGATCTAGTATCCATCTTCTCAAGACTTCCTAGAGGCAAGACCTACCTACCTTCTTCAACCATCACCTTTTGCGGAAACAACACTTCATAAGCTAAAAGTAAATTTTTTTATTTTTATATCGCCCGGGGTAAAGTTTTAAAATTTTCTTTTTTTAAGTAACTTTTTTATTATTTGATTTCTGGTTAACTTTTATTTAAATTCTACAAGGCGTTTCTACCTTTTCCGCCTTAGTTTTTTTAAATTCATTAGTATTTTTTATCGACGTCAAAAAGGTAGTGGCGCCCTCAATTTTTACAACCTTTCTCTTATCCTGGTGCGACATAAACTTGGGGTCGAATCACCCTTAAGAGGAGTCTCTAGCCGGAGCCCTTCAAGCTGGAGCGATTACAGTTACAAATTAGCGCCTCTTACCGTTACAACCCAAATATAACTCGTGCTACGATTAATGATCGAAGATA
Source organism: Lochmaea crataegi (assembly GCA_947563755.1). NCBI lineage: Eukaryota > Metazoa > Arthropoda > Insecta > Coleoptera > Chrysomelidae > Lochmaea > Lochmaea crataegi. Next base: position 17,754,000 of record OX387433.1, read on the forward strand.
CTACTGGTTAGAGCCATCAGAAGATTGAACTCGGCCTATCATGGATAATAATCGTGACACCAGTTATATTACATAGACATATATATATTAAATAAATGTCAGTCGGCTGAAAAGCCAAAAACCGACAAAAGTTATCCATTCTCGAACTGTTTCCAAAAAAGATGATGGCGACATATGCTGAGTTTCGAAAAACCAACCCCTAAGGACAAATGATCCTGCACCAATAAGTTCTCACACAGCTCGAAAAACAATTGAGTTTTTAAAGCAAGAAAACATAGAATTGCTGGAGCATCCTCCATACATTCCCGACCTAAGTCCTAACGACTCGTATAAATAGGTAACTGAATTAATTAACCGACAATATTGGGAAATTGTATACAATAAGAACAATTCTTTTTGAGCACAACAAATGTTCTTTCAAAATTATAAAGAATAATGATAAGATTTATGAAGATTGATCGAATGCGAAAGGTGCGTGCGAACCATTGATTCACAAAAAGGGCAATTAACGGTTAAAACCTAATCACCTGTCAAATATCATTAATAGGAATTGAAAGTAAGGGTTGCTAAATACAAACATTGAGGGGATAATCAACGTTTCCGATACGAAAAACCGTATCGTGTCTTAGCCTATTACGAAACACTTTCGCACCGAAGAATCGAGCGACACCCGCAAATTTAGTCTATACAAATCTAATTGTATACCCTTGTAAACAAAACCCTTGTCACAACGTCGATCTACTGCCCTCGAAACTTCCAAATATTAAAAACAATAATTCATCGACCCAACGGTGGATAACCATTAGTGTTATCGTCCTCATACAGCCTAAAACTATCATAATCCCAACTAAACCCCATTGATCAATAAAATCTGCACTGTATTTCGACCATTTATTCTTCGCTCCTCTCTCTCTCTCTCTCTTTGTCTCCCTCATTTTCAACTACAAGTTTTATAGTACGGCAGCTTTCGATTTTAAAATAATTATAAATATGCTCCAATTTCTCCTTTTGTAATATAAAAATCATTAAAAAATTCATTTTAATTTATGCATAAAACTTTTGACTTATGTCACTGTCATATAAATTTTCATAGAAAAGCTTCTTCACCCACTAGTTGCATAAATAACTATTTTTAGGATAAGTCAAGTTCACTATTCACACCAAAAATTTGACACATTTTCAAAAGCTCTAGGCGCCGACGTTGCCAAATTTAAAGAAAGTGACATCGAAAAAATGTGGAGATATATAATATCTTAGCTCCTCGCAGCTCGCGGCTGTTACTTTTTCAAGAAGGGGAAGGAAAAATAACCATTCCATTAACCTTCCCCCTTGAAGGTTCATTAAGGTGAAGGGTGTATGTAATGGTTATTTTTCCTTCCCCTTCTTGAAAAAGTAAGAGCTAAGATATATAAAATGAAAACAAACACTTAACCTCATTTTATTCTCCACATTTTTTAAATCACAACTTTGTTGTGAACTGTCGATCAATTCTTCTGTAACAATATTGTGCAGCAACTACAATAGAAGGTGTCAACTGGTGCCAAAATGTAGCACCACGATTTACGAAAATTCTTGTTTTTTATTCACGTTGATTAAAGGACATAACAGGATAACGAGAGGTGTCGTTTAGAAGCATTTTAAATGCTGATATTCAGGATATTTGCAACGGCTACTCAGTTTAGAGAGCACCTCAGGTGTAGATTCTGAGACCAAACTAGTAAAAATTCAGAGAGTAGCCTTACCGGTTCTCGGGTAATCCTACTTGAAATTTATTTTAATTAAGGTACTGAAGGAAGTTAATTATTAATCAAGTTACTGAAATTAATAATTAAAAATTATGAAAGTAAAGTAAGGTAACTGGGCACGACCCTGAATAATACTAGTCTATTTGTTACTCACATCAGCATTATAGCGACAAATCCTGGAATATTGGAAGGGAAAATAAACTCTATGAACAACGTTATTAAATTTACAAGTTGTATATTGACTTTTTTTAATAAAAAAAAAATTAAACAGGAAAAAAAATGGCTAGTGTTTTTATTAAGTTGTTCTATGTTGGAGAAGCGATCTCGCTGAAATATATATGTTACTTGCCTGGAGTGGTGTATTCAGTGATGGTTCCAGATAGAGTCCTGGTTCCAGATAAAGGTGAAGATATCCTGGATCCGGTCCTGGTTTCAGATGGAGTCCTTGTTAAAGTTCCAGTTCTAGGTACAGATAACGTTCTGTTTTCAGATGGAGTCCTTGCCCCAGGTAAAGTGTCCCAAGTAAAGTGCATTCACATGAATGCACTTTTTTAAGATAAGATACGTTTGGCTTTAATAGCACATGTTCACAGGAAAGCAAGAATGAAACCTCCTCTTTGCCACTCTTTAAATACACGAAATCATATGAGAGATAATAGACTTACGTCTCATGTTCATGTCAAGCTCAGACGCTTTGACCAGGAAAGGGATTTACATTTCAATAGTGAATTCACATTTAATTGATAATTGATAGAAGAAGAGTTAAGAACGATGTCGAAGTGGGACTAACAAATAGCAGTGGATATTTTCACCACAGCCGGAACTCGTTCGGCCCGTATTAAAACGTTGACTTCGAATCTTGTCGACATTAAATATATTCAGCCTCAAAACATTTCTCGGAGTTGGGCATTAGAAAGGACTGGCTATTCGCCGCCCATACGATAATTTATTATTAATTAATTGGAGGAAAGTAAAGTGAACGAAATTAACGTTGCATACTGTTGAGAGTGGGTACTGAATAAGTAGTGTAGTGACAAGATAATAGCAACATTTTTATACTTCAACAACATTATTGGAACAAAAAAGTAGTTCCAAAAAGTTACCTTCACATCCTTTCCAGACTTGCCAATTTACTTTTAGTTTGTCTATCGTTTACAGTTGTATCCAGCACACTGGAATAGAAGGAAAGGAAAAAGCAGATGGTCTAGCAATAAGAAGGGATGAAGGACTGGGGTAGAGTATACGGGCCGGGAACCGGGAACACTCTGAAGGATTGAGAAAAGCCCCAAGCATACTTCAAACTGAAAATAACGCCATAGAAAGTGTGCAAAGTTCGACATTGACAAAAGGTACAGAAGACGAAACGATTTATCATTACGTTGGATAGTCACGCAACCATTAAAATTTAATCAGTTCTAATAGATATGGAAATGCCTAGGAAAGCTCAATGATCTTGACATAATAACATTTTCACCCTATTGTGGGTTTCAAGACAAACTGGAATAGAAGAGAATGAAATAGCAGATGCACCAGCAAACGAGAGGGGCTGAAACACCGAAAATGGAGAAGATCGGACTATTGGAAAGATCTAGACAATGGAAGATACTACTAGAAAACTATGGCCAAGTCAAACCAAGCCAGAGTAAGACTGAACTAACCAGTTTTGACAGGCGGAGAAGAAATACTGTAGATTCTGTGGTAGAACTGAGTTGAAGGAGGGGGGCAATAGAGCTTTCACGTCTCAGAGAATGTTTACCCAAAAAAGATACATGGAGTTGAATCAATTCTGTCAAAAATCTTTTTGGAACAGTTATCAATATAAAGTTTTTTGTGGCAAAATATTTTCCAGGTCTTTCAATCACAACATGAATTTGGTTCCAGCAAATGAATGACGTAACACATCAAAAAACATTATTAATTGTTCTGTTTTGAATCGTCTAAAGACCTTTGTTTTAATCTCGACTCGTCTTTTATCACACTTTGAAGATAAAAAAGTTTCAGTATTGGGGACGTGGAAAAACCAGTTGCTGCACAAAAACGTAGTATTCTTAGTGGTACAATTGCTGTAAAGTTATAAGGGTGGCATTCATTCATTCATATATTTGGATTGTGCTCATCAGCCCAGGCACTTGAACTGAATCTTTATACCATTTCCCATGTTATCTACTTCCATTCCAGAAGCTTCATGTCTTCTATAAAGGCCACTAGTTTGACTGGAGGAATTTTCAGTAGTTCTTCTCCAAAGTGCTTCCGTCTAAGTACTTGTAAGTTAGCGCTGAAGCAGAGTATGTGAGTAGGTGTTTCATCATCGATTTCACATTTTCTGCACATAGGTTCACTAACTTTGCCCATTTTGTACAGATGTTTCCTCAAGGTGCAATGTTCAGTCACCAGGTCGGCAACTGTCTTCAAATGTCTCTTACCCAGCTTCAGGAGCCTGGTTGAGAGTTCCTTGTCTACCTTGTTCAGTAAACTCTTCGTATGAAGGTGCCCTTGTGTCACCCTCCATTTGAATTGGTGTTCCCTATCTAGCCAGTCCTGATTTCCCCTCTTATGCAATCTTTTGTGATTCCATAAAAAGTTTCCGGACCTATGAAGTGTCCTTTAGAGCCTCCTTTGGCTAACTGGTCTGCCATTTCATTACCTACAATCCCCTCATGTGCCGGCACCCATATTAGAGTCACTTTGTTGAGGGATTCTTTGCAGTTTTTCACCAGTCTAGACGTAGTTGTTGGATTACTGATAGCTTTAAGCAGAGCCTGGCTGTCAGTGAATATTTCAATTTTTTGTCCGGTACATCCTCTTCTTGATTGTTCCACAGGTGATCTTTGGCCTTATCACAGTTGTGTATAGCCAGTGGTCACCTCAGGTCGTATTCCCCAGGTTTTGCCCATAACTCTTCTGAATTGCCAGAAAAGCCTAGTCGACCTGGTAGTAATTTTTTCCAGGTGTGCCTTCCAATTCAGTTTGGAATCAAGGGATGAGTGGTTTTGTTAAAAGTAATAATTGCTAATCTTTTGTAATGACAAGGTCAAGAAACAAAATCTAAAGATCAGCTTTTTACTTACAATTGAATGCTTCACTTGCTAGATCGATTTCTTCCACTTTAATTTCATCAAATCTCAATATTAATGCGCTAATACTGTATATGTTCAGAACAAATTTCCCTTATAATAAGACTTATTATGTGTATGGTATGAGCACCAATATTATATTGGAAGAAATAAGTAAAACCGACAAAACGAGAAAATTAAACCAATGGAAAGATCTAGTAGGGCTAAGACAATCAAAGATACTCATGGAACCACAACCAAGTCAGGTCAAAAGGATGCAAATGTCAGAGTAAGACCAAACTAATACTTTTAACAGGTGTCCTCAAAAGATAGCAGCAACTGAATGGACACTTCAAAAAGCTCTAATTAGTGGTGAAGAAAGAATGTAGAATCTGAGAAATGGAAAAAGAAGACTCCATTCCCATACTTGCGGAATGCGAGGCCTCAGTCTCCCAGGAAACTACTAAATAGAGAAGGAAGGCTTGCCTAAACTGAAGCATGCGTATAATCTAAAATTCCGTCTAAGAATTGGATTGAAGGAACTACTAGTCTCTGGAACTTTCATCAGAAACTTAGTAGGAGAATGAGACATAAGGTTTCACTCCAAAACATAAGTACATACAGTTATTGTAAATAGAGAACAGTATAGGCTGTCATCACCGAAAACGTCCGGTGACCGGTTGCTTGGCAACTGATCACATCTTTAAGTCTCAGAGGCGTCCAATTAAAATCGTTTCTTGATGAAACAATATCTTTGTTTCGTTTATTGTTGAGTGATAGACAGTTCCTAGGTGAATGAAGAGCTTTTATATATTATTCTACGTATAATAATTTTGTGATAAGATAGTTATAGTACGACCTTGAGGTGGATATATAAGTTCAAATGGAGAGCGACACTGAAACGAGATACGGTTGGAAACTATCGCATATATTGATGACGTGCCTGTACTGTTCTCTATCTGCGTTAATACTCAATATGTGCAGCAGATATTACAAAATATATCAATTAAGTGTGAGAAAAAGCAGTCGGCGAATTTTGAGACTCGTAAATGGTACACATTTCCTCGGACTAATAATCATCCAGAGACAGACCGAACAGTAGGCTGTGGGGAAATCAAACACGCATTTATTTGCAACGTAATGAGGCAAGTGACACGGTCACGTGGCTCGAAAATAGTGCAGGGGATACGGCGGACCGAAGGGGTAGAAAAAAGAAGAGGGTAGAACGGATCATAGCACTTACGCATTTATGAATATAGAAGTTTACATGAAGTCTAGCCGTTTGATCGAAAGGCGTATCAAAACCGTAACTGTCTGATATTATTTTTATGTGAGCAACAATAGATAATAGTGGTTAGAATGTGAATTTCGGTAGCGCATTCACCAATAAATATTGGTTTGTGAATTCTTTGTATTTTTCTGTTAAGTATGAGCGGAAAATCGGCAACTAGCTTCGTTCCGATACGTGTTTGTCAAGTAACATATGACAGGCGTTGTTCACGGTTCAATTGTTTTATATGCAGTGTTTTGGGAAATGTTGTCTAGTGGACTATAGAAAAATGTCTATGTTTATTTTTAAAGGAAAATACAGAAGGACAGTATATAATAATAAAAATTGGCAGTTCCATCTATAGTCTATTTGAAATTGATTGATAGTACAATGTTTATGGCAAAAGTTGGAAAAGATTTTTGTACAGGTTGGTTTATGGTTTTTGTTAAGTAGACAACACTGCACGCAAATTCATTACCATCTAACAACACAAAAAAATAACTGTTTTCTAAATATTATACCTTCCTGTGCCAATCCGATATTGGGTACCCACAACACGTGAACCAAGCAATTATTTATTGTTGAAGTCACCAACCAGATCACTCGTACATTGGCTCAACTCCGTATGGTTCATCAATTTAAAATGAAGTTTACATTAAACGGCATAACCTACAGTATAGATCCTACTCTAACATGTCCCGTTTGTAATATGGACGAGAAGGAAACTATCTTTCATATTTTGTTTGAGTGTCCGATATATTATACACAGTCATGAAACAAAATACATCCTGTCTGCAAAATTTGGAAACATACTCTACAAAATGTAAACCTATCTGAGGGAAAAACTATATGCTGCTACCTTTGGAATATAGGTACTCAAATTAAGGTCATTTATACTATACTATATTTCTTTTTCCGTAGAAGCAAAAGTTATATAAATATAGGGTGACTTTCTCTTTTTTTTCTATGTGGAATAAAATGATAAAACAAGTCGGTTCTACCAAAATTAAATCGTCACGTCCTGTATCGCCTCAAATACAATAGGGTCGTAAAATTCGGCACAATGGTTAAGGATTCATTGATATGATAATCCGGTGGCCAGTGTCGTGCAGTCAGTTTAAGGGTTTTGCCGAGTAGGGATTATAGTAACGGATTATAGCAGGTATTTTGGCTCAATTGAATGGTCTCCGTAAAATCGGCTCTTAATACTGTGATAATTACTTACTAACAATATGATACATGGCTAACTTTTGCACTATTAAATAAACCCGGCTAATGAAACCTTTTAGGTCTTTACCGAAAAATGTAACGCCATTGGTTTATTATCGCTTTATGGCTATCGACCCTTTCTTGTGTTCCTATGCAATAGGAAATCTAGTATAGATGAATGTATTTATTTTATTTTATTAATTTTTTTTTGTTACCAACTGTCTTGTAAACTTTTGTATATTATCACACACTAACCTTGCTGTAAACATTGTTTTCTATAAGCAATAAACTTATCATTATTATTCATTACTTTGAAGAACCTTCAATATTACCGCAAACAAATGATTGCATTTTTGCATCCTTTGGAACCAATTCTGGAAGTAGTTATTCCACTCGCTTCTTGGTACATTCAAAATAAAGAGTTTGAAGGCGTTGACTGCATCTTATGGGGAATGAAACCTTTGACCACGAAGTTTCATTAATTTTTGGAAAGGTAAAAAATCTTTAGTTTCAACAATTCGATGTTTCCTTGATTTAAAAGCTCAATTGTTTTTCGAGCTGGGTGGAATTGATTGATTGATCGATTGGTTCGGCACCACCATCAGAGGCTTAGAGACCTCGGCCTTCAGCCTTTTTGTGCTCTTGGTTGTACCGTTTATGTGAAGAGACCAGTAGCTCTTATCAGGATCAACAGACTTTTCACTAGGTATTTCTTGGAGAAATCCTTCCTTGGATACTCTAGCCCTAGAAGTCTATATCTCCAATGAGACAGTGCTTCACATTCGAAGATAATGTAAGAGGCTGTTTCATCCTATTCCATGCACAACCGACAGATAGGTTCCTCCCTATATATACCAATTGTATGCATGTGCTTCCTTAAGGGACAGTGACTCTTTCCTTATCTGGCCCCTACTTGACCAGGAGTTTGCTGTGTTCCTATTTTGGCACGTGTCTCCAGTACGTCTGATGTTTAGTTTGAATCCACCGAGATGTACAACCACGTGCAGCAGATTTTGATATTCCAAAGACCAGTGAATGCAGTTTCGGACCCTAGCTTTGCTAGGGTGTCTGCCTTTTCATTGCCTACAATACCCTTGTGCCTCGGGACCCACTTAAGAGTTACTCTATTATGGTTTGCCAGGGTTAAAAGTTTTTGTAGACAGTCCCAGACGAGCTGTGTGGGAACTTGAATTGTCTTGGTGGAGGATCATTCGTGGTTGGTTTTTCAAAACTCAGCAATTACTTCCGGCTAACAAATCTATAAGTACCAATTAGCAGTAACAGTTCTTTTATTTTGAAGATATTTAAAAATCCAAAAAATGTCCAAAGGAATGGGAGTCGTTGAAAAATGAAAAACCGTCGAGAAAACGCAAAAAAACGATATCAAAGGACAAAAAAAATCATATGCATTTTTTCCTCCTCTTTCTCTCCCTCTTCCTCTCCCTTTTTTCTTTCTTCTTTCTCTTTCTCTTCTTTTTCGCTTTCCTTTTCTTCCTTTTCTTTTTCTTCCTCTTCTCATTGCATATATCTGTATATTTGTAAAAAGTGGATCGTAAAGACTTATGGTAAGTAGACCGAGATTATCAAGGATATGCAGAATTATGTGTAGTGTAACAAAAACCAAAAAAATGTATATTGAAAGAGTATAGAGAACTGCAAAAAGTGTTCAGAGAACCAATAGAGTCAAGAAAATTGAAAAAAATTGAAAAAATTGGAAAAATGGAAAAATTTTAAAAATCGAAAAAGTTGTGCATTTGCATAATTCGTAAATATATATTGAAAGAAATGGTGTAGACAACATATTTGTCGAGATATAGAGGTTTTAAGATTGAAAAATCCAAAAAATGTCCAAAGGAATGGGAGTCGTTGAAAACTCCCAAAAAATGAAAAACCGTCGAGAAAACGCAAAAAAAAACGATATCAAAGGACAAAAAAAAATTCAAATTATATGCATCCTCTTCCTCTCCCTCTCTTCCTTCTTCTTCCTCTTTTTCTTCCTTTTCTTCTTCTTTTTGGAAACTTTTCGAGAAATGATAACTTTCTTTGGTTTTGGTTCATCTTGGAACACCCAAATAGCCGACTGACGTTTATTTTCGGGTTCATAAGAGTAAATCCAGGATTCATCACAATGACAATTCTGTATATATTTTTTGAGTTTCCTGCGTTAAACCGATTTAGATTTTTTTGTGGTCTTCGAAATGCCCAATGAAGATCCCATATATGTGACATGTCGATCTTCTTGGATCATCTTACGTACAGTATCGACGTTTTCCTGGATGACTGCCGTCCATACCAATGAGAAATTGGCGACTGACGTGGTGCTTCATTGTCGAAAACAAAAACCTACTCGGCAAGGCATACTTGTTGAGATAGAAAATTGTAAAAAATTATTGCACGAAAATTTTCTCGGCTTAATTCCATATTTCGATTGACTCATCAACTTTAAAAATTCAGTTTCAAACGAAGCGGTCTGAAATATATACGAAAAGTTGAAAAAGAGCCAATTTAAAACAACGATTAAATAACAATGGAAGGCTGGTATCAAAGGAAAAACAAAATGATTTAATAGAGACCTTTTAAATGAGGCATTTGAAAAAAATCAAGGGGTATCTCCAGTATGGAGGGGGTGAATCTGACTTTTATGACATTAGCGCTAAAAAGTGTCCCCCTCAACTTAAAAGTTGACGTGTTTCGGCATTTCTGTCTAATATGTCGCATTTTTGAAATATTAAGGGTGGGTCCTTTTCAAATCAACACAGTGTAACTTAAAAACAAATTTCAATTAATTTTATAGACAATCCTCTTGAAATAAAGTGAAAAATTTTAGAAGCAGAATCTCTTAAATAACTTTTCTGTAATATAACCCCTATATTTTGCAGAGTCTTTTACTGTTGATTAGATAATAAACCGTCAAAGTAGCAATTAAAGATATCATCGTTCTAATGATGGTAATTAAAATGGCGGCAATGGAATCCCCTAGATCGGTTCTGAGCCGTTTATACAGAACAATGAAATGAGCACTTTATATTATGAAATAGTTACGTAGTAGAGGGTTCGAGAAGTATTAGTATTTTAGTATTGTCAATTTGGTGTTTTCAAATAAAGGAAGAGTCTGCAATAAAATTTAATGGAAATCTTGGGATTTATTATCTCAATTTAAGTAGAAAAAATTAATGTTGATTTTATACAGAGCTACAAAATTCCTATAAAACCAACAAATTAAGGGATTTGTGTATATTAAATGCGACAAATATGGAGGGTTTTTGATGAAGACGCAGCTGCGAGTTAAAATAAGTGTGGCAAATACAATCAAATTCAATTCAAAAAAAAATATATTACTTAACCCTTAACTACTGAAGTGGAGTCTATCAGACTCTGACGGACTTTGCATCGTTTCCCCCACTTATTATTTTAATCGGATATTCATGCGGCCCTCAGTACCTTCCTATTTAGTGTTTTTGTGACAGTTAACCAAAGTTGAGTGATTTTCAGTGATTGTACATAGTTGTTCATACACAATTAGCATCGAAAGAGTCTCTCAGACTCCACATCAGTAAGTACGTTAGAAAATATTTTTTTTGTTAATACTTATAAAATGTGCTTTTTAGGAATAAAATAATGGATTCCAAACCAAGTACTTCAAAAAAGACGTCAGCGTGTTGGATAATGAGTTCGAAAATATTGTTCATGAGTGGAAACGAAAACAATCCCGATGAATGCATTTTTAGTGATCACGACACAAACTCCAAAGCATCTGATAGTGAGAATGGAGAAAGCGAATCCATTGACTCGATACTGCTTCTCCGTAGGTATCGCATCATAGGCGTTCCACTACAGTACTACACTACATACTTCAAGTTTATTTCAACAAGTTCAAGTATGTATAGGAAGATTTATGAAAGTGCCAAAACAATAGAAAATTTAAATGTTTAATAAATACAGTTTTCTTTTATGTTTCCTGCTCAAGATGTCCAGCACTTCATTAGCGTCCTGTCTTGATGGATATGTATTAAAGCCAATCCATTCAAACGCTATTCTGTCATCCTGCTGCGAAGATATGACTTTAATCGTGGTAAGGTGAAGAAAGATCGCTCGGCAGTACTAGTAGTCACTGGAAACGTGCACAGCAATTGACAAAGAGTTCTAATATTTGTCAGCACCGTTGCTCTTTTGTAGGCATCTGCTGGAGATACTGGGATATTTTCTCTCATCTGGTGCCAAATTTTTAGCTCTCCCTTCAAAGCTGACAAACAAAGAAGGTCTTCTTTATATACTTCAGCGCCTTGCAAAACATCCTCTACATCTTGGTCGCTGAAGTTATGGGACAACAACTTTTGCGACTGTCCGATTCTTTGCATAAGAGCGCTAAGGAAACCTGGATCACTTCACTTAACATATAAACTAGAAAAGGAATATACACTGTGTTCATTTGAAAAGGACCCACCCTTAATATTTCAAAAATGGAACATATTAGAAGGAAATACCGAAACACGTCAACTTTTAACTTGAGGGGGACACTCATAAACGTCAGATTTTCTCCCTGCCTACTGGTGATACCCCTTAATCTTTTTCAAATGGCGTAAGGTATCATGTCATACCTTATTTAAAAGGTCTAGTAAATCTCTATTCAATCATTTTGTTTTGCCTTTGATACCATTGTTATTTAATCGTTGTTTAAAATTGGCTCATTTTCAACTTTTATTGCCTGAATGTTAACGGTGGTCACTTTGACACACATGATTTAATAGCAGTTTTTCCTTGTTTACAGTTGTCTTTTTACTATTTGTAAATTTTTTATTCTTTAAAGAGTCTTTCTATCATAACACAATACGGGGGCATACGAAAAATTGAAAGAGAGCCAATTTTAAACAACGATTAAATATCTGGTATCAAAGGCAAAACAAGATGATTGAATGGAGATCTACCAGACCTTTTAAATGAGGTGTGACTTGATATCGAATGCCATTTGAAAAAATGTAAGGGGTATCTCCAGTAGGGAGGGGGTGAATCTGACGTTTATGACATTAGCACTAAAAAGTGTCCCCCTCAACTAAAATTCGGCATTTCTTTCTAATATGTCGCATTTCTGAAATATTAAGGGTGGATCCTTTTCAAATCAACATAGTGTATACTGAAAGTAGGTAATATTCTTCAACTGTGACTTGAATTGAATGCTTTTCCACAAACTGCAATTTTTATGAAAAATTAATACTCATCATCAGTATGGATCCGAAATATGTATGTTTATTCGTTAATACAAGTAAGAATCTGATTTCAGAAGTTTAAGCACTTTTAGTATGATTTTTTATTTGTTAAAACTTAAAAAATTTCCCTCGTTATTAATTTAGTTTTTGTACATTACCTCTGTTCTGTTTGAGTTTATATTAAGACTGAAATAGGTTTTTCCTCACCTGAAAAAATTGCGATTAATATATAAACAACCTGTAAATAAAATTGCTAAATTTCAATTTAAATTAGAAATTTTGAAAAATCGATTAGCACTCCAAAGGCGATAAGAAATAGTGAAGAACGAGACTGGTCTGCAGGACCAAGACCAGTTCCAGGTCTGCAGGATCAAGACCGAGCAGTGCAAGACCACGACCTAGTATTGCAAGAATTCTTGCTTTTTTTCACAAATTTTATTTGTATACATATTGCCCTTAATTCTGGGGTCATATTATGGAAAAGCCGAGGGAGAAACTTTATATAAAAATTTGTAAAAAATAATTTTGTTTGTGAGTTAAATGAAGGGAAAGTTGAACCCCATTCACTATTTGCGAAGCCACATTGTATGTAAATAATGAATAAGAATGTACTTTTAAAAAAGGGCAGTCGATTTTTAAGAGTAATTATATCCATTATAAATTATGCAAATGTCAAAAAATTTCTTAAGCGTTATTGTTTAAAGATCTAGAGAGAGTAGTAAAATCCAAATGGACTGACTGGCTGCACACGTGCTAATACAGATAACTTCAAACTAGGTAAACTGTACCGGGTGGGCGAATAAGAACGGCAGAACAGCATTAGGAAAAATGTTTTATAACAAAAATGGTCTCGAGAAAAACCTGGAAGTTATTTACAGACTTGTAGATCTACCGCTAGATAGGAATACATAGGAACGAGGTGCTAGAGGAAGATTGGGAGAAGGGGAATATAGGGAAATTGTTCACAGGGGGAGAAGGGAGAGTGGGGGACAGGATTCGGGAAGACCAGGATACTAGGGGGGCAGGTAAAATGAGGTGGATGAGGCCGGTAGAGGAGGGGGGAGAAACATTAAAGTAAGGAAAGCCTCAGGGATAGATAGCCTGAGAGGTGATATGATGAATAGGCTGTTGGATGACAATGGTGAGTACTTCTGGGAACTATTCAAAAGGGTGTTGAGGGAAGAAGAGTTCCCGGAATGATGGAAGGTGTCCAGGGAGATACTGATAAAGAAGGCGGGTAGAAAGGGGAAGCGAACGGGGGACTACAGGCCCATCAGCCTGCTGAGTGGTAAGGGTAAATTGATGGAGAGGATTGAGGAGGAAGTTGGTAGGAGAGGGGTTTAGGGTAAACCAGCACGGGTTTGCGAAGGGGAAATCATGCTTCTCGGCGATGGGCAGGGTGGAAAGGGCTAGGAAGGCAACTGGAGGAACAAGAAAATGGCCCTACTCGTGTTCTTCCATGTCGGGATCGCGTTCAACAATATCGGCAAACGGGCGGTGTTGAGTGCGTTGCTGAGGCTTGGGATTAGGGGAGGGGTTGGTAACCTGGTCGACGACTACCTGAAGGGGCGTGTTATAGTAGACTCTAGAGGAAGGAGGTATGAGATTGGGGAGATGAGTTTAGGCTGGAGGAACGAGGAAGTGCTGAAGAAGTTGGAGACGAAACTAGGGGAGGCGGTGTATTGGGAGAACATGGAATGGACTGAGGTAAGTGGCGTAGTGGAGAGCATGATTAGGGGAAGAGAAGGACTCGATATGGCATGAGAGGTAGGAGTTGGGAGGAGATGGTGTGAGCAGAGAGTGTGCGAGGGACCGCTGGAAGTATGCTAGGGTAGTGATTCGGAGGGGGGGTAACATACGAACATGAGTGTCCCATCTCGACCCGAAAAAAAAGGTCTACCGATAGATGAAGTAATTGAATTGAAAAAATTTGAAAGGCCAAATTCTGCAAAAGCTACCCAATTAAATAGCATGAAAAAATCAGTCATCGTATTTTTGTCGAAAAACCCCTAATAATTAAGTTTCTCATACTATGGGGATGGCACTGTTTAATCGAAGATTAAACTTTTATTTTTCTTTCTAATATTTTAACTTTCCAAAGCTTATTTACAGCATATACATAATACATCCATGTTAATGTGATATAAAACAGAAATTTTTTCCAAATTCTTTTAGAAATATTTTTATGTCCTATCTTGAGTTGATACTGGTATGTTACTATGTCAAATTTCACCCGGAACATATTTTAAACTTATAGTTTCTGACATACTTGACATGTTTAGTTCAGTAATTTTAATATTTAGAAGTTATACATATTGTACTGTCAGATGCATAACACGTTTCCTGGAAATCATTTAAAAGAAAAGAAAAACCGGAACATTTTCGGTATAAAGTTTCTCGAGATTGTAACGCTTGTCTTCTTTCGCATGATACCTACTCAGTTCAAAACTTTCGTACGTAAACTTCTTTAAATTTCTTTGCATGAAATAAAACGGAAACTTTAAACTAAAAACTATACTTTTGTTGAAAGCTATTTTAAAAGTTAATAGGATATGAAAACTTGCATAGAGCAACCTCAAATTGGGAATATTATAATACCTCGGAATAAACTAGAACGAAACGTTTGCCCAGTAAGACATTGATGTTTAAAAAAGGTGCTTTATAAGGTCAAATTCGTTTGCTTGGAGTGAATATCACGTAATGGAGAAAATGTTTTTCAACGATGAGACTCAATAAACAAACGCAAGACCGGAAAAAAAGACCGAGAATGCAAGACCAAAAAAAAAAACAAAACTAAACTAAAAATTGTAGCTTCCAATGGGATATTATGATAATATTTGTCATAACTACAATATATACCTACAATGAAGGAAAAAATGGGCGGAGCTCCCGATATATCGCTTAATTATGATTTTTTTGATTAATTAGTTATTTGTTTGATCAATTACAGTTTATACCTATCAAAATCCTTGAAAAATTTTCAAAGCGTCATAATCAATCGGACAACACCATTATAAATGAAATGTGGAAAGTCCCCATCAATTAGACATTTACAGAAAAATGTATTCAAGGTCAAAGTTCGCAAATATGGGATTTAGGCGTCTTTCAGCCAAACGCCAAGTTTTATCATTAAAATAGATCAAACTAATATTGTATATCATGCAATTATATATAAAAATTGTCTTCACACTTTTTCTCCAAAAAGCAACCCTTTCTGAGTTATGACGATTCAAAAAGTAAGATAAGTATGGTGTACCTATGTGAAGAGACTAGTTGTCCTTCAGGCTCAACAGTCTTTCCACTAAACGTGCAGCGGTGAGTTTGCTAGTTATCGTATCCATCATTTACAGAAAGGCAAGTCTCTGAAGTTTTGATAGTTTCAGTTCAGCTTTTTTAGAACCTGTTTTTGAGCAACAGACTAAAGCACCATAAATAACCATGGGTCTCACAAAAGTTGTGTACAGCCAGAGTACGATCCGTGGATTTAGTCCCCATGTATTTCCTATTGACCGTTTTGTAGCCATTAGGACCATTTGTTAGTTTTGCAACCAGAACAACGATATAACCAAGAGCACCTAAAGAACATAAAGGCTGAAGTGCCCAGGAATGGAAGTATCTGACTGGTGGTACCGTACAGATTAATCAATCGATGTCAGACTATGAGTTCATTGTAGCGTAATGTTTTCAATTTTGATTCATGGTGAATGAAGGTCAAACCGTTACGTACCAACCTATAACCACTGAATATTTTTGAAACAATTTTTGACTTATTTGGATTAGTTTTTTTCCTTACACCGCCTGACAAAATATCCAATAACATAGCAGTCGAATGGTTTTTTTATATGTATAGCACCAAGTCGAGCACCTTTGTCTCCTGCCCCAGTTTGTACAAGTTCTTAGTTGGGTGTTTACTTTAAGGTTCTGTGTCGTCTTGTGGTTGGTCAAATAGTTACTATCTTTAGCGATAAAGCCTCTCGCATGTACACCGCTCTGTTGTATATCTGCTCAGGTGTTGCTTTACATGTGCATGAGTAGTCATGGAACCTGTTATAATCCTCAACTGATTCCTGCTCAGTATTAGCAGTTCAGCAGTACGTTTCAGGTAATGTGGATATTATATTATATATATATATATATATATATATATATATATATATATATATATATATATATATATATATATATATATATATATATATATATATATATATATATATATATATATATATATATATATATATATATATATATATATATATATATATATATATATATATATATATATATATGTATATATATATATATATATATAGGTATTATAAAGACAAAAAGACTAAAAAGATTAAAAAGACTAAAAAGACTAAAAAGATTAAAAAGATTAAAAAGACTAAAAAGACTAAAAAGACTAAAAAGACTAAAAAGACTAAAAAGACTAAAAAGACTAAAAAGACTAAAAAGACTAAAAAGACTAAAAAGACTAAAAAGACTAAAAAGACTAAAAAGACTAAAAAGACTAAAAAGACTAAAAAGACTAAAAAGACTAAAAAGACTAAAAAGACTAAAAAGACTAAAAAGACTAAAAAGACTAAAAAGACTAAAAAGACTAAAAAGACTAAAAAGACTAAAAAGACTAAAAAGACTAAAAAGACTAAAAAGACTAAAAAGACTAAAAAGACTAAAAAGACTAAAAAGACTAAAAAGACTAAAAAGACTAAAAAGACTAAAAAGACTAAAAAGACTAAAAAGACTAAAAAGACTAAAAAGACTAAAAAGACTAAAAAGACTAAAAAGACTAAAAAGACTAAAAAGACTAAAAATACTAAAAAGATTAAAAAGAAAAAAAGACTAAAAAGACGAAAAGATAAGATAAAGATCTACCGATTGAAGCCACCTAAAGGCTGATATTTTAAAATTAGCCGCAATTGTACAGCGTGTTCCAAAACGACAGGCGCCAACTATGTTGTTATTTGCCACACTTAAAAGACAACCCTCATATAAGTTTGTAATATGTTATACAGTGTATCTAAAAAGTTCTGACCACTTGAACCTGAAAATCTTAATAAGCATAACGCCCCGTGATACGTCTGTGATGGTCGTCTAGTATTATAATTGACTAGATCTACTTCCATATCTTGAAAACCGAAAGTTTTTCCATGCACTTGTGCTAAGTAATTTTTATGTTACTCTCTGTACCAGTTCTTCATAGATCCTTGTACTACGGTTTTAGGTATGCCAAAAATTTATACAGGGTCAGGTTTTGTTTTCTCACCGTGCAAATTCGTCAGTTTTTACATTCCCTTTGATACCTTGGTACTTTGGTCAGTTTGACGTTATTTCGTTCTACTAACGTCCTTACCAGTCCAGACGTCTCTTTATGGTACGAGAATGCTGACTGTCTAAGATGATATGGATCTACTCATCCTCGATAGCTCTCCTGTTGTTTTCTCTCGGGCATTGCAAGATTGAATTGAATTTTTATAACTTATGACACCTTTGCCACAATCCCTTACTTCTATTTGTTTGTTTAAAAAAACTATCTGAATGAAAAATTTTGGTTTAAATGTTTTAGGGACACTTTTTAAACCCCATTCAATACTATGAACTGAAAAAATGCTCCGTTTCTCTTGTGTACTATAAATTATAATCTCAATTAATGTATTCATCATAAAATTGTCTAAAAAAAAATACAAGAGAATATCGTTGTTGCATTAACCACCAAAGTACATGACGAATACAAAATCTGATATTTTGTATAAACCAAAACTTTTTATTATTCGAATCGAAAGGCGAAGAGAGGCAAGAAAGTATATTCTAGTTTGTATATCCGTATAAAACAAGTTCCCGTAACTAACAACACTTGTGTATTTCATCATTTGCTCTCTCTCTACGGCTCAACGATTTTCTCCGCAAACATTAAATGGGAAAAGAGGAAAATTGAAACATATTTCCTCGTTTTTCAGCAGCTCCAGTAAACGACAAAAAGCAAAGTAACGTAACAACATTTTTGGAGCCGTATTATCAGCGTTATTCTCGTTTCACTTTACATGTTTATTTCTTTAATAAAGTTGGAAATTATCCGTTCGGAATGGTCGCTTACATTTTATGTTTCCTTGATTCGCTTAAAACCCTTAAATAGGACATTAGTTTCAAACCAAACGAGTACTTAGTAAGGGCATAAAAGAAAATAATAATAATACGTTTATATTATGTATTAAAAATTACTGGAACATATAAACATAAGTAAATAAGTTTTATGTCTATTAGCGAATTAATACCCTTGTAAAATATTTACCGAGTGGGTCGGTTATATTTCTAGAAGTTTTTACTACTTTTGACCAGTGATGAATGTTGGGTTTAGAGACAATGGTCTATTAGGGCATCAATTCTTGACGGCGAAAGAATAGAACATTCCCCGGGGATCATTCCTCTATTCTACTCTACTGCTGTTCTCTTAAGATCATAATTACGTATTCTGGAGCATCAAGGAAGGAGCATCAAACAGGGAACAAAGCCAAGGCGATTCCAAATTTCTTGACCAATCATAAAGCCGACTTTTTTATTTATATTTGAATCTGTCATGACTTTTTATAAGTAGTGAAGTAAGTTTCATTTACCGATGTAAAACACAGGGTGATCCACTTAAAAAAAATTGTGAAAATAATATATTCGAGTTTGGACTCTCCCTGTATACGGTTTTTAAGATATGGACGCAGATCTAGTCAATTATAATACTAGACGACCATCACAGACGTATCACAGGGCGTTGTGCTTATTGAGATTTTCAGGTTCAAGTGGTCAGAACTTTTTAAATACACTGTATAACATTTTACAAACTTATATGAGGGTTGTCTTTTAAGTGTGGCAAATAACAACATAGTTGGCGCCTGTCGTTTTGGAACACGCTGTACAATTGCGGCTAATTTTAAAATATCAGCCTTTAGGTGGCTACAATCGGTAGATCTTTATCTTACCTTTTTGTCTTTGAGTCTTTGTGTCTTTGTGTCTGTGTGTCTGTGTGTCTGTGTGTCTGTGTGTCTGTGTGTCTGTGTGTCTGTGTGTCTGTGTGTCTGTGTGTCTGTGTGTCTGTGTGTCTGTGTGTCTGTGTGTCTGTGTGTCTGTGTGTCTGTGTGTATGTGTGTCTGTGTGTCTGTGTGTCTGTGTGTCCTTTTGTCCTTTTGTCTTTTTGTCTTTTTGTCTTTTTGTCCTTTTGTCCTTTTGTCCTTTTGTCTTTGTGTCTGTGTGTCTGTGTGTCTGTGTGTCTTTGTGTCTTTGTGTCTTTGTGTCTTTGTGTCTTTGTGTCTTTGTGTCTTTGTGTCTTTGTGTCTTTGTGTCTTTGTGTCTTTGTGTCTTTGTGTCTTTGTGTCTTTGTGTCTTTGTGTCTTTGTGTCTTTGTGTCTTTGTGTCTTTGTGTCTTTGTGTCTTTGTGTCTTTGTGTCTTTGTGTCTTTGTGTCTTTGTGTCTTTGTGTCTTTGTGTCTTTGTGTCTTTGTGTCTTTGTGTCTTTGTGTCTTTGTGTCTTTGTGTCTTTGTGTCTTTGTGTCTTTGTGTCTTTGTGTCTTTGTGTCTTTGTGTCTTTGTGTCTTTGTGTCTTTGTGTCTTTGTGTCTTTGTGTCTTTGTGTCTTTGTGTCTTTGTGTCTTTGTGTCTTTGTGTCTTTGTGTCTTTGTGTCTTTGTGTCTTTGTGTCTTTGTGTCTTTGTGTCTTTGTGTCTTTGTGTCTTTGTGTCTTTGTGTCTTTGTGTCTTTGTGTCTTTGTGTCTTTGTGTCTTTGTGTCTTTGTGTCTTTGTGTCTTTGTGTCTTTGTGTCTTTGTGTCTTTGTGTCTTTGTGTCTTTGTGTCTTTGTGTCTTTGTGTCTTTGTGTCTTTGTGTCTTTGTGTCTTTGTGTCTTTGTGTCTTTGTGTCTTTGTGTCTTTGTGTCTTTGTGTCTTTGTGTCTTTGTGTCTTTATGTCTTTTTGTCTTTATGTCTTTATGTCTTTATGTCTTTATGTCTTTATGTCTTTATGTCTTTATGTCTTTATGTCTTTATGTCTTTATGTCTTTATGTCTTTATGTCTTTATGTCTTTATGTCTTTATGTCTTTATGTCTTTATGTCTTTATGTCTTTATGTCTTTATGTCTTTATGTCTTTATGTCTTTATGTCTTTATGTCTTTATGTCTTTATGTCTTTATGTCTTTATGTCTTTATGTCTTTATGTCTTTATGTCTTTATGTCTTTATGTCTTTATGTCTTTATGTCTTTATGTCTTTATGTCTTTATGTCTTTATGTCTTTATGTCTTTATGTCTTTATGTCTTTATGTCTTTATGTCTTTATGTCTTTATGTCTTTATGTCTTTATGTCTTTATGTCTTTATGTCTTTATGTCTTTATGTCTTTATGTCTTTATGTCTTTATGTCTTTATGTCTTTATGTCTTTATGTCTTTATGTCTTTATGTCTTTATGTCTTTATGTCTTTATGTCTTTATGTCTTTATGTCTTTATGTCTTTATGTCTTTATGTCTTTATGTCTTTATGTCTTTATGTCTTTATGTCTTTATGTCTTTATGTCTTTATGTCTTTATGTCTTTATGTCTTTATGTCTTTATGTCTTTATGTCTTTATGTCTTTATGTCTTTCTTTATGTCTTTATGTCATTTTTATTTTACTAATCAATCACCCTTTTTATTCGAGATATACAACAACTTTGTCAAAAATTGTTACCTAATTAGTTAACTAACAACATTTTATAGTGACTGTATTAATATTTTTTCAATAACTATTCTTCTCAGAGCTTTAGGTATGTTTGTGTATTAAAAGTTATATTTTTCAAAAAAATTAAGATGTCTAATACGGTCACGATAAAATGTTGAGAGTTAACAGTCAGGTAACAATTTCTCACAAAGTTGTTGGATAGGTGCTCCCATGGGTACTGAATAAATTAACCGACTTGGTTTTACAATAGGTCTCACCACTTTTTCATGTATATAATTGGTATAAATCTGCCAAAACTATATACTATAAATAAGTATTTTTCAAGCAATAAGTAGTTGCAATAGATTTAAATATAGAAAGAACCACTCTGTCCAACATAAGCTTCGCCAAGCATTTCCGAGTGAATCATTTTAGATATGATAAACGTCCCTAATATCTTCGCAGAACATACCAATCCACGTCCAATCGCATTATTCAAACAACATAATCCAACCGAAATAACGTGAAAACACTCTTCGAATTTCAGGCGGTATGTTCGACCAACTTAGGGCCATCCGTATCTTACCAAATATTATTCCTTGCATCATATTATTGACGACTGCATCACAGGGAAGTATCGGCAATTATGTATATAAACAAAATTTTATAACTTGTTTCATTTGATACAAAAAAAAAAACATGTTTTTATCAAAGCTGTTGTTTCGAGTTGCATCTTTAGAATTGACAGATTGCAACTCGGACTCCAGCAGAAAAAGAAAAAAATAATGATTATCGGTGAACAATTAGCAACTAACAAATATCTATTCTCTTCCACCCAGCAGTGGCAACTCACCAATGGAAAGTTCACAGGCTTAAGAAAGAGGGCAAAGATAGTCTTGGGGATAGGAATACACAATCTATCCTAACAAATAATGAAGAATAACTGGTACACCTTCCACTACCGGTCCACTACATGCCTTCAAAAGAGGAAAGGGAAGAAACCCGGAAACAGCTTCTATTTCCTCGAAGGCCAGTGACGACTCGGGAGGTGTAGAGCTCTGTACATCTCCAAACTCCTTGAAGATGAGTCGCCGCTGTCTGAAGAGGGAATTGAATTTGGATCGGAGGTTTGCTAAAGGAGCTACGGAGGTGATCGCAAGAGCGTTCACTAAAGAAAAATGAAGATTGTGTTTGATCCAAGAACCTTGGATCAATAATAACCAGGTGAAAGGTTTAGAATGTAAACCTGCTAAAACAGTATATTACACAGCAGGTGATATACCTAGGAACAATATTGAACCTTTTTGTCTTCCAGAATACATGACTCGGGATCTCGCTTCAGCTCGGGCAAACTTCGAATGCGAGACGGAGAGCAAGAAGATAGTGATAGACTCATGCTATTTTGCGGGAGATGAGCTTTGGTGCAAAGGCTGGTAGAATACCGCAAGGAAAAGAGACCATCTCTACTTCTAGCAAGTGATGCAAATGCACACAACACTTTTGAGGCAGCAGCCATATCTTTAATAAAAACCTTAATATACACAATATAGAGAATACATCCCCATTTGTAACGAGGGTAAGGCAACAAATTAGAACAAGTCAAATCAGAGTTTAGTCTCGGAAGGGAATCAAGGAAAACAGACGGTGACAACTGTAACACCGATCTGAAAGAACACCTAGCATATATCCAGAGAAGAGGAAGAGCTAGACACCATCTTGATCTGGAGCTTGTAGACTTGAACTGGGCAATAATCGATGCCTTTGAATCGAACTGTCCTTTTCAAGAACAGCGAACCAGTAGGGATCAGCAAACATGTCAGAATTAATATCTGAAACCCGGGACCTCTCTAATAGACCTAATCTCACCGGAAACTGGATGTATTTTAAAATCAATTCAACGAAACGTAATTTTAGCATTAATAATCTGATTGCAGCTCAAGAGCTTTAGATCGACGGTCTTAATATTTACCAGTATCTTAATGTGCTCATGATGTAACAGTCTCGCTAATTTGGCTTCCTTATCACATTGGAATATCTAATATTGAAACAGCTGATCTTTTCGCAAAAAAGCTACCTCCAGCAACATTCCAATTTGGAACTCCACCAAGACCCAACTGTATAAGATTCAACCCACTTTTGGTAGCCCATCATATTCTAACCAACCAAGAAGATAGGGCTGTCAACTAATACCCCTACACAAAAGAAACAATTGGAAGCAAAATATGCAAGACGTACTCAGATCAGATGAATCGTATCATCAAGTTTCTGAAGGAAGCCAACCTATTTAATAAAATATAATTATTTGTATAGTTGCAGTAGGCATAGTTGACGAGGCACATAAAATTTGAATTAAAAAAATCCACAAATTTATGTTCAGTAATTTAAACAATGCAAAATAAGCAATCGACACTTAAGCGTAATTAATCGAAAATTATGACTACAATTTGCATGATTAATAAAAATGTATGTCAGCATTTTTCGGTCATCGACCGGTGGGTTCATGTTTGTACTTGATATTTTCATTGGCGAAATTTGACTCTACAGTTAAAAGTTTTTTTACGCTGCCGTAAAAATATTATTATCCTTACTGATACTGATACTGCAGATTACGAAATGCTTTGTCAGCTGTTTTAGAATTGTAAGAAGAATTATAGAAGTAAAAGCATTTATTTTATCTACCAGCAACCAATAAAATTTCTGGAAAACCATGGTTACCAGGATGGGAATTAATATAAATTTGCAATTTTTATTAATTATATCAGTATTTTATTAAACTTTTTCTACATTTATACAAAAAAGAAAACTTTTATGAACTCTATTTAGTGGAAAAAACTAGTTCTTTTTCGCACTAGTGCAAAAAAGACTTTATTGCACTCATCTGTCATTTTACTTAGCGTTTAGTCATCATGACAAACATAAACATTCAAATCGACGCCATTTTTATTCCATTTAGAGCAACCTAAATAACACATTTTTTGGTTTTTGCATGCTTATTGCATAAAAAACTATGATTGCATTTTCATGTCAGTAATGACAGAAGGGTACCTACTTGATTCATGCAAAATAATTGACATGTAAAAAATAATAGTGGGCCGGATTTTAGAAATAAGGACTATTATTGTTGGTCGATTTCATATCCATTATAGAGTGGATCTGAAACTTATTTCCAGTCATATGACGTAATTGCATACATTTACATTTCGTAAACTGGGAAGAGAACAGATATACAGGTGGAAGTAAAAAAATTATATACCTTGCTACTACAATAGCCAACTAAAAATAACGAGTTTACATTTAATTGCCGAGTGACGACGAATTGTACGACAGACTACGCGACTAAATTCCGATGACGTAATGGTTGAGTGCGCGGACAGAACAGACGTTTACTTCGCACCGACTTCAACTTTTTTTGCCAGTTAAGCAAATATTTTTTGTTTCAAAATACTTGAAATTATATCAACAAAATCTTTTAATATCGAATGAGATAACCGCAATTTACGCTTATCCGGTCCTGATATCAAACGCAGTCTGCATGTACGGTAACACTCGAATGAATCATAGCCAACTTAATACGACAAGGGGTACGTAGGAGTCCTACTCTCGCACACACACTCGATGATTTATTCGAAATGATAAATTTCGCTTTTATTATTTGTACATCAACAATTGCATTAAGGAATGTTTGTTTTGACAGTTGAGAATTATGGAAATTTTTTCTGGAAGGAGGAAAAACGACAGTAGTGTGAGTTATGGGAGTTACTAAAAGTTTTCTGGATTTATATAAATTGAAAAATTTTCCGTATAGGACAGTCGAACTATGAAGCTAGAAGTTGTTTTTAAGGAAATCCCAAATCTTCATTTTTTCTTCAAATTTTTATTGTAGTGCACCGGGTTGGATATTGTGAATAATAGATGTGATTTAGAATTGAGTAGTTAAACGTCAGATATAAAAATAGGATGTCAGTCTGATTTTTGAGTTGTCACACTTGAGAAATAAAATTGCTCTACGAGTTTCCTTTTTTTTATTGAATCTTTCGAAACCCACAATTGGTGACCCCGAATAAAAAAGTGTTTTTTTCGAAAGTGTTCAAGTGCTAAATCAAAATGCCGGACAGTCCAACCCCAATGCTGGAGCGCATTTCCGTACATATTCCTCCTTTCAGGGCTACCGACCCAGAAATGTGATTCGCGCAAATTGAAAGCCAGTTTACTATCGCTGGCATCACGAAAGACGAAACACGTTTCAGTTACGTCGCCGGAAATTTAGAGTCCAAGTACGCAATGGAAGTTCGTGATATAATTACACAACCACCAGCAACAGGAAAGTATCAAAAACTGAAAGAATAAAAAGACTCAGTGCATCCCAAGAGCAGAAAACACGACGTCTATTAGAACACGAAGAGGTAGGTGACAGAAAACCCTCACAGTTTGCAGGTTATTTTAGCAACGCAGGGAAATGCTAACCTTTCTACCACTGCTGAACTCGCAAATCAAATAGCAGAAACAATATCTAGACCGCATGTATCCGAAGCAACCACATCCTCAAACCGAATCGAAGCCGTTTTTGAACAAATGTGTTCACAAATCTCCGCACTGACAAAAAAAAAACGAACAGTATGCAGATACCCGACGTCGACGTAGTCGTTCGTTTTCTCGTAACAGAAGAAAAGAAACACGAGACGGTTTGTGTTGGTACCATGCCCGATTCGGACAAAACGCAAAAAGATGTGATAAACCTTGTAGTTTCAAATCGGAAAACGGTCAGGGCAGTCGTTAATGGCGGCTAACGATACTAGCCCGGGAGCACTCCGCCTTTTTGTCACCGATTTCGAATCAAAAGCAACTTTTCTCATCGATACAGGAGCAGATCTCGGTGTGTATCCACGGTCACGTATCCGAGGATCATGCATTACCTAAATCTTCCTACGAACTTTTCGCAGCAAACAATACAGTGATTACAACCTTCGGTTTTATAACATTAACCCTTGATTTTGGATTACGTCGCCATTTCACTTGGTGTTTTGTTATTGCTGATGTATCTAAACCAATAATCGGTGTAGATTTTTTGGAACATTTTAATCTTCTAGTGGATATTCGCAGCCGACCTCTAGTAGATAATACAACTTCACTCTCCGCTAGTGCGAAGACAGTGACGAGTTCAGTTCCGGAAATTAAAGCAGTAGTAGGAGCATCAAAGTACCATGAACTACTCTCCCTTTTCCCAGAAATCACTCGCCCTGATGGTAGCACTGTAGAAACAAAACACTCTACGCTTCATCACATCAAAACAACTCCTGGTCAGCCAATTTCAAGTAGACCAAGACGACTTGCTCCTGATAAACTCAAAATTGTCAAACATGAGTTTAAAATCATGATACAGTTGGGACTAGCACGACCATCATCAAGCAGCTGGGCATCACCTTTACATATGGTGCCCAAGAAAAACCTGGAGTGGCGACCTTGTGGTGATTATCGCTCTTTAAATGCTAGGACAATACCCGAACAGTACCCAATTCCGCACATAGAGGACTTTGCCCAATCATTGAGCGGTAAGTGCATTTTCTCTACGATTGATTTGGTACCGAGCATATAACCAGATCCCAGCCGCACCTGAAGACATACCCAAGACAGCAATAACTACTCCTTTCGGTCTTTACGAATTTCCTTTCACGACTTTCGGGCTCCGGAACGCTGGTCAGACTTTTCAGCGCTTTATGGATGAAGTAATTCGTGATCTTGATTTTTGTTATGTGTACATAGTCAATATCTTAGTCGCATCAGCATCGCCAGACGAACATTCAATCCATTTAAGGTTACTTTTCAAGCGACTCAAAGAATACGGTGTTCTTATCAACAATGCAAAGTGCAAATTCGGTGTACCTCAAGTTAATTTTCTCGGTTATCAAGTTTCTAGTGACGGTTCGCGTCCTCTTCAAGAAAAAGTTGATGCAGTCAACAACTTTTCAAAACCAGAAACGGCCAAGCAGCTACGACGATTTCTTGGAATGCTAAATTTTTACAGACGTTTCATCCCTGAAGCAGCCAATCTGCAAGTTCCATTAAATGAACTTCTGCATGGAAAGATTAAAGGTAATGCTAAACTAACCTGGAACGAGACTGCAATAAACTCATTCCAAGCATGCAAATACGGTCTTGCACAAGCAGCCCTTTTGGCCCATCCAAATCCAGCAGCGAAATTAGCTATTGTGAGCATCCGATACAACTGTTGGAGCCGCTTTGCAGCAATTAAATGAAGGAGATTGGCAACCACTCGCTTTCTTTTCGAAGAAGCTAAGCCCAACAGAACGAAAATACGGTGCTTATGATCGTGAACTGTTAGCCATATACCAAGCCGTGAAATACTTTCGTGATTTACTAGAAGGCAGGTCATTTACCATTTTCACTGACCACAAACCGATTACCTTTGCTTTTAAGGAAAAACCCGAAAAGTGTACACCCTGGCAGTTCCGACACTTAGACTTCATTGGACAGTTTACTACAGATATTCAGCACATTTCTGGTAAGAGCAACGTCGTAGCAGATTGCCTATCAAGAGTAGATGAAATTTTTACCTCAATCGATTTTACTTCTCTGGTAGCAGCCCAAGAAGAAGACGACGAGCTGAAGACCTATTTAAAACCTGATTTTAGTTTAAAATTGAAGAGGATACTTCTTCCAGGAACAGACGTCTCAGTCTACTGTGATGTTTCAACTCAGACTGCTCGTCCTTTCCTACCCTCAATTTTTCGCAAACCTGCATTCAACTCATTACATCAGTTATCCCATCCAGGTATTAAAGCTTCAGTTAAACTGGTTTCACAACGGTATCTATGGCCCTCTATAAGATCAGATTGCAGAAAATGGACCCGTACGTGTATGCGATGTCAACGTTCAAAGGTATCGCGACACGTGTCCGCACCAGTGGGATCGTTTGCACCACCATTCACTAGATTTGAGCACATCCATATGGATCTAGTAGGACCGCTACCTATTTCAAGAGGATACAGATACCTATTAACATGCGTTGACCGTTTTACAAGATGGCCAGAAGCTTTTCCACTCGAAAACATTGAGGCAGAAACTATTTCTCGGCAGTTCTTCGAAGGTTGGGTAGCACGTTTTGGCGTACCTCTCCGTATTACTACAGACCAAGGACGTCAATTCGAATCAAAATTATTCAACAGATTAAGTAAACTCATTGGTTCAACACACTTCCGAACCACAGCATACCATCCCGCAGCCAACGGTCTAGTAGAACGATTTCACCGTCAACTAAAGGCAGCTATAAGATGCCACGACAGCTCAACTTGGGTAGACTCTTTACCCACCATTTTACTTGGAATTAGATCCGCATGGAGAGAAGACCTAGGAGCTACTTCAGCAGCTCTTGTTTATGGTGAGTCATTGCGTCTTCATGAATTATTTGTTGAAATTTTATAGTTGAAGTAATAAAGATATTTATATTCGGAATAAATCCAATTGGGAATTTGAAAAAAAATTATTGATTTTTTTTATGTATTTTAAAACTTTATTATTAATAATACCGATATTTAATGCGAAAATCTTGAAATTTTTTTTTCAATTGATTATAAACAATTTAAAATTGATAAAATTGAAAAAGAAAACACGTGACCATGAACGCGCCACGATTGCTCACCATGGCACGTCATAATGTTATAGCTATTTAATAACAGTATAGCGTTTACGGCTATTACACGTGACTTGACAATAATATTGAAAATTTACTTCTAAAAAACGATTTGTTAGTTAATTCCAATTTGCTATGGGTGATAAAGGATTTATAAAGGCAAAGTCTGATAATATTTCCGATTATCACAAAATTTTAAATACCCATTTGGGCTTTCCTTTATTCGGGTACTTTCTAGACGGACTAGAATCATTTATCAAAAATTACCAGTTTTACTAGGGTATCTGTACGTTACAGCTGCAAAACAAGAGAAATTTTCTCCAAGCTAGCTAAAAATTTTTCGAAAAATTCAGGTTGTTGTCACAGCAGTTAAGGAATTTGATTGGTTATATTTTAAATAAAAATAAACTCGAACTGTTTTGCTTAAAAGGAGAATATTTCAAAACTTGGAAGTAAGATTACTGTTAAATATTTTTCGAGTTTTAGTCTTATGAATTTTAACTAAAAATAATTATCGAAGTCCGAAGATAACGCTTTTTTGCCTCGTGACCTAATTTTTCGTTGCTTTCGGAAACAAATCCAAGTTTTCGTTAAATGAGCGAAAAAAGCTTCATTTGAAGTTTTTCGACGGTGTTGGAAAGTTTCAGTTTATCCAAGCTGTGCCACAAAAACTTCCTTTCGTCCGGTTGGGATAAATTATGGTACTTTTTTTTATATCAAACGATTACGATGGTAACAATTTGTAAAAATGAGATAAATAAAATATACAATACAAGAATTGGATATAATACTATATTCACTGAATGTTAATAGTAATTATGCGCCAAGGTAGAAAAGTGAGGTATTATTGTCGAGGTCCATTAAAGACCGAGAAGCGAAGCTTCGAGGTCTATAATGGATCTGAGACATTAATACACTTTTCTACCGTGGCTCATATAGCATTTTTTTCACTACTTCACTACTGGCATTTTATTTTTTTAAATATTAGCTTGTCGACTCCCGTTTCACATGATATGACAGCTGTGCACAAGTTAACCTCACATTCTATTAAATGTATTGAGATTTAGTTATAATCAAGTAGGCTCTGTATTTTTCTACCTTGGTTAATAATGAACAACTTTACTACCTCAACAAAAGTCAATAAAGTTAGGTTTAGAGGCTAGTAGTGAAAAATAGATCTATTGTGTCTCTTTCTTCTACTCAGTTCCAGAGGAAGGTATCAGCCCTATTCCTTGAAATATTTTTAGGATATCCGTGGGACTCCTTAGTCTCCCTAGAATTGTGCTTACCGCAATTATGTGATTGGATATTAATTCTTCCATTCCACATGATCTACACTCGTTTGAGCTTTGTATGGTGCCCATTCAATGTGTCCTGTTAGAATACCTGTCAGAACTATAACAGAAATCCTGACTGTTGCATTATTTTTATCTCACATATGCCAGATTTCACCAACCATTTCCTAAAGTTAAGGTAATACATAAATCACACCACACACTAAGTAATACCTAAGAGTATTTGGACAGCTTGCTAGGTCTGCCTAAAGAGTTTAGGAATTACTTAATCTGAATGTTGACAGCATTGAAAGTTTACAGATTTTGTTATTGGTCAGTTATTTAAAAAATATTCAAGCTCAGCGATCTGTACGTTCTATAAAACGGGTTTGACAGCTCGTCTAATTCATCCTCGTATCAATTGATTTGAGACGTTGAACAAAACTGATTACTTTCGACTGTACAAAAATACAGCATTATAAATGATATGAGAATTGAAGATGATCTTGACTTTGAAAGTGATAGGCAATTGGTTTCATTGATGCTCTTTGTTATTATTTTTTCCAGAAATGAATTAGAGTCCCCTATACATTATATTTTTGCAATAAAGTTATGAGTTTCGACTTTTCTTCCTCTGTAAAATTAGCACTCTTAACTCATTTTTTCGCCATTTTCACTGATGTACTGCACTCCACGTTCACTAACAACAAATTTGTGGGCGATAAAAATGGAAAAACCAAACAATAAACAATGCTAGGCACTATTTGTTAGGTTATGATCTCCATAAGTTCGGTTCACAAGTTCATATTAAGCAATTTTAGTCCAAAAATAAATCCGAATCCAATGTTTAGTTAGGTATTTTTTATCTAACGGTTTCAAAGGTTGGAGTAATCCGATTTAGGTGAGTATAGAATTTAGGTATTTCCTAGTATAGGAATTATTTAGCTAGGAAGGATACAAAATCTGGTTGGTGAAATCGGGCATTAGTCGCTGTTTCTCATTAGCATCTTGACTGTCCTAGCCCTACTAGATATTTCCTGTATACTGGGGTGACATTAACTGAGACCTAAAAGATTTATTGTGGTGTCCCCTTCCTTTTAATTTGTTCCTGAGGAAAGTCTCAGAGACTAGTAGTTCCTTTATTCCTATTTCCTGGAGGAATTTTAGGATATCCCAGGCTTCCGTTCATATAACTGACCCTCTTCTATCCAGCAATCTCTTAGGTATTGTATCCTATGATTCTGTTTATGTGCATTCGGCATGAATCGAGGTTTCTTCTTCCTTTCCATATAATATATATTCTTCTTGCTCTAGTTTGACCTTTTGAGGTGCCCATTCAGAAACTGTCTGTCCTGTTAGGATATCTCACTCTGGAGTAGACCGTGTTACAGTTGTTTTCTTTGACCTGAATCATTTAGTTTTTTTAAGCATTTCCATGCCATTTAAGAACTGATTACACAAGAACTAAATGATTTATTGGCTGCTTAACTTTCCGATATTTTTTCTTCTACATCTTTTATCCTAACGCTTGAAAAATGCTTGGGGTTTTTCCCAAACGTTGGTTCTTGACCCATAGTCTATTCTATCGTTTTACTTTCGAGAGTAGCACGAAACTACTATTAAAAGTATAGAAGTAAGAGACTGGTGGTAGCTCTTGACACATGTAGGCTTAATTATTTCAAATGGAAGCCGTTTTCACCATCGAGCTTCATGTGAAAAACAAGTAGAATAAGGCTATTCCCCAAGACCCAAACTTGATAATCGACATTGAAAATCTTAGAATTTTCACGAAACTAGAACAATTAACTTATGGATGCCGTGAACTTGGATGTATTCCTTGGGTACTACTTTATCGTAGAAAAAAACCTGCCAGTTTTGGTCTTGGGGAAAAGCCTTTTGTACTTGATTTGATACATTTGATATCCTAGATATGGATATAAATAGTTATTTGGTATAACTCGCCTAGTTTAAGTTGGCACTTGAACTTTGGACTTCTGACATGCGCAGTAAAACATCCAACCACTCGAGACTCACTGAAATGGAGGACCCCAGTCTCTGTTTTGACCGCAAACGGTTAATATCGCAGTAATTCCAGTGGCGTAGTAGTATTATAGTAGTTTTTAGTTTCGGTAATTATTATCAGTAGTTAGTTTATAGAAGGTGTGGTTTTAGCTTTTAGTTATAATTATTAGAATGGAGTTTAAAAGTAAATTAAAAAATAGTAGGTTTCAGTTTTAACAAAGTTGCCTATTGCGACGAATTCTTTAGAAATTTTTTCAGTGGGAATGTGGAAATCAAGGTGTGACCATGCACAAAAATGTCATCTAGATCAAGTCATATAGATGAGTTTATCATCGACATAGAAGATGATTCTTGTGAGGATGGTGACTGATTTTGATTTTTCTGAAGACAACCATGCTGAAGAGGGTAGTTTAACC
Organism: Lochmaea crataegi; assembly: GCA_947563755.1. NCBI lineage: Eukaryota > Metazoa > Arthropoda > Insecta > Coleoptera > Chrysomelidae > Lochmaea > Lochmaea crataegi. Next base: position 17,786,511 of record OX387433.1, read on the forward strand.
AGAATTCTAAATTTTGAAGACATCGAAGGAACTTAACTAATTAGCTTAGTGAATAATCTTTTGTTTTTATCTTTTAGGGATTTTTAATTTTCATTTTATTTCGTAATTTATTGTAAGCGTTAATATCTTATTTAAAAATATTTAAGTAAAGTCCGTGCGGAAATATGGGAGATCCTAACTTTGTAATCTCCTATTAAGATGAATAAATATTTGTAAACACCCTATTGTTAAGTGATTATTTATGAACCGACAATTCAGGTAACATATCAATAATTATAACAAAGAATTAAATATTATTATAAATATTTCTCAGCCGGCATGTACCTACGACTATGTTGAAGCAAAGTGCAAGGGTCGTACGAGAGTAGTCCGCTCAATATATCTATCTTTATTCAAGGAGTGTCTGTTACTTTTTGTTCGCGCATATCTCAAGTGCCAACTTACACTGGGCGAGTTATATTTTCACACAGTTTTTGCACCAAAGATCAGATGGAGGCTTTCAAAACTTTACATACCTACAAATATTTTGGCTTTGTTCTGAAAGTAGGATCTACTTTAGTTAATGGAGTTTTTGTTTTAGTAGGCAAGGTAAAACTTGAGTTTAAATGTTATATTAGCAATATAATGAAAAAAAAATACCTGAGAAAACCTACAACATGTAGGAAGTTTCCATAGATGAATAAGAATAGATAGTTCAAAATTTTATTGCCAACGTACCCTGATCCCATGCAGAAATTTGACGAGCTGGAAAAGCTCTTTTTTGTTATGATGATGATGGTAGACCAATGATATTCTGTGATCAAGTAAATGATAAAATGATTTGCTTGCGTAGATTCAGAAACTGTTCCCTACGACTGATAGTATTTTTTTGGAATGTAATTCAAAGGAATGAAAATTATTTTTAAATTTTTGTGATCTAAAAGATGTTAACAAATAATAATCGCCTATTTGAATAACCCTTGTAATATTAACGTGGGAATTACTTTATTTTATGTTCTCATTTTTTTGTTCAAGTTTTTGGATCACTTTGTTCATAAAATTGTTACAATCTTTCTTGAAAATAAACCATATTCATCTCTCTAGCTTATTTAAATACAAAGAGGTATAGTAATGAAACTAAACTAACGAAAAATGAATGTTTTTCTGTATGCACGACTTGACCAAAAGTTGGCCAAAAGCCACATATGCAACACAAAAGTTTTACAAAACTAAACTTCGTAATTTCCAAAAAACACACCGTTCACTAAGACAACTACTTCTCGGGCTATATGCCCCGACAGACATTGAATTACACTTCTAAAGTAAATGGGGTTGGTATATCTGTTAATGTAATGTAATGTTTATTATTATTATTATCAATACACAAAACAATCCTTAGAGCCTAATAAAATCACCATTCTCCATAATGGACACTCTCGTGTAACCCAAAAGACCAAAACCATATTTTTGTTTGCCCTGGGACGCCATATTGAATTTTAAATGACAGGTCGCTGGATTGCTTAATCTTGAATGTTATTGATTTTTTGACAACTAATTCAAAAACAACATGCCAAAGTTAATAGCGATAGAATCAAAATAAGCATATTTGTGTATTTTTATGATTTAGAAATACAGCAATTCAGCAGAAAACACGTCATAGAAAAAGTAGCTCGGTTTTTTGAAATGTTCTGTTAGCATCTGAAAAACAATAATATTTTTTCTATTTTAGGCGGGACCACGGACTGTACCAAAACTTTCGAAAAATACATGAATATGAAAGACGTGTAATATCAAATTAGCATGTACCATACAAAAAAAATTTTTTTTTACTCTTGACAAGCTTCTGAACGACGAAGTTAAAAATTTCGCCATACCTCTTTGGATCGGCTTTTAAAATCTATCGGAAAAAAGTACAAGAAAATGTATGGTCAAAAATGTTTATTGAAGTGAAAACTTCTTTAGGCGCATAGAGCACTTTATGGGTGAAGAAAAAACATGGATTTTTTCGTCATCGTCACGCTTTTATGCAACACACAATACTTTTGGTTATGCAACACATTTAACAATGAAACGTATATAGTGTTGCATAAATCATCATCACGCTTTCCATGTGCTATATGTATACTGTGTATATATGTGTACTTTTTTTACGATGGGCTTACGATAAAATTTTTAAAAGGGATTTATTTATTGGTGTTTTCACTTCTGTCGGCAGTCCCATGACTGGTCTCTACGTTTTTTTTCCTTTCCTTCCATTTAGTGACTGCGGGAACTGAACCCATTTGCCAAACTACTTGTAGAGTTCATTTAAATGATAATGTTAAGGCCATTTACAGTTGATAACTGTCTTATGGTCAGGGTTGGGAAGTTGCTAATGAAACGGCGAATCGAATCATGTCGATAGAGATGTTACAATTCTACATTATTTCTGTCAGATTACAAAAATTATTATGGGATTTTCAGTATGTCCACCTTGAACACCACTAGACCCACACAAAATACAATGAGGATTAAGTAACTACAACTTCAAAAAGGATATTGAAAGTTGCTTGTTTCTTTTGATATTTTTATAAAAGTTTTCTATTAATCACTATCAAATCGACTATGTTAAATTTTCGATGATTAAACAGACTCTATGAATAACCCGCTGTACTGACAACACACTTTCTTTGTAACCAACATCTTAATCATTCCCAAAACAAGAATAGCAAAACACACCACAAAGGTCACAGATTCCAACGACAGTGCCGTGCTGTGTGAGGAAGGATTCAAAAAGACCGAATAATCATATTAGAATTTTCGAGTAATAATCTTAAATTTATTCATTACTCGAGGAATAAATGTTATTTGCCGTCTTCCGGATTGAATACAGACTATACTCCTGCTCAAAGACATTTTGTTCACCTGGCCCAACTATTATAATCACTTGAAATGGAATGGTTAGAGCATAGTCTAGCTTCCTTCGAAATATTCTCTTTCCCAATGATTTATATATTGTTGCGAGGTCACCAACTCAAAGCCGGCCCTGTCACTCGATTATAAATTTTGGCGAATGCGCTTGTTTTCGAGAACATTCTAGAGGCGTTTTGTTTAAGCATGTGACGAGCGTGGAAAACTGTAGAATTTTCGAGAATTGATAAAGACTATATAAACGGGAGTTTTTGAGTGAGATGACAGTTAGTAAAAAGTTAGTGAAGCGAAGACAAAAAGAGTTCACAGTTTACAGAAGTTCTTAGTAATCGGACAGTGAATGAAATAGTGAATATAAATAATGTAATATTCAAGTGGTAAAAATAAATTAGAACAATTATACCGAGTGTAAATAAATTAGTAGACATTAAGTAGAGTGTGTATATAAATTAAGTTTAATAAATAAATCAATAGATAGTAATTAGTATAATTTTATCCCACAAGTAAAAACTATTTAAATAAATAACAAAAACATTACAATATAAAAACATACGACTCTGAACTGTAGAACTGTTCAGAACTTGTTGCTCATCTCTGTGAAACGATGTATTGTAGACACCACTATTTATACATTTTTTTGCATACTACACAACGATTCTCCATTTTTTAAATATATTTTAACGATTTTCAATTGATTTACATTCAACTTTCTTCACTATATCAATGATTACAAACGATATTTACACAGTGAAACACAACAGCAAAGATTTGGTCAAGTTCAAAACAAGAACTTAAACATTCAGTATAAGCGGTGTTGTCACATTTACTGAAAAATGCTGAACTACAGAAACCTTCAGATTGGCATCCTGTTTATAAGCATTTACTCATGTATAAATGAAGTTTTGTATCTTGTCAAAGATTAAATAAATCGCTTTATATACATTTATAACAATTATATAATAAGTATTAAAGGACATATATTGAGGAACTGAAAGAAAATTCTCATTGGATGATTATTACTTTTAAATTATAAGACATGGCAACATCTGTAGATTCCAACAAAATAAATAAATAAACTTTGACATTATTTATGTTGGCATCAATGGCATCAGATAATACGTCTTCTAGTATGTTTATTGTTCGGAGAGTTAAATATCCAATGTATCCTAAAAAATTAAAATGTTACGCTCCTGATATAAAGCAACCGAAACCCATTTTTAGGGAATGGTATAAGAAAAGGCGAAACTTTTTAATCTAGACGATTTCCAACAGTGAAAATACAGAAAGAAGCTCGGGGTATTCATGAAATAAAAAAAGATCATCAATTTCCATACAAGAATGGATTCCGAATGGAATCATGGTAACGACAAACCAATCTGGAAAATGGATATCAAATTGATGATACACCTACTCCATGTAAGTAACTATAAATTTTCAGGTAAAGAATAGTTCGTAGCCTGGATACGTTTTTGTCCGTAAATTGGAGAAAAACCATTTCATTAGATACTAGCAGTCGGTAATTTGTTTCAATAAAATTTCCAAGACGTTGGTAAACAATAAAGAAATTGACCTTGAAAAAAAAATTGATATAAGAATATGAAAGTCGAGAGGGAACAAATATTTGCATGTACTAAGATTTATTGTAGATATTTAGAGAAAGTGGAGCAAACAAAATCACACTTGAGATGATTTCGAATATTCAGGCGCAGCTAGTCAAAAATCGGCATATAACAATATCTTCTTATGGAAACATTGCCACCTGGTGATACTAGTGCGACATTAATGTTGAATTCCCGTCAGTACGGGTGTAGGCCTGTAGGCAACGCAAAATAGCTTAGGCTTCGGTTTCACGTGCCATTTTTTGAATTTGAAATGACAAAAGGTGGTGTTCCGTCCCGATCACATTTCAGTGATCAAAAATAGAATGGATTTCGGTGAAAAAGCTTTATTCCTTTTGTTGCTTCAACGAAGAAAGTGAAAAAGAAGATCTTCCAGGGTTTTAGTGATGAGTGTAGTTTTTTCAATGGTAATGAAAATAAACAAAACTTTAACTAAGTTGGGAATTCTGGAACCGTTGGCGATACTCGAGACTTACACTCACTACACCAACACTAACTTCGATAACCAAGTTATCTTCTTCAGAAACTAAGTGTCTTGTATATGAATTTTTAAAGAAAACTGAGCTCTTGTGTAATGTAATAAATACCAAATAAAGAAACATAGGGAACATCACCCTGTATAACAAATTTCATTTAATTTAGAATAGATCAAACATGCTAATATGCAAAAATATAAAGGTAAAAAAAACAGTTTAATATATTGAAAAAAAAAATAACATACAAGGGAAGCGAGTTGCTAAATAACAATTTCGCTGAGTCCGAAGAAACCCACGCGCTAGGAAAAAAATACCTGATTTATTGATTCTGCGAAAAGGGGTAGACCAATCAGAAAGTAACATGTGAACGAGAGTAAAAAAACTGACTTTGGAAAAATGCAAAAAGCCAGGGGATCAAGGGAAAAATTCCAATTAGTTGAACGGAAGTCACGGTTGCTTCTGGTTGCGAGTTCAGGAACGCGGATAGCGGTTTCATTTTGGGTTCTCTAAGTTTTAATTAATTTTTATATTATAAAGTAGTGTGATACGGAATAATAAGGTTCGCTAGAAGGGTGGTGACAGCCAGCTACGCTGCCTTCTCGTTCCGTTTAGAGACTCAATACGTAGATTTTTGTTTTCAGGTGGAGAACTTCAAAACAGAAATACAACAACCGGTACCAAGGTGTTCTCTGGTGTTGCAGGAGTTGCATTGATCTCGGAGACACTGGTGTCGTGTTACAGTAATCAGTTCCAAAATGGTGTGGGAATGCCTAGGAAAACTCAATGAACTAGGCGAGAACAATATAGTCACCTTACTGTGGATTCCAGGACCCACTGGAATAGAAGGAAATGAAATAGCAGATGAACTAGCAAAGAGGGGGGACTGAAACACCCTTTTGGGTGCCAGAATCCTTTTGCGGTATCAGTTCCAGTGTAATATGGGAAGAAATAGGCAAAGCCGAGACAAGAGAAGATCTGACCATTGCAAAGAGCCTTCCAAGTGAACAATGATATCTGCAACCACATCTGGTATTGGAGATATTTCATTTTCTTCAAAAAATGATGATAGAGTGGGAAATGCAGATAAACTCTCCTCCTGTGAAGGCTGTTGAGTTTGGTCTCTGAAGTCCCAAGTTCAGTGTGTTGAGTTTGTCAAAAATGTCGGCTCACGTCACTCTCGCATACCACTTGAAACGTTCTTTCGTACCACCGGTTGGGAACCCCTGTATTAGACTATAAATCTTAATGTGAATTAAAAACGCTTTTCACTTAAATATGCTTTGATGTTTAACAAAAAATAGTAGTTCCGCTTTGAGCTTAGAATGCATGCTTAGTGACCCAACAGTTGGCAGTGTTTCTCTATTTTATTCATATCTTAAATAGATCAATTGTAAACTTTCAAGAAAAAAAGCAGTGAATCCAGAGGGAGTGATGACAACAAGTCAGACGCGGCAAGCTCGCAACTCTAGTCTGAAAAAATATTAGGACAAATACAAATAATCTGGGCGATTAAGCCCAATATCTCAAGAAAGAAAAAGAGGGAAGTGGGAAGAGTTACTGGGGGACTGGAAAACAATCTATGGGGAAAGGCATATGAGATAGCGGTGAAGAGGATGGGTGGAAATAGGAACGAGTTGCTAGAGGAAGATTGGGAGAAGGAGATTATAGGCAAATTGTTCACACGGGGAGGAGGAGTTGGAGGCAGGATTCGAGAAGTCCAGGATACTAAGGGGGTAGGAAATGAGAGGGATCAGGCCGGTAGAGAAGTAGGAAGTAGAGGAGGGGGAGAGAAACATTAAAGTAAGGAAAGCCCCAGGGATAGATGGCCTGAGGGGTGATATGATGAAGAGGATGACAATGGGGAGTACTTCTGCAAGCTATTCAACATGGTGCTAAGGGAGGAAGAGTTTCCTGAAGGATGGAAGGTGGCCAGGGTGATACTGCTGAACGTAGAGAGGGGAAGCGGGCGGGTGACTACAGGCCCTTCAGCCTGCTGTGTGGTATGGGTAAATTGATGGAGGGGAAAATAAAGGATAGGATTGAGGAGGAAGTTGGTAGGAATGGGGGTTTTAGGGTAAACCAGCACGGGTGTGCGAAGGTTTGCAGGAGTGCAGGACAGTGGGTGGACTGGCAGCAGCGGTGCTGGCAAGGACCTACCCATTGGACGTGATTGCTAGACCCAGAAATAAACGCTGGAGGGGTGCGACCAGAGAGGAAGTACAGGAATGGACGGAGGAGGAAATGGAGAGAAGGTGGGAGGAGTATGAGGGCGCGCTAAAAGGAGCGATTGGGAATAGGAGAGATTGGATGGACCGGAAATTCGGGGAGGTGAACTACTTCTTGACACAGGTGTTCACTGGACTAGAGTAGGGTACCTCCACAAGATTGGAAAAAGAGAGACTGGAGTGTGCGAGAGGTGTGAAGTGGAGGATGATGTGGGGCATGTGTTTAGATGCTGGAGAAACGAGGAAGTGTTGAAGAAGTTGGAGAGGAAACTAGCGGAGGCGGTGTATTGGGAGAACATGGAGGAGACAATTTTGAGGGGGGGGGAGGAACGGATGGAGGTGATTGGCGTAGTAGAGAGCATCAAGAAAGAAGAAGTGAATTGAAAATTGGGTGATTTTAGATAAATAAAATGTGAATAGTTTAGAATAAAAGTAGTTGTATGTAAGAAAGAATGTCATATCTTTGAAGTATTTAAAATCCTTAATGAGGAATACAATACGTCTTTAGGATTCTCTTGAAATTAATCGATAATCCGCATAATCCGTTGTCTCATTGTTATTAACTGTATTTTACAAATATCAGCATGGAAAACAAGCAAAGCACTACTAAACGAGTGTGGCGGAAACCAAAATATAGAAGAGGAAAACAGAAAAAGAGAAGGTAGTCGTTGAAAAAGTGTGCAGTTTGTTGAACGTGTAATTTGTGATGGTTTTAATCCGTAAAAGCGACACGAGTTCGTTTAAAACGTTCACAAATATCATGAAGAGGTAATAAGTGAATGATACCGACTCTAGATTTATAATTCAATGTGTTAATAAAGTCCGATGGCGCCATTTTAATTAAAAAGTTTATTCAGACAAAAGTTGAGCCAACTCCTATATGAATTAAAAAAAATATATTTTGCTGGAATGTAGATTTCCTTATAACAGAGAAATTTATAGCTAGAACAAGAACATTTTATATTTCGGTAATTGTAACACGTTTGCCACGTTTATTCTGATGTTTGACATTTCAAGCGAAAAAACAAAAACAATCAACATTTTCAAGGATTAATAATTATTGATAACAAATTATATAAATATATATAATATCGGTAGAATGTCGAATTTAATCAAGGATCTAACTGCTCGGTTAATTGATTAACGTCAACGACATCAAAACTCGGTAGTAACCAGAAAACATCGATGCAAGATCGTCGCGTGTTTTGCTGTGATATTCAAGCGTTAATTCGACAGGCTTAACCCGTAACTACAGACGACACGTCTGTGAGACACCTCTGCCCTTGAATTGTTCAGGTACTCCCCTCCCCGAGTATCTACGCGGATGCGACGCTATGCACCTTCTACGGGTTCAGTAATAAACCATCCGTGTTTGTCTTGTTGATTGGTGCGGTTTTGAATTTTTCACCTTTCACGAGCGATTTTATGTTGACTGGTGTCTGTGAGACGTAAGGTCTCGTGTAAGTGTAATTTTATTTACGGTTTGAAAATGCCCTGCTATTTTCATTATACCAACTTTGTTTAACGTATATTTTTGTTTAAGTATATTTCATAAGTCAAATAAAATCAGTACCGGGTTTTCTTTTATTGGGGATAATTTCAGATGAAATATATTATGTGTCAAAATCCAAACATTGTTGCTTCATTAATAAAAAAATATTTTCCTGTAAACAAACGTGTTAGTATTCAACAATTAAAATAATCTCATTTTGTAGTCAGTAAACCTAAAATGGTATATGATATATATAAATAATATTATTAAAAAAGCATTATATCAATTTTTGATAAAATAAAATTGCCGTCTAAGAGACGTCACGTCTGATAAAGTGTGACTGAACTGTCACATCTGCGATTACGGGTTAAATAAGATATGACATGAGCTATTGGCAGTCTAAGAAATTTTATTGCGTTGTTTCCTCCATAAAATATGGTGTCGTCTTCCAAGGCGAGTCAAAAGGAAGATAGCATTCCATTGTTGTCCGCTAAGAGGAGTGAACTGCTACAGGTTTTCATAGACTCTTCAGCCGCATTAGAAAGAATGGGGATGCAACATAATTATGTGTCAAGAGTTCAAGAAGGCAAAGGATTTCCATCCTGTCGGATAGTAAAGCAGCCATTAAAGAACTAAGATCTAAAATGGTATGGAAATGCCTAGGGAAACTCAATGAACTGGGAAATAACAACATCGTCACCTTACTGTAGATTCCATCACACTCTTGGAGAGAAGGAAATGGAATAGTAGATGAACTAGCAAAGAGAAGGGTTGAAACACCCTTTTAAGAAACGGAACCCTTTAGCGGAATCAAATCCAATGTAATAATGGAAGAAAGAGGCAAAGGTGAAAAGAAGATCTGACCGCTGGAAAGATCTAGTAGGGCTAGGACAATCAACTCCTGCAACTCTAGAGATGAGAACAAATGAATGCCCAAGCCAGAGTGAGACAGCACTAAGAGTTGTGACAGGTGTCCTGACAGAACACTGCCGCCTGAATGGGTACCTCAAAAAGTTTAAACTAGTGAAGCAAGAAGAATGCAGAAGAAAAAACCTCCATTCACATACTTGTGAAATGCAAAGCAATACAGAATCCTCGGGCACAGCACCTATGAGACTACTGGATGGAAGAGGGACAATTACCTAAACTGAAACCAGTGGATATCCTAAAATTTATTCGGGAAATAGGTTTAAAGGAACTACTGCAATATACATACATACATTCCTGCCAGAAATGTTTGGATAATGGATTTGAGTGAAGCCTGGTACTTTTAGGTACTCATCCGAGATATTGACTGACTATAAATACGGGATGGCTAATCCAACTTCAAATGGATTCAGAAAGGGCTATTGGGTTATCGATGAACTCTAGAGGATGTTCTTATGGAAGGTTTCAGCTATGTCATGAAGTTGGGCTTCAAGAGTGTGTCTGTCGTATGGTTGGACTTCAAAAGTATCTTAGAGATACGTGTCCTAATAGATGTGCTTACCAAAGCAATTAATTAACAATAAACATTAAAGTGGAAATAATGATCGATCTAGCTGTTGTCTCTAAGACGCCCGTTATCTGAAAGGAAGCATTCGGTCATTCGCTTGGCGAAACTGAGATGACACTTGACAGTTTACAATTTCCAAATAGTAAGAGGTGGACTGGAAGTGACTAAAGAGACGTCGAGCAGTGGTTGAAAAAGAATTTGCGGTATATATTCGAGGAAAGGTCGAAACATGTCCACAGATATGTTACAACATAAATAATTAAAAATACACGGATATTACAAAATAACAAATAATACAATACAACGAAGGCCAAAAAACTAAACGAAGAAGAAGACATATACATTCTAAAGTGATCAATATAAATATTCAATTAAATAACGATCAGAGATCTAAGAAGGTCGTAAATCAATATAAGCCGACGACCCTCATTATTACCTATTGTTCGAAATGGAACTAAAAGTGGTTTTATACCAAATTTCTGATAGCAGCTGGGCCAAGTGTGTTTCCCATATTAAAAGGGTGGAAAAGTCAAATATGTATATAGAAAAAATTCCCAAAGAAAAGTTTATTAACAATTTGAATGACGACAGTGGAAGTGAAACTGATCTTTTTGAGTAATTTTGTTTATAAATACCTTTAACTTATATACATATAATTATATGCAAAATACATACATAAATGTTTTTGTGTTATATATCATATATTATATATATATAAACAATTCTCAATGATACTCAAGCGATTTTTATTAATAATTATCTTAATCCAATATCATCATCATAAAACAAAATTTTATGGCTAGGGCACGTACAACTCTGCGTAGACTCGACCGCCTGCTGTTAACTCAAATGCTGGGTGATTTATGACCTTCTTAGATCTCTGGTCGTACTTTACCTAATAAATTGAGATCTCATTGCTAAAATATTTAATTCTGCAAGTTAATTAGCTAGTTTTAGGAAAAAAATGTATTGTCCCATAGTTTGTCCTATGAAAGATAATAAAGAAAGTGTCAGTCTTAGGGCGAGGTAGCAAACTTATCTGTATTAAAATAGACTGACATTATGGAGAATATTTTTAAAAATAATAAAACCATTCTAAACATAAGCACCTTTTTTTTATGTAAAGTTTAAATTTTCTGTGTGTTGCGGATTGCATCTTTATTCAACATTTACAAATTTCAAGTTTAAAACTTTAACTATAACTGTATTATTTCACCACTGGTTTTGTCTACGACTTTTATGACCTACCGTCATCCACTTCGTGGCTTTATTCTGTATTTTATATCCTCACTTAAGGAGTTCAACCAAAGTTCCATTTTCCAAAATAGAAATCGTAAATGTAGTTTTCATGTTTATAATAAAGAAACAGTAATTGATTCACATAACCTCAAAAACTCCTAGGTTATTGATGAATTCTTAGATACGGTAGTTTGAAAATATACTTTAGGACATAAAAATTTCAACAATAATACCAAGCTAAAGTTTCGGTCAAAATATTGATAAAAAACACTTTGGCAAATACAGGAATGAATGTGAAATAGACGCCCGTCAATGCGCGTTACTAGATGATGGTAGTAGGGATTAGTACGGTCCCTCAAGCAGGTATACTTGACTACTATTATTAGTTCTATTTTGTCTAAATATTTTATTCTGGGGTACAAAATTTAGTACTTTGATTATTTACAGTACTAATCCACCAAGCGTATATTACCCTCTTTGTCATCCGAATACTTTCTCATTTTAACTTCGCGCTTCTCGTACGTTTCTCGACATTCACTCCTGTATTTGCCAAACTGTAGGTTTTTTGCTTATAACAATAGAGTTGGCGCCTGTCAACAAATATCAAATTTCAAAGTTAAGTGTCATGTTTATTTAACGTAACGCCACAATTAGCGTTTTTGCGTTGAAATTCATGAATAAGTAGAAATAGTTTGATCGTGATGGTGTCCTTGAACAAGACTTGGAACGAGCATTCAAATGAGGTATTACTTGCCATATGATCACATTTAAAAGTATCTAACAAAATGGCGGCCGCCTGCCATTTTGAATGATGACGTCACGAAATACTATCAAAAACATTGCATTTGTACTCTATTTCAGACACCCATACAATTATTGATTTAAGTTCTGTGGTTCATGAAATAGATAGGGGGGGGGAGACTTTAGACGGGCACTGTATGCAAAATATAAAAAACACCTTCGTAGTAGTGCACTTTAATAACTTTACCACATTCTCACAACCTATACTTCAAAGTGTTATGGCAGGTAAAAATAACACTATATTGTATGGTTAAATGACTCAAAATTACACCACAGAACGTCTATTATTAACTTTTTTTATCATCGAACCATCCATTTATAAAGAATGTCGACTATTACGACTCATCATACACAGTGCGTCGTCTTTGTATCCATCCGTTGTTGTTGGGACTTGATAATCAAATCTTTGTATAATAAACAACATCCAACAGTTGATTAAGTGGATTCTTTTATGTGAAGGTATTAATAGCGGAGTTAATAAAAATGTAATCAAATACTGTGAGATGTATTTATCTCTGCTTTTGATTATCCCACCACCTATTATTTGTGGTAGTTTTTATGACCAGAGAGACTAAAGACCAGATAGATTTATTTTTTTGTAACCTTGAATATCATTAAATAGAACACCGACCGTAAAATTGATTTTCCAATATCTAAGTTATCGAATTTTTCTTCGTCTTATCTTTTATCATCAAGAGGAGACGACCATTGCAAGATCTTGGAAGCCTGGGTACCAGGGCACGAGGATCATAAGGATAACGAGCTGGCGGATGAAATGGAAACGGAACCCTTCTGCGGAATGGCAAAGTCGACAATAAATATGGCCACAAGGAAGTGGGTGGCACAGAAATCTCTAGAATGGTGGGTAACCTCACCAGGACAGAGACAGGCGAAACAGTTCAATAGAAGACATTCGCCAACTTTCCCGGCAGACCTAATAAGCAAATATAGGAAAACTGTCAAAGACGTAGTGTAGAAGATAGAGCGGTGCGGACTGAAAGTGGCGGAAGATAAGACGGTGGGGTTGCTAGTGAAGGGACGGAGCAAGACGTGGGAAGTGGGAGTGATAGTGGAGGGAAACAGAATTCTTAAGGATAAGACTGTAAAATACCTAGGGGTGTGGTTGGATAGTCCAATTATCCATCAGAACACTCATGTTAAAGGCGGCACAGAAGGGGAAAGTAAGGGCAGCATGGTGGGGAACTTGATGTGTAATGTGGAAGGGCCGGGAGACTGGAAGAGGAGGGTAATTGGTAGGACGGTAGAGCAGAGTATGCTGTACGGAGAGGAGGTGTGTGGTGAAAGAGCGGGGTGAATGCGAGGGTTAAGCCACTCCTGCGGGTGCAGAGAGGGATAATGCTGAGGGTGGTGCAGGGGTACAGGACAGTGGCTGGACTGGCAGTAGCGGTGCTGTCAAGGTCCTACCCATTGGACGCGATGGCTAGAGACAAGAACAATCACTGGAGGGGTACGACCAGAGAGGAAGTACATGACTGGATCGAGGAGGAAATTGAGAGAAGGTGGGAGGGGTACGAGGGCGCTAAAAGTAGCGATTGGATGGACCGGAAATTCGGGGAGGTGAACTACTTCTTGATATAGGTTCTCACTGGACATAGGTCGAGAGTAGGGTACCTCGACAAGATTAGGAAAAGAGAGACTGGAGTGTGCGAGAGGTATGAAGTGGAGGATGATGTGGGGCATGTGTTTAGATGCTGGAAGAACGAGGAAGTGCTGAAAAAGTTGGAGAGGAAACTAAGGGAGGCGGTGTACTGGGAGAACATGGTGGAGATAATGTTGAGGGGAGAGGAGGAATGGATGGAGGTGATTGGCGTAGTAGAGAGCATGGTTAGGGGGAGAGAAGGACTCGATATGACATGAGAAGTAGGAGTGATAGGTAGGGAGAAGACGACGGTGTGAGCGCAGAGGAATTGGCTGATTAGCCACCGCAACAAATCTAATACAACTTACCAGAGGGTGTTTTTCAGCTTCTGGATATTGGAAGGTACACTATCCTTTCGCACTGTATATAATATGGTTTTCTTCTTCTTCGCTTCTTACCAAAGACAACAGCTGGGTAAATCAACCAGAATACTCAAGACTATATAGTGGCAATTTTAAAACAAGCCTGTTTTTTCCTCGATCCCGACAGAGCTTTTTTATACCACCCAGTACAGCATCCTTGCTCTGCACCAGTTTGTACAAGTTCTTAGTTGGGTGTTTGCTATGCAGACAAAGCCAGTCTAGTGCGAGCGAGAGTGCGAACGCGAGACTTAAAAACGGGTAATTGATGATGTCCCGTTCTTCACTACTAGTTAATTGACTTAGACAAACAAGAAACAACACTTTCATTTCATTTCGTTTCATTTAGCGCTTAGAAACCTTAGAACCTACACTTATTAGTAGTGGGCAAATTGCTGTTGCATTAAATTCAAGTGATACAATGATACAATTGTGATACAAGAATTCTAAAGAAAATTGGATATCAGTCATATAAACCCATGACATAGATTAGTTGGCCATCAGACTCCTTTAAGGGTCCGGTATTGGTGAAGGGGAAGTACCCACGAAAATTGAAAGTTTGGGCTGGTATAATGGACAACAATTTGATTGGACTCTTCTTCTTAGAGGGAAATCTAACTGGCCTTAAGTGTTTTAATTTATTGCAGCGTATTATTCTCGAAATTTGTCGATTAGCAGGAGGCAGATTTCAACAAGTGATCATTTTCCATAATTACAGTTTTATTACCAAATATATGAATAAAAATTTTCCCTTTATTAACTGGTAGATGAACTATTTTATTATGGTCCCCAAGATCACCAGATTCGTCTCCTTTGGATATATTTACAAGGAGGTAATGGAAATTCAGTATTTATGGTAGTGACAACAGGCCAACTATGGAAAATCTGAGTGCTCGGATTTCACAAATTATTCAATAGATACATACTACCTTCAACAGTGTTTTTCTATTTCCTCACATATCAGTAGCGGCGCGACAATCGTAAATACCGTGTTGATAATATAAGTATTTACAATAAAGTTTCATCCTCAAATTAAAAAAAATGTTTGTTATGAATATCCACGCCTATGGTCGACTTTTTTACTGATTCAATTTTATCGGTCGGTAGTAAACTAGACTTATTAAAATCATAGACCCAGTGTTCACATTGCGCTAGGCCAAATAGTAAAACTATCTTTTACAAGTATCTCGCATGTATACAGTAGTTAGGTTAGGTTTGTGGTGAGTTGGTCTATTTTGCCCTTCACTGTCTCGCAAGAGTCCATTGTGATAGTATATAAAAAAAACACAGAAAGACCCTATGTTCGAATGGGAATGAAGAATATGAGCTTCTTAAATACACCTAGATTATAACGAAAAAAGAATAAGATACAATGGTAGATTAGAAAATGTCTCATGGTACAGAAATTCATTTGTAAGCAAGTTACGTAAACTGCTATAAATTTTTCTCGATTTAAAATCCGAAGTATAACGAAAAAAGGGAGGCGCTAAAATTTAGAAGACACTTCTCTGATTCCAGTTTTTTTTTCAAATTTGCATTGTAATTGTAGGTTATATAAAAAGGTCTGTTTTTTATTAGGTTTAATTCTGTTTTGTCTCCCAAGTCTGCGGCGGTTTCTATCTTTATATTCGGGTTACTTGGAATTTAAAACTCGTTTTTCGGTTTCAAGGGCGATTTCGACTCCACCAGAAACTTTTTATTACTGTCCCATTATTTTTTCCTTCCTTTTCTTGATGTTATTCACACCTTTTCTTCGCTGTGCGTTATGATCAAATCTACTATTCGGTATTTGAAAATTAGTAAAATCTTCATATTTATCATTCCGTTCATTTTGTTTGACAAGAATTATAATCTGTTTTCTAATGTGAAAAAGTATTAAATCAATAATGAACTGAGAAACCCATTGGTCTTAGCTCTATTCCATAGGCGTAGAAAGCTCTAATTTAACCACATTCCTAGCTCTTCAAATTAGGACTATATCTATTGGTCCAAATATAGTACCTATGATTATTGCCAGGGGCGTCTCCTCGAAAATTTTGAAAGTTAATTTTTTTGGTTCGGATGCTGGTCTCGACGCCAATTACACCTCAGCCTTTTGTCTTTCGAGTTTAGATTCACAACACCCACTCTGTAATTCGAGTCACCTGTACCAGTCTGTACATGATCTTCACCAGTTGGCTGTTTTAATCTAAAGACATTTTCTGCAGAAAACTTCTCCATTGGACACAGCAAGCTGCTCCAGCTCCATTGTACAGTCCCATTTTATGCAAATGTCTTTCCATTAGTCAGTTTTGTGATGCTATGGTTCTTTCATGACTACTTTCCCAAGGAGCTGAGTGGGGCCAATATATGAAGTTGATGAGTCCTCTGTGATTAGTTCATCAGTTTTTCGTTGCTCTCGATGCCACTATGTTCTAGAATCCAGGAAGTTATTAGAAATGTTCTGAATAGTTTTTCATGCGGTATTCTCATACCAGTCTTGAGTTTACAAGAAAGCGCATTGCAGTGCAAGATAGTGTACTTTTTCGCCTGGAATACGGCAGTGTTTGAGTGAGATCCTTATTTGTGAGTTTCTCCCTCGCCTTCTACTCCAGCACCAGTTCCTTCCTTCTAATATCCGTCTCTATCCTAGATACTCTCTCCTGGTTTGCCCTTGATATTGACATCTCTGACAGTTACTGTTGATACAATTTTAAAAGTTTTTTTTTTCGGATGCTGGTCCTATTGCCAACTACACCTCAGCCTTTTGGACTATTTGTGTCTTCCGAGTTTAGTTTCACAACACCCACTCTGTAATTCGAGTCACCTGTACCAGTCTTTACATGTTCTTCACCGGTTGGCTGTCTTAATCTTCGGAAGTTAGTCTAGGGCGCCTTCTGCAGTCAAATGCCGTTTCTCTCCCTTTACACATTTTCTGCAGCAAACGTCTACATTGTACACAACAAACTGCTCCATTGTGCAGTCCCATTTTGTGCAAATCTCCTCCCATTAGTCAGTTTTGTGATGCTACGGTTTTTTCATGAATACTTTTCCAAGGAGCATGAATGGGGCCAATATATGAAGTTGATGAGTCCTCTCTGGTTGGTTCATCAGTTTTTCGTTGCCACAAGACACCCTGGTTTGCCCTTTATATTGCCATCTCTGACAGTTAGTGTTGATATCTTTTGGTCCAAATATAACCAATAATACTATACCTGGTGTCAGGAATCACGAGATCGGGTAGGTATCTACCTATTTTGATAGAACAAGAACTGTTGCTGTACATGATGCTGGATATTCAAATCATTAGATATCCGAAATGCTGAATATCCCAGATCATTTGTTGTTCAAATGATTCATCGATATGATGATGGAACAATTGAAAGAAGACCACGTTAGAGGCGTCCCCGGGAGGAAATGGCTTCAGCCCTAAGAGCTAATTTCCAGGATACGTAAGTATGTCTACTGAGATGGCATTCACTGAGATCTTGAAGATCTGTTATGCCCCTTTGTTCTACTTAGTTCCTGAAGTATCAGACGGTTTAGACATAATTCCTGAAGGAATTTTAGAATAACCGGATGCACAGTATAAGTAAGTGTCCCTCTTCTATCCAGTATTCTCCATTGCATTCTGTATTGCTATGCGTTCCGTATGTGAATGGAGGTGGTTTATTTTTCCATTCTAGAGAATCTAGTTACTTCTTGCTCCACTTGTTTGAGCTTTTTGAGGTACCCATTTAGTCACATGTGCTCTGTTATGACACCTGTCGAAATTTTTAGTACAGTCTTAGGCATTCATATGTTCTCACCTTGTTCTAGTTTCCCAGGAGTATCTTTGATTGTATTAGCCCTACTAGATTTTTCCAATGGTCAGATCTTTTGAAGCTTGTTTCTTATTGCACGACATAGGACTTTTGGGAAGGCTAGTGAACTCGTAAAACGTGTGATGTTACGAAAAAGCGTTCGTCACGCGATGACTCATTAGAAAGAGAGAGAGAGACGCAGGCCATAGTGTACGTTCAGTGCAGAGAGAGAAAGAGAGAGACGCATTGAAATAACGCGCGATACTATATAACCAACGCTGCGTTAAAATTTTGAAAAATGGTCAAAAATTGTCAAAATTTTGAAACAATGGTCAATAATTATAAAAGACTGTCAAAAATGGTCAATAATTGTTAAAACTTGTCAAAATTTTTGCAAAATTGTCGAAAATGGTCAATAATTGTCAGAATCTGTCAAAAATTGATAAAAATTTTAAAATATGGTCAAAAATAGTTAATAATTGTCAGAATTTTTGAAAGTTGTCAAAAATGGTCAATAATTATTAGAAACTGTCAAAAATGGTCAATAATTGTTAAAATTTTGAAAAATGGTCAAAAATTGTTAAAATTTTGAAACAATTGTCAATAATTATAAAAAACTGTCAAAAATAGTCAATAATTATAAAAAACTGTCAAAAATAGTCAATAATTGTTAAAAATTGTCAAATTTTTTGAAAAATTGTCAAAAATAGTCAATAATTGTCAGAACCTGTCAAAAATGCTAAAAAATTGTCAAAAATGGTCAATAATTGTTAAAATTTGAAAAAATGGTCTAAAATAATTAAAATTTGAAAAAATGGTCTAAAATAATTAAAATTTTTGAAAAATTGTCAAAAATGATCAATAATTGTCAAAACTGTCAACATTGGTCAATAATTGTCAAAAATGGTCAATAATTGTTAAAATTTGAAAAAATGGTCAAAAATTGTCAAAATTTTGAAAAAATGGTCAATAATTATAAAATCTGTCAAAAATGGTCAATAATTGTCAGAACCGGTTAAAAATGGTCAAAAATTGTTAAAATTTGGAAAAATGGTCAAAATTTTTTGAAAAATTGTCAAAACCGTCAAAATTTGTCAATAATTGTCAAAAATGGTCAATAATTGTTAAAATTTGAAAAAATAGTCCAAAATTGTTAAAAATTTTGAAAAAATAGTCCAAAATTGTTAAAAATTTTGAAAAAATAGTCCAAAATTGTCAAAAATTTTGAAAAAATGGTCAATATTTGTAAAAATTTTTGAAAAATGGTCAAAATTTGCTAAAAATGGTCATTCTATTGTGCATAAGAAGCGAGCTTCTGTCGGCGGTCCGACGACCGCTCACCTTTTTTTCTTTTCTGCGTTGCCTATTTCCAGGGTACGCTTCGCCATAATATTTCAGCCACTATTCGAGGTCACTTTTGAGGTTTCTAACTATATTTACCCGAGATCGAGCTGCCCGTTTCCACTGGGCGGCTGAGCACAGCGGTTGGCTTTTAAGACCGTGGCGATGGGTCTGGTCTTGCTTACAGATATACAGATTTCTGAGTGATGAATGGGTCAAGGGGTCTGGAGGAGCCAAGGTCTTCAAGAAATACTAAATGTTTCTGATGAAGTTGTTCCCTACCAAGGGAGTACAGTATTGTTTAGGGGTGGTATAATGTTCAACCATCGTATTCCTTTTTCAAAGAATATGAAAAACTATGAAAATCTTATGAGATCCATCATGCGGAACATTTTATCTTTATGGATGATATTAGCAGACCAAATATTGCAAGAAGGGTTCTAGAGGCACTGAAAAGGAAACAAATCATCAGATTCGATTGACCTGTCAATTCGCCGTATATGAATCGTATCGAACACATGTGGGATTTTGTTTCTAGAGCCATTCATAACAGGATGAACCCACCCCTAATCAAGGAAAAATTAATCGTTGCACCAATAGAGGAATAGAACAATATTCCTCATGAAATCGTAAATCGGATAGGTTAGGTTAGGTTTGTGGTCAGTGGATCTATAAGGCCCTCCACTGCGACTCTCAAGAGTCTATTGTGTTTGGTGACTGATATTTCAGGTCCGAGGGCGAGAGAGAGATCCAAACATCAGATACCTAATTCGAGCCGCGGCGGGGCAGGCATAAATTATATGCTCTGCTGTTTCATCATCTTCCAGACAAAGACGACAAGTCGGATCTTCCGACAGTCCAAGTCTTAGCATATGATGATTCAGATGACAGTGGCCTGTAAAAAGGCCTATTAGACAACGTAGGTCATGCCTACTATAGTCTAACATTTGTTTGGAGACATTCTTCGAAGGATGTATAAAAGCCTTTGAATGAACCAATCCTGGTATATTATGCTAGAAGTCTAAAGCTCTTCATGCTGTCCAGTTAGTGTTCGTTTGGCAAAGCTTATTACGATGCCAATTGAAGGTTCTGGTCCGATAAAAACGCGTGCGGAGCCCTCCCTTGCAAGAGAGTCCGCCTTCTCATTGCCATCCATGCCAGAATGGCCAGGGATCCAGACCAGCGATACTCTGTTGAGGAGAGTATTTTTTGGCAGTCTAAAACCAGTTTCGACGTTACACGATAAGAGCTTAGTGCTTTCAAAGCCGCTTGGCTGCCCGTTAAAATTTTTATTGATTTAGGTGTGAGATTTGTTTGCTCCAATCTCTCCACACATGAAGCAATGGCGTAAATTTCCGCCTGAAATACGGTTACATAGGATCCTAGAGAGGTTGAAATTTCTGACCTAGGTCTTCGCCCGTATACTCCTGCACCAGAGCCTGAGGGTGTTTTTGATCCATCTGTGTACCAACAGCTGTCTGCTCTTAATAATTCATCCTTACGGAGGACCCATTCGTCTCTATTTGGAATTAGGACGATGTAAGGAAGTTTGTAGTTTACTGTTTGTTGGAGGCATTATGTCAGAGGCCATTTCCAGAATACTGTGACTTTCAGTGTCCACTAGCATTCTGCTTTGCTCTGTATAAGCCTGTTTTGTGCATATAGAAATATGCGCAATTCTATATGTTGTCCATCTAGCTTCCCTTTCCAGGAATATATGGAGTACCTCCTCCGTCTAGAAGGATTTCCATGGCTGCTGACGGTGTGATACTGATGGCACCAGTAATTCCCAGACAAGCCTGTCTCTGTATGCCAGAAAGCTTTGCTTGTGCCGTTCGCTGTAAAGCTTTTGACCACCAAGCAATAGCTCCATATGTGATCATTGGTCTTACAATCATCACATATATCCAACGGATTTGTTTGGGTCTCAAGCCCCAAGATTTTCCACAGAACCTGCGAAATGTCCACAAGGATAGTCTGGCCTTATGGATAACTTTTTCCAAGTGAGCGTTCCATGTAAGTTTTGTATTTAGGATAATCCCCAAATATTTTACTTCCGCTGCAAATGGAATAACCTCACCATTGTAGGAAAGTGGTGGAAGATCCTCCAATTTACTTTTCCTAGTGAAGAGGCCTAACTCGGTTGCATACACTTGTCAATGCATTGATATGAGGTTGAGGAGGACCGAGTATTAACTGTTGTTTACTTCAACAATAGCTTTTTTGTGAAATTTTTGTTGAATCATCATTTTTTTTTGAAATTATATTTGACAATTTTCTCACTGATTCACTGGTTCATTTATAAAATTATAGAAAATTATTAGGGACTCCAAGACATTCGACGTATTTTGTTAATTTTAATATTCAAATGGTCATTCGATATAAAGATTCGATTCCATTCCAGAATTACCGAGTTGTGTAAGCTTTTATATGCCTCACTTCACCCCATCCTGAAAGAACTTTTGGGTGCGAGTCTAATCTATTATTATGCATAGAAGTTTTTTGATAAAGTCTGTAATTTTCTCGGGGGCTGATTAACTCAGCGTTCGCGTCACCCTTTTTAAGTGTTTTAGTTTCTTCCAATATCAACATCAGCAGTTCCCATTACCCATTTTCCCATTTCACGTAAGTGAGAAAGAAAATAATCACATTCTTTGATAAAGCTGTCATACATTTTTCGGTCTCTCAGCCCTGGAATTTATTTTCAATTGTGTCATTTCATATTTGAATAATTTCATAGCTTTTTGTTCAATCAAAGTAAGTTCATGGCCATGAAGTTAGTTAATTAGTTAATTTGTGTTTGGTTTTAGTTCTAAATTTTTTAGTTTAATAACAAATAGATTTTGTTTATTCAACTAAACTTTGAATAATGAGCAAGAATGATTTTGTTTCTTCTATTATATATTCTTAACAAAGTTTTCATAGTTCTGTTAATTTTATTTATAGTAGCAGTGCCAAGAAGCTCTATAACTATAATAATGGATGAAAACGTACCAAGAAATGGGTCGTTAATGAGTCGTGTCCTGAACACGAAAAATATGGCATTGGAAGGGTAGCAAAAATATAATAAAGAAGGGTGTTATTGAGTTATGTATTCTTCCAACTACTTAGTGAAGATTAAAGCACTTCAAGAGTTGGGGAAGATGATGTTAAAGCCACACCCTGTAGAATGGTTATTGTTTTTTGTTTTTGACAGATATTGTTTATAAAAATGGAAAGGCTTGATAAAAATAGAAGTATGGTAATAGTACTCTTCGACAATGAGATAAAATACAGGGCAATCCATTTAATATTATCGAGAAAATAAAGTTTTGATTCACGATGTATTTAATTCAATAAATATTATCAAAATTAGTCGTTTTTATAAATTTTTATAATTTTTGGATTTAATAGATTATTATTCTCTTACTCCTATTCAATTACACAGAGCGTTGAACTTGTTACGATTTTAACTATAACTTTTCAGATTCCCTGTACCCAGATTACAACCTCATGTTGTTGTAATGGGGAAGTGAAGCAGATTTCAGTTTTAGACTAAAATATAGGTTGCTTCATTAAAAAAAATATAACTTTGATATGGCACCGAGCTATGGAACACCCTGTAGCATTATAACTGATTTTGGAATATAAGGCTTAAAGCTGCTTATAAGTTATGTAATAGTTATTTGTGTATTTAGAGCGTAAAGTAAGAGATTGCCGCTTGAGAAAGAATGTTGCCCGGCGATTTTTCGAAAGCGGCAATTTTACTTTACGCTCGAAAAACACACATAATTTTTTCTACAGTTGCCCTTTCAATAATTAAAACAGTTTTTTATATTATCTTAGGTTACAATAAGAGTGATAGAATAATCGTCATTTTCGCTATTCATCATAATTAACCTTAAAAAGATCTACTGACTAGGGATGTTAAAAAATAATCGATTTTTAGTAGATCGATTTTATAAATTACGTGTTTAAATCGATTTTCGGAAACGGCTCGAATTATTTATTGTCTATTTCTCAAAATTTTGACAATTATTCACCATTTTTCAAAATTTTAACAATTATTGACCATTTTGACTGTTTTCCAAAATTATTGACCATTTTTCCAAATTTTTGATAATTTTTGGCCATTTTCTAAAATGTTGACAAATTTTAACCATTTTTGACAATAATTGTCCATTTTTAACAGTTTTTAACAATAATTGATAATTTTTTAACCATTTTTGAAAGTTTTTGACCAATTTTGACACTTTTTCGATATTTTAGACCATTTTTAATAATTATTGACAATTGTTGACAATTATGGACCATTTTTCCAAATTTTTGACCATTTTTGACAATTATTGACCATTTTTGACCATATTTCAAAAACTTTAACAATTTTTGAAAGTTTTTGACCATTTTTTTAAAAATTTTTGACAATTATTGACCATTTTTCAAAATTTTAACAATTATTGACAATTATTGACAGTTTGTGACAGTTTTTGACCATTTTTGACAATATTTGACAATTTTTGACAATTTTTGACAATTTTTGACAATTTTTGACAATTTTTAACAATAATTGTCCATTTTTGACCATTTTTCAAAATTATTGACCATTTTTTATAGTTTTTGACAATTATCGACCATTTTTGACAATTATTGACCATTTTTGAAAATTTTTGACCATTTTTAAATTTTTTAAAAATTTTTTGACAATTATTGACCATTTTTCAAAATTTTAACAATTTTTGAGTTTTTAACAATTATTGACCATTTTTGACAATTCTTGACCGTTTTTGACAATTTTTGAAAATTTTTGACTATTTTTAAAATTTTTGACAATTGTCGACCATTTTTCAAAATTTTAACAATTATTGACAGTTTTTGACAATTTTTAACAATAATTGTCCATTTTTGAAAATTTTTCAAAATTATTGACCATCTTTTATAGTTTTTGACAATTATATCGACCATTTTTGACAATTATTGACCATTTTTGACAATTATTGACCATTTTTGACAATTTTCAATAATAATTGTTCATTTTTGACAGTTTTTGACAATTATCGACCATTTTTGACAGTTTTTGACAATTATCGACCTTTTTTGGAGAATTTTGACCATTTTAAAAATTTTTGACAATTATCGACTATTTTTCAAAATTTTGAAAATTATTGACTATTCTTGACAATTTATGACAGTTTTTGAAAAAAATTGTCCATTGTTAACAGTTTTTGACAATTATTGACCATTTTTGACCATATTTCAAAATTTTTGACAATTTTCATATAATTTTATTTGATTTTTAATCTGATAAATTGTTAAATATTCACCAATTGAGTTAATTCGGAGTGCGTGGTTTGATTAAATAAGCGAGCGAAAAAGATTCCTTTTTTGCGCTAGAGCGTAAAGTAACAATCCTCGGCATTTGTCGACTTTACGATTTCATTTGAATATAGTAATTAGTCATTTTACGCGCGACTGTAGAAAAATAACTTCATTGGTATTTTTTATGATAACAGAGCTTAATCACACTAATCAATCACCCTGTATAGTTGAATGATTAAAAAATAATTTGTGGTGCGTTCAGACTCAAAAAGCAGCCTGTGAAGACTGGCAACAGTGTACGCTTTCCACCCATAAAAAAATACATTGTTCTATAGTCACACTTGGAATACAGTTATAGCAACCACGATATTAATAATCGTATTTTTGTTGATGAACCAAACCAACACCTTATTATTTATTTCTAAGACATCCACACCTTTATGGCGCAATCCAAGCATTAAGTGTATAATTATGTTTCAAGTTTATCAGTTTAAAAATTGATAAATATTCCGCCTCCACATAGATTTAATGTAATGGTAAAACAATAGTAGAAAGTACCACCTGTTGGATAAGGAACTTGTATTAAAATGTTCAATATTTTAGTATCAATTTGAAGAATAATTGCAAACTTCTCGCTTTTAAAAAATTCATTCGTAATCGAAGTAACAAGGTCTATTAGAACCGTTACATTTTTTATAAGTTGTCTCTTATAATTTTCATAAAAACAGGACGTTTTTTATTTTCCGAAATCCCCTCTCTAATTGTTTCGAGAAGGAGTGAAGAGGTGCATGTTAAAGGCAGAGCTCTAATATTAACTTATAGAGTTCGCTAATCGCAAAATTTTATTTCCGATTCAAATTAGAGAAACTTTGCAGTTTAATTGCTAGCTTCAAAATCAAAACATAGGGATGAGCGGGACATATTTTTATAGAAAATTAAACGCTCTATTAAAAAGGTTTGCAGTTACGAAAATAATGATGATAGATATACAGAGTATACTTTGTGTAGTTTTTGTAAATACTTGATCCTCAATGCTCTGACGTCCATTTTCTCTATCAAAATTTTTCTATTATTTTCAGTCCTTCTCCATTTGAAACCTATTTTCTTTAAAATTCTACGAAGAGATGTTTCGGAAGCCACAATTCCCAAAACGTCATTAATTTTCCGTTGTAATTTTTTTACCGTAATACGACACCCTTCCGTCTTATGAAAGTCGTAAATAATCCGTCTAATATTGGAATACTCATACTCGAGAATATCAGTTATTGGTGCTCTTCTAGGCCGCTTCTTTCTTGAGGTGGAAAATTTTACTTGCACGTTATTTGCAGAAATTAATTGCTCCCCTTCTTTAACCACTCTTTCAATGGTTCTTATCGAAATACCTAATACAAAATATAGATTTGTGTTGAAATAGTTATTTTTGAAATTTATTTAATGTTACCTGTGCGAGAGAAGTTTTATTTTTCGCATTTGATAACATATCCGACACTTTGAAAATAATTGAACACTTGAAAAATTATTTCACGTGCCTGACTCTTGATAACTGGTTTTTTGTTAGGCGATGACATTTTTTCAGAAACAACACAAAAATTATTCAGACAATGATAAACGCCAACAGAATTGGAGGACAACTAATGATACGCCTCTGTACAGAGCATTTATATGTTTTACAAGAGCTGTACTGGGAGGTAACATTGAAAATGAGTTTGTGCGCATGGAGGCGGGCTCGCCATCACGTTTGGCGCTTGCTGTATATTTTGTTTGCGATTGTTCTCAGAAGACTCAAAAGGTGAAAAATGGATAAGGTGTTACCAGTGTTTGAAATGGGGGCATGAAGAATGCTTCAATTTGGATAAGAAGAATATATGTTTGTATGTGACTTCTGTTTGACTGAATGAGGCCTCCTAATATCGTCCACCCAAATGTGTCCTATTATCGGATATGCCATACCATACCATACCATACCATAATATATTCAGTTTTTACAAAATGTGTTAATTATTTGTTTTTTGATTGATACAGATGATTTCTGTTTGTTTTAAATAAACTTTTGATTCCACTTGTTGTTTTATTGATAATCACATATATTGGAAGCACATAATTTCCTTAAAAGAAATGACGCATTCAAAAAAAGGGTACGATATTAGGGCACTCTCCTTTACCATCATGTTTGCTGAATATTCTACAATTTGCAAAGGACCCACTTCTCTTTTCTAAAATGTATCTCTGTTAATCTGTAGTGTCCCTCGTACAATTAAAGTAAATGAAGGTTATTATTGAAATAATAGTCATATATTATTTATGAAATACTTTTATAATGTTTATCAACAAACATATATTTATATTATAAGAGTATTCGTAAGCATAAATATATTGAGTTAGGATATTGATGATATTACATGACATATTATGATGAGAAGAGAATTAATTAAAGCTTGAACTCTAATAAGATCAGATGCCTATGTGAAAATTTAATATAAGATTCTTTCAAGAAGAAATTCTATTGACAACAACCCGATCCTTTACATGGCGATCCTGCTAGAATGGTGATAGTTTAAATAATACAACTAAACATTGAAACCTTTACAATTTTTTCTGCCTTTTGGATATGTTTTAGATCTCCAAAACCAAAGTGTACATGGGCACATGTCTTCGTAGTTGAGCGGTATGGAGGTTTGGATGCAAAAAATTATGAATTGTAGACTTAGGGTTCGAATCCTGGACACGGTGAAATTTTTTTTTACTTGTGATATTGTGACATTTATATATGAATAACCTTCAATATAGTTCCGTGTAAACACACTTCAAACTAAATCGAACCAAAAAATAAAAAATAAATGAAAAAAAAAACACCTAACAACAATTTTAAAACGAACTAAAGAGTAGAAAATAATAATAATAATAAAGGTGGGGCGCTTGAGACACAGCTACTTTCTACATTTTTATAGAACTGTTCAAATTATTGAGTTAAGATTAAAAACGCGACTTTAATACCCTAAATAGAAAATCATTTTCCTGGGAGATAATCCTACCGAAGGTCATAATAGACCTTCGAGAGAAAGTACTGCAATGGCTAAGCACATTTGTAGTAACAAAATGTTAAAATGGGCTTTTCACATTTCACCTTTTAGTCTAGTTCACATGTACCGATTTTCCTCAAAATTTTTGTATATTCACCGAAAATTACGATCAAGGTGTCATTCGATTCGGATTGTTATGTAGGTTGTTTAAGAAAAGGCTCCGAAAGGGGCCGAAAAAAATTCCAAAAGTTATAAACAATATAGTAAAAAAAAGTGGGGGTTTAGTTTTTTTTGAATATCTCGAAAACTATTGAAGATTTTCGAAATTTAAAAAAAGATTTAAAAAGATCATTGAATTTACTAAAAATAGTTCCGACTCCCGGAACTGTATCTCCAATATTTATAATTTTTACAGAACCCTGAAAATAGAGCCAAAACCGGGTAGTCTGACTTTCACGCGCGGTCCGTGACTCGGACACAGCAACTTAAAAAATTATTTAAACATATTAAATATGAATATTAAGGAATAATAAAATTCAAGTACTATTGGGATACATAAATAAACAATAGTCCGCGGTTAAAAAATTTGTATCCCAATTTTCCCATTATTTATCCATTTGTTAATTAACAACTTTTTCTACATTAAATGTTAACAGAAAAACCGCGATAATTATTAAACTAAAACTTTAAGATTTTTTTTACTTTGTGGAGTTATTCTTGATAGGCTAATAAATAGATCACCGTTGGAAAAATTTAAAATTTTGATTTTCCACTTTTTTATTGAAAATACGTAAAAATTAAAAATTACAAAAAAGTAATTAATAAATTTTTATTTTTTTTATATCTTGAATGTTTCGATTTTTAAATGTTGAAAGATACATTAAAATATTTTTTTTTATTTTTTATCACCATTGTTTAAAAAATTGTTATAAATAAATGCATTGTTTATGAGCTAATCAAAATTTTTTTTGGGTAACCTATTGGTTGATACAATTTATGATTTTTAGAGAAAAAACGATTTCTTAAAAAAATTTATTTGTTGCTAAAAAATGCTTTTGTTAATTAAATTTTACGACTAAATATTAAAATTAAGAAACCATTTTTTCTCTGAAAATCATAAATTCTATTGTTCTTTCGAATTATATAAAAAAAAATTCTTGATTAATTTTTTATTTGTTTTTTTACTAAACAATTTGTTATAAACAAATTATTTTTTCCGTATATTTTTTTTAAATACTTAATTTTGTTATGAAAACAGCCATGTGCTGTTTTTTACGTAAATATGGCTTAAATTGATTTTCAATGCTAAACTACTAAAAATGGAAGTCATGGAAACCTCATAATTTAATGATAGATAAAATATAGAGTATGAAATTTTTTTTTATAAATAATAGTCAATAATTAAATAAATTAAAAGCTTAAATTGTTACTTAATTGATGGTTAATAAAAAAGACTTGAAGTATTGTTGCCGTATCTGCCTTATTTCAATTATAAAAGCAAAAGAAATGAAGAAAAAAAATTTTCAAGGCACAAAAATATTAAGTTATTTCAAAAATAGAAAAAAATTTTTTTTCGTAAAAAACAGCACATGGCTGATTTCTTGTGTAATCAGTTCCAAAATGGTGTAGGAATACCTGGGCAAACTCAATTAACTAGGCGAGAACAATATAGTCACCTTACAGTGGATTCCACTGGGATAGAAGGAAATGAAATAGCAGATGAAATAGCAAAGAGGGGGACTGAAACACCCTTTTGGGGGCCGGAATCCTTTTGCGGTATCAGCTCCAATGTAATATTAGAAGAAATAGGCAAAGCCGAAAAAAGAGAAGATCTGACCATTGCAAAGATCTAGTAGGGTTTAGACAATCAAATATTCTTCTGGGTGGCTACAACATGTTGAGATTAAATGAATGAAGTCAAAGTAAAACTGCACTAAGAGTTTCAACAGGGATCCTAACGGGATATTGTCGCCTGAATGGGCACATGAAAAAGCTCAAAATAGTAGTGGAAGAAGAATGTAGATTCTGTGGCATGGAAGAAGAAACCTCTACCCACATACTTGCGAATTGCCCAGCAATTCAAAATCATAGGATATTAATGGATAGAAGAGGGACATTTATGTAAGGTTTAATTTGTGAAGAAGAAAAATATTAGTGAAAGGACAGATATTAAAGATTATAATAGACATTAAATAAGAATTTTAACTAATATGAAAAAAAATCAAGTGATATGAAAAATTCACTTGGTAACGGGATTATTGATTTTGAAAATTGGGAAGGTTTTGATTTTGAAAAAGTATTGTCAGAATAAGATTTTTTGAAGAAAAATATAAAATAAAAAGTATAGAAAGAGTGTTGGAGAGTTGAAGGAGCTGGAAATTGATCCAGAAAATTAGGAGAAAAAGTAAAAGTCAGGTCTTGGAAAGTGTGAAGGAGGCTCCTACCTGATTGAAGTCGTGGAGTTGGTCCTGTATTCCAAGGAGAGTGTGAATTGGTAACACTCTTGTATGAATTGCAATCCAGAGAATTTAAAGGCCATCATAAGTTCGGTGCTTCGTGGATAGGGTCAGGTTGGTTTATTTTTTTTATTGGTACCAATATAAATGATAAAGAAATAATTTGATAAGATGTACATCTGTAAAGGGCGTTTAGATTATTAATAAGTTTTAATTTTAATTAAATTCTAAATTGTATCTATCTCACCTTATATTTGAAAGCACTATTTTATTTTAGGTTAAGTTACTTCTGTTCCATAATTTTTTTGCTATTTGCCACATTAGTATTTAATATTCATGTAATTTTTCTATAAATGCATTCATCATATTATTAGTAAATAGTTTAATTGAAATTCCTTGCATTTTATTAATATAAATAGTAAATTTTTGTTTTTGTTTAGATAGAATATTATATCTCTTAAAATTAAATTGTAGACAACTCACAACACAGATAATAGTTATTAAAATTTGAAAATACGTGGTTGGGATCTGCGTTAATAAGGAGTGCTTTCCAGGGGCGTAACAAAATTCATTAAAATTAATAAATTGTTGTATTCATAAAATATATTTAATTCAAAGTTTTAACATTTTAATATAAAAACAAAATTATTTATCAGCGCCGGAACCCAAAGAGAGACAGAGTTCATCTTCCGATTTATAGATGAGCTAGCTTAAAAAAAGGGTAAGTTAATAAAAAAAATTAATAAAAATAATAATAAATCATAACAATATAAAATAAAAATAATAAATATAATAATAAATCATAACAATACATACCCTAAATAGAATAATTTTCCGAAAATGTTCAGTTAATTGCCTACAATCCGAAAAAAAGTTTCATAAAACTACACAATGATTTTTTTTCCATATTCCACTTTTTATTACATCCCGGGACTTTTACAGTTAAATTATTTTTTACTTTTCGGTTCGTTCTTCTATGAAAGAGTATTTTCTTTTTGTTTTTAAAACTAAAGTTCATTTTAAACAAATAAATAAATCTAAATATTCTGTGATAACATCAACCCTTTTTATTGTATACTGCTATCGATTTTTGTTAGCTGCGAACGAAAGTCTCTCTAATAACCGATTCTAGTATTGTAAATGTCTGGACTCTGGACGGTTTAACAGCCCACCGACCGCTAGTTATTTTCTACACAGGCTACGATAAACCGGTTGGTAGTCGCAGAACGAAAATTATACTCGTAATTATATGCCTTCTTTTCAGTAATTAATATTAAAATATCCGGTAATAAATAGACAAAGACAATGACTAAAGAGTTTGTTGGATAAAGATAGAGAGGACAATACGTTGACGTTTCCTGTGCTTTATTTTACTCTGAACGCGTTGTATTGTTCCCTTATTTAAAAAAAATGGTAGACATCGTTTCGAATTAGTCACTTGTTCGCAGTATATACGGGAGACATCGAAACTAAATTATAGTTTTCAATTTCTCCGCAACGGTTTTAATCTAGTCCATTAAATCATAATTTTGAGTGGAGGTTTTAAATTTTTTATATAACTTACTTTGAAGTGTCTACAAACATAATATGCATGCGCGTTCTGTCGGACCCACAAAAATTTCATGGGTAAATGTTCAATTTATAACAAAACAAACAAAATAATATGAAAAAAAATTAAATTCATGCGATAGAGTAGTTTTAATTGGATATTAAAAATTTCAAATTGTTATAACTTTGTTATAAACAAATTTAAAAAATAATTTTTCTATGAAATAAATTTCACGGTATGTTGAGTAATTACGAGTTGTAATTTTTTAAAGATTAAAAAACCACCTGTTAACCTTT
This sequence comes from Lochmaea crataegi, assembly GCA_947563755.1. Lineage (NCBI taxonomy): Eukaryota > Metazoa > Arthropoda > Insecta > Coleoptera > Chrysomelidae > Lochmaea > Lochmaea crataegi. The sequence goes on from OX387433.1 coordinate 17,818,505, forward strand.
AGCCACCCTAATGTCATTTGGGGAAAAAATGATAGGGACCATTTTGGTGTAAAATTTAAAGATTTACAATTTTTGTTTGAAACTTTTTTCTGTAACTCCAACGGTTTTTGCGTAATTTCAAAAGTAAATTATATAAAAAATTCAAAACCTCCACTCAAAATTATGATTTAATGTTATTTTTTCTTGGACTAATACCACAAGGAGCTTAAAGAAAATATTTAAAAAGAATTACTTGAATAAAACATAAAATATTGTCGAATTACTCACAAGTTTTTTTGTGTGGATATAAAAATAAAATTATTACTGTGACCAGCTTGTATACTATAATCTTTTACGACAGTTGCAGCATGAACCGTGGGAAATGAACATTCCGTGCTAATTCTACACTAACTTTTTTACGACGGTTTTAAAAATGCAATGCAATTAAAGCAACAAATTGTTGATTATTTCAGCTTTGGTCAAACACTCGTCAAGGGAAAATCACCCCAACCATTCCCTTCCGTTACGCTCCATGAATATCGTTAAAAAGCAACTAGTTTCAAATACCGTTTGTATAATACGTCCAGAACAGCTAGAGTGTTGTATATACGCGAAGAAAGGGAGTAAAAGATGCAGAAATAAAAGATAGAACATTAACGCGATTGCTCGCTGCAACAGTAGCGTACCTACCAACAAAATAATTAAATACAAACAGTAGTATGTAACTACGCCACTGCAAATTTGTCGAAAAGGACTTTTGGGAAGGCTAGTGAACTCGTGAAACGTGTGATGTTACGAAAAAGCGTTCGTCACGCGATGACTCATTAGAAAGAGAGAGAGAGACGCAGGCCATAGTGTACGTTCAGTGCAGAGAGAGAGAGGCGTGCCGCTGTCAAAATTTTGAAAAAATAGTCAATAATTAGAAAAAACTGTCAAAAATGGTCAATAATTGTTGAGAAATGGTCAAAATTTTTGAAAAATTGTCAAAAATAGTCAATAATTGTTGAGAAATGGTCAAAATTTTTGAAAAATTGTCAAAAATAGTCAATAATTGTTGAGAAATGGTCAAAATTTTTGAAATATTGTCAAAAATGGTCAATTATTGTCAGAACCTGTCAATAATTGTCAGAAACTGTCAAAAATGGTCAATAATTGTTAAAATTTTGAAAAATGTTCAAAAATTGTCAAAATTTTGAAAAAAGGTCAATAATTATTATAAAAAACTGTCAAAAATGGTCAATAATTGTTGAAAATTGTCAAAAATGGTCAATAATTGTTAAAATTTGGAAAAATTGTCTAAAATGGTCAACATTTTTGAAAAATTGTCAAAAATGTTCAATAATTGTCAAAACTGGCAAAATTATCAATATATGTTAAAATTTGAAAAAATTATTAAAAAATTTGAAAAAATGGTCAATAATTGTCAAAAGTCTTGAAAAATGGTCAAAATTCTTGAAAAATGGCCAAATTTTTTGAAAAATTGTAAATAATTGTTAAAATTTGGAAAAATGGTCTAAAATGGTCAACATTTTTGAAAAATTGTCAAAAATGATCAATAATTGTCAAAACTGTCAAAATTATCAATAATTGTCAAAAATTTTGAAAAAATGGTCAATAATTATAAAAAACTGTCAAAAATGGTCAATAATTGTTGAAAAATAGTCAAAATTGTCAAAAATGGTCAATAATTGTTAAAATTTGGAAAAATGGTCTAAAATGATCAATAATTGTCAAAACTGTCAAAATTATCAATAATTGTCAGAAATGGTCAATAATTGTTAAAATTTGAAAAAAGGTCATAAGATATCGCAATTAGGATATGGCCAATAATTTCAATGACTATCGACGAGAAATGGTTTTGTTGCACATTCCTTTTAGAAGTGAAGATAATAATGTTCTTGCATTCTATTGCGCGTATTTTTATTGATGTTTTTCCCAACCCTCATAAGAAGCAAGCTTCTGTCAGACGACCGCTCACCTTTATTCCTTACGCCTTCAATTAACGAAATATGGGGCTTCAAAGTTGGAAGATAAAAATGGTTTTTCATTCATAATTATCAAACGGCTTATTGAAAATTAGTAAAATGTTGACCGTTTATGAACAACCATAATTGTACAGTTTTTGGCGTCATGAACAAGTCTACACTACACTTGTGAACTCAGGTACGGACTAAGCTCAATGGTTGATGCGGCAGTTTTTTGTTAAATATAACTTTTGCCAGTTATAAATGCAACTATTAACTTTTTAAAATATTTTTAAAGATAAAAAGTCGTCCTGTGACATCTCGATAAAATTACCGGTTCAAGAGATACGGGCAATTTTATGACGCTCTACACACCTATTGGCACATTCACATGTTATTAGTAAATTTTATTAATAAATAAGTGCAGTCTTCTTTTAGGAAAATAACCTTTTACATTGTTTATAATATAAAAAACAATCACTAATTTATCAAAAGTAAAATAACAACAAAACCTTGAAAAATGAATTAACTACCATTAACAGATTTAAAAAAAGAGTAACCAAATAATTAATGATAATAAAATATGGGCCAATAGGTGTGCAGTGCGACATAAAATTGACCATATCTCTTAAACCGTTAATTTTATAGAGATGTCACAAGAGGACATATTGTCCTTGGACACCCTGTACCCAGTCTAATATCTCTAAAACTGTTCATATGACATACGGTGTTCATTTACAATAGGTTTTTTTCCCCTTTATTCAATTTCCATAAAGCCAAAAATAGCAGTAGGTACCTGTATTTTGAAAAAAAAACATTTTAAATATTTTTTCTCTTACAAATATGATCAATTGCATTCATAAAAAATACCGAAACTAAATTGTAAAATTTAACAAGCCTCGCTAAAAGACAGACAGTATATTTGAAAATTAGTTTTCTTCGCTTTCCTAGAGTTTCCACCAACTTTCTTGTTCGATTTTTTGGAATTATCGATGAGAGAGCAGTGGCAGCCGCTAGCAGACATGTCGATTCCGGTTAGTAAGAAAACTTCCGGTCACCTACTTCCGGTTGAAGTGGAACGGAATTAAATTGGGGAAACACGTACCTTAACGTTATCCGGACGAATTTCTAACTCTTATCAAGCTAGCCGAGTTTTCGTTTCGAATTTCGGAACAATTTTACAAATCTACCAAAAAAAAATATCCCTAAAAAAATACAGAGTGATTCAATAAAAAATGGAAATATGGAATCCAGTGCTCAAAATATCAAGATTCTTCTCCTTCTTACCCTGTTACTCTTTTACATAGTGTTTTATTCAAATATTTAGAATTATTTGTACATAGTACACACTTTACATACTATTTGACGTACATAATGCACACAATAGTAAATTATGTTACATAATCGTTTGTGGCCTCTAGCAGAGACATACGATCGGGTAAAATCGTATGTCTCTGGTAGTATCCAAGAACGTTTATTGATTATTAATAATAAAAATGAACTTTTACCTTGAAGGTCATTTCATGACCAAGTTCAATTTTTTTTATAAATGAATGCATATTTTTAGTAGTGGAAAATGTTGCAGGAAATTTTCCTAGCGTAATTGAAGAAATGTCAGATGATGATAGCCAGGACAACATCCTGCAGTTTTTGGCCTATTTTTGCTTTACGCATTGCGCATCTAACATTTTATATCTAGCGGCAAAGTAGCCCTTTCCGCTCTTGTAGTAGTCATGGTTTGTTCAAGCATAAACCATAATTGTCGGAACCTGTCAAAAATGCTCAAAAATTGTCAAAAATTGTTAAATATTTTGAAAAATGTACGATAATTGTCAAAATTTTTGAAAAATTGTCAGAAACTGTCAATAATTATTAAAATTTTTGAAAAATTGTCAACATTTTGAAAAATGGTCAAAAATTGTCAAAATTTTGAAAAATGGTCAAAAATTGTCAAAATTTTGAAAAAATGGTCAATAATTATAAAAAAAACTGTCAAAAATGGTCAATAATTGTCAAAATTTTTGAAAAATTGTCTAAAATGGTCAATAATTGTTAAAATTTGGAAAAATGGTCTAAAATAGTCAAAATTTTTGGAAAATTTGGAAAAATGGTCAATAATTGTCAAAATTTCGAAAAAACGGTCAAAAACTGTCAAAAATTTTGAAAAAATGGTCAATAATTGTAGAATTTTGAAAAATGGTAAAAAATTGTTGAATATTTTAAAAAATGGTCAAAAATAGTCAATAATCGATAAAATTTTGAAAAGATGGTCAATAATTGTTGAAAATTGTCAAAATTTTTGGAAAATGGTAAAAAAAATTGAAAAATCGTCAAAAATGGTAGAATAAGAAAGTAATAAGAAAAAAAAGTCTTTCGAGAGTCGCGAACCTTACCGAATTCGTCTTAGATTCTGACAATTTAAAATAATGATTGTAATCACACGCAATACACTTTTTTTCTCTCTCCCCAATCTTTCATCATCATCATCATTTTGAAAAATGGTTAAAATTTTTGAAAAATTGTCAAAAATGGTCAATAAATGTCAAATACGGTAATAATTGTCAAAACCAATCAAAAATTGTAAAAAACTGTCAAAAATTGTTAAAATTTGGAAAAAATGGTTAAAAAATGTTAAATATTTAAAAAAATGGTCAATGATTGTCAAAATTTTGAAAAATTATCAAAAATGATCAATAATTGTTTAAATTTTGAAAAATGGTCAAAAATTGTCAAAATTTCGAATAAATGGTCAATAATTATAAAAAAACTGACAAAAATGGTCAATAATTGTTAAAAATTGTCAAAAGTGGTCAATAATTATCGAAACCTGTCAAAAATGCTCTAAAATTGTCAAAAATGGTCAAAAATTGTTTAAAAAATTTTAAAATGGACAAAAATAGTCAATAATTGTTAAAATTTTGAAAAATGGTCAAAAATTGTTAAATATTTTGAAAAATGTACAATAGTTGTCAAAATTTTTGAAAAATTGTCAATAATTGTCAGAAACTGTCAAAAATGGTCAATAATTTTCAGAAACTGTCAAAAATGGTCAATAATTGTTAAAAATTGTCAAAATTTTTGAAAAATTGTCAAAAGTGGTCAATAATTGTCGGAACCTGTCAAAAATGCTCTAAAATTGTCAAAAATGGTCAAAAATTGTTTAAAAAATTTTAAAATGGACAAAAATAGTCTATAATTGTTAAAATTTTGAAAAATGGTCAAAAATTGTTAAATATTTTGAAAAATGTACAATAATTGTCAAAATTTTTGAAAAATTGTCAATAATTGTCAGAAACTGTCAAAAATGGTCAATAATTGTCAGAAACTGTCAAAAATGGTCAATAATTGATAAAATTATGAAAAAATGGTCAATAATTATAAAAAACTGTCAAAAATGGTAAATAAATGTTAAAAATTGTCAAAATTTTTGGAAAATGGTCGAAATTTTTGAAAAATCGTCAAAAATGGTCTAATAAGAAAAAAAAGTCTTATGTTATTCCGAGAGTCGCGAATCCGTCTTAGATTCTGAAAATTTATAATAATGATTGTAATCACACGCAATACACTTTCTTTCTCTCTCTCCCATCTCCCTCTCTCTTCAATATTTCACTTTTTTAATGTTCTGTTCTTTTATGCATATAACTTATACAAAACAATTTCGATGTCTCAGGCGTCCCGTGACGGCTCACACATTTTTTAACAATAAATCTAGAAAAAATTAAAAAAAAGATAGTCCAACTCGGAAAAATTTTATTTTTGTATCCTAGCTTTCCCGGACTATGATTAAAAATTTTCTGACATAAGGCCCATCGCACGAGAACTACCATAACACAAAAATAACTATTTTCATACATTATGATAATTTTGTAAAACGGCATTGCTATAAAATATAAAACGCGGCACTCGTAATTATTCATTCTCACTTTCTAGTTATAAAAGATTCCATTCGTGAAAATAACAAGGTTTTATGTAGATATCCTTAACCCGAATCAAACATACGTAGCTCAATTAAAAATGCAGACATATACACTGATAAGTTATTAAGTATAGGTTCAAACTTCAAAATAAAAATAAATAAGTTACTTTGGTCTTGCTCTCAACTTTAATAAACCGAAAAATTACAGTCGTAAATCAAGTTACTTATTGATACTTTAATATAGTTACTTTGATTTGTTACTTGAAAACGAATTAAAGAAATGGCCAGCACGCAATGCGTTTTAAAATTCCCATAAATTATCAGCATTACTATTGATGTCAAATGACGCACATAAACAAAACACAACCAAGCGAGCAGATGAAATTATACGGGGGGAAATTTAAAAATACAAATACAAAGGTATGAGCACAATTTATCGCATATGACACAGTTCATTTGTCACTTTGACAGCGGCAAAAATTACCTGCAATGTTTTCAGCACTACTGGTTTTAAAAATAAATGGGAATTTTGTTTGATTCTGATTATTGTCAAATAATCAGAAAAAGGTTTTGATAGCCATAGCCGAGTTAAAAAAATGGTGTCTACAGATTGAACAATGTAAAATCAGTAATGGAAAATACTTCACAGATTGCTATAGAAGAGGAGGACCAAAGTGTGGAAATTCCAGTTTCAGTTGGAGTCACAGATTACAGCAATGCAATAGAAGACTATCCAGTTGCTGGTTACTGGATTCCAGTAATTGTAAATCGTAGTGATACATCAAATGAAACGGAACAGTCTAGTGAGGCACGGGGGAGTGCTAGTGACTTTGAGCCAGAACAGACTCCTGAAACACTTAGACGATCAGCACGAACGCCAAAATTAAGGGAGTTTGAAAATATTGTGACGTACATTTGCTCCGATAGTTCCGAACTAAGCAGTGATCCAGTGACAGTGCAGGATGCCTTAGCAGGACCAGACGGGAACAAATGGAAGTAGGCAAATCAGGATGAACTTTGTTTCTTTGAGGAAAATGATGCTTGGGAACTGGTGAATAAAACTATAGTGGGTATTTAAAGCGAAAATTGATAGTGAAGAAAGTGTTAGATATAGAGCTAGAATAGTGGCAAAAGGTTTTATACAAAAACAAGGTGTTGATTTTCATGAAACATTTTCGCCACTTTTTCAACTTTGAGGTTGTTAAAGTCTTAAATTAGGGCTTGATATTTCACATCTAGATGTTAGGACAGCATTTTTAAACGGGACTCTTAAGGAAGATGTATATATGATGTTACCTGAATGCTTTAATTGTGCCGATAGTAATAAAATTTTAAAACTAAATATACGAGTATATACGGCCTGAAACAAGCTAGACGAGCTTGGTATGGAAGGGTTGATGTTATGCTAGGAAATTTAGGTTATAATAAGTCAAAATTAGAACCGTGTTTATTCACGAAAATAAATGGCAGTTTAATGACAGTAATTGTAGATGACTTTTTAAATTTTTCTAACGATTGCCATGAATATTAATGTTATAAATGAAACTAACTGTTTCTAATTAATTCCACTATTTAATTACAAAATTTATGAAAATTATTAAAGGATATTGATAATTATTTCGATATTGACATATCATCGTCAGAATGACAGAAGTTACATTTTATGTGATACCTACTTGATGTTTAATATTTTGGCTAGACCAAATAGTAAGTGACCTATCTTGTGATTGACTTAATATATATGAATAGAAAAAAGAAGATATGATTTTACAAATATTCAAGCTTAGGTATTATTAGCCCTATGGGGATATCCTGGATATCTTTTTCCCATTTAAGATCAGTATAACTGTGCAATGATATAGAAAACCAAAGAAAACTATATCTGCTGATCTTTACAATAGTTACTTAAGAAGACAATTTATTGGTGGAGAGCTCCCTAGATTTATCTATCTGTTCATTGACAACTTCATATTGTGGGTCTCTTAAGTGTCTTCTTATTTCTAGTTCTTCAAGGAAATCTAGTTCTTGTTTCTTATCACAAATATGCAGTACTTCTAGTCATGTGTTGGGTGTTAATGAATGTTTTGTGTCAAGAAGATGTTTTGCGTAATGTGATTTATCTGGCTGTTTTAATACTGCTAATAATAAGTTAGCTAAAAAACTAAACAATATACTTAATAGCTATGGAGGTATATCTAAATACTCGATTGGAAATTCAATAGAACTAATGAAAAAATTGAAAACATACAAATTACAAGATAACTCTAAACTTATTTCATTTGATGTTACCAATATGTTCTCTAAAATTCCTCCAAAAGAGTGCATAACACTTGTTAAAAAATTACTAGAGGATAAATATATCAATCCAGGAATAATATCAGATACACTTAATTTGTTTGATGTATGTATTAATCAGAATTATTTCACATTTGATAATAAGGTATATATTCAAAATGAAGGTTTACCAATGGGAAGCCCTATATAACCAATTTTAGCAAACATTTTTATGGACAGTTTAGAAAGAAAAATCTTTAAATGTAACATTTCAAAAAATATATTATTTTGGTATAGGTATGTATATAACATATTAGCTTGTTTTGTAGGTAGTGAACGACAATTAGATATATTGTTCAATCATATTAATAATTTACATCCAAAAATTAAACTTACATTAGAAGTTGAAGAAAATAACTCAATCAATTTTCTTGATATTAAAATTCGAAGAGTCAATAATATACTTGATTTTTCAATTTACAGAAAACCAACACATACTGATGTGACTATACCATATAATTCCAATCATCCCATGACTCATAAATTAGCAGCATATAATTCAATGATACATAGAGCATTTTCAGTTCCTATGAACAAATATAATTTTGATAGAGAAATTAATATAATTAAACAAATAGCCACATCCAACGGTTATCCATTACATATAATAAATCAATTAATTAATAAAAAAGAAGAAAAAGTGGCATTACAATTAATATTTCCTGAAAAAAACTAGGGAAATACAAAATTAGAAAACCATCACATATGCTGGTAATATTTCTAATAAGATTTCAAAGATAATATCTTGTTCAACAAATACAGCAATTTCTTTTAAAACAGAAAACAATGTGAGTAAAAGATTGTTAAATGTAAAAACAAAAATACCCCCATTAAAAAAGTCTGGAATATATAAACTTAAATGTCCAGAATGTAATGCTATCTATATTGGTCAAACAATTCGAAATTTTGAAATTAGATACAATGAACACTCACGAGCATACAGATTAAAACAGCCAGATAAATCACATTACGCAAAACACCTTCTTGACACAAAACATTCATTAACACCTAACACAGAACTAGAAGTACTGCATATTTGTGATAAGAAACAAGAACTAGATTTCCTTGAAGAACTAGAAATAAGAAGACACTTAAGAGACCCACAATATGAAGTTGTCAATGAACAGATAAATCTAGGGAGCTCTCCACTAATAAATTGTCTTCTTAAGTAACAATTGTAAAGATCAGCAGATATAGTTTTCCTTGGTTTCCTATATCATTGCACAGTTATACTGATCTTAAATGGGAAAAAGATATCCAGGATATCCCCATAGGGCTAATAATACCTTTAATATTTGTAAAATCATATCTTCTTCTTTTTTCTATTCATATATATTAAGTCAATCACAAGATATAGGTCACTTACTATTTGGTCTAGCCAAAATATTGAACATCAAGTAGGTATCACATAAAATGTAACTTCTGTCATTCTGACGGTGATATGTCAATATAGAAATAATTATCAATATCCTTCAATAATTTTCATAAATTTTGTAATTAAATAGTGGAATTAATTAGAAACAGTTAGTTTCATTTATAACATTAATATGAGTAGATTCCACAAAGTAAGGGTCCAAACAGTAAATTCGATTGTCATGAAGGTAAAGTTTTGAAAGAATCTTTGACAAATGAGTTCAATAAAACAGTGTCTTGGCATGCGAGTTAGAGTAGATAAGAAAAATAATGTAATTACTTTAGATCAACAGCAGTATATTAACCAAGTTTTAAAAAGGTTCGATATGTTTAATTGTAAGGCCATCAGCACACCAATGGAAGAGAATATTGATTTAGGTAGAGAAAATACTGATTCTAAAATTAATGTCCCATATCAGGAACTCATTGGTAGTTTAATATATTTAAGTGTATTAACTAGGCCTGATATTGCTTATTCTGTAAGTTACTTGAGTCAATTTAATAACTGTTACAATGAAAGCCATTGGAAGCAGGCTAAGCGTATTTTAGGCAAATAACAATTTAGGATTAAAATTTGTTAAAGATGACAATGAGTTAAAAGGGTTTGTAGATGCTGATTGGGCTGACGATGCAAATGATCGTACACTGGTTTTTGTTTTACACTTTCTGGTTCCGCTATTTCGTGGGAAAGTAGAAAACAAAAAACTATTGCTTTATCCAGCACAGAAGCTGAGTATATGGCAATTGCTGAAGCTTCCAAACAAGCAATTTATTTAAGAAATTTGTTTAATGAGTTTAGTCTAGACTATAAGCTAAAAACGGTGTTAATTCTACATACTGATATTAAAATTATGTGGTTTAGCTCATTCGATCCGGAATAATGTCTATAGATCATTGTGCCAAATAATTAAATTAGCCCAAAAAAAATTCCAAAAGTTATAAACAATTAAACACCTTCAAAAAATAGTGTTTGGTTCATAAATTATAAATATTTTCAAAATTTGAAAAAAAGATCCTTAAAGAGGAGGAAATTTAGTAAAAAAACTCCCGGAACTGTACCTCCATTATTTATAATTTTAATTTAACGCTGAAAATAGCCCTCCACGCGCCATTTTTAGGTTGCGCGCACGGCCTCTAAAGCGAGTACGTCACTTAAAAAAAATTTTTTTAATACTTAAAGTTAATTGAAAAATTATAGTATAATCTAAACACTTCAAAGAATTGGTTCCCGTTGGAATTTTTCATAAAAACAAATTTTTCAATATGCTAGACGATTGTTAAATAACAAAGTTTTTTCAAACTTCCTTCATCGTTCTAAACTAAAAAAAATGTTTAAATCATTGCCGTAACATTATTTCGCTTCATGGAGCTCTTCCTATATACATACAAAACAAGATTGCGTCATCAAAGTTTTAAAAATGTTAATACTTTGTTTATAATAATTTTTTCAAGTTAACAATAAATGACTGATTTGCCATTTTTTGCTAACTTACATTACTTATTATAAACAAAGTATTAACATTTTTAAAACTTTGATGACGCAATCTTGTTTTGTATGTATATAAGAAGAGCTCCACGAGCGAAATAATTTTACGGCAATTATTTAAAAAAAAATTTTAGTTTAGAACGATGAAGGAAGTTTGAAAAAATTTTGTTAATTAACAATCGCATATTGAAAAATTTGTTTTTATGAAAAATTCCAACGGGAATCAATTCTTTGAAGTGTTTAGATTATACTATAATATTTTTAGATTTTTCAATTAACTTACTTAAAAAGTATTTTTTTAAGTGACTTACTCGCTTTCGAGGCCGTGCGCGCAACCTAAAAATGGCTCGCGGAGGGCTATTGTCAGAGTTAAATTAAAATTATAAATAATGGATATAGAGTTCTGGGAGTTCGGACTTTTTTATTGGAAATATCCTCCTCTTTAAGGATCTTTTTTTCAAATTTCGAAAATATTTATTATTTACGAACAATAAGCTACAAACCAAACACAACTTTTTTTGGAGTTCAATTGTTTATAACTTTTGGAATTTTTTATAGGCTAATTTAATTATTTAGCACAATGATCTAGACATTATTCCGGATCGAATGAGGTAAACCAAATAACTTTAATAACGGTATATAGAATTAACACCATTTTAAGCTTATAGACTAGACTGTTTGGTTATTTAAATTGTATAACTCTCTTCAACACCCACTGAAAACCAAAAGAAAATAATAAAAACAAGTTTTGGAAGAAAACTAAAAACTCCCTTGAGATACCAGAGTTGATTGATTTTATTTTAGGTCAATTCTGGAGCCGCAATATGTTGCGACTTTAGGGTAGTGTAACCATAGTATAGTAATATATTTTGTGATAGTTTTGAAGACAGTTGTCAAATAAAATATAAAAAGGCTGTCGTAACATTATTTTCTCTATTAATAAAATATTAATAAACCTAGGCCCAAATCCCACAATTTACGGGAACATTATAGTTTTTTAGGGAAATTAGGTATTGTTAATGTATTGTAAGTAAATATCCTTTTCTAAGTGTTTGTCATGTTATGTTTTGCAGTTATTATATTTTGTGCTAGTGGGAGTGTTAAAATTAGCTTAGTTTAGCTTAGTTTCACTTAAAGCAGATCGGTATTTGAAACTGTTTTTGGTTTGGCCTGTTTTATTTCATCACAATTTGTGTGAGTAGCGAAAAAAACAAAAAATAATCGGGACCGGAATACAGTTTGAAAACTGCGATTTTGGTCTTAAAAACAAAATCCAAAGTCAGCGAAACGCTATTATTTTTGCTATATTTCTCACGGAGGCGTGGTGGGGGAAGTCAATCGGGAACTCGAGAAAAGCACTCGCCGCGGACCTTCAGACTTGACCGCGCAGCTACAATCGCAGTTGCAACTGAATCATCAATTTGACCACAAGAACATAAATTTAATATGCGAAAATGTAACGGAATCGTTAGTTAGGACAATTTGGAACATCACCGCTAAAAAGCTTCAAATTATAAATTATAAAAAATTCCATACTGTATTCATCCCTTCCATCGACGTACGGTCAGTTTGATTCATCACGAGCTGCACGTTCGTTAAACCTATTAGCCACATGGACACTCAATAACTCCAACTCCTTTGGTGAAGGACAATTTTTCAAATTAAATGTTTAAAAAACCCAAGAAAACTTACGATTACTAGCATAGTCCTTATTGGCAGTCTTACCTGAAAATAAGAGAAATAGTATCAAAAAAATATTCACAATAATTTCCTGTAGTTAAATAATCAATTTTTGAATTCGTAATTTTAGAGATCCCCTCGTATTTATGAAATATTTATGTAATATGCTCGGTATGTTGACAGGTTAATTAGCTCTGCATGACTGCATGGGATGAAAATCTTAATTACTAAAGGAAATTGATATTTCAAAATAATCGTTTTCAATTTCAAACACTAGGCGACAAAAGTAATTTTCAACAAATCATTTCACTGATAGAAGTTTTATTAAAATTATATTGTTATTAAATTTACTCACATAATAGGAAAATAACAAAAAAATCTTATCGTTTGTGATATCGTACAAAGAGTACAGAACTATAAGACTGGCTGGTGTAGGCAGGTCGGACTAAACATCAACCTCACCAAAACTATCGAAACCGTCAAATTTGATGGAAACGATTTTGAACGCAGACAAGAAGTCAAGTATCGAGGTCTGATCCTAGATAGTAAACTCCTGTGGAACTAACACGAAGAGGAGATTACACACAAAGCAAAAATGGCTCTAGAGGTGTCCAGGAACCTGGCAGGGAAAATTGGCGTTTTAACCCAATGATTCTGAGCAGGATGTACACAGCTATTACGTGGAATAGTAAGACTGGCGTACTGACGACTAGAGACAACCTTCCAAGAATTTAAAGACTAGCTTGTATATACATTACTGAAGCAATGGAAACATGCCCAACGGTGGTTATGGAAGTGGTTTTTGGCCTCACGCCATTATATATGGTGGTGTAAAGTGTTGCAGAAAGAACAATATACATACTTAGAAGAAAGGGAATCATTAAAAAAACCAACACAGAATACAGTATCAAGAAGGAATAGGATCACAACACCATTGCCAGATTTGACCAAAATGCCATTCAATGGTATACAGATGGTTCAAAAGCAATTGAAGCAACTGGGATAGAAGTGAACGGGCCAGAAACCAAACACTCTGAAAGTTTGGAAAAACCCCCGAGTATCTTTCAAGCGGAAATTAAAGCCATAGAAAATTGTGTTCAGTTCAATATTGATAAATGATATAGAAGGCAAAGGATTATCATCATCGGTATAAAAAGTTTAGCCTTGACAAGTCGACTTTCTTTTACTTAGCATAGACTTCGTCGTCTGTAATCTGCGGCAATGCTAATACGATATTGACTCGTTATTCGAAGTTAAGTCTCCATCTGTAACAAATCAATATGTCATCAAGTTGCCATATTACTCCAATATAAAGAAAACGAGATCTATTCACAATCTTTTCCACTCACACTTCAAAAGTGTTTTTTCAATGTTTCAACAGGCAACCACAAGTGTTGAAGGTTGGGTTCGGTTTAGTATTTCATTCTATTTCTTTTCGATACACACTTTTATGAAGTATAATTTTTTTTATATAATTGATCTCAAACATCAACTAATAGTTTTCAGCTGATAAATATTGAAATTAGCTACGCATCAACACTCTTAGTTTCTCTGGTCAATAAAACATTCGATTGTTCACCATTCATCCGAACACTAAGCTCTGCTTTCCAACAAAACACTACACAAGCTCAAGTGGTTTGATTCTCTCCATTTTTCGAACAAGATTTTGGTAATCCAGCAGCTGAAGAGCTTCTGTTTTGTCATGTTCTCATCCTTCTTTACTCACCTTTTAATGTCATTTTTAACAGTGGGTATTCAAGATTTCTGTGAATATCTAAATTTCTTACATACCATGGAGCGTTAACCATAACACTGTGATGCCTTTTGGCCTAATATAATAAGATAACAATAATATTTAAATAAGAAATAAATTTCCTTGAAACTAATTTCAATAAATTATTAGAACGTTGAAATATTACATAAATATGAGTAAGAAGGTCGACAGGTACGAAGTCAAGTTCAGAGCGTGAAATAAACATAAACATGTATTATTTAATATTTACTTACGGTGAACTTGACTCGTCATATAAATATACAAGCGACAACGCATTAAGGGATCAGTCAGAAATCAATAATACTCGTAGATCGATCAGTGATCAGTCAATAATAAATCAATCGAAGATGAATTGATCATCAGTAATAAGTAATCCTTACTTATAAGTATGCTTTACGGCTAGGTGCTTATATATATAGTTAGTAATCTTAAGTAGTAGTACAGTAGTTTAATAAATAGAACTTATCCCAGTGCCAGACGTAGTGTTTTATTCCATTAAGATGACCCTCCGAGTGACCAGCAACATCTCCAATTAAGAGGCCGATTCACACCTTTAAAAATCAACATTACAACACTCCACTCCACTCCACAATTCTTTATTCTGGAAGGTTTGTATAATTTTTTTATGACTGTCTGGCACAAATCTCTAATTGTATATCATATAACATATAATCAAACAGGTTAAGCAGCTGGTTAGCACTTGGTTATAAATGAGTATTTTGTTCCGTAGAGACCAAATGCGAGTTTTTTCCAAGGAACCATCCATACTGTACTTGAAATAAATAATTGAAGGGTATAACCTGTGAAAATGTTATTTTTTAAATTTAGTGTACTCTGGAATAGTGAACAATTTTCACAGATCATCATAAATTGTTAAGATTGACACTAGTTTTACAAACAAGTCATTCGTGTTGTTTTTTCAAGTTGAAACCACAAGTTCAACAATTTGTATATTTATATTTTAGTTCCTTTGTATATTCATGTAGAGTTATATTTTAATCCTTTTATTTACATTCGAAATTCCTACCGGCGCGCCACTGCCTCCAAAAATACTTTTACCTTAGTTGAAAATCGCGTTTTGTTTTCTTTCCCTGGCGGCTGACCGACGCCTTGCAATATTTACTATTATTCTTCGGCAGTTGAAGTAGGCGTGACCAAACGCACACTTTGCGCCTAAATGCATTGTCTCAGCTAGTAACAGTCGATCTTGATTTTCCAACCCGATCGGTCTCCCAGCTAAGACCTACCACTCCTTTACCGGTATAAAACCGATATTCTCAGACCAAATGGGTCAAGTTTCATAGTAAGGTCGTTCTAATAATTACTATTTCATTCTGAAAGGCTTGTCTATGGTCATCGTTCCATCTGTATTAATTTTTGATGTTAAAGATTATTAAAGTTTATTGAATTGTTAACGAAATACAGTTATTATTTATGCGAGAGATATTTAGGAATGGTTTTTAGGCCTATCTTTCTTTCGTTCTCGCACAACTACAGCCAAAGACCTCCAAATCGGGCACAACTCAAAGAAATAGACTGAAACCAAGAAGACCTGTGTGAAAATCTGTTTTATCCTCTTATCACAAAATGTACCGTTTAAATTTTGCTCGTGAAGATGTAGCATGGCAACTTCGACAGATGGATCACAATTTCGTTTAACTGCACGAGTATACCACAAAAACGCCTTTCTGCAGCAAATATGCAAGAAAAATTGGTGAAGTTGGGAGGAGTTGATGGAAGAGCAGATCTTGTGATAGTTCCAGAAATATTATTTTCTCAACTATATCATCCAGGAGGATCAGGTTATACCAGCAGCTAATGATATGGTCCAAATTTTCAGCCGGTCCTCACCATGGGATCCAAGCCATACGTCGGCTACCACTAAGTTACCTCATTAAACACCTTCAGGATTTGTTAGATAGACCCGTTCGGAGGTGCTCATATCCAGCTCAGATAATCTAATGGGAGAATATGCTCCAAGAATATATCCGTATGCAAGCAGTAATCGTGCTAGTGGAAGACATACACGTTATTAATTAAACAGATTTTCTTACGTAACGTGAGACAGGTAGGATGGTTGCTCCCTCCACTTAATTTCTTTTAGTGATATCCTTAAAATTTACAACAAAATAAGATTCTTTGACATAAGCATTATTTGATTTTTATATTGTTAAAGTTAATAAAATTATCAAGACCTAAATATGTGTTCCTCTTATTACTTTGAGCAGTATTTATCTTTTACACATTTCTGTATAATACAATTAAACATTAAAAAAATCATTTACTGTTCTGAATAAAATAACACATCTAGTTGAGCATAAGCGAATCCCTTGGTACATGCAATAATGAAGATTAGCTCACCGTAGATTTCCCCATAGAATCCAAGTTTTTTTTATTCGCTGGAAACATTTTGACATCGTAAATTTTTATGATAAATTATAAAAATTCTTTTTGTAGCATAGCTGTAACATTAAATGTGCATAAGCATGTCGTGTAGGTAGATAAATCTTGCATGTTTTGTCATAAATCTGTTTTTAAAAACTTCAAGAATATGATTAAGTGGACTCAAAAAGCACTATATGGACTACATGTTTGTTCCAGAGATTGGAAAATGTGGGGTGGTTATCGTGATTAGTAACACCAATTACAAAAATATAAGTTATCGTAAGTTGCTACCAAACACCGAATACCTAAAATCCATAAAATTGGCTTCAACTGCCCAGCCCGGTGTGAAATAACAAAGAATTGAATGCTTTTTACGTACTACCTAGTTATACGAGAGGAAAAACTCCATTCAACTCCAATTAGCTGTTTTCGTAGGAATCGAGTTCCAGAAAACTCCAATGCTGTGCTGTGCAAATTAATTTGAGCCTTAGTAAGCTCCAAAACCATGTTGATGTTGATCAATAGAGAGTTCTGTAGTATTATCTCTGCTGTAGAAAGTCCTAGATTAGATTAGATTACAAGGGGGTCAATTGGTCCGGTTGGCCTTACCACAATGCGATCTATAAGATCTTTTATGTCTACCCTACACCTATATTTTAGTCCAAAAGATCTAGGCTTCTGAAAGAGCCTTATCCGTTTTGGAGCTAGGTCTGTAAACTGATCAGGCTCTGAGTAGACCTGTTCCAACTATTTAAGGTGTAGGCAGATAATGTGTTCCGCCGTCTCATCTAGATCATCGAAGAATCTGCATATTCCATTGTCCACTTTGCTCATCTGACAAAGATGGTATCTGAGTGAGCAGTGTCCAAAGAGAATTCCTGTGATTACTCCGAGATCAGATTTCTGAAGCTCTAGAATCAATTGAGCGTATCGAGCAGATATCCGTAATAACCTTTTTGCCAGTCTTTCGCTTGGACTATTCATCCCATTTTCGGAGTTCTTTCACAATTTTATCCGTTTTGGAGCTAGGTCTGTAAACTGATCAGGCTCTGAGTAGACCTGTTCCAACTATTTAAAGTGTTGGGAGAATGTGTTCCGCCGTCTCATCTGGATCATCGAAGAATCTGCATATTCCACTCTCCACTTTTGCTCATCTTACAAAGATGGAATCTGAGTGAGCAGTGTCCAAAGAGAATTCCTGTGATTACTCCGAGATCAGATTTCTGAAGCTCTAGAATCAATTGAGCGTAGAGAGCAGATATTCGTAATAACCTTTTTGCCTATCTTTGGCTTGGACTATTCATCCCATTTTCGGAGTTCTTTCACAATTTTATCCGTTTTGGAGCTAGGTCTGTAAACTGATCAGGCTCTGAGTAGACCTGTTCCAACTATTTAAGGTGTTTGCAGATAATGTGTTCCGCCGTCTCATCTGGATCATCGCAGAATCTGCATATTCCACTCTCCACTTTTGCTCATCTTACAAAGATGGAATCTGAGTGAGCAGTGTCCAAATAGAGTTCCTGTGATTTTCCGAGATCAGATTTCTGAAGCTCTAGAATCAATTGAGCGTAGAGAGCAGATATTCGTAATAACCTTTTTGCCTATCTTTGGCTTGGACTATTCATCCCATTTTCGGAGTTCTTCCACAATGTTATCCGTTTTGGAGCTAGGTCTGTAAACTGATCAGGCTCTGAGTAGACCTGTTCCAACTATTTAAGGTGTTGGCAGAGAATGTGTTCCGCCGTCTCATCTGGATCATCGAAGAATCTGCATATTCCACTGTCCACTTTTGCTTATCTTACAAAGATAGTATCTGAGTGAGCAGTGTCCAAAGAGAATTCCTGTGATTACTCCGAGATCAGATTTCTGAAGCTCTAGAATCAATTGAGCGTAGAGAGCAGATATTCGTAATAACCTTTTTGCCTATCTTTGGCTTGGACTATTCATCCCATTTTCGGAGTTCTTTCACAATTTTATCCGTTTTGGAGCTAGGTCTGTAAACTGATCAGGCTCTGAGTAGACCTGTTCCAACTATTTAAGGTGTTGGGAGAATGTGTTCCGCCGTCTCATCTGGATCATCGAAGAATCTGCATATTCCACTCTCCACTTTTGCTCATCTTACAAAGATGGAATCTGAGTGAGCAGTGTCCAAAGAGAGTTCCTGTGATTTTCCGAGATCAGATTTCTGAAGCTCTAGAATCAATTGAGCGTAGAGAGCAGATATTCGTAATAACCTTTTTGCCTATCTTTGGCTTGGACTATTCATCCCATTTTCGGAGTTCTTTCACAATGTTATCCGTTTTGGAGCTAGGTCTGTAAACTGATCAGGCTCTGAGTAGACCTGTTCCAACTATTTAAGGTGTTGGCAGAGAATGTGTTCCGCCGTCTCATCTGGATCATCGAAGAATCTTATCTTACAAAGATAGTATCTGAGTGAGCAGTGTCCAAAGAGAATTCCTGTGATTACTCCGAGATCAGATTTCTGAAGCTCTAGAATCAATTGAGCGTAGA
This sequence comes from Lochmaea crataegi, assembly GCA_947563755.1. NCBI lineage: Eukaryota > Metazoa > Arthropoda > Insecta > Coleoptera > Chrysomelidae > Lochmaea > Lochmaea crataegi. Next base: position 17,837,947 of record OX387433.1, read on the forward strand.
GAGCAGATATTCGTAATAACCTTTTTGCCTATCTTTGGCTTGGACTATTCATCCCATTTTCGGAGTTCTTTCACAATTTTATCCGTTTTGGAGCTAGGTCTGTAAACTGATCAGGCTCTGAGTAGACCTGTTCCAACTATTTAAGGTGTTTGCAGATAATGTGTTCCGCCGTCTCATCTGGATCATCGCAGAATCTGCATATTCCACTCTCCACTTTTGCTCATCTTACAAAGATGGAATCTGAGTGAGCAGTGTCCAAAGAGAGTTCCTGTGATTTTCCGAGATCAGATTTCTGAAGCTCTAGAATCAATTGAGCGTAGAGAGCAGATATTCGTAATAACCTTTTGCCTGTCTTTCGCTTGGACTATTCATCCCATTTTCGGAGTTCTTCCACAATTTTATCCGTTTTGGAGCTAGGTCTGTAAACTGATCAGGCTCTGAGTAGACCTGTTCCAACTATTTAAGGTGTTTGCAGATAATGTGTTCCGCCGTCTCATCTGGATCATCGCAGAATCTGCATATTCCACTCTCCACTTTTGCTCATCTTACAAAGATGGAATCTGAGTGAGCAGTGTCCAAAGAGAGTTCCTGTGATTTTCCGAGATCAGATTTCTGAAGCTCTAGAATCAATTGAGCGTAGAGAGCAGATATTCGTAATAACCTTTTGCCTGTCTTTCGCTTGGACTATTCATCCCATTTTCGGAGTTCTTCCACAATTTTATCCGTTTTGGAGCTAGGTCTGTAAACTGATCAGGCTCTGAGTAGACCTGTTCCAACTATTTAAGGTGTTTGCAGATAATGTGTTCCGCCGTCTCATCTGGATCATCGCAGAATCTGCATATTCCACTCTCCACTTTTGCTCATCTTACAAAGATGGAATCTGAGTGAGCAGTGTCCAAAGAGAGTTCCTGTGATTTTCCGAGATCAGATTTCTGAAGCTCTAGAATCAATTGAGCGTAGAGAGCAGATATTCGTAATAACCTTTTGCCTGTCTTTCGCTTGGACTATTCATCCCATTTTCGGAGTTCTTCCACAATTTTATCCGTTTTGGAGCTAGGTCTGTAAACTGATCAGGCTCTGAGTAGACCTGTTCCCACTATTTAAGGTGTTTGCAGATAATGTGTCCCGCCGTCTCATCTGGATCATCGCAGAATCTTCATATTCCACTGTCCACTTTGCTCATCTTACAAAGATGGTATCTGAGTGAGCAGTGTCCAAAGAGAATTCCTGTGATTACTCCGAGATCAGATTTCTGAAGCTCTAGAATCAATTGAGCGTAGAGAGACGATATTCGTAATAACCTTTTTGCCTGTCTTTCGCTTGGACTATTCATCCCATTTTCGGAGTTCTTCCACTTTTTGGGATACCACAAAATACCTCGGGTCCGATAAAAGGAGCACAAGCTTCTTCTTTTGGGAGACCATCAGCTATCTCTGGCTCCCATAACAAAGTTATTTTGTTCCGTCTAGCCAGTTGCTTAATGGATTGTTTGCAGTTCCAAACTCTTTTATACTTTAGCCTTTAAAGCAGCCGGGCTATCAACGCAGTAAATATTCTGGGTGAGTTTGAGGCACTCTTGAGCACAAAAATCGACTGCTAATAGTTTCTCTTGGAATATTGTTGGAGTGTTTCCAAGTCCTGTTGATATCCTAGTATTAAGACCTGTCACTCCTATTCCAACTCATTCGTTTGTTTTTGATCCTCACGTGAGTTCGAAATCCTGTTTCGCAAACATAAAGCAATTGGACATCTTCATGGATTAAGTTGCACCTACGATTTAAACAGTTGGCTGCCACGCGATTACTGACGGCTCGCCATGAGTCATAGCTCACCATGAGTCAGATTTGGGAAGAGTAAGAGCGTTTTTAGTGTTTTTCCATTCGGACGTACGGAACTCTAAATTTAGCACCTATGGGTGAAAATTAGTTATGAAGATACACACATATAGCAGGATTTGTGGCATAATATCCCAGTGGCGGCTCCTCCATTAGGTCATTGGGTCAATGACCTCCCATTAAAAAATAATTTTAAAAAATAATCAAATAAGCATTTATAAAAATAATACATACATACATATAGTATAGTATTCCTCTTAAATAAAATTTAACTAAAACCTTTCAAGACCCCCGTGTAAACGTTTTTCAAGACCCCCGTGTAAACGTTTTTCAAGACCCCCGTGTAAACGTTTTTCAAGACCCCCCGTGTAAACGTTATTCCGCATCAAGCATCAAGTACTCGGCGAAAACCAAAATTGGAAAGCGGGCTGGTGTCCACCGTTGACCTCAATGTGTTATATGGGAACGGAATTTGCCGAGCGCTGACGATCTTCGCGGCGTGAGAGAAACACGCCCGAAGTTTACATGTGATGGGTCAAAAGCCCGGTTTAATATCGACGATGAATCGACTTACGTCGACTGATTATTACACGCTTAGAAAAGAGATGAGTAGAGGGGTTGGCAGGCCACGCTATATTTTGATTTAAAGGAGAGCATTTGAAGCGAAATAATGAGCTGTGTTTTGACGTAATAAGTTGTTGCAAATACAAAAGATCGAAGGCTTCACTTGAATTTTGAAAAGATTTAGACTAAGTATCATTTAATTTAAGTTTGTCATATTTAATATGTATAGAAATGAATAAAATATGGTTGTTTTTTAAGCCTGGGGCTTTGGAAAGGAACTCCACAAATTTTGCTTTTTTAACGATTTTAACGACTTCTTGGCAAAAATTGAGAGTGGTTTTTCGAAAAATTAGGCCTCCGGGGGGCTGGTCAGTGGCGTTCCGTATTTTAAGATTTTGGTCACATCACCTATGACCCCCATATCAAATTAACCACGAGCCGCCACTGTAATATCCCAAGTAAGGATAATATTAATATAATAATTAAAATTAGCCTTTGCACTTCTCTCTATGAAAACACTAATGAAAAATTAAATCTTGAAGCATTTCGCTATGAAATATGCATCGATGGTGAAGTTAAAGTATTAAATTTTCAAACCGCGGCGTTATGAAAGTGCGGACGTAGCGGCATTTTCAAGCAATAAAAACAACAGTTGTTTTTGTTGGGAATTGATCCGCGAGAAGTGAATAAATCTCGCTATAAAAACAAAAAGCCATTTTCCGGAAAAGGAATCTAGAGTCCGTCCAAAAAAATTTCCCATAGGCGGAACTAAATGTAAAACTGGAAAATATAAAATAAAAAATTCTGGAATTTAGAATTAATTTACTACTATATTTACCTATATACAGCGTTGCTGAAAAGTCTCTATTTTTGGAAAAAGAAAAAAATAAGCTTCTTTGTGATATGTCACTCGACCTAGGTACCTAGCAGTTCAAAAATTCAAGGTGGCGGCTGAAATCAAAAACATTTGACATTTGCACAAAAATAAGCAGAATAAAGTATCATTCATCGTCCTAGAATTTCATAACTCCCTTTATCCGTTTCAAATCTTCTGTGCGTGTGTATGTGAATAATTTCCTCCTAAACGGATAGACCGATTTTGATGAAATGTTTGTGTGTGTAATCAAGTGGGTTCGAGAATGGTTTATATTGACAATTAGTCCCGGAAGATGACGTTGCCATCGAGTTCAAACTGATAAGCTCCTAAACGGATGAGCCAATTTTGATGACATTTTTTGTGTGTCACGGGGACCATAAGACTACAACGGCGATGAAGGTTCTATTGAGCTTACCACCACTGCACATGTATATCTAAACAGGGAACGAAATATTGGAAGGAAACTGTACCCATAAAAGCGGAAGCTGCTTGTTTATACGGTCGGCTCAAAAGCGATGGCGTATGAGCGGGGGTGGTAGGGGTATCGAAGGATGTCCGGTTTTTCCAAGAGGAAATGAGGGCAATCCACCAATGAGCATTAGAAATTAATAGGCATTAAGGAACATACCATTAAATTGCCATCTTCCCAGATACCCAACCAGAGCTAACGGCATTCGATTCTATATGGGTCAATTCTAATCGAGTATGGAATTATATGCGTGCTCTGAATTTATTGAGAGACCTTGGTAAGGTTACGGTATCTTGAATTTTAGGGCGCCAGGGCTCTAAAGATAACGAAAAAGCAGATGGAATTGCCAGACAAGGTTCGTTGGACCAGAGCCTTGCAAAAACGACAATAGAAAAGTGAGTATCCCGCAAATCCATGGAATGATGGATAAACTCACCAGGCCAAAGACAAGCAAAACATTAAAGTCAGGATTACTGTCAAAACTAGGATGAGTCTGCTAACTGGACACTATAAGATCAATAGGCACTTAAAGCTAATTAGATTGACAGATTATGTCAATTGGAGGAAGAAACAACACAACATACTCGATACCAGTGTGATATCATGGTATAGAATGAGAAAATTCCTGGGGATGCAAATATAATTTTTGAAACCGGTCGAGTGGTAAATGTTATATTTCTGTTGTGGGATTTGTTATTAACTATATATTATAAATATTCCACGTAGTAAAGCTTGAAACAATTAATATGTCATTTATTTTACCATTACCTTGCATATTGTTCTACTTTTTCCCCTCTATGTTCTTTATCTCGGGTGCCAAATTGAAATTTTTATATCCTCCCACAGTTAAGATTTGTTGACTGAATTCATATATCAAAATCTAGCAAGTCGTTTAGGCTACAAAGCGTGCCAAAGAAATGTCAAACTCAAAAAAACTAAAACACGTGTTCGTCGCCTTTGCCGACTTTTTCCTTTGTTCGGCATACGGTGATCAAAGTAAAAAGTATGCCGATCAAAGGAATTAATTGGCAATGACATGGAACACGTGTTTCAGCATTTGCAATTGATTTTGAAGGAACTTTACCTTGATCGAAATAAAAATTTATTGCAAATATTTATAATTAATTTGTAACATATCAATCATATCAGGAGAAATAAGGGAAAACAGATGATTCAATGATAAAACTGAGATAGTGCCAAGCAAATAACTACAACAGAGATGACGAATAAGTGAAGTTTATTAATGTCAGAAAATTCTTTAATTTATTAATCAGTTCATATTCTTATTTTTGTGTAGTAGAATCAACAATCCTTTGTAAAATTTATAGACATATATTTTAAACATATCTGCTTCAATAAAAAATAGACCTTTCTTTCCTACAGTAAAAGTTTTTCTGTAACTTTTTTTATGCTGTCCTTTCAAACTTTTTCAAAAGTATGTACGTATGCAAAAAAGTAAAACTGTCCTTTCCTTTATATCGCACCGTATTTTTCACAACTGATCCCTACATATGGCAAATCTGGATATTTCAGGCTCAGTAAAATGTTGTACTTATATAAAGAATAAATTGACATTTTTTTTGCAAAGATAAACAAAATTTTCAGGGTTTGCCAAAGTATTGAATTGAGAAATTAATAAAAACATTACATCTGTGTATCATTTGAGATTACGTTAAAAGTGATATATCTGCCCTGGAAATCAAGATAGCATCCGAAATGAAGGACCAAATTTCATTAATAAAAAGCGAAATTTATCAAGAGATGATAAATAAAGTTTCTGTAATGAATGGTGAGATGTACTCATTAGAGAAAAAATTGAGGATATCGAAAGGAAAATGAAAGAAATCAGAAATAAGGAATAACCAGGAGTATCGACCTGTTTCGACTTTTAAATTTATATCGCAAATCTTTCTCTAATTCCCTCTCGTCGTCTCATTAGCCACCCCAATCTTCAACCCTGACCATAAGACAATTGACATCTGCCAACGGTCGCTTCCATTTTTACAACGCCACTAACGAAACCCCTTCTCGATATCGACTTTCTTCGAAGAAAGACCTCCATTTTTACCGTTTTTATATCTTTCTTATCTAAATTGGTGTGGTAAGTCAAAAAATATATTTTATAATATTTAGTTTCGTTCAAAGTAATCGTGGAGATGATTTTTATCTCATAACACATTTTATTTTTCACATAGTTAGATGAAATAATATTTGCCGCGTGGTCGTCTAGCCATCTTTTTCTTGAATACTTCTTGATACTGTTAACTGCTAGGGTACCTTAAATATCTCAAAGATATCGCTTAGGCACCTCAAAGATACCGAATATCAAGACACCTTATAAGATACCGTCAGAACGCAGTTAGGACATCTCTAAGACACCTCTACCTCCAAACTTATTGACGACCCACCACTGTGATACCTCCAAGCTAAGTTTCCATCCACCCTTCCGGAGGAAAATTCAAGATAAGTACCATAAAAAGTACAGGCTACATACCGATCATTTTGTCCAATTCAGTGGCAGAATAAAATTATTGTTGATTTCTTATCCACCCGGCTATAAGAGCTGTAGGGGATCGTGTCCGGGTATAAGTTTTTAATTTTAATTTATTTTAATTTCTACGTTTTTCACCTTAGTTTTCTTTTTGTTTAAATTCATTTTGTTCTTTCGTCGACGTCTAAAAGGTAGTGGCGCCCTAAAGCTTCTTATAGTCTGACATACCTAGTGCAGCACTAACATGGAGTAGAACCACCCTTGCGAAGTGTCTCATGCCGGCATCTGTCTCGAGTGGCCACTCTAGCGCCCAAGTCACGAACATCCGACTGATACGGTTACAACGTGTAACCAGGAGGAGCAGAAGAATTAAGATTGTAATACAGATGGGAAACTAAAGCAATATACTAAATTAAGTGTTAAAATAAATAGATTCAAGCAAGGATTCCAGTTATAGATCTGATCTCATCCTTGTCCTTGTTCGATTCCTAGGATCTATTGAGATTTTTTGACGTACCTCTCGGATAACTAGCTGCGCTCACTACATTCAATTTCCTACATACCCAAACTGAAGAGGATATATGAGCCAATATGGGTTCGCTCGCCGTACAGAGTAACATTTAAACCTTGCGTGCTTACTTTAAAGCCATAAATTAGATGCTAACTAGAAATGTATAATGTTGCGAGGTCACCAACTCAAAGCCGGTCCTGTCCGTCGATTATAAATTTTGGTGAATGCGCTTTCTAGAACCTTCTGGTCTATTGCAGTATTTACGCATATGAGGAGCGTCATAAAATACTAGAACTTTCCAGAACCGATAAGGACTTATATACGCGGGTTCTTGAGTGCGTAAAGAGTTAGTTAGTTCGAGAGAATTAGTGAAACGGACAGTAAAGAGTTAGTTCACAGAAGTTCTTAGTAATCGGACAGTGATTAAATAGTGCAGATAAATAGTGTAATAGTCAAGTGGTGAAAATAAATTAGAACTAGAATACCGAGTGTAAATAAATTAGTAGACATTAAGCAAAGTTTGTATATAAATTAAGTTTAATACAGTGTGTGTTCCTTTAAATAAATAGATAGTAATTAGCCTTAGTGTGTATAATTTTATCCCACAAGTAAAAAACTTGTAAAATAATAAGGTTTCAGTTTAGGCAAGGTTCCTTTTTCTATCCATTAACCTCCCAGGTGTTGCCTCTTAAGATTCTGAAGTGCTTGGCATTCTGCAAGTATTCTTCCATTCCACAAAATCTACATTCCCCACTAGTTTGAGCTATTGGAGATTCTGGTGCCCAAAAGGTGTGTTTCAGATCCCCTCTTAGCTAGTTTACCTACTATTCCATTTTCTTCTGAGTCCTGTAATACCAAACCTCACGAGTGTTTGTTTTCTGACCCGTACACTCTTATTCCAGATCCGTTTATTATTTAAAAGTGCAATTGAAAGTTTTGTCGCTTGAAACGTTAACCTAAGTTAGGAAAACTATAATTTCAAAACCCTCGTTTAATCGTTTCGGTATGCCTATGTCCGAAATGAGTAATAACAGGAATTATCAAAGCAAAAGTCTTCGATTGTGCCTTGTTTTTTTTTCTACTCTATTGTGATCCACATAAAATGATGGGCTTCCATTGTTTTAGGACACAAAACGTTTTTATGTTTTGAAAAATCAATTTCCGATTCAAATAGATCGTGCTATTGGGTTTTGTTTTTGGAGACTTTTTTACTTTTGTTCCAAATTTTCCAATAGAAATCCAGCTTTGCAATACGAGTAATTTTTTGGAAAATATCGCTGAAATATAGTTTAAGTTAATTAAATTTTAATTTAATTGAATTGTTACTGCTAGATGAAAATTTTTGAATCTTTCATACATTATAAAAAAATAATTAAATCATAATTTCAATAGTCATAATAAAAGCTATAACTTATCCCAACACTTGAACAACAGAAGAGCGAAGACACAACCCGTGGATAATCGTAGAAAAGCGAGAAACGTTTCAGTCTGAGTTAGTGATGCATTTGCACGATAATTAAACGATAATTAAACTGCATCCCCTGCATCCTGAACCAGGATTTGGAATAGACTTAAGTACTAGAGCCACGTGCCAAACCAGAAACATAGCAAACTCCTGACCAAAAACCCCTGGGAGTCGGTGACTAATGGAATATTAAACCTCATCAGTTTCCAGAAAAGGATTACTCACCGGTAACCGAACCCTGAGGAAAAGGATAGGTGGAAATTGGAACGAGGTGCTAGAGGAAGATTGGGAGAAGGAGATTATAGGGAAATTGTTCACAGGGGGAGAAGGAGGAGTGGGGGGCAGGAGTCGGGAAGCCCAGGATAATAGGGGGTAGGGAAAATAAGGAGAATAAGGCAGGAAGAGAAGTGGGAAGTAGAGGAGGGGGGAGAAACATTAAAGTAAAGAAAGCAGATGGCCTGAGAGGTGATATGATGAAGGGGATGACTATGGAGAGTACTTCTGGAAACTATTCAACAGGGTTTTGAGGGAGTAAGAGTTCCCGGAAGGATGGAAGGTAGCCAGGGTGATACTGTTGAAGAAGGCGGGTAGAAAGGGGAAGCGGGAGGGTGACTACACGACTACAATCCCATCAGCCTGCTGTGTGGTATGGGTAAATTGATGGAAAGCATAATAAGGGATATGATTGATTAGGAAGTTGGTAGGAATGGAGGTTTTAGGGTAAACCAACACGGGTTTGCGAAGGTGAAATCATGCTTTACGGTGCGGATGTGTGGGGTGAAAGAGCGAAGATACTCCTGAGGGCAATTCAGTGGACTGGCAGCAGGGGTGCTGTCAAGGTCCTACCCATTGGACGTGATGGCTAGAGCCAAGAACAAACACGGGAGGGATGCGACCAGAGAGGAAGTAAAGGAATGGATGAATGAAGAAATGGAGAGGGCGCGCTAAAAGAAGTGTTTGGGAGTAGGAGAGATTGGATGGACCGGAAAATCGGGGAGGTGAACTACTTCTTCACATAGGTACTCACTGGACATGGGTCGAGAGTAGGGTACCTCCACAAGATTGGGAAAAGAGAGACTGGAGTGTGCGAGAGGTGTGAAGTGGAGGATGATGTGGGGCATGTGTTTAGATGCGGGAAGAACGAGGAAAAGCTGAAGAACTTGGAGAGGAAACTAGGGGAGGCGGTGTATTGGGAGAACATGGTGGAGATAATGTTGAGGGGGGAGGAGGAATGGATGGAGGTAAGTGGCGTAGTAGAGAGCATGGTTAGGGGGAGAGAACGACTCGATATGGCATGAAAGGTAGGGAGAAGACGACGGTGTGAGCGAGGGACCGCCGCCCGGCTCGAAGTATGCTAGTCGAACATGAGTTTCTCATCTTGACCCGAAAAAAAAGGGCTGTTGAAAGATACCAAAAAAAGTTGAGTATAAAAATTGTAGGCAGCTTCAAGATTCATATTTCAAATTTAGTTACAATATTACAGGGTTCATATCTCGGCGCCAGATCAAAGTTATGTTTTCTTCAGAACTGAAATCTGCTTCACTTCCCCATTACAAAAATTTACGGTTGTGGAGGATTCGAGGCCTCTGACTGGTGGTACTGAACTAATCAATCAATCAATTAGTCCAGTAGTAGCTATTCTTCATGAAAATTATTATTAATGTTATGGTCATTTGATGAATTAAAAGATATTATTGTCGGAGTAAAAACTTTAATTCATATTTTACATTAATTTGAGAGAAGATAAAAACAAAAATGTTTAGTTATTAATAAAAGAAATTGATAGTATATTTTTGCGATTCTATATTTAAAAGTATATTTGGAAACATGAAATATTGTAGTCAAAACAGTTTTAACAACTTTGTAGTTGACCCACGTCATGGTCCAAAACTTTTAATTGTTAAAGTTCAGAGTAGGCCATCAGGATTAGAACAATAGAGAGTCTGAGAGCTGACCTCTAACTTTGCGCTATCATACTATATCAAACGATGACCCAACATTTACACTGTAAAGCATATAGTACGTAATTTTTAACGCCATCTTTCTGTAACCAGCATATATATTTCAATCAGTTAATATATTTATATTGCTTTTTATAGTAATTAGTTTATTATTTTGAAATCGTATTTTTTTTTCAAGACAATAATTTAAGTTTGTATAACAGATGTAACGTATTAAATTTGTATATTTTCAAAACAATTTTTTTTATTCAATAATATCTAAAGTCTAAAGAACCTAATCCCCAAGGTATTTTTTAAATTCAATATTAACTTGGAAAATATAGTTTAAAGTTCCGTTTTATTTAAAATCATTTCAAACAACCTCTATCGTGCGCCAAAGCTGCTGACGTCATTGAGTATGATGCCCAGGGCTGAGTTCGAAAAGTACACTCGAGCGCGCTCGATTAACTCTAGCCATTCGAATGATCAGTCGAACGATCTCTCATCGCTGGAGCGCCGCTTTTTCCAACCAAGTATTTTCAAAGTTAACATTCACCCGACATGCGCAGTGTTTTGTTCTTGCTTTTGTGGATATGTTTTTATACTTTATTGTTACATGTTACCGTTCGCTGAGTAAATTTTTCAGGACGAAAAAAAAAACAGGCTGTTTCATTTAAAAATGGATATTAATATTGAAAATTATTAAGGGCATTTTTTCAAAGTGAGCATAAACTGCCCTTATTTTCGGCCTTAAAATTAAGTAAAAGAATACAAATACAAAAAAGAAGTTTTCGACACGTAACTAATTAATATCAATTTTTGTTTCAAATCTACGTGGTTTGTTGTCTCACTCGAATTTTGGTTTATGACTTAGAGGTGAGATGTCGCTATTTTCGCAACAAAAATATTTCCGTAACTGGACAATATGTACAGTTGTTGATTATAGTCACATTTCATTCCGAGATTAACTCTCGGACGATAACATATACCTTGTACTGATGAGGCGCAATACGCCGAAACCGGTCTACAAGTTGTGTTATCCCTTCTAGTTGCAAACCAGAATGATTGGTTTAAATCTTGTAGATTTACCAACCCCGTTTGACTTAGAAGTGTAATTCAATATCTGTCGGGGCATGTAGCCCGGGAAGTAGTTGTTTCTTCTTCGTTGAACGGTCACTGTTTTTGAAAAATATTTTTCAAAACTAGTTGTGAAGCGTAGAATAATATATTTTTATTCTTCGACATCTTTCGTAACTAATTATCTTGATCGTCCTACTAATCAACCCGACAAGATGTTTTTTATTTGGTATTGGGGATGTTCACACAGAATTTTCAATATGAAGGTCTGCACCTGTCAATTTTTTATTAAAAAAATTAATATCTCGAAGTGACATGTACTCATGTCAAAATATTTTCCATAAATTCGCCATAACTTGTTCTCCATATATGCCAATTTTTGCAACTGCAATCTAGAGACAGAGGCCAAAAATTTTTGCCGAAATGGGACAGCTACTACATTAAAGGTTGTCAATTTTCAAATATTATAAATAGTAGAAAGTTTTCATATTATTATTTTTTTTAATAATATGAAGTTTATTCCAAAATAAATTTGAAAATGTGACAAATATCTCTCAAACACCAACTTCCTCTCCCATTTAAACTCCAAAATATAGTAATTTTCTTCTCTAAAAGTCCATTTAACGTCAAAATATAGAGCACAGAGCATCAGAGAAATGCTCTTTCCAAACAACTTTCCGCATTTACATTGAACCCGAACTCGATTAAATCAACAGAAATCGTCGAATAATGAGAATATTATTGGATTCAAAACTAGTTTATATGCGGAAACTGAACATTTCGGTACTGTTTGTCATTTCTACATATTTCCTGACTTGGAATTTTTCGCTAAAACGTATTCGCAAACACAGCGTTACGTTTACCGTTATGTCTATATACTGTATGTTCAAAACATCCTAATAACCACCTAAAAGGTGTTTTCATAAATTTAGATCTGATCAAAAGGGAAATCAATTTGTTCTACCCTAACTAAGCTCAAAAAAAGGAATGTGGCATTTTAATTAAAAATAAAATTGAATCTAACGACGCCCTCTGGAAAATCGTGATGTTAGTTGGATGCAAGCAGCACTAACACAGATTAAGAGGCTCCTCGCTTCTCTACGGTTAAACACAGGTTGTATCTATGCGCCTCAAGTGCCAAAATAGGGAACTTTCCATTTTTTTTATTCAATAATATCGATAAGGGTCGTCTAAAAAACCTAATACCCACGGATTTTTAAAAAAATCAATATTAACTTGGAAAACATAGTTTAAAGTTTTGTGTTGTTTAACGACCTCTATACCGCGCCAAAGCTGCTGACGTCATTGAGTATGATGCCCAGCTGTGTACTCGTGTATGGATCGCCGGCCTCAACAGTGATGACAATTTTTAGGGTTTCTTAGAAGAAGAAGAAACACGTGGAAGCACTAGGTCAAAAGGCAATATTGGCTGTTTTAACGGTATATAGTAATGAGAGATATTTCACAAACTGTTACTTTTTCACTGATACGAACAAATCACAGTCAGTCACAGTTCCTATAAGCAAATCTAAAGCGTGACGTGATCACAGCCGGCGAAAACGACAATGAATCGAATGAGTGAATCGAAATATAATCGAAAACGAACATAATATTGACCTCTTCATCGCTCTCATTCGACAAAAAATCGTCTCAAACTATTGAAAGAATTTTCAAATAAAAATATTGGAAATTTTTTGACGTTTTTTCGGTAAAAAACACTTTTTGGGGGAGTGGATTTCCAGCCAAAGTTGAGTTCCTAGAAAAAAAAAAGTTGAATATAAAAGTTGTAGATCTTGGAAAAATCTACAATTTTTTCATTAGCGACTTTTTCACATAACCTCAAAATTAGCTCGAAAAACGCAAAAAACTGAATTTTTCGATTTTTATTTTTAGTTTCGTCGAAAATTGTTCCATTTCGATGAAAATTTGGTAGAAGGTAGTTTTCATAGTCACAAATCATGAAAAAATTTTTTTAATAAAAATATTGAAAATTTTTCGAAGTTTGACGTTTTTTCGGTAAAAAACACTTTTTGGGGGGGTGGAAAAAGACATTATTGCGATTTCCGGCCAAAGTTGAGTTGACCTTTTCACATAACCTCAAAATTAGCTCGAAAAACGCAAAAAACTGCATTTTTCGATTTTTATTTTTAGTTTCGTCAAAAATTGTTCGATTTCGATGAAAGTTTGGTAGAAGGTAGTTTTCAGTCACAAACAATGAAAAAAAATTCCTAATAAAATTATTGAAATTTCTTCTAATTTTGACGTTTTTTCGGCAAAAAACACTTTTGGGGGGGAGGGGGGGGGTGGAAAAAGATATTGCGATTTCCGGCCAAAGTTGAGTTCCTAGAAGTTGAATATAAAAGATCTAGATTTTGGAAAAATGTACCACTTTTTCACTAATGACTTTTTCAGATAACTTCAAAATTAGTTCGAAAAACGCAAAAAACTGCATTTTTCGATTTTTATTTTTAGTTTCGTCAAAAAGTGTTCGATTTCGATGAAAATTTGGTAGAAGGTAGTTTTCATAGTCAAAAACCATGAAAAAAATTTTCTAATAAAAATATTGAAATTTTTTCGAATTTTAACGTTTTTTCGGTAAAAAACACTTTTTTTGGGGGGTGGAAAAAGATATTATTGCGATTTCCGGCAAAAGTTGAGTTCCTAGAAGTTTAATATAAAAGATCTAGATTTTGGAAAAATCTACAACTTTTTCATCAATGACTTTTTCACATAACCTCAAAATTAGCTCGAAAAAAGAAAAAACTGCATTTTTCGATTTTTATTTTCAGTTTCGTCAAAAATTGTTCGATTTCGATGAGAATTTGATAGAAGGTAGTTTTCATAGTCACAAACCATGAAAAAACTTTCAAATAAAAATAATGGAAGTTTTTCGAATTTCAACGTTTTTTCGGTAAAAAACACTTTGGGGGGGGCGGGGGGTGGAAAAAGATATTATTGCTATTTCCGGCCAAAGTTGAGTTCCTAGTAAAACAAGTTGAATATAAAAGTTGTAGATTTTGGGAAAATCTACAACTTTTTCATGACTTTTTCACATAACCTCAAAATTAGCTCGAAAAACGCAAAAAACTGCATTTTTCGATTTTTATTTTCAGTTTCGTCGAAAATTGTTCGATTTCGATGAAAATTTGGTTGAAGGTAGTTTTCATAGTCACAAGCCACGAAAAAAATTTTCAAATAAAAATAATGGGAGTTATTCGAATTTTGACGTTTTTTCGGAAAAAACACCTTTTTTGGGGGGTGGAAAAAGACATTATTGCGATTTCCGGCCAAAGTTGAGTTCCTAGGAAAAAAAGTTGTAGATCTTGGAGAAATCTACAACTTTCTCACATAACCTCAAAATTAGCTCGAAAAACTCAAAAAACTGCATTTTTCGTTTTTTATTTTTAGTTTCGTCAAAAATTGTTTGATTTCGATGAAAATTTGGTAGAAGGTAGTTTTCAAAGTCACAAACCATGAAAAAAAATTTCAAATTAAAATATTGGACATTTTTCGAATGTTGACGTTTTTTCGGTAAAAAACACTTTTTTGGGGGGGTGGAAAAGGCATTATTGCGATTTCTTTCATCGCTCTCCCATTCCACTAAAATTTATCAACAAGATCGAATTTTGTTTTATTCATTATCATAGGATTATAAAGATACTGTGCAAATAGCAAATATAGATAATCTTACGAAATGAAAATAGATGCAATTTTTCCCATCGTATTTTCAAAACAAAACATCAAATGTCTTGATCACGTCATGTTTTAAAATAACTGATATTAAAAAATCACGATATCATTTCACAACGTGATTTAAAAATCACGATATCGCTCATCGCTAAATGTCGCATGGACGCACGCGCTGTACCGAAATCATACGGTTTGACGCCACAACCAATAGCAATGCGTTTGCGCAAACTTCAAATAATTTGAATTTATCCGCATTTTTAAATCGTTATAGCGGTTGTTTGTGAAAAAAAAATTTGATGCCAGACGTTTTTATGCAATATATTCTTATGGTTTATAGCTCATTTTTGCTATTTAAAATTTTTTTCAAGTTCGCTATTATTGTTCCTCGGATGGAGATCAAAATGAAAGACAAATTTTTAGATTTATCTAAAATGGTATGTTTTTTATTTAAGGTGTACTTTTAAAATAAACATTATTATTATTGTTTATTACAAACACAAACTATTCGATGGCCCCTTGTAATTGACCGTCTAACAGGATTTAACAAACAACAAATATGCGTATAAAGGTTACTTGGAATTGCCAGGTAGTAGAGATTTATTCCATCCTACAATACAATCCACGTTTAATTGGAAGAAAATAACGAGACTTCATTCAGTCGTCGTTGATGTTCAGTCTATGCGGAAGTTCAAGATAGATTTGCAACTATTAGTTGCATATAAGGAAAATGATTACAAGTTTTAAGTATTGTCCTCCATTCCCATACAAAGGAGTCTTACTACTGTGTTCTCGTCTATATTATGTGATTGTTATTTTATAGTGATTCATATAAGGTTGGGTAACGTTTAGTTAAGTATTGATGACATCAGTAGTGAAGAAAAACCGAGTTTATTTATCTTTGAATAAGACTTGATTTAAAAGACTAAAAAACATATGGGCAATTCGTCCGTTATGGTCAATTTTCCATTTTTAAATATCGAGAAAAAAAAGTCTTCATAAAAAATTGAAAATATAGTAAAACATATTGATTTCAGTGGGTAATGTTATTATACAAAGAGCAGAGCTGAATTTTTAATTTTGACAGTTTTTTTAAATGTCATATCCAATATAATTCATGTGAATGAAACATGATCCATGTAAATGAAAACTTTTAATAAAAACTTCAGGTACGAAATAAACTTTAAAAAATATTTTATGACAAAATAAAACATATTTCAGTACATTTAGATTTAAAATAGAATATTTTTTAGTGATATGTAATCCTATTAAGATAAGAAATTAAACGGACATTTTAAAAATAAAGTAGGTGATACAAATTATAGAAACTGTAAATATCTCTTCACTTCTTCATCTATAACTTCCCGATTAGAAATTCGGAATAAAGTATTAACTTTTTAAAAATTCCATCACTTCGAACGAGCTGTATGTCATTTGAAGTCAGCCACTTAAAGAGACTACCAGATCTTTCCAAGGAATTTATGCTTAGTTTATCCATTTTTATTTGTTCAATGACTCCTAAAATAATTTATGTTTAAAGAATTAAATATTAGATATTTTTTAAAAATTACCTGGATACCATTGATCATAAAGTACTATGACCCAATCAGATACATTTAATTCCATTTGCTTAGATTCTTGATTACTATTTGATGTTTTAAAGTAATCGTTTTCTTTATCCATAGGTGGCAATAACATAGGAAGTTCAGGAATTTCCTGAACTGTGGCAATTGATGGCAATAATTCAGGTTTTGTTAATATTTCATTATCAGTAATAATTGTTAGTGGTAATTTAGTATTTGCATAATATTTTTCGTAGTGTATTTTTCCTATAAAATAGTGAGTACCGAACTCATGAAAAGCAACTTAAAGTATTCATTTTTAACGTAGGATGACCAAGTTATTTGATGTGTTTTTCTGGTACCTTTAAATGCCTTTGGTGTTCGTGGCAACATAGTACTTTCTTCTTCAATGTTTTCGGAGTTGAAACTCTTAATAAGTATATTAGTGGTACGATCTTTTATGTTCTTTTCAAATGAACCAAAATTATTAATATCCTAATTTGATGCAACGATTTCGTCAGCAGTTCTTTTTAAAGTTGCACCAATTCCAATTTACCGTGACCTGCTTCGAAATAGTTCCAGGATACTTTAGAGAAAACTGGGAACTTTTCAGGTATATAATTTTCAAGAAGATAGAAGAGATTTTTATTTCTATATTGGGTACTTGTACCATCAGATAAAAAGTGAATTGTATTAACTACTTTATAGATGACTAAATGATGTTTAATAATTGTGCACAAATGTGCAATAATTGCTGATGCATTATGACAAAGGGAAGAAGAAATTGTACATAAACCCTCTTTCTTGATGGAAACATGAGTACGCAGATTTACGTACAAGTTCTAATAATGTTATAAGTTTGTTTCATGCTGCTATTGGACCAACCGTTCTCTTTTTAGACGATAATGCTAGACCGCATCGTGCAATAGTAGTCGAAGACTCTTTGGGACTTTATTTGTTAATAAAATCAAATAGATACGCAAAAAAAAGCAAACAAACGCTTACATAAAAGAAAAAACATACAAATTTATAACCTAAAAACACTTGACACTGAACACTGTTTACACTACCACTACACCAACACTAACACTTTACACTATCTTACGCGCGTTTCGATAACCAAGTTATCTTCTTCAGAGACTGAAGAGACTGGTGTAGTGGTAGTGTAAACAGTGTCAAGTGTTTTTAGGTTATAAATTTGTATGTTTTTTCTTTTATGTAAGCGTTTGTTTGCTTTTTTTTGCGTATCTATTTACGTATAACGTTTACCTTCAGTCTCTGAAGAAGATAACTTGGTTATCGAAACGCGCGTAAGATAGTGTAAAGTGTTATTGTTGGTGTAGTGGTAGTGTAAACAGTGTTCAGTGTCAAGTATCGCCAACGGTTCCAGAATTCCCAACTAAAAACACTTGGTGACCAAAAATAGTGATTATTTGTTAAAACACAATCGTCGAATTTATGAACTCAGTTTATTTCTGTTGTAGAATTTGTTATTATATTGATTTTATGTAATAATTATTACCTATAAATTTACTTTTTCCAGACAAAACAAGAATTTTTTACCCCACCGCCGTAGCAGTGTTAAGTTTTTCGAGTGTATGTATGTATTTTCTCTTTAAAGATTTGTGAATCTATGGGTACCTATTGTAAATTCTCTCTATTTTTATAGGGAACTGGTATCCATTCAGTAGAACATTCATTGTATGTACAGAATGAGAATTAAAAAGAAGATCAACACAGGTAAAATTTAGCACGAACAAATAATACACAAAACAAGTATTTGTATTTCAGAAAATTTGTTGTTCCATAAGCAGAAGGTAAATACCCACAATAAATATTTATTTGTTTACTGACCGAATATTATTACCGAGGGATGTTTCAACTATCAAAAATGTGTACAGCAAGCGCCAAACGTGATGGCGAGCCCGCCCCCATGCGCACAAACTCATTTTCAATGTTACCTCCCAGTACAGCTCTTGCAAGACATATAAATGCTCTGTACAGAGGCGTATCATTAGTTGTTTTCCAATTCTGTTGGCGTTTGGCATTCTCTGAATAATTTTTGTGTTGTTTCTGAAAAAATGTCAATGTCTAACAAAAAAACCAGTTATCAAGAGTCAGGCACGTGAAATAATTTTCAAAGTGTCAAATGTGAGTCGGATACGTTATCAAATGTGAAAAATAAAACATCTCTCGCTACAGGTAACATTAAATGAATTTCAAAAATAATTATTTCAACACAAATCTTTATTTTGTAATAGGTATTTCGATAAGAACCATTGAAAGAGTGGTTAAAGAAGGGGAGCAATTAATTTCTGCAAATAACGTGCAATTAAAATTTTCCACCCCAAGAAAGAAGCGGCCTAGAAGAGCACCAATAACTGATATTCCCGAGTATGAGTATTCCAATATTAGACGGATTATTTACGACTTTCATAAGACGGAAGGGTGTCGTATTACGGTAAAAAAGTTATAACACAAAATTAATGACGTTTTGGGAATTGTGGCTTCCGGAACATCTCTTCGTAGAATTTTAAGGAAAATAGGTTTCAAATGGAGAAGGACTGAAAATAATAGAAACATTTTAATAGAGAAAATGGACATCAGAGCATTGAGGATCAAGTATTTACAAAAAATCAATTATTTTCGTAGCCAACAGCGACCAATTGTGTTTCTTGATGAAACATACCTTCATAGTGGACTTCTAAGAACTGGACAGATGAATCAACCAAAGGGTTATTTAAAAGTTTCGAAGGGACCAAGACTCATTATTGTCCATGCAGGAGGTGACATGGGCTTTACACCTAATTGTCGGCTTATATTTAAATCAGGCACAAAATCAGGGGATTAGAATTCAGAAATGAATTCTGAAAATTATGGTAAATGGTTACAAGAAAAGTTGATCCCAAATTTACCTGTGAATTCGATAGTCGTGACCGATAATGCACCATACCATAATATTCAAATTAATCCAGCCTCCAACACAAATTCCAGGAAGGCTGACATGGTGAAGTGGCTGCACGAAAAAAACATTTTGTTCACCCCTGACATACTCAAACCCGAATTATACGAGTTGATCAAATGATACAAATTTGACGAGGTTATGCTTGAACACGGACATAACGTTTTGCGACATCCACCCTACCATCTGGATTTGAATCCCATTGAACTCATTTGGGCTACTGTCAAAAACAATGTGTCCCAAAAAAATGTAACTTTTAAGATGGAAGATGTGAGGAAACTGGCGGAGCACGAGTTTGATCAAATCACTTCCGAAGAATGGCAAAAGAGTTGCCGACATGTAGTAGATATAGAGCGGAAATATTGAGAAAATGAAACATTCACAGAGGTAAATCCAGTGATTATAAATTTAAATGACGATAGCAGCACAAGCAGCACTGAAGATGAAGAAAATTTGTATTCAGATAGTGACTGATTAAAGTTTATTTTTTAATAAGTGTATCATTATATAACATTTTAATGAACTGTTCTACTACCTATAATACTGAATAAAATATGAAAAGAAATTACAAAGAAATAATGTTCCATTTGCTACCCTAATCAAAACTAATTATAGGTACGACACTGACCGGCAAGTAGCTTATCGTAATCCAATAGTAATTTAGGCGATCGCTCGCCATCACGTTTGGCGCTTGCAGTACACTAGTGCCGGAATTGGCATTTATTTACAACACTGTCCAATTTTCAACTGCAGTATATACTGCAAAATTGCAGACGTTGCTGTAATTTCACTGTCACAACATTTCTGTCGATGTCACAACATTTCTGTCGATGCCTCAACATTTTCGTCAATGCCGTCATTGTCGCCGGCACTAGCCTTAAAAGCGACCCATTGGCTTCAGTGAGGACAACATTGCCTCCAAAAGTTATAACAGTTTTGTTGACTCAGCTTTCCTACTTACCCCTACCAGTTATTTTACAAGATAGAGGAAAAAGTACTGGAGCAAATTTACGTAAACTAATCTAGTGAATACGGATACTTCAATTTTGTGGATCATTATAGAAAAATGATGTTTTTGAGATATTATTGTGAACTACGCCCTCTATTGGTGGAGTGGGAAACTTGAAAATAATTTCCAGCAGTTTCTCGTATGCGAGTTAGTTAGATTTTTTTCTCTAAGCTGTACGATAAATAGTTTCTGAGATACAGCAGGTTACCTCTCTTAATCAGACACCCGGTACATACAGTTTTTAAATATCCTCGTGTTGTTTCGTTTTATCACTTCAATCGCCAATACCGAGGTAAAACTTTTCCTGAAACTTCAGAATCTGAATTCAGAAAAAACAAATGTCACATTTTGGCAGGTGTAAGGTTTTTTTAAATGGTGCATCCTATATATTTATCCATATATTCTTAGAGCGCATTACCCTGATTTCAGCGATCTAAGACACTTTATATTGATCTTTAAACATAAATCTTCCAGAAGCGATTGGGCGCGTTCAGCCACGCTAGCGCCAAGTTAGCGCTAGCAGTGACGCTCTGTGAAAGCGCTTGAAGATGGCTGAACGTCTATGCTTTGATGCTCTGTGACAAACAGATAAATGCATCACATAACCTTTAATTTTATTTTCTAAATATAAAGCGCCTTGAATAGAAAATCTTATAAATTACTCAATCTTTGAAGAACTTGCACCTGTAATTGAAAGGTAAGAAGAATATGTAGAAATATTAGTATTGGAAGAAGCAGAAAATCCTGTAAGAAATTTAAATTATTTCGAGGAAGTAATTCACTAATAAAAACTAAATAACGAACGCTGGCCAACTTAGCGGAAAATAATATCGCTGGAAAAAATGGCGACCGCTAGAGCAAGCGCTATCACTTAGCCCTCCGCTTACTCAGCGCTTGCCTAGCGCTAGCGTGACTGAACGCGTCCATTGTTTATCCCGTAATCGAAACATGATAGACAAAGACTCAAAGTAATATAGCCGACTTGTCTAATATGGTAACCTTATGTGGTATCCTATCAATTGTTCACTAATTTATATCCAAATTCCTGCCTACATATTTCGACCTTCGTCGTGGTAAGGGAATTAAACGCAAAACTTACAACAAAAAAGTTTACATATACCGGACGGCTTTCGGTTCTGATTAAAATAGTGTATATACCGGACGTCCTTTTAGTTGGAAAATTTAAATATCGGGAATGAATAAATCGTATATGGAAGAATTCGGATTTATACTAAAATATATTATAACGGTAATAACGGAAAAAAATCAATGCAGTAATAGAAAGGGTCGGAAAGTAGGTAACGAATTATATACAACCTAGTGGTAAAATAAAATACATTACGGAGAAAAATAAAAATAAACTCGTTTCACAATG
Organism: Lochmaea crataegi; assembly: GCA_947563755.1. Lineage (NCBI taxonomy): Eukaryota > Metazoa > Arthropoda > Insecta > Coleoptera > Chrysomelidae > Lochmaea > Lochmaea crataegi. The sequence goes on from OX387433.1 coordinate 17,859,771, forward strand.
GCCTTTAGAAGGTTTATGTTTGAAGATCAATATGAAGTAATGCCAAAGATTACAAAATAAATATAAGATTGTTCACTCGTACGAATTCTATCGATCAAAGGATTCATACCGCTGGTTACTGTCTGGTGACTTATCGGTTGGCGCCATGCTACAGTATGTCGCTAAATCCTTACTTGCATTTAATTTTGCATATTATACGGGTTGTCGCCTATCGAGCGCTGGTATTTTAGAATTCGTTGTTCGTGTTTATGTTTTATAGATATTTTAAATTTATTAATTCATTATTGCAATAAGGAAAAAATAATATTCATTTTTTCCTCTTCAATAGCAAAACTTATAAAATAAATATTTTGTTATATTTGTTAATAGTCTTAGTTGTATACATAATAAATGGTAGTTTATCACTTTCCCACGAATTCTGAATGCAGTCTTGATTTTAAGTACTTATAATGTAAACAATGATAAAAATATAGAGAAGCAATTAAGGGCCAAAAATCTCTAGAAACTTTGTAGAAGTATTTCATTTAGTATTTCGGGAAACGTTCCGGAAGTAAAATTTCTTGTTCGCATTATTTTAACTCCTGTCTTCCAAAAGTAACATTAATAATATTATAATTGTGGTTTTAAAATGCCTGTGTGTTGTGCTGTGATCGGTTGTTCCAGCAAGGTGGGAAAACCAGAAATATCCTTTTATCCTTGTCCCAAAGACGTTGAGAGGTGGGTATTAAATTAGATATTATCAAATACGGAATTCAATTTTTTTTAACTATTGTAACAAAGATATTTGATAATAATAAATTAGTTAGTTATTTAGTACTTATAGATACTGGGTATTCATAGAAATTTGAAAATTCACATATCTAATTTATTAATAAATATATCCTGCAGCTGCATAATATGTTTTTACTGTTTTAACCTTGTGAATCTAAAAAATACGGAGTGTCTTATTTAAAGATCAAAATTGTTTTAGTGGCCCTATTATTCTGGTGGCCAATAAGTATGTATAATTTAATTTGTGATATTCTGTATAAATAACCGCTAGATCATCAATAAGCATCACAAAATTACTAAAATGTTGAATAAAATCTGTCAATTGATTCATTTTAAAAATTTTAATGTATTTTTTTACTTATACCTAAACTTTCCTTTTCAAATTCATATCCTCAACTTTTTTCGAAATAATTAACATTTAAAAACATTATATAAAAAAACCTTTAATAAATCATCCTATTTGAATATATATTTCTCAAGTTACCCCTGTATAGCTTGGAATAAAATATACTCTTCTAATTCCCTGGTACCTAGCGGTGTCGTTATTTACAACAAAAGGGAGCCGTAAATATGATTTATGAGTGCGGCGATCGTTTAAAACACTAAGAAGAATCAGACCGCCTTCAAGTGAACTATCTTATATATATTTTGTAATGTTTGACATGATAGACAAAGCCTCAAAGTAATATAGCCGACTTGTCTAATATGGTAACCTTATGTGATATCCTATCAATTGTTCACTAATTTATATCCAAATTCCTACCTACACTTTTCGACCTTCGTCGTGGCAAGGGAATTAGACGCAAAATTTATCTACTTCCGGTTTTAATTAAAATAGTGTATATACCGGACGTCCTTTTAGTTGGAAAATTTAAATATCGGAATTGAATAAATCGTATATGGAAGAATTCGGATTTATACTAAAATAAATTATAACGGTAATAACGGAAAAAAATCAATGCGGTAATAGAAAGGGTCGGAAAGTAGGTAACGAATTATATACAACCTAGTGGTCAAATAAAATATATTACGGAGAAAAATAAAAATAAACTCGTTACACAATGGCCTCTAGTTAAGTCGATTAACTTTGGTAATTTAAACGTTTTTCTAGGATCACTAATAACGAAAATATCCATCGGTTAAAATAAGATTTGTGGTCATTGCGAAATTACAAGGCATTGTAGAAATTATTGGGGCATTGCGGGCATTAGTTACGAAAAATACAAAGTAATGCCCCAAATGGGCATTGGTGTACACATTTTGGGTCAGTAGTTTATCCCCCGAAACTCTAATTGGTTTCTATTCTTCCGTTAACAGATGGGCTTCACACGAGACGAGAGTAACAAAAATCTCGTCTCGATCTCGTCAAAATTGAGTCTCGTTCAAGTTTCGGTCTCGTCTCGTTACCGGTTGTCTCGTTTCGTCTCGCTTAATTCTAAATATTGATAATAAAAATTATTAATAATAAAACGAATGAAGGTATAATGAAAAATGTTTAATATATAAAGTGCATAAATACGGAATTTTAAGAATATTGACAAAGTATTACAAAATGTTTACATGCAAATAAAGTACAAAACATGCCTAAATACGGAATTCAACGAATATTAACAAAATTATTGAACAAGTTTACCTGGAAATTCATTCACAACAATTACTCTTGACCTATCTTCTAGGTAAATAAGTTAAATGAGGGAGAATGGTTGATATCTATTTGTTGGTTAAGAAGATTACCAGAACTTTAAGTTAAGGTTTCATTAATATGATAAGCCTACACGGAAATTTTCTTATTTGGATTCTTGTTAAAAAAATACTGTTCCCACAAACAAAATTTCTACCGCTATTAGCATTGAATAATCAGCAGATTACTCATCGCTACAAGCGGATTTCATAACATAAAATATTGCAGCACAAAAACTTCTGCCTGTTTTTATATGTAAAACGAAACCAAAAAAAAAACCGGTGAGGAAAAAGAGATTCTACATCTAATAGCACTTCTAAATTCCGTACACAAATTTCCATTTATAAGTTTTACAACGTTTACTCAAGAAAGTAGTGCTCGAAGGAAATGAAAATGAAATAAAACAAAGGAATAAAATACAAACGAGGCTCGCCGCCGCTTACTCGGTTATCTTGGATTTGCGGCCAGGTGCATCTTTCATAACAGATGCAACGTTGCCGTGTCTAGTCATCTATTACATTTAATAGCCGTCCAGGGACGTTTCTTTGAATTTTTAAGAAAAGTACACGTATGAAACAGTATATCATACAGGAATATTTTACTAGAGGAGTCTCATATTCTATTCCCTACGCGGGGTTACCACGAACAAACACAAACAATATAGCCAAAAACTGCTATAAATATAAACAGGAAATAGGCCAAGATTTTTTTTTAAAAAGCTTCCTTTTGCTTTTTTCTACTTTAGACGTATCCATAAATAATCAATGCCGTACCACCGTACATGCTCAATGAATAATAGGTTCACTCTAAGCTCTTACCAGGGCCCCAATTCTCGATTTGACTCCTATGGGAAATATGGCGGTTTACCCATGATAATCAGATTTCGGTATTCTGCAGCACTCTTGTAGGAATATTCTCCTTTTTTTGGGACGAGATGGGAAACTCATGTTCGAATGGGTCCAGGACTCAAACCGTGTTGGACTTCTCATCCCCAAGGGGATGCCTACCAACCAAACCCACCTCAAACTCGCCTTTACCCCCGTCTCGGAATCACTACCCTAGCATACTTCGAGACGAGCGGCGGTCCCTCGCACACTCTCCGCTCACACCGTCGTCTTCTCCCTAACTTTCACTCCTGCCTCTTATGCCATATCGAGTCGTTCTCTCCCCCTAACCATGCTCTCTACTACGCCACTTACCTCCATCCATTCCTCCTCCCCCCTCAACATTATCTCCACCATGTTCTCCCAATACACCGCCTCCCCTAGTTTCCTCTCCAACTTATTCAGCACTGCCTCGTTCCTCCAGCATCTAAACACATGCTCCACACCATCCTCCACTTCACACCTCTCGCACACTCCAGTCTCTCTTTTTCCAATCTTGTGGAATATTCTCCTACAAAAAACCTATTCACATGGTACTAAATGATGGGAAAATGCAAATCAGTCGCCAAAGCGCATGCGATGTAATATATTGTTTGTTCCCCTGTTGCATTCATTTGCTTTTAGGTTATTTCTTTCTTGTGTACGTTTTATGCGAATAAAATAATTTGAATTGTCTTAATTAACATCTTAAACTGTATAAAATATTGTAACCATAGATGAAATCGTTCTTTTGAATCAATTGGAACAAGTCGAGGAGTTGGAAAATAGGCTTGACAAATACTCTATTGGTCAAAATGGCACAAAGGCCATTTCATCTCATAAGTGATCGACAATTTGTAAAAGTGCTTAAGCTATCCAAACAACTTAATTGAGGTGCTATAGTTGTTTCGCCATCAGGAGAGATTATTAAAATTATCGAAAACCAGTAAACCATGGGCGTGTATTTATAGAATTATATTTATAATGATAGTCTATAAATATTTACTTTAGACCCCATGTCGCCGACGGTTATTTTGTAATCACATAAATAAATTTAAGAGGTTGTAATAAATTATTTTTCATTTTTACAAAAACTAATATTTTTACTTGAAGTTTTGTGAAAACATAATTTTTTTGTTAAAAAATATCCTAAACTTTCTGAAATATCACTATCAATAACTTTTTAGCTATTAAAATCTGTTGGTTTGATTATGCCAAATAAAGTAATTTTTCAATATACAATATAACTACTTAAAAATGTAGTTTTATCTTACCCCTTTTATTAAACCCAGAACCACGCTTACCTATGCAAGGATTATTGACCAGTTTCTCGGCGATTACAAAAGGGGGCGGATGTAATTTCGGCCGGAAAAAGGGCAGGTACTAAAAGCCGGTAGGTAAATTCGGCCAGAGGTTTTAAGTTGCTTCCTTATCTCATAGGTATTTTCGGCCGCAAAAAATTCGGAGTGCGATTTCGGAATTGGGTCCCATGTACCTACTATTTGTTTAATTTGACCAACCTAACAAAACCTAACCCCAACCCCAGTTAGATTCGACAGCGGACCGAATTACGAAATCAAGTGATATTGGAAAATGGTTGCGTTATTTCAAATAAATGACAACTGTATATGTAGGTAATAACGGGCACGAGTTGGGAAACGCCGGCCGAAATTACCCCTGTCATAAATGGTACCCCTTGATTTATGCAGGTAGGCCAAGGGATTACCGGCCGAAATTACGCCCGCCGACAAAAGGGTCGTCTATTGTTATATCAGGTATACTGGTCGGCACCGCTAAACTAAAAGAAATTTGTTAGTGCTTTATGGTAAAAATTTGCAAATATACTGATTTTTTTTTGGGCCACTGCTGCTGTAGTTTGCGTACATAATTAGGTTTTATTACTCTCTTCTGATGGCGAAAGAACTATAAATAATTATATTTCTCCGCCTTCTAGAGTGTCTGCATTACCAAAGAGGTTATGTTCCAAAACAAAAACACGAACAATCTCAATTTTCAGAGCTGCCAATACCACAATAAAACATACAACTGGCATAGAATACCTAAAAGGAATTACCTTATAATTTGATGTTCCCAATTAAAGGCTAGAACGTACCGTACATAGCAGAACATCGTTTTTTGAAATAGTTTTCCAACAACTTACATTTTTATCAGCCCCTGTACCAAACACTCCATCTATAAATCAACCTGCTATTAAGGCAGTAAATTACGCGACCCCTGTATATACGGTGCAGGTGTCTTTTAACCACCGTCTTTCGGCATGTCTTTTAAGCGCAACATGAAAGAGCCGTCAACGAGAGAACCTACTATTTATTGTTTATGTACGGTGACCATACATTTTCTTAAGTAGAAACAACTACTCCTTGTTCTATATGTTCCAACAGACATTGAATATATTTTTCTACTCCTAACATTGTAAATAGTGAATAACATCAATGTATAGATTATTATTAAATTGATTATTACAAGTGTTACCTACATAATGAGGGTAAAAAGTTTAACGTTATATATACAGGGTATCCCAGGACTTCGTACCAAAAACAAAATGTTCTTTTTACGCCCTTCTTTAACAAACTATAGAGCTCTAAAGTTGGGAATTAAAAATGGTTTTTTATTTATAATTATTAAATGGCTTGTTGGAAATTAGTAAAATTTTAACCGTTTATAAATAAACAGTTCAATGGTTGATGCGGCATTTTTTTGTTAAATATAACTCAGTTATAAATGCAACAATATCTAATATGTCACACCGTTAAAATTTTGAAAAAATTGTCAATAATTATAAAAAAATGTCAAAAATGGTCAATAAGTGTTTAAAATTGCCAAAATTTTTGAAAAATGGTCAGAAACTGTCAAAAATGGTCAATAATTGTTAAATTTCACAAATGGTCAAAAATTTTCAAAATTTTGAAAAAAATGGTCAATAATTTAAAAAAAATGGTCAAATAATTGTAAAAATTGCGAAAAATGGTCTAAAATGGTCAAAATTTTTGAAAAATTGTCGAAAATGATCAATAATTGTGAAAACTGTTAGAATCGGTCAATAATTGTCAAAAATGGTCAATAATTGTTAAAATTTGAAAAAATTGTCAAAAATTTTGAAAAAATGGTCAAAACTTTTCAAAATTTTTGAAAAATGGTCAAAATTTTCGAAAACTAGTCAAAAATTTTGAAGGAATAGTCAATAATTATAAAAAACTGTCAATAATTGTTGAAAATTGTCAAAATTTTTGAAAAATGGTCAAATTTTTGGAAAAATTGTCAATAATTGTCAGAACCTGTCAAAAATGCTAAAAAATTATCAAAAATGGTCAATAATGGTTAAAATTTGGAAAAATGGTCAACACTTTTGAAAAAATGATCAATAATTGTCAAAACTGTCAAAATTGGTCAATCATTGTAAAGAAATGGTCAATAATTGTTAAAATTTGAAAAAATTGTCAAAAATTTTGAAAAAATAGTCAATAATTGTCAAGAATTGTCAAGAATTGTCAAAATATTTGAAAAATGGTCAAAAATTCTCGAAAAATGGTCGTTCTATTGTGCATAAGAAGCAAGCTTCTGTCGGCGGTCCAACGACCGCTCACCTTTTCAATTTAAAATAAGTCAACGATGATGAGCAAAAATTTGGGGGTTGGGCCAATTACCCGAATTTGGGAGGTGGGACATGGGAGAGGGTGGGATACCGTGACATAGATGACACATGTGACATGTGACACACGCGACAGATGACAAGTGACAGCGGGTGGGGGGGAGAAGGGGGTTGGATAGGTTTGGTCCATTTCTCGATTGGGCATGCGCACTTCCGCTGCGCTCGGAACCTAATAGCATATCTACTTATTTGGATGTAATTTCTAGTTAACTTTTTTTTTGTTCTATTTTTAATGTACAATTATTCCAAATCGGAGCCAATTTTACCATTCTAATATACATAATATAATATATAATTGGATGTAATTAGAACGTTCGTGATTTGGCAGCGTGGCCAAGAACATTCATATCTACTAGGTAGATACTTCAAATCCTACGTGAATGTATTTCGTAAATTTACAAATCGTGAACATCATACTTTCATTGATATTCAGGTACTGACCTCGCTTATTATATCGTAAAATACGAGTTAAACTTGTTTATTTCGGCTGAAGTACGTATTTATTAATACTTGTACCAATACTTGATTTTATGCCTACACACAAATTTGTTACAGGTATTTTCCTTTAATTTTGGAAATTAATTATCTATCTCTTGTGTATACATTTGCTAATTTAAATCTGTTATCTGTTTGAAAATGTGATAATGTAATAAATATATTGTGTATGCAATGCAAATATTACATCACAAAATTTTCAGTCAGTGACTAAAAAGATGGTTCACAATGTTTAAGCATTATCAATTGTTGACTCAGTCCAGGGCCGGAGCGCGACCTTTGGGGGCCCTAGGCTAACGATATCCGGGGGACCTACGAAGTAATTAAAATATTTGTCATTCTCCTAAAAATGCGCGAAAATTAAATATACGAAAAGTTTTTTTATTTCAAACGAAAATACATTATAAACTTAGGAATCCAGCTGTCCAGATCAATACTTGATATTCATTGAAGTGAACTTATATAAATGTTTTGTTGGTGGACTATTTAGATCGGACAATACATTAAATCCCTATGTTCCGTTTGTGTTTGAATGTATCTGCAGGTATACATCAAATACCGATGACAATAGAATAGTTTTAATGAAATAAAAAATAGGTACTTCAATAAAAATGATTATTATAACGTTTTAATAATCTCTTGAGGGATATTTGATCGAGATAAATTCCTTTGAATGCTAACAATGTTTTTTATTTATTTTTGATTATATTACGGCTGACAGGACCCTAAATGTAATCTTGAGAATGAGGTGAGCTACAAAGATTCGTAGTAGATAATGATTTGTATTTCAAGACTTTTGATGAAAGAAACTCCTCGAAAGTTTAGTCACAGAAGGATATGAAACATTGTGCGACATAAAGAGAATATGTGTAAAAGGATGATACCGTTGTTTCTGAATTTTTGTTCACAAATTTTTTTTCAAATTTAGTCAATAATCCGAACAATATAAAGCTTCTGAAATTATTAAAAAAAGAATTTGTCAAGTTCAACAAACCCAACTTTGAAATGTCAGTCGCCAAATCAATTCAACAAATATCAATGTCAAATAGTCTTATTTTCACAAAAGCAGATAAAGAAAATACATCATCTAAAGATAAATAAATATTAAAAACTAACAACTTTATTCAGTTAGGTAATTTTGAGATTCTTAAAAACGACCCAACCAACAAATTTCAGAAGGAAATAAAATTAGCAGTAGAATGCTAAATCAATCATTAACGATATGGAAAAAAATAAACTAGTTCTACCCAATCCACAATACCCAGAGCTTTATTCATTAATTAAATTCAATAAAGAGGGGTAACCAATTAGACCGGTTTTTTTTTCACAGCACCTTTATTTAAAATTTCAAAGATTCTCATAATTTCTAAACATTGTTCATTTAAACCTCAATTTTTCAATTAAAAACCCGACAGAATTAAGTAATTAATAATATTCAAGATATAAAATTACCTCATAATTCTAAATTAATTTCGATTTAACCAATCTATTCCCCAGTATACCTCCTAAAGAAACTATAACTCTAGTTAATAACTTTCTGATGTACAATAATGTTAATCCTGTAATTCATTCTGATATTATATCATAACATTATTGAGTGTGTGTTGCAACGGCTGCTCAGTTTAGAGAGCACCTCAGGTGTAGATTCTGAGACCAAACTAGTACAAATTCAGAGAGTAGTCTTACCGGTTCTCGGGTAATCCTACTTGAAATTTATTTAAGGTACTGAAATTAGATAAAGGTAAATTATGAAAGTTAAGAAAGGTAAGTGAGCGCCACCCTGAATAATACTAGCTTATTTGTTATTCACATCAGCATTATAACGACAAATCCTGTAAGATTGGAAGGGAAAATAAACTTTATGAACAACGTTATTAAATTTACAAGTTATATATTGACTTTTGTTACAAAGTAAAAAAAAATTTGACTAGTTTTTATTGACGTCGTTGAAGAAGCGATGAAATATATATATATTACTTTCCTGGAGTAATGGTGAGGAGATGGTGTCCTTGGTGTCCTTTTTAGGTTACATATCTTGTTCCAGGTAGTGTCTCAGGTAAAATGTTTGTCCCAGGTAATGTTCTGGTCCAGGTAAAGTTCCAGATTTAGTTTCGGGTCCAGGTAAAGTTCTAGGTAAAGTTTCGGGTCCAGGTAAAGTTCCAGGTCCAGGTAAAGTTCCAGGTAAAGATTCGGGCCCAGGTAAAGTTTCGGGTCCAGGTAAAGTGTTAGGAACAATACTAGTATCAGGAACAAATTTACCCAATTTAACAAAATCCAGTATGTCTGAAGTATGATCTTACAATGTTAGAGAAAATTATGAATTTAATATTACATTGTTAAAGAAAATTATTTGACAACGTGGTTCATACATCCTGTATTTTTAGATAAAAGAAATACTCAAAGAAAGCAAATAAAAAACATAAAATCGAATAACCGATTCTACACCGATAGATACATACATATTTTAAATATGTATATATTTAAAAAACAAGGTTTGAAATATATTCCAAGACAACATTAAAGAAATATGAAAGACAAAAAAAAACCACAAAATCATATCGATATATATTCCTGGCACTGGAACGACATTGCTACATAATAAATATAGGAAAGTAGAAAACTATTAAGAAAGGAGAGTTAGTTATACATTTAAGCGAAATAACTTACCATTCAGAGGAATGCACTTCGTAAAGATAAGATACGATACGTTAGAAAGGCTTCAATGGCACATGTTCACAGTAAAGAAGAATGAACCCTCTCCGCCATTCTTTAAATGCAGGGAATCATATGAAAGATAACAGACTTACGTCTCATGTTTATGTCAAGCTCAGACGCCTTGACCAGGAAAGGAATTTACATTTCAATAGTGAATTCTTAATTCATATTTAATTAATAAGTGGTAGAAGAAGAGATACGAGGTCGAAGTGGGAATATCCAAATAGAAGTGACTATTTTCACGACAGACGGAACTCGATCGGTCCGTATAGAAACGTTGATTTCGACTCTTGTCGACAGTAAATATATTCAGCCTTGAAATATTTCTCGGTGTCGGGTATGAGAAAGCACTGGCTATTCGCCGCCCATACGATAATTTATTATTAAATAGAGGAAAGTAAAGTGAACGAAATTAACGTTACAGTGTTTAAATCAAAATTATTTTCATTTCAATGGAGATGTGTATAGCAGTAAAGATGTTTTGATTATGGGCAACCCCCTCAGTCCCCTATTAGTAGAAATTTTCATGGATAATATAGAAAAAATAGTTCATAAACATATACTGGCACCGATATGTGGACCGATATATGGTTCGGTTCACCCATTCAGTCACAAATTAGCAGCTTTCAACAGTATGATACACAGACTTTGAACAGTCCCATTAAATACTATTAATTACAATTAAGAAATAAATATCATTAAACGAATAGCGGTCAATAATAACTACGATCCAAATTTAATTGACAATATCATAAATAAAAAGATACTAAAACAGACTTTAGAACAAGTATTTCCTTTTGATAAAAATAAAAATAATCAATTTAAATGTCTAACATACTTTGGAATAACATCCCTAAAAATTAAATTTTTTTTTGAAACATTAGACATTAATATTTGCTTTAAAACCGATTACAAACAATATATCCAAACTCATAACTAAAACTAATAACAAATATACTTAAATCTTCAAAATTAAACAAATCAGGAGAATATAAATTAACATATGGTAGTGGCAACTGTGACAAAATTTATATCGGTAGAACTTTTAGAAATTTCAAAACTAGAATTTCAGAACACAAACCTATTTCCTGATCTGATTCTAACTATTCAAATCATTTATTAGCAAACCAACACACTTTCGATTCCCTAACCTAAATCCTTTAAATTAAATCTTTTAGAAGTCCTTGAGATAAATAAAATAAATATTCAGATAACGACCAAATAGATATCAACCATTCTCCCTTATTAAACTTATTTACCTAGAAGATAGTTCAGGAGGGATTGTTGCGAATGAATTTCCAGGTTAACATTTGAATTTTAAGAACCTCTTTTTTTGCACTCTATTTCCAGTTAAATATTTTCTAATACTTTTGTCAATATCCTTAACATTCCGTATTAATGCAATGTATAACTTAATAATTGTTCAATATACCTACCTTCACCCGTTTGATAAAGCTACTATTATTTTATTATTTCATCGTGTCAAGATTCTTTTATTAAAAACAAATAATATTTTTAACTTGAGCTTTGCTTTTGATGTAATTTAAACATACACATGTTGGTAAAAATAGCCTGGCAACCCCGCAAAACATCAAATTATATAATTCCCAGTATTTGAGCCCACCTATTACCTACCCCTCGAAGGCAAACTAAGGCCCTTTCACTATATAATGCCAAATCGAACTCAGACGTCGTTCGTTGTAGAAAATAAAAATTCACTGTTCGCTTATATCTGTATCGTTACTTTATTTACTTAGGCCTATTTCCATTTGGTAGGTTATTGGATAATGGTTAAACATCATCGACGAACTGATGGAAGTTGAAGCTTTTCGTTTCTTTGATCTCCACTAGTAACAAAAGACTTGTTTTATTTAACAAATAACCTTTCTGGGAATAGAAAATCGAAAAATTAGTATAAAATGCCTGAGGGTGTCAAAAATTAATCAAAACAATTAACCTCAGTCTGTACAACACCTTTTTACCCTGTTCGTGGAACAGAGCCAGCAATAGGGTTACGCGATACACTAGAAAGTATCGATATTAGGTATCGATACGTAAAGTATCGATACAGCAGAATATCGAATATTAATTTATCGATACTCGAAGTATCGATACGTTAACGATCCGAGATTTTGATAATTTTGACGTTTTTTCGGTAAAAAACACCTTTTTGGGGGATGGAAAAAGACATTATTGCGAATTCCGGCCAAAGTTGAGTTCCTAGAATAAAAAGTTGATTATAAAAGTTGTAGATCTTGGTAGATCTTAAATCTACAACTTTTACATGAGTGACTTTTTCACATAACCTCAAAATTAGCTCAAAAAACGCAAGAAACTGCATTTTTCGTTTTTTATTTTTGGTTTCGTTAAAAAATGTTCGATTTTGATGAAAATTTAGTAGAAGATAGCTTTGATAGTCACAAACCATGAAAAAAAATTTCAAATCAAAATATTGGAAATTTTTCTAGTTATGACTTTTTTTCGGTAAAAAACACTTAGTTTGGGGGATGGAAAAAGACATTATTGCGATTTCCGGCCAAAGTTGAGTTCCTAAAATAAAAATTTGATCATAAAAGTTGTAGATCTTGGAAAAATCTACAAATTTTTCATTAGTGACTTTTTCACATAACCTCAAAATTAGCTCGAGAAACGCAAAAAACTGCATTTTTCGTTTTTTATTTTTAGTTCCTGCAAAAATTGATCGATTTCGATGAACATTCGGTAAAAGGTAGCTTTGATAGTCACGAACTATGGAAATAAATTTCAATTTAAAATATTGGAAATTTTTCGAGTTATAACGTTTTTTCGGTAAAAAACACTTTTTTTGGTGGGTAAAAAAGATATTATTGCGATTTCCGGCAAAAGTTAGAATCCTAGGAAAAAAGTTGATTATAAAAGTTGTAGATCTTGAGAAAACTTTTACATCAGTGACTTTTTCACATAACCTCAAAATTAGCTCGAAAAACGGAAAAAACTGCATTTTTCGTTTTTTATTTTTAGTTTCTGCAAAATTTGATCGATTTCGATGAAAATTCGGTAAAAGGTAGCTTTGATAGTCATAAACCATGAAAAAAAATTTCAAATTGAAATATTGGAAAGTTTTCGAGGTATAACGATTTTTCGGTAAAACACACTTTTTTGGGGGGGTGGAAAAAGACTTTATGGCGATTTCCGGCCAAAGTTGAGTTCCTAGAATAAAAAGTTGAATATAAAAGTTGCAGATCTTGGAAAAATCTACAACTTTTAATCAGTGACTTTTTTACATAACCTCAAAATTAACTCGAAAAACGCAAAAAACTGCATTTTTCGTTTTTTATTTAGTTTTCGTTAAAAAATGTTCGATTTTGATGAAAATTTAATACAAGGTAGCTTTGATAGTCACAAACCACGAAAAAAAATTTCAAATTGAAATAATGGAAATTTTTCGAGTTATAACGTTTTTTCAGTAAAACACACTTTTTTTGAGGGGTGGAAAAAGACATTATTGCGATTTCCGGCCAAAGTTGAGTTCCTAGAATAAAAAGTTAATTATAAAAGTTGTAGATCTTGTGAAAATCTACAACTTTTTCATCAGTGACTTTTTCACATAACCTCAAAATTAGCTCGAAAAACGGAAAAACTGCACATTTTTCGTTTTTTATTTTTAGTTTCGTTAAAAAAAGCACGACATCATTTCACAACGTGATTAAAAATCACGATATCGCTCATCACTATAGATCACCAATAAAAATCCCGTATCGCAAGGTATCGATACACTACAAATTTATCGATACTTGGAATGCATCGAAAAGCATAGTATCGATACAAAATATCGAGTATCGGAAGTAAAAGTATCGATACACTGGAATATCGGATAGTATCGCGCATCCCTACCCAGCAATAAATCAACATCTGATCGACAAAAATATCATGTTGTGGTAGTGGGAAATGATAAGTCAGTGTCCAATTCAACTACAATAAAAATCTATAAATACCATGGAAGTTACATAAACTTTAAACATAAAATAATTTTAGTAGGTTATGTTTATGTCATAAAAGATGTGATAACATTATTATTATTATATCTGAAACGGTAAAAGATACAGAGTCGGTTGAATGAGACAAATGAGATAAAATAAATATAATATTTCAAGTCTCTTGAAAGACTTTTAACCTGTATTTATGTTATTGCTTTCAGGGTTGAATTATTCATGGTCGAATAGTTTTTAACAGGGACGGACTAACCTAGTGCATATTATTTATACTGAAATTATGAAGAGAAAATATTTGTAAGTTTGTTTGGAATTTTGATAAACTATCAAAAATACTCAACTGATTTTAGAAATTATTCCACGTATAGAAAGCTACATTATGTTTGTTCCAACTGGCATTTAGGAACCGTTCTTGGAATCGTATCGAGTACTGTATAGTGCGCAAGCTCGAATTAGGGATGGACATATCAACTTTATCACCCCCTTCCAGTTGGTACAGTTTTGTACCGTCCCCAAGTACTAAAATCAGTTGGAACGCGAAAGAAACGATACCTAGAGCGGTTCTATCGCCAGTTGGAACGAACATATTATTAGCGAGAAGCATGGGATATACAGGGCGATTGATTAGTATGATAAATCTCAGTAAGTCTGTTATCATAAAAGAAAAAAAATGTTATTTATAAAAATTGTAGATAGCTTTAAGCTTCATATTTCAAAATTAGTTACTCGGTGCCAGATAAAAAGTTATATTATAAACTGTAGACTGATTCAAAAAAAATTATGATTTTTTTTTTCTTAATTATATCGAAAATATTGTTGGAAATGACAAAAAAAATAATGTGAAAGTTTAAGCTCTTAATATTAATATTAAGAGGTGCCGGTTTCCATTTAAATAAAATGGGAAAAATATTCTCTTGCACTTTGGAATTTTATAGCTCACGTTGGTGACAATACTTCGGAATGACCAAGGTATATTCTTGTAGAAAATTGAACGCTGAACAAAAAAGGTCTCTCGCAATTTTTTGATATATTTATTCCTTCAAAAGTTCAAGTTATAATTTTTAGGTTAAAATATTTTCAGTTTAATGCAAATAACTTGGGACCTGTAAAAAATATCAAAACTTTTATAAAGGTATAGAATGCTCTCCAAAAAATGTCCCATAAAATTTTCTCAAAAAGTTGATGGTTGCGTCAAAAAATTGGTAAAATGTTAAAATTTGTCCTTAGACTTTGACCTAGAATAACTTTTTGAGGAATAAATATATCAAAAAATTGTAAGAGACCTTTTTTGTAGAGCGTTCAATTTTATACAAGAATATACCCTGGTCATTCCGAAGTATTGTCACCAACGTGAGCTATAAAATTCCAAAGCACAAGACAATTCTGTTTCCATGTTATTTAAATGGAAAATCGAAATTTGCGATGCGGCACCTTTTAATATTAATATTAAGAGTATTAAGTATTTTTTTTGTCATTTCCAACAATATTTTCGATATAATTAAGAAGAAAAAAATTATTACGACAAAGTTCGGTATATGGGTTATTTTAAGATATATCAAAAAATGATATCTTTAAGTCCATTTTTTTAAAAATTATCTCGAATTATACAGAATGTTGAATAACTCAACCAAAAAACCAAACATATGATTTTTTTAAATGGGAACCCCTGTATATTATAGTGAATTTGGATTGCTCACATTTTTTTAAAGCTTTTGATATAAGGTGTTGCTACGTTATTCAGAGTCCTTTAAAAGGTATGGACACTTTTATGTGTAAATCTTAAGTAAATCAACGTTCCTTACAACTGTACGTTAAAGAAATTTTTTTTATTTTGCCTAACAGAGTTTCGTAATATATACCGAACTTTGTCGTAAAATTGGTACACTCTGTATACATTTACTGTAAAACTGAAATCCGCTTCACTTCCCATTACCACAATATGAGGTTGTAATCTGTTAAACAGGGTATTTTAAAAGTTATAACCAATATTCCATCAAAATCGTAACAAGTTCAACGCCCTGTATAATTGAATTGGAGTACGTGAATAATAAATAACCTATTGAAGCCAAAGCTTCTCAATGATTATCAAAATTTACAAACACGAATGATTTTGCTAATATTTACTCGAATATTTATTAAATCAAATACATGGCGAGTCAAAATTCAAGTACATAACTTTCTCAGTTATTTTAAATGGAACACCCTGTATTTTATATCATTGGCGTAGAATACTATGGAAAGTATCATTTAGATATGTAATAGTTTACTGCTACTATATACGGCCAATCGCTACCGCGCTTTAATTTCGTTGCGCGCGCTGGGATAATTGCCCCTTTTGTACACATGCAGTCGTACAACGAAAATGAAAAAATGAATTAATTTACAGATACAATAACCTAATTAATCAATCACGAACTTAAAATTCCTTATACGAGTAGTATTCTATCAGTACCTAGCGTACTTTGACTTTCGCTTTCTCGGCTTCTAATGATCGTATTCAAAAATTTTTTTGTTACAAAATGTGTGGTTTTTGGAAGCATCACATTTTATAATTCGGGACGGAAAGTGAAAATAATTTTTCCTACAACCCCTATGCAAAACACGCTTTTCTGCACAAATTTTTATACGCAAAACAGGTCTTTTCTTAATTTCTTTGATAATCGTTGAAAAAGAAAGGAACACGCTATGGCACTTTTCTGCACCGAAATGTCAAACACACGACAATTCAACATATTTATTATTGTGAATTTCTGGGTGTACAAATTTTAAATTTGAACCAAAAGTAAGTAAACTATTAATTTGATTATTTATTTTAATTAATTAAAAATAAATAAACCATTAAGCATTATTTTAGGAATTATGAACCAAGACCAAAATGTATCTTTTGAGTTCTCTAATTCCGACACTGAAATTAATCCTCGAAATGCAACCTAAAATTTGTTATCTAAGGTTTTGAAAGAAAAATATAAAAACAATATAGCAAATTTTTGAACTGGAGAAAAATAAACAACATTAAATCATTTTCAGAAAATAGCTATTGTTGTAACTTCTTTGTAGAGTGTATCTGTTATCTATGGCGTAGATATCTATGGTGCTTATTTGATGTCAATGTCAATTGTCAGTGCTGTCATTAGTCATTATTAGTTATTAGTCATTGTGGGGTGATTGTGGTATTTTTATGAAGAGAATAAATGAACGTTAAGTTTACGTTATGTTTTATTTTACTAATATTATTACAAGTTTTCATAATAAGTTGTTTTAAGTGATCTAAATACTTTTCCCAACACTATATAAATTACTGCTTTTCTTTCATTAATAAATGTGGTTGTAGAAAAAGTATTGTGTACAACTTGTGCGCAAAGCACTTTTCCAACTAGCTAGATTTGCCTTACGCCTTACGGCTCGTGCTACAAACTTCTGCGTTCGTGATGCTTTGCGCACTCGTACAAACAACTCTTTAAACAATAAATAATGAAAAAACGTTTATTAAAAACACCAACATTTCCTCTATATCTCCTTAAATCATCACCTTGATTTTGTCATTTTCATTATACTTTCCGTTTAAATAAACAACATTTCAAATTGTTCAGCAATTTTTGAAAAATTAACGGTAAAATTTTTTTTAATCTACTCTCATCATGTTATAAGGCATACGATTTCCTACAATTTTGATATCTACAATTTTTTTGTGCGCTCAAAACTGAAAGAGATATCACTCCAATTTCGAGTGCTCTACGTTGTGCTGCGTCGCAAGCCCCAGCGGAATTAATTCGAGAATTTAGGGAAATTATTAGGAGTCGATATGTTTTCGATTAGTGACATACTACTACTACTGCTACTACTAATTTAGTCAGGCGAACCTTGGCCAGGGAAAACTCAAGCCAAGGTTCCGGCACTGAGGCCACTGGCGGGCCCATTGTGCCATTCCTGCTATTTATGCATCCATGAAGCCGAGTCCCTCGATGAAGGACTCGATCCTCTTCAGTGGATGCCTGCTTATGTCCCCTGGGGCCATAACAGGGACTCCGAAGATTCGCCTGCGTGACACAGCCCATTGTGGACATACGAGGAGAACATGGTCCGACGTTTCGTCAGCCATGCCGCAACCCCTACTTTCCTCTAAACTTAGGTTACAGAGGTGTTTCCTCAGACAGCAGTGCCCTGTTAGGAGTCCTGCTATCTTCTTTAACCTACTCCTTGGTAGTTCTAGAGCAGCTCTAGCATGTCCATCCCCTCAATAGGAGCTTGGACTGCCTGAGACCCTGTAGAGCCTTCCAGTGAGCGAGGTGCTGATTTCGCAACCAGTTCCTCGTCTCCTTACGGATTGTTTGTTTTGTAAGGCCCAAGGTCGGGCCCGGGCCGTTAAAAGGGGTAGCCGCCCCTTCCACAGCCAGCGCGTCCGCCCCTTCATTGCCTTCAAAACCAGAGTGGGCCGGAATCCATTCTAGCCACTGTGTTCCGCCTCGTTAAGTCAGCAAGGCGTTCACGACATTCAGCAGGAAGCCCTGAGTTGATGGTATATCCACTCATGGCCTTGATTGCCGCCTGACTGTCGGTGTATATGGTTATGCGTCGGTCCGCATAACCTCTGTTTAGGTTTATCTGCGCACATTCCAAGATAGCGAATTCCTCAGCCTGATATGCAGACACACCCTTACCCAATGGAACACAGACTTGTGTCCTAAGGGTTCGTGGAGTAAATTCCAGCCCCCGCCCCATCACTGGTGCATGAGCCATCTGTGTACCAGACGATCCCATGAGGCTATGAATTTCCCTCTCTTTTCCAGAATTCTCTATTCCGGATCTTCACCCTATAGTGGGTTACGAAGGGGTACCTGCGCAGGCAGACATCAGCCTCTCGAGCCAGAACAGGGACATCTCCCAGAAGCCTGAGCTTATTGACGTGCCTGCACCCTCCCTCGTTTCGCGCATATCCCAAACTTTTCAAGCGTAGGAGTGCCCTCCCAGCCTCAGCCTCGATCACATGGTGAAGAGGCCGAAGTCCAAGAATCACCTCCAACGCAGCAGTTGGTTTAGTTTTCATGCAGCCAGTCGCCCCCAAACTCCAGGTGTTTGGTGATTGTATGGAAAATCTTGATAAGCTGTCAACTCCAGGTTTTGGTCCGATAAAACTTCTTGCAGCACCTTGTCTTTCAAGAAAATATCTACGGGTACTTCAAGAGTATTTTATTTGTTCATTGTCTGAGATTTGGTCTGTTCCAGTCTCTCGATTGAGTTTGTAGGTTAAAGAAAAATTTAATATTTTATAATTTTTACGTCCTTAAATAAAAGTGCTGACTTAATCGGTCGCAATCCGACGTTTTTGACAACTTAAGTTTATCCTCTTTAAACATACAGTTCAATACAGTTAAAAGTTTAGAGTTTCGCGAAACGATATATAGCTTTTCGTTTTCTGATAGTTCAAGGTTGTTTCAACTACCTACCTGTAGAACGAAACTTGAGTTTCAAATATAATCAGGTCATTCAAGACTGCATTTTTTGATAATACATAAAACATAAAACTACCAAGCATCAACATATATTTTCTAGGACTCTACAGAAAGGTCTATGTGAAAAATAACGGTTTAGGGATTAAAGCAATACCGTTTATAAAGAACTAAATGTAGCACCCGGCTTTCAATTAATTGTATATAACTAACTATACATTCACTATAAGGTCATAAAAATGAACTGAACTATATCACCCCTATATGTTTGTCGCTCAAGTGCAACCCTTATATCCCTAGTTGGTTCGACACTGATAGGTACAAGGCAATTTTTAAAAATTAAAGCTTTTTTTCCCTACCTATAAAATTACTTAAAATTAAAAATTTTGGGGTAAATTTACTCAGAAAATTTGAAATTTTATTTACTTAATTACAGTTTCCTGTAAAATTGTCATATTTTATCGAAGATAATAGAATTAATACTATTATAACGCCTTAAAAACTTTTGAAAAATATTTTTCAAAACGCAATGTTCGTTCAACCAAGAAGGAACTATTACTACTTCTCGGGCTGTATGCCCCGACAGATATTGAATTACACTTCTAAGCTAAAAGGGGTTGGTATATCTGCAAGATATAACCAACCATTCTGATTTGTAATTAGAAGGGATGACATCACTCGTAGGCCGGTTTCGGCTTATTTGCGACTCATCAGTACAAGGTGGATAAACTGCGCCCAAGAGTCCTGAGAGCATAATAAGACAACGATGAAATCACATCAATATATTAACCCAAGGAAAGGAAATGTTAAAAATGTGATAACAGGGACATTCCCACCTCTAACCACAAACCAAAATTCTATATTGACAAAAAAACCATCTCGGTTTTGTAGTTATTTACTTAATTACAGCTTCCTGTAAAATTGTCATATTTTAGTAAATCATGTTACCAATAGATTGAAGATAATAGAATTAATATTATTATAACACCTTGCATATAGCCCGAGAAGTACTTATTCCTTCTTGGTTGAACGGTCATTGTTTTTTGATAAGTATTTTTCAAAACTTTGTAAGGCGTTATAATAGTATTAATTCTATCGAATTCTAATTCTATCGATCTATTGAAATTTTATAGTTGCAAAGGTTGAAAATGATTATAATTTCTTTTTCAAAATATCACAATTTTAATTTGGAAAAGAATTATTTATGGAATTAAAAATATGAAACGCGTCACGTTTGCCCATAATAATTTTTTTACTGCCCTTAAATGGATAAAATGAAATAAATCTGGCTAAAAGAACTAGTCTATTTCAGGAAGGTATAGAGTAATAAAATGGGGAATTCCGTCCAGTTCGGCTCAATTTCGGTGTCGGCCATAGGCGTAGGTCTTGAAATAGTATTGTTTGTAATATTAAAATTTCAAGTAATTGCGTAAGAGAATTAGGAAAAGTATGTTTTCTGGCCTGAAGTGTCAATATCGAAATATTGTGTAGGGATTACTCAAGTAGTAGATTATACAGTTACGTTTTGCGTTTAACAGGTACCGTTTAACCGTCTATTAGTGCCTCTGCCTAATTCCAACCCTGTTTCAGATTCGGCTCAACCATGAGCCGCAAGGTGCCTTACCCAAAATTTTTAGACCTTTATAAGTATATTTGTTTAGTTTAACGTATCAGTATTTGCTGTTAAGCCGTAAATAGTGTTCACAGTATTATCAGATTAGTAATAAAATGGCGATATTTACACCAACGAAAAGATGTTCCAATAATTCTCCACTATCAGTGAATGAAAAACTTATTATTTAAAATGTACACGATTGCATAAAATACGATTACCCGAAATTTACTGTACAAGAAACTGTCGACCGATGTTCCCGAAAGACTGGAGTTGGAAAGTCCACCGTTTTTAAATTATTGAGGGGGAGAAAGATAGCAGGCCAAGTGGAGCCTCCCAAGAAAAGTCCAGGCAGACCAGTAAAAGTCCTTGGTGAAGATACTAAAAGTGTAATTCGAAGAAAAGTTCACTCTTTTTATTTTAAAAAAGAAATACCTACCATAGATAAGATTTTAAAGGAGCTTGGCCAGGATAACAGTATTCCGTTGATAACTAAAAAACTTTTATGGTCCATTTTGAGAAATATGGATTTTGCCTGGGAAAAGCATAACCGTAAAGCACTTTTATTGGAAAGCGATGAAATGGTTTGCTGGCGACGAAAATACTTAAGAAGTATAAAGCAGTACAGAACAGAGCAGAAGAAAATCTTTTATCTTGATGAGACGTGGATCAATGAAGGTTATACAGTTCCAAAAATGTGGCAAGACAAAAATATAACCAGTGCTCGCCAAGCTTTCATGGAAGGCCTGTCAACGGGTATTAAGGTGCCTTCAGCTAAAGGGAAAAGACTAATAATCGTCCATATTGGAAGCGAAGAGGGTTTTTTAAAAGAAGGTTTGCTAACCTTTCAGTCGTGCCATACGGGAGATTACCACGAGGACATGGATTCGGATGTTTTTGAAGACTATTTTGGTGAAATGATAAAATATCTTCCGGCTGATTCAGTAGTAGTTATGAATATAACGCGAGTTATCATTCTCGACGCATAGAGAAGACTCCAACTTCATCTTGGAGAAAACAAGAAATTATTGACTGGTTAACCACCAAAAGTATTGAATTTGAAGATAATTTGATAAAAAAAGAACTATTAGCTATAGCAAATTTACACAAACATCGTTTTATGAAATACGCCGTGGAAGATATAGCAGAAAAACATAGTGTAACTGTGCTGCGCACACCGCCATATCATTGCGAACTAAATCCTATAGAACTTATATGGGCGCAAGTGAAAGGATTTGTAGCAAGACACAACACGACATTCAAAATGGAAGACGTTAAGCTACTGTTTGATCACGCCATTAAGGAGGTGACACCAGAGAACTGGCGAAAGGCAGTCCAGCATGTCATTAAAGAAGAGGAGAAAATGTGGGATCTTGACTACTTGATCGATCGGACCGTCGACCCGTTGGAGATGACAGTTCCTCAGATGACGAAGAATATTATGATTTTTTATAATGTAATTTCTGTATAATGTATTTTTTGTATAATGTTCAATAAAAAATAAGTGTACCTAATACTATGTACATAATGCCTAATTTTTATTCTGTTAAAATAAAATTCTTTCCTTTTTACGAGTATCCTACCGGCACGCCTTTGGCACACTGTTTTCAGTGTTTGTGAATGGATAATAATAGGCTAAACCCATATATTGACCCCAACCCGGGTGGTACTACCTGCACTTGATAAAAAGAAAGAATTTTACAATGAAATCAATGCCCAACAATGAAAGTGGCTTAAATTTTCGTTGGGTCACTCTGTGCTTCCCTTGCATACCTAATGAGGTTTTATTACTCTGTACCTTTCTGAAATAAACTATAGTCTCTGAAACTTTTCTCAGGAACTAACTGAAAAAAGGAGGTTCAATCTATCTTGGTTTCAGTGAATGTTCACCCCAAAGACATAGACTAATTTTAATAACATTTTTCGCAAGTTGCGGTGCCAATTTTTGGGATCAAATTATGAAAATCGAAGAAATTGTCAAAATTATGACAACGCAGATAAATAAAAACGTCCTCATCTACAACAATATATATTTTCATTATTTAATAGTTTTAAGAAAATTAAAACAAACCAAAACACCATTGGAAACATAAAATAAAGTCTGTTCCACCTTGATCTTTTGATATTAAACATATTTATCCATAGGTAAGCTATGAAATTTATCAAAGAACAGACACTTCTATCATTTCTATTTATAAAAATTAAGATAACAGAATAAAGAAGGTTATTATTCACTATGTAAGAGAGTAACAATATGTGTATAGATCGAACCGACTGTTTGGGTCATTGCACTTCATAATATGCACACCTAGACCACATTTAACCTTATCTCGTTTACCATTTCGTTCCCGCGCCCGATATTCCCATCGATATTTTCTAACCGATTAATCAAAAAAATTACTGAATCTCTCTAGTGCTGGATCTTCTAAGAAGGTGCCAGCGTTTATATATAAAGAATGCGTTATTAACGAATTATTGTAATGATACAAGATTGCCCGCTTCGATAGTTTTTTACAGAGCTGGACTAGAACCAAGATTATTACTATTAACTCGAGCTGTTTTGTCTTATTTTCATAAAATTATGGTATATACGGTTTAATACGTAATATACAGTGTGTAACAAAGAAAACTTGTGGAATATACTTTTTAGCAAGCTGATGTTTTTTTAATTCTCGAGACGAAAATGAAGATTACAAATAATTGTAATATGTATAAGAGTCAAATATTGGAAAATTTTACAACCGAATCGTGAAAAATATATACAGTATTGTCAGTGGTGATGAATCCTGGATTTACTCTTATGAGCCCGAAAATAAACGTCAGTCGGCTGTTTGGGTGTTCCAAGATGAACCAAAATCGACAAAAGTTATCCGCTCTCGAAGTGTTTCCAAAAAGATTAATTTGTCTCAAAAGCGGGTCATGTAGCAACAATTTCTCTGCAATATCAAATAACTGTTACTGCTGATTGGTACATATCGATTTGTTTGCCGGAAGAAATTGTTGAGTTTCGAAAAACCGACCCCCAACGACGAATGATCCTCCATCAAGACAATGCAAGTTCCCACACTGCTCGAAAAACAATTGAGTTTTTAAAGCAGGAAAACATCTTATTGTTGGACCAATTATTCATTCGTTTGGGTTGTGCTCAACAGCCCAGGCACTTGAGCTGAATCTTTGTACCATTTCCCATGTTATCTACTTCCATTCCAGAAGCTTCGCGTCTTCTATATAGGAATTGAATAGATGAGACTTTTACTTGATGAAGATCCATACTAATGATGAAATAAAACAATTTAATTTGTTTAAATCCTCATTTTTTATTTTGAACTAACGTTCAAATTAAAATTAGTGACGCGTTTCGCTACACAGTAGCTTTTTCAAACTAGTTTTAATTTGAACGTTGGTTCAAAATAAAAAATGAAGATTTAAACAAATTAAATTGTTTTATTTCATCGTTCTATATAGGACACTAGTTTGACAGGAGGGATTATCAGTAGTTGTGATGGTTGTATTAATTCCTCTCCAAAGTGATTCCGTCTAAGTTCTTGTAAGTTCCCGCAGAAGCAGAGTATTGTTTCATCATCAAGTTAACATTTTCTGCACATAGGTTCACTGCACAGATTCATTGACAATTATTGACTATTTTTGACAGTTTTTGACAATTATTGGCCATTTTTTACCATTTTTGACAATTATTGACCATTTTTCAAAATTTTAACAATTATTATTGACAATTTTTGAAAATTATTGACCATTTTTGACAATTATTGACCATTTTTTATCATTTTTGATCATTATTGACCATTTTTCAAAATTTTGACAATTATTGACTATTTTTGACAGTTCTTGACAATTATTGACCATTTTTGACAATTATTGACCATTTTTCAAAAATTTTAACAATTATTATTGACAATTTTTGAAAATTATTGACCATTTTTCAAAGTGTTCAACAATTATTGACCATTTTTGTCAATTATTGTCCATTTTTTATCATTTATGATAATTATTGACCATTTTTCAAAATTTTGACAATTATTGACCATTTTTCAAAATTTTTAACAATTATTGACCATTTTTTCCATAATTTTGACTATTATTGACCATTTTTTTCAAAATTTTAACAATTATTGACCTTTTTTGACAATTTTTGAAATATATTGATAATTTTCAAATTTTTTTAGCAATTATTGACCATTTTTGACAATTACTGACCAATTTTTAAAAATTTTGAGAATTATTTAAATTGAAGTATTTATTATTTAATTTCATCACAGTGATTTTAAACTAGGGCAATATTCTCAAATCACAATTGTATACTAGTCTTTGCTAGTCTTAAATTAAATAAAACAAATTGTTTTTTTTTTGTTTTATTTTTAAATTCAACGGGTTTACAGCCAAAACACATTTTAAAAAATCTCAGGTGAGATTTGAGGAGGGAGTAAGGGAAAATTTTACGAAATCTCACCAGGAGGGGCGGGGGAGTCGAAAAATCCTAAAAAATGTCTCACGTAATTTATGGACGCCCCCTAACAAATATTTAATATTTATATATATTGTAGTAATTAACGGATGAGCTAGTCCGATACATATCGCTTTTATCTTTCACAACCACACTTCTTTTGATTGCGTTATTTAAAACCATAAATCAATGCTCGGCGTTATTTATATAAATCAAAATAAATAAGTATAAATGATAAGTGTTTGTATGGATACTTCATAAGACGGAAAACATTATTGTTATTATTATCAATAGCATCTTATACTTTCAAATTCTTTTCACAGAGACAAAAGCACGAGTTTTTTTAGGATATGATTAAGTGTATGGTTTATTATTGTATGGTTATCTTAAAAGGGTTTTGTTGATTTTATTAATATTTGAGTAGGTGGATGCAATGAAATATTAAATCAAACCCAATTACGGTTAAAAATGTTTATAACAAATAGAAGAATATAATTATGTTCTTGCGAATTATGAAATTAGGAATAACAAAATGTAGATATCAACAGCATGCAGATATTATACAGTATCATCCCCATAAAGTATGAACCATATGCGAAACTTATTTAATTTATTAAGGGCCGCTGTTGAAGCCACACGTTCAACAATTTGTATATTTATATTTTAGTTCCTTTGTATATTCATGTAGAGTTATATTTTAGTCCTTTTATTTTCATTCGATATTCCTACCGTTCTAATAATTACTATTTCATACTGAAAGACTTGTCTATATTCATCGTTCCATCTGTACGTATTTCCGACGTTAAAGTTTATTAAAGTTCATTGAATTTTTAACGAAATACATTATTATTATTATTATTATTTATGCGATAGTATCAGTCATCCTATAGAATTCCAGTCCACTAAATCGAAGGCATCCTATTTTTTACGACAGCATAAAATTTGTTGTCATTTCAACGGATGTGGCATCAACAGCCGCTTTCATAATTTGTTAGTAAAGGAGGATTTTAGGTAAAGAGAGGATATGCTGTCCTCTAAATATCCTTCCGCAACTGTTGTACTTTTCCATCCACCATGTCGTTTCAGCGTAGTCATACTTGCTCCAGCTTCTGCTAAAAGAGTTGCCGACGTTCGACGTAAAAAATGACCAGAGTACGTTTCGGGGTTGTTCAAACCCAAATATTTTGCAATAATACAGGGAATTTTCCCAAATGTGTGTTTTCCAACAGGTCTGTAGCTTAAAAATAGTATTTTTTCTGAGCAGCCATGTGGCCGCAAAGAAATATACCTAATCTCTTATAAGTTTCAAACTCTTCATTTCGTCTTCATCAACAATGGTGAAAATTCGTTTTTTGTCAGTTTTAGTTTCTGACACCGTTACAACAAAGACTGATTTTCTATCTTCTACATGTGTGACTAACATGTTTACAAGTTCTACATCTGCGTAGACTCGACCGCCCGCTGATAACCCAAGTGCAGGGCGATTTATGACCTTCTTAGATCTCTGGTCGTGCTTTACCAAGTTTGAAGTTTCATTCACTTAGGAAGAACTTTTGGATAAAGGTAAATTAGGTTGGATGGCCATAAAATGTAGTATCTGTAGTTTGCGTTTAACAGTAGAGATTCTGGGCACCCTGTATATTGAAGTCGGCTTAATTTTGTTTGTATTCTGTAAATCCTTTGGTGGCGGGTACATTTTCTTAACCTGTCTGTGATATTTATCGCTGGGTAGTGTCGGCCTATTTGAGATTTTCTAAATTTTAGAGCCGACGAATATATTGTTGTGTCACCAACAATTAAAGCCCGTTTGTGTCACGTACTAAACGCGGTCAACTCATCTAGACTTGAGCCCTTTTGTCACTGTTACCAGAAGGCGCGTGGAGTAAACCGCAGGGATAAAATAATCTGGCGCTCCAGATAATTTCAATGTTTATGTACGGTGGCAATTTAAAATCAGAATGATCAAGGATACATAATAATGGTTTGCCATTGTTGGAGAAATAAACAATAACTATAAGTAAAATAAATAAATAAACGTTACGTTTGCCTCATAGAAAAATAAATAACAAATTTACGACGAAACTTTGGATCAGTAAAATAAACAAAATAGGTATCTACCCGCTTTTACCAATAACATCCGACTAGCCATAAAATCCGTCAGAAAATAATAATCTTTATCACCAAAACTAACAAAAAATTCCTTCCCGACGTTTCTTTTATTTCTTCATTAGTTCTCCGTTATCCACCATTAACATAACGCACCAATAAATTTTAATTTGTAGTCACTTCATGTGGAGGTCATATTTAACTTTTAAAAGTGTGGTGCTCGATAGAATGGGAGCTACATTTCTATAACGAGTTTTAGTGAAGAATTTAACTTTTCAAATTTAAACGAGGCGAAAGAAAATTTTTAATATTATGTAGCCTTAATCATTCCGTTTTTAATTACTATAAACAAAGAATAGTAGAAACTGAACACTGTTTACACTACCATTACACCAACACTAACACTTTACACTATCTTACGCGCGTTTCGATAATCTTCTTCAGAGACTGAAGGTAAACTGAGAATTTTGGAATAGTAGGTTCACTCGTCGTCGGCGCTTTCATGTCGCGCTTATAAAGACATGCCGAAAATAGGTCGCTGAAAAACACGTGCACCGTATATACAAGGGTCGCGCAAATTATTACCTTCATAGTATGTTGACTTATAGATACGTTGTTAGAAAACTTTTTTGAAAAACGATGTTGATTCTAGTCTTTAAATTGCTTTACATTCAGAGACAACAAAGAAACGGCTAACTAGAGCTGCAAATTGGTTCGGTAGAGCACTTATACATTTTCATACACTCGTTAGCGTGTGTTTAGATATCTTCATCTCGCCACTAGGCAACTCTGCTTTTATTGGTTGGATCGTGGAAGAAGAAAGAAGAAGAAATAATTTAAGGACAACAAACAAATGGCAGATATCAATCGCTTTTGTTTATTTGTTTGGTGTTGAGTCTCTTTATTTTCATTGAATTTATACTGAGTTATTGTGATCGTTCGTATTTGTGTGGACTTGTGAATAAAAATTAATATACCTACTTATCGTGCTTGCAAATGCTAGTGAGTAATGATAGGTGTTGAGACTTTGATAGGACAATTTTAGATTAAGGATTAAGGGTGAAACAGGAAGAAAAATTGATTGATAGTTTTATTACTTCTTTACATCGTTAAATCGACCTCTTTTTGATCCCAGATTATGTGTTATCATTTATTAGGCATCCTTTTGTTACACCTTGTATATATGCCGCTATTGCCAAAGTTTTAACCGGTACAAATATTTTTGCATTTTTTTCTGCATTACTTTATTCAACTGTATAATATTTGTAATAGTTTGGCCTAAATATAGTGTGAGTGTTTTATTTCACAATTTAATTGATATTTAAAATAGAAACTATAAAAAAGCAAAGCGCGGGCATTTTCAAACCACCCATACAATCGCCGCTTGCGCCACCTGCACTCGATTGCTCATACAAAGGACCAGTGCAATATTGCGAGCCCATATTTTACACTTACTTGGTCGTCTCTTTGTTGTCTTTGTTAGGGCGGGTCTACACTATGCGTATTTCGACTGCGTAGTTTCGATAAGATTACAACACATTGTTTTAAATTGGAACGTTCACATATATGCATAGAATACACAAACACGCAGTATACCGCCGAAAATACGTTCCTCCGCATGCTGGTACCGGTTCGTTGATAGGAATGGAGAACTATCGATAGTCCCGACTATCGATATTTATCGATAGTGCTATTTTTACTATCGATTATTATCGATAATTTTCGATAGTTTTACAATCGGTAACATCATTGTACGATTTTTGTCAAAATGTTAAAAATATACATAAATATATACATTTATTTCAAAACAACGAATCAACGTTGTCAAAAATTGTCGCATATTTTGGAAAATTGTCAAAATTCTTGAAAAACTCAAAAATTTTCAAAAATTGTCAAAAATGGTCAATAGTTGTCAAAAATTTTGAAAAATGGTCGATAATTGTTAAAAACTGTCAGAAATGGTCAATAATTTTGAAAAATGGTCAAAAATGGTCAATAAATGTCAATAATTTTGAAAAATGGTCAAAAATGGTCAATAAATGTCAAGATTTTTGAAAAATGGTCAATAATTGTCAAAATTTTGAAAAATGGTCAAAAATGCTCAATAATTGTCAAAAATGGTCAATAATTGTCAGAAATTTTGAAAAATGGTCAATAATTTTCAAAAATTGACAAAGAAGGCCAATAATTGTCAAAATTTTGAAAAAATGGTCAAAAACTGTCAACAATGGTCAATAACTGTCAATAATTATCAAAAATGGTCAATAATTGTCAAAAATTGTTAAGTATTTTGAAAAATGACCAAAAATGGTCAATAATTGTCAAAAGTTGAAAAAAATGGCGGATTTTTAGTACTTTTAATTGCAATTTTCTCTTCTAAAAGTGATTTTTTTTCTTTTAGAATGTTCTATAAGCAATGGGGGGCTTTCTAATAAGAAAAAAAAAGCGTTACAAAATTCCGAGGGTCGTGAACCTTACCGAATCTGTCTTAGATTCTGACAGTTTCAAATAATGATTGTACTCACACGCAATACACCTTTCTCTCCCGTTTCTCTTTTTCTCTTCCTTCTCTCTCGTTCTCCCATCTCTCTCTCTCCCTTCCATATCTCTCTTTCTCATCTCTCTCTCTCTTCCATATCTCTCTCTCCCATCTCTTTTCCTCTCTTTCATCTTTCTCTCTCTCTGTGTACTATCTTTCTCTCTCTATCATCTCTCTCTCTCTCTCTCTCTCTCTCTTTGTCTCATATTTCTCTCTCTCTTTGTCTCATATTTCTCTCTCTCTCTCTCTCTCTCTCTCCCATCTCTCTCCCATCTCTCTCCCATCCCTCCCTTTCTCTCTCTCCCCCTCCACTCGTTTCGATAACCAAGTTATCTTCTTACCTTCAGTCTCTGAAGAAGATAACTTGGTTATCGAAACGCGCTTAAGATAGTGTAAAGTGTTAGTGTTGGTGTAGTGGTACCTAGTGTAAACAGTGTTCAGTGTCAATGGTTCCAGAATTCCCTACTTAGTCTCTCTGTCCCATTTTTTGATCGCATTTTTATTCCATATCAGCTTTCAAAATATTTACTTCACCTAAACATCTCAACTATCGATAGTACCGAAAACTATCGATTTTTTTCGATAGTCAAAAATATCGATAGTTATCGATAGTTCTCCATTCCTATTCGTTGATACAAAACACGTGCAGTCAGGAGCAAGCGTACTGCGTCCAGCGTCCACAGTGTGCGGATCGGTGATGTGTAATTGCAGGCGCCCGGGGGGAAAAATTTGTGAAAATGTTCTATACGGACAAGTTTATTGCATTAGTACACGATCAACCATCATTATGGGACAAAGCCTGTAAAGATTATTCAAACCGAGTGCAGCGGGACAAGAGTTGGGTAGCAGTGGCTACTGAAACGTTCACGGATTGGAATGACACAATGTGTAAGCAACAACTCTCTTGCCGAAAATACGCAGCCGAAATACGCATCTGCTGATACGCATAGTGTAGACCCGCCCTTACATATAACAAAATTTACGCAAAGTACATTGAGCATTATCTTGTGTTTCTTTTATTCTCATTACTACCTGGAAGAAATTATTTAGTTTCTAACAAATTTTAATTATAGTCCGTCCGCAAATATAAGATCCTAACTTTATAATCTTCAATTAGATAAATAACATGTTATTGTAATGGGTACCTTATTGTTAAAATATTATTTATGTACTCAGAATTCAGGTATAAAGCAGATCCGTTTCTATTAAAATCAATATACCAATAATTATAACAAAGAATTAAATATTATTTATTAAGTTAGGATCATATATTTCCGGACGGACTTTACTTTATCAATTGTACAAGTTGTGTTAATTTGTAACAGAAAGCGTATCCTCAGAACTTGCACGGCACTGTTTACAGTTATCGGATGGGCGGCGTCAATAGCTCCCTAGAAAGCATTTAGGACATCAAGTTAGCTGGCGAATACTGTAGCTAGTATTTCAGCCAAATTTGGTTACCAATGATAGGAAGAAAAATTTCCAATAATCAATTACCTTCGTCATCAGGATGGTAACATAAGTTTTTTATCCAGGTTTTCTTACAATTTATTGTTGACCGATTCACACTTGAATACACAAAACCACAAAATTGATTAACACATTATTTTAAATTAAAAATAATATAATCTACGAATCCTGGGAAGCTATTAGGATCTCCAGCAAAACCCATCTGCTTGAGATCCAACCCACTCTTGGTAGTCTATAATTCTCGAACTAACCAAGGAGAGAGGGTACCACTATGGGGAGACTCAGCATTGACCATACAACACCTCCACGCGGTCACCTGATGTTTAAAAAAGACCGGAATGTGTTAATTACTTCTTACCGTTGAAACCAGACAAACCACCGGAAGCACCGGCTTCGTACAGACCAATATGTCTCCTGGAATGCTTTGGGAAGTATTTTGAAATACTGATCAAGAGAAGGCTAGAACGCGTTTTAGAAGAAAAGGAGGCACTATCAGACACTCAGTATGGCTTTAGGAAGGGACGCGGCTGAAAGCATCAAAGCAACCGTCAAAGAAAGTAAAAGCAGATGGGTGGTGCTCGTCCTGCTGGACATTAAAAATGCCTTCAATACGGCAAACTGGAGACTGATAGTGGAAAATTGGAACGCCCGAATATCTCCTAAACATAATAAAGGACTATTTATCGGATAGGACCGTAAACGTTACAAAAAAAATAATGACGGGTGGCGTTCCACAAGGCTCAGTCTGACCCACCTTGTGGAATGTATTGTATGACGGCATGTTGAGTAGAAAGGCGAAGAAGGAGGTCAGGTCGATTGCATATGTGGACGATCTGGCTCTAATGATAGAAGACTATACAAATTGGGGTCTTATCGCAAAGGTGAATAAAGAACTGGATGAGGTCACTAGATGGGTGCAAGAAATTGACTTGGAACTGGCCTTCAACAAGAGCAAAGCGATAATCCTCAAAGGCACCATCAATAATACAGTTATCATCCCACAAAGAACGGTGAAGTACTTAGGCATCACTTTCGATGATAAAATGAGTTTTGCGAAGCATGTGGAATCAGCTGTTAAGAAAGCGGAGGAGAGGCCCTCTATAATCCAAAAAATTATGCCGGATGTGGGAGGTTGTGGTCTGCATAAAAGAAGGATCCTTCTAGAAACCATTCATTCGGTGCACTTATACGGAGCACCGGATGGCATTCTGCAAAAGAAAAAATACAGGGAGATGGTAATAAAAGCGCAGAGGAAACCGCTAATAAAAGTCTGCAGCGCCTATAGGACGACATCAACAATAACGCTGCAGGCAATTGCTGGCGCAGTGCCTGCGGATATACAGGCAGATGAAAGGACCAGGGTATATACAAGAGGAAATGGTGCAGACAAAAGGATCAGAAGTAAGGAAAGACAAAAAAGTCTGGATATTTGGCAAAACAGATGGGGTGCGGAGCAAAGTAAAGGACTCTCATCCTTGACGTGGGGAAATGGTATAAGTGCGCCCACAGACGCACTAACTATTTCTTCACTTAACTATTTCTTCATTACGGGCCACGGATCGTTTAGGGCGTATTTATGAAATAAGGATGACCACAGACGATCTGTGTCCCGTCTGTGGAGTGGTGGACGACGCTGAACATGCGGTTTTTCGGTGCGTCTAGTACCAGGAAGAAAGATGCCAAATGGAACTGCTTTTAGGCCAAGAGGTAGGAAGGCCGACTGAAATTTTTGAAAGCATTATGCTAAAGAAGAAAAAATTTGAAGCCTTTTTAGGGGGGTCACCAAAATCATCAAGTTAAAAGAAGCCAGGGAAAGGGCAAAAGAAAATGAATGAATAGGCAGTAGCAAAAAAGAAAAGCTGGCGCCACCGACGTGATGTTCGCTTAGAACGGTTCTGGGGCGTCAGTCAGAGAAGAGAGGTGGATTTTAGCTGGTAGGCGGTCAAAAGCGGCTCCCTTGAGGAGTGGATGGCCCCTCTTTGCCTCCTAGAGATGAGGGGCTTAAAACGTGATTGGCTGAATCCGCACCCCTGGGACCTCTTCCCAGGCGTCTTGTAGAAGATTACTCACCTACCAAAAAAAAATGAAATATTTCTTGATAACTGCAGCTACCAAAACTTTGAAAATAAAAATAATCAAATACATTGTGGTTTATTCCCATTAAAAGCAAAAACAAATAATGGTCTAATAGATTCAATTTATTTTGTGTAATTCTATCGTACCCTAAATTTTCGGAAATGAAACGATATGAATTCTCCATATTTTTTCCTAATTTGTGTTACAAAAATTTCAGTTCAAACGTGGGTTCAAACAAATTTCTTTTATATTTGATGAATATGGTTGATGACGTTTTTATTATAAGCATTATACTGGTTTTCAATTAAAAAACGCGTCACATTAATGATCATAAAAGTTTTTAACAATAAAATTTTATAATATCAGGCATGCGTCATTACAGATATACGATTTCAATAAAATCTCCTGAAGCGGCTATACTATAATCTGGAAGCTGTATCACAATAAAGTATTTGGGACTAGTAGAAGTGGCAATTAGGAGATAAATTTTTGAGATAGAAGACATTACTTTGACTCTTTTTTAAGAAATGCTGGCTCCTAAATTAGAAGTCCTCGGTGATATGGAGAAGAATTTAATTTTTATAGGGCCATGTAAATCTTAAAGTTGTTGATGTAGGTACGTTTTTAACGAGCTGAGGTTCGTAGTAATGGGTTTACAGTTGAAATATAGCCATTGAAATGTTTTATACAGACATAGAGGGGGTTCTCGATTATGTGGATCTAGAATGATTATATCAACAAAAACAACGGAAGATTTTCATATAAAACGAAGATTTGTAATACAAAATTTAATACTAGTACTAACGACAAATATATCCGGTACATGAAATAAATATGTCAAAAGTAATAATGGTAAATGCAGTTCAAATTTACTTAATTACAGTTTCCTGTAAAAATTGTCATCTTTTAGTAAAGTGTGTTATCAAAGATAATAGTTTAATACTATTATAAAAATATTTTTCAAAGAACAGAGACCGTTCACTAAGAAGCAACAACTACTTCTCGGGCTGTATGCCCCGACATATATTAAGTTAAACGGGGATGGAATATCTGCAAGATATAACCATTCCGGTTTGAAATTAGAAGGGACATCACTTCTTGTAGACCGGTTTCGGCGTACAAAATAAATCCGTTCAGAAGCTCTGAGAGCATAACCACAAATAGGTACAAAATTGTGATTTCTCATATCCAAAAACCCCCCACCGTCAAATTTTTGTGCATTCTCAAGTTATTGTAAAAATTTCATGTTTAACACCCTGTATCTCTCTTAATATCAACATTTTATTAAAGCTAGTTTGTTTAAAAAGCAATATTTTAAAGTGAAGATTGTACTGTACTTCTATGTACAATTACTTAAGGACCACCATGTATAAACAAATATAAACGTGTGAAAAGATAACCAAGCGAATAGTAAAGTTCTATGACCCTAAACCAAACACTATTTACGGGTAATATTTTTACCCGTATGATTGAATTAAATCATTCAAATACTCGTAAATGATAATCCTTTATTGTATGATTAGTTTTGTTAACCTAAGTCAATATTTAATTGTGACTAATAGTTAGAATTTGTCGCTTAAACAAGATACAAGAATAAATGCATATTGTTCATGAAGTGTTCAATCATGAGAGTAGTTTGTTATTTACATATATTTTTTCCACGACCGTGCGGAAATAGTCTTGGAAATGTCTTGGACTAAAAATGGCGTCAGCATGGATAAAGACACTCCCATTAACCTAGCAGAACCATTTCGGAAATTTGAATTTTTGACTATGCCATAATTTGTCTATAATTTATCGCTAATTTATTACCATAATTGAAAATTTTTCGCTCGTCGTTTTTTTACAAAAAACCCATGGTTCTGCTAGGTTGATATTAAGCAAGCAGAACCACTTTTCATCTATCAACTTTTAGAAAAAACTGATTTTACCATAATTTGTCGCTAATTTATCGCTCATTTATTGCCATAATTAAAAATTTGTCGCTCGACGCTTTTTCAAAAAAATCCAAGAATTTGCTAAGCTTACACGAGTTTACATCTGCCGATGCTATTCATATTTACCTTTTGGGCAAAAATACTAATACTACCATAACTTATATATTTTCTTGAACATGTTTCTCACGAAGGTATGTAAATTGACAAAATGGTTTATTACAATAAAAACAAATATAAATAAAATATATTTAATGAAAATTTAAAATAACGTAAAATTTCTGACATAAACAACGAAAACAATGAAAACTCGAATAAACAAGAAATGCAACTTGTAATACTAGCTCTATATAGTTTTGGTTTTTCCTCGGGTTTTTCAGAACAACTCTGTACTTTTGTTATAAAAACTATTACATAAACAAATATTAGTTGCTCGTCTTTTTATAATACTCGAGTCCGCCGGTTGGTTATAATTCCAAGAAAATTTTTTTTCGTCCTGTTTATATAAAAAATTTTTATTGTGAAGTCCTCGGTGAAGTCTATCAAATAATGTTATTAGCAAGGACTGCAAGGAATATGATGTAAATTGATATGTAGGGTAACTGTTAAAAAAGTGATTTAATAAATGTACTTTAAAAAAGTGACCAATCCTTGCTTTTTTAATTTAGTGTTTTTCTTCTAAATAAGAACTGATATTTTTAAAGAAACTTTGAAATATAAACAATATGATGGGTAAAGTTTTTATTAAATATTTTGACTTGCCATTTTTTCTATTTATGGATAACAACATGAAACTGTCGGCTTTGTAATCAAACCCATTGACGACAATAAATGCCGTCAGGTGGCGTGCATAAGTATTTCGTAAAAATTTGGAAATTGTTAAATAATAATTTTATTTTTTCAAATGATGTGAAAAATAAAAAGTGTTCAGAATATTACAACTTATTAATTTCATAAATTATTTTTTTACTTGTTACTTAAGATGTACACAACTGATACTCTTGAAAAATTATTTGTAATCTGAAAAAAAAAGGCTACTCAGTCTTATAGTGTGATCAAATCGGCAGTTGGGGTGGAACAAATGAAAGACAAGCATTTTTCAACGAAAATGTATTGGTTATATAGACCTTAATAACATACTAAAAGTCCCATAAAATATTGCAATGGCAAGTTGGAAAAAATGGCCGCCATTTTGTTTTTTTATGATTTTCTCGATATTTTGGTACATACCTTAATAAGTATCAATTTTTTGAGAAATTGTCAAGATACTTTTTTCATAGGAAATAAAAAATTACATAAATGTTGACCCCTATAACATAAATTTTTGAGAGTTACAGTAAAGATAGCAAAAAAAAACAAATATTTACTTTAAAAAAAATTAACCAATAAATGCAATCGTTGTTACGAGCAGTTTAGGTAAGAAGTTACAATAATGCCATAAAACAAAACAAACAATTATTTTAACATAAAATTAGATCTTCCTCTTCTTCTTCATCATTTATGGTGCAGGGCTGGACTGTAAACTATACACGAACGACGGGAAGTATAATTTCCTATTTTGTTTGGAAAATCATTTTTATTCGAATTTTAAATAGTTTAGGGGAAATTACATTGATTTTGATGAAATAATATTTAATTTACCATGTTTTGAGAAACAAATAAAAAAATTATTCCATGAAAATCAATATAATCATAATCAATGCTTAAATTTAAATTGATTCAAACAACGATTATTAGACATCTATTTATTGATAGTAATCTTTTATTTTTGTTATTTTGTATTTATTTACTTAAGTGAATAAAAATGTAAATATGTTGCATTATCCTATTTAAAACAGGCATTTTTAGTTATGGTGTTTTTTAAAACAATATGGCATGGATTTTTTAGATAACATATTTCTGTTAAATTAGTGCATTATGGTATTGTCAAAATGTTATTAAAACTAAAATGGTATTAAGTTTTTACTAAGACACAATTTAGGTGTTTTCTAAGAAAATTAAAGCGACAAAAAGCTTTTGATTTTTGGCGCTATTATTTTTAGTTAAAAATCTATTAATCGTGAGAAATAAAAACAGTATTTGACACAATATTAACTACATAATTTTATTTATAACCAAAAAAAAAGCCACTTAAAAGTTTTCAAAAAACCCAGATATTTTGGAAATATATCCAAAAACTTCAAAATGGCGGCGATTTTTCAATACTTGCCATTGTCAGATTAGATGGGACTTTTAGTATATTATTTAAGACACCCTTAACTTTAAATTTCTACCATTAAACATTTGTCTTTAATTTGTTCCACCTTACTGCCTAAAATCTGCTAATTTGACTACACTATTAACCACAGATAGTTTATACGAGATCCAAGGGCCCCTTGTTGTTGTTTTTGGCGACCGACAATTGGAGAAATCCAAAAAAATAGATTTTAGAAAATAGCTGGTCTCTGATGGGATTTAGCAGTGTTTTTATGTTGTTTAGAAAAACTATATAGTAAGAGGGGGAATAATTAGTGGGACGCGGATATAAGGTTCAAGAAAATATATTGAATTTACATATTTTGGTGAATTTACAAACCTTATAAACCGGGATCCTTTACAATTACTTGATAAGTATGAATATGTGACGTGATCGACGTGCGGGATATGGTGAGGTTAAATTAATTCATAGTATGTGTTAAAAAATCCACTTTGTACCCTTTATTGCCCTAAATCTAACAAATTAAATTAGCTATGAATTATAATAGTATTTGTTAGTACAAAGTGATTCGCTAGATCTATGAATAAACTTATGGATCAGAAAAAAACAACGAGCGACCAATTTTTAATTATGATAATAAATTAGCAACATTAGCAAGGTAATATTAGTATTTTTGCCCAAAAGGTAAATATGAAGTGCATCGGCAGATGTAAACTCGTATAAGCTTAGCAAATTCTAGGATTTCTTTGAAAAAGCGACGAGCGATAAATTAGCGACAAATTATGGTAACATCAGTTTTTTCTAAAAGTTGATGGATAAAAAGTGGTTCTGCTAGCTTAATATCAACCTAGCAGAACCATGGGTTTTTTTTAAACGACGGGCGACAAATTTTTAATTATGGTAATAAATTAGCGACAAATTATTGCATAATCAAAAATTCAAATTTCCGAAATGGTTCTGCTAGGTTAATGGGAGTTAAATCCGACCCTGTCAAAGGATACAATTTGTTTATTGCAAATGTATTGTCGGAGAAATCAGAGTCTTTACAGCTTATGCTTTTACCTGGTTACTCATTTTTTCAAAAACAAAGACATTTTGTGTCTGCATCCTGAGGTCATTTTTAAAACTTACATATCTCATCGGATATTTTGTCTTTTCACACTTACTTACGTAAAGGCTTAACATTGTTCGTGTTGATCGAAGAGGAAGTAAATAAGTACAGTTTTATTTATAGTCATCTTGTCGTATTTTTATGTTACATTTCGTAATACACAGGATTAATATTAAAAGTTTGATGTTTGCATAAAAATAAATGCGTGGTCGAATTCAATTAAACAATAAGTAAACAACATAATGAAAAATGGGAATAGAGTAAATAGATATAGATATACATCAAAATCGGTATGCTGTATACAAGAACTAGAGCAATCAACAAATTAAAATAAAAACAACATCAAAAAAATGTAATAAAAAAAGTTATAGAAGCACAATATAATACAGGGTCGTACCACGACCTTTGGGGGCCCTGGGCTAACGATATCTGGGGGACCCACGAAATAATTAAAATATTTGCCATTTTCATAAAAAAGGATTATGCGGGAAAAATAGACATATATTTTTGATTTGTATTTTTTTTACTGGTTTATTATTTTATTATTCGGGACTCCTGGAACCCGGGGGCCCATTAAGCCCATACGTAGATCCGGCCCTGACATAACATTCGATTTTGTTTATGTATTTATTCTTAAATTTATTAAAACTGAGTCGTTAGCTTCAACTTCACAGCATACAATACGAAGTATGTTGGCCTTGAGATTTTTGTTATATTGGTTTTACAGTCATATTTTCAACTAAAGAGCATTTTCAGACGATTCGATCCATTGCCATACTATTTTCAGCGGGCAATAAATGGTCGCAAAATATCACTTTCACACATAACCATAATTTGATACGATTGAATTTTTCAACCTAAAGTAATTATTACACCGTTGCCAAGATTAGTTAGTTAGAAAGTGTTATGGATAGAATGGAGAAAAGCAAGGGAACAAAGAGGGGGGGTGCCGGACCTGTGCTTGTGAAAGTAATACGTGGTTAATATCGATCCTATAAAGAGTTAAATTGCTAGGGAAAAACCTAATTTAAAAATCTGAAAAGTGGTATAAGTAAGTTAGTGCAACATAGAGAGACAAAAGTGCAAAATAATAATTGCAAGTAGCCTTTAATTAGTCAGTAATCCGAGAGTCACTGGAGGAAGAAAAAATATTTCGAAAAAGTAAATTAACAGAGTATTCACCAGGTAAACAACGAGAAATGGACGAATTAAGAGAAATATTACAGGAATTTAAGAAATACATCAAGGGAGATTTGCAAACAATAAATGCCGGACTAGAGCGAATGAAACATGATCAAAACGAAATCAAGAAGGAAATACAGCAAATCAGAGAAGACCAACAAGGGTTTGGAGATGAGATAATCAAAATATTAAGAGAAAATGAAACTATAAAAAAGGAAAATGAGCTAATAAAACAAGAAAATAAGAAAATTAAAGAAGATTTGGATGAAATAAAAAAAAACACTAGAATGGATAGAGAAAGACAAAAAGAAAAACAACGTGGTGATGAGTGGACTGCCGATAGATGAGGAAAATCCTGCAATATTGAAAGATGCAATAGAGAACTTCGCTAGACAGAAGTTGAATGTGAATGTGCAGGTGAAATCAGCTACGAAACTAGGACCCAGAACATGCTTGATACAATTTAATGAGGAAAAAGACAAAGAACAAGTAATGCAGAATAAAAATAAACTAAAGGACAACAAAGACGAAAGAATATACATCAACAACGATCTAACAAAAAATGAAAGGTTGAAACAGAAGCGAATGAGGGACATAGCAAGAGATGAAAGGCAAAAAGGAAACATAGTTAAAGTTGGGTACAACAAGATAATCATAAATGGAGAGGAATGGAGATGGGACAACAAGGAGAGCGAAATAAAGAGAGATAGTTCAAAAAACTAGTAAACGAAGATGAAACAGAAGAAAGAACACTAGAAACGACGACTAGGCTTGAACAAGGACATGAAAAAGTAACTAAAAGAAAAGTAGAAGAGGATCATAGAAGAATGAAAAGGAAACAAAAGATAAAACAGAACTCGAAATATAAAACAATGAAAATAAGCACATGGAATATTAGGACGATGCTAACTGCAGGAAAAATGCAAGAGATAGGAGCGGAATTGCGAAGATATGGAATAAACATAGCTGCCATACAAGAGCATAGATGGAAGGGAAAAGGGGAAATTGAAACAAAAAATTTCAGTCTCAGATACTCAGGGGGCGAGAGAGAGTAGCCTTTATGATTTTCGGAGACGTAAGGAAAAATATTCAAGAATTTCGGCCGATAAGTGACAGACTTGCATACATGAGGATAGAAGCAAAACCGTCCAACCTATCGTTACTAAATGTATATGCACCGACGGAAACTGTGAACAGAGAAGAAAAAGACAGATGGTATGAAGATATAGAGGAAGAAATAGAAAATATCCCTAAGGAAGACACGATCATGGTAATAGGGGATTTCAATGCACAAATAGGAAAAGAACAATATATCGAACTCGTCGCAGGAAAATATACAATACATGAGAGGACCAATGACAACGGACAGCGATTATGTAACTTAGCAACACGAGCGGATATGACCATAAGCAGCACAAAGTTTCCACATCCCGACAAGCACAAAATAACATGGATATCACCAGATCAGCGAACACAATCTCAAATAGACCATATTCTAATAAACAAAAGAAGGCAATCCTCAATTAAAGATGTAAGATCTTATAGAGGAGCCTGCGCAGACTCAGACCACTTCATGGTAATGGCAAAAATAAAATTAAAAACAAAAAGACACAACCTCAAGAGTGAACAAAAAAAATGGGACATTGAAAAATTAAAGGATAATCTAGTAAAAAAGAAATATGTAGAACAACTTGAAAATTATTTAACAGAAGATGGGAGGCAAGAACGCAATGATATGAAAGAAGAATGGTGCAATATAAAAAACGGAATACAAGTAGTAGCGGAAAAAGTGATAGGTAAAAAGAAGAAGGAGAGCAAAAAAGAATGGTACAATACCGAATGCCAAAAAATAGCTGAAACAAAAGCAGAAGCTAGGCTAAAATGGATAAGAACAAATAAACCAGAAGATAGAGAAAAATATCAAACACTAAGGAAAGATAGCAAGAAAATAATCAGGAAAAGAAAAAGGCAATGGATGGACTTAAGGATACAGGAAATAGAGAAAGAGAAATGGAACAGAAATTCAAAAAATTTTTATAAAAAAAATAAAAGAAAATAATAGGACTTTCAAAAACAAATTAAAAGGAATAAAGAACAAACAAGGAAAAATTGTGGAAGAGGAAAAACAATACAAAGAAATATGGACAACGTACTTTAAGGAATTACTAAATGAACCAGTGATAGAAGATAAAATAGGAGAAGAAGCAGAAGAAGAAATTATTACACAAGAACCAACATTAGAGGAAGTAAGAGATATTATCAAGAGAGGAAGTAATGGAAAAGCACCTGGGAAGGATGGAATCAATTTAGAGCTGATAAAACACGGAGGAGACATGTTACATGAAAGAATATATAGATTGGTTAAAAAAATATGGGAAGAAGAAAAAATGCCGAGCGAATGGGAAACTGGACAAATCATAACGATACACAAAAAAGGAGACCAGCAAGAATGTAAGAACTATAGAGGCATTACACTATTAAACGTAGCCTATAAAATATTATCATCACTAATACAAAGACGACTAATAACTGAAACTCAAAATATTATAGGACAATATCAATGTGGATTCATAAGAGGCAGATCAAAAACAGATGCAATACACACTATTAAACAAATTATGGAAAAAGCATACGAACATAAATATGAAATAGAAATGTTATTTTTAGACCGAGGGGGTGACCACTCGGTCAGAAAATGTACATGTATTGCCAAAATGATGCGATTTCCTGGCAATCACTCGGATTTTCAGCGACTGTCAAAGACTGCCTTAGAAATCGTGATGATTGCCATGGAAATCACTTTGATTTTCTACGACTGCCAACGACTGCACTGGAAATAGCATTGATTTCTACGATTGCGAGATGATTGCGTGTTGATAAGAGAGTTCATGTTTGACATTATTATTGACGAATTTTAAAATTTTGATAAGATTATATTTTGTTTCATTAGGGTATTTAATAATGTTTTGAATCGTTGGAACCGAGGTTAGAACCACTTTCTAAAATCGGAAAAATTTTGATATTCATTGTCAGTCTATTCACTTTGATCTTTCAATATTACAAAAGTTGTTTGGAGTTAACAGATAATTTTAAACACGAAGTCATAGCCTCCTTTTCGAAAATGAAAATTTATCAGAAAATTTTGAAGCGTCTCCGTATAGTGCGTTTTTTTTATGTTCCGCATATACTCATGTTGAAATTAACTAAAACCAAACAAGTCTTGATTATTTTGCTATTGACTGTGGTAGGCCCTTATAATCTACAGAGATTTTTTTTTGGCAATTAGATATGTTATTACTATTTGCAGACGTACTTGCCACAGTAATACCATTCAAATTTTCAAAACCAATAGGCTATTTGACCTGCAGTCATTCTAAGTACCGCTGATATGGTTATCAGACATGTACTAATTTTTGACAGTATTCCCATTTGGATAGACTTGTAATAAAAAAAGGTCCATATGTTACATACTTAGTGGGCCACATGGTACCTATATTGCAAAAGAAATACTTTACCGATTTCTTGTGAATGTTGATTACCAATGAATAGTTTCGGAATATGCGCTCGTTGTAGGTTGATTTAAATCAGAATCTTCAAGATGTGTCATTTCTATAAGATTTTCCGCAGCAGTTTCAGATGAAATTTGGCTTTGGTACTCATATTTCCTGTTTTCAAAAACAAAAGCATTGAATTTTTTTCCGATGAAGATTTTGATTTTTGTAGTATCGAAGACCGAGAATTTTTTTTGTAGTGAGTTTTGAAATGCCTGTTCACGTTTGAGAGTATCCATTTTTTTCCCATTATTTTGTAGTTTACCGTATGCTCTGGATACAAAATTTCAGTTAGTACATTTAACCAGAACAGATTCTTCTTTAACTTCTACTTCAAGTTGATCCAGTTCCTTCAACCCGTCACTTTTCTGTTTTTCATCTTCCAGACTATTCAAATATTTTTTCTGATATGCTATTACTACAAGTTTTATATGATTCGCAATTTTCTCTCTTGAGTCATTCAGAGATGAAATTGGATTATCATTGCTAGAAGAATTTTCGTCTACTAATGAGTTTTCTTTTTCCGTGGCAGTAGTTGGCATTGAAGAACTTTCTAATAGATCTTTTTTCGGATTGTTTTTTTTGTATTCTAGACGACACTCCAAATCTCCGATTTTCCGAATATGCTTTACAGTGTTGAGTAGTTTTCGATGCCCATCAACTATTTTGAAC
Organism: Lochmaea crataegi; assembly: GCA_947563755.1. Classification (NCBI taxonomy): domain Eukaryota; kingdom Metazoa; phylum Arthropoda; class Insecta; order Coleoptera; family Chrysomelidae; genus Lochmaea; species Lochmaea crataegi. Next base: position 17,904,296 of record OX387433.1, read on the forward strand.
AGTTATATATTTCGATAATATATTCCAAAAAAATCTAGCTTCTCTTGATCCGTGAACAATTCAGCAAGGTCAGTTTTTGCATAGACTTCAAATCTAGCGAAATCTTTCTCCTCGAACATCGACAAAGCAGTATAGTTGTTAAAACCCGCATATTAGGTCTATCAAGTTGGCGGACCAACTTATTAAAAAATACGTTTTGACAAACTCAAAAATTGCCGTTTATATGCCGTTTTTTTGCCGTGAAATTCCCAGAATTTGCGTCAATTATTTTTTAAAAAAATTGGGTGGCCCGCCAACTTGAGTATCAAGATAGCGGGCCACCCCCTGGAAAATTGGTTTCCTTTTTACAATAAGTAAAACGAAATACATAGACAATTGCCGCTTGATTTGCCGTTCAAGAATATATCATTGCCGACATCGGAGCACGTCGGCATCTGGGGCAAAACGGGCAAAAACCAGATATATCAAGCTAGCGGACCAACTAGTGCAAAAATAATTTTTGACTAATTGAAAAATTGCCGTTTTTATGCCGTTTTCTTGCCGTGAAATTTTTAGAATTTGCCGTTAATTATTTTTAAAAAATGGTAAGGCCCGCTAACTGGCGTATCAAGATAGCGGACCGCCCCCTGGAATATTGCTTTCCTTTGCGCAGTAATTTAAATTAAAGACATAGATAATTGCCGTTCTAATTGCCGTTCAAGAAAATATCATCTACGGCATTGGGGCACGATGGCATGGGGGGTAAAACGGGCAAAATGTATTTCTACGTATTAACTTAGCGGCCAGCCACTACTTTGCCATTGCTCGACGTGCACGTTCCGGACCCGGCTCATAATTTGTTGCTAATTTGTTACTAAATAATTGATTTTGTTGCTCCAGCCGTTGTAGTTTTTATCGAGAAGGGTAAGGAAAATCATTGAAGAAGCTATACAGTGTTATAAAAATAACTTCTTCAATCATTTTCCTTGCCCTTCTCGATAAATTAATCAATGATCTGTTTTAACCAAGACAGAAATTCTAAATAGTGGGGGACAAAGAAATAATTATTTTATTTGCCATAGATTAAGAATAATTATAATTATATCATAGTATAAACAGCGTCGGCCGTATTATACTGCGTACTCATTTTTAGGCAGTTTGTGAAACAATTCAATATTTACATCTACAAACAAGACCGTAATAGAATTTTGTACTATACCCAAATATTATTAATCTATGGTAAATAAAATAATTATTTCTTTGTCCCCCACTATTTAGAATTTCTGTCTTGGTTAAAACAGATCATTGATTAATTTATCGAGAAGGGCAAGGAAAATGATTGAAGAAGTTATTTTTATAACACTGTATAGCTTCTTCAATGATTTTCCTTGCCCTTTTCGATAAAAACTACAACGACTGGAGCAACAAAATCAATTATTTAATAACAAATTAGCAACAAATTATGAGCCGGGTCCGGAACGTGCACGTCGAGCAATGGCAAAGTAGTGGCTGGCCGCTAAGTTAATACGTAGAAATACATTTTGCCCGTTTTACCCCCCATGCCATCGTGCCCCAATGCCGTAGATGATATTTTCTTGAACGGCAATTAGAACGGCAATTATCTATGTCTTTAATTTAAATTACTGCGCAAAGGAAAGCAATATTCCAGGGGGTGGTCCACTATCTTGATACGCCAGTTAGCGGGCCATACCATTTTTTTAAAATAATTAACGGCAAATTCTAAAAATTTCACGGCAAGAAAACGGCATAAAAACGGCAATTTTTCAATTGGTCAAAAATTATTTTTGCACTAGTTGGTCCGCTAGCTTGATATATCTGGTTTTTGCCCGTTTTGCCCCAGATGCCGACGTGCCCCGATGTCGGCAATGATATTTTCTTGAACGGCAAATCAAGCGGCAATTATCTATGTATTTCGTTTTACTTATTGTAAAAAGGAAACCAATTTTCCAGGGGGTGGCCCGCTATCTTGATACTCAAGTTGGCGGGCCACCCAATTTTTTAAAAAAATAATTGACGGCAAATTCTGGGAATTTCACGGCATATAAACGGCAATTTTTGAGTTTGTCAAAATGTATTTTTTAATAAGTTGGTCCGCCACCTTGATAGACCTCCGCATATTGAAGAAGATCCAATAAATACTGGGGAAGCTCGACTGACGTGTCCAGTCCAATGTCAGACAAAACATTTCGTATCTTACTTCCTGGAGTTGAGGCTTCCATTGAATTATCCATTCCTAATGGAGAATTATGCTTAGAGATGAGTTATTTCGATAGATTGTTTGCCAATAATGTTATTCAGACTATTTGACCAACTGTATTATCGAAATTTGAGTCGAAATTTCAAAATTCATAGATACAGTTTTTTCAATAAAAAAACACGTCATTGTCATTTTTCAAATTGCAAAAAAGCATTATTTTCAAATAAAAGCGTCTTTATCTCAGTTTTTATTTAAGCAATTCTCTTTTAAATGTCACGTGCCAATTTTGAGAATTTTTTTTTTGTAATTAGAAAACCATTATACCGAGTATTAAACAATCATAATTTTGATGAACCGCCATCGTGGCTGTGGGCTCAGTACTCACGACTTCAAAGAAATAATAGAAATATTGAAATGTTTCCTAGTGTGACCAAAAATAACTAGTAAAGTTATGAAATAATATTGAAAGGTTTTAAGGCTCAGTAATCACTATTTTTAGTATTTCATATCACGATAGATTTTATTATGTCAATATTAAGATAAATCCGAGGATAAATCTTTACTTTCCAATAACTGGACAATCCTATTCTCAGTTGCTGATATTCTCAAGTTGCTGATATTCAAACACTCTAAATTATTGAAAACCAATTATTTCTGCTGAAAAAATGTAATCACCAACAAGTCTACGCACTTTCGCAACTGTTTACACTGCGCTAATTACGAAAACATGTTAATAAGCCACGTGCTACACCGGAAACCAGCTACAGACGGAGACGATACACTGCGCACGCAACCGCATGAAATTTGAAGTTCTGCGCAATAAATTGCGCGACTGCCAGGCTGCCTGTCTGTATGAGACTTCCGGGATTTCCACATTGACTGCCGGGATTGCCAACAGATTTCCACGACTGCCTGGTGATTTTCGGAATTGCCACAATGATTGCCGCGATTTCCACGGTATCAATAGGATTTCTAGCGATTTCTCAATGATTGCCAATGATTTCCAACAAAATGTACATGTATTCCGAGAGTGGTCACCTCCTCGTTTTAGACTTTGAACAAGCCTTTGACTCTCTAAAGAAGAATGAAATTATGAAAGCTTTAAAAGAACAAGGGGTAAGTAAAAAACTAAGAAACCTAATAGAGATGACAATGAGACAATCAAAGGTTAGTATCCTGACACAAAAAGGAGAAACGGAAGAATTTGAAATAAACAAAGGTGTAAGACAAGGAGACTCACTGTCAGCTACGCTGTTCAATCTGTCTCTAGAATTTGTTTTGAGAAAGTTACAAAAGGGAAATATTAGAACAACAGGAAGTCAATTCATAGCCTATGCTGATGACATAGTACTAGTGACAAAAAAAAGGAAAATCATGGAAAAATTGCTAAGGGAGATTGAGGAGGAAGGGATGAAGTTGGGACTGAAAATTAATGTGAAGAAAACGAAGATAATGAGATTTGGAAAAACAGGAAAAATAGGAATAAAAAAATTCGAAGAAGTACAAAAATTTAAATACCTGGGTGTAATGATAGACAATAAAGGGGAAAGAAAAACGGAGGTCGAAGAAAAAATAATGGCAACAAATCGAGCGTACCCAGCTAACAAAAATTTGTTAAAAAGTAAAATATTGACTAGGCAAACAAAGTTGAACATATACAAAACAATAATAAGGCCCATAACAATGTACGCAGCAGAAACTATAACTATGACGAAAACAGAAGAAGACAAACTAAGGATAAACGAACGCAAGATATTAAGATCAATTCTGGGTCCAGTGAAGATAGGAGAACAAGAATATAGAAGGATAACGAACCAAGAAATATTAGAAGAACTGAATGGAGAAGACATAATAAAGATAATTAAAACTCAAAGAGTCAAATGGCTGGGACATATATGGAGGCAAGGGAAGGAAGCAGTAACAAAGGCTATGCTACAATGGCAGCCGGGAGGGAAGAGAAGACGTGGAAGACACAGATCTAAATGGTTGGCAGAGGTGGAGGACGACTTGATCAGGGCAGGTGTGACAAGATGGAAGCAAGAAACAAGAGACCGGAAGAAATGGCGGCAAATAAGCGAACGGATACAATAATAAACCGAGAATGGGGACTGATCCACCCCGATAAACGGATTTAGAAAGCGAAAGCGGCGCAACCTCACATGAGGTGTTAAGCCATATATATATATACATAATAAGTTCATATAAAAAACAAGAAATGTTGAAAAATATTTAAATTTCGTTTGCTTCTAATTAAAATTGAAATTTACGTTATGCAAAACTGTCATTTGTGAGTTGTAATTTGCATCTTAGAAATTATGCTTGCATTTTGTAGAGAAATGGTAACGGAAAAATGCGCGATTTTAGAGGAACAAATCGCGTGTTCATGCGATATCGCATCGGCGGTACCATAGAAAAAATATGGTGTGAAAACGGCCAATTTAAATGCACCTAGATTTGATGTACGCAATATTGCGACCATTTATCGCCCGCTGAAAATGGTATCGTCTGAAAATGCTCTAAGATTCCGTGTAGAGTAAATGAAATGTATTGATTCAAAAAAAAATTCATTATAATATTCTTCACAAAGAAGATATTTCCAAATTTATCCAAACCAAGGTTAGTTCGTTATTAATTACGTGTACCACCAACCTAATGAACTTAATCATTACGATCTTAAAGAGAAGAAAGTATTCAAGTTTTCTTCTTAGATAAATAAACAAATTTCTCACGCATAATTTTTGACCTTTTAATTATAGTTACTCGTTTAACTATCTAAATATAATTTGTGTTATAACTTATGCAATATGGTTGTCAGCGGCTATCTCTATTTATTTATGCAAATGTATAGAAAACAATGATACCCAGACGTCGTGTACCCTTTAAAAACAAAAAAACAAAGATCATATTATTAAGTGTTTAATTACCTTTGTGTTGGTTTTAGCGTTTATCCTCTTGTAATAAATAAATATTTTAAAACACTTTACACATAATCACAATATTAACAAAACTTATTATTAATTCAAAACCGCGTGTTGCACATACTCCTTTTTAAAATTTCAATAATTTAGTGTTGATAAAACTCAAATAGCTTCACAATGTATCCACACGAATTTAAGTTGTTATGGTTTGGTTAATACCGATAAGCATTTTTTCATTTACCGGTAGAATTAATGCTGAAAACGACGCGAACCACCTCCTACGATAGCGGCGAACGAACTGATTTGTTTTGTGTTCCATACATCCATAGTTCCGTAGCTCCCAAACGAATGGATCGAAGTGTGCTACGACATACGTTCGGGTTCAGTCGGACACGGAGCGTGCCGACAAAGAGGGTGAATGTTGAGGTTGGAAATAAAACCGGAAGAAAGAATGCGAATAAAAGCAATAATCGGTAAATATAATATGTACCTAAGTTCGTGTTTGTTGTATGGATATTAGTATTTTTGGAATTTTTTAATCAGGATTAGGATAGGACAAAATATAATTCACCTATATAAATACTTTATTGGTGGTTTGCACCAATCCTAATTAAAAGTTATAGTTAACTAATTATTACTTAGAGATAATCGATAGTTAAATTTGAAATGCTTTGCACCACTAGAATAATATTGATTGTTATAGCCCGTTCAGTACAAAAACCGTTGCACGTCATCAAAGTGTCGAAAAAAAAACGTTCCTTTATATCATGTCATTCGATTGCTGCTGTCAATCATCTGTCAATCACTATGTTAAGCCTCTCTAAACTCAATAAATATTGAAATTTGTAGATCGCATTGTATTAAAGAATAAAAATATATGTTTAAAGAAAGGTTTCGTAATTAATTTCATACCAAATACAGCTCGAAGGTTAATTAAATATTAAACTCATACTAACGTCAGTCTTAATAAAAACTTTTTATGTTGGCAAAAATGCGCGCTGTTGCCGCGATTAAAATGGTTTATTTCAGGTTCAGTTGACGTCTTGACATTTTTGGGGTTATGTTGTGACAAAAATTGCAAAGAACTGTGAGTAATTTTTCACAAACAGTAATGAGTTATCAAAGTTAAAGTCACATCCAAAAAAACGTATAAATGAAACTTAATACTACTGCAATAGTTGATGCATTTACTCCTGATACTATTTACAGCGTTTATGAAGCAAGTATGTATAAGTTCAATATTATACCCAATCAACTGTATTTATTATATTCTGTTACATTATTCTTAATACTTGGCACTTATACATGGACATTTTTTCTAGATAATCATGTCACTTTAGGAATGTTACTGCAGTAATTGGAGGAAGAACAATAATTATTAAATGTAGAATGTTCCTGAGTAGTTTACTAAAATATGATACATCCACAAAGAGGACTTATGGAACTTTTAACAAAAATAAACCACTGTATACATTTGTTTTTATTAATGAATCCTGAATTTTCCAAAATGGTGCTGTAAGCTGCATTCATGTCAAAAGGTATGTTACAATGATAATGTAAAATTTTAGAATGCAAAATTGTTTTTATTCTAGATATTTTGTATTACATGCTGAGAATGAAAATGGTTATATTGATGGAGCAAAAAGTATATTTTTATATGAATCTCAGATGAGTTATTATCATGGGAAAATGAATGAAGAACATGTTTTTAAATGGTTTGAAAACCAATTACTTACTATTGAATCTTTCTTATTATGGACAATGCTTTTCGATAATATTAGGTTAATGACACAATATAGAATTCAATCAACAAAAAATGTTGAAGCTGAGCTTATTTATATTACAGCCTATAGTAAGTAGATACAAACTGTATTTGAACAGTGATATAGCAAATTATATGTTAGAATTCAGAAGACTACACAACTAGTTTAATACATTCAAAAGTCTTACTTCAAATTATACCTAATAGACAATGCTGTTTTACTTTTATTTTTACAAAAATAATAATATAGGCATATTTGAAAAGAAAAGAATTGGTTATTTGAATACTGCCCTTTCAATAAATGTTTTTTTCAGCAACAAACCCCCCAACAAAATACATTGTGGATATGATAGAACAGTATAGTCACAATAAAGTATTACCTACCATCTTTTTAAAAATCTTATTGAGTTAATACTGGCTACTGCCAAGCAAGCCGATAGATGCATTCTAGAAGTTGCGGGTTGAAATTGGTTTGTCCGTGAACCTCTCAAATTTGAAAGATTTCTATTTGACAATTATTGTTCTACCTTATTTAAAAAAAATAGTATTACAAACTTTTCGGTGTAGTAACTAATTTATAAATTTGCAATGTTTCTTTTTAATAAAACAATTCCATAAAAATTGGGGTGGCAATATTTATTATTTTATTTTAATCATCATATTCAAAATAAGTAATTCAGGCAGCATTTTCTAAAGGTACATGTGTATATCACAAAGTTTTATAAAAACTACAAAGAATTAATTTAATAGTTTTTATTGAAGTGAAAGGTCTCATTCGATCAATCATTTATTAGCAATACTTTCAGTTGCGGTAGATGCTGGAGAGCTAAAACAAAATGGTAAATATAAATTTGGATTGATTAGAAGATGATGGAATGATAAATAATTCACCAATATACTGATAATTATAATATGTATTGATTTCAGTGCTACGATTTAGTCAATCATTTGCATATACCTTCCCTCGGAGAATAGAATGGATTTGCTCTCCTTTTCTGAGCTGTGGTGGTGCTTGCTGCACAATTTTCTTTTGCTATGATCAATGATCATATATCTCAGGATGATTTTCCTTGTTGAGAATGACCTACACACTAAAGCTTTAGATCCCGACTTTTCTAAAAAAAATTTAAGATTTATTTCAACAAAACATAAAATAAAATTGCCTACCTTTAAAAAGGAGGTAGATCCAGGTTATCAGAACTTTTTTATTTATAATTTGTCTGTAAACCTTACATCAATCTTTCATATTTTAGTGACAACATTCTAGAAGCCAACATGTACTTAGGTAATTGTAACCTAAAAATTATATTAGATAATATTTTTTCCTTGATACTATTTATACATACATGCATTTTAAATACTAGAATAGTTCCATAACTTCTAACTAATTAAGTGTGTGGTATAAACATACAAATAAAAGTGTTAACTATTCCATACATACCTTTTTAGTGCTAAAAATAATTCCATAGTTCTTAAAATAAGAATTTCTTAGTGCTGTACGGTTAACATACAAATTAAAATTTTATATGTAACATCTCTGTATGTAACTGAAATAAGTCGAATTTTCTTTGCACGCAATAACCATCAATAACTAAACCTAACCTAGAATATTTGATAAACTTCATTTGACATATACTAGATTCTCATATTATTTCAAGGGCTTGGCAACATAGTACAGTTATGACAGATGTGACGTGCAACGGTTTTAATACTGAACGGGCTATAAGTAACTATGACTTAACTTTTCAGTGTCCCTGTTGGTATTACTGAATTTAGTGAATTTTAGAAACTTTTTGGAAGTAAGAGTTGTCTACCTTGTTTGTAACTTACAAATATAACGTCAGTTGTCAATACACGAATTTGGTGAAAGTTCTGTTGTTGTTTTGTTAACAATTTTTCATGTTAATGTCTTATCAAGAAGTGTCGATTGTATTTAGCCAAAATGAATACAGAAAAACGCCAGAGGTCCGTTAAGTTCACTAAAGAAGAAAAAATTAACTTACTATAGATTATCAAAAAATATAAAGATATTATTGAAAATAAAGAGACCGGTGGTGTTACCTGGAAGAGTAAGGAGCAAGCGTGGAAAAATGTTGAACGTGAATTTAATAGTTCCACATCTACACCAAGGCCAGTAGAAGTGATAAAAAGATTTTATAATAATAGAAGAAAGAAGGACGAAAACAGGCTTCTGTGCAGAGACAGGAATTAAATAAAACTGGCGGTGGAAAGCCAATTATCGAAATAAAAGATGATCCAGTTTTTAATTTGACATAATAAATAGAAAAACGGTGTTTGGTTTCAAAAACAAACATGATGATGATGGGGAATCAGAGGAAAAGTCTGAAGGTGTTAATAAAGGAGCTCGAAATGACATTATTTTTGAAATCGATGATAGTCAAGCTGAAAATACTTTTGTCGTAAGTCAAGTAGTTCTTAATTTGCTAACCACTGTTTATTTAATTCACCGAAAACCCCATTACAAAAGAAATACTATTTTTTTAGGAGGAACAACCAGAAAAAGTTTTCCTTTCTACACCATCATCTTCAGGAAAACCAGTGGTTGGTTGTCCACCAGAAAAAGTTTTGCTTTCCATACCATCATCTTCAGGAAAACTAGTTGTTGATGGTCGATTATCACCAAGGCCAGTATTTGTTAAGAAAAATGAAACATGTGGCAGTAGCCGTAAAGGGAAGTCATGTTTTTCAAAAGGTGAAAATGTCGCTTTAAAGTACGAAGAGGTGGCTGATATTAAAAAATCAGTTTTCGATATGCAGTTAAGTATATTAACTGCATTTAAAGAGGATTTGGAAGAAAAAAGGGCAAGTGAGAGGAAACAAAGGCAGATAAGGGAACTCTGGGAACAAGAAGAACATGAGCTCAAAAAAAAGCAATGCAGCTGGACATCGAAATTAAAGAAGCTCAGTTAGCCACTTTAAAAAGGCTTTGATCTTTATTAAAAATGTATTTTTAGTTTTGTAATATTAAAATTTTTATATACTGAAACTAACTCGTTATTATTCTGCTAAATAGAAATCCCGTAATTAAAAATTATACATGCAGAAATTTTAATATTTATTTGCAATATAAGTATTGTAAAGTTTCAGATTACGATATGTGATGGAAATCCATGAATTTACGATACAAATATGTCAGCATTTAAAAAAATAATAATAAACAACTACCAGTTTTAATCTAGAAGTTTTCCAACCTATTAAATATAAATTGAAATTAAACTAAAAATTATGTTACTTAAAATAATCATTTATTAAGGCTAAAAATTATATATTACTAAAATAATCTCTTATTAAGGCTGTTCTTGTAGCTACAGCTATTTCTCCTTCAACTTCAACGTTGGGAATATAACCATCTCTTATTAGCTCATTAAGAATGTGCTCATTCAATTCACCTGGTAAAGGTGGAGGTTCTTCATCCCCCATTGAAAGTGCAATATTGTGAAGCACCGAGGTTGCAACTATAAGTGTGAGGAATGTCTCTATTTTCAATCTGCATCCATAAGCTAATATTGGAAACCTTCTCTTTAACACACCAAATAATCGTTCGATTACATTTCTTGTCCTAATATGTCGCTCATTGTATAATCTTTCTGCATCTATTGCCGGATTTAGCAACGGAGTTAACAAATACAGCCTGTTGGCATACCCATTATCTCCTGAAAGTCACAAAAATTATTATGTATTGACCAATAATCTGGCTAATCTAAAGTTTCTAGAGATAAAAAAATGCCTACCAAGTAGTAAACTTCCAGGGTATCCACCATTTTCAAATTGTCGTTTTAGGCGACTGTTATTAAAGATAGTCGAGTCATGACAACCTCCAGGCCACCTAGCTAGCACATTCAAAATTTTTAAATTTGCATCACACACATTCACTGAAAAATATCCTTTCCGATTTCGAAAAATTTCTGGATCAGGGCCTCCTAAAATATGTGAAATAAGTTGGTACCTTTGAAAATTAAATTTTATTCTAAAATACCTTAAATTTAATAATATACACACTATACGTATACATAGCATGCTAATTTTTTGCATTAATTAAAAAACAATTTTTACGAGCCTGGGGATATAATTTTAAAATGTGAGCCATCTATTGCTCCTACTACCCTAGGAAATGCTCCCACATCAAAAAAATCTTGTTGAGTTTTTCTGATCTCGTCAAAATCTCTTGGTATTTTTATATAAGTCGGCTTCAGATTTGCTATGGCTTCTAATACTCTTACAACAATTCTTGATAAAGTGGACAAGTGCATTCCAGCAAAATCTGCCACTGCATCCAAATGTCCACCTGTAGAATAAAGACGAAGAGTTGCGAGTATTTGATTCATTTGGGAAACACAATTATTATTTCTGAAAAAAAGTTATGTAAGATTGTAAGAAACGTTATGTTACTTATGTTTTTAATTTCCTTACAAATTATATGGAAACTCCAACCTATCTTCTATTCTTACTAAAAGTTGGTGAACTGCATCTTTTGAAAGTCGAAACCTTTTCCGAAATGTAGAATTGTCCATTTGATTAAAGTAATCCGCTCTTTCATATATCTGTCTGGGAAGTCCGAATTCTATTAATTCTAATGCATCTAAATCATCGTCATCTATCATCTCCATATCATTAACCAAATTTACCAATTCTATTGCAGCATTCATTTTTAATTCTCAAAACAAACTCTCACTTATGATCACTCATCAACTAATCACAACAAACACAAAAAATAGTTAGGTTAGGAAACCCTTTAATCAACACTTCACTGGCGGATTAAATTTAATTATTAGTTAGAACTTTAATTATGAATTAAAGTGTCTGAGCAAATACAATTTGTATATAACTAGTAGTTAACATTAACTACCACTTTAATTATGACTGGTGCAAACCACTGTATGTATCAAAAAATAAACAAGGAATAACCTCGATAAAGTATATTCAAAGATATTTCGTACTTTAGAACTTCATTAGTTTAAAAACAGTATGTGACACTATTTCATTTAAAATTAATTCACAAATCAATCAGATTCAGGGCCGGTTGTACCAACTAAGTTCAACATCAGTTCAAGATTGAACTCCGTTCACGGTTCTAGACACGTTGTATCAGACTGGATCAGTCTTGAACTGCAGATCAACAGCAAAGTAAAATAGTTTTCTAATAATAATATTGAATTTATAAAAAGGATGGATCTTTTACATGAGTTAACAGATGATGAAGACTTTCTGGAGTTAATTGCTCAAGTTGATAATCCGAGATTACCGAAAACCTATCAGGAAAGGGTGGACCATTTTGAAAAATGGAATGATAAGGATTTTTTCTACGCCCATGTCCGTAAACGTCAAAAATCACACTGTCAACATTCCTTGTAAGTGACATTTAACAATAACATGCACGTAATGAGATCTCATAACACACACGTGCGTTTAGATAAGAAAACATATATTTCTTTCTTTAATCAAATTGCAATAAAATTTTTATCTACTTACTACTTTATTTGGTTTATTTACATAAATTTAGTCAATTGGAAAACAAAAGCTTTCAGCATTAATGAAATACATCTTAGATTAAAAGAGTATTGCCCCTAAATGTCGGCAACACATTATACAATTTCTCAAAAAATAAGTCGCGGATTCTTAACATGATATGGAAATAAACGTCATGTCATTTATGCTGTTAATTTTTGTAACAAAATATAGTATCTTCTACAGTGGCGGAAGGCTATGTGAATCACTCTCATACAAATATAAATGACAACGCTTTGCGAAAATTTATTTAATGAGTCACAAATAAGAAACTCGAAACCCTATAGAGAGACTTTTTGGGTCTTTGGAAAGACGTTTTCTATATTAGCTTTAGGCATTCGATTGCATATAAGTAAAGTTGAGACTGTAGTGGTTGCTTGTGCAGTCTTGCATAATATATGTGTGCTAAATAATGACTATGATGACGAACTACCAAGAGATGAAGAAATCGAAGCAGCAGTAGTATTGACAAATAACAGAAATAATTATTTAAACACTCCAAACTTGAAACAAACTGTAGGAATAATTAAGAATGTCACAAGAAGACTCCTAATCACAGATTATTTTGAAAATCTATTAAATAGAGACCAAATATTATGATTGAGAAGTATACAGTAGTTATGTGAAATCTAATTTTTGTGTGTATTATTGAAATAAGGCAATAAAATTAACTAAATATACAACACACTTTTATTTAAAAATAATAACTTTATTGGTTTGGTTTCAATATTAATTAGTTACATTCTTTAAGTTTTTTAAGTAGAAGTTTTTGTTCCAAGTTCTTCAGTGTTAAATTTGCCTCGTGTCCTTTGAGTGCCCATTTTCTTCTTTCTTCTGACTCTTTTTCAAGTAATTTGATTTCCTTTTCAAACTTCTCCTTCATTATCTTCATTTTTAGTGAATGCTCTTCAATGTAGCATTCTTTTTGCACTTCTGCTAAAGATACCTTTGCTTTTGCCCATTCCTCTAATTTGTATCCTAAAGCTGCATTTTTTGCAGTAGGCCTTCTTCTCCCTGTTGAATCATTCTTGGAATTTACATCACTTTCACAAAACTTATTATCAGTATTTAAAACTGAAGATTTGGGTGTTCTAAGCAGTGATGCTGAGCTACAGGGCAACCATTGTGTTTCTATTGGTACTCCATTATCAGTGGCAACTTCTAAAAAAATATGTAAATAGCATAATCATTCCATAGCAGTACAAAGTATTATATTACCTTCTATAAAATCATCTTCCATCATTTGCAACTCAGTCTCCTCATCAGATTTCTGGATTACTATTTCAATTTTTCCTAAAAAAATATGTCTTAAATTATTCATATACTACACTTTTTATATCAGTTTGAACCTTCAACTGCATCATCGTCAAATTCAGGTTTCTGTCCAGTTAGTTGTTGTCCAATAATATCTAACATTGCATTCTATGCAAGTGTAATGGATGTTTCTCCAATGGATACGTTGGTAGACTAAAGGTGTGGAAAAGCCTCTGAATCAGTGGTGTTGCGGGTCGCTTGGAGGATCATCTCCAGGGAATGGAACAACTACTTCTAGCACTGGGCTATGTTTGATTTATTTACTATAATACATTACACTATTTACTATTGCTAATGATATACATAAGTACCTAGCCGTATAGCATATTTATACTTAATGGTTAAAGATTACTGATCTTTGACCATTCGACTAAATAGAATGTTCTTCATGACTTACTCTAAATCAACTTCTCCTATAATAAATATTGAATGCATATTTATATAACCAGTCAAGTTCAAATAAAACAAATAAACATATTATTGTTTTGATTTACTTCACGCTTGAACTTGACTTTCTATTAAATAACCTTCTTAATTTATATTTATATAATAATGAAATGTTCGAACGTTTTGTTGGAATAAGATCAAGGAAATTTAATTTTTATTTTAAATATATATTATTATATTGGGCCAAAAGCCATCACACAAGGTTCTGCTCCATCAGGGGCTCCTTCCCTTCTTATGAAAATCAAACTAATTCTCTCATCCTTTCGGTAAAGTTTATCCAAAATGAATTCCAAAAGTTAAATCAAGATCTCGAGATGATTTTAGATAAACTTTATCAGAATTTTTGAGTTACACACAGCTTTCTTGGATTGGAAACTGGGACTGCAATCTACTCTTGATGCGATTGAGTTGCTTCCCATAACAAATATTTCTATATATATGACATAGCTTTGCTTCTATTTCTATTGCTTAAGCATCCTTTCTAGGAGCTGTTTACATACTTGGAGCCTGCTAATCTGGCGCTGATACCATCCAATAGACAGTATAAGGCATTTAGATGAGAGTGGTACATTTAATTTTCTCGCAATCTGCTAAAATGTGGAATACAGCCTTTGTCTCCGCGACGCAGTATCTGCAGCTTATATTCGTATCCTATTATTCCATTTTACAAAGGTGTTCTTTAGTCTGGATATGTCCAGCTAATGTTCAGTAATGCTTCTGCTCTTTGATAATATATTTATGCTTTCTAGAATAATCTTGTTTTGGAGTATTTTCCATTTTTGTATTTGTCCTGGAACCCTTGTTTGAACCCAGGAGGAGATCCAATATATAGAGTTGCTTTCTCCTTACGTTCTTGCATCCACACTAGTTTGCAAAGAATCCCTTAACAGGCTGGCAAGAGACAACAAAGTGTCTCTAATATGGGTGCCGGCACATGAGGGGATTGCAGGTAAAAAAATGGCGGACCAGTTAGCTAAAAAAGGCTCTAAAGGAGACTTCATAAGTCCGGATTCGTTTTGTGGAATCACAAAAGATTGCATAAGAGAGGAAATCCGGAACTGGCTAGTTAGGGAACACCAAATCAAATTGAGGTTAACATAAGGGCACCTCTTTACAAAGAGTTTATTGAACAAGGTAGACAAGGAATTCTGAACCAGGCTCTTGAAACTGGTTAAGAGAAATTTGAAGACAGTTACCGACCTGGTGACTGGACTCTGTAACCTGAGGAGACAGCTGCACAAAATGGGCAAAGTTAGTGAACCTATGCGCAGAAAATGTGAACTTGATGATGAAACACCTACTCACATACTCTGCTTCTTCGAGAACTTACAAGAACTTAGACGGAAGCACTTTGGAGAGGAACAATTACAACTACTGAAAATCCCTCCAGTCAAAGTAGTGGCCTTTATAGAAGACACGAAGGTTCTGGAATTGAACTAGATAACATGGAAAATGGTACAAAGATTCAGTTCAAGTGCCTGGGCTGTTGAGCACAACCCAAGTGAATGAATTAGTGAAACTGATTTTTCTCTAATGCCGTCTGCTATTTAATTAATTTTTTCCTGGCATTTTTGCACCAGCCTGGATGTTACCTTACTACTACGTTTCACTTTACAATCCTTTTCTCTAGCCTTTTTCCCAATTAAATTCTTTTACGATTATGAATTTTGATCTTTTATGTTTCCTAAACAAAGATTCTGTGAAATAATAATTAATAACTAGTAACTAGTAACTTTCCAGCTTCAGTTGTCTCTTAATAATTTGTCTTTCCTTTTTGTATTATTCATTAATTTATTTTAAGTACTAACAATAGCTGCCTGAATCACCCCAATCATACCCTAACGATTGCGCTGTTTTCCCTGCGACGTACGTCTAGGCTCGATTCACCGAGCAACCGCCCTGATCACGTGAGCACGACGTCGCGGCGGTTCAAGAGAAAGAGCTTCGCGACGCGCCGTAGTACATGTCGGAAGAATGCAACTAACCACAGATAAACACCCAAGTGAAGTATTACCGAAGAAGATAAGGAAATTTGTCCTTTGAGAAATGATTTTCAGAAGTGGGACCTAACATTTAATTTGCATCCTTTAAATTCTTAAATATATTTTACAGGATTTCAACTGTCGAAATAGAACAATAAGGAATGTTTTATAAAAGTGATTAGAATATGAAAATGTTCATTCGAAAGAATATTTTAATTAATTTTACAGGATGGACATTATTTCAAATGGTCTTAGTATTGGCATCTCGCAAACAATGAGATATAGAAAGTCGGTTAAATGGGAAAAAGTACCTTATTTTAGGGAGCATTAATATCGCATTGACAAATTTAAAAAATTATGGACCGTATTCCAAATATTGGTCAAAAACCAAAGAACCCCGCATACTTGAAACATTTAAAAATTTGATGAAATTTCAATATATTTTAGATCTCGATTCTCTCTGATCATTAAGTCTTGAGGACTCAAAGGGATTATAGTACTTATTTTCGAGGTACAGTGGCGTGCAGGTATCTAGAAAAACAGGAATTCAATTAAAATTAATATAGAGGTTGAATTCTATCTTGGGCGACTACGTCGGATGTCACATGCATATTTTTTATGTACAGGGGGAACTTTAAACTACTATTGATGTTAGCCGATCAGCTGATTAATTATAATCAAGACACGGTTCCCGAAAACTGCTTTGTCAGGACAGCCGAGCAAGTCGATAGTTAAGTGGGGTCGACATGAAATTTGTTTAGATATAAAACGGAACGGAGTCGTCGATATACCATCATTATTAGTGATGAGCGATATCGTGATTTTTCAGTCACGTTGTGAAATGATATCGTGATTTTTTAATATCAGTTATCTTAAAACGTGACGTGATCACGTCATTTTATATTCTGTTTTGGATATACGATGGGTAAAATGTATCCATATTCATCGGTATCAGCATATCATATTCTATTGTATTCACAAATTTCCCTACTAAGCTAAAATAGTTATTTGTGTATTTAGAGCGTAAAGTAACAGATTGCCGCTTGAGAAAGTATGTTGCCGCGGCGATCTTTCGAAAACGGCAATTTTACTTTACGCTCGAAAAACACACATAATTTTTTCTACAGTCGCACTTTTAATAATTAAAACAGTTTTTTATATTATCTTAGGTTATAATAGGAGTGCTAGAATAATCGTCATTTTCGCTATTCATCATGATTAACCTTAAAAAGATCTACTGACTAGGGATGTTAAAAAATAATCGATTTTTATATGTACATATAAATCGATTATTATTTTCTTATAATCGATTTTTATAGTAATATTAATTGATTTTTAGTAAATCGATTTTATAAATTACGTGTTTAATGCCCACTTGCACCGTTACGTTTAATGACAGTTTAACGTTAAACTGCGATTTTACCCTTGCACCGTGTGTTAACCGGACTTTAAATATGTTTTAGCTCTAGTCTAATTAAACTGTCAATTTTCGCGAGTTAAGAGCCGGTTTGTTCAAAATAACCTCCAATTCCAAATGAAGATGCGGATCGTTCAATTTTGCAGGCACACATGCGCATTTCATTATCAGTTTGTCTCGTCTTGTCATTTTTGATTTTTAGGTTAGAATAATTAGAAACTGATACTTGTTTTTGTTTCTAATAAGCATGGAGACTATACAAGGAGATCGAACTCATACGGGAAAATTGACAAAGCCTGTCCTCAAAATCGTCTATCTAAGCAGTTTGTTTTTTCACCGCGGCGTCGCGCATTGTACCTAAGATACCATTTTAAAACTGTCACGACAATAACCTTACTTTTTATATTTTACCAATTTGACAGTAGGCAAATCGTAAACATTACTTGTGAATTATAAAAACTAGAAAATTAAAATTGTTGAAAATTGATAATGTTGTTGAAATTTATTGCAATAGTGGTTGGTAGTTCAGATTATTTAAAAGGAAGACGTGAATTGAATTTAATTTAGGTAAACCAGAGTTTTTTCAGTTACCAAAAATAATAAGAAATATTCAAAAGATAAATAAAGTAGGAAAGGAAATATTTATTATGATAGACTTATATTATATACCTTACTTGTGAGAAGTCTAGAAAATACACAAAATACTTTACTTTTGCTGATGACATTATTATGTTCTATACAAGTACAATTTAAGAGTAGTGGAAGAAAAAAGGTGAACAAAGATTTGAAGAAAAACCAGAGATGGTTGATAAGGAATAAGCTGTAATCCTAATTTGAAAATATAACTGGCATGTTCTTTATACAAAAAAATATGAATTCAGTTGATATTCAGATAAAAATAGGAAATGAAAATATAAATAAGGTGAGAACATACATTGAAGCAAATATATACATCAAATAGAATAAAATTTAGGTTTGCCAATTATTGGTGCACTTTACCAAAGTAGGGATTACTAAAACCATAAGACATTGAAACTAATCGGTGACACTTATTTCTTACCAATCTTCAGCTACAGCTAAAGTTCAGTTACAGAAGGTCCACAGTTATATATTGTGTACGTACTTATACGTATGTAACTAATTGTGACTTTCCACTGTGTTTGCTTCATTAGGAAATAAACTTTTGTAAATTTCAATTTTTGTATTTTTAAAGTACTTAAAAAAATTATTTTCATGTATGATACGGAATTATTTAAATATATTTTATATTGAAAATCTGTGCATGAACTAATGTCATTAGTAAGTTGTACCTATTGATTGAAAATATATTGTATTTTTCATTGTTATTGAATAGATTGAAGATCATGCATTGAGTTTTAAGACTTTGGGCTTCATCCTACACATGTTAAACCATTTCAGTATTCTGTTATAAGTTTTTGTAGCTTATTTACTGTTATTTTGAGATTATTATGACTGATCAAAGCGATGTCATCTATCTACTGCAAGATGTATGCAAATTCAAATGTTCTGTTGCTAAATCATAGTTGTAACACGATAGATAGATTGTAGAGCAAATAGGACAGTGAGGAACACTGGATGGAGAAGTCCTTAAATGTTTGGAATAAAACTGTAATTCACTTTTACTAAGGTAGTTTTCAAGATTAATAGCAAGTATTTAGAACACATCATTTCATATAGTTTGTAGAACATACCACAGTTCCAAACACCATCAAACGCTTCAGTAATGCCTAGAAAAATAGTAGCACTATGTTTTCATCATAGACTAGAGGTTTGTATATTTGATGTCAGGTTCGATAGTGAATGCATAGTTGAGCAACTGGTATCAAGATATAGATGTATTTTCTGATATCCTTCAGTTAAAATTTTTTGCAAGAGTAGCCAAAATTTATTCGTAATCTTATAAAGCCTATTGATAAATTGAGCAGTAAATATGAAGCATTCTAATTACCTTATTTTAACTTCAAAAGTTCACTTATTACTCATAGTACCTAAGCTGGATAAGTATAACAGGCCATAGGATAGGTAAGTATCAAGTTAGAGACAAAATACTGATTGTATCTTTGAACAATATTTAATGATCGAAGGATTGTACACTTTATATTTAGGTAGTGTGTAGTAAATTACTTCTCGTGCAACTCTTTGTATATTCAATATTTTCATAATTTCTTCTTGTAAAGGCTTGACCATCAGTTTGGAAGCAATCATCTTTTCGTTCATTTCATGGAAAATAACCTAAAATATTAGACATTATTAATTCTGTAATTGTTTTATTACTTCTTATTAATAGGACCAAATTTGAGTGGTATTAGAGCTTATGACTACTGGCTATTTATCTATACATACCTTCTATGTTTTCAAACTGTATTTCTTCTAGTTGCAATTCTCAATTATTCGTAGGCCATTTAATATAGTACATTTGAAGTGGCACATTTCCTCCAAGCATTTCAAGGGATTTTTCCTTTTTTTTTCACCGTTTTTTCATTTTTTTGTGTAGCTAATATTTTTTTACTATTTAGGAAGCCAGATTCTGAAAAACTTTATACATAAGTATTGTAAACATTTCTCTTTATTCATCTTCAATTTATTTTTTATAATTGGGCAATCCAACTTGTGAACTTGGTTCTGGAATTTACTTACTTGCACGTAGAGTGTCTTCTTTATTCTTCCAATTTCTCTTTATAAAGACTTACACTCATTCTAACTGTGCTGGACCTTTAAGTGTGTTCTAAAATTCCATACTGAAGAGAAGACATAATATTCATATTTTTCATCGCGTAAAAACATAAATACATTCAGCAGCACAGAGTGGAACTATAGTAAATTTTATACCCATTTAGAATAAGACCATCCTTATTTATTATTAATAAATCGGTTGAAACAAAAAATTACCAACAAAAATGAACGTCGTAACTAATTTATTAGATGTCACGTTTTTGAAGTTACGTCAAATTTTGATTTCATGTTAATGTCAGATGGTTCAAGAAGCCGCATACGTTAAGTTACTAAAACGGCTGGTACCTCTAAATAGGTATTAATTTTACTATAATTATTTTACCACCAAACGATTACAATTTTCGATATTTTTTAAAACGAGGACAAAAAACGGATTTCTTATTCACAATATTTTCCATTTCTGTGACCTAACCTCACTTACCTCACACGTGAACAGCGAACTGTCAAAGAAGCTAGCAACCTATAAAACATCATGAAATCGAGTTTTATGATTGGCTGTCGTCAGATTTTTTGCCTTAGCATATGTGGCGCCCTCTATAATGACCAGAAATTGGAATACATGGAGTTCGATCTCCTTATCTAGCCTCCATGCTAATAAGTTTCATAATTTTTCTTGGTTAATTTTTGAAGAAGGGGAAGGAAAAATAAATATTCCATTCACCCTTTCCCTTCTGTATAGCTTCTTCAATGATTTTCCTTGCCCTTCTCGATAAATTAGGAGGAGGCAAACTGAAATGAAATGCGCATGTGTGCCTGCGTGCCTGCAAAATTAAACGGTCCGGCTAGACGCAAGTGAAGATGAGGCAGCATTAAATTTTTCTTCAATTCTCAACCAAGTCCAATTGTTCTCATCTGTAGAGGTCTGGTTAGTCTTCTTGCTTTCGACAATGTGTTTGAACTCCTCTACTATACTGCTGAGCAACAACTTTTCATCGGCAGTAAAATTATGTTCTCGAGTCTTTTTTTATGTAATTGGAAGTGTGAAAGTACATTGATTTATGGATAATACTTATCATTTAAAGTTTTTCATTAATTTTCTCACGACTTCTTGAACTTTACAATACAAGTAGAAACATCAACACTGTCAAACTAATCAATGTATGACAGCTGTCAACTGAATTATCGAGGTTGCCAGATAAATTTCAAATGTAATCTAAGGTTAGTTAACTTTACGAATCTCCGACATTGTGCAAACCAAACAATTTGTAACCAGTCCTTAAATTTTACCGGTAGTTAACAAACCTACGTTTAAAAGAGTAACGGTGCAAGTGGCTGTAAATCGATTTTCGGAAACGGCGGTATTATTTATTGACCGTTTTTCAAAATTCTAACAATGATTGACCATTTTTCAAAATTTTAACAATTATTGACCATTTTGACTGTTTTTCAAAATTAGTGACCGTTTTTCCAAATTTTTGATAATTTTTGACCATTTTTCAAAATGATGACAATTTTTAATCATTTTTGACAGTTTTTGAGAATAATTGTCAATTTTTAACAATAATCGACAATTTTTAACCATTTTTGATAGTTTTTGACCATTTTTGACAATTTTTCAAAATTTTAGACCATTTTTCAAAATTATTGACCATTTTTGATAATTATTGACAATTGTTGACAATTATGGACCATTTTTCCAAATTTTTGACCATTTTTGACCATATTTCAAAATTTTTGACAATTTTTCAAAAACTTTAACAATTTTTGACAATTATCGACTATTTTTCAAAATTTTGACAATTTTTAACAATAATTGTCCATTTTTGACAATTATTGGCCATTTTTGACAGTTATTAGCTATTTTTGACAATTTTTCAAAATTATTGTTCATTTTTGATAGTTTTTGACATTTATCGACCATTTTCAAAAGTTTAACAATTATTGACCAATTTTGACAATAATTGTCCATTTTTGACAGTTTTTAAAAATAATTGACAATTTTTAACGATTTTTGATAGTTTTTGCCCATTTT
Source organism: Lochmaea crataegi (assembly GCA_947563755.1). NCBI lineage: Eukaryota > Metazoa > Arthropoda > Insecta > Coleoptera > Chrysomelidae > Lochmaea > Lochmaea crataegi. Next base: position 17,926,585 of record OX387433.1, read on the forward strand.
TGACAATTTTTTAAAATTATACACCATTTTTCCAAATTTTTGACCATATTTCAAAAACTTTAACAATTTTTGACAATTATCAACTATTTTTCAAAAGTTTCACAATTTTTGACCATTTTTGATAGTTTTTGACAATTATTGACCATTTTTGAAAATTTCTGACAATTGACCATTTTTGACAATTTTTGAAAATATTTGGCCATTTTTCAAAAATTTTTGAAAAATTCTTGACAATTGGCCATTTTTGACAATTTTAGACAGTTTTTGACAATTATTGACCATTTTCGACAGGATTTGACAAACATTGTCAATTTTTAACAGTTTTTGACAATTATTGACAATTTTTGACAATTATTGATCATATTTAAAAATTTTTGACAATTTTCATATAATTTTATTTGATTTTTAATCTGATAAATTGTTAAATATTCACCAATTGAGTTAATTCGGAGGGAGTGGTTTGATTAAATAAGCGAGCGAAAAAGATTCCTTTTTTGCGCTAGAGCGTAAAGTAACAATCCTCGGCATTTGTCGACTTTACGATTTCATTTGAATATAGTAATCAGTCATTTTACGCGCGACTGTAGAAAAAAATGTTTTCAAATTCCTGTCATTATTTTCTACTTTCCGATTTTTCCAAAAAAAATTTCCTACAAATTACTACTTAATGTTACCAAGAGCAGCACTCACTATCACGATACATAAATAGATATCTCTCTCGTTCCTTGTTTCTAGAATTAAGAGCACAGTCTCTTTATAATCTTAGGGTAATAAACAAAACAAAATTCGATTTTGTTGACGAATTTTCGTCGAATGAGAGCGTTAAAGGTCAATATTATGTTCGATTTCGAATATTACGATTCATTCATTCAATTCATTGTCGTTTTCGCTGACTGTGATCACGTCTCGCTTTAGATTTGCTTATAGGAACTGTGACTGACTGTGATTTGTTCGTATCAGTGAAAAAGTAACAGTTCGTGAAATATCGCTCATCACTAATTATTATTATTATATACAGAAGTGACAAATAAATGTTTTCGTGAAACGAGTTTCGAGTATTTTTAGTTAATAAAAAGTAGTTAAAGTTATCATTGATAAAATTTATTTTCATAATTTCTATAAAAAACTGACAAAATGCGACCTTAACTTGTCAAAATAATGAGAATATGGTATGTACAAGGAATCACGAATTGAATGGTTTTGCGTGGTATTTCGGAAATAAGAGGAAATATTAATAAAGTAGTTGATATATAATGACTTATTTTTTTGTTAAACAAGCCATGGTCCAGGCAGATCTTCATTCAGAGTGTTTCATTTTCGAGAAACTCGGCGATTTCCCAAATTTCAGTGAAGTATGCAATTCATTTTTAAGGAGTTCAGTAAATAGGACATATACTATTTTTAAATGGGACACCTTCTATATTTAAGTTTCCTTTGTTTTCTCTCTCATCCTTTTTCACTTGATATGAAATACTATATACAGGGTGACATCAAATGTTTGACATGAATGACAATAAAAAATAATATAAATATAGATTTTCCTCCTCAAATTTAATTAAAAGCCATAGTAAATGATCAAAACGTCCCCCATTTTTCTGGATGCATCCTGGTATGTTTTACGAACAGATCTTACAGCATTCAGTACGAGAAACGTGAAACGTGGAACGTGGACGCGTACGTGATCGTTTTCAATTTTCGCACTTTTCAATACTGACTTGAGTCACTTGTGCGAATGGTGCGTAAACGTATTTGCGTAGCGATATCACAAGTGTTCTGTTTGTTCTTCCGAACTTGATCAAGCTAGTGTGAAACGGTTCATATGTTTCCTTTAGTAATGTTTCGCCATGCTCGCGTCATGATCGCACCAGATCGACGACAGCAATGACAAAGCACTCGATAATAGGCCAAGCGATAGGTACATTTTTATGACAAAAATCCTAGTAGAAAACGGACCGTGTCATCATGTAAAAGACATTACGCAGTATGAACCTGATCTTTTCAACTCGCAAATGTTGTTCACGAAAATGTTATAAACATTTAAAACGAAGAAAACATCGTTTTTTTAGTTTTTTTAGCTTATCAAGTAATCGTAGTGGTGTCCAAAAGCGCATTTTCCAGCGAAGTGATTGGATAATTAGGAGCGAAGAAAATTCGGAGAATCTGGAAAATTTCTTATTTTTTCAAAAATTCATATCTTCGTCGTTTTTCAAGTTATAGCGTTGAAACTTCGTAGAAAACAAGTCCTTTGTATTATCTTTATGTGCGCGAAGAGCAGGTACCATCGGACAATTACTTTTGTTGCAATTGCAATTACAATTTTTTAATGCAATTTTTTGCAGTAATCCTGGATGCGTTATAGACGGTCTGATTTTGAATTTGAAAACGGTTTTGAAAAGTACAGATATAGAGCAACAAAACTTATATTTTCGATTTGTGATAAAATTTTGCGAAATAGGTCAAAAACGCTCGGAAATACGGCCGAAAATGACCGTCCGCCGGCAAGTAACGGAGGAGAAAGGCATCGGGGATCGAGGATAGGCTAGGCATACTGTAGGTCTGTTCCAATCGCAATCAGAAACTGTCAGAAACAATCAGAGAATAACTGGTTATAGCAAACAACGAGTTTACTTTCGCGTAATGACTATTGATTGATTGATTGGTTCGGTACCACCAGTCAGAGGCTAAGAGACCTTGGCACCTCAGCTTTTTGTGTTCTTGGTTATACCGTTTATGAGAAGAGACTAGTAGCCCTTATTAGAGTCAACATTCTTTTCACTAGGTCCTTCTAGAAGAAATCCTCCCTTGAGACAGTGCTTCACATTCGAAGATAATGTGAGAGGCTATTTCCTCCTCTTCCATGCACAACCGACAGATATGTTCCTCCCTATATATGCCAATTGTATGCATGTGCTTCCTTAGGGTACAGTGACCGGTGAGTAATTCCGTCACTTTCCTCATCTGGCCCCTGCCGAGGCTTAATATTTCGTTAGTCAGCGAAGTTTGCTGTGTTCCTGTTTTGTCACCTGTCTCCAGTAGGTACGTCTGATGTTTAGTTTGAGTCCACCGATATGAACAACCACGTGCCGCAGATTTTGATATTCCAAATACTGGTTCAGGACCAGTGAATGCAGTTTCAGCTTTGCTAGGGTGTCTGCCGTTTCATAGCCTTGTGCCCGGGACCCACTTAAGAGTTACTCTATTATGGTTTTTGTAGGCAGTCCCAGACCAGTCTAGATCTGATCTGGGGACATGCTAAAGATTTCAGTGCTGCCTGACTATCTGAGAGTATGAGGATCTCTTAGCCTCTATGCCCCCTTTTGATGTTCATTTGCAAACACGTGTCGATAGCGTACATTTCTGCCTGGAATACAGATGCAAACTTCCCCAACGATGCGTGGACATTGCACCTGGGTCCAGCCCCTGTTCCTATGTCAGTTTTAGATCCGTCTGTGTACCACACCAACGTTCCTTCCTTCCTGCATGCTTCCAACCCATCCCAGTTTATCTGGATATGGTATGGTTGGTTGTCGTTAATTGTAGCCAGCATGTTATCACTTCTTATTTCAAGAAGCGAGTTTGTAATACAATTCGTGATTCTGGAATTACTATGGGTGTTGATTCCTTCGTGCCAATCCCCATTGCATGCAGCCATTCTCGCTTCCGCCTTATTGCCTGATTGCAATGGTCGACTATTCTCTGATCGTTTTTGACAGTTACTGATTGCGGTTGGAACTAACCTTATATAGTGTTATGGTATACACTGTGTTCATTTGAAAAGGACCCACCCTTAATATTTAAAAAATGGGACATATTAGAAAGAAATGCCGAAACATGTCAACTTTTAAGTTGAGGGGGACACTTTTTGGCGCTAATGTCATAAACGTCAGATTCACCCCCTCCCTACTGGAGACACCCCTTACATTTTTTCAAATGGCATTAGGTATCAAGTCACACCTCATTTAAAAGGTCTAGTAAATCTCTATTCAATCATTTTGTTTTGCCTTTGATACCATCCTTCCATTGTTATTTAATCGTTGTTTAAATTTGGCTCTATTTCAATTTTTCGTATGCCCCCGCATTGTGCTATGATAGAAAGACTCTTTAAAGAATAAAAAATTTACAAATAGTAAAAAACAACTATTAACAAAAAAAAACTATTAAATAACAATAGAAGGCTGGTATCAAAGTGTCCCCCTCAAGTTAAAAGTTGACGTTTTTCGGCATTTCCTTCTAATATGTTCCATTTTTGAAATATTAAGGGTGGGTCCTTTTCAAATGTACACAGTGTATAATAATATATCAATGTGTTATGATTTTATTTTATTGAACATTATATACCATGTATATCAGTATCAACCAGAATTTCAAGTCAAACAAAATATATTTAATATAGTATTTATTGAGCACAAATATTTATTGATTACATCATATGCATGTCGACTATGTTTATCAGGGTATATCTTGGGTAAGGTAAGTTGTCTAAATTTAAGGGGGAAAATATTAAATATGATATTTCATTTAACGTTAAGATTAAAATATTAATTGATCAACTCTATCTCCAGATTGCAATCCGTGGATGGTCTCCTAGCCAATTACAACCTATATTAAATATAAAATTAACTCAAATCCGCGCACAAATAGCTCTTACTTCTGTTCTCGTTCAGTTACTGGCGGCTGAATTATCAAGCTAGAAAATGGCTTGTTCTCGGAAGCGAAGAAATTTTGTCTTGCTGCAAAGCAAAGATTGCAGGTAAACGACTTTATATTGTCGTTACAAGTTTCGGTGTGTTTATATCGTGAGTTTCAGTGCAAAAATGATTTATATTACCATCGTTTATTGATGTATGATCTCACTTGGTCTTGAATAACTTCCACAGGATATACTAAGGACACTAATTATTTGTATTTAAGTTATGTGAGCTACTTTTAAACCACTGTGACTTTATTTTCTTTGTTTTTCTTAATCTCTTTCTCCATTCAACCTTCTAACGTAATAATTTTCTTCTCTTCTTAGTTGCCGATCACTAAAAAAACTTCCTCCGCCGTTGCTAACGAATATACTTTTTGTTATTTCTTTCTTCTTTATAGAAATTACTAATTTTTTGTTAAAATTCAGTTACTGACAGCTCATATTATTTAATCAAATAAAAATGTCCATAATAACCAACGTTCTTGTACTGACTAAAGTATATCCATCGAACAAACAGAGCGACCCAAACAACGATAGATGCGTGATTGAAGTATGATCACCATGCGCCTTTGCATCTATTGGCTAAAATAAATATGCCTCCCTACGCTGGCCATTCGAATTTAACTGCAATCGGCCGGCAGAATTCACTGTCTCTGTACAAGCTGCCTCGTCTGAGAGATCATGTGCACTATGCTTCGCTCTGCAGGTCTTGTAGAATTTTACTCGAAAAAATAGGTTTTATTGTATTTATCAAATTTAAATTAACTTAAATTAGTGATTAGTGCTTTGAGGACTACTGTAAGTGCAGTTTTTCATAAATATTCCTTTACCACCGTACACTTACTAAGAATAGTAGTCCAACTCTTCGGCACGCCCCTAAACGCTCCCTCCTTGCCCCGTCTCCGAATTCGGAGCTACCGGGCCCAAAGCTAACCTTCGTCTGGGTTTCGTGTATATGTATACCATATACACTATATATGCGCGGGTTTTTGAGCGAGTTTATGTATATCACAGAAGTTCTTAGTAATCGGACAGTGAATGAAATAGTGAAGATAAATAGTGTAATATTCAAGTGGTAAAAATAAATTAGAAACTATTATACCGAGTATAAATAAATTAGTAGACGTTAAGTAAAGTGTGTATATAAATTAAGTTTAATACAGTGTGTGTTTCTTTAAATAAATAAATAGTAATTAACCATAGTAGTGTGTATAATTTTATCCCACAAGTAAAAAGTATTCAAATAAATAACAAAAACATTACATTGGTGTCAGGTGTGGGGTAATATAAATAAATAATTACCTAAAAATGGCTAAGAGACTAAGAGAGCTGAAAGTGACGGAACTAGAGCAGAATTGGAAAATCGCGAGTCGGAAACGTCCGGAAAGAAGAGTGAGTTAGTCGAAAGATAGATGGACGAGAAGATATCTACTATGAAGAACGATATTTCTGCCGATATCTTATCACTGAAAAACGACATTACCGCTGAAGTCGAAAATAAAATTTCGCCTCTAAAATAAGATATTGCGAAAATGGAGAATGAGATAACGACAATGGACGAGAGAATCCAGAAGTTAGAGAGGAAAATGGCAGATTCAAGAGCACAAGACACGCCTGCAGAAGAAAAGAAGATCGAACAAATAAAACCATGCAAGCTAAAAGCACACCCCAAGACAGAAGATATTGGAAATATGTCGTGGACCAATTATGTTAAACAGCTTGAAGCAGCCGCTAGAGCGAATAATTGGTCCGATAAGGAGAAGGAAGTGAACTTAACCATCGCGCTTCGCCTTAGATGTGCTTCCCCTTGAAGAAACGGATGACTTCGAGCAGCTGAAGAAGAGGTTGAACATGCGATATGGTCACGAACATCTAGAACACTTTTACCAATCTTAGATGAAGAACCGAAGACAGAAACGTGACGAAACTCTTCAAAAGTATGAAGTGGATATCGCCCGACTAGTTCGATTTGCTTATCCATCAGCACCGGAGAAACATGATGGAATGTCTGGGCATCCAGGCCTTTAGTGAGGGCTTGCTAGACCCTGACATGCAGAGGACGCTTCGTTTGGCGCATCCCAAAACATTGGTCGATGCATTAACTGCTGCTCTTGAATATGAAGCAGCCGCGAAGGCTTCGGGGTATTACAAAGTCAGGACCATCCAAGAAGAAGGTAACGAAGATAGACTTGACCAGATCGTCAACTTAATAAAAAGGATAGTAGGCAAGAAGCCGAAGAAGATTAGAATTGTACGCAGTTCGTGTAAGCGCCCAAGGACTCCAGTAAACCAAGAACCCCAGAACCAGGAAAACTAGAACGGGTCGGCCATGAGGGGGCAGCACCGACCCAGGATAGTTCCAAAGACCCTTGCATACTGATAGTTTCTCTCAGATGCCGCAACGACAGTGTATATGTGGATGGCGAAGTGAATGGCAAGAAATATACTCTGCTGGTAGACACTGGAGCAACTAGAACCATTATACGGCCGGAGATCATAAACTCTAAGAAGAAGCTTCTGCCAACGAGGCTGCGACTCCGGATCACAACAGGTGAGAGTGTCAATGTTCACGGAGAGACTCAAATCCAATTGACGTAATGAATCTACATGGTTTCCAGTTAGACTTTAGAAACAGAACCATTAAAGTGGGTTCCGAAGAGGTATTTCTCCATCAATATGAAGGCAGCACGGTGTTGGCAGCTGTACAGGAAGATACTGTTCTACCTGCCCGAAGCGAAACCATGATAGTAGCGCGGCTACAGGAATTCATGGAGGAAGGTACACCGGTTATGGTGGAGCCATGGAACCACGACGAAGAGGTTGGTAGAGGAGTACTGATTGGAAAATGATTGGTTACGTCATCGAAGGAGATCCCAGTACGTGTCATAAACGTAAAAGATTACCCAATTACCATCAAGAAGTCAACCAGAATTGGATCCTGCGTACCAGTGACATCCATAGTTGACAATGACAACTGACAATTCTAATGACAGATTCGAACAGAAGTTGTCAATAGCTGGCTAATCCTTGAATCGAGCTGAGAAAAGGAAAATGAGAGAATTTTTCTTGCAGTATCGAGACCTTTTCGTACCAAATGCAGGGAAGACTGGCAGGACATCAGCCGTCAAACACAAAATCGATACTGGTGATACCAAGCCAATTAGACAATTAGCTTGAAGACTACCACGAGCGAAGAGAGAGGAAGCTGAAATAATTATTCAAGAGTTGGAGGAAGAGAAAGTAATAAAACCATCCACTAGCCTTTGGGTATCTCCAGAAATGCTCGTCAAGAAAAAGGATGGAACTACCAGATTCTGCGTAGACTATTGTCAGCTAAACAACGTGACGAAGAAAGACACCTTGGACCTGAAGTCCGGTTATTGGCAAGTGGAAATGGAACCAGAAGACAAAGAGAAAACTGCTTTTACCACCAGATCCGGATTATAGCAGTTCAACGTCATGCCATTCGGGCAATGTAATGCGCCCGCGACATTTGAAAGACTTATGGAAAATGTCTTGGAAAACATGCCTAGTCTATTTGGACGACATCGTAGTATTGGGGAAGACATTTGAGGAACACCTAAAGAATTTGGAAGACGTATTCAAACGACTTCAAGCTGCCCAGCTCATGTTGAACTCGAAGAAATGGCAGTTATTCCAAAACCGAGTCAACTATCTGGGTCATATTGTGAGCAATGAAGGAGTGGCAGTGAATCCAGAGAAAATTGCTTCCATCAAGCAATGGCCGCAACCTACCGACAAACATCAAGCTAGGAGCTTTCTTGGACTTTGCACATACTATCTAAGGTTCATAAGGAAGTTTGGAGATATTGTCAAGCCACTAACTCGACTCACAGAAGAAACCAAAACTTTTCATTGGGACGAAGAATGTCAAACTGCTTTTGAAACTCCAAAGAAACGTTTAACCACGGCGCCGATACTAGGATATCCGTTACCAAAGGGAGACTTCATTCTTGACACTGATGCAAGCAACGTAGGGATTGGAGGAGTGCTCTCACAGATCCAAGGAGGACAGGAAAGAGTGCTGGGATATTTCAGTGAAGTGTTCTCCAAACCGAAATTACTGTGTCACGAGAAGAGAATTTATGGCGCTAGTGAAGTCTGTGGAACACTTTTACCAGTATCTGTATGGAAGAAAATTCTTGATACGGACTGATCATGCAGCACTCAAGTGGTTGATGCAGTTCAAGAATCCCGAGGGCCAGATCGCTAGATGGATTCAACGACTCCAAGAGTACGATTTCAACATCGAACATCGGGCCGGTGTGAGCCACCGAAATGCCGACTCTGCCGTGCTCAGAAGACTATTCCCACTGCAACACGGCAGAATCTAAGGAAGCTTCAGTTTCAAGAACTACAGATATCAATGAAGAATGGTCACCCACCAGGATCAGAGAAGATCAGGAGAATTATCCTCACCTGAAGATGATCCGGGAATGGAAGGAAGAAAATCGGCGACCTACCTGGCAAGAAGTGTCAAGATTTTCACCGACACTCAAGACATATTGGGCTCAGTGGGACTCCCTTGTCTTGAAAGAAGGCCTGTTGAAACGAATTCTTGAAAACGATGATGGTTCTGAGAATAGAAGACAGTTAGTTATCCCGAGAACGAGAGAAGCTGAGGTACTGAGGAAGTTACTCGACAGTCCATCAGGAGGTCATCTTGGAGTGAAGAAAACCCTTCAGCGAGTCCGTGAAAGATTTTATTGGACGAACATCTCCGACGATGTGAAGGACTGGTGTAAGAAGTGTTCGTCTTGTGCTACGGGTAATGGACCACATCGCAAGAGAAAGGCACCCATGAAGCAGTATAATGTTGGAAGCCCTTTTGAAAGGATTGCTTTAGACATCGCTGGACCATTTCCGACGACAGAAAATTGTGGTAAATGCATCCTGGTTGTGATGGATTATTTCACAAAGTGGGTAGAAGATTACGCGATCCCGAAACAAGAAGCCACAAATGTCGCGGATGTATTGGTGAAGGAATTCATCTGCCGATATGGAGTGCCCTTGGAAGATCACAGCGATTAAGGAAGGAATTTCGAAAGCCATGTATTCCAGGAAATTTGTGACAAGCTGGGAATGAAGAAGACCAGGACAACGGCGTTGCATCCATAGTCAGATGGAATGGTCGAGAGAATGAACAGGACTATTGGAAAATATCTGTCCAAAGTAGTTTCCGGCCACCGGTCACAGGTCAAACACCTGCGAAAATCTTATTTGGACGCGAAATGCGGCTTCCTTGTGACCTGGAATTTGGTTGTAGACCTGGAAAAGATCTAGCTGGAGAAGAGTACGTGATTCAGTTGAGAAAAAGGATGGACGATGTGTATGAATTGGTCCGAACGAATCTTCAAGTTGCCAGCGACAGAATGAAAAAACGGTACGACACGCAGGCCACAGAAGGCAGTTTCAAAGAAGGTGACAAAGAATGGTTACACAACCCGACGAGGAGGAAAGGCTTTTCTCCAAAATTACAAAAATCGTGGGAGGGTCCGTACTTGATCAAGAAGAGGATCAATGACGTCATCTATCGCATAAGCAAGATCCCCAATGGAAAACCGAAAGTAACTAAACCAGAGTAACCTTTCCAAATTTCTAATAATTCTATACCTGATTCATACTTTTTATGGTAGGTAGGTTCAGTACAATATTTTCTTATCTTTGTTTAAGTTGAAATATTAGCATTTATCTTTTTGAAGAGTTATTTGTTTTCTATAAAAAAATATTACAGAGACTAACGTGACCTTCTTTTAGACAACATGTGGTTTTTGTTTTTGGTGCGTTATTCTGTAATACGATCTGGTGCTCTAATTTCATGACACATTTATCATCGTATTCTTTTAATCCAGATCGTGAAATTAAATTACGTAGAAAATTATTATTAACGATAGCCTTTCGACAAACAACAAATTAATCTTTTAGTTTCTGCTTAAAGTAATTTTGATGGATTAACCATACAAAACCTACAATTATAGTTTTGCATTTGATCAGTTAAGATTTATAAACCCTGCCCTAGTTGGTTTGTTTATACAGAGTGTTTTATGGATAATGGGAAAAAAGTCGGGAGCATATAGGTTAAGTCGAAAAAATGTTGGTTCAGTAAAACCTCTATTTTTGGACAAAAACAGATGTCCGGAATGCTGCAATGACCATTTGTGTATAAACGACCCTCTCAATAGCGGACCCTCTATATAACGGACGCGGACATAAATTAATTAACAAAAGATACAATTTCATTAAAAATTACCTCCATGTACGGACACCTTTCCAAATTTCAACAAAAGTTAAGAATTTGTAATTTACCTACGTGTACGGATACTCTTAAATATTTTTGCAAAAGGTCAGGTATAAAAAAATTTTCGGTTTACTGGTTTCTTATTTCGAGCTTAAGATAGGGTGGGTTTGGTTTTCCCACTAATCCTCTTCATGGTAGGTAATATGTTTATGAAAATATGTACTTGTTACTGGATATTATTCACAAATTTTATTGTTTCTCAAATAATTTGGTCAGTCTATTTAGTTGAAGCTTAGTTATTGTTAACACAACATGCAAAACGAAAAAAGAAAACGTTTATCTTTAAAGGATTAGGTAGAAATTATCCATACGAGTGAGAAATATAAATTAAGTTTTAGGAAACTAGCCGAAAAATATGGTGTTTGAAAAACACAGACTAGCGAAATTTTAAAATACAAAAATGAACTTTTAAAGTCTGATGACTCTAGTAATAACGAAGTTAAACGGAAACTCCCTAAAACTGAGGGCCTTGCTGTGGATCAGATTGTTTTTGAGTAGGTTTCCAAAGTACGAAATAACACGATTCTTTGCCTGGACCATTAATCAAAGAAAAGGCACTAGAAGCTGCCAAAGTGTGACACTTTCAAAGCATCAAATGGATGGTTGGAAAATTTTTGCAAGAGACACAATATCACGCTTAAGTCTGTTTGTGACTGCAATTATCAATTTACAAGTGGTTAAAAACTGGAAAATCAAATAAATAAAATCTTGGAAGACTATTCTGCAGAAGATGTTTACAATACTGACGAAAAGGGATTATTTTATAGAGCATTACCTACAAAAACATTTGCTCTAAAAAATGATAACTGTGCTTGAGGAAAAGCTGCTAAAGACCGATTAACAATTTTATTTTGTACTAATATGGCTGGTGAAAAAGAAGAACCTTCAGTAATAGGCAAAGCAAAAAATCCGAGATGTTTCAAAGGAGAACATATCAATAAGTTGCCTTTGGAATGGACGTCTAGTAAAAAAGCTTGGATGAACGAAAACGTAATGAGTTCATGGTTACATGAGTTTGACAAAAAAATGAGAAACAAAAGAGAAATATACTGTTGTTTTTAGATAATGTGACTTTCCATCCTAACAATATATATTCCTTGAAAATATTAAACTGATTTTTTTACCGCCCCATACTACATGTGACGCTAGCCTCTAGATAGGGGAATTATACAAAATTTTAACAGGTGCAAATGCTTTGATATGGTTAGTGGCAGCTTGGAGAAACTTAGCAAAAACAATATTAAATTGTTTTTCAAAGGCTGGATTTAAAAAAGCTGTAGACACAACTGACGATACATATTATTTTTTATCTCAATCTAGGTATTATAGAAAAACGAAACGTCTGGGATCTTCAGCAAATCTGCTCAAAACCCCTTCTTCTATGTGTTTCTTTTTTTGTGAAACTAATTTCCGGGAGCATACACAAACCGCTTAGTCTATTGCCTGTTTTTGTGGACCTTAACCAACTTTTAACTCTGCGTAGAGTACTAAAAGAGCGTTCTACGTTACTTGTTGTACATGGCAATGTTAACAAAATATGTAGAGCAGTTTTTGTTGATGGAAAAAAAAGTTTTTTTACATTTGTTTCCTTTACCACTTCTGCTACTTCCAAACTTTTTAACTCCTCTTTATTAATTTTTTTGTCTTTCCATAAGTTGTACCATAATTCGGCTTCATCATCAAGCCCGTTTAAATTATAGAATTCTGAAAATTGTTTCAGCATAACGAACGGATGTAGTGACAATAGTTCGAAAGCTGGTAGGTTTTCATTGGAAAACCGTTGCTCCAAACATATTATCAGAGAGTCCAAATAAGGTATTAACAAAGATCTTCTCCAGTATTCTGGCAGGTTGCTAGCTGGAATGTTGTTACGATTTTGCTGTCACCGTACTATCCTTTGCACCTGCAACTCTATTCCAAAGTTTTCGGCATGTGTGTTGGCTTCAGCTAAGATATTGTTCACGACTTCTTCTGCAGATTCGCGATGATGATTTCAACATTGCAATAAATCTTAACTTTTAGATTGCAAGGTATTGGCCAAAGGTTCCAAAAGCGCGGAAAACTTTGCTATCAGACACAGAGAAATAATAAATACCGGTCTATAAAGCTAAAATGCCATCTAGTTGCAGAATTGCCGTCTTCTGATAGTTTTTAAAGGTCTTTAAAGATTCCCATAAAGTTATCTCTAAGTATAGCTATACTTTTGTATTCTTGATCATAAATAGTAAAATATAGTTGGGAATACGCGTATTGTATAATATCATGTAGGTAGGAATAAGTTTAAATTTTTAACTTGATTGATTGATTCTTTTATCTTTTGTTTAGTAATTAGGAGATTGAATTATTTTCAACATTTAAGGGGGGGGGCGCAAATCCCCCCCTCGTTTCCACCGCCCTAGCTCCTGTCACCCTTTCCAACTCCTCCAGAATTCCCCTCACCACAACCCTTTCTTTGCCTCTATAACCACCACCCTATTTCTTGAGACTCTGAGTCTATCCACCCACTCCCCTTTCATCTCCCCCAACCCCTTCTTAATTCTCTCGACCCCCCCTTGATCGACTTTCCCGATATCCTTCAGGATTATCGCCCCATTCGTACCCTCCTTTTCCTTTTCCCCATCTGTATAGATTGTCACCTCCGCCACCTCTCCGTCAACTCTCACCCACACCAATCTTCTTCAGCACCTCCACCTTTACCTACTCAAGCTTGTGGAGTCCAACGCTGTCTCTGCTCCCCACTTCCCCAAACAGCCGACTCATCAGCTCGAACACCTTCTTCTTATCCCTGCAATCTCCCTCCATCCGACAGATCAACTCCTCCGTCTTCACCCTAACCCCATTCGTTTCCGTAGTGCGTACCTCCTTGACCCTCTCCATTTCCTCTCCTTTTCCTCCTAGCATCGGGTACCTATCCCTAAACATCCTATGTATCGCCTTCTCCATTCCACTGTCTTCCTTGGTCACCCATACCACCTTTACCTTCCCATCTCCTATCAAAGGATTTTCCACCTTCACCTCTATTCTCTCCCCTTTTTACCATCCCAGTCCCTATCTCTAACCTCCTTCCAACCTTCCCAGTATATTTGCCCCACCTCCCATCGTGTTTGAATTATCTCCTTCCTATCGTCCTCTCACCCCAACCTCTCCAATTCCTTGACCCGCCCCTCTGCCGCTGCCTTCTGCTCCTCCAGCTGCCTTACTATATCTTTCAATCTCTCTTCACTCTCCCTCCCTTCTTCCTTCCCATTCTCCACTTCCTTCATTCCTTTCTCCTTCAGTTTCCTCTTCTGTTCCTTGTCTTCCAAAAACGATACCTCCTTTCTCTTCACTCCAGTATCACTCCACCCGCTCGTCTCCCCCGCCTTATCAGGCGTTCGTTCTACTTTTCTCGATCTACCAAAAATTTCTTGCCTACCTTCATCCATCACCTCCTTCTTGTCCTTTATCCCTTTATTCCATCCCACGAGTAGCTAGGGAATTGAATGTCCACCACCACAGAGCCCCGCTTGTGTTGGAGGTCACCAGGTATCCCGGAGGCACCGTTTCTGACTGACTTTCGCACAGCCATTCATCCATTGCCACGATAGCTAACAACGTAGATTACGGATTGTTTTATCGAGGTTTACTCCTCTAGGCTTTTTCTCACGGTTGCCTCCGATTGTAACATTTGAATGTGATCTAAAATTTTTGTGGTCAAGAAAGTAAGAACAGGAGGAATGGAAGAGAAGAACTATGGAATGAACCAAAAATAATTGGCACACTAAAGGCACTAAAGGCACAACCAATAAGATGTATATTAAAGAAATAATTTAAGGGATTCATTTCCATGCTTTATTTGGTTAAAACTGATGCATCAACCACACATAATTGGAAATAAAATTGAAGACTATCTATATTTTCATGGATTTGAGCATGCTTTTTATAGTTTTAGAATCTTTCTAGTCGTTGATAAACAGCTCTATCGGAAACCTAAGATAAATAAATGAGTTTTGGTATCCTTTTTTCTCTCTTTATTATTTTTATACAAAAATTATGAAACAAAAAGTTACTAGATTTGGGCACATCGTAAATTAATATTAATTGACATTAAAACTTGAATTGCCGGAATAATTTTGAGCAGTCTCAAACATTATATCCGACAAAACATATTATTGGAAAAAATAGTCTCTAGATTATAGTTGCTGGCCGGTCACAAAACATAAATTTGGTCAAAAGAATTTGTAACCTAAATAAAAATTCAACATAAATTGAATATTCCAAAAAAACCAAACGAAGAGAATACCAACTTGTAATAATTAACACGCCAAATCCAAATCTTACACAAGCTAAAGATAAGACGAAGGAACTTATCTTAAAGGGCTGGGGTTGTTTGCAGCTCTTAGCGCGATGGCGGCGATGACTCCTACAGGCTATGGACATCATGCACGGGAACGGGAACAGGAACGAGAACTTCGGACGGAAACTTGCCTAAACGTAAACTTGATAAGGAAGCAGAATTAATTATTTGGGAACGAACGAATAAATAGAACAGATCGGGTAAAAAGGAGCTTATGCTCTCACAAAACCCTAACTCCACGTGTTAAAATACAACTTAACAGTGATCTCTTAATCTGCAAATTACCATCCAGACGATAGAAAATTGTTCACCAAGCAATAAATTAAAAATATATTTAACTGTGGCCTTAGTAGTGGCAGTTAGGGGAGGAAAAGGGAGAGTTCCAATCGACAATTTGAAATTTTGAATAGGTATATCTAAAGACAAAAATGGAAGTGGAATTTGATAAAAAGCTAAAGCGACAAGGAAACGGCATGTTTAGAAATTTAGAAGGAAGTGACTAATGAGCCACTAAAATTAGTAAGATAAAATATTTTTACAACGAAAAAACGTAACAAGCCGAACATCATGTTACAAACTACCGACAAAGGAAATATCTTTATACGGAAAGCCAACGTTCTATTCGAAACATACATGAATCTTTCAAGAAGTTTAAATAAGTCAGCGACCGAATTAACTGCAGAGGCGCTGGGGATATCACCAAAAGCTGTATGGAGAAAAAAGAAAAATGAAGACTCTTGATGATGCCGATTTCAAACGAACTCTCTCTGAATAAGTTACTGAAATAAAAACTAAATGAACACCTCTTATTCTAAGAAGTTTGAGAGAAGTGGTGCATAAAATGTACGGCGAAATAAAGCATGTATTGGCATAAACAAATGGTGAGCGGTTCCGAGAAGCAATACCTGATGTACAATACAATGTAGTAAAAGAATCCTTATTAACTGAATACATAAAATTGGTTTTATTATTTTTGTTACAGTTTCATGTCCCTTATAATTTTATTGAATGATATCATTTTTTCCAATTAAAAAAATTTGTTGTTACTATGAATCAGTTAAATTCTAAACAAGGTGTAGTCGGTATTTTTCAGTATTCAATTGAAAATAAACATCCGGAGTATCATTGTCATTTATCTGTTTCATCACAACGTAAAAACCACATAAAATCTTAATATTATCTAAAGTGATAAAGTGATGGGTAGATTCTATGTATAAATAGTACTCTTAACATAATTCTTATCAGTGAGCTGTAGAAAATCGAAATAATATTGTGGAACTGTTGAACTGTTTAATATAAAAATCACCAACATGAAATCTGCTATTTATACGATTGCTTTATTATTGGTGTGCGTTGGGAGTTACGGTGAGTTTTTATATATTTTTATTCAAATTGAAATAGAATTATTTGACTGAATAAATTAGAATATAGGGCTTTCCAATCAACACTTTCTAATTTTAAATTTATTTTCGACATAAGGAAAATTTAATTTTTTGTATAAAAAGCTTCTAACAACTTACAAAATAATAAAATTGCCAACGCCTAATTCCTTATTTTCCATTTCCGAAATAGCACATGTAGTCCGAGGAAGTAAGGTCGAAAAATCTACCTAACATCAAATTTTTCCCAATTTTCCTAAATTCTCGAATAAATTCCGCTGCAGCTTGCGACGCAGCTTGTAAGCACAACGTAGAGCACTCGAAATTGGAGTATTTTACGATGATATTAGTAGACTTCAAAATTGTTCGAAAAAATTATCCAGAAAAGATTATCTAACTTTCTGGAATCACATTCATTGCTGTGCGTATCACAATATGGTTTTAGGCAAAATCGATCCACCCAAGATGCAATTAAAATACTAACAGAAAATATTTACGATATTGTTGATAAAGCTATAACGGCAGTTGCTGTCTTTATAGATTTGGCAAAGGCTTTTGACACTGTTGACCATTCCATTCTATTGAATGTATTAGACGATATAGGTATACGAGGTACAGCAAATACACTATTTAAAAGTTGTACCTTGTACTGTTAAGGCGCAAAAACGCCGAAACCGGTCTGCAATTTATGTTGTCCCTTCTAATTACAAACCAGAATGGTTGGTTAAATCTTGTAGATCATTCCGACCCAGTTTGACTTAGAAGTGTAATTCAATGTCTGTCGGGGCGTATAGCCCGAGAAGTAGTTCTTGCTTCTTAAGTTGAACGGTCACTGTTTTTGAAAAATATTTTTCAAAACTTGTAAAGCGTTAATAATATTTATTTATTCTACGATATCTATTTAAAAGTTACCTAATCAACAGACAACAAACAGTGAAAGTAGGGGATTTTTTAAGTGAAGGAAAAAAAGTTGAGATATATTTTATTTAAATTTAAATGCATTTGTAATATTCTGAACCTCAAACCAAGAATAATGGTTTATAAGAGTTTAGTGGAACCTCACCTAAATTATGGAATAGTCAATTTCAAGATTTTCCGATATTCGTGACGAATTTAGGCTAATTTGACACTTTTGACAGTTTGCCTATTAATTTTTAGGTTATGACACACTCATTTTAATTAATTTAGTAGTTTTCCGTGTACATAATCTTTGGTTTATATTAGAATAATTTGAAATTAATAATTTTGGTATTCAAAAGCACAAATAGAAAAAATAAACTCTTAACCATTAAACTAACCTCAAACATTTAAAAACGTCTACGCATTTCGTCTTTGGTATAAAATGATAACTTTTTACGACTTTATAAAAACAACGATTCGTTATTCGTGTTTCGTGATTCGTTGCTATATAAACTTACCTTAAATAAAACATATTTGGGAATTCTTTGAAACTTATCGAGATATTTTCACATACAATAGACACTGGTGTATGAAAATACTTGATATCGTTAAAATATTTATACTTTCAATCAACGATAGGCGATGTTCGATGAAATCGGCCAAAAATTAAGACACAATTAAAATATTCAAAAATCAAAAATATTCGACAGTAAATAATTGCTTCAAACTGAACCTCAAATGTTAATAAAAAAACGGCTGACGGCATGAAGCGGTCGTTACGAGGCGACATGGATAAACAAGTCCGATTTTGGTTTCTGCGTAAGACAGCAGGGTTGCCAACTTAGGGTGGCCTATCCAAAACCTACCTTTCACCTCTTGAAGAAGTTTTACAAAAAAGATTCCTCAGAACAATATTACATAGAGGATATGATTGTCCTATAGCAATACTTTATATTCTGTGACAAATATATTTGATGTCAGAATACTTTATTTCATTAATATTTGTGTTACTCAATATATTTATAAACATGAACTAAGAACGCTCAGTCATAGGTATCACACACCTAACAAAAAACTGTAGGGCAATACAGATATACCTGGGCCCTAAAATATACACTTCGCTTCCAATCGACATTAAACACGAACACAGGTTGTCAAAGTATAAGCAAAAAATCAAAAGATTTATACTGAGTACATCTCGAGATGTCGTGCGAGAACTTATTGAAAATTGAAAATAAGATCTATATTGTATTCGAATATAAATTTTTTAAATTTTGTATCCATGTAAGTAAATTTAATGTAGTTGTTGTATAAAATTTTAGCCTTTAGCTCTTAGATTAGTCCTTCTTTTTATGTGTATCACATATAAGTAGTAATCTAATTACTTCGTGGTTTGTTCAGGTGTTTATTTTATTTTTTTGTGAAACATGTTTTAAATGAATGTTTTTTTTAAAAAGTATGATGAATAAACGCCACTACTAATCCAATAATCTAATCTAATATTATGCCCTATAACATGATAAAAGTGGATTTAAATAAAAAAAATTTCATCCTTTAATTTTTTTTAAATTGTTAAACAATTTGAAATTTTGTTTACTTATGCGGCAAGTATAATGAAAATGACAAAATCAAGGTAATAATATAAGGAAATGTTTCTAAAAAGTTTTCAAATTTTGGAGATCAAAAATGGTGGCAGCGCAAACTGACTGACAGAGTAAGAGTTGTAAATTTTTTTGAAAATATGATGTTTATTTTTATTATGCTGCTTTTTAAATTCAATGATTTTCTCGAGCGGTGGACCTACAGGTTTGTAAATAATTTCCATAATTATTTTTCACATGGTGAAAACGGCATCCATTCGAAATAATGAAGCGTACATGTGCAATAGGCTACCGGTCTATTAGTCCAAATTACAAAACAAATAAAAAAATATCATAATTGATAGTTTCAAAGGCGACCATCTTGCGGAGGAGTATGTCGTGGCGCTATCTAGCAGTAAGGTCCAAAAGTAGGTCTAATCCCGAACTTATTGAAGGCAACTCACATCGTCTAAATTTTCATGCTGGTTTTAATTTTTTTATTTATTTAAGAAAAATAAAGCGCATCAACCCTTAAGGTTATTAGCGCTACCAAATGAACAATGAATACTAAGTAGTACTACAGTATAGGTATAAAAAAACAAACAATTTTAATAATTAATTATTAAATTTTGTGCAGAAACTGAATAGCTCGTAGATAAGCTACCAAGTTTTCCATATTGTATTCTTCTCCGAGCAAATGGTACATAGTAGGTGGGATGTTAAATGTCACTCTTCGTTGTGAAAACTTTGGGCAGTCTATTAATACATGCCTGACTGTTAAAGGGCATTGCCACACTGTACAGCGGGATTGTTCGGATTTCGACATTAATATTCATGGGAAAATCGGGTGTGACCTTTTCGGAGACCTATTCTTTCCTGGTTTCTGGAACGGCCTTCCACTCTTTAACTGTTCTTTTCACTTCTCTAAGTTTATAGTGAGATTGGGACCACTGGTGTTGCCACGCGTTGTTAACCGATGTCTTTCGTCTGTTGTCTGTTATCGTAGCTCCCGTGACTTCGGTAACATTAGGGTTCTGAATTGCAGCTTTGGCAGCTGCATCAGCTCGATCATTTCCCTCTATTCCTGTGTGTGAAGGTACCCATAATAACTGTAAAACTGCTCCTGAATTGTATAGCTGGGATAGTTCCTGCTTAATAGGTATCAGTAATGGGTGTGATGGATATGTATGGCGCAATCTTTCAATTGAAGTTATCAATTGTTGAACGTCCTTTTCTAAAACCGTTCTGTTCCCTTTTTAGTAAGGAGTTGGATTCCGTATCGGGGAATTGTTGTTGAAAACAGTAATAATTAAAGATATTTAATAAGAATATTGAAGCTTGCTTGGAAAGGTTCCATATGAATGCTGTTGGAATAATATCTAGACCGGGGCTACTGTCTTTGACCTTTTTCAGGGCTTCGTAGAACTCATCCAACGAAATGGAAGTGTTAAGGGGAGAATTATTGTTGGAATAGAATGGGAATGGGATTGACTTTTTCAGTGAGATGTTTATATTCAAGGAATTTACTGTCATAATTCTGGAACATTGTTCAAAAGTGTTTGCTAATGTATCGGAAATTACTTGAGTACCTACTCGTTAGATCTTGTCCTCGTTCTGTCAGTATGTTGATATTCAAATTAGAGTAAGTTCCAGATATTCGTCTAATCCTATTCCAAATTTCTGTGTGGGGCGTAGAGATCTTTACACAAGATACAAAGTTTATCCAAGACTCTTTCTTAGATCTTTTTATTATGTACCGCGCTCTAGCTCTGAGATTTTTTAATTGTTGTTGATTTTGTATGATATTATTTTTTTTGTACTTATTAAATGCTTGCTTACTGAATTTTATCACATCTTTACATGTATTATTCCATCAAGGTATGGTGGGACAATTGTGGGAGGAAGATGATTTTCCTATCGCTATATCCGCGGCTTTTGTGATAATGGGGACATAAATTTATGTAATAATTCACTATTGTCGATTTCGTTAAAATTAGTTTGATTTAAAAGGTTATCTACAAGGCTTTTATACAATGTCCAATTTGCAGATTTTAACTTCCATTTACTAGTGGGGTGATGTGATGTCTGGTTGTATCGGATATTTGTTATAATTATGGGAAAATGGTCGCTTCCGTGAAGATCTGAAAGTACGTTCCAAGTAAGGTTAAGTGCTGTGGTGGAATTATATGTGTAAAAAAGGTGTGTGTAAGAAAATCAAAAATACCAAAATAGCTTTTGACCATCCTCGTATATCAGTTTTGACACAAATTTTATTGAAAAATTTAACATAGTGATCTGTGACTTGTGTGTTCAATAAAAGTAAAAACTCCAAGAGGATGGCTCATTCCAGTTTTTTCACTTGCACAATAAAGTCTAAGAAAAAGTAGTTCCAATATCGATAAAGTAGGGAGTCAACTTACCTTGACTTTTGACAGGAGCACATTTTGAAGTTTAAAAGTGTGGTAAATTTAAAATTCTTCACGTGCTGAGAAATCAACAAGATTTATTTTAAAAATCTCACCAATTTGAATAAATACGACAAATTTTTCTTCCTGAAGTGAAAAGGAAAGAAAATAGATTGGAATCCGATGCTATTTCCCTGAGCATCTAAAGAAGAAGGACTAACAAGAAAAAAATAAGGTACCTAATTCTTTCTTCCTACAATATAAAAGAAAAAGAAAGTTAGTTATTAAATAATAATAATAATATTCTAAAAAGATTTGCTATAGCTAAAAAATAACTCTAGATAGAGACTTAAAGGCCATAATAATAATAATAAAGACAAACAAAAACAATAAATGCATTTAAATTAAAAAAAAGCAACAATTAAAGAAGATTTGACATATTCATTATTTACTGTAGTATTTATATTTTTATGTATTACTATTAGATTGTAAACATCTATCTATTTTTTCCTTTTGCTTATAGACTAAACAAGTTTCTAGTTTTCCTTTATGAACAAATACTTTACTAAAATTAATTTCCACTTACCTTGTTGGTCGATAAGCAATTTTCATCATTGATTTTGTACTTATATGATAACCATTGTTTTTTGTAAACACTTCTCCCTTTCAAACTGATTTCTTGAATTTAGCAATCATTTTACTATTCTTCAAGTGTGGAAGGGATGGTAATACATCATACATAATTTGCCACTGTGTTAGATTTTATTTCTCAATAAAAAATATGATATTTCTTTGTTTAATTCAACAACTTGTCTATTATTGAACAGCCATTTTGGAGATAATTAATAAGAGTGCGTAGAGCGTCGACTCCAAACACAACTAACGAATCCGACTGAGATAGGTAGTTTTGTGCTTTAGCAGAGTAAGTTACAGGGTTGTACTGGGAAAAAAAGGTCAGGTAAATTTAATAAAATTTAAATAGGTGGAATTATATAAGAAAATAAAAAGATCATTAACTGTATTCAATACTTCATATTTATTTTATTTTTAAATAAATATTGGCGCCCAACTATACAATACAATAAAATCACAAATTCAATAATCAATTTAATAAATAAAAAATAATAATAAAAATAAATTAACCCCATTACCCCATACACACATTACAATATGTTACATATATTTAATTTGGTTATGCCTTGTATGCGAACTGCAATTGCTTCTAAATTAGTTACATCTTTTTCAAAATAAATTGATACGCCGCCGCTGGCTCGTCCGCAATTTTGTCTATTTAGAAAAAAGCCGTTGAAGTTTTTAGGAGTATAAGTCTTATCTGAAATTTCTGAAATTTATTTCTTGCTGGTTTTAATACAGCAAGCAATGTTAAATGTTTACCAGTTCCTTCATTGCAATATTCATTGATTAAAGAATTATTTATACTTTTTTTTCAGTTACAGCATCTGGCGTATCGAAATGTTGGAGCTGCAGCGACACCTCATGTAACGATCCTTTCAACTCTAAAAATGCCATTATTGTAAATTGTTCCGATTCCAATTATTATAGGTCCTCAGGTTTGAGCGAAGGGAACGACGAAGCAGATATGTTATTCAATAAATTCAATTCATTGTCCAGTTCAGCCACTGATAATGTTTGTATCAAGTATCATGTAACTAGTAAGTATAATTTGGCACTCTTCGTTTTTTAATATTACTACTAAGGCAATAAGATGAAATTATTTGAAATTTTGATATTATGATTAGAAATTGACACTGTAGATCGTTTTATGTTATTGGTCGCGTTCATCCCAACAAAGTTGTCCATCGTTTCTTAATTCTGCTGAACGTCTTATCATGATATAACAACATAACCTCATTTTATTTGATATAATAATATTACTTAAATAATTATTAATTCAATTTCGATTTCAATTTAGTTTAATAGTGGTGTTCATTCATTTACTGGATGGAAATTTCTAAAATATCTATCAAAAATAAGTTATGTCATTTTATAAAAAATATGATATTTGGCATAAATTACAGTTAATGCATCATTGATTCTCAAAAAAACTACTTCTTTCCTGGTTAACCCATCCTTCCAGGACTTCTTTTTGGCTTATGTATAGGTGCCGTTGGCTTTTCTTAAGCAACCTACTTCTTTTCTGACAATCCCATCCTTTTCCAGGACTCCTTTTTGGTTGGTGTATAGTCACCTTTCGTTTTTCTTAAGAAACCTACTTATTTCCTGGTTGTTTCATCCTTTTCCAGGACTCCTTTTTGTCTTCTGTTTCCGTATAGGTGCCGTTCGCTTTTCTTAACAAACCTACTTCTTTTCTGACTGTCCCTCCCTTGGCCAGGACTCCTTTTTGGTTTCTGTATAGATTCCGTTCGCTTTTCTTATAAACATACTTCTTTCCTGGGTGTCCCATACTTTGCCAGGTCTTCTTTTTAGTTTCAGTATACGCGCCGTTCGCTTTTCTTATAAACATACTCCTTTCCTCTCTGTCTGTCCCGTCCTTTGCCAGGACTCCTTTTTGGTTTCTGTTAAGAAACCTACTTCTCTCCTGGTTATTCTATCCTTTCCCAGGAGCTATTTTTGGTTTCTGTATAGGTGCCATTCGCATTTCCCAAAAAATCTACTTCTTTCCTGGTTAACCCATCCTTTCCAAGGACTCCTTTTTGGTTTCTGTATGGGTGCCGTTGGCTTTTCTTAAACAGCCTACTTCTTTCCTGACAGTCCATCCTTTTCCAGGACTCCTTTTTGGTTTCTTCTTCTGTATAGGTGCCGTTCGCTTTTCTTAACAAACATACTTCTTTCGTGGCTGTCCCCTCTTTTGCCAGGTTCCTTTTTCAGTTTCAGTATAGGCGCCGTTCGCTTTTCTCATGAAAATACTTCTTTCCTAGGTGTCCTATCCTTTGCCAGGAAGCCAGGTTTCTGTATAGGTGTCGTTCGCTTTTCTTAAGAAACCTACTTCTTTCCTGGCTGTTCTATGTTCTATTTTTTGGTTTCTGTATAGGTGCCGTTCACTTTTCTTAAAAAACCTATTTCTTTCTTGGTTAACCCATCCTTTCCCAGGACTTCTTTTTGGTTTCTGTTTCTGTATAGGAACCGTTCGCTCTTCTTAACAAACCTACTTCTTTCCTGACAGTCCCATCCTTGGCCATGACTCCTTTTTGGTTTCTGTATAGGTGCCGTTCGCTTTTCTTAAGAAACCTACTTCTTTCCTGGTTGTTCTATCCTTTCACAGGAGTTATTTTTGGTTTCTGTATAGGTGCCATTTACTTTTCTTAAGAAACCTACTTCTTTCTTGGTTAACCTATCTTTTCCCAGGTCTTCTTTTTAGATTCTGTAGAGGTGCCGTTCGATTTTCTTAAGAAACCTACTTCTTTTTTGGTTAACCCATCCTTTCCCAGGTCTTCTTTTTGGTTTCTGTTTCTGCATAGGAGCCGTTCGCTATTCTTAACAAACCTACTTCTTTCCTGGCTGTCCCATCCTTGACCAGGACTCCTTTTTGGTTTCTGTATAGATGCCGTTCACTTTTCTTATAAACATACTTCTTTCCTGGCAGTCCCATCCTTTTCCAGGATGCCACGACTCATTTTTGGTTTCTGTATAGGTGCCGTTCGCTTTTCTTAAAAAACCTACTTCTTTCTTGGTTAACCCATCCTTCCCAGGTCTTCTTTTTGGTTTTTGTATAGGTGCCGTTCGCTTTTCTTAAGCAACCTACTTCTTTCCTGATATTCCCATCCTTTTCCAGGACTCCTTTTGGATGGTGTATTGGTGCCTTTCGCTTTTCCCAAGAAACCTACTTATTTCCTGTTTGTCCCATCCTTGGCCAGGACTCTTTTTTGGTTTCTGTATAGGTGCCGTTAGCTTTTCATATAAACATACTTCTTTCCTGTCCGTCCCATCCTTTGCCAGGACTCCTTTTTGGATGTTGTATTGGTGCCCTTCGCTTTTCCTAAGAAACCTACTTATTTCCTGGTTGTCCCATCCTTGGCCAGGACTCTTTTTGGGTGTCTGCATAGGTGCCGTTCACTTTTCTTAAGCAGCCCACTTCTTTCCTGACAGTCCCATCCTTTTTCAGGACTCCTTTTTGGTTGGTGTAAAGGTGCCATTCACTTTTCTTAAAAAACCTACTTCTTTCTTGGTTAACCCATCCTTCCCAGGTCTTCTTTTTGGTTTCTGTATAGGTGCCGTTCGCTTTTCTTAAGAAACCTACTTCTTTCCTGACAGTCCCATCCTTTTCCAGAGCTCCTTTTTGATTGCTGTATGGGTGCCGTTCGCTTTTCTTACGAAACGTACTTATTTCCTAGTTGTCCCATTCTTTTCCAGGACTCCTTTTTGGTATATGTATAGGAGCCGTTCGCTTTTCTTAAGAAACCTACTTCTTTCATGGATGTCCCATCCTTGGCCAGGACTCCTTTTTGGTTTGTGTATAGGTGCCGTTCGCTTTTCATATAAACATACTTCTTTCCTGTCTGTCCCATCCTTTTCCAGGACTCCTTTTTGGTTGCAGTATAGGTGCTGTTCGCTTTTCTTAAAAAACCTACTTCTTTCTTGGTTAACCCATCCTTCCCAGGCCTTCTTTTTGGTTTTTGTATAGGTGCCGTTCGCTTTTCTTAAGCAACCTACTTCTTTCCTGATAGTCCCATCCTTTTCCAGGACTCCTTTTGGATGGTGTATTGGTGCCTTTCGCTTTTCCTAAGAAACCTACTTATTTCCTGTTTGTCCCATTATTTTCCAGGACTCCTTTTTGGTATCTGTATAGGACCGTTCGCTTTTCTTAAGAAACCTACTTCTTTCATGGCTGTCCCATCCTTGGCCAGGACACCTTTCTGGTTTCTGCATAGGTGCCGTTCACTTTTTTTAAGCAACCCACTTTTTTCCTGACAGTCCCATTCTTTTTCAGGACTCCTTTTTGGTTGGTGTATAGGTGCCATTCGCTTTTCTTAAAAAACCTACTTCTTTCCTGGTTAACCCATCCTTTCCCAGGACTTCTTTTTGGTTTCTGTATAGGTGCCGTTCGCTTTTCTTAAGAAACCTACTCCTTTCCTGACAGTCCCATCCTTTTCCAGTACCCTTTTTTGATTGCTGTATAGGTGCCGTTCGCTTTTCTTACGAAACCTACTTATTTCCTAGTTGTCCTATTCTTTTCGAGGACTCCTTTTTGGTATCTGTTTAGGAGCCGTTCGCTTTTCTTAAGAAACCTACTTCTTTCATGGATGTCCCATCCTTGGACAGGACTCTTTTTTGGTTTGTGTATAGGTGCCGTTCGCTTTTCATATAAACATACTTCTTTCCTGTCTGTCCCATCCTTGGCAGGACTCCTTTTTGGTTGCAGTAGAGGTGCTGTTCGCTTTTCCTGACTGTCCTCGCAAAACTGCCTCCATGAATTCCTTTTAGTATTTTTTGGTTGTATTGCGTAAAAATAGACGTACATTCACTCGAAAACTAAACCGTCCTTCGGCGGTCGGAAAAAAATTT
Organism: Lochmaea crataegi; assembly: GCA_947563755.1. Taxonomy (NCBI): domain Eukaryota; kingdom Metazoa; phylum Arthropoda; class Insecta; order Coleoptera; family Chrysomelidae; genus Lochmaea; species Lochmaea crataegi. Next base: position 17,953,678 of record OX387433.1, read on the forward strand.
AAAACTTTCAATTTAAATCATTGTACAAGCTTAAATAATAATTTCACTAATTTTTATTTATTCTTTTTTAGGTAAAATTACTCAAAATCACGATTTCACCATGAGACTTTGTTCTCCAAGGAAAGTGGGGACGGAAAATATTTGTGACGCTATTACCAAAACTATAGGAGCAACAATTGGTCCAGTGGATAATTGCAAAGCCTGTGATAGCGATCTTTGCAATTCATCCAGTAAATGGAAAGTTTCAATATTATCGGCTTTGGTTTTTGTATCACTTGGATATATTCTGCAATAGCATATATCAGTATTGTAATTAAAGTTAAATACGATATTAAAATTAATTAGTTTCAATTTGACTTTTATGTGATTCACATTATCATATTGCCGGGTGGCTAGGTATTTTTGAGCCCATTTTAAATGCCCCTATCTTAAAAATTATTTCAGATATTACAGTCCAATTTTTACCGAACACCTTAAAAAATAATTAAGTTTGTTTTGGCATATATTATGTCAAGTTTGTTCAGCTACTTCCGTTTAAGGCAGAAATGAGTATACCTTTTTTGAGATTTAGGGCAACTTTGTTATTTCATATGGAACACCTTGTATGGTGTGTTGTTGTACGTGATGAAATTTACGGACCTCTCTTCTTCAACAATCCTATTGTAACTGCTGTAGATGTAGATTATGCAGACATTCCTTTTTCCACAACTACAGCAAGATGAAATATTGGACGAAGTTTATCTTCAGAAAGATAGGGCATCTCCTCATTATGCTCAAATTACCCAAATCATTCTGAATGAAACCTTTACTGATAGATGGTGTTCACGACGATAGCACTTTCCTTTAAATTTTCAGATTTTCAATGAACTGTATTTTCGGAGAATACTTAATTAAATTATTAAATGACATTTTACCTTGCTTTGCTCCTTTCCTTGTAACTTACCCGGTAGCTATAACGATAAAAGATATATCTAAAGTTACTTACTGTATGCCTTCGACTAAGCTCTAGGTAAAACAATGGGTCGTGAATTTTCGCCTAAATGTTGTATAACACTTAGATAATAAAAATTTGTCTGGCATATAAATTGTTTGAGCGCCACGTCATTTGTAAAATGAAATAATATAACTTACCCTGATAAAATGACGAAAAACAGAGTATATGGGTTTTTATAGGTACTTAGATGATCATTAAATAAAAATCGGAAAAGTAACTTAACAATCTAATGAAGAACATCCTACTTAAAGTCGACTTTGGTCCCTACTATTTTACAAATATGGCCCTTGGCCGTCGTACATTAAATATACAATTTAATTAGGTTCCTAGGGAAATTAGTTCAATGCTAAAGGTTCTACAAAAATATGATGAATCAAAGAAATATGGCCCTTGGCCGTCGTACATTAAATATACAAATTAATTAGATTTCGAGGGAAATTAGTTTAATGCTAAAGGTTCTACAAAAATATGATGAATCAAAGAAATATGGCCCTTGGCCGTCGTACATTAAATATACAAATTAATTAGATTTCGAGGGAAATTAGTTTAATGCTAAAGGTTCTACAACAATATGATGAATCAAAGAAATATATATCGGCTTATCCATCTATAAATGGTTTTCGCATTCTCCAATGGAGAAGAGAAACGAATTTTATGTCCATAAAGTACTGGACATAATATGATCCATACTTGTAAAAGCAAGTATAACGTAGTGTCGGAAGTAGAGAATCGAACTGAATTGATTTTCAAATCAAGTTGCTAGTTGAATCAGATTGATTGTAGAATGTAAACCCGAATCAGGTTGATTGTAGAATGTAGAAGGTAAAATGTAGAACGTAGAACGTAGAATGGAGAAAGTAGAGTTGTTGCAATCTAAAAATACACAGGAATTTTTAGAAGCTTCTACAAGCAACAAGTGCTGTCGGCGAAAGCAATTAATTTAGAATGACAGAGTCATCCCACAAACATTTCAAAGATATATACACGACAATCATTAGTAATGTATAAAAAGGTATTGACTTACTTAGAATTTCCTTCGACACAACTCACATTATAATTGTCTTTCTTTTTAGACAATCAAGAGAACGCCGGTCAGGCTTGTCTCCAAAATGGTATCTAATTACCAACAAACTTTTCTGCGCACATCATTTCTGACAATTTTCGGATGTTTTAAATCTTTAACAGTGCCCTCTCAGAAAAGATATGAGAACATAAGTAAGGAATCTAACGTGCGTAGACATTATAATTAAATGTAGTTACATGCGTTCCTAGGCATTGCCGTTAGATGGCTCGAGAGGTACTAACATAGGTGATATATAAGCAACACGAATTATTTTGAGCAGAGAAACAGGATCTCCTGTTACATCCTCTGCTGGCCGGCCGGCGATGGGGCGATGTACCACAGGATGATTTCAATATCACACACAATATCACAAGCACAGTTCTGCACTCGTTGGAGGTAATTCCCCCCACGTTTGGCGCCAATTTGTTACGTAATTATACGATAATGCCAATTTGCAACGCCTCCAACAAGGTTGGGCGACAATTTGCAACGGCTACTCAGTTAGAGAGCACCCCAGGTGTAGATTCTGAGACCAAACTAGTACAAATTCAGAGAGTAGTCTTAACGGTTCTCGGGTAATCCTACTTGAAATTTATTTAAGGTACTGAAATTAGATAAAGGTAAATTATGAAAGTTAAGAAAGGTAAGTGGGCGCCACCCTGAATAATACTAGCTTATTTGTTATTCACATCGGCATTATAACGACACATCCTGTAAGATTGGAAGGGAAAATAAACTTTATGAACAACGTTATTAAATTTACAAGTTGTATATTGACTTTTGTTACAATTTAAAACAAAAAAAATTAAATGACTAGTTCATAGAGGTTGTTGAAGAAGCGATGAAAGATTCATTTTACTTTCCTGGAGTGATGGTGAGGAGATGGTGTCCTTTTAGGTTACAGTTCCAGGTAGTGTCTCAGGTAAAATTCTGGTCCAGGTAAAGTTTATGGGTACAGGTAAAGTTTCTGGGTCCAGGTAAAGTTTCTGGGTCCAGGTAAAGTTCTGGTCTAGGTAAAGTTCTGGTCCAGGTAAAGTTCTGGTCCAGGTAAAGTTTCTGGGTCCAGGTAAAAAAAAAGTGCTAAGAACAATACTAATATCAGGATCAAATTTACCCAATTTAACAAAATCCAGGATGTCTGAAGTATGATCTTACAATGTTAAAGAAAATTATTAATTTAATATTACATTGTTAAAGAGAATTATTTGACAACGTGGTTCATACATCCTGTATTTTTAGATAAAAGAAATACTCAAAGAAAGCAAATAAAAAACATAAAATCGAATAACCGATTCTACACCGGTTTGAAATATATTCCAAGTTAACATTAAAGAAATATGAAAGACAAAAAAAAACACAAAATCATATCGATATATATTCCTGGCACTGGAACGACATTGCTACATAATAAATATAGGAAAGTAGAAAACTATTAAGAAAGGAGAGTTAGTTATACATTTAAGCGAAATAACTTACCATTCAGAGGAATGCACTTCTTGAAGATAAGATACGATAAGTTGGAAAGGCTTCAATGGCACATGTTCACAGGAAAGAAGAGTGAAACCCTTTTGCCACTGTTTAAATACACGAAATCATGTGAAAGATAACAGACTTACGTCTCATGTTCATGTCACGCTCATACGCTTTGACCAGGAAAGGAATTTACATTTCAGTAGTGATTCTTGATTCATATTTAATTAATAATTGGTAGAAGAAGAGATAAGAGCGAGTACTGAAGTGGGACTATCAAAATAGAATCGATTTTAAAATCAGGCATAGGATCACACATTTTGTCTAAAACAAGAGTATCAAAATTAAAAACAGAAAAATCTCAGGTATACGGTCGAATTGAAAGAACAACTTTTGCAGTCTGCAACTTAGAGTTCATAGAGGCAAGAACATTAACTTCAAGGGCACATTGAGATTGAGTGTTTAAGGCTTTACGGGTAATAAAAGAAGTTTGGCTACCGCAATCTAAAATAGCTCGTAATGGTCGCCTACTGCCTTTATTATCAAGGGCGTCAACCACAGCCGTGGATAACAAAACTCCCCTTTCAACAGGAGATTGGAGTCCAAATAAACTAGTGGTGCTTGATTGACTTGAAGACGGAAGGTTGAGGTTCAAATTAGGTGAGACGTTGTAGAAGTTGGGATTTGTTTATCGAAATGCAATAGAGTATGATGATTCTTGGATTTGCAAGTTCGACGAGTGTACTTGGAGTGACAGGAACGAAGATCGTGAGAGGAACTCAAACAATTAAAGCATAGATGAGATTGTTTGCAAAAACGATGCCTTTCTGAAGAATTTTTACTCAAAAATTGATCACATGTGAAAATGGTATGATTTTGTTTGCATAAAATACAATGTTGATTAGACGAATTAGTAACCAACAAAGTTAAAGAATGAGTTTTACAGGAGACTTTTGAAATTGAGGGAGGATCTTTCGATTGGAAGGATTTCTGTGAAGAAACGGTAACATTTAAATTACGATAGGCGTTCAATTGGGTTTCTAAAAATGTAATCAAGCTTGGAAGGTGGGGATCTCTGTTGATCTATGTTCCTTTTCAAAGAGTCGTGCGATTTCTGGAGTTAACCTCGAATATAACATATTAAACATAATGAAATCCCACTCTTCTGTAGGTAAACCAATCACTCGGAGGGCAGAAAGATTTTCTAAGAAGGTATCGATAAGTTTAGACAAAGTCTCAGCAGTAACTATATTTTATTTTGGGGCCTGTTCAAGGGCATCCCAATGAGCTTTGGCACAACGTCTTTGATTGGTATATCGTTTGGTAATAAGGTCGTAAGCAATATCATCATTATCGGCAGTAATTTTTAAATTACGAATTAAACCTAAAGGGGGACCTTCTAATGCCGCTTTTCAATACTTTAGTTTTTCTACATCTGACATAGATTAGTTGTTGTGGATAAGAGAGTCAAATAAATCTAAACGATGCGAATTCTTTTACATCACCTGAGAATTTGGGAAGATCAATTTTCGGCAATCGGATATTCGAACCAGTTTGTGGGAAAGCAATGGATTGACGACTGGAATTATCAAAAAGGTCCGAACATATCAGTTTTGTTTGAAAATACTGCGATAAAAAAGCCACACGAATTTGGTCTTCTGCATCTAGGTCTTGAGGATCCGGAAGCGCCATCAATTTGGCAATCATGATGTTTCACAAAAGTGTCACGAATTGAATCTGAATTTGTAAAAGAGGACGAACCGACTTGTCATTCTTACTTTGATTGGCTAGATCGCTCAATATTTGAAGATCCCTTAACGCGGCTTTACGATGAAAACGATACTGTTGGACTCCATCCATTGTAAATAAGAATAAACAGAATTATCGAAGCAAAAGATGAAAGTTTTCAACAAAATATTACAAGTGAATTGAATCAAATTTCAAATGATATTATGCAAACTACCTGTTACTGACTGTAAAATTTGAAATAAACAAATAATTCAATAAAGTTGTTGAATCACCCCGTATAACGAATTTTCAGTTTTCAGTTTCGAAATTATACAAATTAGAAAAATATTCAAAATAACAAAACGACTAGTTTTTGTTTAGTTAGCCGGCAACAAAATCAGGTCCAATACTTTTTGATAAATTTGGTCAATTTGAAATGATTGGAAAGAGTATATAAAATAATCAAATACACATTTATAATTAAAATCTTAAATGAAAATAATAAAAATATATGATTAAAATCTATAAATGAAAATAATAAAAACTATTATCCGGCTCGAAGGACCAATGTTAACGACGATAGCATTTGAGATAGCAAAATGAGAGATTTTGGACTTCAAATCATTTCTATGTTCGGAAGTACATATATATCTGTGAGCGTGCATTCTCTGACATGAAATATATAAAATAAAAATTTAGAAACAGCTTGAAAGACTCCACTCTTGAAAATATAATTAGAGTTGCCACCACAAATATTGATATGGACATAAAAGAAATGTTTGCTCAACATCTATGACCTCAATGATCCCATTAAATAGCTTAGGCTTAATAATATTCTAATTTTATTGTTTTTATTATTTTTTGTTATACCTATATTATTTTTAAGAATAACATTGTTTTGTCCTTTATTATTATTTAACAATAAATATAACGCAATATTTATTCTGCAAAAGTATAAATTTCATTGCCGAAAAAACGTTATTAACTTTTACTTAATTTTTCTCGTATTAATAAAATAACTTTTGAGTTGACATGAACTGACTTTTCATCTACCTATCCTTTTCGGCCCGCGAAATATTTGCTAAAGAAGAAATGGCCCGCTGGCTAAGAGAAGTTGGACAGCGCTGGTCTACTAAGAATCGGAATGGGACAGCGCTTTTTTGCTTATTTTAGAAATGTTGTTAATAAAACGCATTTGGTGTTACTTTTTTTTGTTTTAAAATATTATGTCTAAATCAGTTTTGTGATTTTCTGTATTGAAGTGTATATTGATTAACAAAAATTCCAATGATAAATCATAAGAAAACCTGGATAAAAACTTATGGTAATATTCTGATAATGAAGGTACCTAATTGATTAGGTATTGGAAATTTCTCTTTCTAACATTGGTAACCAAATTTGACTACATTCGGCTGAAATACTAGCTACACATTTATTCGCATTTAGTTGTATTAAAGCACTTTCTTTGTTTTTTCGTCTTTAACTATTTGGCTCAATACAGAGTTACTCCAAAACAATCATCGGGTTTGAGAAAGCTATATTTCGGTTAGTATTACAACTAGAATGGTAAATGATATGTCGGTTGACAGAGAAAACATTAAAGTTTTAGCGCATTACAAATGTACTATGTGGGCTCCGTGAGTCACACGACAGACGTCCAAACGATAGTCTAGTTCAGCCCATACACGCTGCAATGTATCTCGGTCGATACTGTTAACAGCATCGGTAATACGTCTTCTGAGCTCAGCCAGTGTTGTAGATAGTGGTGGTACGAAAACTGTGTCTTTAGTGTACCCCAAAAAATTAAAATCGCAGGAGAATTGGGAGGCCACGCAAACAATGTCAAATCATCTGCAGCACAACGACCTATCCAACCATGGAGGCTAGATAAGGAGATCGAACTCCATGTATTCCAATTTCTGGTCATTATAGAGGGCGCCAAATATGCTAAGGTACCAAAAAATCTGACGACAGCCAATCATACAACTCGATTTCATGATGTTTTATTGGTTGCTAGCTTCTTTGACAGTTCGCTGTTCACGTGTGAGGTAAGTGAGGTTAGGTCACAGAAATGGAAAATATTGTGAATGAGAAATCCGTTTTTTGTCCTCGTTTTAAAAAATATCGAAAATTGTAATCTTTTGGTGGTAAAATAATTAGTTCCACTCTGTGCTGCTGAATGTATTTAAGTTTTTACGCGATGAAAAATATGAATATCATGTCTTCTCTTCAGTATGGAATTTTAGAACACACAAAAAGGTCCAGCACAGTTAGAATGAGTGTACCTAAGTCTTTAAAAGAGAAATTTGAAGAATAAAGAGAAGACACTCTACGTGCAAGTAAGTATATTCTAGAACCAAGTTCACAAGTTGGATTGCCCAATTATAAAAAATAAATTGAAGATGAATAAAGAGATATGTTTACAATACTTATGTACCTATAAAGTTTTTCAGAATCTGGCTTCCTAAATAGTAAAAAAATATTAGTTAGCTACAGAAAAATATAAAAAACGGAAAAAGGTAAAATCACTTGAAATGCTTGGAGGAAATGTGCCACTTCAAATGTACTATATTAAATGGCCTTCGAATAATTGAGAATTGCAACTAGAAGAAAAACAGTTTGAAAACATAGAAGGTATGTATAGATAAATAGCCAGTAGTCGTAAGCTCTAATAACTCACAAATTTGGTCTTATTAATAAGAAGTAATAAAACAATTACAGAATTGATAATATCTAATATTTTAGGTTATTTTCCTTGAAATGAATGAAAAGATGATTGCTTCCGAACTGGTCAAGCCTTGACAAGAAGGAATTATTAAAATATTAAATATACAGAGAGTTACACGAGAAGTAATTTACTACACACTATGTAACTTCTTTCACCTAAATATAAAGTGTACAATCCTTTGATCATTAAACATTGTTCAAAGATACAATCAGTATTTTGTCTCTAACTTGATACCTACCTATCCTATGGCCTGTTATACTTATCCAGCTTAGGTACTATGAGTAATAAGTGAACTGTTGAAGTTAAAATAAGGTAATTAGAATGCTACATATTTACTGCTCAATTTACCAATAGGCTTTATAGGATTACGAGTAAATTTTGGCTACTCTTGCAAAAAATTTTAACTGAAGGATATCAGAAAATACATTTATATCTAGATACCAGATGCTGAACTATGCATTCACTATCGAACCTAATATCGAATATACAAACCTCTAGTCTATGATGAAAACATAGTGCTGCTATTTTTCTAGGCATTACTGAAGCGTTTGATGGTGTTTGGAACTGTGGTATGTTCTACAAACTATATAAATACTTGCTATTAAAATGAAAACTACCTTAGTGATAGAACACCACAAGTAAAAGTGAATTACAGTTTTATTCAAAACATTTAAGGACTTCTCCAGTGTTCCTCACTATCCTATTTGCTCTACAATCTATCTATCTTGTTACAACTATGATTTAGCAACAGAACATTTGAATTTGCATACATATTGCAGTATATAGAGGACATCGCTTTGATCAGTCATAATAATCTCAAAATAACAGTAAATAAGCTACAAAAACTTATAACAGAATACTGAAATGGTTTAACATGTGTAGGATGAAGCCCAAAGTCTTAAAACTCAATGCATAATCTTCAGTCTGTTCAATAACAATGAAAAATACAATATATTTTCAATCAATAGGTACAACTTACTAATGACATTAGTTCATGCACAGATTTTCAATATAAAATATATTTAAATAATTCCGTATCATACCTGAAAATAATTTTATTGAGTACTTTATTTTAAAAATACAAAAATTGCAATTTACAAAAATGAAGCAAACACAGTGGAAAGTCACTAACTAGTAAAATACATAAGTACGTACACAAAATATATAACTGTGGACGTTCTGTAACTGAACTTGCACAAAACATTCTCTACACTATTTTGAATCCTCTGTGTTTTATCTATGAATGTTATACTACAAGTATGCCACACTGGAATTAGGTAGCTGAAGATTGGTAAGAAATAAGTGTCATCGATTAGTTTCAATGTCTTATGGTTTTAGTAATCCCTACATTGGTAAAGTGCACCAATAATTGGCAAACATAAATTTTATTCTATTTGGTGTATATATTTGCTTCAATGTATGTTCTCACCTTATTTATATTTTCATTTCTGAATTCATATTTTTTTGTATAAGGAACATGCCAGTAATATTTTTAAATTAGTACTACAGCTTATTCCTTATCAACCACCTCTGGTTTTTCTTCAAATCTTTGTTCACCTTTTTTCTTCCAGTTCTCTTAAGCTGTACTTGTATAGAACATAATAATGTCATCAGCAAAAGTAAAGTATTTTGTATGCAATTGTGCTTTTTCTAGACTTCTCACAAGTAAGGTATATTAAGTCTATCATAATAAATATTTCCTTTCCTACTTTATTTATCTTTTAATATTACTTATTATTTTTGGTAACTGAAAAAACTCTGGTTTACTTAAATTTAATTCAATTCACGTCTTCCTTTCAAATAATCTGCACTACCAACCACTATTACAATACATTTCAACAACATTATCAATTTTTAACAATTTTAATTTTCTAGTTTTTATAATTCACAAGTAATGTTTACTATTTGCCTACTGTCAAATTGGTAAATTTATAAAAAGTAAGGTTATTGTCGTGACAGTTTTAAAATGGTATCTTAGGTACAATGCGCGACGCCGCGGTGAAAAAACAAACTGCTTAGATAGACGATTTTGAGGACACTTTTTGTCAATTTTCCCGTATGAGTTCGATCTCCTTGTATAGCCTCCATGTATCCAACGATGAGGGAGCTCCTCGTTTAGATACCGACGCACTTCATGATGCCAGTGAGGTGGAGCTCCATCCCAACCGAATCGAATAGTTGGTGTTGAACCTTTGTATGCTTGTGTTTTATGAACAAAAATTGACTGATATTGGTACATTAACTAACTTTAGAACAAACACGCTAAGTTTAAAGTTGTGATTCACTGAGGGGGCCCCGTTTTAAAGCACCAATCCAAGCATCGCGGCGTTTATCAGAGAGATCAATCAAATATTCAGTCACCTAGCTTCGTTTAAACAGCCGGAAATCGAAAAAAAGATATCTTATCACTTTCTTTCCGCATTCCGCATACAAAGCGATGGCATTTTAGATACCTTCAAACATTAACCTCTCGATTGTTAATAGCCCTTATTAATACTCTTGTTGGTTAAATAACTATGAAGAACTAATTGTTAATTAAAGTCCAAATATTATCCGTTGTTTACCAGTGATAAAGAATGTGTGCCCTCCAGCACAATATGGCCGACCTGTCAGTGACGTCATCATGGAATGGTCTATAAAGGAGAAACGAAAGCATTACCCAACCTCATTTACTACATCATGACTTGCGACTAGCCGGACCGTTTAATTTTGCAGGTTTAATTTGTTTGCCTCGTCTTGACATTTTTAATTTTTAGGTTAGAATAATTAGAAACTGATCGACTTTGTTTAACCATCCTTTGCCGTTACGTCATAATCGGTGACGTATTCTGTTTTACGTTTGTCTTATATTAGTTGAATGTTATTTTACACTTAACCTCAAAATTATAATCAATGACATATGTTAAATGATCAAAAACACTGATCAAATCAAAATATGACAACTGAACTGTCAAAAGTAACAAATAAAATTTACGTCGATATAATTCCGTCTCATCTATTTCACGAGAGCAAGATAAAGTGTGACAATGTATGACGTAACGGCAAAGGATGGGTTAAACAAAGTATACACTTTGGCAAATACAGGAATGAATGTTAATGCGCGTTACTAGATGATGGTAGTAGGGATTAGTACGGTCCCTCAAGCAGGAATACTTGATTGACTACTATTGTCAGTTCTATTGTGTCTATATATTTTATTCTGGGGTACAGAATTTAGTACTTTGATTATTTACCGTACTAATTCACCAAGCGTATATTACCCTCTTTGTCATCCGAATACTCCTCTAGCGCCTCTCGTACGTTTCTCGACATTCACTCTTGTATTTGTCAAACTGTACTTGTTTTTGTTTCTGATAAGTTTTATAATTTTTATTGAAATTTTTGAAATTTTTTAAACTCTCCCTGTAATTACAAATTTGCTTACACTATAAAAATAACTAATAAACTCTGTATGTGACAACACCAAAATGTAAATTTTCACTTTAGCAGTTATAAATCATATCCCACGTATATGATCGTGTGACATTGTCAGTATTTTTGAAATATAAAGCACAAAATGATAGTGACGAAAATGCATTTATCATTAACTTGGTATATAGAGAGACAAAATATGCATCTATCTGTTCGTTAAATCTATTTACATATTTTTTAACTTTCGGAACACGAACAGTGTTGTTTCATGCAGTTAAACTGAAATAATAGTGTGCACGAAAATTGAAAGTATTGAAATCACAGCAACTTTTCTTTAAACTTATATCGTGACATATTCACTGGAAATAGAAATGTGGCATTTTTAATTTATGGAGATTACCGAGGAATGAAATTAAAAATATCACGACATGCAAGCCTTCCCCATCTTATATCCTTTTTAAGAGGACTTGCAGATTCGATTGTAGATTGCCTGGTTGGCATTAGGTACCACACTGCGACTTAAAGGATCTTTTGTTTATACTATACATCTATATTTTCAGTCCAAAAGATCTAGGCTTCTAAGGAAGCCTATTGTTCGTGTTGGACTAGGTCTGTAACCTGATCCGACCTGATCTCCAAATATTTGAGACTCGGGAGACTCCAAAGGGCTCTCAACAAATATAGGTCTCCTTATAAAGGATTATGGTACAAAAATTGCTAACCTCATAACTCCATTCAATTGCTAATGTCAACTCACTTTCCCGGCTCCACTACTACAAACGTGACCATGTGGGTCGAGGCAGATGACCATAAACCATCAGACGAAGATCACTGATGAAAAGAAAATTAGGTGGAAAATCTCAATCTTCTCTCCTTTTAAATAGCTCGTACCTGACGACACCGCATCTGATGGGAATGTTCAGATCCTCTTTGGCTCGGAGATTAGATTAGATTACAAGAAGATCGATTGGCCCGGTCGGCCTCACCACACTGCGACCTATAAGATCTTTTGTTTATACCCTATATCTATATTTTTAGTCCAAAAGCTCTAGGCTTCTAAAGAAGTCTATTATCCCTTCTGGGCTTTTAAGAAAGCCTATTGACCGTTTTGGAAGTGGCGTCAATCCCTTTTTACCATAATTCATTCAAGATTGTTGAAGATTGCTTCTTATTGCACGACATAGGACTTTTGAGAAGGCTAGTGAACTCGTAAAACGTGTAACCGTTACGAAAAAGGTCCGTCACGCAACAGTGTTGCCATATTTCTGAAAAGGCTAGTGAACTCGTGAAACGTGTAATGTTACGAAAAGCGTTCGTCACGCAATAGTGTTGCCAGATTTCTGAAAAGGCTCGTGAAACGTGTAATGTTACAAAAAGCGTTCGTCACGCAACAGTGTTGCCAGATTTCTGAATAATCCACTAATCCAATGAAATTTAAATTGAAGCTTGCTTCTTATTGCACGACATAGGACTTTTGGGAAGGCTAGTGTACTCGTGAAACGTGTGATGTTACGAAAAAGCGTTCGTCACGCGATAACTCATTCAAGCGACTGTGCGCAATCTCTCTTGCCGCACTAAGCTCGCACACCTATAGGTGTGAAAAATTGTCAAAAATTGTCAAAATTTTGAAAAATGGTTAGTAACTGCCAAATATGCTAAAAATTTTGAAAAATTGACAAAAATTTTGAAAAATGGTCAATAATTGTCAAAGACGGTCAATAATTGTCAAAACCAATCAAAATTCGTCAAAAATTGTCAAAAATGGTCAAAAATGATCAATAATTGTTAAAATTTTGAAAAATGGTCAAACATTTTTAAAAAATGGTCAATAATTGCCAAATATGTTAAAATTTTTGAAAAAATGTCAAAAATGGTCAATAATTGTCAAAGACGGTCAATAATTGTCAAAATTCGTCAAAAACTTTGGAATTTTTGGAAAGATGCCAAAAATATTCAAATATCGTCAAAAATTGTCAAGAATTTGGAAAAATCGTCAAAAATTGTCAAAATTTTTTAAAAATAGTCAAATTTTTCGAAAAATTGTAAAAAATGGTCAATAATTATAAAAAGCTGTCAAAAATGGTCAATAATTATTAAAAATTGTCAAAATTTAAAAAAAATTGTCATAAATGGTTAATAATTGTCAGAACCTGTCAAAAATGCTCAAAAATTGTAAAAAGTGGTCAATAATTGTTAAAATTTGGAAAAATGGTCTAAAATGGTCAAATTTTTTGAAAAATTGTCAAAAATGATCAATAATTGTCAAAACTGTCAAAATTGGTCAATAATTGTCAAAAATGGTCAATAATTGTTAAAATTTGAAAAAATTGTCAAAAATTGTCAAAATTTTGAAAAAATGGTCAATAATTGCCAAATATGTTGAAATCTTTGAAAAATTGTCAAAAATGCTCAAAAATTGTCAAAAATGTTCAATAATTGTCAAAGACGGTCAATAATTGTCAAAATTCGCCAAAACTGTCAAAAATGGTCAAAAACTGTCAAAAATGGTCAAAAAATTTTAAATATCATCAAAAATTGTCAAGAATTTGGAAAAATCATCAAAAATTGTCAAAATTTTGAAAAAATGGTTAATAATTACCAAATATTTTCAAAAATTGTCAAAAATGGTTGATAATTGTCAAAAATTTTGAAGAATGGTTAAAATTTTTGAAAAATTGTCAAAAATGGTCAATAATTGTCAAAGACGGTCAATAACTGTCAAAACCAATCAAAATTCGTCAAAAATTGTCAAAAATGATCAATAATTGTTAAAATTTTGAAAAATTGTCAAAAATGGTCAATAATTGTCAAAGACGGTCAATAATTGTCAAAATTCGCCAAAACTGTCAAAAATGGTCAAAAACTGTCAAAAATGGTCAAAAAATTTTAAATATCATCAAAAATTGTCAAGAATTTGGAAAAATCGTCAAAATTTTTTAAAAATAGTCAAATCTTTCGAAAAATTGTCAAAAATGGTCAAAAATTGTCAAAATTTTCAAAAAATGGTCAATAATTATAAAAAGCTGTCAAAAATGGTCAATAATTATTAAAAATTGTCAAAATTTTTGAAAAATTGTCAAAAATGTTTAATAATTGTCAGAACCTGTCAAAAATGCTCAAAAATTGTAAAAAATAATAATTGTTAAAATTTGGAAAAATGGTCTAAAATGGTCAAATTTTTTGAAAAATTGTCAAAAATTATCAATAATTGTCAAAACTGTCAAAATTGGTCAATAATTGTCAAAAATGGTCAATAATTGTTAAAATTTGAAAAAATTGTCAAAATTTTGAAAAAATGGTGAAAAATTCACGAAAAATGGTCATTCTATTGTGCATAAGAGGCAAGCTTCTGTCGGCGGCTCGACGACCGCTCACCTTTTTTTGCTATTTTGCACAATAACTAATGGGTGTATAGGGATCGTTCCACTTTTATGTGTCTATTTCTTCATTGGATACAGTTTTGAAGTTGTAAATCGTTAAAGTTAAAAAACTCAAATAAACACTGAATATGGCGGGTGCACTAGTACTTTTTAAAATTATGGTGGATAAACTGGTTTAAAGGTTTTGCTGGAAAACTCGGATTTGTTTACATATTATAATAATATTTTAAAATTAGCTTGATTAGATATTTTTTTAAAAAGGATCACGAATTTTTGCACATCACTTCAGCATTGTTAGAATATTTTGGGGAAGTGGATAAAATTAGAATTAATACAAAAAAAGCAAAAAATGAGAGACCTTGAAGAGATAGTAGCAGATTAATTGTTTTTATAATTAATTATTAATATAATTATTTATTAATTTTATTCAATAATTAGATAGGAGTACAACTAATAGGTTAAGACAAATAGAAACTCTGGGACGAGATTGAAAAAATAGAACATTTTTTTTAATAAAAAATATCCCTTGGGGAATCTTCCTGTAAATAACACTAGTCTTTTAAGACTAACCATTAATTTGCATCTAACTATTCTTAAAACTAGGTACTTATCATCTGGAATCAATCCAACGATGTCTTCCAGATTTTTCTAATCTATAGTATACACTACACTCATGCACTGTACTCTGCTTCACATAAAATACACTACACAAAATCGATTGGCTTGGTTCTTTTAAGACATGATGTTGGTCGTCCAGCAGCTGAAGAGCTTCTGCTTTCACATGTTGATGGAGCCTGGTTTCATGCTTACCGGCTAACCTTTTATTCACTTCCTTAACGGCTGGAATTCGTTACGAACATACGAGGGGGCATTCACTATGTTTCGTAACACTTTATTCTGGAATGTTTGGATGCACTTGATATTGGAATCGCTAGCACATCCCCAAAGCTGGATACCATAAGGCCACACCGGTTTCAAAATCTGATTATAAATCAATAACTTGTTGTAGATTGAAAGCTTGGAGTTTCTTCCAATCAGCCAGTAGTGCTGTCTGTATTTTAGGCCTAAATCGGTTGTTTTATTTTTGACATGTTCTTTCCACCTGAGTTTGGCATCAAAAGTGCCGAGGTATTTGGCATTCATCGAATATTGTACAATTGTTCCGTTAATATTTAGTGGATAGGGTTCTGCTACTGTTTTGTTGGTAAAGTTTATTTTAATAGATTTAAGCTCATTAAGCTGAATTTTCCATTGTTTGTTCCATTCTACTACTGCATTGGTTGCTATTTGCAGTTTTATAACAGCGTTTTCTTGGTTTTGATGTACTGGGGAAGTTAAACAGAAAACTAGCGAGAAACAATGTTTTAAAATCGTGTGAGGAATAAAAAATCACACCTACCAGGGCAGAACGTCATATCTAGATTGTGGAAAACTGAAATTTATAAAGGAATGGGAGAGAGGAACTAAAAGACATTTTGAACGCAATAAGGTTAGAAAACATTTGGACGTAATAGCCAAAGTAAAATTCAGAAGAAAGGATATTTTTCTCGGGTTTTATACACAAAAAAATATTAATACAATTTTACAAATAACTAGAAATACATGAAAAATAGGGGTAAACGTTGGAACTATTCTAAAAACTTAATTTCAATTGAACAAAAACTTACCTGTTACCTGTAATCAAGCTTAGTAATAAAAATGGGTAACGAAAAGGAAGCAAGCGAGGAAAAGATTAAATTGAATCGCAGGGATGCAGTTGACAATGTGAATCAGTCAAAGTTTAATATTTTAACCCACCCATACATACTTGGAAAGAATGCCATTCAATGGTATACAGACTGCTCAAAATCAATAGAAGGAACTGGGATAGGAGAGGAACCAACCACTCCGAAAGTTTTGGAGAAATCCCAAGTATCTTTCAAGTCGGTATTCACGCCATAAGAATGTGTGTCCAATTCATCATTGACAGAAGATAAAGAAGGCATAGAATTATCATCAAGTCACCATACTCAAGCGGCCATAAAAGCACTGAGTTCTTGCGTAAACAGTTTTCAAATGGTATGGGAGTGCCTGGGAAAATTGAAATAAAAATAAAATGACCACCACCATATAGAAAATTATAACCTAAAATTGAACTATAGATAAAATAAAAATAATCATATAACTTAACATGAATAAACTATCAAAATAATCAAAAATAGAAATAATAATTTAGTAACTAAATCTTTTTCAAAGACAGTCATTGGTAGAAATAATTTTAAAATAAAATCTAAGATAGTTTGTTGAAAAAACAAAGGAAAAAATCAACAACCGGTTGAAATTTTGAGAAGGAAGGAGGAGGTTGAAACTAAAGTTGAAATTCATGCAAAAATATTCAAGAAGAAATAAAAGGTTGTAAATACAACGTTAACTAAACTAATATAAAGTGATTATAACAATAAATAAGTAAGTGAAAGGTAATACTTACCATAAAGTTTTTGTTGCCAAGTGAACACTGGTATAAGCTATATAATATACCCATGTCTGAGGCATATTATCAATAAATCACAAGTGAGAAGCAGAAAAATATTAAAATCGTTTATCCAGCACAAACAAAACATCCGAAGTAGCCCAGAATTTTGGTCCAGGGCCACCGAACATTGAAACTCAGTGTGACCTTCAAGAGAAGAAAGGAAATGAATACTTTAATTACGAAAGACAATCATGTATCATTTATTTATATAATTTAATGTTGATTTTATTGATGTCTAAAATTTAAATTGTTCATATTTGAAAAATATTACATAAGATTATACTTACTGACAAAAATTTTCAAAAGAATCGAACAGGCATTGACCATTATTGATATTCCATTTGTTATTCTAGAACGTGTCAAATGTCACTTCGCGTATAAAATTAATCATCTTTTCTGTCGTTTAAACTCTGATAAGTATAATCTTAATTTTGTTGTGAATGAGAGAGTGAATGAGTATTAGATAAGAAAACCAATAGTGTTAATGATTTTTGAATATTTTTGAAAAGTTAATTAAGAAGTTAAACAATAAACCAAACGTTTCATTTGTTGAGCATTTATTTGAAATTGAATGTTTGTTTTTG
The DNA here is from genome assembly GCA_947563755.1 of Lochmaea crataegi. Taxonomy (NCBI): domain Eukaryota; kingdom Metazoa; phylum Arthropoda; class Insecta; order Coleoptera; family Chrysomelidae; genus Lochmaea; species Lochmaea crataegi. The sequence goes on from OX387433.1 coordinate 17,971,548, forward strand.
TATCTACGATATATTTCACAATCAACACAGGCTGTCAACGTTGGATCATTTTGAAGGCCAAAGGACATAGTTGGCCTCACAAAATTTGAACTCGCAAACAAAAATGTAATTCCCTGAGATAGTTTAAATAAATTTACAAAATAATATTCAAATAATATAATAAAGAGTCTCATAATAATCATAATAGAAAAATTATAATCATAATAGATAAATAATAGAATAAAAAAATAAGTATTTGGATAATTTCCGTCTGAGCTAGATTGATATAAGTAAAATAATAAAATGAATAAAATTTAATTTATAATAAGGTATGGAATTGATATAGATCAACAATTCAAAACCATATCAATACATATACCCATAGATAGTGTTGCGAGGTCACCAACTCAAAGCCGGCCCTGTCCCCCCGACTGTAAATTTTGGTGGCTGCGCCGGTTTTCTCCCCTTGCGTTAAAATGTACTCGAACATTCTGGAACGGTTTCGTTCGCGCGTAGCCCGAGCGCCGAAGGCACTAGAGTTTTCCAGAACCGATGAGGACTATATACAGGGTGTCCCAGAATTTTTTAGACAGGCTATAACTCTAAAACGGCTGAAGATAACTTCATAAAATTTGGTATGCAGCAATTGGACGGATTTTACAATATTGCGAATCCCTCATGACGAGGATATTCCATTAAATGAAAGAATAGAAATGATGTGGCAACAAGATGGTGCTGCTCCACATAATTATGGTAGGGTAACGCAAGTTTTAAATAATAGATTTCCTTATTTCTGGATCGGTAATGCAGGACCATGTCTATGGCCAGCACGATCACCAGACCTAACACCCCTCGATTTTTTTATTTGGGGTTATTTAAAAGATATTGTATACTCAAATCCACCACGCGATGTTGATGATTTAAAAAATAAAATAAAAGAAGCATGTAGAGCTGTTACTCCAGAAATGATAAGAGCGGCATGTACGCGTGAACTATTGAGAAGGTTTGAGGCTTGTGTTGAAGCGGAAGGGGGGCATTTTGAGCACATTATTGAAAATTAATTGTAGAATAATGGTATTATTGCCTTGATTTTCATGTGATTAAATTTGTTTGTTAAACTTTTTTATTTATTTTGTTAAACTCCTTTTGATCGAAAATACACAACTAATAAATTTTAACATACTAAGTGTATTACATGGTTGAATTCAGAATAAAAAGACCTTTAATATGAGCAGTCACACGACCACCTTTGCATTTGATATTTTATAATGACATGACGTCATAGCTACGCTGATGATTTCGCTGACGTCATGAGGGATTCGCAATATTGTAAAATCCGTCCAATTGCTGCATACCAAATTTTATGAAGTTATCTTCAGCCGTTTTTGAGTTATAGCCTGTCTAAAAAATTCTGGGACACCCTGTATACGCGGGTTTTCGAGTGCGTAGACAGTTAGTTAGTTAGTTCGAAACAATTAGTGAAACGAGTACAGTACAGTTAATTCGGAAGAATTAATGAATTAAATAGTGCAGATAAATAGGGTAATATCCAAATGGTGAAAATAAATTAGAGCTAATATACCGAGTGTAAATAAATTAGTAGACGTTGAGTATAGTGTGTATATAAATTAAGTTTAATACAGTGTGTGTGCTTCTTTAAATAAATAGATAGTGATTAGCCATAGTGTGTATAATTTTATCCCACAAGTAAAAACTGTTTAAATAAATAAGAAAAACATTACAGTAGTATAGCCTACGTACTTCTCAATCTGTTTGCCCGCTCTTATAAGCATTGAATTATTCGCGCTATTTCAGCACTCTCACCTCCGAGATGTTTTTTTCCATCACACCAGTAGTCAGTCCTTCCTTCCTTCCTTCTATTTTGTCTCCTGGATGATGCGAAAAATTAAACTATAGTTTGAAATCGCAAATCCTTTTCGCTTCCTAAATTTTTCTCAATTAGTTAGAATAATAAACGACTTTGATCTGATTCTTTCATTGTTATACCATAACTGCGGCGGAGAAAGTTGCAAGTGTGTGCCACAACTTCGAAATGTAATTAACGGAAAAAATAAGTATGGTGATGGTAGCGATATTTACGATTCTGCACCATTAGAATTGAAATCTAACAAGTAAGTATAAGTTTCCGAGAATGAGCCATATTTTAATACCTAATAAAGAGAAGATGCGTGGATTAGGCCTACACAAAAAAAGACGCGCCCTAGAACTAAAGCTCTCAAGCTTAATTATTATTAATGCCGAAATAATGTCTCGACGAATTGATTCTAGAAAACTCTAAATTTAGATGCAATACAAATGTTCAGAAATTTATCAAGGTCTTGTTATATCGCCTTTAATTATTTTATCTCTAATAATTAAATTGGAAATATAGACTTTTCCTTCTGATTAGTATCTAGCCCTTATACACTCCCTGTGGTTAATGGACACCGTCCGAGACCATCTTCTCTCACACTCACACACATCTCTAATATTTTTTCCTATAAAAACTGCAATTTAATTGAACCACAGAGTAAAATAAATAAAAGCGAATTGTCAAATTAGATATTCTTAATGTCTGCTGTATGTTCCTTGTGGTGTATTCACTATTCTTTTTGTTAATTATTTTGGGAAATTAAACCACAATCTTTTTTATATTTTTTATTTCAACGTTTCGGTAGCGTTCCAGCTACCGTTATCAAGAACATTTGAGCTTTTAAAATACTGGCAAAATAATTAACCAAAAGAATTAGATATTCTTGACGAGTCGAATACAAAATCAATCAATTTAAATAACCCACACAAAAGTATTTTAATTTATCTAGTAACGGTGAAAATTAAAACGATGTACTACCCTGATCAATATTCAATGAAGCAAACTCTTTTAATTTTTAAACATTTTGTAAAAAAAACATGTCTGCCGGAGCAGGAAAACCGTCTGGTGCTACCGTCAAAACATTTATTATACTGATATAGCTCTACTCTGACACTTTATGTTAAAAACAATGCTCGTTTATTTGTTATTATATAAATTAATGCTTATATGGAAAAATATACTTCTGAAATATATACAAAGCGTTGAAGGAAAAGTGTCTATAAGAACCTTTTGTTCACTCATAAACACTGTTTAAGTGATATCAGTGAATGGAGCCTAATAAGGTGGAATTAACAGTGCCGGACTAGTTATAATTATTATTTCTACTAGTCTACTCTAACACTACCAAAATATTCAATTAAAATAGATGAAGCTTTTACTTGATCAAGATCCATACTGACACGATGAAATAAAACAATTTAATTCGTTTAAATCTTCATTATTATTTTTGATCCTGTGTTCAATTTAAACTTGTGACGTGTGGAAATGTCCCTTTCTAACACTGTAAACCAAATTTCACTACATTCGGCTGAACTACTAGCCACACATTTATCCGCATTTAGTTGTATTTGGAGATTCCATGGAAGTATAGATAATGAAGGGATGGCCACAAGGAGAAGTCCTTTGGGTCACCTTTGCTGTGGGACCTTGTCATAGACGAATTCCTGGAGGAATTGAACAGGATATACACCCAGGGGTATGCAGATGATCTGACAATACTTGTACTGGGGAAATACCCTAATGTTATATCGGAGCTGATTCAACAAGCTCTGGAAATGGTGGAGATATGGTGTAGGAGGAAATGCCTAAGGGTGAACCCTGCAAAAACTGCGCTCATTCCCTTCACTAGAAAAAGGAAGATAAAGAGAGACTAAAACTGCCAAGCCTCTTCAACATGTAGCTGTGTCTTAGCCAGGAGGTCAGGTATCTGGGCATCTAACCTGGAACTCACACCTACATGACAAAACCAATAAAGGGAAAATGGCCCTAATGACTGCCAAACGAGCGATAGGAAACACATAGGGACTAAATCCACGGATAGTTCACTGGTACACAACTGCGGTGAGACCCATGGTTACCTATGGAGCCTTAGTTTGCTGATCAAAAATAGATCAGAGGAAAGCCGAACTGGAGCTATCAAAACTTCAGAGGCTTGCTTGTCTGTGCATAATGGGTGCGATGAGAAGCAGCCGGACTGCGGCAATGGAATCCATTCTCAATAGTCCTCCTATTTATCTGCATGTTAAGGCGGAAGCGAGAATGGCTGCATACATGCTGGTATGCAATGGAAATTGGCTCGAAGGAACAACACCCATAGTCATTCCAGGATCGCAGATGTAATCACAAACTCGCTTCTTGAAATGAGAAGAGATAACATGTTGGCCACAATTAACGACAACCAACCATACCATATCCAGCTAAACTGGGATGGATTGGAAGAATGCATTCAGGAAGGATTGTTGGTGTGGTACACAGACGGATCTGAAACTGACATAGGAACAAGAGCTGGAGTCCATGGTGCGAGACCCAGGTGACCCAGGTCACTGACTAACGAAATAATAAATCTCAGCAGGGGCTAGATAAGGAAAGTAACGGGATTACTCACTGGTCACTGTACCCTAAGGAAGCACATGCATACAATTGGCATATATAGGGAGAAACCTTTCTGTCGGTTGTTCATGGAAGATTAGCTCAGCCTCTTACATTATCTTCGAGTGAGAAACACTGTCTCATTGGAGATATAGACTCCTAGGACTAGAGTATCCAAGGGAGGATTTCTCCAAGAAATACCAAGTGAAAAGACTGTTGAGATTGATAAGGGCTAGTGGTCTCTTTACATAAACGGTACAACCAAGAGCACAAAAAGCCTGACGGATGAGGTGCCGAGGTCTCTAAGCCTTTGACTGGAGGTGCCGAACCAATCAATCAATCAATACTGAGAATGGGCATTAAAAATTTGACTTTTGATTTGATTTTTTGCAGTCTCAGAATATTATTGATTTTCTAGTTGTCGAATTTTTTCGTTAGTGTCAGATATGGACCAAAATTTTATAAAAACTTAATTGTTCTTGATAACGATAGCTGGAACGTTTTATTTGCCAAAATAAATAACAAAAAGAAAAATACTTTGGTGATACAGATGACAAGCTAAATCCCCCTGCAATTGGTTTGGTCCCTTTTTAATAAAGCATAGTCATAATTATTTTTGACCAAAGTAAAGGTTACATATTGCAATGTAATGTGTTAAATTACACCAAATGCTCCACGTTGATGCGCCATTTTATAATGTTATATATTATTTTGCATTACTTCGAATGCCTCACGTTGTTACGCCAAATTAGAATGATTGTTGTAGGATGCAGGTTCGATGTTATACGTGCGTGTATAACGTGTTGCCTATATTATTAATTTATTTTTATTTGTTTTTCTGGAGTTTAATATTTTAATTTATTAATGCTTGAAATGTGTGTTGATTTTATAAAGTGTAAGTTGAAATGAAAGTGAAATTTGTTGATTTGTTACGCTCAGCTAACTCAGTCAAACAAGATCCGCTAATCAAAGGACGTACGGTTTAATTCCTCACAGACGTACGTTTAATAAATCAAACTTCTAAATTTTCTTGTTAAATTAATGGAATTTTATTGAACAATTTGTTTTTCATAGTGAGAAACAATTTTCTTGAAAATCTACACATAACAAATAAGGAAATAAAATTTTCAACAAAACTACAAATCTATAAATATAATATTCTAAGTGACAACATTGTTCACTGATTGTGACGTTGACTGATGACAAGCTTCTTCGTTCAGTTTTCACAAAATGGTCTACAGTCTACGCCACGAGATACGTTCTAATGAAATTATTTATGATTAAAATAATAAATAGTACGAATCACTATTATAAATATCATTCTACGACTGAGATGTCGTCAACGAAGTTTGGAAAAATCCTTGGAGTTTACCAAAGAAAATGTAAGTATTGCTACAAAAGTTGTATCATTAGTCAAACAAATTGAATATGGTTATTAATAATAGTTAATAAATTTTTCCTTTGTTTGTTTTTGACCCATCGGTATAGTAAGTGGGGGGCCCCTTCCGTAATTAGAGCGATTTTGTTTTGTGTTAACTCACGTTCGTTGATAACATCTAACGAGAATTCGAAATCCTTTTTCGCATACATAAAGTTGTGGATATCTTCATGGATTGGGCTGCTCCAACCCTTAAAATCTCAAGATGCTCTGTTAGGTCACCGGATCCCAAATACAGCCCGAGTTAGCCTGTAGGCATTTTCCAGAGCAATCCTCCGTACATGTAGATGTAGTGGAAGAAGGTCTAGCATTACCTATAAGGCTGCGCTGGGGAAAGATATCATTGCACCCGTGATTCCCATGCAGGCGAGTCGTTGCAATCTGTTTGTGATCTTTGTTGAGTTGTCTTGTTCGACCAAACCAACACAGCATAGGTAATAATTGATCTGACAACCGTTAGATATGATCAGTAGATCATTTTCGGTTTCAGATCCCGCGTTTTCCAAAAAAGCCTGCGGCACGTCCAGAGAGCATTGACATTGACATTAACTAGTTCATCTACCGATATTGAGATGTCCATCAACGGAATGATAGGTCCAAAATAAGTAGATACAAGTATCAATTATTTTGTCTGGTAGTGTAATAAGTTCTGGTTATAGGATAAGATACTTCCAATATAAAACCATTATAATATAAACAACTTTATTGTTTATTGAGATTATCTACATACATATAATTTAAGTAGTATCCCAAAACATAACGACTGGCCACAATTAGGGCACAGATTGACTCTCAAGTTTATGTTTAAAAAGGAACCTCGTGTATTCTAACAAATATCTATTTATAGTCTCTCTCGGCACGTCTACTCAGTTTGTTGTAATAACTCAAGGTGATGTTTACTAATCAATTAATAATTAATCCTTGTAATTATTATACAAACTATTATACTGAGTGTTAAGTATATTATGTTAGAATTCACTTACAGGAGTAGGTATACGAAAATAAAATATTTTCCAGTCGTGAATGGATAGTGTTTTATTTGGGCGTTGATTTTCGCAGTGAATTTTAACGTTTAATGTCATTTCATTCAAAAATTTTATTAAGGATTTTAGTTCATGTGCATTTCAGTACTATCCATTGCATGACTTTAACTCGGCGAAATATTGATATCCAGACTAAATCAAAAACTAAATAGGTTGATTGTCGCCAATTTAGCACAAGAAGACGACAACATAATCTCAAATGCCAGCTGCAAGACATCCTAGGGGACCCAAACCAAATCGAGGCAACACTGAAATTCTTAAAAGATATGTCACTCTATCATAAACTTCAAGCTATGTTTTTACCTATTCTGTAATAACTACTGTTTTTCTGTAATCGCTCTGTGCAAGTGGCCATAGTTGCCGAGCACGTCAATTGAATAAAAAAAAAAAAAAAAAAAATAGTTCTTACATAATTTATTTATACACAAAAATTAAACATATCATAAATAAATAATTGAAATTAAATGATAATGACTTTGATGAATTGCAGTAGTCTTGTTCACATAACGAACATTTTTCGAATCGAGACTCGTTGTCGCTCGTTGAACTCTCCTCACAAATGTTCTTTTCAGACTTCAATGCGCATCTTCTAGTATAAAGGCGATTTTCTGAATTTCCTGGAACAATAGACAGAAAAATGAATTAATTAGCTACCACCCCAAGTATGTTTTAAAAAATTAGTCATAACAAGCAATGCCACAGAAAGAAAACTTTTAGCTAGAATACGAAGTACCAGTATGTACAAAGGATGATGAATACGAGAATGCTAAGCCAAAAAAAAGATTTATGAGGCAACTGTGCATGAAAAAAAGGAAAAGAATGCCAAAAAAATTGGGAAATATCGTTATTTTCCTAACTAGCGCAATATCTAAAAAAAATTTAAAAAAATGGAAAAACTGATGTTAATATCTTGCGTGCAGAAAAATTACTTTTTCTACAACTGCTATGAAAAGTGACATATTTCTCATACCTTACTTGATTTCAAAACCAAATATTGCTCATACTGTGAGAAATATTATTTCTCACGGCACTTTGCCCACGCCACATATATTTATATGGAGAATCAAATAAAATCGACAAAAACTTAGTAGGCTACTGTCATCTTTAAATACCTACTTAGTTGTCACAAAACTGTCAGATTATATTACAAAATATATTAAAAATTTTAAAAAATTGTCAAAAATTTTGAAATATGGTCAAAAATTGTCAAACATTTGGAAAAATGGTCAATAATTGTCAAAAACTGTCAAAGTTTTGAAAAAATGGTGAATAATTGCCAAATATTTTCAAAAATTGTCAAAAATTTGGAAAAATGGTTAATAATTGTCAAAAATTGTCAAAAATTGTCAACATTTTGAAAAATTGATTAATAATTATAAAAAACTGCAAAAATGGTCAATAACTGTAAAAAATTGTCAAAGATTTGGAAAAATTGTCAAAAATGGTCAATAATTGTCAGAATCTGTCAAAAATTGTCAAATATTTTAAAAAATGGTCAAAAATAGTCAATAATTGTTAAAATTTTAAAAAATGATCAAAGACTGTCAAAATTTTTGGAAGTTGTCAAAAATGGTCAATAATTGTCAGAAACTGTCAAAAATGGTCAATAATTGTTAAAATTTTGTAAAATGGTCGAAAATTGTTAAAATTTTGAAAAAATTGTCAATAACTATAAAAAAATGTCAAAAATGGTCAATAATTGTTGAAAATTGTCAAAATTGTTGAAAAGTGTCAAAAATGGTCAATAATTGTCAGAACCTGTCAAAAATGCTCAAAAATTGGCAAAAAAAGGACAATAATTGTTAAAATTTGGAAAAATGGTCAAAGTTTTGAAAAAATGGTCAAAATTTTTGAAAAATTGTCAAAATTGATCAATAATTGTCAAAACTGGTCAATAACTGTTAAAATTTGAAAAAATAGTCAAAAATTGTCAAAATTATTGAAAAATGTTCAAAGTTTTTGAAAAATTCTCAAAAATGGTCAATAATTGTCAGAACCCGTCAAAAATGGTCAAAAATGGTCAATAATTGTTAATTTTTTGAAAAATTGTCAAAAATGATCAATAATTGTCAAAACTGTCAAAATTGGTCATTAATTGTCAAAAATGGTCAATAATTGTTAAAATTTAAAAAAACTGTCAAAAATTTTGAAAAAATGGTCAATAATTGTCAAAAATTATCAAATTTTTTGAAAAATGGTCAAAAATTTACGAAAAATGGTCAAAATGGTCATTCTATTGTGCATAAGAAGTAAGCTTCTATCGGCGGTCCGACGACCGCTCACCTTTTATTTTTGTTTTACTAACCATAAAAATAAATATTAAGTTACTCTACTTGTATTCTTTAAATTTGTGAAGTTGTAGAAAAAGTATAGTGTGCAGCATGTGGGGAAAGTACTTTTCCCACTTGTTGCACAATATACTATTTTCGCACAGCGTTCGGTAAAGTAGTATTTAACGTGCGGAAAAGTAGAACTTTCTATACTAAAACGCTTGTAAAAAATAATCCATTTGTGTATAGTATAGTAATTTATTCATCTTAACGTTATTGTTAAAATTGTGGATATAACTTTAGACTCTCATGTGCATATATGTTTTAGTAAAAATATAATGAATAACCCTGCACATTACTCTATCAACGTTTTGTATTTTAATACATAAAAAAAATGCAGATTATTTATGGTGAGTCGACATTTCCTAACCTCCCATCCCCAAACAAGTCCAATACTTCTTTTATACTAAATCCATATTAGGTTTGTTCTAACATGAATCAGATTTAATTGTAAACTATCAGACGCGTGCGCATTAGCTTTCTACCGTTCATGCAGTGCAATTACGGATTTCAAACTGTCCTAGAGTTCAAATTGTGTGTTCAAGCATACAATGAAATTTGGTTTTAGACGGTTTGCTGCCAGAAAAGCAGGTGAAATAATTTATACAGGATCTCAAATTTAAACTCACTGACTTGCGCATTGTAACTTTGATCTTAACCATATCCAATAACTCAATATTGCCTCCCCACTGATGCTAATTAAGCGGATGAATACTGTTCCCGAATGCTCTCGAACAGTCGGAACGGTTCTGAAAACTACGCCACGGAGTTCCAAGGGTTGGATTCCAGCCTTCGACGACAGGATCATTGGGTATATTGACATTGAATAAAAAGAAAGAATATTCAAATAAATATTTAGTGTGAAAATAAATGTGATAAACAATCGTTAGTTTTATTGAATAAATTAGGACAGTGATTGAAGTGAAAATAAATTAGACACAATAAAATATAAATAATATCGGGGTTAGTTACAAAATTAATAAATTGAATAGATAAAAATATTACATTACGCACAAACATTTTTTGATGGAAGTTTATAATCTTTGGGTATCTTTTCCTTAATTAAGTATGACGTTTTGCGGGAAATAAATATATGAATACGGAGAATATACAGGAAATGTAAGATAAAATTTTACCGCTAATTCGTATGTATTCCATAATCATGAAAACTTTGACACAGTTTTTTAATAGGGTGTATAACTAAAAATAGATTCTTGTTAATGCATAACTGATAGTCAATTCTAAAGAAACAAATTATATCGCGTCATATTTAATCAAATTTAATAGTGTAGTTTTTTTTATCCCTAATTAAAAAATCGTATTTAAAATTTTTTCAAAATCCACCTTTTAGATTATTACATCACTAGTATAAAGTGAAGTTTTGACATGGAACATGAGTTGTTTGCATATATATCTATATACAGTGAGGTCGTTTAGGTTGGAATAAATTCAATATTTTTCTGTCTAAAGCTATTATAACAAAACGCTTGCACAGGTCAATTTTTATTTTCAATTGCGCATCGTAATCTATCATTGGATGTACGAATGACGTCACCACTTTCGCGTACATGACATCATCGTTATTTTTTCAAATAGAACAACATATTTTTCTCTATATTTTTGAATTCCACAACAACAGACGATTACAAAAATGTATAATACTTATAGTCCAAAGCATTAGTTTGTGAATTAGAGACAAATATATCAGACATTTTTTTTTATAAAATTTTATCAAGTGTCTGGACTAATAAATTCTCAGTTTTTATTATTTTAAATAATTAAGAAAATACGTGATACCTTGTTTTAAGGCTGGTAAACAGTTTCTATCATTACCATAATTCTTAACTATAGTAGATATGACCTACATTGGCTAAAAGACCCACCTATAGGTCACTGTCGTCTGAATAATTTTACAGCAAAACTTGGACTGTTAAAAGATTCTACATGCAAGATTATTAAGCAGACTTGAAAGATCATTCACCAGTCACTTTAAAATCTAATCGGGTTTGTTCAGAAGCTGGATTTATTTAAAAAAAAAGTGGGTGGTGTGGGGCAAAGTGAAGATTTAAGAAGTTTCGCTTTCTTTAACCAACTCAGCCTGACAGATAAAATTGGAAATATATATTCGTAAAACGAAATGGTTTTATTGATACCAGTGAGAGCTGGATAGTACATAAAAATGCAAAATAGTGAGAATGAAATTGTAATTTTTTAACAAGAGCTGAATTCAGTTTACTTGAATAGAAAAAAATTCAATTAAAATTGGAAAGAAACAATTACTCTGGTAAAAACAAATAAAGAAGATTGAGACAAACAATATAATGAAGACGATACATGAGACAAAAATAATGTAAGCAGCATAAATAGATAAACGATGGATAGAAGGGAATGGATAACATTAAAAGGCGGTTATTGGGATTAGATTACAAAACTTAGAGGATGGGAAGAACAAAGAGGATAAAGATGAAAATATAAATATTATTTGACGTATCTATATTTAGTTTAATTGAGAAAGTTACACTTTTACTGTCTCTAGTTTAAAACAAATAAATGTTTGAGGAAGAAATCTGGAAAATTACACATAAAACTTACTCTCAATGGTTGTCAAGCACTCGAAATTCCTATCATCTTCACGTAGTCCTTGTAAACGGGATTGAAGATTTTCAGGACGAATTGTGAATACTGACTCACTGCAGTCTACTATTGATACATTATTGTATGTTCGATTTGCACAGCTTCGTTCTGACAGAGTACATTCGAAGCATTTCAAACCATTTACTGTAAAAAAAATTATAAGTTTTAATACGTCCTACATTGTAAGGGTGAAAATGGAAGGGTGAGCTTATTAGTTCAACTTCAAAATATACAATAATAATCTGAAACTAAAACATTTTATATTTAGATTAAATCTCCTTCAAGTTAGACTGTCTTAAAAATTATTGCAAATATTGACATTAAAAATAAGGAGACACAAATAAATGAGCCCCTTTTAAAAATGTTATCGTTCGCTTCTGATCAAAGACTAGGGAAGGGACAGTCTAATAGTGAAACAAGGGATAGTAGAACATACCTCTGTATTTCAAACGGAGATTTACGCTATCCTACAAGGTATCAAAATGAACAACTACAAGACTGACACTCAAGGGATAAACATATTAATGGACAGCCAGGCAGTCTTTACTGGTGGGAAAAATATGCCAGAAAAAACTACTGACCGCAGTAAAGTGAGGTTAGTGTGGTAGCCATAACATAACGATATTTCTGGAAATGGAGAAGCTGATGAATCCGCGAGAGCAGGTTCAGCAACAATGTTGGACCTAAACTAGTCCATAGAACCACAAAAATAGGTGTAAAGCAAACATAGATTACAGTGGAGCAGCATTCCAAAGCAAGTACACTATACAGGAAAACCTTTATAAGGGATGAAATGTGTGAAACTGGCATGCTTAATAATAGTAGGAATCGGCTAAGAATCATTACAGGTTATCTAAAGGACCAAGGCTGAGGCAACCTGGTATACGGACAGCTCCAATGCAGAAGGAGCCGGAATTGTAGGGCTAAAACAAAGGATAGCTATCCCAATAAGTTTATCTAAGCGAAAGTGACGGCAATTCACCACTGCGTTGAAGGAATTAAATGGCAGGAAAGGACATCTTCATAGACAACCAAGCTGCACTGAAGACACTCGATTCCATAGAAGTCAATTCTGAGCTAGTATAGAATTGCATAGGTGCCTTTAACGCACTTGGAGACCATTGCAAGGTCATGGTAGCCTTTGTACCGGGGCACGATGGACAAACGGGCAACGAATAGGCGAATGAAACGGCGAAAAAAGGCTCATAAATGACATTCATTGGCCAGAACCCTTCGGCGGCGTCGCAAAGTCGACAAAAGATATGGCCACAAGGAAGTGGGTGGTACAGAAATCTCTAGAATGGTGGGTAATTTCACCAGGACAGGGACATGCGAAACAGCTTATTAGAGGACATTCGACAACATATTCGGCAGATTCAATAAGCAAAGATAGGAAAACTGTCAAAGCCGTAGTAGGTATGTTAACAAAGATCGCAGTGGAACAGGATCAAAGCTGATCTAATCTAATCAAAAGGGACATGCCCTGGTACAAGACCACTTGCAAAAAATGGGGTTGTATAAGAAGAAATTCAACTTCAGACTCTATGGCATAGATATCGAGATCGTAACCCACAACTTATCTGACTCGGAGGCACTGGATTTCAGGAGACAAACAATTTTCGGCGAGGCCAATTTGCCTTCTGATATAAAGTGCCAAGATCCAATGGACCCATTGTTGTACGAGGGTGAAGTTGATTTTTCCTTTGATCAGCATATACGGATCAAAGGTAAAAGTCGGCAAGGGTAAATAACACTTGTTTAAGCTTTTGCAATTGATTTTGGAGGAACTTCAACTGGGTGGTGGACTAAGTATGAGAGTAGAGTACAATGTGCTAAGTAGTGCTTCCGGCATGAGGACGGCTATTGAGGAAAAAAATAGGAAGACTCCATCATTTTATTTTCTCGTGGTCTATTTCTGCAACTGAGACTAATCACCGACGCCGGGAGCATTCTACCAGTAACCGGAAATTTTGCCGAATCCATTAGTGTCCAAACCAGTGGTAGGGATCTTTATCGAGCCTAACATCCATGGTCTCCGGGATCTCGGTTTTATGTCTCATCCGAAAGACGGCATATCTACATTATACCTCGTGCTCATACACCCTAGTAATCTAAGGTATTTTGCTGCAGGCTGAACGGACTCTACGACGGTGCTTCCGCAGGGGTCCCTCATCCAAGTACTAACCGCGCTTGACTCTGCTTCACCTTAATTATCTCATCAGAGGCGTTCCATTACAGTGCTGGGTCGACGCCCTGAATAAAGTTTCATAGGGATATCCTATAATATCGCAGCAGTGTTTTACAAAAATATTAAAATCAATCATTCTTATCATGATCTTGGTTAAGTAATTAGGGCAAAGTTATGAAATTTTCGTAGAGTCATCGTTTCTTAGTATGTGTGCGTAATTTTAAATTATTCAGACATTAAAAATGTGTGAATATTCATTTTAAAGATTCCGTTAAATGCATAAAGGTCGAGCTAACCGTGTTAAAAAATATTTCACGGAAAAATAAAATTATGAACAATCTGGTGAACAGTTGAGAATAATAATGTGCAGTAATAAAATTTTTGTTTAATAATTTACTTTCATGAAAATTCACAACGTAAAATATTACTTGCAGATGTATTTCAGTTTTCTACTTTCCAAGTTATGAATCTGAAAAAAAAAATGCGGAAGGAAAATTTTTATTGATATTTACCTTTAGCAAATTATCACATTATTTACATATTCTCCAACAAGTTATACAATTAGTAGGGTAGATCAGTACTTAATTGGTATTTATATTATACAGTGTGGAAATGCCAAATGAAATAAATTAGAATATACACCGTGGGCCAAATTAAGTTGGAACATAATTTGAACCTCAATAACATTTTTGTTTGTTAATGGATTTTATTGCCTTTAGGATATGATATTAGCTAATATGTTTTTGTTATTACTTGAAACTTGGGAGGATCAATTTTAAGCAAGTCTGGACTTTTGGCGATATCATTAAATCAGTGCATTGAAGCTCGCTGCAAAACCTAATGGCGCTATTTATGGACCAACTGATATTTTTTTAAAGAAATCACTTATCGCCAAACAAGTCCTGAGAATATCAATAATAATCAATAATCAAACCTTAGAAACGAAGTTCTTTTATGCAAATCACCATTTATTATGAAATTAAATAACTTTGGGAATTAGAAAACAAGACGATTAGTAAATAATATCACTTTTATTAATAGGAAATAATTGTGAATGAAGTTTCCTTCATTATCAACTACAGCCTGTTAGCGTTTTCTCCATTGGTCAATACAATTATTTATGTGTTGCCTAAACATGTCTCGCGATATAAAGTTAGGTAAAATGCCCAAAGGTTGACACATTAAGTTAAAAATTGACATATCTTTAATATATTCTACAATTTTTTTCATTTTCAAAATTTGCTCTGGTATCACAAGCAAACTTACTCACTAAAGCTTTATATGAAATTTCAAGAGACTTTAAACACTGTTGCTTTAAGAAATATAAAATTGCAGTAGCCACTTTTTTCGCTAATAATTGACATGTAAAAAAATTGAAAACCTAAAAGTTGACACATGTCAGGACGCTTGTCACCTTTCGGGTTAAAAAAAAAGCATCCTCATCTGCGTTAAATACGCTTTCTGAATTTTTTAAAATACTCTCAAAATTTTGTGATTTTAAATATTGTTAAACTTCATTAAACCAAATATTTATTTTTTCATTTGTAACAGAAGCTCTTGATGATGTTAAATTTTGAGGAGTTCTGGTGGATACGTCAGGATTCCTTTTTAAAAATAATTTGTATCAACTTTTACCCGGTCGGTTATTTTTAAAAGAAGTTTCCCGTTTTAACTCAATCAATAATTGTTTGACACTGTCCAATAACTGATCTTTCCCACTGGAAACCCTGCCCACACTGTCTGTATTATCCATTCACATAAAATCCGCTCCTCTTCTTTGGATAGAAAATGGTTTTAGACCCATTGTGCTTTTCCTGGGAACTCATCCACGGAATTTATAAAATAATGTTATGCTGGGCACTTTATGTTTTTTTGCTGATGTGGATATGGGAAGGCCTCTGTAACAATCTCTTAAGGCAGCTTCCATATCTTCAGGTGAATATTTCAACAATTGAACCAATGGTTGACACCCCCTTATAACAGTACTGCAACACAGAATCAAGTAACTATTTCTGTAGAAAAACAATGATATAATATATACTATCCTGAGGTACAACGAAAAAAATATTCAAATATTCTTATCTTAGCTATGGAACATCAAAGTTTACACACTTCTTAACAATTAACTTAATGAATATCAAAAATTTGTAAACGCACGTGCATCAGCCTACTAAAAATTCGGCCATATTGAAATGATGCAACATATATGAGTTTACGACTTTGAATGCATATAAAAGATGGCGCTAGATGTTACATTCCCGAATTTAAATCTAGATACGAGAATAATATTCCTTAATAAAGCGTGTATTTGTCATGAATGTCAATCATTGGTACTCTGTCAACATTTGGGTGTTTTACCTTTCCTCGATTTTACTCATTAATTGTCTCCTATGGAAACTCTCGTTTTTTTGCAGCAGTTGAGTAAATCATGTTATTTTGGGTATTTTTCGTCAGAAAACCAAATTTTGAATATAGGTATCTTTGCTACTACGAAATCTTCTTAGAAGCTGTTGACAGTTTATGAACTTTCTTCTTTTATTTTCTACAGTTAATATTTTGCAATAAATTTTTTTATATACTTTAAGGGTGAGATCACTTCTTAAAATTCTTCACACTGTGGTTCCCTTGATTCGTGAAAATTTTCTTGCTTTTGTCACATCTGATGGATTATTATTTTCGTTAATCTGCCCAACCCTTCGAATATTTTCTTAAGAACGTCTACTCCCTTTCCTACCACGACACGACTTTACTTGATCTGTTCCATTTTCCCTATAATGTTTTAGAAAATAGCTTAAGGTACTTAACTTCATCATCATTTCAGGTTTTGGTTCTAAATTATTGGTATTTTCAGGACTTTTTTCCGATAAATATTCTTTTTTGAAAAAATATTAGTTGTTCTATAAATAGCGCCATTCGGTTTTGCACCGAGTTTCAATTAGTTGATTTATTGGAATCGTCATGAGTCCGGTCCTGGTTAAAATTAATCCTTCTTATTTTCAAATGATAACAAAAACATATTGGCTAATATCATATTCTTAAAACAATAAAATCCATTCACATTAAAATTTAAATTATGTTCCAACTGAATAGAGAATGGTTTCAAAAGATATACCACTTCCCATTTGAAAAATTGGAGCTCTAACTGTCACTCGAAAGGGATTGAATTAATAATCTATAATTGACGTGTTCCAGGATTTACTAGAAATATGTACAATAACTGGAAGTATAAATAAACGGAGACAACAAAGACAATCAATCAATAAAAATTGGGGAATATGAATTTGAAGTAGTTAACAACTTTAAATATCTCGGCAAAAACAATAACAATCGGAATGACAAAAAAGATGAAATCGCACAACGTATACAGGCAGGATACCGAGCATACTATAAATAAAAACTCCTAATGCAGAAGAAAACAATCAAGAGAACAGCGAAAATGAGAATATACAAGACAGCAATAAGAACAGCAGTCACTTATGCAGCCGAAACTTCAGCAATGACAAGTGGAGAGGAAGAAAAGTTAAAAATATTCGAAAGGAGAATTATTAGGAAAATTTATGGACCAAAGAAAATAAATGAGGGACAGTATGAAAGATTGACAAACTTGGAAAAAGAAAAAATACTGGAAAATGAGAACATAGGAAGAATAAAAAGGTGAGCGGTCGTCGGACCGCCGACAGAAGCTTGCTTCTTATGCACAATAGAATGACCATTTTTCGTGAATTTTTCACCATTTTTCAAAAATTTTGATAATTTTTGACCATTTTTGACAATTATTGACCGTGTTTGACAATTATTGACCATTTTTGACAATTTTTCAAAAATTTAAACATATTTGGCAATTATTGACCATTTTTGACAATTTTTGAGCATTTTTGACAGGTTCCGACAATTATTGACCATTTTTGACAATTTCGACCATTTTTCAAAAATTTTGACAATTTTTAATAATTATTGACCATTTTTGACAATTTTTCGAAAAATTTGACCATTTTCCAAAACTTTTGACAATTTTTGCTGATTATTGTCCATTTTTCCAAATTTTTGACAATTTTTGAAAATATTTGGCAATTATTAACCATTTTTTCAAAAATTTGACAGTTTTTTACAATTTTTAACGATTTTTCCAAATTCTTGACAATTTTTGACCATATTTAAAAATTTTTGACAATTTTTCAAAAAATTTAACAATTATTGACGAATTTTGACAATTATTGACCATTTTTGACAATTTTTCAAAAATTAACATATTTGGCAATTATTGACCATTTTTTCAAAATTTTGACCATTTTTCAAAATTTTAACAATGATTGATCATTTTTGACTTTTTTTGACGAATTTTGATTGGTTTTGACAATTATTGACCGTCTTTGACAATTATTGACCATTTTTGACAATTTTTCAAAAATTTTAACATATTTGGCAATTATTGACCATTTTTGACAATTTTTGAGCATTTTTGACAGGTTCCGACAATTATTGACCATTTTTGACAATTTCGACCATTTTTCAAAAATTTTGACAATTTTTAATAATTATTGACCATTTTTGACAATTTTTCGAAAAATTTGACCATTTTCCAAAACTTTTGACAATTTTTGCTGATTATTGTCCATTTTTCCAAATTTTTGACAATTTTTGAAAATATTTGGCAATTATTAACCATTTTTTCAAAAATTTGACAGTTTTTGACAATTTTTAACGATTTTTCCAAATTCTTGACAATTTTTGACCATATTTAAAAATTTTTGACAATTTTTCAAAAAATTTAACAATTATTGACGAATTTTGACAATTATTGACCATTTTTGACAATTTTTCAAAAATTAACATATTTGGCAATTATTGACCATTTTTTCAAAATTTTGACCATTTTTCAAAATTTTAACAATTATTGATCATTTTTGACAATTTTTGACGAATTTTGATTGGTTTTGACAATTATTGACCGTCTTTGACAATTATTGACCATTTTTGACAATTTTTCAAAAATTTTAACCATTTTTCAAAAAATTTTACAATTATTGACAGTTTTTGATAATTTTTGACCATATTTGACCATATTTAAAAATTTTTGACAATTTTTCAAAAATTTTAACATATTTGGCAATTATTAACCATTTTTTCAAAATTTTGCGAGCTCAGTGCGGCAAGAGAGATTGCGAACAGTCATTTGAATGAGTTACCGCGTGACGAACGCTTTTTCGTAACATCACACGTTTCACGAGTTCAATAGTCTTCCCAAAAGTCCTATGTCGTGCAATAAGAAGCAAGCTTCAATTTAAATTTCATTGGATTAGTGGATTATTCAGAAATCTGGCAACACTGTTGCGTGACGAACGCTTTTTGTAACATTACACGTTTCACGAGCCTTTTCAGAAATAGGGCAACACTGTTGCGTGACGGACTTTTCGTAATGGTTACACGTTTTACGAGTTCACTAGCCTTCTCAAAAGTCCTATGTCGTGCAATAAGAAGAAGTTTCAATAAATGCATCCAGAATGAGATGGCTTGGACATATCAAAATGATGAAAGGAGGTAGTAATGTAAAGAGAATAACAGAGTGGACACCCGTTATAAACAGACCAAAAGATAGACCAAATAGAGAGAGACCTAGAAAAAATGGAAATTAAAAACTGGAGGCAAAAGATCCAGGACAGGAAGGAATGGAGAAAAACATGACAAACTTTGAATGCAAGCAGTAAATCAATGAGGATTGACTCTCCACTGAAATAAAAGGGTCTAAGAGCCAAATATTGGCGGTTATTGTTCCGGAAGGAATGCATAACCTTACATATATATGTACATAGTCTAACGGGAACAACGTTCTTCATCCGTGATCTCAGTCTAGTTTATTCAGCGCGACAAGCCGCACGCGTCTTCGTTGAATCTCAAAAAGTCGTTTTTCTCGACTAAAGAAAGTATTTGTACGGTCACCTAATTCGGCTGTAGCAATTTATGTGGAACAATGAGCCTAAGTTGGCTTATTGCAGGTAAGCAATATGACTTTTCTCCTTATTTAAGTGTAGTTAAACTTTTGTTTTGTGCTTTTAAAATATAAATGTTTTAATAATTTCTAAGAAATCATTGTTTTGGGTGAAATGACATACACAGTGTTGGGGTAAAATGACATACCCATGTCATTTTAGGCTGAAGTGCATTTTTATTTCAGATAATATGGTTGGTAAATACACGAGAAAATCGCTTCGTTAAAACTGGAGCGAGGTGAGCATACGGGAGGCTATTCAAGCAGTGCAAAACGGTGATATGGGTTGGTTGGCAGCATCTAGAAGATATGGTGTACCTCAAGCAACACTTAGACGCAGAGCACAAGATAAAAATAAAAACATTAAAGGGTTAAAAAAAGGCTTAGGTCAACCTACATTTTCTGAAGAACTTGAGCGCGAAATAGTGGAAATTGGAAACGTGCATGTTTGGGTTAAACACGAGAGAGGTAAGGCAGTTGGCGTTCCAATTAGCTGAAAAGAAGAAGTTTGCCCACCGATTTAATAAAATTAAAAAAAGCGCTGGTTGGGATTGGCTTTTGAGCTTCAGGGAACGTAACCCAGATATTTCACTTAGAACTCCCGAAGCCACATCAGCGGCTTGTCCGCAGAGATTCAATAGGCCGCAAGTTAAGAAATTTTTTGATATACAGGAACGTCGCGGAAAATAACATCACATTTGACCGTATCTATAATGTAGACGAGTCCGCGCTTTCCACGGTTCAACGGCCGGCCAAGAAAGCAGGTTGCAGAACGGAGGGGACACACTACTGTAGTTTGCGCCATGAATCCAATAGGTAATTTTGTACCACCAGCTTCGATTTTTGCAAGAAAGAAGTGGAAGCCAGAGTTGATTGATGATGCACCAGCTGTAACATTAGGATTGTGTCAAGAATCGGGCTGGATGACGGGTGACCTTTTTTGTGCGTGGCTCAAGCATTATATAAAGTTTACACACTCATCCCAAGACAATAAAACTCTCCTACTACTTGATGGTCACGTTAGCCACAAGCAATTGGAAGTTATTAAGATGGCCAAAGAAAATGGTGTCATAATGATTTGCTTTCCTCCACACTTCACGCACCGGTTACAACCCCTGGTTACAACCCCTGGACGGCCCATTATCCGCTTATGATAATCAAGCAATTACAAAGTGGCTCAAAAATAATCCTGGTCGAACTGTAACTCCATCTCAAGTGGGAAAGCTATTTACATCAATGGAAAGTTCCGTTAGTGGGTTCAGAAAAACTGGAATCCATCCGTTCAGCACAGATATTTTACCCGACTGGATGTTTCATGCTTCTTTAACAACTGACATTCCTGAACAAAATGATCCCGAACCAGGAACATCAGACCATCAGCCTCCACTCACACTCCCACCGCCATTGGATGATATTGAGATAACGGACATCCCTGGACCATTAAATATCTCTAAGATAACTCTAATTAAAGAAGTTTCACTAGACTGTAACCGAATGTCCGTAGAGAGCATAATTCCAATACCAAAGGTTTCCACGTCTTTCAAACGATCAAAGCGCAAGAGACAAGAGGCGATTATGTTGACCTCAACACCAAACCTGGAAGAAGTCAAGGCTAAAGAGGAGCAGAAACGCTTAGTGTTGGAGCGACGAGCAAAACAAAACCAAGCTAAAGTCAAGATGAAGATGATTAAGAAACCCAAGATCCATTTGCTGGGATTGAAGATAATGAGGAAGATGCTGCATGTATTTATTGCTACAGCCTTTATTCCAAGTCGAAACCAGGGGGGCTTTGGCTGCGGTGTCAAAAATGTGAGAAATGGAGTCACGCCGAGTGCGCTGGTGTTTCCCCCCGAACAAAGTTATTCACTTGCGAACTTTGCGATTGATTTTGGTTTTGTTTGTTGTTAAATCTTGGATGTTTTACGTAGCTGTGTACGTAATGCTTCTTCCTTTTTTTATTTTCCACCTTTCATATAAAAAAACTACCTATGCCATTTAACCCTAGTATTAGCCAAAAATGACATACTGCACAGTTTTTATTAATTTGGGTGTCATTTTTACAAAACGTGAAAGTTTGCAGTTTTGTCACTTTAATGGCTAGAGTCTTAAACTAAGGAATCCATTAAACTCCAAATGGATGCTTGAATATATGTTTCTCAAGTTTTGTTGCAGTTTTTGCTTAGGGTATGTCATTTTAGGCCAGTTTCCCCTTTATAAGAAAAACCAAATATTGATCGGAAAAACCACCTTCTTATGCGACTAACCTTTTTCAGTATTTTTTTTTGTTCGTTATATTGGTAACATTTGCCTTGTATAGAACTCGTTCATTGTCGGTCTACAGAGCAATTATAGCAGGGCTTTTTCACTTTCTACTATGCAATTATCGGGGGTAATACCACAAGAGCTCAGATTTGACCGGATATTTTTTCTGGTTGTTTTCGAATACTTAATTTCATTGGCAATTAAACGAGAGCTGCTCTGACTGTCAGACTTGTCAGAACAGATCGAGTTGAATTACCTATATGAAAGTAAGTATTCGAAAACAACCAGAAAAAATATCCTGCTAAATATGAGCTTTTTTTGTATATTCTGGAGTCGATTTTTCAATCTCCTTTACTATTTCTGCCTCGCGAATATTTCCAAATTTCGACATACTAACTGGAATATTATTTGCTGTTTAATTCTGTTTTTGACATTTGCAATTGTCAAACTGATGCGCCGCGCAATGCTTGATAAACGAACAGCAAATACTAGCGTTGCTACGGTAACGTAATTTTTCCGATTTTTTTATCCACTTGCATTTTCTGTTCCTTCCTATTTAGTGGAAATGTCGCTGTAATTTTGCGATAGCTGCACTCCATTTACATGGGATTTTTGACAGGAGGGAAATATTCAAAACAATTCTTTATTTATTTTCTTTCAACTTAAACCATATTTCTTTTTATTTTTTCGACTTTACAGATATGCCAATATTATTTCCATTTCAAACTATTCAACTTGTCAGGTCATTGCAATATATTTTTCAAAATAAATTATCTATGTGACTTATATATAGTATAATATAAATATTACCTAAACGTTTAAGTTTAATATTAAAATTTCTCAAGCCCTACACTACTTTAGATCCAGTAAAAAGTTAAGAAATGTCTAAATACAAAATTCAGCGTATCGACCAAATTTTATTTCAATATCGCTAAATTCCACAGAATTTCACATTTATTCAAAGCTGTACTGTCAACGAACCAAAGAAACGAGGTTAATAATTTTTGTAGTCGAGAAAACCTTCAACAATGCATTAAACAGGATCGAATTTGCTAATTAAAAATAATTTATATTCAATGAAAAGTCATCTGCAATTATTTTTGAACGCAAATATATACAGAAAAAAAATTATCGGTAATAAAAAATATACATTTTTGAATTTAATAGTAAAAGAAACTTACCCAAATTTATAAAAATCACCACTAAACTTACACTAACCCAACATATTTTAATGAAATAGTTCATTGTAACAAAAGTAACTTATCGATAAATACGTGGTTCTCTCCTATTTATTATCAAAACTGCACTGAATCGAATACGGAAATCGCAGATAATATACCATATCAAAGATTATTATTTTTGCGGTCTGTCTGTCTATATCCTCAGAAGAACTGACTCATCCTCAACCGCAAACGGCATCTTCCACTAATATAATAAAAATAAAAGTATATGCCGGTTTCTACTGTCTGGATCGAATCTTGATTTATTTATTTAACAACCACTTGTTCGGTCAAAAGTGATCACTAGTAATTCCTACTAGTAGAACACGCTTTTAAATATCTATACGTTATAAAGACGTAAAAGGGAAACCCGTTTTGAATCGCGTTAAAAACTTCTATATAATTTAGAAACTACGTCGATACCCATAACGTAACACAGTAACATCGACGACGTCATATCGTGGTCAATGATTCTAGAGGAAGAGTATAGTACAGTTACATGATTTGATTTTAAATTGACCTTACATTGTATATGATTCATAAGAATGAATAAATTTGAAGGTTATATCTGGAGTATATAGTTTTTTCTGTAATATTAAGAACGAAACAAAGCAGTGGCGGCATACGAAAGAGATCTCCAAATTGCTCCCGCAATGTTATTTGCCAAGCGAAACGTTAAGGGTGTGAAATGGAGGAGACGAGATGAAGTCGTGCTGCCGAAGTACTAGTGCGACTAGTGACAACTGCCTAGTGTCGGTGCGGTGGCACCGGGTTATCCTGAACGCGAACGAACTAACAAACAAGTACACAGTTATTCAATAAAATAAAACAATCACACTTCTTATATTTTTTATTACTGTGGGTTCCTTACGCCATTTCTTCCCGTAGATGTGTTTTTTCCAAAATAATGGTAGTTTATCTTGACTTTCAATAACTGGTACGGTATACATTAGGTCCAATGAATAAAATATGAAAACTTTAAACTAATAATAAAAATACGAGGGGTGGCGAGTTTCCGGTCATCCCCGGGCGACGAAAACCCACGCTATGCCACTGAAACAAAGCACACGAGTATTTCTACCCTGGAAGTGAAAATCCTGAATTAAATATGCTGATTTTATAATTAAGTAGGTGACAAAAGCGCTGACACTCAGCCTTCCAAAAAAAAATGACGCTACCTATGTATTGATATGAAAAATAATAACTACACATTGTACATAACCGACACGAGTTACTTCTAACATAAAAGCTTCAATAATTATAGAATATTAAAGGAAAACTATTTAAATGATTCAAATTAAAATAAATCAAACTCAAAGAAGCAATTCAAAATTTATAATGTACCTCGTACATACATACAATGGATAAAGTCTAAAATTCAATTATATAAAGAAAACTCAAACAAATCACCTGATATCAAATATAAGATATCTGGTGTTAATTTGTGTAACGTAAATTGTAATAATGTAATCGTTAGTGATTGATAAAAAGGTGTGTGAAATAAATAAGTTAAAAACAAGAAAAACAGTCCACTAATTATTGAAGTGAAGCACGACAGTTCCAGTGCCCCTTTAAGTTCCATGCGCCTCAGTTTCGTACTGGTTCAAATGGACCCATTATATTTGAAGATTGCGAATCTTCAAGGGGGCCCAGTATGTTACAACCTGTAACACGGTTAACGGGTCGTTAGCCACGACCACAAACTGTTCAGCGGTTTTCCGCAACCACACACACACAACGACATAACCAAAAAACACAGCATGCAACACACACCGCTCTCAGTCTGTTTCTAAAAGATATCTGGTGTTAATTTGTGTAACGTAAATTGTAATAATGTAATCGTTAGTGATGGATAAAAAGGTGTGTGAAATAAATAAGTTAAAAACAAAAAACAGTCCACTAATTATTGAAGTGAAGCACGACAGTTCCAGTGCCCCTTTAAGTTCCATGCGCCTCAGTTTCGTACTGGTTCAAATGTTTATGGTTTTTATGTATTATCTTGAATTTCTTCAAGTAAAATTAAATTTGTCCAAAAGCATTACGAAATGTTATTCGTATTATGGTAGAATCTAAAATAGAAAAACTTTTAATACAGTTATTAGATCTATGACACCTGTGAAAGTATTTATCATCTGATGTATGACAGGCTTGAACATAGAATTGTCAGCTAGAACAGGAAAATTACCAACCTAAATTGAATATGTCAAATAATTTAAAAATTTAATTAATAAAAGATTTAAACTTAAATAATTCATTTAGAAATTTAAAATATGATGCTTTCTTTTAAAAAAGATTAAATCTATCAAAGAATATAATAAAATCTATTTAATGAACAACTATAAGTTAATTTTATTGGTCAATGACAATGGAACAAAGAATTTACTTTTAGAGATAGTAGGCAATTTGTTGCTAAGGGAAAAAAAGGAAATGGGTTGTTAGGTACTTGTTGATAGAGAAAGCGTCGTCCCTTTTCGAAAATGAATTTTTTACAAGAAGCACGTTATTTAGTTCAGTGAAAAAAGTTTGTAAATTTGATAAAATATCTATGTAATTAATAGTGAAAATAGTTTAATGTAACACGGTTCCTGAAGAAAATAAACACAGAGGGATCTTCGTAAGTAAATAAATTTAAATAAACCATATATTAAATTTCATCAAGAGGCATTCTGCATTGGAGTTGTCTTGCTTTTCGTAACTAACGTATTAAAAATAATAAAATTATGTGGTTTAGCTCATTCGATCCGGAATAATGTCTAGATCATTGTGCCAAATAATTAAATTAGCCCATAAAAAATTCCAAAAGTTTTAAACAATTAAACACCTTCAAAAAAATGGTGTTTGGTTTGTAGCTTATTGTTCGTAAATTATAAATATTTTCGAAATTTGAAAAAAAGATCCTTAAAGAGGAGGAAATTTAGTAAAAAAAAGTTCCAACTCACGGAACTGTACCTCCATTATTAATAATTTTAATTTAACGCTGAAAATAGATCTCCGAGAGCCATTGTTAGGTTGTGCGCACGGCCTCGAAAGCGAGTAGGTCACTTAAAAAAAGTAAATTACTTACACTTTTTTTTTAGTTCAGAACGATGAAGGAAGTTTGAAAAAAATTTGTTAATTAACAATCGTCTAGCATATTGAAAAATTTGTTTTTATGAAAAATTCCAACGGGAATCAATTATTCTTTAAAGTGTTTAGTGCGCGCAACCTAACAATGGCGCGCGGAGGGCTATTTTAAGCGTTAAATTAAAATTATAAATAATGTAGGTACAGTTCCGGGTGTTGGAACTTTTTTTTACTAAATTTCCTCCTCTTTAAGGATCTTTTTTTCAAATTTCGAAAATATTTATAATTTACGAACAATAAGCTACAAACTAAACACAATTTTTTTTGGTGTTTAATTGTTTATAACTTTTGGAATTTTTATGGGCTAATTTAATTATTTGGCACAATGATCTAGACATTATTGCGGATCGAATGAGCTAAACCACATAATGTTAATAACAGTATGTAGAATTAACACCATTTTAAGCTTATAGACTAGACTAGTATTGGTACGTTTATGATGTTTATAATTATTAATAAAGATTGCATATAAAAATGTCTTAATTTTCAATGGTGCGATAAAGTAATTGAAGTTACAGTAATAAATTATGAGTAAACAGGGTGCCTAAAAATATGTACAGAAATCAAAGTACATCCTAAGCGCCTTACAGTTTAATCATTAACTTTTTTTAATTCCTAGTTTTTATAACTTAAAACCATTAAAAGTAGATAGGATTACATGTTTTTATAGACTAAATGCAGAGAAACTTCTAAAGTTTTTATGAAACACTCATATCTTGTAAATACCATAAGACCCAACAAAGTGAATTTATTTAGAACCTTCTCAGTTATCTTCATTCGTTATTGAAGTATTTCCATTTACCAATGACACTGTATAAATAGCATCCCAGTATAATGACTATTCTGTTACTTGTTATTTCAAAATTACAGAGAATTTATAAAACGCAGATTACAACCTTACATTTTTACTTAATTTTGTTGCGCAACAATGACTTTTACTCCCACAGTTTTCACAAGATAATCACCTTATTACATAAAATTATATACCGTATTTATAATCTGTTTTATAATTATACCGTATGAATGCAACACACCACGAACTTATTTTGAAAAGTATGTACGAGAGTATTGATAAGTCAGCTACTTTTTGAATTTCCCGCACAATAACTTCAAATGCAGCACTGTTCTCGTCAACTGCCATGTATTAATAGGCTAATGTCATTTGGTTAAATTTTTTACAACCAGTTGACTGTTGACGAACTTGTCTCCTCTGAGGAATGGCCGTTGGTGTTAAGAGAATCAATTTAGACAATTAAATTTATATTCCAGTTTCTATAGAAAACCATTTAGCGTTATCAGTATAATACCGTTAATTGACTGAAAATACGTACCTACTGCATAGAGTGAAATCCAATTGAAAATAATCATACGTCATCGTTCCGCGCATCTATAATGGCCAGCACTTTGTTTGGAAGAAATAGAGATGCATCAAGTTAAACTAGTTTGATTTTACTCAACAAACTTGACTTGACTTGAAAATCAAACTTTTTATGTAGAAAAGTTTGACTTGACTTGATTTCTGTATCTTTAGGTTTGACTTGAAATCAAACTTCTTCAAACAGTTTGAAGTTTGAATATCATATTGCTTTTAAATGCTTGTAACTCAAAAATTTCATTTGCGATGGATGGATGGACTTCCCATTCGATGAAGGGCTACCATGGAGTAGCCGTTCATTTTATTGATAGTAACTGGACATTACATTCTTTTTTATTAGATTTTGTACCCGCTAAAGGACAACATACTGGCGTTTCAATAGCAACTTTGTTTTTTAAAATAACGGCTGAATTCAATATTACACACTCTATTCAAAATATTACTACTGGCAACACTAATAGTAAGTTCACTTTTTTAAAAGAATTGGGAAATATAATAGAAAATTTTGATGGTGCGAATAAGCATTACGTGTGTTTTGCCATATTCTTGACTTAGCTGCTCGAGATTTAATGAAAGTGTTTGAGTTGACGTCTGAAGAAAACGAAGACGAATACTCTGATAATAGTGATAACGAAAGTACAATATTTGAAAATACTGCAACAAAGGTTAACAAGTTTGTTACTGGCGATGGACCGACACGGCCTGTGCAAATATAATGCACCATGTAATTATGAGAATAAAGTTACATTAGAGTTGTAATCGGGAAATAAAAATGGAGAAAAACCCTTCTGGCCTGTCAGACCTAAACAAAAAATTTGCTATGGCAGTTAACTTGTTAAGGTAATTTGTGAAAAACTTAAAAACTCCGAAATGTTAAGATTAAACTTCGCAAAATTTTGCGACTCATTAAATTTACACATGACCATTCCCAAACTGGAGGTGAAAACCAGATGGAACTCTACATTGGACATGCGATAAAATATTCTACCCTTCCTATGGTGGTCATTGGGATCAATATGCTACTCGACAAACTAGAACGATGGGCGCATGAACTAGATAATAAAGAAAATAGAGACGATCTTGATGCAAAAATAATTCTTGCCCTTCAGGCAGCCCGCGATAAAATTGTTAAGCATTACAGTAGGACTAACTGGATGTATTCTATCGTTTTGATTTTGGATCCTCGTCATAAAACTGAAACGTTTTCTTTAATCCTTAAAAGATGAAGCCATCAAGAAATTTGAAGACTTTTATGAAGAAAATTATTATTCACCTTACACTGACAAAGAGTCACCCCAAACCCAAACTGAATGTACAGTCAGTGTGTTCGAAAAAAAGTCTGATGAACGATGAACGCTGACAGTAACGAGGACATACTAAAGTGGTGGAAACGGCTCGAAACTGTATTTTCAACTTTTTCAAAAATGGCGAGAGACTTTCTTGCCACCCCAGAAACATCAGCCTGCATGGAATGCTATTTTTCGAGAGCTTCTTTGACAGTCACAAAAAACGAAACCGATTAAATGACCAGTCTATTAGAACATTAATGTGTTTAAATTCGTGGCTTCAACAAGAATCCTTAACAAATATCACACAAGGATGGCAGGAAAAGGTTATTTTCTAATATATTGTTGCTTTCACTTAATTTGTAAGAACTTTACTTATCACGAAGAATTTTGAGGTGACAAGTTGGAGTTGATTAAAAAAATGTTTAAAATAATGTATTTTCTTTTTGTTTTAAATAAATGTATTTGTTGTACCTACTTACTATATTTAACATAAATATTTTACCCATTTAAGGTATATCTAATCTACTAAATAAATTATTTTTCAAACTCTTTCAAACTAGTTTGACAAACAGTTTAAATTTTCAATCCTGTAACCATTGTCCAGTTTGATTTGACTTGAATTATTTGTCAGAAAGATTGACTTGAGTTTGACTTGATCTCAAGTCAATCTCAAACATTCAAGTCAAACTTGTGCAACTCTGGGAAGAAACATGGAGTGGCCGGTATTTTCATTGCAAAACTTAAATACGAAGAATTGAAAGTGTTTCATTTCTGACACTTTAAGTGTTCAAGACAAGAAACTAATTGACTTGACGAGCAAGTAAATATCTGTATCTCATCCCGAACAAACCTGATGATGAGACTAAGTAGTTCAGGATGAGATACAGAAATTATTTTCCTAGATTGTGAATGAAACACTTGACCTTTTTGCCATTACCATAGCAACCATATTGATAACACGCTTTATTAAAATATGACATTTTTTACAGGTATCTGTAATTAAGTAGATTTTGCATTAGTTAAAGCACTGGATTTCAACAAAAAATATAAGAATGCTGTTCGGGTGTACCATACAAATAAGTTGTAGTGGGGTGATGCAGGTTCAGTACTGATAGTTTCTTTATCTTCGGAAAAAAAATTCAATAACTGTTTTAGTATTTTAAGCATTTATTAAAAAAGGCTTTAAAACATTTTTTATCTCACTTTTATAGGTATATTTCAATTTGAACTATTATTTTAAACAATTTTTTGTGCTTTTCAACTTTCTACATACTTTATGTTATAACAGATAATATTACTTATCGTAAGTAAATGGTTATATACACAAATATAGCGTTAATTAGTTAATGGTAACATTTTTTTGGTGTTTATTGGTTATTGGCAATAAGTAGCAGTTTTAATTTAACTTTCGTATTCCGTTTTTGACACCACTTTTATCGACGATACATCAGTAGATGGTTTAGATTTTGTTAATGGAATTGGCTTCTTCTTCGTATGAACTGAAAAATAAAATGATAATTAGATCAAATACCAAAGAATCAGATAAAGCTATTTTTGATAAGGTTCATGTCGTGTAGCTTCTCAAGCAGCAATTATAACGAAATGTTTTGGAATTATTAGAAACAGATTCAAAGAAATAATTGGTCTATGCTATCCTGTAGGTCCTCTAGGTCACAGCTCATATTATTGTCCTTTTTATCGTTGTTCAGTAATCCTTCAAAATACTTTGCAAACAGGTCTAATTTTCCTTCTTTATCTCCAACCATTTCTTCATATTCATTCTTAAGGTACAATATTTTATTAACACTGTGTTCCTTATTCCTGTTAGCTTCCTGATAAAAATTTCTGGTTACTTTATTTTTGTATGTTTCTTCAATTTTGCTTAATTCTTCATCCTTCCGTTCCCGCTTCTTCTTTTTACATATTTGCTTCGTTTTTCTTCTTACTTTTCCATATTCCAGTTTGTTCTCTTCGGTTGGAGTATCATTTTTAGTCAAGATTTATTTCTGTCTATAAGTACTTCTCTACACTCTGCATCAAACCAGTTGGTCCTACATTTGCCTTCAACCTTTTCTATTATCGTTCCTGTTACTTCCTTTAGTGCTGTTTCAATATTTCTCCACTGTTTCTGTATGTCATTAAGTTGTGGTTTCCTGTTTTATGTTGTTTCCTGTTCCAGTCGTACAATTATCTCTTTGCTTTTCAACTTGTCCAGATCATATTTTGCAATCTTATTGTTTTCTTTATTTATGCTGGGCACAATTTGTCGCATCTTTGCTATTACCAGAATATGGTCACTATCTTCATCTGCTCCTCTGTAGCTTCTAACATTTGTTACATCTTTTGAGTGCTTCCTTTCTATCAAGAAATGATCAATTTGGTTCTTTGTTTTACCATTTGGTGCTATCCAGGTCTCTTTGTAGATATCTTTGTGATCAAAAGACGTACTGACTATTTTCATGTTGTTTTCAAGGGCAAATTCTATTAGTTTTTTTCCGTTGTTATTACTTTCTAGATGGTTGCTTTTCCCTCTACCACCATTTGGTGTCTGTCTTCTTTGCCCACTTTTGCATTAAAATCCCCAGCTATAATTTATATATCATATTTAGGTATTCTATTTAGTGTTTTTTCAATATTTTCATAAAAGGTTGTTTTCATTTATTCATCTTTATCTTCTGAAGGGGCATGTGCGTTTATTACATAAATTTTCTTAAAAGCGCCCCTAATCCTTATTCTGCTTAGTCTATCTGAAATTCCGTCAAACTCTATTACTTTATGTTTATTTATCATTAATTATAAACCCGACTCCCAGCATTCTATTTTCTATACCACTGTTGGAGAAGTTATGACCATCTATTTCTATTATGTTGAAATTATAGTCATTCAAACAGCTTTTTTGTACAAGTTGGGTACATAATGACTTATTGGGTAGAGGTAGACGATATTCACAATCACAAATAAAAATTATATAACAATCTACCTAATGACCTTATTCTGATGTCATTCTTGTCTTAGTTTGTTGGTCTCAAGTCCTCTATTATAGTTTTTCCTATTGAACACTACCTTAAAAAAGTTCTTCTTTATTATTTCTCTACGTTTCCCAGAAAGTTGTAGGTACAGAAAATAGTCTGGTAATTATTATAAACGCAGAGAGACCCATCAAACCCGAACTAACTGAACTTAGTTTACACGACCAATACACCAACACTAGCACTTGACACCTTTTTAAGCGCGTTTCGATAACCAAGTTATCTTCTTCAGAGACTTAAGGTTAACAGTCTCTGAAGACATAACTTATCGAAACGCGCGTAAGATAGTGTGAAGTGTTAGTGTTGGTGTAGTGGTCGTGTAAACTGCGTTCAGTAACTAAAGTATTGCAGCTGTCAGCCTTACAGTTTAAGTAAATTTTGAATAATGGAAAGCAATACTGGTACATAGATAGTACGTTATGAAAAAGTTGTTGACTCTGAATCTACCTAGATAAAAGTTTTATATCCATTCTCTCATTGATCCTTTCCCAAACTTTTTGCATTCTTTCCAGATGAGCTTTCTTTCTTTCGTAGGACCAAGCTGTTCCTGTCCTTTTGAGAGCATCGTTCTCACCAGCTTTCCAATTAAAAACCTTATACCCAAATGTTTTTCTGTCTAAAACGTCTGCTTGTGTTATACGAGTACCTGAGTCTTCTTTTATTGCTGCTATTCATTTAATCGTTGCCGTTTTTGCATAACTTTACCGAGGTATGGGAAGTTTTTTACATTCTCTTCAAGTAGCTTCAATTTGTTTTTGGATTTTGACATTGTCTCGCAAGGTAATCGACAATACCTAGACAATCAACTTCAATACCAGTTCTACATAGCTTGATGGATTGATCAAGACTATGTTCCATTTTTTGTTTTGGGGTTACTTATTCCAATGCTGGGGTCCGAATTCAGCTGGTAAAGCTATCGGTACTCGAACTTTCTCACGTTCGGACTGTCAATTGAAATTTTAACATAACCTATTTGACAATCTTAGATGACAACAAAGAGTTATGATTTCATTTAATATCTCTAAAAAAAACATACATCTCGTAACGTGCCGTAATTTTCGATGCGAATAGCTCAGGTTATAAAGGATAAGATTGGAAAAGTGGCTCACTTTTGCTGTAGCGCTCATGGTGCTTCACATATCAGTCATGAGCATTACAAGCAAGATTGATGTTGATGATGTCACTACTTCTAACATCACTGAATCTGAGCTCTATAAGCACCATTCGGACCGGTACGTAAGGTGCTGACAGCGCTTTAAGCACAATTCATACAGCAAATTAAAACATAATGAGTTAGTTAAGTCCATCCCATTGTCTAGCACCTATTTTTATTTCAAAAAGTTTCAAAAGTTCCCCCAAACATTTTACTTTGAATTTGGTGCTTGCTACTAGTTTTAAGGTCAAGGCCTTGGTCTTTTAAAATTTGGAAGATATATTCACGGTCAATCACCTCATATGCGAAAATTATTATCGAAAATCTATATTCGTTAATGAAAATTTATAATTAAGCAAATATTGAGCACATGTTACCTGTTTCTAAATAGATTGGTCCTTGAGGTTTCTTTATTTTGTCATTGGGTAACTCAACATCTATTCCAAAGGTCACTTTGTATACTGGTAGAGGAATGACAGTTGAAGAAATAGGCACGAGATCTTAAAATAATAAATTACAATTCATTAACTTTAGAACAAACTTGCTAAAGAGGATTCTTATTGATGAAGTTTATTTTTTTTGGTAAGTATGATATAGTAAGAAAATTAAATATATAAATGAGCCATTTTCAGAGTTTTTTTTTATTCAACGTAAGACAGCGCAAAAGTCAATGACTCCATACAAAGGGAATAGGTAAATATATTTTTTCTACTAGCGTGCGGAAAAGTCCACTTTTCCGCACTCATTTTACTGTTGAAAGAATCACTTTTCCGCACTAGTAACTTAGTGCGGAAAAGTAGATTTGTTAAGTTTTTGGGGAGTATACTGACATTTGAATATTTGAAATATATATTTGTATGGTTGTAGTTTACAAAATGACTGAAAAATTAAGAAATTTATTAAAATTCTGCTATAATTTTTAATTAAAGGAAACGTATGTTTCAATAATTTTTTAATGGCCCTGGTACAAGCCTCATCAAATGAATGTCAAATAATAATAAACATCTGACATTTTTTATTTGTCACTATGAATCACCGTAGCAACAAAGAAAAAATAAAACTGTCAGTCAAAACACTACCTTGTCTAAACCCATTTTACCGTCGCAGCTTTTTCTAGAAGATACTTTTTCATGGATTCTTCAGATGAAGATTTGCCAGAGTCAGTTTTGGAAGCGGCTAGAACTGCAAACTTGGATCTACTACCATCAAAATACCGTTATAGGTATGAAAAGGAATATATTTTGTTTGAAAACTGGTGCCAGAATAAGGAAATTAAAACTTTTAAGGAAGACGTTTTTTTGGCTTACTTCGCTGAAAATTCCAAAACATGCAAGCCAAACACTCTTTGGTTCAGGTACTCAATGCTAAAAAGTGTAATTAAACTCAAAAAATACGTCGATTTGAGCAAGTTTTTCAAGGTCACGGCATATATAAGAAACAAACAAAACATTGGATTTGCACCAAAAAAGGCAAAAATTTTCTCAAAAGAAGAAATTTTAAGTTTATAAATGAAGCGCCTGACGAAATTTATCTTCATATAAAAGTCACTACGATTTTTGGTTTTGGCGGGCGCATGTAGGCGAGAAGAATTAACAAAGATGTCTTTAGATCATATTGATGACAAACGAAATATTTTATCGATAAATATCCCAGACACAAAAAACCACTCTTTCAGAAGCTTTATGATTTCTGAGGAAGCTGAAAATGGAAAATTGCTCAATTTGTTCAGAAAGTATGTGAGTTTAAGAAAGCCTGAAACCCCACATATGCGATTTTTCGTGAAATATAAGAAATGTACTTGCACTGTACAATGTATCGGAATAAACACCTTCGGAAAAATGCCATCAGAGTTTGCAAGTTATCTGAAGCTTCCAAATCCTCAATTATATACGGGCCACAGTTTCCGACGTTCCGCCGCCACATTACTTGCAGATTCCTGAGAAGGAATAACAAATATTAAACGCCTCAGAGGGTGGAAATCTTCTAGCATCGCAAAAGGTTATGTAGAAAGCTCACCAAGTTTCCAAAAGGGCCTATCGAATAAAATATTAAACTTCAGTGACGCTGTCGATGGCCCTTCCACTAGTCAGCAGCTGTCGCCAGTAAATCCTTCCAAAATGACCTCTTCCAGCCAAGTTCCCATCGCCACGGTTGCAACAATTAGTGCTGACAAAGCAGTGTTTTTTTAATAATTTGTTATAAACATTTAAAGCGAAAAAAACATCCCTTTTTAGTTTTTTCCATATAAGGTAAAATGAAGCAATCTCAATGGTATGTATAGAAAAAACGTAGGAACCGAGGAAATTCGGAAAACAGGAAAGAAAGTCATTTTTTTTGAAAATTTCTATCTTTCTCATATTTTATTTGAAGTACTGACAATTTGTACGAAAGAAGTTCTTTATATGCACTTTATATGTGGGAAGAGCATAAGCCAGGCGAGGATTATTTTTATCTTAATTTTAATTTTTGTATGCAATAATTTGCATCCTTCTATCCTTGCATCCTTCTATCAAAGTGCGGTGGTGCTCCATCGTGCATAAAATTAGAGTTCTTCGCTCGTTTAGCGTTAAATCTTCTGATATCTTGAATAAGTGATTGTTTAAAATATCCAGGTACACATCGCCATTTAAATTTCCAGGTAAAATATGATAACCTATAAATTTGTTATCTAAAGATGCTGCCCAAACATTAACTTTAAATGAGTGTTGGTAATGTGATACCCTTTCGACTTTTTTTTTTTTTTTTTTTTTTTTCGGGCCGAGATGGGAAACTCATGTTCGAATAGGTCCAGGACCCAAACAGTGTTGGACTCATCCCCAAGGAGATGCCTACCAACCAAACCCACCTCAAACTCGCCGTTACCCCCGCCTCGGAATCACTACCCTAGCATACTTCGAGATGGGCGGCGGTCCCTCGCACACTCTCCGCTCACATCGTCGTCTTCTCCCTAACTTCCACTCCTACCTCTCATGCCATATCGAGTCGTTCTCTCCCCCTGACCATGCTCTCTACTACGCCACTTACCTCCATCCATTCCTCCTCCCCCCTCAACATTATCTCCACCATATTCTCCCAATACACCGCCTCCCCTAGTTTCGTCTTCAACTTCTTCAGCACTTCCTCGTTCCTCCAGCATCTGAACACATGCCCCACATCATCCTCCACTCCACACCTCTCGCACACTCCAGTCTCTCTTTTTCCAATCTTGTGGAGGTACCCTACTCTCGACCCATGTCCAGTGAACACCTGTGTCAAGAAGTAGTTCACCTCCCCGAATTTCCGATCCATCCAATCTCTCCTATTCCCAATCGCTCCTTTTAGCGCGCCCTCATACTCCTCCCACCTCTCCATTTCCTCCTCCATCCATTCTTGTACTTCCTCTCTGGTCGCACCCCTCCAGCGTTTATTCCTGGCTCTAGCCATCACGTCCAATGGGTAGCTCCTTGCCAGCACCGCTGCTGCCAGTCCACCCACTGTCCTGTACCCCTGCACTACCCTTAGCAATATACCTCTCTGCACCCGCAGGAGTGGCCTAACCCTCGCATTCACTCCCGCTCTTTCACCCCACACCTCCGCACCGTACAGCAAACTCTGCTCTACTGTCCTACCAATGATCCTCCTCTTCCACTCTCACGGCCCCTTCACATTACTCATCAATCTCCCCAGCCATGCTGCCCTCACTTTCCCCTTCTCCGCCGCCTTCAACATGTGTGTTCGGAAGGATAACTGACTATCCAACCACACCCCTAGGTATTTCACACACTCCTCCATGCGAATTCTCCTTCCCTTCACCATCAGCACCACTTCCCTTGTCTTGCTCCGTCCCTTCACTAGCAACCCCACCGTCTTATCTTCCGCCACTTCTAGTCCGCACCGCTCTATCTTCTCCACAATCTTCCTACACATTCTCTCCGCCTTTCTTTCTATCTCCGCCTCTCCTTTTGCCGTACATACCAGACACACATCGTCCGCATACACCGTAATCTCACATCCCTCTTCACATACTATCCCACAAACCTCATCAAACACACACTTCCATAGCGTCGGTCCAAGAACCGAGCCCTGGGGCACTCCTGCCTCCGTATCATACCTCCTCCCTCTGGAGTCTACAATCACACGCCCCGTCAGGTAGTCTTCCACCAGGTTAACCAACCCCTGTCCCACTCCAAGCCTCAGCAACGCGCTCAACACTGCCCGTTTGCTGACACTGTTGAACGCGTTTCCGACGTCGAAGAACACGAGTAGGGCCAATTTATTGTTCCTCCAGCTGCCCTCCCTAGCCCTTTCAACCAAGCCCATCACCCTGCCCAGCGCCGAGATGCATGATTTTCCCTTCGCAAACCCGTGCTGGTTTTCGCTAAAACCCCCATTCCTACCAACTTCCTCTTCAATCCTATCCTTTATTATCCCCTCCATCAATTTACCCATACCACACAGCAGACTGATGGGCCTGTAGTCCCCCGCCCTCTTCCCCTCTCTACCCGCCTTCTTGAGTAATATCACCCTAGCCACCTTCCATCCTTCTGGAAACTCTTCCTCCCTTAGCACCCTGTTGAAAAGCTTGCAGAAGTACTCCCCATTGTCATCCAACATCCTCTTCAACATATCACCCCTCAGGCCATCTATCCCCGGGACTTTCCTTACTTTAATGTTCCTTCCCCTCGCTTGTACTTCCCACTTCTCCGCCGGCCTTATCCCCCTCATTTTTCCTACCCCCCTAGTATCCTGGACTTCTCGAATCCTGCCTCCAACTCCTTCTCCCCCTGTGAACAATCTGCCTATAACCTCCTTCTCCCAATCTTCCTCTAGCACCTCGCTCCTATTTCCACCCATCCTCTTCACCGCTATCTCATATGCCTTTCCCCATGGATTGTTTTCCAGGTCCCCCAGTAACTCTTCCCACTTCCCTCTTTTTTCCCCTCTCCCCCCTTCGCTCCAGTTCCTTCTTCTTCTCTTTGTATCCCCCTTTTCCCTCTATCCTACCTCTTGCCCTCAGCATCCGTCTTCGTTCTTTCTTACACTCCCTCCACAGCTCCTCTATTTCCTCATTCCACCAGTAATTAGCCCTTCGCTCACGCCTATACCCTTTCGACTTGTGGATTCTCATCACACCAGTAGTGTGCATTATGGGAATTAAACATACCTTGTCGCGTGAAGGTGGCCTCGTCCGTAAAAAGAATACATTTGAAAAAATTTGTCCTTTCTTGTAATGTTTGACAAAAATCCACTCTAACCGGTAGATCGTCTGGCAAGAGCTCTGGGACTTGTCTGTAATGATAAGGATGTTGCTGCTGCTCTTTAAGTATCCTCCAAGTACTTGAAGAAGACGTATTTGTTTGTCTTGCCATATTCCTTACTTTAACTTTTGGATCTTGATCAACTAAATTCAAAATAAAATTTGCTTTAATAATGGTTCTTGTTGTTCTTAGCCTACTAGAATTTTTTTTTTTGGTCTCACATTCCCAGTTTCTCGACAACGTCGTTCAATGGTTCCAAATTTACTTGGTTCTTCTAGGAAACTTTCCTGCATAACGCGTAACAGCTGCACTAGAGTTTCCTAATCACTCGCCTAAGGTTAATAACATGTCGGTGTATTCAACATTTGAGTACAAGGTTTCAAAAATCTAATTATTGTTGACTTATCGTGATATCAATAAATGACAGTTTTCCATGGCAAACATAGAGAAAATCAAGATATACCGATTAGAATGGATTTTTGTGAAACGTTACAAGAAAGGAAAGCACTTAATCCCAATTTTTCAACATGTATCAGTTTAAAGTGCAATACTTGCGATACAAACTTTAGTCAAAGTAAAAGCTTGAAAGCACATATCACAAAATTTCATTCTGGTAAAAATTTGATATTGATATTAGATACACACCCTAATAATAATATCTGTATTTTAGGTACTTTATTGGCAAAGCCTCCTAAAAAGTTTAAATGTGCTGCTGTATGTAACGCCTGTAATAAAACCTTTGTTAAATATTCAGATCTAATGAGACATGTAAAACAATACCATGCAGGTAAAATAATTTCAGAGTAGTTTTGAAATGTAACTTTATATTGAAAGTAGATGTGTGGTTATTTTAGATCGAGTGTCTGAACTTACTAAGCCTAAGAAGTATAATTATGAGTGCAGCCATTGTAAAAAACATTTCACACATTCCAAGAATTTTAAAAGTGATTTAAAATGTCATCAAGAGGAAAATAGCATTATGAATGGTTTAAAATGTATATTGTGCCAGAGCAATTTAGAATCACAGTTTCCTAAAAAGTCAGATTTATATGAACATTTACAGAGGAGACATGACATAAACATAGTAACAGAAGTGATATATTTTAATAATAAAGATGAATTTGATAATTGGAAAAAACAAGAGGAAAGCAAAACTAATGAATTATTTATAAATGCTCATGGTAGTTATAAAGGTACAACTTGCATCAAAACCCACTATGTTTGTCATAGGTCCGGATCATATAAAACTAAAGGAAAAGGAGTGAGACATTTAAAAACACAAGGGTCCAAAAAAATTAATGGACACTGCATTGCAGAAATATGTCTGAAAATATTTGAGGATGAAAAATGTGAAATAAAATATGTATAGTAAAATTAATACCTATTTAGAGGTACCAGCCGTTTTAGTAACTTAACGTATGCGGCTTCTTGAACCATCTGAACCCGCATGAAAAAAATTAGGTTATGACCTTTGTCATGTCAAATGCTTGACATATTTCTTATTGCATTGGCGTAGTGACTTGAAATTTCATATTATCAGTGGCGGTTTGTAATAATACAAATTAATTTTATGAAATTCATAAAATTCTAAAGATGTTGACATAATAAAAGAATATAAAAGAAGCGCACTAATTTTAAAAACATTGTTTTATTAACTAGATACATAGTTTTCTTAAAAAAATATGGCAATTTAGAGTTCGATTAAGTACAAATTCTAGATTTAAAAAAAATGACAACGTGATCTTCAAGGCAAAGTTTAATTAGTTTCTAAATCAGAATAACTTTCGGAAAGTGATAGTTCATCATCGGATTCATTGGATACAGAGATCACCATAGGTTCGATGTTTAGTAGGTCCAGTTTGTTTTCTACTTCCCATGCTTCAGAAATAATTTTCTCTGTATGATTTATGTAATTCTGCCAGTGTTGCTCCGGTACATTTTTTACAACGTCATTCCATACTTCAGTAGGTGACCTTGCAGTTTTCGTAATAGCTTGGTCATAATGCCTTTTAGTTTCTGACCATACCATTTCGATGGCATTAAAATGGCAATGATAGGGTGGTAGCCTGAGAACACAATGACCATGCTCGGCAGCGTATTTGTCTAAATGATAATTTTTTTCTGGCAAAACTTGCTTTTCAATTATATTCCAAACAGCATCCTTTAAAATGTGATCTGGAAAAGGAATATTCTTTTTTTTGAGCCATTCTAACATGCGTGTTTTACTCCAACTTTTTCTTGGGATTTCTTCATCCAGGTGACTGTGATGCGTTGCGTTATCCATTATAATTAACGATGGTTCTTCCAAGTTTACAATTAGTTGCTGTTTAAACCAATTTTCAAAATTTTCGGTGTTCATGTTATCATGGTAATCGCCTGTTTTTTTATTGCATTTAAAAATAAGCGATGCATTTGCCACAAAACCTTTTTTATTACCGGCATGAACAATTACATATCGTGTCCCACTTCCAGTTATTTTTAAATCACTGTGTTTAGTACCATCTTGCCACATTCTTCTGTCCCCGCTTTTACTAAAAACCCATGTCCCATCCAGAAAAACAGGTGTAAAGAGCTTTTCGCTTTTAGCAGCATGGTATTTGTTCAAAAATAATATTCTTTTTAATCTGACTGCAGGCATTTCCAATAAATGTTTTCTTCCATCCTGTTTTTTGAAATGAAAACCCATTTTTTTAATTCCCAAATATAACGAACCTTTGGAAATCTTAGTTTCTGGAGACTCTTCGATAAATTGCCGTAAAATAGTTTCTACTGTGATTTTATCCTTTCGCGCATACAATGCAGGGTATTTTTTGTAATTCGGGTTTTGCTCCGGGAAACGCTTGCAGACATATTTCTTCTAAATTCGAAATCTGTAGCTCTGTTTGGTTTTTCAAGATTATATAATGTGCTTTCTGGAACTTTTAGTGCTTCGGACGCTTTTTGAATTGCCTTAAATCCAGAACCTAAATCGTTTTGAAAATAGTTTACTACATTAAGCATAAGTTTTTTGGATTCATCAGAATATCGCATTTTTATATTTTATTTTGCGTTATGACATTAACATGAAATCAAAATTTGACGTAACTTCAAAAACGTGACATCTAATAAATTAGTTACGACGTTCATTTTTGTTGGTAATTTTTTGTTTCAACCGATTTATTAATAATAAATAAGGATGGTCTTATTCTAAATGGGTATAAAATTTACTATAAGTACCCACATTGGCCACAAAACTGACTTGGGACATTTAAATTTGGGTAAGGAAGAACGTCAAGCATTGGCTGCAAAAATTGCTTTAAAGATACCATTCGATGCAATTTTAGATGAAATTAGAGAATCGATTTATAATGGCATCTTAGAGAGATCACAATTATTAACCAAAAGGGACTTACTCAATATAGAAAAAAGCTTCAATATCAGAAGTGAGTTTAGGCATGCCAATGATGCAATACGTGTTGACGCATGGGTAGAGGATATGAAGGCAAATGGATGTGTTTTATTTTATGAACATTCTGAATACCTAGAACTAAAGACAGAAGACTTGGTTCTGATAATAATAAATCGGGGACAAGCCGAAATGTTGAAAAAATATGGATCACATTGTATATGTGTTGATGAAACACATGGTTTAAATGCATATCACTTCAATCTTACCACAGTTCTAGTACTCGATGATATGCGTGAGGGCTTTCCCTGTTGCTTCCTTATATCGAATCGATCAGATGAAAATGTGATGAATATATTTTTTACACAAATAAAAAATAACATAGGGGAGGCAGTACAGTGTAAAGTTTTTATGTCAGATATGGCCCAGGCTTTCTACAATGCATGGATATAGATAGAGCCTGGCGTAATAATTTGCACAAAGTCCATTCTAAGGAAAAAAAAGTAAGTAAATAAGGAAAAAATGTTTAACAGTAGCTATTACATATACAAATTAATTTCCATTTCAGGTTGCTGTTTACAAACAACTCCGTACCCTTCTTCAAGAAAGAGATAATAATACATTTACCATCTTGATTAATACATTTGTGATGCAGCTATCAAATGATCCAGATACTGAAGAGTTTGGCAAATATTTCACAGAACAGTATATTAAAAATGTGGGATCGTGGGGTTACTGTCATCCCATAAATACTGGCATAAACACAAACATGCACACTGAAAATATGCATCGTATTATTAAATATATCTATTTAAATGGAAAAATTAACAAACGTCTTGATAGAGCAATATATATATCTTGATGAAATTTGTTCGAGACAAGCTTTTTAGTCGACTAATAACATTAAATAAAGGTAAAGTCGGTAAGAAACTAAGGGATTTAAGAGCAAGACACACGGCGAGTAATAATTTGGATATACATTCTGTTATGGTTGATGAAAATGGTTGGATAGTACCATCTTCATCTTCCCAAGAGTTTTACATAATAGAAGAAAAGCTTAAAAACTGTTTATGCAAATTGCTTTGCAGTGAATGTGGAGTCTGCATTCACCAATATTCATGCTCATGTTTAGATGCTTCCATAAAATGGAATATGTGCAAACACATCCATTTACTTTGCAAATTCTTAAAAGCACGTGGGAATATTGATTTAGAAGAATTAGGTAAATATACTTTTATGTACTTTAACCAAAATTTCTGTAACTGACTCATCCATCATACTAGTTTGACAAGAACTTGAAAACATTATTACAGCTCCCCAAGCTCTTGTCAAACTCATCTAAATTGAGTCTGTTGTGATAGATGTGCAAACTATCACTTCTCACTTGCAATTTTTGTTCAGTTAATACTTAGAGTAATTTATTTAACTTTTTAATTGGATGACATGTTTTAGTGTTAACTAATTTCTTTGTACACAGATAATACACCCACCCTGATTATCGACAAAAATATGTACAATCAGGATGAAGAATTATACAATCTGACTGATGCCCTATCCAGAAAAAATGCAAATATGAGTGAAGATCGTTTATGTAAAGAAAAGGAAAAGCTTAAGGTTCAAATAGACGACATTTCATAGAGGAGTTAGAAGCTGCCAAAAAAATAATAGCGCCTCTTCAATCTACTATATTTGCCTTAGGA
The DNA here is from genome assembly GCA_947563755.1 of Lochmaea crataegi. Classification (NCBI taxonomy): domain Eukaryota; kingdom Metazoa; phylum Arthropoda; class Insecta; order Coleoptera; family Chrysomelidae; genus Lochmaea; species Lochmaea crataegi. Next base: position 18,015,381 of record OX387433.1, read on the forward strand.
AATTCCCAAAAAACTTAATTTAATGTAAAAATACATAAAAATGTACCTCATAATAAAAGCATCTCTACTCAAAAGCGACTGTTCCAAACTAAAAAAATTAAACCCAAACAAAAAAAAACAATTTGTTAAACCTAATAGCCAATAAGCAAATAAAATTGCATTTAATTTGTTTATCAATACGGTTGGAGAATAAATTAATTTAAATCAAAGAGTGTTTTATTATTTATTACTTAGCTGTGTGCTGCAGTACCATTTTAATAGTAACATAACAAGAAAAAACTACTTAGCAAGTTAAACGAAAATCAGTAAATTATATGTTGTTATTTATAATTTATATACAGTAAAGTACTATTATATATATATATAAATATATCGTATCTATGGTTTAGGTTTTGTCGGACACGGATTTGCGCATGCGGAAAGCTCAGAGCCAAAGTAGAATCGGTGTCGCTATCCGCCAGTCCGCATTTGCGGCAGGTAAAGTGACATATGCGTCAGGTAAAGTATTTTGACTTTGACATTACTCGAAAATTATTATCTGTCAGTGTCACGCTTCTCCCTATTACGGCTCGATAATACTTTTCTTGTAATTTATTCATAACAAATTATAGAAGATATTCAGTGCACGCCACCTGAAATTCAAGAGAACTCATTAGAGTCGTCTTTAGCACTTCTGCCAGAAAAATCCAGGGAAAAATACAATCGCCAGTACGACATTTTTATGGAGTGATGCAATAGACTCAAAGTAAGGAAATATAGTGAAAACGTGTTACTGGCATATTCTGTGCTCAATAAAACAAAAATTGCGAAGAAAATTTTAGGCGATGATCCAACTGACAACACAGTTATCACCAAATCTAAAAAAGAAGATTTGCACATTTTCAATATAGATAATAACCCACAAACGTTTTCAGTTGGAACTCCTTCGACTTCAGGGATTAACTTTTTTAATGCATCAGGGTGTGCGTTTAATTTCAATATAACAAATAATAAGTAGATTTGTTCTATATTTGCTGTTTACTTCGTCGCAATAAAATGCAATGAAATATACCTCAGTTTCTTATTTTCCGAATTCTGAACAGTTGGCGATAAAATTTTGTATGCACCACGTCAGTAAAGTGATTCTTTATCGGACTCGCCTGTTATTCGCCTCGCTCGCTTCTCTCGCTCGTCTCATAATTTCAGACTCGTCCGATAAAGAATCACTTTACTGCCTTGGTACATAAATAACTATTATAGATTTGTGTTGTAAAATTCAGTAAATACTTTTTGCATTATTTAAATTTTGTTATGAGGACATAGAAAAAGTATAGTGTTGAACTCGTCGAAAGCATTTTTTTAGACTCGAGAACATTATCAAACTCGGCTACGCCTTTTTTGATGAACTGTTCTCTCGCTTAAAAAAATGTAACTTTCGTCACTCGTTGAACAATATACTATTTTGTACTAGTGCGAAAAAGAACTAGTTTTTTTTCCACTAAATAGAGTTCAATAATGTTTTGTTTTTTGCATGAACGTAGGAAAATATTTTTTTATTCTAATTTTAATTAATATAAATATTTCTACTTCTTCATCTAGTTACCGATGAATAATAATTGTACTGTCACTGTCAGATTAAATAATGTAATAGTTTTCTTGTTACATCTGAATTCGTTTCAAATTATTAGTTTAAAAATTTAGTAAGTTGTAAGTTGTTAAAAATGTTCAATTCAGATAGTAAGAAAGAAACTATTACTTAGATTTTGTTGAAACAGCAAATGAAACAACCGCATATTTACTACCCGATAAATCTAAAAAAGTTTATGAAATTTCTTATAAACGGTTTATAGACTGGTGTGAGACAAAGTCGGTTGGAAATTTTACAGAAAACGTCGTACTTGCTTATTTAAAAGAAAAACTCTAATAAAGATTGATATAAAAACATATTTTATTTCGATCCTAGAAAAAATGTTGTGTACAACACATGCAAAAAGCATATTTGTTGCACTCAGCATGCAAACTTCATGCATCGTGCAACAAATATGCACTTTTTGCACGTGTTGCACAAATAACTACTTCGTCGACCTTTACATTTTTCGTCGACCTTACTTACTTTTCGTCCGCTGTGGTTACTATGATACGGCACGGTGCGAGAATAACTGTCATTAGATTTTACGTGAATAAGACCGTGGTGTGAATATTACTGTTCATAATAATCAAGAATGGATAGTGTGAGTGATAGATGAAACTTTTGCACAGCGGACGAAAAGTGTCTGAGGACGGAAAAAAAAACTATTGTCTTGCCTGCTTGCTAATCTCGACTACGCCTCGACTATCAATTTGTAGACTCGACTGTAATAGACAGTTTTTCGTCTTTTGTACATAAATAACTATTTTAAATTTCAATTTTTTTTTTTCAGTTCCATTCACACTAGATTACATTTTAATAAAAACGATCCCAAGTAAAGAACTATTTTGTGTGATAACATTCTTATAGTATTATTAAAACGCATTTTGTTGATATTTTTTGTAACATATTATTTTGTTCAATAAATTTGTTGGTATTGCGTATTTAAGTGTGTATCGGCTAACAACAATTCCAGCAATAAATCTTAGGAATATATCCTTCCAAAATGTACCGCTTATGAATACAATTAAAAATAGAATTTAGGTAACGCCACTGATTCTATTGGATAAAATGAATATACACGATGTTGTTTCAAAAGATTTAAAAAGGGACTAAGTACGTATTTTAAATCGAAACTAGAGCGCTTTCTTTATAAAGAGTTAAAAAATAGTCTCACTAAGTAATTTTGAATAATTTGGTATTATTGTTATACTCAGTAATATTGATGGACAACTAATTATATTTATTCAAATTATACAAATTATACATTTATTATTGATGATACACATTGTATATACAGTTGCCTACTTAAACAATACTATAAACATACTGTGAACTCAAAGTAGGTAGATGAAATCGAAATTATTCACTTTCAGAAAATCAACGGTTATAACCTTGACCTACAAACCTGGTTCTAGAGCATTATTTTCATTCATCCTATACATAGTTGGATGGCTTTTCACAAACACTGCACTCAAACATATTAATAATAATCCCTTGAACATTTTTTTAAATCTAAAAAGAACACTCCGTGGATTTAACTATACTATTGAAATAAAAACAAGAAATCTACTAAAAAATATTTAAAAGGAATTCGCAAGAACAAGTAGATGGACCAAACAAATACTCGCTTTCAAGTTATGCATCAAGTCTGGCAGTCGCTTTTTTTTGTTTTTTTTTTTAGGTGAGGAACCTCATGGCTACTCCAGTGCTCGGATTGGTCTATCGCGACTGGGAGTGTGGGACTCAGGGTCTCTAGCTCTTGCTAGAGTGTGCAAGCCCTGCCTACCGCACCAAACCTCACCTCTGCCTCAGGAGCAGACCTGGAATCCACCCGAAAGTATACAGTCGGGCCTGCCCCCATTTTTTCCGTGTCTCCTCGTCTTCACTGACTTCCCTATCTGCTTCTTTCTTCCTCTTCTTTCTTTGACAGTATCTCCTGAACCATACTATGTATACTCTTCCAACAGTTGCGCTGACTAATCATGACTGCGACCATGTTGTCCGCTTGTATATTTAGTCCTTATAGGAATTGACCTCTACTAGCTTCCCACCTTGGGCAATAAAACAGCGTGCGCTCTGGTGTATCTTCCTCAGGTACACAATATACGCATCCCGGGTCTGCCTTTTTCTTTATCTTGTAGGTCTAGCTACCAAAACAACCATGCCCCGACAGAGCTTGACACAGGAAGTAGTCCACAGTCCTGTGTCCGCATTTTACCCACTCTTCCACATTGGGAATAAGCCTCTTCGTCCATGCGGCAACGTCCCTCCCCGTGTTCCACCTGTGCTGCCATTTTAAAAGCGTGTTAGTCTTAGCCCTCTTCCTCCTTTCGGAGAAATATAGCATGAGTATATATCATACTCCTTGAAGCGTATACGTACCGCTCCTTCTAATACTGAATGTTCTTGGGCACCCAGGTTTTTAATCCTAAAGAATATTGCTGCGTCCTGACGCTTATCCGAGATCCACCCTTGTTTCTTACATATTTTTTTATTGGGCTCACTTACAAGTATTAAGTCTGCCTCAAGTTTCGCTGCTAGCGCTAGAACTATATCATGAGAGGTTCTAGACCTTCCCACATTGATCTGTAGTATCAACATTTTTTCTATTTATTTATCAATACAATAGTTTACCCTTACTCCCAGCCTCCGCCACTAGCTTCCTGTATCTTGGACAGCTCATGCTTTTGCTACCATGTCCTGTTATTCTGCATTTATGGCAAAAAACTTCCCTCCCTTGACACTCTTTGGCTTGGTGACCCTCTGCACCACACTTTTGGCATTCCCCGGTCCTGTCCTGGCCTTGACATTTTTCCCGTGTGTGGCCTAATTCTTGGCATTTGTAACACCTTGGAATGTCTAATCGAGGTCTGACTACGTAGCTCAGCCAGCCAGCTTTTTGGTTGCCTCTTGCTGTTTACCTGAGGGATCTTATATCTACTTCTCCTTCTCTCTCTGATGGGATACCCGCTTGCACTATTATTGCGGTTTTTAGCTCTTCCTCTGTGGTAATGGCGTCTATTCGGTATATGAATATGATTTTCTGCCTATCACCGCCTCTTGCTACCACGTTTGAGCCTATATTCTTACTATTCATCAGCCCTTTCAATTTGTCCGCTGCCGATTTACCTCCTTTTATTTCTAGTAAAACATCTCCCCCTCTTGTCTTCCTTACTCCTTTTATTTCAATGTCTTTTGTACTCGTCACTTCTGAGGACTCATGCATTAATCGCGAAGCCAGGCTATAAGCCTGCACAAGGTGTCCTAACAGAACAATGCCGCCTGGAAGGATACCTCAAAAAGTGAAGAAGGAAGATTCTATGGAATGGAAGAAGGAACGTTTATTCACATACTTGTGGAATGCATCATAATACAGAATCCCAGGGAACAACACCTGGGAAAGTATTGGATAGAAGACTTGCCTAAGCTGTTGCTTTTGGATATACCAAAAATCTTTGAAGTAATAGGACTGGAGGAGTTACTGCTTTCCTTGAGAACACGGGAACCGAGTAGAAGAAGGAGACACAATAGTGCTGAATGTTCACTCCAAAACATACTGTTCTACCTTCCACTGCAGCATAATGAAACCCATTGGTTTTCATCAGTAGGCCAGATAGACAAACTCAGGAAATTCATTGCAATCCATCGAGAATATCATAGGGAATTAGTCGTATTCCAAAAACGAATTGATGTATGCAAAATTTCATATGCTTTCATTCTTTGTTAGTTGTGTCTTATAAGGTTTTTCTTAGGTTTATTACCACCATCCTCAGGAATTTAAGCATAACAGAATTCTTCAATACAAGTATGTACTAACACTTAAGTGACTCAATAAGATTAATGTCCATAGTATCTTAGAGCTACAGAAACGTACACAATTTTGATAATAAATTTCTAACGAGTCGAGAATTCTGGAATTGTAGGCTAAACTGGACATTTTTCATTATCTTACGCGCGTTTCGATAACTAAGCTATCTTCTTCAGAGTAGGCTGCAAAATTGCTAGTCTCCGAAGAAGATTACTTGTCTATCGAAGCGAGGGTAAACTAGTGAGAAGCGCTACTGTGGTTGGAAGTGTACTGTAAACTGCATTCAGTATTCCATGAGTATTGTTATATTTACCCAGTTCACTTAATACCTGTTAATACAATCAATTTTTTAGTCAGTAGAGTTAAACCGGAGAATACAGATAGTAGACAAGCACTACTAGCTCTGATGAGACTACATATCTTATCAGGGTCAGTACTAGAATGTCACCATGCCTTGGTTGAGGCGACAAACGACACTGTCGTGAACCCAAAGGTCATGGTGAGTCTAAACAGGAAGGTGAGATTGTAGAGCGTACCCTTTTTGATTGCTCGCCCTATAATCCATTCGTGAATCCATGTTCGGCGAGTTTTGGCTAACACCAGCCATGCTGAGAGAAGTTACTCTTGGGGACGTTATGTTGAAACCATAGGAAGTTCCAGGAGGATGCACAAAGGGGCTAATGAGGCCTAGGTGCTGTGAGGTTGCCCTAAGCTCCGAACTTATCAGATCAGAGGTGGAACCGGAGAACTAGTTATTTTAAAACTCGTAGTCGTGCTTTTTTATACCTCCAAACGTGATTTACCATTAAATAGTTTAAAGAAATATATTTTTCCAGTTCCAGACTTTATTTTCAAATATTTGAGTAAGAACTTATCAAGTGACACCCATATGTGCTTTCTGTAAATATTATATACCTCAAGAACTTTCCTTTTAATATATATAATCAAATTTATATCTACTAATATTATTCTTTATATGAAAATAGAAAAGAAAAACAAATATTAAGTATTTCTTTGGTCGATTGTACTTCAACTTAGTGAAAGTGAATAAGAATCAAGTTGTTCGCATCAGAGAGGGCGTGGGATGTTGACTTTGATGTCACTGTCGTTTTCTTCTTATATGTGTTCGTCAGAGATATGAATAAGGTAGTTGGTTTTTAATTAACATAAACGACAGGTGCCACGCAACCTGTATATGAATATATTATAATCAGCGATGTGAGATCATATAAGTCTCACATTATTCCTTTTTGTCATTTTCTGATAAAATACGAGCTTTTATTTTAATATTTAATAAAAAAAACTGTTTACTTTTACCTTTTTTATCTAAATAAGTGAATAAGGCGAGAAATAAATAGGTGAAAAAGGATAAGCAATTTGTACATTTAAAGTATACACTATGCAAATTAGAATAGGATGTAAAACAGTTCTTGTTTGTTATACATTACGAATTAATGGTAGATTAATCTTAATTTTCGATGACACGAGTGTAACCTGGAGTAGCTCAGATATATCAACCTTATATGCTACCATATGCAGAGATCTTGCTAGTATTAAAACTATTTTTTTAGTAATTAATTATGTATATACAGTGTAAACGTATGTTTAATGCAAAATAGCATTATTTTCAACAAAAATAATCAATAATCGTTGCAAATAGTACGATACCGATCTTCTGGCTTCATCGCCTACAACTTCTTTCCGAATGGCCCTCGAAAGCCACGTTTCCTCCGAAATCGGCATAGCCAAAGCTGATCTGCAAAGCATATCACCCTTTTACTGTTTCCACCAAATCAATCGGCATTTTTTATCCATTCGACATCAAAATGTTTGATGACAAACGACGCGATTCTTGCCTCTGCAACATCCATAATTGTTGCATCAAGGATTTAAAGGCAAACACCACAAAACGACAACTCCACATCTTCTAACGATGGAAGCTACAACCATACAGGTCCAGACGAGCTTTGGGGAAGTGAGCATCATCTCCGCCTACAAGAGATCACTAGACCCACTCCATGAGGAAGACATTGAAGTTCTACTACCAGAACATCACCAAGCAGTTCTGAGACCTCAACGCGAAGTCCAGGCAATGGAACAGCAAGACCATAAACCAGGCAGGAAGGAAGCTAACCAGTATAGCTGACAGCCGTCCGGAAATGATGATCATCTGACCAACACATCCCACTCACACTCCAGCCAGAGGAGAGGCGGACGTACTCGACATAGCCATCCTGAACGACATCACGGTTGAATGGGACATAGTCAACGGCGAAGGAGGAACAGAACACGAACCAGTCATCCTTACCATTGGTGAAGGAAGAAGAACATCTGGAAGACAAGTCCTAAAGACTAACTGGAGGAAGTTCAAAGCCAGAGCTGGACAGCTGATTGGACCAATCCCATTCATACACAACAAGGATGAGCTAGACGAACAACTAAGACCCCTGGAGGAAGCCATTCAACAGGCAATGGAAGACAGCACGACAACCAGGAAGGTGGAAAACTACAAAAGTTTCTCCAACATCTCCGAAGACCTGAAGGAACTCATCAGGGAGAAAAACAGAGCCAAAAGACGAGCCAACCGGACACGAAGACCAGAAGACAAACAAGAATCCAACAGACTCAACGAAGAAGTCAAGAAAAAGCTGGCTAAACACCGATCCAAAGACTGGGAGAACAGATTAGACGAGCTACCAACGGACCAACCAGGACTATGGAAGCTAGCAAAACTCCTTAGACAAGACAGGACACTACACGGAGACAACGGGATAGCAGAAACAGACGAGGAGAAGGCAGAAGCTTTCAGACGCACAATGGAGCACCAATTCGCCCTGAATGACTTCCCAGACGAAGACATGGACTTCTCTGACCAGGTCAAGGAGACAGTCAACAACTAAGACGACAACGGAAACTCAGGCTACACCACCCCTGAGGGAGTAGCCTACATGATCCGAGTGAGAAAAATCAAGAAGGCACCGGGTAAAGATGGCATCAGCAACAACGCCCTGAAGCACCTACCAAGGAAAGGACTAGTATTCCTGGCAGTCATCATCAACGGAATGCTAAGAACCAAGCACTTCCCAAAGGCATGGAAAGAAGCGGAAGTAGTTATGCTAAGGAAAGGAAGAGAAGACCCGAAATTTCCCCAGAACCATCGACCCATCAGCCTACTCCCAACGATGAGCAAGATAGCCGAGAGAGTAATCCTGAATAAACTACAGCAGCAGACACGAGACATAGGAATACTGCCAGAAGAACAGTTCGGATTCAGAAAGGAACACACAGCAGAAGACCAAGTACTGAAGCTCATGGAATACACAACCCAAGCATTCAACTAGAGCCAATCAACAGGAGCCATCTTCTTGGACATCAGCAAAGCCTTCGACAGAGTCTGGCACAAAAGCCTGATCTACAAGATGAAAGAAGCAGGATACACGACGCCACTCACCAAACTAGTCTACAGCTACTTGAAGGACAGGCCATTCAGAATCAGGATAGGACACACCAAATCCGAATTGGGAGCAACCGAAGCAGGAGTACCACAAGGAGCAGTACTATCAGCACTGCTCTACAACATCTACACGGCAGACATTCCTAAGACGAACTACACCATGATGGCCCTCTACGCAGACGACACAGCCATAGTGACAAGAAGTACCCAACCAGCTATGGTAATACAGCGACTTCAAGAAGCCGCTGACAGCATAGACGACTGGTGTACGACGTGGAAGATAAAGGTCAATGCTGAGGAAACCCAAGCAGTCTACTTCGGGAAGACATCATAGAAGTGGCAAGAGAAGAAATACCATGGAGCAAGAAGGCAAAGTACCTAGGAGTCATCTTGGACCAAGGATTGACCTTCAAAGAACATGTCAAATACGCAGTCAACAAAGCAAGACAAGCAAGCGGATGACTGGCAGGACTCATAGGCCGAAGATGCAACCTGGAACTGAAAACAAAGGCAAAGCTGATCAACGTGATCCTACCCACCCTGACGTACGCCTCCATAGCCTGGAGACACACAGCGCCCACCTGGCGGAAGAAGATCCAAGCACAGCAAAACATCTGCCTGAGACAAGCCCTCAACGCACCATACTACGCCAGGAACGACCAGATCTACCGGGAATTGGACCAGAAGAAGATCCTAGAAGTCATGAAATCCAGAGCAAGAAGAAGATTCGAAGAACTGAGGACACATCCAAACACTCAACTGAGACAACTCACGGACTACAACAGACACCCACGACCGAGAAAACAGCTGGAATATGGCCAGCAATGAAGACAGGAAAACAACAACAAAAAGCATGTTAGTAGAACGACAACACTTAAACACTTACTTAGAGTTCCTGCGTGTCCATAAAAACGACCGGCGGGAAAGCTAGTAGGGCCAACTTTAGCAAGTGGATCCACTCTCTAAGGTCGTCTTTAGTCGTAGTAAGTCGGCTAAAGATTTGCACTTTTTAGAGGCAGCGACATACACACACCCCGCGAACGACAAAAATTAAGAAGATCTACGAGAGAAAAGTGAACATCACTAACTCGAAGAAAAAGAAGACAGCCAGAACTTTTCCCTAAACCAAGAAAAGAAGATGGACTAGCCCAGCAGATAGGACTGAGGCCTCATCGGAAGAGATGAAAGGTGGAGGAATGTTCTTCTTGGGATGCATTGCACCTAGAGGAGTGTATCCTGGAAGGGACGGGTTTGATAGAGGTGTGTGTGTGTGTGTATGTGTATGACACAAAAATTAAATTAAAATTCAAAAACATTGCAACTAGCGACAAAATCGCATGTGTTTGAAAATTGCATAAAGCAGGAAGTTGCAGGGATGGCCTTTAGGGTCAACCGATTTCCAGTTTTTTTTATATATTTTCAATTTTATTAATATTACTAACATCTAAATTCATAGTGTTTTCAGACATTTTTCAGCTTCACAACAAACAAACAAACTACAAATTTAGAAGCTTTTTTAAGTTTCTCATAGGCTTTTTTAATTTGTAGAGTAGACAAACTGCAATCACCTCCTAAAAGTATAGAACACTGTTTACAATTAATTTTTTTGTTTAAGATTTTTACTACAAATCCAGAAATATAAGCAACCACATCCTTAGTATATTCACTCAAAAAATAAACCGAAAGATAATCATGGTCACGAAGCTCTTTGACAATTCTAAGTATTCTTCGGAAGATTCTGATTGATCACTTCTTATATTCACCGCTATTTTGCTACCACTACTGCAATCCAATATGCTGGTTCCATCTAAAGCAATAATTCAGTTAAAATAAACCCAAAATGTAATTCACAACTGGTTTTACTTAAAGCAGATCGGTATTTGTAGTTTTGAGCGTGTACCTGCGAAGGGTCTCTTTTACCACTTGAAACTATTTTTAGCTCATCCTATTTGTTCTTAATGAAGTTAGTCTGCATTGAAAATTCAACCGAGTCGCTTTATTTCATCAGGTTATGGGCCCAGTCCCGCGATTGTGATAAACGGTTGATAGTATTTTTCTGATTAATGCAAGTATGGCCGCGAATTTTATTGGGAATGTTCCTAAATTGAAGGGTCGTAAAAATTATTCGGATTGGGCGTTTGTCATTGAACATTTTCTGGTGCTTGAAGGACTTTCAAAGTGTATATTGGAAGTTGTGGAGGCAGATGACGCCAAGGCAAAGGCAAAAATAATTCTCACGATTGATACTTCATTAAACGTGCATGTAAGAGGATCAGCAACTGCAGTAGATCTGTTGTAGAAACTGAAATGGTTGTTTGATGATTCTGGTTTTACTAGAAAAATTGGACTGTTAAGAAGTTTGATTTTCGCAAGACTAGATAACTGTGAATCTATGGGTGCCTATGTTAACCAGGTAGTGGAAACAGGACAAAAGCTACGAAGTACAGGCTTTAACATAGACGATGAATGGATTGGTTCTTTGCTATTAGCTGGTTTACCTGAGACATTTTTACCGATGATAATGGCGATTGAGCACTCAGGTATAATAATTTCTACGGACGCGATTAAATCCAAGCTATTGGAGATGGAGGAACATGTTGGCAACAGTGGCAGTGCATTTGTGTCCAAGGGTTGGCATGGCGGTAAAAATAGGCAGTAAAGTGGACACACCGTGAATCAGGAAAAAGGTTTGAGTGACATTAAGTGTTATAAGTGTAAAAAAATTGGACACTTTAAAAATAAAGGTCCAAGCGACGTTTCTCATTATGAGCAGCAAAAATCCCCGATTGCTTTTAGTGTGGAATTTTTAAGTGGCAGTTTTAATAAGACCGATTTGTATGTGGACTCTGGTGCAAGTGTTCACTTAACAGCGAATGAATACTGGTTCGATCAGCGATCATCGAGTGCTGAGATTAGTGATATTATGGTAGCAAATCATAATAAAATGTCAGTAACTTGTTCGGGAAATATAGGACTTAAAACTATTTTTTTATATTGTCGGTGACACGCAGTATGATATCGAAGTGAAAAGTGTGTTTTGTGCCCCAGAGTTAACCACAAATATAGTGTCGGTAAGCCAATTAATTAAGAATGGGAATTTTGTTAAGTTTGAGTCTGATTATTGTCAAATATATAATCAGAAAAAGGTTTTGGTAGCCACAGCCGAGTAAAGAAATGGTGTCTACAGATTATCCAATGTAGTAACCACCAGTAGAGATATTGTTATAATGGAAGATACACCACAGATTGCTATAGAAGAGGAGGACCAAAGTGTGGAAGTACCAGTTTCAGTGGGAGTCACAGATAACGGCAATGTAATAGAAGACTATCCAGTAATTGCAAATCGTAGTGACACATCAAGTGAAACGGAACTGTCTAGTGAGGCACGGGGAAGTGATAGTGACTTTGAGTCAGAACATCCAGTGCAGACTCCTGAAACACTTAGACGGTCAGCACGAACGCCAAAACCAAGAAAGTTTGAAAATGTTGTGACGTACATTTGCTCCGATAGTTCCGACCTAAGCAGTGATCCAGTGACAGTGTCTATTATAGTCGAGACTACAAATTGATAGTCGAGACGCAGCCGTATTTATCCTCAAATTATTAACAAATTTTACATAAACTACTTATTATAACCATACATTTACATGTCCTGTTGCCCCAATGATGATTCGATATTTAGACATGCCTTGATCCTTCATTAGATACGACTACTACCAGCAGTACAATACATATTTCACGTAATTGTCAATTAGTTCAAAAAGTCTGAACACGACCCTTTCGGAACACACTCCCAATCTAGTTACTTTTAGTGGTGTGTTTGAGGTTTCCTAAAATGCTCCTCCTAGTTTAAAAACAAGGTATATATAGTAAAATTAATACCTATTTAGAGGTACCAGCCGTTTTAGTAACTTAACGTATGCGGCTTCTTGAACCATCTGAACCCGCATGAAAAAAATTAGGTTATGACCTTTGTCATGTCAAATGCTTGACATATTTCTTATTGCATTGGCGTAGTGACTTGAAATTTCATATTATCAGTGGCGGTTTGTAATAATACAAATTAATTTTATGAAATTCATAAAATTCTAAAGATGTTGACATAATAAAAGAATATAAAAGAAGCGCACTAATTTTAAAAACATTGTTTTATTAACTAGATACATAGTTTTCTTAAAAAAATATGGCAATTCAGAGTTCGATCAAGTACAAATTCTAGATTTAAAAAAAAAAGACAACGTGATCTTCAAGGCAAAGTTTAATTAGTTTCTAAATCAGAATAACTTTCGGAAAGTGATAGTTCATCATCGGATTCATTGGATACAGAGATGTTTAGTAGGTCCAGTTTGTTTTCTACTTCCCATGCTTCAGAAATAATTTTCTCTGTATGATTTATGTAATTCTGCCAGTGTTGCTCCGGTACATTTTTTACAACGTCATTCCATACTTTTAAGACTTCAGTAGGTGACCTTGCAGTTTTCGTAATAGCTTGGTCATAATGCCTTTTGGTTTCTGACCATACCATTTCGATGGCATTAAAATGGCAATGATAGGGTGGTAGCCTGAGAACACAATGACCATGCTCGGCAGCGTATTTGTCTAAATGATAATTTTTTTCTGGCAAAACTTGCTTTTCAATTATATTCCAAACAGCATCCTTTAAAATGTGATCTGGAAAAGGAATATTCTTCTTTTTGAGCCATTCTAACATGCGTGTTTTACTCCAACTTTTTCTTGGGATTTCTTCATCCAGGCGACTGTGATACGTTGCGTTATCCATTATAATTAACGATGGTTCTTCCAAGTTTACAATTAGTTGCTGTTTAAACCAATTTTCAAAATTTTCGGTGTTCATGTTATCATGGTAATCGCCTGTTTTTTTATTGCATTTAAAAATAAGCGATGCATTTGCCACAAAACCTTTTTTATTACCGGCATGAACAATTACATATCGTGTCCCACTTCCAGTTATTTTTAAATCACTGTGTTTAGTACCATCTTGCCACATTCTTCTGTCCCCGCTTTTACTAAAAACCCATGTCTCATCCAGAAAAACAGGTGTAAAGAGCTTTTCGCTTTTAGCAGCATGGTATTTGTTCAAAAATAATATTCTTTTTAATCTGACTGCAGGCATTTCCAATAAATGTTTTCTTCCATCCTGTTTTTTGAAATGAAAACCCATTTTTTTAATTCCCAAATATAACGAACCTTTGGAAATCTTAGTTTCTGGAGACTCTTCGATAAATTGCCGTAAAATAGTTTCTACTGTGATTTTATCCTTTCGCGCATACATTTTATAAATTACTTCCCTCAAACAATGCAGGGTATTTTTTGTAATTCGGGTTTTGCTCCGGGAAACGCTTGCAGAAATATTTCTTCTAAATTCGAAATCTGTAGCTCTGTTTGGTTTTTCAAGATTATATAATGTGCTTTCTGGAACTTTTAGTGCTTCGGACGCTTTTTGAATTGCCTTAAATCGAGATCCTAAATCGTTTTGAAAATAGTTTACTACATTAAGCATAAGTTTTTTGGATTCATCAGAATATCGCATTTTTATATCTTATTTTGCGTTATGACATTAACATGAAATCAAAATTTGACGTAACTTCAAAAACGTGACATCTAATAAATTAGTTACGACGTTCATTTTTGTTGGTAATTTTTTGTTTCAACCGATTTATTAATAATAAATAAGGATGGTCTTATTCTAAATGGGTATAAAATTTACTATACAATGTTTTGGCCGCAACATAAAATAAGGGCGAGTACACTGCACAGTAGCGGGTTACGAAACGTAAACCGTCAACGTTAACATTAATTTTAGTCTATTAAGCTTTTATACCAGATATTATGAATTAACACAAATTGTGAATTAAATCAGATTGTTTTTAACCTTAAGCGGTTCAATTTTGTAGTTTTTCGCTTTTTAAAAAGTATTTTTCGAAGTTAAGGAACATTTTTAGCGTATCATTTCGAAAGGGATCATTTGAACTATTTTATGAAAAACATTTTTATATACTAAATGATGTACGTTATTAATTTTTCGTTTGAATAAGTGGAAATTATATCAAAGTTCGTAACTCATAGACAAGTGATTTTTTCCAAAGGATTTTGTTAAAACAACTACAGATAATAACCATGTTAATATAATTTTGAAAGCTTTTTTATTTTATTCTTACAAAACTAAGGAATAAATGAAAGTTTATTAAAATGGTAAACAATAAAATATAATAATTAAAACAATAATCATAATATTAAATATTTATTGTTCTTAAGAATTATTTACAGTCATATAACAAGAATTACAAAGTAAAATAACTAGCACACAAAATTGTATAAAGAAAAGTAGAAATAAAAATTATTGGTTTTGAAATAAAATAGATTTTTTAAGCAAACATCTTACTTTGGCAATATTAGAAGTTTTTAATTTATTAAATTCGTGGTGAAGTCGAATATCTATATATTTCTCCAAAATAAGTTTGGTTACAGCGATGCAGTGATCATTGAGTGGTTCAAAATCAATAATGTGATTTGAAAATACATAAAAAATGTTTGAAGGTAAATAATATCTAATGGGGTGTTAAACTTAACAAAAATGTGATGTTTTCTCGATGTTTATAGTTAGAGGTGGACAAAATCATAATGGGGAATCAATTATTTTTATTCTCACAAGGTTTTTATGTCGATTTGAAAATTCAACTTTTGGATGATTTAAATAGTTCGCCATTTATGCTGTTACCTACATTACCTAAAAGAGGAGTTAGCTACATAAGGGTTGACCACAATTCTGTCGTCTTCTTTTTTAAAATCGTGATGAAGGATAGGTTACGCTTATATTATATTGCTTTTATAGTGAATGACTTAAGAAATGTTTAAATTTACTTCCAATTTATTTTTACTGCTACACACACATATATAATTACTTACATCAAAATGATCTTCACAGCAATAGTAACTAGTTGTAGTATGTTTATATTTTCTTCTAGTAGCCTAAAACCACAATTTTCGTCTACTTCCAGCACAGTCACAAACTTTTTACGAGGCGTTGTAACTGTTGTGTTCGTGCAGTATGATACAAAACAAGATTTATATGATTATTGTGGAGAAAAACTAACTAAACTCAACTGAAAAAGTATTAACACAATGCGTTTATTTTTTTATAATATTAAAACGTCAAGCTTGTATAAACTGTAAACAAAAAACTTATATATATTATAGACTTTGATAGTTCTTCAAACTTCAAATTCGAATGGCCCTTTTGTAACTGGCTATTAGTTCATAAAACATTTAAATCAGAAAGTGGCTAGCTTCATCTTTAGTTGCGTGACGTATCTGTAGTGAAAGTTGCAAACATTTAGGAATTCTTAATTTCCAGTTTTCTCCTAAAATATTCGGTTTAAAAGCCGAGTATCGGTTTAACACCCCATTGAATATCCTAGACAATGGTAAAAGTAAAATAAGAAGATAAAAATATATTGTTCTGGAATTCGGAGAGAACTATATAACATCTTAATAATTATTATTAGATTTGTCTATAATATCTCTGTTCTGTTATCTCTCAAGTATCAGATTATAGAACAGTACTGTAAAAAAGACAAATAGAAACAACATTTATATTAGCTATGGTAAAAGTGGAGTTCAATATCTAACAATAACACAAAATATCATATTTGTTTTGTTACCTAATATACATAACCAAAGCGATTCAAAACCAAAGATTACTTTGACAAAACTGAAATTAAATACCCATCTATAAAAAAATATAAGCAATCATTTCCCATCACGGCTGGAAGTTGTCCCTCTCGACTGGAAGCTGCTCCCTCTATCGGTAGAAAATATAATCAACCGGTTAAAATATTCACAACCGATGGAAAATATTCCCCGCCGGCGGAGGAAATCACAGACAAAACTAGAAAATGCGCCCCCCTGAAAGCTTGATGTTCTCTACCGGCTGCACTAAGCCAGAGTTTATCTTTACTCTAGCAAAGTGCAGATAGATATACATTTACAAACAGGATAAAATAAATGCAAACTTAGCAATTATAAAAAAGATATGTTTAATATCAATAAAATATTAACATTTACATTTTTTTTATAAGAGCCGAAAAATTGAAACACGAATTACAACATAAAAATATTTTTACATACAAAATTTTATAATTAAAATACTAAACCCCCTAAATCACCACTACCCCTACACAACAACTCCACAACATGCATGCACCATTTAAACCCATGCAGCTAAGAAAAAATCATGCAAAAAACACTTTAGCAAATATTAATGAAAATTCTGAAGCTCTAAACTGCAAAGTCACTTTTGTAACCTAAAAAATCCTTTCCTAATAAGAATTCTAAAACAAAAAATAAAATGAATAAGAAAAAATTTTAATGTTCACCCTAGGACATAAAAAAAGTAAAATTATGAGATAGGCCTATCAGCAAGTTTAAATATATGCATATATTCCAAATAAATTCAACCCTAAAAAAATTCCTGAACAGAAAATCAAACAAAATTAAAAAATATACAAAAAATTGTGATGAGCGGTTTTTTTATGGTTTTCTAAGAGGTTTTCCATGGATTTTATATGGTTTCCCATGAGTTCTCTATGAGGTTTGTGAAGCTTGGTTCACAAATTGCCTAACTTGACTTGCCGCAGATGACTTGTTAAACACTTGCCTGGAGATTCATCTGACCTGGCACTTCCTGAAGTGTACCCATCATCCATCGCGGGACCTCACCTACCAGCTTCAAGAATCGCTACAGATAAGTAGATTATGAGATTTGTGTGGCATTCATCTTGCTTTTATATATTCCCTAGTGTTAAAAATATCCAACACTAACTAACTAACCCTAACAAAAAGCACTCAAGATTGTGTTTTTTTTTGTTTGTATAACTATTGTATTTTTTTATATTCACTATTTTCATTAGACTTAGTAATCGTTGAGACTGTCTTTTATTTTCAACTTCAATTACGTACCTGCAGTGAACAAGTATACTTCAAAATAACTACTACTTAGAGTCTTTGTAGGTCTTTTCAAAGTTTTTGAGAAAACTTTGTGGCGCCCATGGTCTTTACTTACAAGATATTATTACAATAGCTCTAAATTATGTTATCCGATTAGACTATTCTCTGCAATTTACTCTAGGTTCATAAGAACCCACGTTCATAACTTCAACCCTGAGAAGTGAATAAATATATTTTTCTTAATGTCTCATATTTTTGGCACCCAACTTTAAGTCAATCTTTTTGAAGGTCTCATAATGCTCGGGTATATCGACTGAAAATTCACTAGCATATGTAAAATTTTCCACTGAATCGAATAGCGCAGACTAGAACGTTCTATGTCTCCAATTATTCGAGTTATGAGCATCTTTTGTTTTGAAAAGTGGATTTTCGAAAATTTCATGACTGTATTTGAAGGCGAAAGAATGATTTTATCCAAAAACTGATTATGCCAGTCGATTTCTCGTGGAAATATTTCGTGATATAAATTGCTTTTTGCTAACTCCCTTAATGCTTGGAAATATCCACTAAAAATTCACTAACATATGTAAAATTTTCCACTTAATCGAATAGCGCAGACTAGAACGTTCTATCTTTCCAATTAATCGAGTTATGAGTATCTTTTGTTTTGAAAAGTGGATTTTTGAAAATTTCATGACTGTATTTGGAGGTGAAAGAATGATTCTATCCAAATACTGATTATGCCAGTCGATTTCTCGTCCCAAAAAACCCCTCAACACGAACTCTTTTAGCATTTTTAACGTCGAAATAAAAAAAATTTTATGGAAATTTTGAACAAAGGGGTAGGTATGGAAATATTTCGTGATATAAATTGCTTTTTGCTAACTCCCTTAATGCTTGGAAATATCGACTGGAAATTCAATACCACATGTAAAATTTTCCACTGAATCGAATGGCTCAGACTAGAACGTTCTATCTCTCCGATTGATCGAGTTATGAGCATCTTTTGTTTTGAAAAGTGAATTTTCGAAAATTTCATGACTGTATTTGAAGGCGAAAGAATGATTTCATCCAAAAACTGATTATGCCAGTCAATTTCTGGTCCAAAAAAACCCCTCAACACGAACTTTTAGCATTTTTAACGTCGAAATGAAATTTTTGTATGGACATTTTGAACAAAGGGGTAGGTATGGAAATATTTCGTGATATAAATTGCTTTTTGCTAACTCCCTTAATGCTCCGGTATATCGACTAAAAATTCACTAGCGTATGTAAAATTTTCCACTGAATCGAATGGCGCAATCTAGAACGTTCTATCTCTCCAATTAATCGAGTTATGAGCATCTTTTTTTTGAAAAGTGGATTTTCGAAAATTTCATGACTGCATTTGAAGACGAAAGAATGATTTCATCCAAAAACTGATTATGCCAGTCAATTTCTCGTCCCAAAAAATCCCTCAATACGAACTTTTAGGCATTTTTAACGTCGAAATAAAATTTTTGTATGGAAATTTTGAACAAAGGGGTAGGTATGGAAATATTTCGTGATATAAATTGCTTTCTGCTAACTCCCTCAATGCTTGGGAATATCGACTGAAAATTTACAAGCATATGTAAAATTCTCCACTGAATCGAATGGCGCAGACTAGAACGTTCTATCTCTCCAATTAATCGAGTTATGAGCATCTTTTGTTTTGAAAATTGGATTTTCGAAAATTTCATGACTGTATTTGGAGGCGAAAGAATGATTTTATCGAAATACTGATTATGCCAGTCGATTTCTCGTCCCAAAAAACCCTCAACACGAAGTTTTAGCATTTTTAACGTCGAAATAAAAATTTTTTATGGAAATTTTGAACAAAGGGGTAGGTATGGAAATATTTCGTGATATAAATTGCTTTCTGCTAACTCCCTCAATGCTTGGAAATATCGTCTGAAAATTTACAAGCATATGTAAAATTTTCCACTGAATCGAATGGCGCAGACTAGAACGTTCTATCTCTACAATTAATTGAGATATGAGCATCTTTTGTTTTGAAAAGTGGATTTTCGAAAATTTCATGACTGTATTTGGAGGCGAAAGAATGATTTTATCCAAAAACTGATTATGCCAGTCGATTTCTCGTCCCAAAAAACCCCTCAACACGAACTTTTAGCATTTTTAACGTCGAAATAAAAATTTTTTATGAAAATTTTGAACAAAGGGGTAGGTATGGAAATATTTCGTGATATAAATTGCTTTTTGCAAACTCCCTTAATGCTTGGAAATATCGACTGAAAATATACTAACATATGTAAAATTTTCCACTGAATCGAATGGCGCAGACTAGAACGTTCTATCTCTACAATTAATTGAGTTATGAGCATCTTTTGTTTTGAAAAGTGGATTTTCGAAAATTTCATGACTGTATTTGGAGGCGAAAGTATGATTTTATCTAAAAACTGATTATGCCAGTCGATTTCTCGTCCCAAAAAACCCCTCAACACGAACTTTTAGCATTTTTAACGTCGAAATAAAAATTTTTTATGGAAATTTTGAACAAAGGGGTAGGTATGGAAATATTTCGTGATATAAATTGCTTTCTGCTAACTCCCTCAATGCTTGGAAATATCGTCTGAAAATTCACAAGCATATGTAAAATTTTCCACTGAATCGAATGGCGCAGACTAGAACGTTCTATCTCTACAATTAATTGAGATATGAGCATCTTTTGTTTTGAAAAGTGGATTTTCGAAAATTTCATGACTGTATTTGGAGGCGAAAGAATGATTTTATCCAAAAACTGATTATGCCAGTCGATTTCTCGTCCCAAAAAACCCCTCAACACGAACTTTTAGCATTTTTAACGTCGAAATAAAAATTGTTTATGGAAATTTTGAACAAAGGGGTAGGTATGGAAATATTTCGTGATATAAATTGCTTTCTGCTAACTCCCTCAATGCTTGGAAATATCGTCTGAAAATTTACAAGCATATGTAAAATTCTCCACTGAATCGAATGGCGCAGACTAGAACGTTCTATCTCTACAATTAATTGAGATATGAGCATCTTTTGTTTTGAAAAGTGGATTTTCGAAAATTTCATGACTGTATTTGGAGGCGAAAGAATGATTTTATCTAAAAACTGATTATGCCAGTCGATTTCTCGTCCCAAAAAACCCCTCAACACGAACTTTCAGCATTTTTAACGTCGAAATAAAATTTTTTTTATGGAAATTTTGAACAAAAGGGGTAGGTATGGAAATATTTCGTGATATAAATTGCTTTTTGCTAACTCCCTTAATGCTTGCAAATATCGACTGAAAATTGGCTAACATATGTAAAATTTTCCACTGAATCGAATGGCGCAGACTAGAACGTTCTATCTCTCCAAATAATCGAGTTATGAGCATCTTTTGTTTTGAAAAGTGGATTTTCGAAAATTTCATGACTCTATTTGAAGGCTTAAGAATGATTTTATCCAAAAACTGATTATACCAGTTGATTCCTCGTCCCACAAAAACCCTCAACATGATCTTTTAGCATTTTTAACGTCGAAATAAAAAATTTTTTATGGAAATTTTGAACAAACGGGTAGGTATGGGAATGACTGTAGTTGAAGAACGTTCTATCTCTCCAATTAATCGAGTTATGAGCATCTTTTGTTTTGAAAAGTGGATTTTCGTAAATATCATGACTGTATTTGAAGGCGAAAGAATGATTTTATCCAAAAACTGATTATACCAGTCGATTTCTTGTCCCAAAAAACCCCTCAACACGAACTTTTAGCATTTTGAACGTCGAAAAAAAATTTCATTTATGGAAATTTTAAAGGGGTAGGTATGGAAATATTTCGTGATATAAATTGCTTTTTGCTAAATCCCTCAATGCTTGGAAATATCGACTGAAAACTCACTAACATAAGTAAAATTTTCCACTGAATCGAATAGCGCAGACTAGAACTTCCTATCTCTCCAATTGATCGAGTTATGAGCATCTCTTGTTTTGAAAAGTGGATTTTCGAAAATTTCATGTTCTACAATCTGAATTAAACTGTTACTTGAGATATAACAGAACAGAGATATTATAGACAAATCTAATAATTATTATTAAGATGTTATATAGTTCTCTCCGAATTCGAGAACAATATATTTTTATCTTCTTATTTTACTTTTACCATTGTCTAGGATATTCAATGGGGTGTTAAACCGATACTCGGCTTTTAAACCGAATATTTTAGGAGAAAACTGGAAATTAAGAATTCCTAAATGTTTGCCACTTTCACTACAGATACGTCACGCAACTAAAGATAAAGCTAGCCACTTTCTGATTTAGATGTTTTATGAACTAATAGCTAGTTACAAAAGGGCCATTCGAATTTGAAGTTTGAAGAACTATCAAAGTCTATAATATATAAAAGTTTTTTGTTTACAGTTCATACAAGCTTGAAGTTTTAATATTATAAAAAAATAAAAGCATCGTGTTAATATTTTTTTAATTAAATTTAGTTAGTTTTTCTCCACAATAATCATACAAATCTTGTTTTATACACTGCACGAACTCAACAGTTACTACGCCTCGTAAAAAGTATGTGACTGTGCCTGCAGTAGACAAAAATTGTGGTTTGAGGCTACTAGAAAAAAATATAAACAGACTACAACTAGTTACTATTGCTGTGAAGATCATTTTGATGTAAGTAGGTAATTATATATGTGTGTGTATCCGTAAAAATAAATCTGAAGTAAATTTAAACAATTCCTAAGTCATTCACTATAAAAGCAATATAACATAAGCGTAACCTATTCTTCATCACGATTTTAAAAAAGAAGACGACAGAATTGTGGTCCTATGTCAACCCTTATGTAGCTAACTTCTCTTTTAGGTAATGTAGGTAACAGCATAAATGGCGAGCTATTTAAATCATCCAAAAGTTGAATTTTCAAATCGACATAAAAACCTTGTGAGAATAAAAATAATTGATTCCCCATTATGATTTTGTCCACCTCTAACTATAAACATCGAGAAAACATCACATTTTTGTTAAGTTTAACAGCCCATTAGATATTATTTACCTTCAAACATTTTTTATGTATTTTCAAATCACATTATTGATTTTGAACCACTCAATGATCACTGCATCGCTGTAACCAAACTTATTTTGGAGAAATATATAGATATTCGACTTCACCACAAATTTAATAAATTAAAAACTTCTAATATTGCCAAAGTAAGATGTTTGCTTAAAAAATCTATTTTATTTCAAAACCAATAATTTTTATTTCTACTTTTCTTTATACAATTTTGTGTGCTAGTTATTTTACTTTGTAATTCTTGTTATATGACTGTAAATAATTCTTAAGAACAATAAATATTTAATATTATGATTATTGTTTCAATTATTATATTTTATTGTTTACCATTTTAATAAACTTTCATTTATTCCTTAGTTTTGTAAGAATAAAATAAAAAAGCTTTCAAAATTATATTAACATGTTTATTATCTGTAGTTGTTTTAACAAAATCCTTTGGAAAAAATCACTTGTCTATGAGTTACGAACTTTGATATAATTTCCACTTATTCAAACGAAAAATTAATAACGTACATCATTTAGTATATAAAAATATTTTTCAAAAAATAGTTTAAATGATCCCTTTCGAAATGATACGCTAAAAATGTTCCTTAACTTCGAAAAATACTTTTTAAAAAGCGAAAAACTACAAAATTGAGACGTTTAAGGTTAAAAACAATATGATTTAATTCACAGTTTGTGTTAATTTATAATATCTGGTATAAAAGCTTAGTGGACTAAAATTAATGTTAACGTTGATGGTTTACGTTTCGTAACCCGTTACTGTGCAGTGTACTCGCCCTGATTTTATGTTGCTGCCAAAACATTGTATAGGTAATAATGTGTGAAGGCTGGTCTATCTTTAATACGTCATTGGTCTCAGGCACAAAATAGTTTGGGAATCCCTGGTCTAAAGGTAGAAAATCAGATTCAGATTCGATCATTTCAAACGACAAAATTAACTAAACTAATAAACGTGATTACTTTGACAAATATGTCTTGACATTTGAGCTTTTTATTATTGCTGTAATAGTTATCTCCATAGAAACAAACAAGGATGGCTTTGATACTATCTAGCAAAAATAGGCCAACGTTAGATAGATAATAACCCAGTAAAATAAATTCGAAATGAAAATGAAACTTGATGAAAAATTTCTTTATTCGTCAACTGAATTACAAAAAATTTTGTATATAAAGACGATCCAAAACACCCTGTTTTTTGCACAAGATGTGTTGGATCACTTCAATGGGGATGGCCACAGTAGCGGCCGGTCAAAACTGTATATTCTGGTTGAATCTGACTCTGAATCGGAATCGGCGTGCACTGATGAAGTTAGACTAATTCCAGAAAAGCTGCAATTGAAATAACTCCCTTTTGAAATTTATTGGGTATTATTTAGTTCCCAGGGGCTTATAATTTTATTTTTATTTTAGTCAATTCAATACTATTCATTGTTTTCTTCCACATGCTGGACCACCATCTCCTACATACATACTGTTATGATATAAAATGTCAAATAATAAATAAAAAAAATAAAAAGAAACAACAATGTAAATAGTTATAATGTAATATAAATTGTAAAATTTATCATAGGAAAGTGTTCGTTTATCACTAACGCGAATAGAGTTAAAGTGACAGTGACAAGCGCGAAATAATTGGATAATACAAATATTTAAAAAAAATCAAGCAACTAGGTACTTGGATACAGGTAACTAAGGACAGATAAAGAAAAAATGAAAAGAGATGGTTGATTAGTAACGAGGTTGGTGTAAGAGGATTAAAAATTTTTAAAATTAAAATTTAAGGTTAGTGAAATGTTAAAAAAATTATTAAAATAAGAGAAGAATATACATGGAAAGCATGGTAAAGGACAATTAACACTTACCTGTTCATTTATAACACGTAAAGTTATATTCCTGGTAAGACAATTTTATTACCTTGTATAAAATAACACATGGAATAATTAATTCATATTCCAAGACATAGACTAGATCCAGAAACATGATATTGTTATGTTGATAGCTGTATTTTGATATTAGAGATTTCAAAATCCATCTCTGATTTCGAGAGAGAACCGCCATTGTGGTATTTTATCACCTAGAGTAACAAACAATTTCGTTTTTAAAACATATCTATTGAACAAGCTGTTGAAATAACCATTTGCAGTAATACTTATCAACAAAATATTCAATAACAAGTTGTGTTTAGGAAATTAATAGTTATATTTACCTTTATGTACTAAAATTGTATCAAATAATTGTATATATCTAATCTTGTCCACCATGTTGTCTATTATGGTGTGATTTACTGTTAAAGGTTATGTTTCACGGTGCACGTATTTCGATAGCCAAGAATCGAGTCTAAATAAGAATCGATAGGACTGTGATTAGAGTTAGTTTGTAAAAGGATATGATTAAGACATTTTTTCATGAATATTTAGTAAAAATTTAATATTAAAATTTAGTTTATTCATTAGTACATTGTTTAGAGTTGAATAAATATTTTTTAAGACAATTTAAAATTAATAACATTATTCATGAATGAATGGATATTTGCGGAAGCTTCCAATTACAATTGATAGTATTTGAATATTAATAATAATAGTTGTTTCTTTTTAATATTTGACAAACAATTAAACAAATATCTTTTGTTCAAATAAAGTTTATCAAAATTCAACATAAATTCATTTGTCTATTTCTTTAATCTTCGAAAGACCGCCCCAAGAGATATAGAGTTAAAAAAGATACTAATAATTAAATAATTATTGTGTATAATCAAGCAATCATTGTTATAATCATAATTATACATACGTTTATTTTTCGTCAACCTTTGCAAAAAATGACATTTTACGTACCGAATGAAAGTCTATTTTTGACGTCAAGTACTTTTCGTCCGCTAGAACGTTAACATATCCAAATATCCGAAACTTATTGCATTTTTGAAAAACAAAGCTTTGGGTACTAAGCGAAAAAATCTAGAGTATTTAGTCAAGATGAAATAAACATATTCCTTCGTGATGTCCCAGATGAAACTTATCTTTTGCGCAGTGGACGAAAAATATTTACCTTCAAAAATAGTCAATTTTTCATTCGGAAATTAGTAATTTTTTGTAAAGATCGACGAAAAAATGTAATATGCACCTAGGCGAAACACTGTCTATTCTCTCGCCTGCCTGCTAGTCTCGGCTGCGTCTCGACTATCAATTTGCAGTCTCGACTATAATAGACACTGTCACTGGATCACTGCTTAGGTCGGAACTATCGGAGCAAATGTACGTCACAACATTTTCAAACTTTCTTGGTTTTGGCGATCGTGCTGACCGTCTAAGTGTTTCAGGAATCTGCACTGGATGTTCTGACTCAAAGTCACTATCACTTCCCCGTGCCTCACTAGACAGTTCCGTTCCACTTGATGTGTCACTACGATTTGCAATTACTGGATAGTCAGTAATTATCAAATCTTCAAAAAGTAGTACAAGATGAAAGGTATTCTACAAACTATAAATTAAATCATCAAACTTACGTGAGTGTGAATAAATCCAAAACTTGATATTTATTTCTCTTCGTTACTATTATAATATCGTCCATTTCGAATATAAAATCTGTTAGAAACAGATGTTCTATTTTGTCTTTGGTTTTAATGGTATATGTAAAAAGAGTTGCATAATTTCATATATTTATTAGATATAAAATATCATTCGTGTGACTGCTTATTTTGAGTGAAAGATCATTCAGATAAGTGTTTTGAATTGTTCATAAGGACATAAGGACATAAGACTTACTTATCGATTTTGTATAAATACGCCGCACATTAGAAAATAAATTAAACAATATTTCATAAATTTCAAATATAAAGAGTTTTTCTTCCTATAAAGTTGGCAAGACTATTTCACAGTTAGATAGTACCTATTATTCAAGGGCAAGGACACAGGACCGCCCTGAGGATATTTTAAATAATAAAAGTGATTTGAATTACAAAATAAATAGAACAGATGAAAGAATTTAATATAAATCAATAAAAAAAGAAACTAAGTGAGTATTAGGCCCATGAACCCAACCTGAGGTGAAGAGTCATCATAAAAGGTGAGTGATGTGTGATATCACTAAAATTAAATTAAAATTCATATTAATTGGCGCCCAAATAAACTTATTACAACAAATAAATTAGAATATAATAATATAAATTAAAAATGTGGTTTTGCAGCAAAGCTAATTCGAATGCCATAATGTGAGAAATTATTTTGAAGTCCTTCCGGTTCATTTTCGTCATATAATTTGGCCATTGCAAATACTTGCAGATTTAAGAGTTTATGAAATGGATTTTTCCTTTTTGAATTGTGCTTATAGGTTTATACCTCGTGATGGCTCAAACTTTGAATTGTATGTCGGTGAAAGGAGTAAATACAATATTGAACCTTCTTTAATATCAACTTTGTAGCATTTTAACGGAGCTGTTCCAAATTGAGTCCCAAATAAAAATTTCAACTTATTAAAAATAGGTGCATAACTGGCATTTTTAAACAGTCAATAGCATATAAATTCTAAGCACCTTTCAAGGTCTTTCGAATCGAGACCAACCACTCCTGAACTAATAATACGCAATTTTTCATTTCCTTTACATAATTAGCATACTGTTTGTCATTTTTACGAGATATTCAACATTCTTACACAAGTTTTACTTTATCTTTATTGTTAACAAATGTAATTGCCCAATTTATGCATTTAATTACGTATTTGGTTTCCTGATTTCAGCAATATTGGTTATCTTCGAGTATCTCCTTATCAGCACCGAACATTTTTTGTGTAATTTCCGTTATAAAATCATAGATTATGAAAGTTAAGTTTGTGTATTTTAAATGACAATAATGTAAACGTAATTCAAATTATTAATTACACTTCCTACCAATCACTGCTCGAAATTAAATACTTTTTAAAATAATACCATTGTATTTGAATCCATCCAACGGCATGCAGATACATCTGTGGTCACCTTTAGAACATACATTATGGATAAACCACCAGTCAATAATTCATTAAAACTCTATATTAAAAAAATCCTGGACAAAACTCTCGTCATTAGTATTGCTGATAGAGCTATCTGCACACGCCCAAGTGAATGTATACATTGTGAAGCAGGAAAAACGTACATCAAAGAAAACGTATAGCTCTCAATCATTCAACTTCGATTCTAATTAAACTCAAAGTAACTTCGCAGGTTTTTTACAGGGACATCTTAAGACTCTACTTCCCATTTAACGAAAGGCATAACCGATATTTAAATGGCATTATCCACTCCCACTGTTCTAAATGAAGCAAACGTCTAGCTCTTCCCTTCTTGGTAGTATATACTTCCTGTTACGACACATAAAGTATTGTTACGTTGGACCTGTATTGAGGATATGTAGGGATCCATGAAGAAGAAGACATACATCTAGAATCATCCCACCGTTGTCACCAATGTTACTCTTTTCACTTTCTTAAACTTTCTTTATTTCTACAACTTTAACTTTAACTATTCAACACTAACGTCTCACTATCAGAAAACAGAACTCCAATCTCTAATACTTCAAAACTAAACTAAACTAATGTTAATTACCCCGCCTTTTATACTTTTCACCTGTTCCACTCAGTTCTCGACTTTTCGATGACATTTTTAGATTTTTCGATGACAGTTCTAGATGATTCTAGATGTATGTCTTCTTCTTTTTCATCATGGACCTCTACATATCCTCAATACAGGTCCGACATAACAGTACAATAAAACCGATGCAAACTATGTTTCATTATGGACATCGTTCCAGGCAGCTATCAAAAAGACATACTTTCCTAAAGGATTTGTACAAATACTTCTAAATCGTTGACTCTGCCACTTCTATCTTAACAAATCTGTATGTGCTCTTTTCTATAATTGTTTTCTTTGAGTAGATCTTGTCTAGTATCAGTTTTATTGCTCTCCCACTTCTAAATTGACTTGTATCACTCAACTGCAACTGAGACTTAACTCGATTAATTAGGAACCCACCCCAACTTCTTCACTTATTTAATATTTGTCATCAACACCCTCATTTCCATGATCAGCCAAGGTACGACATAAATGCTCCACTTCATCCTACCACTGTTTTTTCTCGGGGTAATTATTGACTCGAGATTAACACCGATCAAACAATTGGAAAAAATAGCGACAAGATCAGTAACCACATTAATGATGGCAAGGCGAACTTGTGGCAAAACGTAGGGGCAAAGTCCGCGCATGAGACCCTGAATATACAGGTTAAGCTCATTCTAACAAATGTTTCCAACGTATGGTAAACAGAAGTGACACAAAAAAATGATGATGCAATGATGCGACTAGGCAAGGTACAAAGACTCGCCTGTACTCAGAATTGCAGGTTTCTTGAAAAACAGCAGTACTATAAACCTTGTTTTGCCTTCTCCCACTACGCTACTACTATCACTACTAATAATGGGAAAAGCAAGGATGATTTTATTTAGGCTCCAAAACAACTTGTGCAGCAACACATTAAGATCAGGACACATATAAGGGCAACGTGATTGAAGCCATTTTAGATACGTAAACAAGCTAAATATCACCAAATTTATCCCCGGTCGCAGATTTGAGGTAGAAACACCTCACAAAAAGAACTGGCAAGACCCAAGTGGACTGACGTTACCTCGAGGTGAGATCTGGTACTCAGATAGGATAAAGACTAGGGGAGGGATAGTAGAATGAGGAAGACAAGATGTTTATTCTTACTCAGAAAACATACCTCTGTATTTCAATGTTAGATTTATGCTATCACACAATGTTCCAAAATTAACAAATACAGGATTAACACTCATGGGTTAAACATATTAACTGACGGTCCTTTGAAAAGTCACAAGGTAACATCCAGACTGGTAGAGGAATGCCAGAAAAAACTAAGCACTAAGGTAAAATTAGTGTGGGTGCCGGAATATAATGATATATCTGGAAATGAATAAACTAATGAACTCGTGAGAACAGGTTCAACAATAATTTATGTTGGACCAGAACCAGCCCTGAGACCACAAAGAAGGTGGGTTATCTAACGGGACAAGTCCGGTAAGAGACCACCTGTATAAAATAGGACTGTATAACGGGGATCTCAGCTGCGAACTTCGTCGAATGAAAAACGCACGTCTTATCTTACTGTGAGACAGAGGACTGAAGGGGACAAACGAAAAGGGCAATGAGCCACCTGAAACATACGACACATATCCAATGGACCTATATCATCTACTCGACGGTGAGTGGATAACTGGGTGGGTGGGTGTACTAAATATAGAAGTAGAGTACAATGAGCCAACAGGCTGTAGGCAAGAGGACGGATTTCAAGAAAAAAACTACTTTATTTCAATTTTTTGCTACGATATCCTTCCAATGACTAAAATCAACTATTACTTTTAGTAGTAGTATTTTTTCCAACACAGAGGCATAGACAGATATAATAAAATATTTACATTTTTCTTATAAAACTCACATATTTGTCGAACCTGTATATATGTGTCTATGCAATGTTTCAAATTATGAGTAATTTATATTACCAAATGGCTCTTCCTAGAATTTAAATATTATGTTTGATTGGCCGGTCCGTCCTTTTCGTACCCATTAAAATCATCTAATCTCTTAACATCCTACAATCGATATGCTTGTATAGTAGGCTAACATACGAAAGGGAAATAGAGGTTCGATTTCAGATGAACTATTTACAAACAATATCGGTATCACCAAATGATTTTACATCATTGGCGTACCGTATATACACTGAGCGTATTTTAATCACATTTTTCCGCCGACCGTGCGTTTTTGAGTACCTTTCTTTTGATGGGTGGAAACCTGCTCTCAGGCACCGGGTACTTGTTTTTCCTTTCCCCGGTAGTGTGGGATTTCTCCCCGAGAGCGAGCACAACCCCCCCTCTAACACTCTGCACGCAAAGCATCGTACCCGATCTAAGGATGACCGCTCAAAAACCACCCCGATCTTCACTGCTCACTCCCTGTACTCCGGTACCACCTGTAAGATATATCGTCAGAGTCAGGGGTCCCTCTATTCACTTCTTCATCTCCCTCCTTGGCTTATTCTTTCTTCTTCCTCTTTTTTGCTCATTATGGCTGTGACATATCCGTATATACATTCACAGTTTCGTTTTGACTCGACAATGGTGTCTATTAAATTGGCATTTTTAAGTTCTTTCCCCAGCTCCGTCTCCATCTTCAACCTTTCCGCTGTCCATCTCTTACAAGAGAAGAGCGTGTGCTCGGCGTCATCTTGCTCGCAGCAGTATCGGCACTGCTCGTTGTCCTTCTTCCCGATCCTCATCGTGTAGGTACTGAAACTGCCGGGGCCCGTGAGCACCTGGCTCAAGTAGTACCCTTTAACCCTGTGTTTACATTTGAGCCATTTGTCTAAATCCTTAATTAGCGTTTTCGTCCACGCTCCCTTGCTCTGCTCTTACCATCTCCGTCTCCATTTACCTCGTGTTTCTTTTTGGATTTTACCCTTTTGTTCCCTACCCTCCTTATGAATCCTACTCCTTTCCTCCACTTGCAGGTTTATCGGTGGTATTCCCGTGATTACTTGCAGGGCTACATCGGATGTCGTCCTGTACGCTGAGGCTACCCTCAGTAGCATTTTCCGCTGAACACGTAGGAGCTTCCTTTTGTGTCCTTCAATTCGCATTGTTTCCTCCCACACTGGAGCACCGTACAGAATAATAGACCTTTCTACCACCCAGAGCAGTTTCCTTTTGCCCGATAAAGGACCTGCAATATTCGGTAGGATCCTATTGATTTTGCTCGCCCTATCGCCAGCCTTGAGCACAACCTCTTGCCGAATTCAAGGCGTTCTGTCAGCGACACCCCCAAATACTTCAAGTGTTTTTTGAAACCTATCCGTTTGTCTCCATTTAAAATGTCCAGCCTTTTCTCTTTTGTCCAGATAGTACGACAGCTTCTGTCTTCTCTGGTGCCATGCTCATACCCCTTTGTTTCTCCGGATTGTCTAGAGGGCCTCTTCGGCGCTGTTCTCAACATCTACCGTATCGGTTCCCATGACCATTAGCGCGACGTCATCCGCGAATCCTACAAGTTTTACCCCTTCTGGTAATTTTATTCTCAGCAGTGGATCATAGAATAGGTCCATTAATTATTAATGTATTATTGAGAGAGGTAACCCGCTGTATCTATACCAAATTCGTTTATTAACAGAAAATCGTTCATTAATAGGGGTCATAAATGATTTTTTTTGCGTACCGGGTGTCTGATTAAGAGAGGTAACCCGCTGTATTTCAGAAACAATTTATCGTACAGCTTAGAGAAAAAAATCTGTATTACAAACTCGCGTGCGAGAAACTGCTGGAAAATATTTTCAAGTTTCCTACTCCACCGGTTGATGATATTTGGTTCCAACAAGATAGCCGTTCTATCCACAATTACGCTCCTGTTACCGAGTATTTAGATAATACTTTTCCAGGCCTTTAATAACCGGCAGGGGAACTGTCTTAAGGCTAGCACGATCACCAGATTTGTCTCTTTCTTTTGATGAGTATCGAAAATCCAGTATTTATGGTAATGACATCAGACCGACTACTTTCGAGAATTTGAATGCTCGAATATCACATATTATTCAAAATATTACACCTGTAAAGTAATCAAATACACGACAGACTTTTTACAATTGATTAGGTTATTGCATCGCTCAATGAGCTGGATTTTTTAAAGAGG
This sequence comes from Lochmaea crataegi, assembly GCA_947563755.1. Taxonomy (NCBI): domain Eukaryota; kingdom Metazoa; phylum Arthropoda; class Insecta; order Coleoptera; family Chrysomelidae; genus Lochmaea; species Lochmaea crataegi. The sequence goes on from OX387433.1 coordinate 18,048,008, forward strand.
TAAGTGTACATAATTCCGACACTATAAGAAAGCAAACTAAAGAAAACACCATGATAAACTAAAAATCGTGTTTAAAATGTAGGATACTTTATATAATAGTAAAGTTTGTTCATTTCTGAAGTTGCTTCCATAAAAGAAAAATAGTTCTACTGCACCATCAATAAAAAAAATATTTTTTTATTGACCTGCAAATGGTCATATTTCCGACCCCTGAAATTTTTCTCTGTCCAAAATTCCGGCAGTGAATTGAACATAAATTCGACAGAGTTTTTAAATCCGACACATTAACTACATAAATCAAACAAGGTTTTCAGTTTACTTTATTTAATAATTAATTTAAATTAAAATTAACTTAAAAGTAATCTAGGCAAAGAAACTACATTTGTTTATTTCGTCAATTTGAAAGTAGCCTCTTTTGTTAATTTTGTTTGGTGGTTGTATCACCTCCATTATTTCTATAGAGTCGTACCAAATCTCATCTCTCTTATCTGGCCACTTCCAATTAAGTCCAGTTCTAGTCATGGTATTAATTAATATTTTCCCTTTCTCAATTGCAGTCACATTTCCAGGATAGTAATTATTTTCATAGTTTACTATCACAAAGTCCCCAATTTTAACATTTCTCTTTTCATTCACTTTTTTAATACACACTTCTCATCCTCGCTAAGCACTTCTTCATTTTCGCCTGAATTTTGTAGCATTTGTTCTGTTCTTGCAGGTCTCTTTCTTGAAATATTACTATCTTCGGCCCTTTTTCTTTTTCTGTTTTTATTTTCCTCAAGTTGTTTATTTTTTACACACATCCTCTGGGAAATTTGGGGATGTCTTTTAAGAAACCCCTCATACCAATGGCGCCCAGGACGTTCATCATTAAATTTATTGGGTCGTTTCAATTCTTTACAAAGAACTGCTACGCTGTCCAACAATTGGTCTTTGTTGATGGGAAGCCCCATTTTCGCCAAAAATCCAATTTACTATTATATCTTCCTCTTGAGATGTCAATACAGTTGACACTTCACTTTTGCATACCTCGGGGTAGGATCCATTCATTTTTCCTATTAATGTTGTTCTAGGAACGTTGTACAACTTTGAGGCTATTCCATTTTTTATTGCTTGTAAAGCATTTTGTAAATCTTCCTTGGAGTAGGAACCATATTTTTTTAGAAGCATCTTACCTAAATAAATACGTTCATATAATTAAAATTCTAATATTTTATCTTCATTTATACTGTAACGGTAAATGGCTGTAACCCCAAAGGGCACCAGCTCAAAGGGCTCCGGCTAGAGACTCCTCTCAAGGGTGATTCGACCCCAAGTTTATGTCACACAAGGATAACAGAAGGGTTGTAAAAATTGAGGGCGCCACTACCTTTTTGACGATAAAAAGGACTAAGAAAACTAAGGCGGAAAAGGTAGAAACGCCTTGTAAAATTTAAATTTAAGTTAATAATAAAAACGTTACTAAAAATCACCCCGGGTGGTATATCCCTCAACTTTTATAGTTGAGGATTTCTAATAAAGTAAAAAAGAATTTAAAACAAATTATATAGGTACTTAGCTTATATGGAGTGGTTTCCTGAAGTAGGAGTCAGGTCTTGATCTGAACTGATGTGTCCTGGTCTAGGGCGGTATTTTGATCTAGGGCTGTATCCTGAGGTTCTATCCTCGAGTTATATCGTCTGGGTTATATCCTTGGGTTATATTCTTGGGGCTATATCCTCGGGTTATATTCTTGAGTTATATCCTAGGGTTATATCCTAGGGTTATATCCTAGGGTTATATCCTAGGGTTATATCCTAGGGTTATATCCTCGGGTTATATCCTAGGGGCTGTGCTTACCTACAAGTACAGGTGGATCAGGGATTTATAGGAACTTGAATGTAATGACACATTATGTTGGTCAGCTTTTCAGGTTAAAGAAAAGGAAGGCAGTTATTTGAAAGTCAAAAAAATTGATTTAATTTACTGAAAGCTTTCCAACATTATATGCCCCATGTTAAAACAGTAAAAATAGCAATTATCGGCTAGATAAAAAAATATACTAATGATCCGAAAGAAACTAATGATAGCAAAAAGTTATTTATTTAGTTATATGAAAAAATATCGTGCTTAGGAAATATATGAAACCGGCACTGGCGTTACGAAAGAATATTTTATAGGTTAACGGTTTATAAAAATGTTATTTTATAATTAAAAGAGTTATTTCGCAACTGAAAAAGCTTGAAAATGTTTGTATAAAAGTAAAACAGTGAATTATAAAAGAATATTTGGCTTAAAACTACCATATTAGTATAAAAGAACAGTTTATGACCACGTGTTGAATTTAATTTCGTCTATCTCTGTAAAAAAATAAAGAATGCATACGAAAATTATATCAGACAGTACTTTAGAAGAAGCTTATTAATTATAAATTATGATTTTGAACTTACCACAGCAAAATTCATAAGATATAGCCCGTTCAGTATTAAAACCGTTGCACGTCACATCTGTCATAACTTTACTATGTTGCCAAGCCCTTGAAATAATATGAGAATCTAGTATATGTCAAATGACGTTTATCAAATATTCTAGGTTAGGTTTAGTTATTGATGGTTATTGCGAGCAAAGAAACTTCGACTTATTTCAATTACATACAGAGATGTTACATATAAAATTTTAATTTGTATGTTAACCATACAGCACTAAGAAATTCTTATTTTAAAAACTATGGAATTATTTTTAGCACTAAAAAGGTATGTATGGAATACTTAACACTTTTATTTGTATGTTTATACCACACACTTAATTAGTTAGAAGTTATGGAACTATTCTAGTATTTAAAATGCATGTATATATAGTATCAAGGAAAAAATATTATCTAATATAATTTTTAGGTTACAATTACCTAAGTACATGTTGGCTTCTAAAATGTTGTCACTACAATATGAAAGATTGATGTAAGGTTTACAGACAAATTATAAATAGAAAGTTCTGATAACCTGGATGTACCTCCTTTTTAAAGGTAGGAAATTTTATTTTATATTTTGTTGAAATAAATCTTAAATTTTGTTTAGAAAAGCCGGGATGTGAAGCTTTAGTGTGTAGGTCATTCTCAACAAGGAAAATCATCCTGAGATATATGATCATTGATCATAGCAAAAGAAAATTGTGTCGCAAGCACCACCACAGCTTAGAAAAGGAGAGCAAATCCATTCTATTCTCTGAGTGAAGGTATATGCAAATGATTGACTAAATCGTAGCACTGAAATCAATACATATTATAATTATCAGTATATTGGTGAATTATTTATCACTCCATCATCTTCTAATCAATCCAAATTTATATTTACCATTTTGTTTTAGCTCTCCAGCATCTACCGCAACTGAAAGTATTGCTAATAAATGATTGATCGAATGAGACCTTTCAATTCAATAAAAACTATTAAATTAATTCTTTGTAGTTTTTATAAAACTTTGTGATACACACATGTACCTTTAGAAAATGCTGCATGAATTACTTATTTTGAATATCATGATTAAAATAAAATAATAAATAATGCCACCCCAATTTTTATGGAATTGTTTTATTGAAAAGAAACATTGCAAATTTATAAATTAGTTACTGCACCGAAAAGTTTGTAATACTATTTTTTTAAATAAGGTAGAACAATAATTGTCAAATAGAAATCTTTCAAATTTGAGAGGTTCACGGACAAACCAATTCCAACCCGCAGCTTCTGGAATGCATCTATCGGCTTGCTTGGCAGTAGCCAGTATTAACTCAATAGGATTTTTAAAAAGATGGTAGGTAATACTTTGTGACTATACTGTTCTATCATATCCACAATGTATTTTGTTGGGGGGTTTGTTTCTGAAAAAAACATTTATTGAAAGGGCAGTATTCAAATAACCAATTCTTTTCTTTTCAAATATACCTGTATTATTATTTTTGTAAAAATAAAAGTAAAACAGCATTTATTGTCTATTAGGTATAATTTGAAGTAAGAATTTTAAATGTATTAAACTAGTTGTGTAGTCTTCTGAATTCTAACATATAATTTGCTATATCACTGTTCAAATACAGTTTGTATCTACTTACTAGGCTTCAATATAAATAAGCTCAGCTTCAACATTTGTTGATTGAATTCTATATTGTGTCATTAACCTAATATTATCGAAAAGCATTGTCCATAAGGTTCAGAAAGATTCAATAGTAAGTAATTGGTTTTCAAACCATTTAAAAACATGTTCTTCATTCATTTTCCCATGATAATAACTCAACTGAGATTCATATAAAAATATACTTTCTGCTCCATCAATATAACCATTTTCATTCTCAGCATGTAATACAAAATATCTAGAATAAAAACAATTTTGCATTCTAAAATTTTACATTATCATTGTAACATACCTTTTGACATGAACAGCCTACGGCACCATTTTGGAAAATTCAGGATTCATTAATAAAAACAAATGTATACAGTGGTTTATTTTTGTTGAAAGTTCCATAAGTCCTCTTTGTGGATGTATCATATTTCAGTAAACTACTCAGGAACATTCTACATTTAATAATTATTGTTCTTCCTCCAATTACTGCAGTAACATTCCTAAAGTGACATGATTATCTATAAAAAAATGTCCATGTATAATTGCCAAGTATTAAGAATAATGTAACAGAATATAATAAATACAGTTGATTGGGTATAATATTGAACTTATACATACTTGCTTCATAAACGTTGTAAATAGTATCAGGAGTAAATGCATCAACTATTGCAGTATTATTAAGCTTAATTTATCCGGTTTTTTGGATGTGACTTTAACTTTGATAACTCATTACTGCTTGTGAAAAATTACTCACAGTTCTTTGCAGTTTTTGTCACAACATAACCCCAAAAATGTCAAGACGTCAACTGAACCTGAAATAACCATTTTAATCGCGGCAACAGCGCGCATTTTTGCCAACATAAAAAGTTTTTATTAAGACTGACGTTAGTTTGAGTTTAATATTTAATTAACCTACGAGCTGTATTTGATATGAAATTAATTACGAAACCTTTCTTTTAACATATATTTATATTCTTTAATACAATGCGACCTACAAATTTCAATATTTATTGAGTTTAGAGAGGCTTAACATAGTGATTGACAGAGGATTGTCAGCAGCAATCGAATGACATGATATAAACGAACGTCTCTTTTTCGACACTTTGATGACGTGCAACGGTTTTTGTACTGAACGGGCTATATACAAGACGGAGGCGACAATGCAACTAAACCCCGCCCCCCCTTCCACCATATTGAGGCAAATTTGAATATCAAATGCATATAAGTTAAATGGAAATCTATGATAAAACTAAAAATTTGGAACATAAATACATAAAAATATACATTATGTCTCTTGGATTTTGATAGGAAATCGGTATCTTTAAATAAAACACACAATTTTTATTTTTTAACCAAATTATATTTAGTATAATAAGGAAAAATAACGATACAAAAAATATAAATAAATAAATATAAATTGCTTGTAAAGTATGATGGGGGACAAATCATGAAAAAAATTATATTGCCATAGGTACAACTGTTATTATATTCAAATATAGATAACCATAGATTCAGTTGATTATCAAATAAAATCTATAAATAACAAATTCAACAACAGAAATATAACATATACTCGATCGGTTCCCAAATTACATTTACATCGTCAGGATATAAACTATAAAAATTGATATAAATATAATTTCTGATGTGTAATTTGTTTTTCATTGATTTTATTTGATAATTATGGAAAGCTTTTTTTATTTCATAACAAGTTACCTGCTAATGACTTACTACTATATTTTTTGAGGAGGATTTAAATTTTTTATAACTAATTTTCAACCTGAAAACAGTGAATCTTTTAATTTTTTTCCTTTTAAGTTGGTGACAATTTGGTAAATTGAAATGTATTTTCGACATTTCCTTTATAAAAAATTCTTTTATGTCTATATTCTGGGGTGAAACAATATATAAATATTTTAAGAAAACACATTCCATTTCTAAAAAATTATTAAAAACCTCTTCAGTAACAAAAAAAGCGATTGTGCTTTAAACCTTTTTGATTAAGGAGAGTTTTGGAAACTTCTTATATATTGGTTTTTTTGAACCTGCTGCACGTACACAAACAACACAAGTTTTTGAAGTTTTCACAATACTTTTTAAAATATATCCTGAAATATTATATAACGAATTTAGTTCACTGAAATTTAAATTGTATGAGGGAGTCTTTAATTCACTTGGAAGGCTTACTTCATCATACACTGTATTTAAGGCCTTAAGAGAATCCAAAGATCCCCCAAGAAAGTCCCGTTCATCTTCTTCGTAACTACTGGTACTTCCGCTTTTTAAATACTGTGATACAGATATTAATTTCAAGTTATTTTTAACTTGTACCGCAACACACTAAATAAATTTTCAAGGCAGTCTTGAGAAAATCGGCTAGTTAAAATAAATTGATAATTTTTTTGTTCCAATAAATCTGACTGTAGTTCTAACATTGATTGTGTTGATATTAGAACACCCGTTTGTGAAGGTTTCCAAATTTTTTTATCGCCATCCAATATATCTGAAAATAAACTTATAAATCCTTCCAATATATCTGAAAATAAACTTATAAATCCTTCCAAAAATGATATTGTTTCTTTATAAATGTCAATATTAAATTTGCTTAGAGCACAAGAAGGATGACTCGAAGTCATTAAATAAAATCATTTTTCTACTTGGTCAATAAACCATGCCGTTGTTAAATATTCTGGTTAATTGAGTTGTTCAGCCAAAAATTTGAGAGCGCTACTAACTGAGTGATTAACAACATTAGTTGAAGTTGACACTTTCATTTGAGAAAAATGTGTCGGAAGGAGATCTTCTTCTGAGAGTTTCGGTGCAAGTTTAAAAAAATGATCTTTCTGGTGATTTAATATGTCTGAGATATGACTGGACATTACCATGTTAGAGGGTAGTCCATACTTTAGAACAATATTATTTGGTAACTGGATGATTTTTTTTGTCACTAACATAGATTTAATATTTTTAAATAGGTGAGGAACATCTGCAAAGAACCCATGTCTGATGTAATACTTAAAATATTCAAATTAAGCTGTTCAGCTTTTTTAAATATATTTATTATTATATTCTTCATGACAGCTCCGTTGACAGAGTCACTGGTGAAGTAATAGGCCACAAACTGTTTCCAACGTCCTGTAATACCTCCCAGCATAAACACTAAGATGTGTGTCGCCAAGCCTGAATGTTCAGGGAGTGTAACATCACCAAAATATTTATTCAAGGAGGTATCATATGTTTCTCCTGGAGTGATTGCCATTTCATCCAAAACCAAGACACAATCCTTTTCATGAGTTGAAAATTGCTCCACTTTCAATTCTAATAATGAAAACACCTCATTTAGAATACCTGAATCAAACTGCAAGTTCTGGAGTTTTCTCTGCAAAGTTCTGGTTGATGGGAGAGGGTATCCTTGTTTTATTAGTTCAGTATATCCACTACTACCACAACTAAATTTTAATTTTAAAGAACTTGTAACAGTGTTGTTGGTCCACTTCATCAGTTTTCTTGTTTTTTCTTTTTTTTTCTTTTTTAAAGCTTCTATTTGATCTTCGTTGAATATTTCTTTTAGTAGTTCACAGTCCGAAGAATTAGGAGTTTTTTCTCTTTTTTTTATTAGCTTTTTTCGTGTGGCTCTTACAGTTTTTTTGTAACGATAAGCTCTACGTTTTTCTCTTCTTGTACCTGTTTAATTTAAGTTGTAACTGAGCTATTTCACTCATTGGATCAATTTCTGATATTAACGGTGAGGGAGCTGTTCATAAACTGTCTTCACTCAAACTGCTTTTAGATATTGACAATTGTTGACCTGATTCTACATCCTAAGCTAAATTTGAAGTAGATGGTTCTGGTAATTCCTCTGGCACAGTCTCATCTAGAGCTAAATTTTCACCTAGAACAAATTATTAAACTATAATGGCAACAGAACATATTTAATAGTGCAAAAACTAAGAGTTTTTTCATTATTATTAGGGGATATGTTGTAATTGCCTACTTACCCGACAAACTTTTAGGTTTTTTTGGATAATAAAATTTCCTTGGAACTGGGGATTTCCTTTTAGATTTTGGTTTCACAAAGGAAAATATTGTAGGAACAGCATTTAAGTTTAAAATTTTCTAGCCATCTACACGAGGTTTCTCCCACATTTCAGGAGCAAAATGAATCTTAAACAAAATCGTACATTAAATTTTATCTCAATAATGACTAACAATAATTTTAAATCAGATATAACAATTAGCAGTCGAAAAGCAAAGGCTTCTACCTACCTCACATAAACACGAATAGTCTGTTGGAGTCCACTTATCTCTTCTAATTTTAATAAGCCATTATTTTCTTCTAGATGGATCTCTAGGAAAACGTTTTATGAGAAACCCTTTTTTAGCAGAATTACTATTGCGGCACAGCCCGGCATTTCCAATGTTATTATCTAGAAAAAAATCAAAACTTGATGAATAGTATACAATTTCTAGGGTTAAGCTTACCAAATTTCACGAGTTTTCCGATTCGAAATAAAATTATTTATAGGTCCAAATACAAGTCTTTCAATTGTCTAAAGGCAAAACACCACTTTTTCACTGAATATTCACCAAAAAAGCACAAAACCAATAATTCTAATCACAAATATAACAAGCACTATAAGAAACTTCGTATAAACCAAAAGTAAACAAAGAGATTTTAGCCTCAATATGGCTGCCAAACTGTCAGCCAATCAAAAACGGGTTACCCTATTGTCGCCACTGTCTTGTATATAGTCACTGTAGTTTGTGGTTTAGTTTTCTTATTTAAAGCAATGTTATTGAAATCTGACGGCTTTATGGACACTGTCAGAATCATGTACACTTTCCTATGCTTTAATTTTTAATTTGGATATATTCCTTATTCGCTTTGTAATTTGGATTAAGTTGAACTTTTGATTATGATCTCCATGATATTAATATGATTTCGTTTTAGAATTTACCTTTTGTTACAAAAAACAATAAATTCATTTTTGGTAATTTTAATAAATGCATTTAGTGGAATATTTAAAATTGACAAAATTAAATAAGGGTTTGATTATTACAAATTATAAATATGCATGCCCATGATCTACTTTTTTGCTTGTTCAATTTGACGTATAGTCTTGGAAATATAGCCTGAATATGACCATTCTACATTGTTTCCATCCTGGTGGCTGATTTTGCTTGACAAAAGGGCAAAATTGATGTAGAATAAGATGCTCTCACTCCGATCTCTGAAGTCGTAGCGGAAAATTGTTTAACGAGGTAAGACGACTCGGGATGTGAAATTTTATAAATTTAGATGATAAAAATGGATTCCTGTCGTCGAGTGGTGTGAAATTTAAAAAAAAGTGAGTGAGTGAGTGCATCGATTTTGCCCTCTTGTCAAGTAAAATTAGCCACCAGGAGGGAAACATTGCTCACAACTCTATATTTCCTGGATTTGTATATCGGTCTGTAGTTTAAGTGTTGCATATAAAAACATAATTGGCGCTTGTCATGTTTAGTTAATTTAACGCCAAAGTTACAGACTGCTTCGTTTAAAACTGTACCTAAACTGAATTTTTAAAGCTGATGCCGAGAAAATTTTCCCGCAATAATTTTTTACATTTTCTCAACTAGAATGCCTTGGTTTCTGTTTTCGGCAATGAAGCACTACATCAGTCGACAATTTCTCGCTGAAGAATTTAAACGTGGACGGATTTATCTTAGCGACGATCCAAGAACAACCCACCAACAACGGCAGTCATCCAGGAAAACGTCGATGCTGTACGTAAGCTGATCCAAGAATATCGTGAAATTGGAGCATCATTGGGCATTCCAAAGACCACAATTCAAAACATTTTACATGAAGAATTATCTGTGAAAAAATTAGTTTCTCGTTGGCGGAAGTACAGAAAGCAATTAGAGTCAATTGGTGTAAAGAAACTCTAAGCCGGTTTAACGCAGGAAACACAAAAATATATAAACAGAATTGTCAGTGGTAATGAATCCTCGATTTACTCTTATGAACCCGAAAATAAACGTAATTCGGCTGTTTGGATGTTCCAAGATGAACCAAAACCGACGATAGTTATCCGTTCTCGAACTGTCCAAAAAGATGGTGGTTGAATTTGTCTCAAAAGCGGGTCATATAGCAGAAAGAACTGCTATTGATGATTGGCACATATCGATTTATGTGCCAGGAAGTAATTGCTGAGTTTCGAAAAACCAACCTCTAACGACGAATGATCCTCCATCAAGACAATGCATGTTCCCATACATCTCGAAGAACATGTTGGACCATCCTCCATACAGTCCCTACCTAAGTCCTAACGACTTTTTAATTTTACCAAAAATTAAGAATGAGCTGCGTGGTCAAAGGTTCCAGTCCCCAGAAGATGCAGTAAACGCTTTCAAAAACTCTATTTTGAATGTATCATCAAGCGAGTGGAATAACTGCTTCCAGAATTGATTCGAAAGGATGCAAAAATGCATATCTTTTCGTGGAGAGTACTTTGAAAAACAATAGTGTTTTCTACTGTTTTTTTTCTAGCTCTTTATGCAAAATATAAAACCCTCATAATGAATTATCAAATTTTCAATCTGTGTTAAATAATGCGGTACAATATTAATTTAACGTATAACAGCTGAACCACAGCAACGAGTTGCAGGGTTTGTTATTAGTTTTATTGAATTTAACAGAAATAACCACCCTTATCGGACGAACGGACAAATGACCCTCTTTCGCTTGAAGATGTGTACATTTCCATATGAAATCCAGCATAAGCAATAATTCCAAATACGTGAAGGGTTGGGTAATAGCTCAAACACTAAATACAGGAGATAAATATTGTTTCAATGTGTGTCGGTGTTTCAGGGATCAATTGTCAATTAATTGAAATCATCCAAATAGGTCTGTCGATAGGGATTCGCCTCTAAACCAGCTCAAAATCTAACAGGTTGAGATCACGTATATGTTTTACCTATATCACATGATATCCGTTTTGATTTACAAATAGACAACATGCATATGTGAAATGCTTTGTTGTATTAGATGATTAACTCTATATTGATACAAAGAGAGTTGTGTGTTCAGTGGAATTGTTTGCTTTTGTAGTCATTTTTAAAATCATGCTACACAGGTATAATATTCAATCCACTCTCGTGACGTTCAAAGTTCTAACAACAACAAAGCATTTAAATGGAGATTGAAAATAATCAGTTATTAGAACGCGACATTGATATATACTCTGCTCAAAAACGAAAAATATGACAGGTAATAAATAAATTAAAATATTATTCAGGATGAATCACGACCAACGGTGGGAATTAGAACGACGAGTACTGACAGAGAAGATCGGACGTTTTACTCCCGACAACATCGTGTAACTGATGCTGGAAAGGAAGAGAAGTGGAACCACCTATCCGCTTACGTCGAAACGGTCTTACGAGCAAAAAAACGAGAAAACTTGGTGGACGACATCCGGGACACCTGATACGCAGAGATCCCAGACTAAAAGAACCACGTAAAGCAGGAAGGACAACAAACAGAACGGGTCACCCTTTGTAAAAGCGAAAGCGGGTCCAGGGTGGCAACCTCATTTACCAGTGAGGTTTGTTGAAAGAGGAAGGGTTTTAATGAGTCGTACAAGTAAGGTACAGCAGTTACATATTTAGAAATTTACGGACAGTGTGACAAGTATTCAAAATTGCAGCCTTCTGCAGATCGATGTATGTGTTTTTGCGAAGACCTAGTTTGGTCAGGCTGTTTTGTAGAGTTTTGGGAACTAGTCCCGTACCGGCAACACCTCTACTTTCACTGCATGCCACATATGTCCTACCTCAATTGCAAGATCGGTGTATTTTGCAATTTTCTCGTTGTATTTGTCTAAAATATTATTGTTATTGGGTACAGCAACATCCACTAGGAGAACCGAGTTAGCGTTTTTATCCACAACCACAATATCAGGCCGGTTATTCGTCACCCGGCTATCGGTGATAATTGACCTATCGTAGTAGTCTTAAATCAGCATTCTCTAGAACTGAATGCAGATGAAACTTCTAATAAGGCGAGTAGGTATTAACTAATCCAAATTTGTTGGCCAACTTCTGATGGATGATGTTGCAAAGTTGAATGTGCCTGCGTGGGTAATCAATGTTAGCTATGGCTGAACATCCCGACGTAATGTGGTGTATCGTGTATGTTGTTTGTTGACACCTTCTGCACTTGTCTGACACGATGTTTGGATCTCTTATAACAAATTTCTTGTAATTATTGGTATTAATTACTTGGTCTTGGATCGCCATCATAAATCCATCTGTTTCTGGAAACAATGTTCGATCAGACAGCCACTTATTTGATGCTTCCTTGTCGATATATGGTTGATTGAGGTGGTGATGATGTCGACCATGAAGCGATTTCTGGGCCCTCTCTGCCTGTTTGTCAGAGTCTGTAACGATTTCAGGTTTCTTATCAGATCTTACAAGATTCAAGGGGGAATAGTTTTTATCTGCCTTAGCGACCTGCTTACGCAATTTAGATGTTGCCTTGCCAATGAAGAATTTTTGGAGTTTAGATATTTGTTTGTGATGTAATTTAACTATGTCCGTTAGAGCTCTCCTTCCCTCTTTTCGTCGTAGTGTGGTCCTAGTAACTGATTATGTCTGGAGGTGACATTTGTGTTGTGTTGTGTGGTCATCATGGTTCGCGTTGTTCTTTGAATATCTTCCAGTTCTGTTTTTGTCCACTTCAGAATTCCAAATGAGTATGTCAGGACCGGTATGGCGTAGGTGTCAATTGCTTTGGCAAGATTTCCTGCGTTCAACTGGGATTTCAATAAAGTAGTTACCCTTTGAGTGAACTGGCCACTTATTGGTTTGGTTTTGGTTTTGGTTTTGGTTTTGGTTTTGGTTTTGGTTTTGGTTTTGGTTTTGGTTTTGGTTTTGGTTTTGGTTTTGGTTTTGGTTTTGGTTTTGGTTTTGGTTTTGGTTTTGGTTTTGGTTTTGGTTTTGGTTTTGGTTTTGGTTTTGGTTTTGGTTTTGGTTTTGGTTTTGGTTTTGGTTTTGGTTTTGGTTTTGGTTTTGGTTTTGGTTTTGGTTTTGGTTTTGGTTTTGGTTTTGGTTTTGGTTTTGGTTTTGGTTTTGGTTTTGGTTTTGGTTTTGGTTTTGGTTTTGGTTTTGGTTTTGGTTTTGGTTTTGGTTTTGGTTTTGGTTTTGGTTTTGGTTTTGGTTTTGGTTTTGGTTTTGGTTTTGGTTTTGGTTTTGGTTTTGGTTTTGGTTTTGGTTTTTGCTTGCTTCTGGTCTAGTAGCTTAACTTGCTGAAATCCTAGATATTTGTAAGTTTCCCCATTTTGCATGGCATTTATAATGTTCCCATTAGGTAGTAACACATCTCCGTTAACGGTTTCACCCTTCACGATATTTAAGGTTTTGCACTTGTCTTATCCAAATTCCATTAGTATCTCACTGGATAATTTTTCAGTGATATTAAGTAAATGTTGAATTTGGCGATGGTGTGATGCATATATTTTGATGTCATCCATATGATAAAGGTGGGAAACAGTGCAGCAAGTGCTCCCGTTGGCTTTCATTTTAAAGCCGAAATCCGTATTGTTAAGTAAATTGGAGATAGGAACATTGCCAAACAAAGCCAAAGTGGACTCAGTTTCGAGGTATTGACCATTTATTTTGTTCGCCAATGCTTTATCGATGATTCAAGAAAAGTAACAAGAGTGGGGTGTACTTGGTAAATTTTCAAAACTTTAACAAGCCAGGAATGTGGAAAGCTATCAAATGCTTTCCTTTAATCTACGAAAGCCATGTAGATGTTGCGCTGTTCCTTTTGCGCCTGTTTTAATATTACTGAATCGATGATGAACTGTTCTTTGCAGCCTTGGTGATCTCGTCTGCACCCTTTCTATTCTTCCGACAAGACGTTGTTTTGGTCCTCATGTCTGTAAATACGGTTAGTAATGCAAGACGTTAATATTTTATATATAGCTGGAAGGCATGTTATGGGTCTATATTGCATAGGATGGTGAGTTTAATGCGTTTTGGGAAGCAAGTGGGTCGAACCCAGTGTCAGAAATGGTACTGTATCTTCTGGATGTTGCAAAATATGTGAGATTGATGTTGCCTTTGTTTCAAGCAGTCTGTCAAACTTCTTATACCAGAAGTTTTGGACATGGTCAACTCCTGGTGTCTTCCAATTACTGGTGCTCTTTATAGCTTCGGTTACCTCGCTTGTTGTCAAGTTAATGAAGGGCATTGGTTCAATGTTAATTTTTTCCTCCTCAGTTCCTATCCAGTGAGCATTGCATTTATGTTCGATAAGGTTCGACAATAATGAAGACCAGTATTCCGTTAGCTCCTCTTTATTTGGGAGACTTTGGTTGTGATTGTTTACTGTACCGCTTAGTTGCCTGTAAAAATTTTTTAAGTGACGTACTCGCTTTCGAGGCCGTGCGCGCAACCCAATAATGGCGCGCGGAGGACTATTTTCAACGTTAAATTAAAATTATAAATAATGGATATAGAGTTCTGGGAATTCGGACATTTTTTATTTGAAATATCCTCCTCTTTAATGATCTTTTTTTCAAATTTCGAAAATATTTAAAATTTACGAACAATAAGCTACAAACCAAACACTATTTTTTTTTGGTGTTTAATTGTTTATAACTTTTGGAATTTTTTATGGGCTAATTTAATTATTTGGCACAATGATCCAGACATGAGCTGAGCCACATAATTTTAATAAAAGTATGTAGAATTGAAACCATTTCAATCTTATAGACTAGACTAGATATTTGGACACTGTGGTAGATGTCGACGGAATGGAGAATTAATATTTGATCATCTCCTTTTTATGGAAATCAAACCATTAAGTTCTTGACATGAATCAACTTTATTAATGTTGTTTTCTAGTCAAAGATGACTGAGAAACATAATAATTGCACTTAGTTTTGATTACTTTCTTTAATATAAAAATACTTTTGGTCAACTTGATTACTCATCCGTCTCTTTTTATTTTCAGGTATGACATCTCATCTGCCTTTGGCCTATTACTTGAGAATTTTATTTTATTTTACATTAATAATATTTTATTCACATTTTTATTGTTTTCCTAATTTTTATTCAAATTGATTTTCATTATATTGCGCTTCCCCAGGTGGTGGATAGGGGAAGGCCTTTCAGATATAGAAGGTATCAGGGAAATTAAATATTTCGGAGCGAACTGAAACCAGTTAGTTGAAATCTCCACCGTGCATTCGTTAAACATTTTCCAGAGTTTCAGCAACAACGTAATGCTGACCAATGTCGAAGTATTGTGAAAAATAATCTACTACCCGGTCCAACGTTGCAACAAATTCAAGGAGAAGTCTTTCTTGAACTCCAAGATGGAGATAATGACATAATTAATGATCATGATACACATGAATCGGAGAATGCACAAGGAGGCCACAATGGCGTTGAGGAAACAAACAATGATTGCGACAAAGCTCCCGATAATGACTATAATACCGAACTCTGTGAAGCACTAGCGGAATTTAATGGCACCAACCCAATACACCGGCCAAAATTACCCAAGTTGCGAACCAATAAAAGCACTAACAGCATACTAGCAGCTGTGAACTTACTACTGCAGAACCATGTTAAAGCACTGGAATAGCTTCACACTCTCATCTACTGTAGAGCAGTGGCATTGCTTCGAAGTCACAATCAACAAATCCAATTCCTCAAGAACAATTGGGGTAAGTATTAGAACAGCTCAAGCCTTGGTGGCAACGCCGGCTGGAAAAGTCCATTGATGACATCAGAAGGGAATTGGGGCAGCTAACAGAGTTTAAAAACAACTTGAAACCGTCTAGGCGCTTAACAAACAGAGTGAGAAAGATCTATCGAAAAATAAAAATTTCTACAGGTCACTTATAACATAAACACCATGTATGTGAATATATGGATTTACTCAGACAAAAGTTAAAGGCAAAATCCAAACGTTTGTCATGATATGTCAAGTGCACGAAAAGGAAACAACAGAATTACTTATCCAATAACAATCAGAAGTTATTTTTTTTTAGTATTAAAGTTGATTGAAAAATCTAAAAAAATTATAGTATAATCTAAACACTTTAAAAAATTGATTCCCGTTGGAATTTTCCATAAAAACAAATTTTTCAATATGCTAGACGATTGTTAATTAACAAATTTTTTTCAAACTTCCTTCATCGTTCTAAACTAAATTTTTTTTTAAATAATTGCCGTAAAATTATTTCGCCTCGCGAAGCTCTTCTTATATACATACAAAACAAGATTGCGTCATCAAAGTTTTAAAAATGTTAATACTTTGTAGTTTGACAGGACTAAGAGTATTTTAAGGCAGTCCCAGACCAGTCTGGATCTGATCTGGGGACATACTAAGGATTTCAGTGCTTCCTGACTATCTGAGAGTATAAGGATCTTTTCACCTCTATACCCCCTTTCGATGTTCATTTACAGACACGTGTCGATAGCATAGATTTCCGCTTGGAATACGGATGCGTGGACATTGACCTGGGTCTAGCATCGTGGAGTCCAGCTCCTGTTCCTATATCAGATTTAGATCCGTCTATGTACCACACCAACGTTCCTTCCTAGCCGCATACTTCCAACCCATCCCAGTTTAGCTGGATATGGTATGGTTGTCGTTAATTGTGGCCAGCATGTAATCTGTGATTCTGGAATGACTATAGGTGTTGATTCCTTCGTGCCAATTCCCATTGCACTCCATCCTGTATGCAGCCATTCTCACTTCCGCTTCAACATGCAGAGCAAGAGACGGAAAATTGAGAATGGCTTCCATTGCCGCAGTCGGGCTGTTCTCATCTCACCCGTTATGCACAGTCATCCAAGCCTCTGAAGTTGGAGTTGATAGCTCCAGGTCGGCTTTTCTTTGATCTGTTTTGGGTCACCAAAATAAAAGGTAAACTTGGGTCTCACCGCAGTTGTGTACAGCCACATTGCTCATTTTTGACAAATTCATCTTTGTAATTCAATTCCATTTCAATCCTGCAATTTTTGTTCACGCACTTGTGAATGATTTTACATTCTATGAACATTATTAAACGTTCCAACTGATATTAACTTAAGATATGAAGTTAAAATGTGAACTTGAAGATAATTTCAAAAGCAAGTGGATACGGTTATTAGAATTTTTACTGTGCTCTCTTGAAAAATTACTTCTATGTCGGTAAACAAAGCATTCTTGGTAAATAGTAAAAAACATGGCGGAAAAAATCCGATGCTAAAAACCCTCAGGGAATTACTGTTTTCAGAATTAAAACATTTTCTACGGAACTTGAGAGAAAATCTCGTTTTTAAATATAATTTTGTTTTAACAGTTGAAACCCATTAGATATCGATTATTTGTCAAAGGAATAAAACATTGATAAACCTTTAATATAAAATTTTTGTATTTACTTTGTCTTTTAATCTCGAAAACCTCTATAAAGGCTTTCAATAGCTCATAGTACATCCGTTCGGCGTATTAGTAAGTTACCTAAACGTCAGCACTAGAGAAAGTT
This sequence comes from Lochmaea crataegi, assembly GCA_947563755.1. Taxonomy (NCBI): domain Eukaryota; kingdom Metazoa; phylum Arthropoda; class Insecta; order Coleoptera; family Chrysomelidae; genus Lochmaea; species Lochmaea crataegi. Next base: position 18,065,632 of record OX387433.1, read on the forward strand.
AAAAAACAAGTTTAATAAGTCAGTAACTTTTTGAATTTCCCGTGCAGTAATTTTTAATGCAATACTCCTGTCAGCTGTCATCTTTTATAAGACTATTGTCAAATTTTCCAATCTGCTGTGGTGCGTACACACTTTTACTTTTACAAATTTCTTTCAATTTATATAATCTTGTTAGTTATATTAAGCGTTTGTCATTATTATTATCACGTCGTTATTAATAAGTGTCATTTTCAAAAGCTGAATAAATAGTTATTTGTTTAACTAGGCAGAGAAGTAACAGATTTACTGCCGCGGCTAGCATTTCATTGTCGAGGCGAAGCCGAGGCAATGAAACTAGCCGAGGCAGTAAATCTGATTCTCTGCCGCGTGAAACATAATTTTTTCTCCGATTGTTTGTACAGTGTGTTTAGAAAAATCAAATTAAAATGAAAACTTGTTTATGACGGATATAACTCATAATTTCTAATATTTTTTCTAATCGTATGTTATAGGTAATAATTAAATCGTATTTTTTAATTATTATTGTCGATTAGACCTTAAATTGTACACATAATATTATCTACCGAAAGATAATAAATATCGACAATAATGTGACGTGGAAGTGATTGTTTGATTCCATGGGCCTGCTTAAATCGCATTATTATCGCCGTTGCTAAGTAAAGTCTGGGAGATTTCAAAAAAAAAGAAGGAAAAATGATTTTTTTAATGCCCAGGCATTAAATAGCGCGCGGCGATCTTTCGAAAGCGGCAATTTTACTTTACCTTCGAAAAACACACATAATTTTTTCTACAGTAGCCCTTTTAATAATTAAAACAGTTTTTTATATTATCTTTGGATATAATAGGAGTGCTAGAATAATCGTCATTTTCGCTATTCATCATGATTTACCTTAAAAAGATCTGTTAAAAAATAATCGATTTTTATATAAATCGATTATTATTTTCTTATAATCGATTTTTATAGTAATATTAATCGATTTTTAGTAAATCGATTTTATAAATTACGTGTTTAAACTGATTTTCGGAAACGGCTCGTATTATTTATTGACTATTTTTTAAAATTTTGAAAACTTTTGACGATTATTGACTATTTCTCATAATTTTGACAATTATTGACCATTGCTCAAAATTTTGACAATTATTGACCATTTTTCAAATTTTTAATAATTATTGACCATATTGATAATTTTTCAAAATTAGTGACCATTTTTCCAAATTTTTTATAATTTTTGACCATTTTTCAAAATGATGACAGTTAAAAATTTTGACAATAATTGACAATTTTTGATAGTTTTTGACCATTTTTGAAAATTTTTCAAAATTTTAAACCATTTTTCAAAATTATTGACCATTTTTGATAATTATTGACAATTGTTGACAATTATGGACCATTTTTCGAAATTTTTGACCATTTTTGACAATTATCGACCATTTTTCATAATTTTAACAATTTTTGACAATTATTGACCAATTTTGACAATACTTGTCCATTTCAACACATTGTCAGTTTAGTTGATCTCTATGTCTTGAATTAATGTAACAAAACTTACGAGAAGTAAGAATTATCGTTTAAACCATTTATTTAACCCCATTTATGGTTTTCAAATTATAATTCTTCAATATCTCTGCGGCTTCAAAGGAATTTTATTTCCCCTCTTTCTTAGCGATAGATTCAGAGAGACCAGACAGCGCTTACACTTTCCTCTCTCAGGCTTAGCGCAGACACGCTCATGCGCGCGTCACATGTGAAAATCAATACTTCCTATACCACTCTCCCGTTAATGTAAGAAACGTTTCATGGAGTATCACTACCTTCTTGGCTATCTCCCGGTCCCGTACTAATAAAACGAAACTATAGAAATCATAAATATCAAACGTTGACCGAAGACATTGAACTTCTTGAGGCAAATCTTTCTTATTCTTATATAAAGTTACTACTACTACTACTAAACTCTCAACTTCATTTCCAATTTTCACTCTTCTGACTTGAATTTTTATTTTGGGATTCCACTGGTTTTCACATCGTTGACGTCCTCTGGATCATCATAGGACAACTGTTACCCCGATTTACACGTGCGAGGACTATACTTTTGGTATTCAACCCCTACACGTCCTAACCTTTAGCAAGTGGTTATTCCAGGTAACATAGGTTTAAGTAAATCCCTAGGACTTCTCTCCGACCACTTCGTATTCTACCAAGAATAAATTTATCAGGTTTTTAATTGTACATTCATACCTTTTTATATATTTACCTTCAGTAATCATTGTATATACGATATAGCAAATCTAAGTAAATCATAAATACTGTGACTCCTAGGTATGCATACTTTGGGTGATTTTCAATAAATTCATATATATTATAATTATATTCATCTAAACTTTTCTCAAATTTGCACGTGGTTATAATTTTAGACATTAGTCACCGTTCAAATGTGATATTTGAAGTTTAAGTATATCGGTGGTTCTCACCATAGATAACCCACGTGTTCCCTACCTTCCCTTCGTATTTTTGTGAGAGCCCCTTTTTGTGAGTACCTTAATATACATACGTGTAATCTTACCTGTTAGGTAAGTCAATAGAATCTATTAATCACATATCTACATATCGAGATAGTTTTATTTGTCACCTTAAGAACCCCTTCCTTAACCCTGAGATATTCAAAAGGGTGTTTATTATCTTTTATTTATACCCTTTCACTGTTTAACATCCTTTATAACAGGTGTTATAGTTAGGACACAGAAATAAAACATTTTGGAGTAAGAAGTCCGATTTTGTCAGAAATGAAACATTTTGTGAGTAAGAAGTCCGATTTTGTCCCCGTCATCAAAAATATCGAAAATTGTGATCATTTGGTGGTAAAATATGATATGTCTTGCCAAAACCATTTCTTTCCTACTTTATTTATCTTTGAATATTTTTAAGCATCTTTGGTAAATGAAAACACTCTGGTTTTCTCAAATTCAATTCAGATCTTCGTTTTCAATCAGATGCACTACCAACCACTATTGTAATAATTTTTAACAACGCACACCCTGCCCATTTTTAATTTTAAACTCACTCACTTTGAGCTTTTATTATTCATTATCATAAGTAATGTTTACAATTTGAATACTGTCATTTGTAAAAAGTAAGGTTAGATGGTATTGGATTCACAGTGGCGACGCCGCGATGAAAAAACAAACTGCGTAGATAGACGATTTTGAGGACAGGTTTTGTAAATTTTTCCTTGAGTTCTATCTCCTTATCCAGCCTCCATGTTGATTTGTTTCATAATATAGACCATTCCAGAACACATGAATTTGACAGGTCGGCCATATTGTGCTGGAGGGCAACCGAATCGATTAGTTGAAGTTGAACCTTCTGAGTTTATGTTTTATGAACAAAAATTGACTGATATAGGTACACTAACTAACCTTAGAACACACACACCAATGTTAAGGCTGTGATTCACTGAGGAGGCCCCGTTTTAAAGTACTAATCTAAGCATCATGTAGTTGATCAGAGAGCCGGAAATCGAAAAAAAGATACCTTATCTGTTTCTCCCCGCATTCCACACTTAACAACACTACAAAACGATGACATTTTAGATACCTTTATGAACTAATTGTTAATTAAAGTCTTACCATGTGCCCTTCAGCACAAAATGGCCGACCAATCAGTGACGTCATTCTGGAATGGACTATTATGAATATCGTTGATAAAGTATATAATTTCTTTTATAATTACAAAATATTTTTTTCTGGATGTATGATCAGTAATCAAAAAATTCATGACTGCTACAATTAAAAAATACACCGTTGTCTGCACCTACATTTAAAATAATTATACCTACTATGGGAAACAAACGTAATAACGTATACTATGTGTGGTTGAAAATAAAAATCGATCTACTTGGGGATTGTTTTTATTCATGAAATGAGGAAATTATTCGATACATTACGTAGGCACTATTTAAACGAAATACATAAACAATATGGCTGGAAAATATGGTGATACATTTCGAACACCTAAAATAATATCGAAAGCATAGTGATGTGTTTACTTGTGAGACCATACTTTGACAATAACAAATATTTTTTATTTGGACAGCATTTTTTGTACTGTTTTTTTCATGTGCTATTCATAAAATATGAGCTTAATAAAGGTTATTCGATTAAATCGAATTATTATACAGAGAAATTAACGCAAAAATAGCAAACTACGCACTTACTAGTAAACTTCAATTTGTAACCACCATCAAGAGAATTGGACTTTACTAAAATTTGAATAAACTTGTTGACATGAATGAATTGCCAAAGTGGCACCAGCCTACTATTGCCTTGTAATTAAAACAAAGTATACGACAGGATATTTTTAAGATATTTTTAACAGCCTATAACTCAGAAAGTAATGAATATTTTAATTTGAAAATTGGGAGATGTCAATTGGACCTACAATGCCATTTGAGGTATACTTGAGATTTGTGACGTCATCACATTGAAAAAACTTGAATGGATCAGGAGGTGAAAGCTAGCTCAAATGAAAGGGTTTTTTATCCCGAATTAAACGATATACTACAATATGAGGGTATTATGTAAAATATTTAATTCGACATTTTGGAACACCCTGTATAGGTAAATTCTGTTCATACTCATAATGAAGTGACTTAAACAAATTATTCAAGGGTGGCCATAAACAATCTAAACTCATGAACAAAATTAACACTAAAAATTTTGCTTATTTTTGATTTAGAAGAAATCTTTTAATTTTCATCCGATTTAAATGATTTTATTGGCACATTGTAGGAAATTTATTGAAATTATGAAAAGCATTTTGAATTTTTGTAAAAATAAATTTTACAATTTATTATACCGGGTAGAATGAAACAATATTTATATATCGTAAATTCTAAACACCCTGAGGGGTAAAGTGGAGGCTAAAAATTGTTTCTTTGCAAATGATTAGAAAGACTTATTAATTCTGGATATTTTGTTTTTTGATTCACTCCATTATCTTTCTCTTTAATAAAGATACAAAGAGCACGAGGAGGAATTACGCGTTATTAATTTTTTACTTGTTTATGTTTAATTTTAATATAATAATTGATGCTGTTGATATTTAGAATGAATAATTGTAGAGTTTTTTTTTAATTTGTATCTTTTGTAAAGAGGAAGAAATTTGAATAAATAAAAAACAAAATATAGAGAATTAATTCGTCTTTCTAATCATTTGCAAAGAAAACATTTGTAGCCTTCATTTTACCCTACAGGCTGTTTAGAATTTACGGTATATAAATATTGTTTTATTCCACCCGGTATGATAAATTGTCAAATTTATTATTTTTTAAATTCAGTGCTTGTGATAATTTTAATGAATTTCCTACAATGCGCCAAAAATAGCTATTTGTATAACAAGGGAGGAAAGTGCTACTTTACCTCCTGAGGATGAAGTTTACTGCCCGACGCGTAGCGGAGGGCAGTAATCATTCAAGGGAGGAAAATGCACTTTACTCCCATGTTATACATATGATTTTTCCGCCTCCCTGAAATAACAACACATTTTTAAATAATTTATTTATGAAATAATTTAAAAAAAAATTGTCCTCGCCGGAATTCGATCCAACACCTATAGGCCTATCACGAACAGTGAGCTGTGCTCCAACGCGTTGGGCTACCGAGACTCGTAGGAAAGTTTTGCGGAATCATGAACATAATGTATTGCTGAAGTAAAATTATTAATGTAAAAATCGTTAAATTAAAATAACAATTTACTGATTTCTACCATTTTGCAAAATACAATTTATACTTATATAATAGAATATAGTTTAGGTCGTCTATGCCGTATAAGTTATTTCATTGATGACGTACTATCACCTCACTTTTACTTTTCCACCCTAGGGAGGAAAAGTACGACTTTGCTCCCTACAATGAGGCCAGGAAATGTATACTTTGGATAGAGGTAGGCGGAAAAATCATTTTTATTGATTGAAAATTAAAAGAGTTATTCTAAATCAAAAATAAGCAGAACTTCAAGTGTTGCGTTAATTTTGCTATTAAAAAATTATATCATGAACGAACCATAATTCATAAATTCATTTGTAACAATTTTTTACCATGGGCGTACACATTTTTTTAAAGGGTTCATTTATGTGTGATTTCACTCCTGTCGACAGTCCCCATCACTGCCTATTCCTTTTTTTTTTAATTTTCCCTGATTATCTACTTTCTAGGAATCTGCGACTTTTCCTACCAGGTTGGAACACAATATACTACCTATTAGATGCTAATATTAAAAAGTTTAAATTTTTTTAAAGTTCCTCCAATAATTTGTTCGCCCACTGTCACATTACTAGTTTATCAGAAGAGTCCTTTCACTTTTCTCTAAAAGTAGCACTCGTTATGCAGTTTCAGTTATTCACTCACACCTAGATTTATCTCAATGACTTTCCTAACTTCTTCACTATGTAATCAGCAAATTATATAATTTTGCCAACCCTACTAAAATTTCATGTGCTCTTTCAGAAATTTCAATAAAAAAGATATTAAATGCCTGTTTGCACCGTTTAAAATTTAAGCACGCCTTTCGTAAGTTCTCCTTAACTTTTAAGAAGTACTTCATTATCTCTCTCGTTGTACCGCTGCAGCTTAAGCATTACTTAGTGAAGAAACGCTTAACGCATTGCATACATGGCAGCACTGAGAAAATCTAGTAACTTACAGTGACTGTTCATAATTTGGCTTTCGTCCGCGTCAAATGTGAACAATTAATCTATAAATACGAAGAAAACAATAAACTTCAGTGCAACCAGTATTATTAGCGTTTTATCACTCTTAACCGTTTCTACTGCAGTAGGTATTCACGAACCAAAGGAAATAGGAAGCAACTTGGTAATGTCTGAATTTCAAAGCCATTCATACCAATTTGTTTTCAATTGTAGATCAAGAGAAAATATCGTACGCCAAACTTCACGGGTACAGAGAAGCAGCTGCTACTAAATATTGTTAGTTACAAAGACATAATTGAAAATAAGAAGACATATGGTGTTAGTATTGATGAAAAAAACAAAGCTTGGGAAACAGTTGCGAAGGAGTTTAATGCAACGGATATACGAATGTGCAATCATTAAAAAAATTCTATAGTAACAGAAAGATGGAAGTTCGAAAAATAATGGTTGAGGAAAGAGATTCAGAAGAACTGCTTCTGTCCATTATGAATGATAAAACTGTAAGTGGATTAGAAAATCCATTTTATTCAAATGAAGATAATATATTGATGGATTTAACAGTTGTAGGTATTTATTGGTAGTGTATACAAACCTACATTAATGTTTAAATTTTTAGGATTACCAACGTAGGAGCAGCACAGATGAAATTATAAATCCAGGAGATACTGAAGATATTTTGCTGGTATGTGGGTGTGAAAGTAAGATTTATGTTAAACTTATTATTTGCAGCCATGAAAAAGTGTAGGTTTGTAATGCCTTTTGGCCTAATATAATAATATAACAATAAATATTTAAAATAAGAATTAAATTCCCTTGATCTTATTTCAACAAAACATTCGAACGTTTTAATATTATATAAATAAAGAGTAGGAAGGTCGACAAGTACGAAGTCAAGTTCAGAGCGTAAAATAAACACAAAAGAGTAATATGTTTATTTACTTTATTTGAACTTGACTGGCTGTATAAATATACATTCAATATAATTCAAAAAACATTCTACATAGTTCAGTAGTAAGATATCAGTAAGATGACTTAATCCTTAGTAATAAAGAATCAATAAATATAAGCAAGCTATGTGTTGAATTTGGGCATTACATAAAGAATTAAATTCATTGAAATTATCTATTATTAATTCATTCATTCAAGGTATTTATGTTTATAAAAACAATCTATTTAGTTATTTGTTATATCACGCGAGGTCACGAACGTGACAGTGAAAGGCCAGAGAACTATCACGTAACTGGATAGTTGACCTAGGGCAGTACGTATATATGCTGATGAAGTAGATAAACGAACAATTCAGAATAATTCATAATTCATAAGAAACAGTCAGAGACTTTCGATCTATTCACATACATTCAGATACATTTAGTTATATTTAAATGTAGTTCATCGATATCAGATCTAAAACTATGTTATACCAGTAATATGAGCATCTTAAGTAACACATTTGTAAAACTAGTGTGAATAGTTAAGTATACAATAAAGCTCATCCCAGTGAATACTGTAGTTTCCGTAAGTAGAGTATTCCATCAGGACCCGGGCTTCCACTAGTCCCTGTGGAACTCCGCATTACCGACATACGATACAGCTATACGGCTAGGAACTTATACATATCTTTAGTAATCGTAAGTAGTGTAATGTATCATAGTAATGTAGCGTAATAAATCAAACATATCCCAATGCTAGAAGTAGTTGTTTCATTCCCTTAAGATGATCCTCCAAGTGACCAGCAACACCACCGATACTGAGGCCTTTCCACTCCTTTCAACTACCAACGTTTCCATTGGAGACTCAACCTTTACAGGTTACCCAAAACTCATTCAATATAATCTGTTTGAGCCAAGTTGAAGTTCAAGCAAATTTAAAACCAGTATGTTAAGTGCACCAGCAAATATATTTTTGCAAAAAGCTTCGAAAACAAAAGCAGCCAGTGTATGTAATCGGTTTTTATGTACTTGCTTTTTAATTTTAGAATCAAGCCAGTGCAAGCAGAAGACGATAGTGAAAATGTTATCATCTTCGGTTATCGGTGATAAATACGATCAGCTGCTCACTGTACTGTATACATTTGTTATAAATTTAAAAAATAATTATCAGTTCGATTATCAACAGTTATTCCATCAACTGCAATAGGAGCGTGGATCATTTGACCATTTGCAATCAGTTCATCTAATTTAAGAGCATCGATGTCATCTGGGAATAGTGGAGGTTTTTCTTCGTTTTCTTACTTACAAATCATTTGGAAATTCTAGAGCTTCCTCTATCAATCCTAAGACCAGCAGACAACATTGCTCCATGTCGTGAAAATGGATAGATCGAGTGTAAAGCAGTCTCAGAAATCCAAAGTTTATTATTTCGAGGATATGTAAATCACCTTCGAAAATCTCGTTTTGTTCAATGTATCATGTATCACACTTCCACCTAGGCGCAACACATCAACACTATGCGATATCAAATAATAATTTGTCAGATTAAATCAGCTGTCAACCGCGACTTCAAACTAAGGCTATGGTCCGAAAGTAACTGGTTTGCAGTTTACCGACCCGAAAGTAAATAAAAAGTAGTGGTTGCTGAAAGTCCGGTTAGTTTTGGAACACGGTTTCCTGAAATATGGTTAATGAACTGTCAAACTAGTAACCAGCCTTAGGAGCCCGGTTACTTCTGGTTTCGACTGTCATCTGTCATCTGTCATTATTTTTTGTTGATTATTCGACCATCTAAGAGAAAAACAAAACTGATTTTTTGCAAAAACAGGATTTCTTCCCATGTTATTATCAGGAACCAATTTGTCCCTAACTAATGACAGCATTGGTCAAAAGTTGGTCTAGATATTCGAAAATCGTCCATCAGTATACAATTCCACTACTCTGGTGACAAAATTCTGAATTTTTTGCCTTAAAACTAAAGGAAAAGTGATTATCGAATAAAAAAATTATAGCTAGGTAGCTAGTTGCTTACCTTGAATACCCCTTCCAACCCTGTAGCCATCATCTGAAGACTCTTCATCAGAACTTGGCAAAAGAAGGTGGTGAAACACAAAAACAGCCCAAATGTTCTTGTTTAAAAACTCAAAAATTCCAAAAACTGTTTTTTGAAGTAACAAACAACAAAATACAAAATCCGTGGTCGTTTTGGGAATATATTTAAGGTTATGTTATTTTCGTTTCGTACTTTCACTGGTTTTGTGTCCCGAATACAACCAGATTTTTCAGTTTCATTCTGTCAACCGAAGCGGTTAACCGTGGTTACGGTTAGTTACTTTCGGACCATAGCCTAAGTCGAACTTAAGTCGACCCTGTTGTATATTCAAATTGTAATGCCAAAAACTGCCTTGACATCTGTCGCACTTCATGAGACTTCATTTGTCAAGCACTTTGGCGGCATACAGGTGACCGGATGTCGATCCACGTTTTTGTAACGAGAAACTCTCAATAAAAGTATAAAACCATAAGTGCCCATTATTTGAATGCCACTGTAAATACACAGCAGACCCAATCGGAAACTTAATATTAAGGTCTCCTCAACTAGTTTAAGGAATACTTAGAGAGCGGTGCAACGCAAATTAGTCTTATATTATATTTTTAATTTCTCTTCCTTTCAATTAACCAGTCTTTTATCCACTTTTCAGCATTTGAGAATAATGTTTCAATAGACATTTCTTGGGTATACTTCGATACAACTACCTTGTATTTAAACGATTGTTCCCAATTAGAGACCTTAAACTCGTTGATAATACTAAAAACGCTGGTCCAGGATTCTCAACCGATTTGTCTTGCCAGACATCTGTAATAGTGCCATTAACCCAGCTCTCACTTAAATAAAAATCCGTGTCCCTGTCTTCCCAAACAAAGTATCATGTTTTTTGTAAGGATTTATTTACGGTTCAGCTTATCTCCAAAGGACATTTAGTTCATGCAAAAATTAGATTAGACATACTATTAGATTGGTCAATGACAAAATATTTATTATTCATCCAAAATAGGCATCTTCCGAAATAATATATTTGCGCTAACGAATACGAAAACATTTTTCATCGAGAATCGCCGGAAAACTTCTTTAGGCGCATTGGGCAATTTTTGGGAGGGGTAAAAGTTATGGATTGGTGGTGTAGGTTAAACTTGATCCTTAGCCGCCTAACTGACACCTGACACCGTAATCCCATTTAGGGTGGGTGTCCATGGTGGGTATTATAAAACTATTATGACACATAACTAAATGTTAACTTGTAGAATGACGTCACATGTTATAGTTAACTTCAAAAAGAGTTAACTTTGTCGGGAGGTAGGGATATCGAGGTTTTCGAGTTTTGATAGTTGTTCTATTCTGTCGGTTATGTTAACGATTTGGCATTTATAACCTCAATTAATTATATTGTGAATATTTTGATTTTGATTTTTACTTCGTTTTCTTTGAATTTTGCAAAACTACAACATCATAATCAAATTGTCAAAACTCCAATTAAAAAAAATCTAAGTTATATTTTTCTTTTGCCCGTTCCTTCTTGTTATTTTAAAAATGAAACTTTTATAAAACTGACGTTTTAAAACCTAAAGTTAACTTGACTGTTAAATTCAAAGATAACTACAAGACATGTTTATAATACCCACTCTTAGCTGTTACCATCATGCAGTAGTAATTGAGGTTAGGTTGGGTTCTTCTTTTTTCTTTATTAGGTAATTTACCAGGGGGAAATTTTCCCAGTTTATACAGATGAGAAGGTTTGAAGCTTGTATGGAAGCGGAAGGAGGGTATTTAGAGCACACTCTTAGAAATTAAATATATCAACTGTTTATTACTTTTATTTACTTTGTTAAATTATTTTTATCGAAAATACGAAATCCATAAAGTTTACAATATTAAGTGTGTAACATGGGTCGTTTCATCCCAACAAAGTTGATCAGGTGGCGATTTTGAGAGTCATCCATCGTTTTTAAATTCTGCTTAACGTGCTTATCTTGATATAGCAACATAACCTAATTTTATCGATATATGAATTCGATAAATATTTAATTATTTTCGATTTCAATTAAGTGTAATAGTTCCTACTGGTGTCAATTCATTTACTAGATAGAAATGTCTAAAATATCTTCATAACAAAAATAGGTTATGTCATTATACAGGGTGTCCCAGACTAATTTATCTAGGCTATATCTCTTAAGCGAATAAAGATTTTCGAATGGGACAAAAACTGATCTATTCCATTTCTAATACACTTTAATATGGCGTAGAAAAAATCATCCCTTAGTTACAACTCCTAACTTTAAATTTTTTAATAGCACCCTGTAAATTTTTTTATAATTTTGGATGTGGTCTTCCATCGTCTATTTAAAAAAAAATTCAAAAATAAAATGGGTTCATAAGTAATCAAGAAAATATCAGTTTATTTTTTATTTTTGTTAAATTAATCAAGATAGCCTTAAAGCTTACAGAAACAATGAAAATAGATGTAATAAAGATTACATAGCTTGAATCATTGCAGGAGTAATTTGGCGACATGCTTGTCTTATGTTTTCTTTTAATTCGTCTACATTTCGCGGTTTTCATTGATAAACAATATCTTTGATCACTGGCCCTGGCCAGGTGAACCCTTTTCCAAAAAGGGTCCAGTACTCAAAATCTCCCTCTTACTGGATGGCAACCAACAAATAATGAACCAACACCAACAACATGTGGCACACCTCCAATGCCAAAACTTCAACGTTGGCGCTTTCAATCGTTTGAGTGCAATATATCCCCTTGTGAAAACGGCTTCCAGAACAGGGCGGAATTCTCCAACAATACGAACTCCTGTAGAACAGAATACTATACCGTATATTCCACAACTAATTCAGAACGAGAACCTATAAAACCCAGCAGGGGATGACTTCCCAGTCATTAACAAAATTCAGATTCTCGTTCGATGCACTTTTGGAAACCAAGCCATCTAGTAGAAAGCACACAGCGGAAAAAAGTGACTGGCACTTCCTCAACTTCAGTACAGAATACTACAATAGAGAAACCTACCCGAAACATACATCTGAACTACACTGCTCACTATACCGAGCGTGTTCCGCACAGATCAAGTCATAAAGTGCTACACTTCCCTCCATTTAAGCCACGACATGACAAACGAACGCTTTTATCCAAGACCCGACTGTCACGGCCAATTGTAAATGTCATCCAACAAATAATTCCACTTTGTAAACAATGGACAGAAATAATAAAGTCTGTATTAAGGATTATTCAAATAAATTTGAGCAATAGATAGTACCACAATACCCCCCTAGAAACGTAAACCCCCTGCCCAAAATAAAGAGTCAAGAGTTGACAAATCAGGTGAACGAGCCGCCCACATAATTTCTGGAGAGTTGTTTACTATCCAGTGGTTATCGAAACGCTTTTGTAGGTGGTCGCTAACGATTCTCGCATTGTGTGGAAGAGCTCCATCTTGTTGCTTGTTTCTTGATTACTTTCGAACCCATTTTATTTTTGAAACTTTTCTTGAATAGACGATGGAAGACCACATCCAAAATTATAAAAAAATGTATAGGGTGCTATTAAAAAATTTAAAGTTAGGGGTTGTAACTAAGGGATGAATATTTAGGGGATGATTTTTTCTACGCCATATTAAAGTGTATTAGAAATGGAATAGATCAGTTTTTGTCCCATTCGAAAATCTCTATTCGCTTAAGAGATATAGATATCCTGGATAAATTAGTCTGGGACACCCTGTATATGTTTATGTTTATTTGTCATAAAGGACAATGACATCATTGATCAGTAGAGTAGCGTATTTCAATTCTGATGGGAAAAATGGCTACCGCAGCACTCACATCAATCAGTTGACAAAACATGCGTTCAGGACTGGGATTCCGTGTATTATGGAATTCCATAGCGACACTTCGCTTTGCCACAAACAATGCACTTAAATCTACCCAGACACTTCCGCGACAAATGCCCCATATTAAGACAACGAAAACCTGCACCTTTTTCGCTCAGTATATTGCGTTTTTGTTCTAATCAATACATTTGCGCTTTAAAGCAATTTACGCTTTCATGAGAAGAGTTACAAAAAACGCATTTAGTTCCATTAATATTATTTGTCAACCCGGTAGCAGTGGTGTAGTGACTAGTCAGAAGTTGTTTAGTATCAGTTAGTAGTAAGTAAGATATATAGTTCTGTCAATCTGTCAGTCAATGTATGTCGATGTCACAAACCCATATCAAATCAAGACATCACAGCCAACATCGATCTCAATCCCGATCAAGTAACAGACAATCAAGGAAACTTAAAATCAATTTCAAAGAATTAGGTATTGATGGCTTGTGCCTTCGATATGGCAAAGATAATCACTTATCAAGGGAATGCTATGCTTCCAACCTGCAAGAAGAATGACCACATTTCTAAAGTGTGCATTCAAACAATCCTCCAGAATAAGTCATCCAAGTGTTCATCCAATCAAATAAACTATGACCACACTTTACATGACTATGGTATTCAAAAAGTAGAAGAGAAGTTATCTCAAACAGTCAACCACATCAAAGATAAATACAAAGTAACCATCAAAATTGAAGGTCATCCAACTGAATTTGAGGTAGACTCTGGTTCACCGATAACCTGCCTTCCAAGGGATAAGTTTCACCACATGAATCTGAGTGTACCGAGTGTGCCAGCGCCTGAACTTCAATCTTACACCAAACACCCATTTGTTCCAGACGAAATAGTAATAGTTCGTGCTTTTTACAATGGAAGGACAATAGAGGATGAACTCTTCATTGTACCAGAGCACTACGATGCAATCATAGGGAGATCTTGGATTCGACAGATGAAAATTGAACTGCATAAAATAGATCAAAACACTCTACCCTTGCGTGAAGGAGTTAAGCCAGTGTTCTACAGACAGCGTGATGTTCCCTACTCATTACGGTATTCAGTTGAAAAGGAGATTGGCCTCCTTGAATCGACAAAACTGACATTAGTGACTGGGGATCTTCTCTGGTAGTGATTCCAAAAGCTGACGGTGGAGTTCGTCTTTGCGTTGACTGCAAAATCGGAGTCAATTAGCGTTTGGCTAATTCACATTACCCAATAAGGAAGATTGAAGATATACTGAATAGTTTGCGAGGATCAAGATACTTCTGTCGTCTCGATTTATTTAAAGCATATTTGCACATCAAAGATAAACAATCGAGCGAAATTCAAACGATTTCAACCCATCGAGGTATCTACCGGATAAATCGATTATCTTTCGGAATCAAGATCGCACCAGCAGAATTCAATCGAATAATTGATCAAATTTTACGATCCATACCCAAGACCGAATATTACTTCGATGATATAGTAGTGCACGGAACAACTGAAGACGAATGCAAGACTAATCTGATTGCCTGTCTCCAGCAGCTAATGATTTTCATCTGAACCGGCGGAAGTGCAGTCTATTTCAAACTCGCATCGAGTTCTTGGACCATGTAGTCCAATTCAACAGCATTTCAGTCACCAGCAAAGATCAGCGCAGTTCTGGTATTACCTCGACCCAAAACAGTTGAGGATTTGAGACTTTTTATTGGTATGATAACTTATTATCCCCGCTTCCTTCTCAGCATTTCCAAAATGACTGCTCCATTGCGTAGACTACTGAATAAAAACGTGAAATTAAACTGAATCAGCCAATGTGAATCTGCTTTCATCAAACTCAAGCAAGAAATCGCCAGTGAGCGCGTTCTTGTTCCATACAATTCTGAACTACCAGTTCAGCTAGCCTGTGATGCCAGTCCTTATGGAATAGCAGGCATTTTGTCTCACATTATAGACGATCAGGAGCAACCAATTTCTTTCGCGTCAAGATCTTTGACCTCAGCTTACAGAAGTATTCACAGCTTGACCGGGAAGCGTTAGCTATAGTGTTCGCAATTGATCACTTCTATCAGTATTTTTTTGCCAGACCATTCAAATTGATCACGGATAATCGATCCGTTGAACAAATTTTCTATCAAAGAGCAAGACTTCCTCTCATGACATCAGCCAGATTGCAAAGATACGCTGTTTTTCTTTCTGGATTCAACTACGAAATTGTTTTCAAGAAAGGTATTGAAAATGAAATATCGACTGTCTCTCAAGAGCACCAATACGTACGAATCCTCATACAGATAGTTCCATCAACGAAAAAGTACATCAGTTGTGTGTGTCATCTGTCTCTATGATATCAACCCCTCTATTGACCTATTAATCGCTGCGCTTAGAGGCAACGAAAGATCCAGAACTTTCTGCAACGCTCTTCAATCTCCGCAACAACCGCATCGCTGACTTGGAATTTATCATCGATCATGGCATTATATTCAAAGGTTCCAGAGTAGTGATAACGTCATCACTACAACATTCAGTCCTTGAAGAGCTGCATCGTACCCATATGGGTACAACCAAAATGAAACAATTGGCAAGACGCCTTGTCTACTAGAAGTCAATCGACCGAGACATTGTGAAACTAGTCAGGGCCTGCGAGTCATGCGTCACAATGAACAGCCCACTAAAAGCACCTCTACATCCTTGGGAAACACCGGAAGAAAACTGGCAACGGATCCACATCGACTACGCCGGACCGTTCCAAGGTCATCATTTTTTATTGGTAATGGTCGCAAAATCGAAATGGGCCGAAGTCGAGCCTGTAAAAACAGCTCCAACATCTTTCACAACCATTGAAATCCTGAAAAACATTTTCGCTAGATACGGTTTTCCAGAAGTCCTCGTATCTAACAACGCATTAATTTTCATGAGTGAAACGTTCAGACTCTAAAACACAAATTATCAGCCATGAAAGACTAACCACTTACCATTTATCAAAAAGTTCGAGAAATACTTTTCCGCTACAGGGCTACTCCACTTGCCAATGGGAAGACTCCTTCGGAAGGGTTCCTCCACAGGCACATCCGCACACATTTGGACGCCCTGAAACCGACAAAAGTATTACAACCAGCAGCACCATCCAAACCAGCACGACATTTAAGTGTGGGAGACCGAGTGTTAGCACGCTACTACGGAAACAACAAAAACTCGTGGAAACCGAGAACAGTCATAAAGAAATTTGGTCAGCTGCACTACCCACTAAAATTGGACGATGGGCTCATATTCAAGCGTCACAATTGATCAAGTCACGCATCAACAAAAAGAAAGTGGCATTTGCGGATGAAGTTGACTCTCCAGCTGAAGAGCATCAGCAGATACCAGACCTTGGCAAATTGGTCTCAATTCGAGCAGGACCAAGCCAACGCCCAGAGCAATCGACGCCTGCTCGTCCTCCAGCCTCTCCACCCAATGAAGACCAACAGCCACGCCGTCCTGCCAGGTCTCATCGCTTCCCTCAATATCTAAGAGACTAGATCCTAGACTGAAATGAAAATTTCCCGGACCGGGTACTGTAATGAGTTACTTCCCGGACTCGAGTCTATTTCCCGGACCGGGTACTGTAATGAGTTATTTCCCGGACTTAAATGAGTCCGGGAAATAGCTTATTATATCACAGTAGGAAAAAAAGCTATTTCCCGGACTCATTTAACTCCGGGAACTAACTCTTACAGTACTGAGTCCGGGAAATTTTAACTTCCCGGACTGCTTTAAAAAAACACAATATTCACATTTTTAAAAAATGTGAAATGTGAATTTCCTTGCAGGCTGAATGCAGGAATACCTTTAGAGACAGAACCTTCACTAGGCACGGTAGTGGCGGTAGTGGCGGTAGATATAGTTTGTTGCTTGGTCTGAAGAACCTGTATAAAATTTTTTCCATTTTGAATCATCCTTGCTACTTTTGTTTCGTTTTCTATGGAATCTTCAATGTATTGTTCCGCAACAGATGAGCTTTTCCATGCACCATGACGCTTCAGTATTGATAAATCAGCCAAAAAAGTGGCAGATGTTCTGCGGAAACAATACCCCGTATATTTTTCTGGGTGTTCCAGCTTCAAATGTTCCGCAATTTTTTTGGTGCCCCCAATGGTATGTATGCCCACTCTTTGGGAAATACATTTTCCTCTTCTATAACTCAAAAAAAGAAAATCTTCCTTCATATTTTTAGGTCGGAGCTTAACGTATTCTCTGAATATTTCCAGAAAGTTTATTCCTTCATTGTCGTCATTCAATACAGTGAATACCCGTTTTGTATTCGTCTTAGAAATGGGAATGGTTATAATTAGTATGGTGCCACAATCTTCAATGTCTTTTTAAGGCCATATTGTATAACTCTTCTCGCCGGCAACCACCAGCAATAGGCATTGCGATTGCGATTAACAATAGAGAAAATTTCGACTAACGCAAACCAAGAAATGTATTTTTTGTAATTAATTGACATTCAGTATATCATTCAAAATGCACATTGTTTAATTCAAAACTAATGAAAAGGTTAAACTCTTCTGTGAATTTATTAACTTCTTCTCTTGTCAGAACTTTTGATTTCTTTGCCTGATGACCAACTGATGCCTTTTTAAGAAACCCGTCAGTTTTGGATATTTTGAAATATCAGCTCCTTCTTTAACCTTCAGCATAGACTTGAGCATCGAATATTTTGGCCAGGATGTCGCAGGATTCATCCAAGAAGTACGCCAAAAAGATATTCTCATTCATGCCGTTTTCCACCTTAGAGGTTTTTCTCCACTCGTTGAAGATCCTTCTCATACCGAGCAGAAGACTTCGTAGGCACTAATTTACTGGTTGCTTCAGCACATTTTAGCTCGATTTCTTCCATTTTTTACGAAAATTATCACAAAATACGCACGGGATGACAAACTGTCAAATGTGTTATTTTTGTTTTACATCACGTTTTTGCATCACTAAGGGCCATTTGCTCCATCTATTCCTAAAACTGGTACTTGGTAAAGTATCACTTAAATATAAGGGTCACTTATATTTATGTTCTTTTGCACCATTCAGATTTTGACTTCGTTTAACTAAGTAATACTTAAATTAAAGAAGATGTGGCATCGTTGGAGTTTTATAGCTATTTTTCATTCTTGTATTGGCACTGGCCATGTTTTAAAGATCATTTTTATTAGTGTCGCATATCGCATTTGTCAATATAAGTTTAAAGTTAGGTTAGTGTATAGTTTCCCTTTTTTTATTATTGTAAGTGTAGATTCTATGAATTACAATACCATTATAAATGGCACTAGAAACAAAGAAACGTGCTTTAAAAAAAAAGATATGGAAAATAGTAAGTACTTAGCTATAATTAATTTTTCTATTCTTAAAATAACTGTAAATATTTAAGATGAACCACATGGAGACCATTCTACAGTGAGCAAGTAAAACAACTGCTGCTCAATTTAGTTTTCCAAGAAAAGCATATAATTGAATGCAAGAAAAATGCGGTGACGTGGAGAGAAAAGGAAGCAAGCTGGAAGAGAATAACGTCTTCTTCTAATTCCATATCCCCAAATCAAAATCTTCTCTAAAAAAACTGTATGAGAATCAGAAGAAACAAGTGCGAAAGGATGTTGCAAAAGAAAAAGCTTCCTTCACCCTAACAGGAGGTGGTGAGGGGTATGTTGTGAAAGATCCCTCAACAGAGTTAACGTAAGCCATCATGAATGAAAAAACGGTACTCGGGTTGGAAAACAGTTTTGACTGTGATGCTCAATCAAATGTCCCACTTGAAACCGCAGAATATATTCAATCAAATGTTCCACTTCAAACCGAAGAAACATGTGAACCTGAAAGAATAATAATTGAGGTTGAAGAACCATGTGAAGAAACAGAGGTAATAAAATTGATTTTTTGTGGTATGAATCTAACTGACTGATTTTTAGGATCACAGTGATAAATCATGGGCAACTTACACACCATCGATGCTGATGAGTACATTCTAAGTTGCAAGTGGTAAACCCAGTCTCACATCATGTAGAAACATCTGGAGCTGGATTTATGAGTACTAATGACATGACATCACCAAACGCATTATTTAGAAAGTGGACTTCTCGAAGAAGAAGCTCTCCCAAGCAGCACAATTACAAAACAATACAATTATTTATCACAAACAAAGTTGGAAATTGCCAACCTGGAGTTACAGGCTTTGAAAAAGACAACCAACAAAAAGGAGGAGAGAGAAGTAGAGTTTTTACTCCGAAAACGTTCTTTGGAGCTAGATATACAAATTAAGGAAGAAATTTTGGAAAAAATTAAAGAATTGCCTCCAAAGGATATATTTAATTATGTAAGTTCTGAAATTTTGAATAAAAAATAATTATGTAGGATTTTTTTTTATATATATATAGTGGCTTAACACTCCCGTATGAGCACCACCGCTCTTACGAGCTTTCTAGATCCTTTTGTAAGGGTGGATCAGACCACATTTCCTTTTTCATATATTTTCTACTATTTGTAGCCATTGCTTCCTGTCCTGAGTTTTCTCTTCCCAGTGTTTAATTCCCATTGTCTTGAGATCACCTACTACTTCCTGCTTTATCCTGGGTCTTCCCCTTCTTCTCTTACTACAAGGCTTCCAATCTACCATTGAGTATATTATTGCTTTCTTTCCTGCTCTCCATATGTGTCCCAATAATTTTAATCTTTGCTCCTTAATTTTTTTTACTATGTCTTTTTTTATCTCTTGATATAGTTCCGTGTTCGTTCTTCTTCTATATTCTTCATCTATTTTGTTTGGTCCTAATATTGTTCTGATTATTTTTCGTTCCTGAATTCTCATATCCTCTTGTTGTTTTTTATTCATAGTTAATGTTTCTGCCCCATACATCATCACCGGTCTAATTATTGTGTTATATATTCTTATTTTCGTGCGCTTGCTAGTTATTTTATTTTTTAATAATTTTTTGTTAGCCTGAAATGCTTTGTTTGTTGCAACGATTCTTTCCCTTATCTCAGTCTCTCTGTCCCCATCACTACTTATTGTTATTCCCAGATATTTAACTCTATCCACTTCTTCAAATTCATATCTTCCAATTTTCACGTTTTTTTGTTCACAATTTTTTTTTGGTTTTATGTGTATTTATCACGAGTCCAATTTTCTTTCCTTCCCTTATTATTTCCTCCAACATTTCTTCCTATACCATTCTGTTTTTAGTCACTAGTGCTACGTGGTCTGCATACGCTATTATTTGTCCTCCTCTGGTTCTTAAATTTCTTTTACATATTTTTTTCAATATATATTCTAGTGCCAAATTGAATAGCGTTGCCGACAGAGAGTCTCCTTGCTTGACTCCTTTATTATATGTAAACTCCTCCGTTTTCCCTCTTTGAGTTATGGGTGATTCTACGGGAAACGTCAGTATTCATGTCCCAGTTAATTTTTCGAAATATTCGTTTTAATGATGGAATAATTCAGTATGTATAAGTAAATTACATTTGTCTTCCATCCTTTTCTAAACATTATAATTCAATTTTTTGATATAACTCAACAAAATATTGGAAACATAATATGAGATCTCAGCTCCGTGTCATGTCCCCACATCCAGTATGTCAAGATAGAATATGAATAACACATTTTAAAACTTGAAAAAAGTATTTGAAAACTGATTATTCATATAAAGAGCTCTTATATTCTCAGCGTCAGGATCAATGACTTTAATTTTTCAACAACAATATTTATTTTGGACTAACATTGGTTTGTCCCCTTGTTGTAGCCTCAGCTCCGTGGACAAGAGCTTAGGCTTTACGAAAATCCACTAGGTGGCAAGTAAATGCTTATGTGCAATCGTACACGTGCGACTGTTTGTTAGTTATCGTCCATTCGAAGAAAGCGCGTGAAAGTAACCGGTACTGTGTTATTTTGGTTATTATTATATGTAAAGGTAAGAATGTTATTATTCATTCTCAGTTCCGTGTTCACGTAAATTTTTAATCAAGCTATATGTAATTGCATGATACAATAGGGTTTTATTGTTCCCAATAAGCTGTAATCATTCGTCAAATATAAAATTCCTAACCTCAAAATTGAAAGTGAAATCAGCGATAAATGTTAAAAAATCTCAGCTCCGTCACCATTTTGTGGTAACGGAGCTGAGATTCAACTATGGAGCTGAGATAGTTACGTTTTCGTATATATTATAGACATATTTTAACCTAATTATGAAAATTACTTCAAGGGAGAAAATGGTTAAATATAAAAACAAAGTTAAAGAAACAAAAGTAACGTCAGAATTAATAAGAAAACAAAAGGAAAAGAAAAAAATTGCTATGAGAAAATTGAGAGAAACCATACGTAATGACCCCGAAAAGTACGAAGGGGCAAAAAGGAAAGGAAGAGAAAGATATAACAGAAGAAAAACGGAAGAAAAGATTAAAAGTATAAATGATATGACAGAACGTGATGAAAGATCAATTAGAAAAACGTGGAGGAATTGGAGTAAGCGATCATATGACTCTAAAAAAAGAGCACAAACGTGGGAAACTCCTCCTGATCAAACTCTTCCTGCTATACCCCTGCCAGAACTCAGAAGAGATATAGAAGACACTCCTCAACATTCAGGAAGATTAGTGTCTGGATTGAAAAAAAGACGAAAAAATAGAGAAGCATTAAAAAGGAAAATTGAGGAACTAGAAAAGAAACTAAGAAAAGAAAGAGCTTCTAAAGAAAAGAATAAAAACCAACTGTTAAGATAATCAAAAAAAAGCAAAGAGATTCTCCAACGAAAAACGTGACGAAACTTTTGAAAGGAGAAACACGAGGAGAAACAGTAACTCCAGCTATAAGAAAAAAACTTTTATTTGGAGAAGTGCTTTGCTCTGAATTAAAACATAATTTGTCACCTCAAAAAAGCAGATCGGGTAAGAGGAAATTGATTTCTAATGTTTCTGGACCAATAATAAGAAAATATAGGTTTCAATATTTAATTGAAAAGTTGTTTTCTTCACGATTTGTACGCTCAAAGAATGGAGCAAACTTTCGTGGTGACAAATTTAACGAAATAAGGAGAAAAGTTCGTGTATGCCCTGGGAAGAATGTTACCATAGTACACATGAAAAAATTAAAAAGCAAAAAAGATACTTGAATTACTCCCCAAAAGAACTACATCAAAAATTTTTAAGCGCGTATCCCAGAATAAATCTAAGTTATGATTTATTTTGCATAACGCGCCCTTTTTGGGTGATTTTTTTAAAAGCAAAAGATAGAGAAACTTGCTTATGCGAAACACATGCTAATATGGACCTACTGGTGTTTAAACTGAAAATGTTTAACATCATCAAAGAAGCAACATCGTATGATATTGTAAAAAGCTTAACTTGTGAAAATCATACCAATGATAAATGTTTGGAACGAAAATGTAACAATTGGAACTACAAAGAAATTGAAATACTTTAATTTGAAAAAAATGACATAGCAAAATAAGAAAAATAGAAAACTGAAAGAGAAAAATTGTAATAAAGGGCAAGGAAAAAATCCAACTGTTAATAGTCGTGGACGGCATATGTTTAATCTTCCAGATATAAAAAATATTTGGTAAAACTACATAGATAGGTAGTTAAGATAAACATGTTTCTGAAAATTTATTATTTATGTTTTGTCCGATTTTGTTTTTTTATTTAAGTATTATTATTTTTAATGTTTTTTGTATAGTTAAATACTTGCACATATACCACATGATAAATAATTTTGTCACAATGTAATCAAAATATATGATAAAATCCATTAAATCTCAGCTCCGTAACTGAGCAGTTCAGCTCCGTGGCTTTGTCCAAGCAAAAATTATTAATTATGTAAAAAATATTTTGTTTTTATTTGGGCCTCTTATCTAGCAATGTTTATATTTTCTGGTTTTATTATTTAACTACATAATATGTCTTATTTTTAAATGTAGAAAAACCAAAAATTATTATTGTGAAATCTGTCGTTGCTGGTAGAATCACCCTTATTACTTCTGATACGCTCTGGTCTAGTGTCATTTTTATTAATCTTATTAGTTTATTATTCACTCCCATTTCATTCAACTCTTTCCGTAATTGATTTCTTTTTATCGAGTCAAATGCTCTTTGGAAGTCAATGAATAGTATTTCAATGTCTATTTTATATTCGTTGGACTTTTCCAAAATTTGTTTCAGTATGTGTATCGCATCCGTAGTTGACCTTCCTTTTGTAAACCCGTACTGATATTCTCCACCTCTGTAACCTGCGTCATGCAGTCTTTTTTATAATTGTTGTTATTTTCTTATATGGTGCATTCAGTAGTGTAATTCCTCTGAAGTTTTGCTTGTTGGTCTCCTTTCTTGTCTATTGTTACTATTTGACCCACCTTCCATTCCTCCGGCATCTCTTCTTTTTCCCATATTTTATATATCAATTGGTATAATTTTTCTAACAGTTTTGTCACTCCGTACTTGATAAGTTCCATGTTAATTCCGTCGCTTCCTGGCGCTTTTCCGTTCTTACTACTGTTAATTATCTCTCTTATTTCTTCTTTAGTTGGTTTCTCAATTACCTCTTGTTTGTTCTTTTCTTCTATATCAACCTCTTCTCTTACTTCTGTTTCTGTTAGTAATTCCCTAAAATATTCCATCCATGTCTCTTTATATTCCGTATCTTCATTCACTATTCTTCCTTCCTTGTTTTTTATTCCTGTTTTGCTGGATTTGTATGTTCGAGTCTGTGCATTTATTTTTTAATAAAAAGCTTTTGTGTTCCTCGCATAACTTGTCCTTTCTATTTCACTAATTCTCTTTTCAATTGCTGTTCTCTTAGCTTAGTTTTATTATTTTCTTTGTTTCTTCTCTTAGTTTTTCATGAGCTTCTCTTTCTTCATTTCTGTTCGTCCTTATCCATTTTAACCATGCTTCTTTCTTTTTTTCTATCATTTCTTTGCATTTTTCGTCGAGCCATTCCTTCTGTTCTCTTTCTACCACCAATCCTATTTTTTTGTTTGCAGCTGTATTTACATAATTATCTATATCTGAGCAAAGTAATTATTTATCAATATTTTTCTCACACCAGGTCCGGCATTTTCATTATAATTACTGATACCAACTTCAGGAATTTGACCATTCTCTATTAATTCTTGTAAAATGTGTTCTTCAACATCTGCTAGTAGAGGTGGTTCATCTTCGCCCATACTTCGTGCTATATTGTGAAGTACAGCTGTAGCCACAATAATTGTTAACAATTTGGGTACACGTAATCTGCAACCGTATGCCAGTATAGGAAACCTTCTTTTCTAAACTCCGAAAGTTTTTTCAATAATTCCAGTGCGGATGTGGGATTCATTATATAAACGTTCCCCTTCCCCTGCTGGATTATGAAGAGGGGTAAATAAATATGGTCTCATACTATATGCACTATCTCGTATATAATCATTTGTTAAAATTGTTCACAAGTAGTTGGCCTGAAATATAACTTAAGATCAAACAATCTGGATACATATTTTCATCAAAATCAAGTTTTTTATTGTAATTATTGAATATTGTTGATCCTGGCAATCTTGCAACTAAATCGATTATCCTCATTTCTGCATTACATATCGCTTGCACATTTATAGAGAAAAAGTTTTTTCTGTTACGGAAAACTTCTGCATCATTACCTCCTAAAAAGCAACCTGTTATATGATACTTACATATATAACTTAAAAAATTTAATACCAGGCGACTAAATTCTTACGTGAGTGCCATCAATAGTACCAATAACTCTTGGAAATCTTAGCGATATTGTAGAAATCATTTTTGTGCTTTATGCACTTCCTCAATGGTTAATGAAAATTTTATATAATGTGGTCGTAGTACAGCAATACTTTCTGAGACTCTTTGTATTATTCTACAAGCAGTCGATACATCTACACTACCAAAATCAGCAATACACTGCAAATGGGTACCTGTAGAATAAAATCTGAGTGTCATCAATAGCTGATTCATTGGGGAAACGCAGTGCAGTCACGTATTAATCGTAATAACTCCATACTGGCGCTTTATTACCTCTTTCTTCAACTCAGCTCTTCGCTTGCATTTTCCGAAAATGTTAGGTTAAGTGTCACTTAAATATCTTTGAGGGCCGGTCTGACTACCGCTTAAATTAAGGGAAACTTACTGTCAGATAAGTGACACTTACCAGAGGGTCAGGTTTCCCTTTAGCGATTTAAGTGTCACTTAAGTTTTAACTGAAGGTGGTGCAAATGGCCCTAAGCGACTCAATCAACTTGTACTTTAATAAGCCATTTCCCGGACTTGTAACGTAAATTACTATTACTGGATACCAAATTTGATGAATTCATCCTCATCCGTTTTAGAGTTAATGCTGTCTAAAGAATTGTGGGACACCCTGAATTACAGAATAAATTATTTTTTTATTGAATTTCCGAAACCAATAACTTCAATTTAAAGACTGAAAGACATTTTATGTAGGTACAAAAGAAAACACATTTCCCAAGCAAGAAATATATTTTTGTACTACTTTTGTGATTATAAATACAACAAAAAACGCAAAATAATGAAAATTTTATTATTAATCAATGTAAATATGAACCGAAATTTTCAAAGAGAAAGCATAAGGCTGCGTAAATCCAAAACCCCGTTTCTGATTTTCTTTTGTCAAACAGAATAAAGCAAATATTAGGTTCTACTTTGTTATTCGTACAAATTCCTTCGTTGCTGTGTATATTTTCTGTTTGAGCATGAATTATAAAATAGAAGGCATTACACTTTACATTTTAGATGTATGAACCAAGCTCTAAATTACGGAATAACTAATAAATTTCGTTGGTTCATAAAAAATACATATAAACAAACTCAACTAATTTAATCTATGAAAACGCGTCCTTGCCAAACAACAATTAATTGGGGCCAGCAACGTATTTGAATTGTTGCCAGTTTAAATCATTTTGATTTTAATTAACAATCTCGCCTTTACAAAGGCAAATATTGGTGGTTAAGAGGGCAAACATTGTATGACCAAAAAACTCGTTTTAAACGTGGTTATATTAACTTTACAGCTTGCATGTATAGCGAAGTCTTTCAAATTAATTTTCACCCACTTCCTGGCGTTGCAAAAATTCGATATTTTGCAACGTAGTTAAAACCTATGACAATACAATAATTTCAATAATTTGATCCAGTATTCTGATAAGGATAATTATTTACTAACAAATTGTATACTCCATTCCAAGATATTTCATTTTAACTTATCACCAACGTGATTGATTCAGGAGAAAAGCCCACGGCAGGTAGTCGTTAATCCGATAACAATTAATAGCTCAGTATCGTATGGGCGTTTTCACATCTACCGGCACGACACCGACACCGACACGACAACGACAACGATGCCGGCGGACGCGTAATCTCATATAATTAAATGAGAATGCTTTCACATTCAGCGACATACCGGTGTCGTGTCGTGTCGTTACAGGCTTCGACATGTCGGCGAGGAGCAGTCACTCCACTCGCGTCGTCGCCGATTTTTAATACTTTTATTTGTGTTGTGTGGAGGTGTTTTGATAAGTAATTAACGAAAATGTCCAGTTTCAAATATAATATAGTTACTTTGATTGAACTTGTTTAATCTAAAACCTGTCTGTGGGACAAAACCAACGAAAATAATAAAAATAAAATACTTCGAGACAAAAGTTGGCAAGAAGTATTCCAATATTCAGAGGACGGTGATAATACGATAATACGAAGCTTTTATAATATTTTTTGAAAAAAATTTGGAAACATTAAGTGGTCTGTGGAATATTTTCCATTTGTAACTAAGATTCCGAATGCACATTCCACATATCTACGAGCTCTATGTTTGCCAAAAGGACTGTAGAATAGTATTTCTTGTAATTAAAATTCATCCTGCATGAGGGAAATTTTCGATCCGAATGTGTTTTCCATCAATAGCTCCAAGACACATAGGAAAATTGGCCTTCCGTTCAAATTAATTGGCAACTTCTATCCAGTTCCCTTGTGACATTTCTTTAAGATAAATTGATTAGATTCCATATTTGGCTACACACAAAGTTTATGAACAAATGGTCTAATATAAGGGATTCCTTTTTGAGATCTTTAAGAACAAAAAAAGTTACATATACAGCGAACATCTCAAATTTTTAATGAAGATAGCAGAGAAGGATGAGACAGAGAGCAATTTTAGTCAGGCTGGAACAGTATTGAAGGTTAGGAGTCACAGCTGCCAACTACATCTTCTTCGCGATGTGCACCTAACTCAAAGTCGCCAACTCAATCGGCTCCGTCAACTTCAAATGAACATCGGTCAAAGTCAAAAAGACAACTAGATGTTATAGAGCGTGAAATCCTATCAGAGCTTAAAAAAGCAAAATTGTCAGTTGAACCATCTGCAGGACATGATTCCCATTCACTTCATCCTCGATCCGACCAAGAATTGTTACTATTGTCCTTCCTTCCATATACACGAGATATGAGTGAAATGGAATTGATGGATTTTCAGATGGAAACTTTAAAGACGATACAGACAATTATACAACGACGTGTTTCAAAACGGCAGCAGAGTAATGTACCTCTTCCTTCGCCTGCGACGAGCTACTCCAAGTCCTATCAAAGTTTTGATTATCAATCCCCTCCTCCTTCGAACCAGGTGGAACAACTAGAACATTTCACAAATTATGTAGGGACAAACACGTTTCAACAACAACAACTAGTTAATTAAAATGTGGAATATACTAGTTTTTTCTGTTTCTAATGTTTGTTAATTTTGGTAAGACAATAAATAATCTCAAGTTTTTGTAGACATCGAAGACTAAAAATATATTATTCCAACGCTTTGACAAAGTTTTGAAAAATAATTTTTCAAAAACAGTGACCGTTCAACGAAGAAGAAACAACTACTTCCCGGGCTACATGCCCCGACAGACATTGAATTACACTCCTAAGTCCAACGGGGTTGCAGCTAGAAGGGAAACATAACTTGTAGACCGGTTTCGACGTATTGCGCCTCATCAGTACAAGGTATATGTCATCGTCCGAGAGTTAATCCCGAACTGTGTTGTCTATTGGTAAAACGCTTTACTAAATACGACAATTTTACAGGAAACTGTAATAATTCATTCAAGTTTTTGTGTTTTTGTATGAATCTGGATTGCAAATATAATTTATCATACAATGTTTTTTTATACATAGTGCTAAAAAAACCTTACCTTACTGTCACTGCTAGCATTTCTTCAGATAGTATGGACATTCTGAATCGAATATCTTGCTTCTTGATCTTATCGGTTACATTATTTAATATATAATCAAATGTATTTTTGCTCATACGAAAATAATTAAAAAACTTGTTTGGGTCTTCAGTCAACTTCTCAAATAGAGTATAATAGAAACCCTCTAAATATTTCACTTTAATAATTGGATGTACCCATAACTGCCTTTGCTTATTTCGTTTTTTGCGTCTGACATATAACAAAAATAACAGATACAATTTTTTAACCCTTGTCATGCCGCACATGGTTAATGTGAAAGTATTCTACCGGTAACGTGTGGCTGACGGTGCTATGCTGATATCGTGCCGGTGTCGGTAGATGTGTAAACGCCCTATCGCACTCGTTTCTTCGGAAATGTAACGCCTAATAGTATGATTATGTTAAAGTATATTTCTCAAAACGTCGTTGACTTGGTATCCTGTCTTAAGGATTTAATAATAAAAGTTTATAAATCCCTTATTGTACAGAAACCAGTAACAGATCCGTAGTCGGTTAAACTTAGATACTAAAACTAAATATATAATTTTACCAGCCAAACATTTCAGTTATAAAATAATCATACTAATAGGGAATTTTCTTTTCGAAGAAACGATACTGTGCTATTGTTATCAGATTAACGACTACCTGCTGTGGGTTTTTCTCTTGAATCAATCATGTTCTTGGGATGTAGTATACAACTGAAATGTTTGGCTGGTAATAGTTATTTGTTTAATTAGGCAGAGAAGTAACAGATTTACTGCCGCGGCTAGCATTTCATTGTCGAGGCGAAGCCGAGGCAATGAAACTAGCCAAGGCAGTAAATCTGATTCTCTGCCGCGTGAAACATATAATTTTTTCTCCGATTGTTTGTACAGTGTGTTTAGAAAAATCAAATTAAAATGAAAACTTTTTTATGACGGATATAACTCACAATTTTTAATATTTTTTCTAATTTTATATTAGAGGTAATGATTAAATCGTATTCTTTAATTATTATTGTCGATTAAACCTTAAATTGTATACATAATAATATCTACCGAAAGATATTAAATATTGTTAGGTTACAATATTAAGAGTGCTCTTCTGAGTGCTGCTTCTCCGGTGTTTGTCTGTGGTCGACTGTTGACAGTTGACAGCTAACGGACATTTTATAGAACATTCGATATTCGATGTTGGAGAGTTCACATTATGTCTGTTATGTGTTATGTTATAGTTAGTTTAGTAATTCTTGATGAAATAATTAATTCTTAATTCACATTAAAGGATACATTTGTTGGTGACCGCTCGACAACCTCTACCCCTAACAATATAATGTTAAATATCGACAATAATAGTGCGCACAGTGAAGTAAGCTTATGTATGGGTGACGTGGAAGTGATTGTTTGATTCCATGGGCCTGCTTAAATCACATCATCATTGCCATTGCTAAGTAAAGTCTGGGAGATTTCAAAAAAAAAGAAGAAAAAATTATTTTTCAATGCCTAGGCAGTAAAAGTGTTACTTCTATGATCGATAAATGTCACTAAAACTGACGTTTAATGACAATCGGAGAAAAATAATATTTATATAATTTCTAAATTGATCTGTTACTGTTTACTGTACAATGAGGGATTTATAAACTTTTATTATCAAATCCTTAAGACCAGATACCGAATCAACGAAATATTTTGAAATATACTCTACAGTGAAAACTTGTTACCACCATCCGGTCGGCGACACAACTCGTCCGTGAGCGGTAGTGCGGTTTGCAGTCGTAGCGTTCGTCGACAGCAAGTGTCCTCTCGTTTTGATTGCATTTCATATAAACATAAAACACCCAGTACTGCCGCCTGCAGCCGTTTTCGGAACCGTACCTTCTTAGGTTTTTCGTTTCTCCCATTGTATCATTTAAAAAGTATTTCACTGATTAGTGTTCCCCACAATCTATCAGTATGTGTTTGATTATCTCTGTTTTGCTCTGTACTGTTTAAAGATAAGGACTTCTTCCCATTTTGAGGTATGCTCCTAGAGAACTATTTCTAAAAAGCAGAACTATTACTTTCCATGCTGCATGCCTGGAGATTTCCGCTACTCTTTTTTATGTTGCTCTTTGACGAATTCCTATACGTGAACTCTGACTTTCAGCAGTACAACCAGTCAAGGTTTCGAGTCCTCGGCACTTCAGCATTTGGACATTTTGTACTGTTTATGAGAAAATACTAATTTTCCTTAACAGAAATCTTTCCTTGAGTGCTCCAGTGCCAGGAGTTTATATCTCCACTGAGTCAGTGCTTCGCATTCTATATCCGTAAACCTACACTTTAGCTCATTGCGCTCTGCTTGCACTTTTGGTTTTTCAAAGCACCTCACCAACTATCTTTGGTCCGGCTTTTGCCGCAGAAAATTTTAAAATCAAAATATCTGTTTATCTGCACAACTTATTTTCGCCAGCGACTAGAGTTCAAAGGAATCTCCGGTGCATAGCGGGTAGGAGACACACTTTTATTCAAATTAGTAAGTTATGTGTAGTTAAGCACTCACGTTTGTGATTTTTGTTTGTGATCCCAGTGGATAGGCAAGACAAACACCAGACCAAAATCATGCCTTTTTGAAGTTATACTTCTAATGCGACTTCCAACAAGGTTGCGTTAAATGTTAAAGAGAGAAAGAAAGATACCCAAAGGTAGAAAGTACGAGAGAGAAATAGAGTGAGTCCTTCGGTATACGATAACAGATGGCAGTGTAAGTACTCTTTTTAAAAAGTAATTTATTAAGAGATTGTAATTTTGAAATTTCCTTCACATGGCCAAAATCTTCGGCATTTATCAACAAATGATAGTGTAAGTATACTTTTTTCCTTAAATGAAGTAACTTTTAAAATGTAATTCAGAAAAACTTCCTTTTTTGGAATTTTCTTCGTATGACCAAAACCTTCGGCATTCAATGACAGATGGCAGTGTAAGTATTCTTTTTAAAAAGTAGTTTATTCAGAAGCTGCAATTTTGAAATTTCCTTCACATGACCAAAATCTTCGGCATTCATCAAAAAAATATAGTGTAAGAAAACTTTTTTTCTTGAATAAGGTAACTTTTAAAATTTAATTCACTAAAAAATTCCTTTTTTGGAATTTTCTTTATACGACCAAAACCTTTGGCATTCGATAACAGATGGCAGTGATACTTCTAATGCGACTTCCAACAAAGTTGCGTTAAACGTTAAAGAGAGAAAGAAAGATACACAAAGGTAGAAAGTAGGAGAGAGAAAGGGAGTGAGTCGGTAGATCCCAAGCACATGCGCGTGGTATTAATTCAAGTAAAAGTTCACTTCCACTGTAAACGCTCCTATTGAAACTAGACCTTAAGATTTTCATGCCTTTTATTATCAATAATGATTTTTAGGTTCCAATAGAATGCCATCATCGTAAAACATTATCGATAAGAGGCAGTCAAGCTCGTTTGGTATAGTTGAATTTATTTACGCGGCAAAGACGCTGAGTTTTATTTCGGTGGCAAGCAAGGTCGGCGCTGGCCTAACCTAGTTTGGTGGAATCTTAAGTTATTTTGATTTTAGTATTAACCCATACGTGCTGTGGCAGTCTGCTGGTTTAAGACGGCCCCAATGTCTTTGAGGACGTCTAAAAAAGATTATGTCGCTGATTCAAAGAAAATTCGCAATTCAACTTTTGACAATTATTTATATATTTATGTCAACTCAAAAAACGTCATTCGCCGGTATACCGATATTTTCGTTTCTAAAAGTTATAGGGTGAAACAAAAATAAGAAGGTTTAAAATAGATAATACAAAATAAACAATAAAACTATAACACGTGCTGTCACTTATGACGTACAAACATGCATTCGCTGCATAACGAATAGTATTAGGCGGGAGCGCAAAATAAGGAGCGCTCAAGAATCATATTTTAAAGAATTCGTTAGGAAGCGAATAACCTTGAATATTGCGAACGGTCAAGAATTGGAGTCGTTCGGAATGTATCAAAACATTTTGTCTTTCGAACCATTTGGTGAATACGCCATAGCCTTATTTAGCCCCACAACACGTAATTCAATATTTGGGAGCATTTAATGTAAAACATAGGTGGCGTTCTTTCGAACAAAGTTGATCAAGTTCCTGCTGAACGTACAAATGGTGCTAATCTTGATATAGCAACATAACCTATTTTCATCGATATATGACTTCAATAAATATTTATTCATTTTCTAATGTGATTAAGTTCCTACTGGTGTTCATTCATTTTCAAGATAGAAATGTCTAATATATCATCAAACAAAAATATGTTATGTCATTTTATTTGTATATTAACATGATGTTTGGCATAAATGACAGAGAATGCATCATTGATCGGTAGCGTAGCGTAAAAATGGCTGCTGTCACAGCGCTCACCATAGGGTCGCTATTCTTGACATCCTTTGCAATTGTACGAATGCGATTATGGTTACGAATGATCATATCGCGAACACTTTCTGAAAATTGTATTCTTGACCTCTCTTCGTAGAGATGTGCGAACATTTTCATTCACATGGTGAAATGAATTTGACAACATCGCAATTTCTAGATTATTTAGTAGTTCTGTGTTATCAGATTATGGTTAGATCTTAACCTTGGTTAAGTTTCCACTATATTTGTATGATGAATCCATCTCAGATGAATCCCCTCATTAAAAACCTGCATAATTCTAAAAAATTGAACAAATTGATATTCACTCCAAACATCAAAAGGGTCAATAGGATTGAGACGATTATATTGATTAACAGGTTTATCTCCATGACTTTCTAAATTTGTAATATATGGCAAATCATCCATTTCATAAAAAAAATTGATAACAGGGATTTTGATTAAATACCTAAATATAACCTATAAATTCTGTAAAACGCATTCGCAAAACGTTTGCGATCCCGTTGTAAAACACGCATGATGGCTGGTCTTGCGAATGGTCAAGAATACCAAATGCAAATAACATTCGCAAAATTATGAGATGCGCACGACCTTGACAGGTGATTGATTGATTGATTGGTACGGCACCACCAGTAGAGGCTTAGAGACCTCGGCACCTCAGCCTTTAGGCTTTTTGTGCACTTGGATGTACCAGAAGCCTTTATCAGGCTCAACAGTTTTTTTACTAGGTCCTTCTTGGAAAAATCCTCTCTTGGATACTCTAGTCCTAGGAGTCTAGATTTCCAATGAGACACTTCTTC
This sequence comes from Lochmaea crataegi, assembly GCA_947563755.1. Lineage (NCBI taxonomy): Eukaryota > Metazoa > Arthropoda > Insecta > Coleoptera > Chrysomelidae > Lochmaea > Lochmaea crataegi. Next base: position 18,099,624 of record OX387433.1, read on the forward strand.
ACATTCGAAGATAATGTGAGAGGCTGATTCCTCCGCTTCCTTGCACAACCACAGATAGGTTCCTTCCTATATATGCCAATTGTATCATGTGCTTCCTTCCTTAGGTTACAGTGACCGGTGAGTAATCCCGTCACTTTCCTTATCTGGCCCCTGCTGGGGTTTAATATTTCGTTAGTCAGCGACTCCGAGGGTTTTTTGACCAGGTGTTTGCTGTGTTCCTGTATTGGCACGTGCCTTCAATACGTCTGATGTTTATTTTGAATCCACCGAGATGTACAACCACGTCGATCAGTTTTTGATATTCCAAATACTGGTTCAGGACCAGTGAATGCAGTTTCAGACCCTAGCTTTGCCAACAATACCCTTGTGCCCTGGGACCCACTTAGAGTTACTTAAAAGTTTTTGCAGGCAGTCCCAGACCAATCTAGATCTGATCTGGGGACATGCTAAGGATTTCAGTTCAGTCTGACTATCTGAGAGTATAAGGATCTTTTGGCCTCTATACCCCCTTTCGATGGTCATTTGCAAACACGTGTCGATAGCGTAGATTTCTACTTGGAATGCAGATGCAAGCTACCCCAACGATGCGTGGACATTGTACCTGGGTCTAGCAGCATGGACTCCAGCTCCTGTTTATATGTCAGTTTTAGATACGTCTGTATACCACACCAACGTTCCTTCCTAACTGCATACTTCCAGCCCATCCCAGCTTAGCTGGATATGGTATGGTTGGTTGTTGTTAATAGTGGCCAGCATGTTATCACTTCTCATTTCAAGAAGCGGGTTTGTGATAACATGTGTGATTTTGGAATGACTATGGGTGTTGGTTCCTTCATGCCAATTCCCATTGCATTCTAGCAAGTATGCAGCCAGTCTCGCTTCCGCTTCAAAATGCAGAGCAGAGAAGGAAGATTGAGAATGGCTTTCATTGCCGCAGTCGGGCTGCTTCTCATCGCACCCGTTATACACAGACAGGCAAGCCTCTGAAGTTTTGATAGCTCCACTTCGGCTTTCCTCTGATCTGTGTTTGGCCACCAAACAAAGGCTCCATAGGTAACCATGGGTTACAGCCAGTGTACGATCCATGGATTTAGTCCCCATGTGTTTCCTATCGCCCGTTTGGTAGCCATGAGGGACATTTTCCCTTTATTGGTTTTGTCATGTAGGTGTGAATTCCAGGATAGTTTTGCATTCAGAATTATGCCCAGATACTCCTGGCTAAGACACAGCTGCACGTTGAAGAGGCTTGGCAGTTTTAGTTTCTCAAGCGTCCTTTTTTCTAGTGAAGGCAATGAGCGCAGTATTTACTGGGTTCACCATTAGGAATTCCCTCCTACACCATATCTTCACTACTTCTAGAGCATTAACATTATACCTTGACAGGTACGAACGATCAAGAATAGCGCTCCAGATCAGTTGACAAAACACGCTTTCAGAAAATTTATGATTGCTCCGGTAGCGCTACGTTGGGATGAACTCGACCATAATCAGCGTCAGCGTCAAGAAGCGCGAACGCTTTATTTATGGTGTTGCAAAATTTTTCATTCTCCTATCATCAAGATAGGAGAGTTGCAAGAATGGCATAGTAGAAAAGTATTCGCTAACTATTGCTCGTTATGATGCGAAATCGCTCGATAGCGAGAATTGGGCTCCTGGGCTACAGCATCAGAAACGGTTGAATAATGTTGCACAAAGTCATCGATGGAATTAGTAAAGAAGAATTTAGATTGTTGTATTATATTGTTAATAAGTAAAGATGCCAAAACATCAAATTCTTTATTGTTTAATCTAAACATTTGTAATATTCCTTGCTCTTATCTCTTATACTGTGGTTTACATTTATCTTCGAAATAGTGATAGTCGTCTTTATTTCCATATTGCAATATTAGCTTATCTGGGTCATACTTTAGTTAATTTTTAAATAAGTTATTCATATGATTCATTTGCTTTGTTAAAATAATAAAATACAAGGTAGTATCATCTACTCTATTCGAGAAAAAAAATGCAAAAATACTTCCTGTTTTAACGTCAATCAACTGCCAGACATATAAATCTCAATTTTAATAAAAAAAAGTAACTGTAATTCAGACCAGCATTTGTTTGTTTAAAAATAGGAAATAAATGGATGAAAAAACGGAAGCATTCCATACCGATAAATATCGCTGTTCCAAGAGAATGGGCCGGTTCGTGAACAAAACCTAAAAGCTGTCTCCATTTAATTGAAATTTATTCCGTTGCCATCGCCGAATTTGGATTAAATTGAATATTTTTCTATGAAATTCGATTCTGTTATATTCAGATGTATAACCACGTTATTTGAAATAGATAGGTTGATAAGATTTTTATGTCTATTATAATTTAAATTTGAAAAAAACCGTGTGGAAAACACGTACACCAACCTAACTTGGTAATATATTGTATCATTATAAATGAGAATTGTATAAAAGAAGTAGACTCCGTTTCAGATAAGAAGAAGCCACGTGAAGTTTGCCAACTGTCTTGCGCAGAAACCATGCCACGATGTTTCATGCCGACAGCCATTTTATTATTGACAATTGAGGTTGTGTTTGAAGCAATTATTTTCTGTCGAATATTTTTGATTTTTGAATATTTCAACACGTTTAGCTAGATTATCTGTGAGTGTTATGCGTTTTACTTGATCTAAAACCACGCCTCCTAAAAAACTTGTTGGTGTTAAAGGAAAAATTATCCACAGTCAAGGCCGACAGATTCTTAAAAACCTTGCAACTTTTATGGAGTCCGAAGCTGATTTGAAGTCGAATGTCAATTTTACAATATGGCGCTGGTTTTGACAACAAGTTCGCGCATACGACTGCAACTTCACGTGGGTTCTTCTTACGTGAAACGGAGTCTAAATGGGAGAGTGGACATTTATACATAATTGGAAAGCGAGTGAGTATAAATCTGTTCAGCGTTAGAATTTTTAATATGGAAGGATTTTTTGGTTAAGCTTTAGTGACAGTAAAACTGGAAACTGCACGATGTCGCGCAACATTTTCCTCAGGATAGAATAAAACTGGCGCGTACCGCAATGTATCGAAACAAAAAGCGATGTCGGTGACCTGAGTAACTGTTTCGTAGCAATGTCATCCGTTGTGCGATGGACCTTGTCAAAAAATTCTAAATTTTCGCACACTCATTGAGGATATTATGATACAATTACCATTCAAATCTTAAGTCGATTGATTGTGAGGTGATCACTCTGAAGCTGCAGAAGTTAGATGAGGAAAATTCCCAGAAAAATTCAACGAACTAGGGAATAATAATTAAAACCACTATTTTTAGTGTAGGAAATTATACAAACGCGAATTATCGGCGATACTAATTGTCCGTTACTATTTGTGGGACTACGAATTGTCGCGTTACGATATGTCTTGGATTCTTCCAGTATACACTGTAACGAGTTATTTTTTTGGCAAGTTAATTTTTATTTTTCTCCGTAATATATTTTATTTTACCACTAGGTTGTATATAACTCGTTACTTACTATTGCCGCATTGATTTTTTTCCGTTATTACCGTTATAATATCTTTTAGTATAAGTCCGAGGTACGCAAATCCGAATTCTACCATATACTATTTATTCATTTCCGATATTTAAATTTTCCAACTGAAAGGACGCCCGGTATATACACTATTTTAATTAAAACCGAAGCCGTCCAGTATATGTAAAATTTTTTGTTGTAATAAGTAAATAAATTTTACGTTTAATTCCCTTACCACGACTAAGGTCGAAAAGTGTAGGTAGGAATTTGGATATAAATTGGTGGACATTTGATAGGACAAAGGTTCGTCAATCTACTCTCATCTTTCTGCCGTTAGAAACCCGCAATTGTGAAAAATTAGTGATTTAAAATTTGTGTATTCCGGTGTTGAAGCTTTATTTAAAAAGGTAAATTATTTTTCAAATAAACTGTATATTCGAAACTTTCCGTACCGCCGCTTAATACTAAATTGTTAGATGTATTCTTTGGAAAAATTTTCTGACCGCTTTTTTATTCTTTTGTTGTTGAGTTGAATTTTTTTATTTGTTTCTTTTGTATAGCAATAAAGATTTGTGAACTTTAATTTGCTTTAGAATTTTTTTACCGCATGGAGTATATTAATTAACTGATATAGATAATTAGTTGATTCTCTAGTGATTTTATACTTTTGGTTTTCAGTAGTTTTTATATTTAATTGATACTCAGGTGGATTATAATAGGTATTTTAATTTTATTCTAGTCCTTATATTTTTACTCTGTGCGTCGATAACTAGGTACCTTTATAACTCGTGAAATTTATTCTGGGAATAGAAGTGCATCGTAGTAATTCCCTGTGTTTCCTTTGAATCCAAAGGGTTTCTCAAACTTGGAAGAGGCTTAGCTATAACTTGTTTGATCACCCGGCAGATTTAAACCGTTCTTTCACCGTCTCCTGGACCAATATTTTTTTTGGCTGAAAAATAGTTTCTCGTGTTTCCTTTGAATCCAAAGGGTTTCTCAAACTTGGAAGAGGCTTAGCCACAACTTGTTCGATTACCCGGTAGATTTGAACCGTATTTGATAACCTGACCGTTACGTCCGTCAAAGTACCAAGAATATGGTATAGATAGCCTATTTTCTTTTCCCGTTATTTTGCGTGTCCCTGTAGGATTAACAGTAAAAGCGACCACAGAGTATAAATAAACTGACGGTTTGAATTCCTGCTGCCTTCATTATCAACTGTAACTTATGAATATTTGACTCGTCTTGTGATAATTAGTTAGTTAAATTAAATTCAACAAGACCCCTGGAATTTTCCGTAACCTCTATCTGAGGCTATCTGGAACTTTTGACGCGAAGGGTCCGTGGAGCAAATCACGTTAAAAATCTGGCGCCCGAGATTTGAACCGAAAATTTTGCTTCTAGGGAGTCCATACTGACGTGTTCGAATGGTTGGAACCACGTTTAGGAAGAAAGCACGTTACAACACTGGATGCAGAAACACAACTTTGTGGACCGGAACCTTTTTGCGTTATTAGCGTCAGTGTAATATGGGAAGGAATAGGTAACAACGAAAATAAGAGAAGATCCAAGTTTGAGTAGCTTCTTCCACATTTATTCCTGTTGCAAGAAGAGCGGTGTCATCAGCAAATGTGGCAATTTTTATATCATTTATATCTGGTAAGTCATATGTATATAGTAGATATATAACTGGGCCAAGCACGCTCCCTTGAGGCACACCTGCTTTTATTTGGTTTAGTTCAGAGTATTCAGTTTCTTGTTTAACTCTGAAAAATCGATCTGTTAGGTAAGATTCCAATAACTTTGCATATTGCTTTGGGAGAATTTTTTTCCATTTTCTTTATGAACCCCTCGTACCAGACCTTATCGAACACCTGGGCTAAGTCTAGGAAAAGAGCAGCGCATACTTCTTTTTCTTCATAGACTTTTTCTATTATGTCTGTGATCCTGTGCACTTGATCTATTGTCGAATGTTTTTCACGAAATCCAAACTGGTAGTCTTTTATGAGCATATTTTCTTATATAATATTTTTAAGTCTCTTCAGAAATACCTTTTCAAAGAGTTTTGATATCACAGGTAAGAGGGAAATTTGCCTGTAAGATTTAGCTTCGCTTGCGTTTTCCCTGGTTTTAGGATCATAATCACCTCACCTATTTTCCAGACCATTCGAATATGCTCCAGTCTGAAAACTGCATTAATCAAATTAGTGAGTTTCACAATGCCTTTTCTTGGGCGCTTTTTTTGGATTCAGGTTTGTTTTTATTTCATCGGCTACTTCTCTGGCAGTGACCAATTTGATATCTTTTTCTCCAGCTGATTGTCTTCCTCCAAGAGAGTTCTCTGTTGCTAGTTCATTAGGTTGGAATAACCCTTAAAGGTGATCTGCAAATAGAATTGCTTTTTGCATATTATTTTTTGCCCAACCTCCCTCTTCTTTTCCTAATTGCTGGCGATTGGGTGATTGGTCTTTTAAGTATTCTTGTTGCTTTCCAGAGTGAGTATTCTGTATTCTTGTCGTCTCTATTAGAAATATTATAGAACATTCCAGAGTACATAAATGAGAAAACACTCGAGTAATGATACAGGGTGATTGATTACTGTTATAAAGCTGAGTAGGTCTGTTATCATGAAAGATACAAACACAAATGATTTTGCAAATATTTATTAAATCAAATACATGGTGAGTGTCAAAACTCAGGTGAATTATCTCAGTAATTTTAAATGGATCACTCTGTATTTTATATCAGCATTTCCCATACCTAAAGTTATTAGTTTTTGAGATATTTTAATTTTTCTATGCAAAGTAGTCATTAGGTATATGTAATAGTTTACCGGATGTTAGTTTACAATTGAAGGTTTACAAAAAATTGTACTTATGGGGAAATGAGATAAAACCACTCTATTTTTACTAAAATTAAGTAGGTATTACTTTCTCATGATTTTTTCCTGGTTTTCCTTTTATCTTGCATATTTTCAATTTTCAAAGTAAACCCACTAGATTGATAAAAAGAAACTATTTTATGCACCACCGATACTCAAATTAAATCCTAAAATTTAAATTAACGTAGACAAGCAACCGGAGGCTATAGCAAGTCCATTTATGCATGTGAGTTATCAATTACATCATTACTGAATTAATGTAACCATCCATATAGATACATATATGCAAATACACTTTAAAATCACCAGCCTTCAGTACAGATTTAAATAGGGGAAAATCGATGGAACAATGTTTGTGGTATGTTATACAATATATGCTAAAATTCGGTAGGTATGTGAGCATTATATCAATAATATGTTTGAAATTTGATTATACACAACCTGTTCGTTTTTAAATTGTTGCAATTGCTTTTATAAACGACCCACATAGTTCCAGAATATGATACATTTCAAAGATAAAATAACTAAAATTGTATGCGTTATTCTTTTAAGTGATATACATAGTTGACCATATGTACTTTTTTTGGTAGTATAGAACTTTCTTTCAAAACAATGTCCTTAAGGTTAATCAAGAACACCTAAATGTCTTTTTTTTAATGTTCTAATATTATATACCCCCCTGTGCGAACGCAATGAATATATATACTCTATTTAAAATTTATTTATGTCATACCAGTCATACAGTGTTTTTAAACCTTAGATATCAGCTACATAGTGGATTACTTTATGCCCGTGCGGGCTTAAAGTACACATTACGGCAGGAGCGGGCATTAAGGCGCAAAAAACAGTTTTCGATTAACTTATTCTTCATTAACAAAATATTAATTTACGTTTATGTATTATTTGGTTGTATTTACATAGAATTGGCAATTCTGGAAGGTTCCGCTGATTGCTAAATTTCATGCAGCAAAGGTTGACTCATGATTCATTGTCTGGGTCTCTAGTTTCTGTAAGGAAATGCGAGATCCAGATGATACGCCTGCCAACATCCTTGAAACCTCATTTTTTGAGGATATGCTGTCCTCTAAATATCCTTCACTAGCTGTGTTTCTCTTCCATCCACCATGGCGCTTCAGCTCAGTCATACTTGCTCCAGCTTCTGCTAAAAGAGTTGCCGACGTTCGACGTAAACAATGACCTGTGTACTTCTCATATTTTGCAATAATACAGGGAATTTTCCCAAATGTGTTTTTTTCCAACAGGTTGTACAGTAGTGTAGCTTAAAATTTTTTTTTCGGAGCAGCCATGTGACCCCAAAGAAATATAATCTCTTATAAGTTTCAAACTCTTCATTCCGTCTTCATCACCAATGGTGAAAGTTTTGGTTTCTGTTACCGTTACAACAAACATGACATAAAAGTTTGTATGCACAACGGGTACTAAGTAGATGATTATGTCCTGAGTGCGACAGTCTTACAGGGCCGAGGGACTCTGGCCCGAGGGTTCGTTAGTCACTCGAGGGTATATATTGTTATGATTTATTGTGGGTGATGTGATTTTTTTTAAATTTTTTTAATTTTAAATTATTATTATTAGTTTGTTCACCATTTTTAATTTTAAGAAACCACTTGTATACTTACTTTATTCTTTAATTTGTATATCCGGCTAGCTATTGAAAAAGAGTTTCGACTCTTTATCTCAGCTTGCGGTTCCCTCAAATTAGTTTTAGAATTAAGAATAATTTAATTGATTCTTTTTGAAATTTTGATATGATGAATGTTTGAATTTACAATAAGCACATGAAAAATAATTTTATTTGAAAATTTAACCTTTATAACCCTCTTTAATAATTTTTTTAATATTCCGCTGCAATTAAATACTCTCCTTTTTCTTCCTTTTTGTATTGTAATTAATAAATTTATTCTGGTAGTTTCTAGTTTAAATTTCTAATAATTACTTGTCGCATTCCCCTTGTAACACAAACAAGAATCTGAGGAATCGCTTTAGATTTGTGCCATGCGCATAAACACTGTAAATGATTATATTGAACTAAAATGGCAGGCAACGTTATAAACATGTCTCTCTTGAAAAGGAGTATAATTGAGTTGCTTTGGATTATTTATTTTAATAAGGTAAACTTCCTTTTTAATTTATAACTACTAATATCAACAATCTTAACTAAACATCAAATAAGAAATACGCAATTGGTGAATAAATGTTTTTACGATGTAAAATATTTATAGGTTATTTTTTTTTAGAAACAACGTGTGGAAGAATATTCTATTCACTCCTCTGCTGTGTGGGATATAAAATAACATCAAATCCGCATGCTGATGTCATATACACTATTGTAGAAAGTAAATTAAACTTTCTCTGGAACAAATTGTGTCTGATTTCCTTCGAATACCTGGGACGCCGTCTCCAGTCGAGTTTAAATATGTGAAATTAAGCTTACCGCTTTATGGTTGTTAATAAATGGATGTTATCTCTTAAAGGTTAGTACTTCTCAACTTTTCCACTTCTCTGGTTTGATTTTTCAGGCTTTTTCTTTTAATTTTAAATTTTTTATCTTCACCATCAAAATTCTTCTACTTCCTCCTTCCGCGTTCCAAAATCAACAACATTCAATTTTTTTCTTGTTTACCTTTTACCAGACGACTTTCCGTTCTGATAAATTGTTTTAGAGTTACTTGTATTGATTTATATTGATGTTAAAGGTTCTTTCACATGTTTTAATACCATGTCCTCTATGAACTACAATTTTTTTTAATCGGTTGATTCTATTCACGATTATTCACTGTCACTTCACAAAATTTTGCGTGTAGTGCATTGTAACTATGCACTGGATGAACTTTAAAACTATATTTATTCACAATATAAATTAACAGAAAATCAAATTTTCAACAACGAAGATAAAAGTACATTCTGACTATGTGAGGTACTAGGACCAAGTGTCGAATCTGGCCGGCGGGCACCAGCCCATCGGCTACATAGGGCCACTCTAAGGTGGGGTTGACTAAACATGCCCTCGGCCTTGAAAGTCCTAGGCTAGCTTTCGATGGGAAGAGGACAAAGTCTGGTCACTGCACGGGCAACTTCACTTTCGCAGTTTTCACTGAGGCAACGCAATTGATACCATCCTTGCCTGGTATTAGTTTAAGGACCCGTCCCAAACGCCATCTTGTGGGTGGCGTGTTATCATCTCTTATCAACACGAGTTGTTCAATAACTATGCTTCCAGAGGACCTTTTCTATTTGCGTCTCCGCTGTAGTTCGTTGACGTATTCTCGGCTCCATCTAGTCCAGAAATGCTCAGACAATTTTTGCTAAAGCTGATATTGACTCAGTCGGTTTTCCTTGATACTGCTGATTGGTAATTCGGGGAATGCTTCCATTGGTCTTCCAATTAGAAAGTAGGAGGGAGAGAGACAGGTCAAATCGTCGGGAGCCGTGGTTAATGGAGTAAGGGAACGAGAATTGAGCATTTCTTCGATTCGGAGGAGTAATGCTTGAAAATCACAAAAAAAAACAACTTATGGTTACCTATTGTACGCTTGAGGTGGTATTTTAAACTTCTCACCCCGCCACTGCGTCCGGAGGTAACCGTGAGAAAATGCCTAGAGGAGTAAACCTCGATAAAACAATCCGTAATCTTCGTTGTTAGCTACCGTGGAAATGGATAAATGGCTGTGCGAAAGTCAGTCAGAAACGGTGCCTCCGGGATACCTGGTGACCTCCCGGAGTAACCAGCCTTACCACCAAAAGCAGGGCTCTGTGGTGGTGGACATTCAATTCACTAGCTACTCGTGGGATGGAATATGGATAAAGGAGAAACAGAAATAGAACAGGAGGTTATGGATGAAGGAAGGCAAGGAAATGGAATTTTTGGTAAATCGATGAAGGTAAAACGAACACCTGATAAGGCGGGGTAGACAAGCAGGTGGAGTGATACTGGAGAGAAAAGAAAGGAGGTATCGCCTTTGGAAGACAAGGAACAAAAGAGGTAACTGAAGGACAAAGGAAGGAAGGAGGTGGAGAATGGGAAGGAAGAAGAGTGGGAGAGTGTAGAGAGATTGAAGGAGATGGTAAGGTGGCTGGAAGAGAAAGTGGAAAGGCTGGAGGAGCTGGTCAAGGAATTGGAGAGGTTGAGAAGAGGACGATAGGAAGGAGATAATGCAAACACGATGGGAGTGGGGGCAAATAGACTGGGAAGGATGGTAAAAAGGGGGAGGGAATAGAGGTGAAGGTGGGAAATCCAATGATGGGAGATGAAAAGGTGATGAAGCTGTTGGTTGGACTCTTACCGCCGGTAAATCACCCATAATAGGTTGAATTTTTGAGCCACTGAATCTGGCACACGATACACATTGCTTCACAATTTTTCGCGCGAAGCTGCGACCTGACACAGGCCAAAGGTGTCGCTGATCATCGATAATAGTAGCTGAGGTCCAGCATGACATAACTGTTTATGTGTACATTCAAATATTAATTTAGAAACGTAATGCTTAGTGCAAAGTAGTAAGGGGTCCCTCTTTGAGTACGGAAAGTCTAAATTTGACAATATACCTCCTACCCTTATCAAACCATTTTTATCAACGAATGGATATGAACTTGAAATGCGACTAATTGAAGGCACCTCGTTGCCTTTGGTAAGAATGACATATTCCTCCGGAAAGGAATCCTTTTGAACTATTCTAATGATAAAACGAAGAATTTCTTTAACCTCATCTACGTCAGATAAGGAAGTGATGTGAGTATCGGGTTTGTTCTTACAATTTCTTAAGAATCTCAGAGTCCATGCAACGATTCTTTTTAATAACGGATAAGATTCCCTTTTGGACGCTGAAAAAATGAATCTGGTACGAATTTCTGGTAAATCGATTGCCGGTGCTTGTGTGTTTGGCCAATGCGATGTATCTCTTTCCAGCTACTCGGGACCATGAAACCACATGCGAGAAGAGCATAACAGTTGAGGGGTTAACCCTCTCGATACTATATCCGCTGCGTTCTCCAAAGATGGTACATGCCTCCATTCAATGTTGGCCGTTAATTTCTGAATTTCTACTACTCGATTCAACTTTTACCTCGATATGTTTTTCGTATCTATTGGACAAATGAGTAATTGAACTCTGTATAATGCCTAGATATTTCTATGATGAATAATAATATTTATATGTATTTGTAACCAAATAAATATATTTGGTTTATTATTTTGAATGTTTATATCAATGTTTACCAGAAACAAACCCTCAGGAGTTTAAAAATAGATTTTCGTTCATAAACATAGAACACGCATATTTGTTTTCGTGGAAAGATATACCTATTATTGTAAGATTAATCATGTTATATCATATAATTACAATTTTCATGTTTTAACAAACATTATAAAAAAAAACACTCGAGAAAATCAACAAGCTACGGAAACTTTTGTGAAGTATTGTTGAAAATAAACACAGGTAAGTGAATTGTCTCAACATGGAACGACTTCAAACTGCTTTGGTGGTTTGTCTCAGTCTTGGAGTATTCTTCCATTACATGTTTCAGGCTTTTTGTTGAGTTCACTAAGATACCGAGCCATTGAAGGAGTTTAGAGCCTGTTTTTTTAACGCATATATTTATATCAAGATTATTGTTTCGTGCTAAATATTTATGTCTTTCCAATTAGACAGCAGTTTGTCTGAAGAGTTGTCGCTACTTTCCAAAATAAAACTGATTCAATTAATATTTTTATCCAGAATTATTCCTAGATACTTAACTTTCTTGAGTAACATTCATGTAGTTCAATGATGAGAGTTCCTTCTTCTTGTGAATGAAATTATAAAATCGTTTTGTTTGCAGTGACTGTGTCGTACCAAATATTTGTGATAAAATCTTTGACAGTATTCACTAGATCATCTATAAAGCTCCTTAATCTATCAATAAGATTAATAATCATTAGAGACTACCCTATATGTGATAATATTCTTTTCTGGAGGCATATGTTGCTTTAGTAACTAATTTACTGATTCCTTTAATAGTTGCCGTAATCATCTTCTGCTGTTACTTTTTATAGACGTTGAAGAGAGATACGATTATCAAACAATTTGCAGCACTAACTATCCACAAGTCTCTTATGTTTTTGAATATCAGTGTTACAAAAAGTAAGAGCTATTTATCCCATGATTGATTGATTGATTGGCTAGACACCACCAATCAGAGGTTTCGAGTCCTTGGCACCTCAACCCTTACGATTTTTGTGCTCTTGGTTGTACCGTTTATGTGAAGAGACCAGAAGTCCTTATCAGGCTCAACAGTCTTTTCACTAGGTCCTTCATAAAGAAATCCTCCCTTGGGTACTCTAGTCCTAGGAGTCTGTATCTCCAATGAGACATACGTTTCTCCCTATATAAGCTAATTGTATGCAGGTGCTTCTTTAGGGTGAGTAATGCCGTCACTTTCCTTATCTGGCACCTGCTGAGGTTTAATATTTCGTTAGACAGCGACTCCAAGGGTTTTTTGACAAGAAGTTTGCTGTGTTCCTGCTTTGATCCGTGGTTCCAGTACGTCTGATGTTTTGTTTGAATCCACCGAGATGTACATACAACCACGTGCAGCTGTTTTGGATATTCCAAATACTGGTACAGAACCAGTGAATGCAGTTTTATTGCCCACAATACCCTTGTGCCCGGTACCAACTTAACTATTATGGTTTGTCAGGGTAAAGAGTCTTTATAGGCAGTCCCAGACCAGTCCAGATCCAATACTCAGTCAGTGTACCATTCCATCAAAACACGTTTATGTGTACTGCCTTTTGTTTTATGTAACAGCTGCTCTTGTAAGTAAGCTTTAAGGCATTGCATAGCTACTAAATTCTTTATAGTATCAAGCTGATGCTAAAGATTTTCAGTATCTACATTGAGATTGCTCTTGTAGCAGTTCCCCTGTTCGATATTTCGTGTTTTTATCAAATAAAATAAATTAATAACAAATTCCACAAAAGAATGTTATTTATTTTATTTAATGATTATGGTTATTTTGGTACCATGCGCTCTTCAGTTTGAGCTGGGAGAACTATTGTGAATTCAGCTTGTATCGAATACCACAGATGTTCCATTGGAATAAATGAACAATAATATGGGGGGGAAACTGTGTGACTCCTATTTTTAGCAATAATTGTATCAATAAGGCTCAATTAACACAGAACGGGTGCGTCGTGTTGGAGTGGGCATGGCGGGGTACGTGACAGCTCCACCTTCATGCTAGCCTGTGAAGCAATACAGACAGAGATGACGTATTGCCACTTCGACGCCATCAAAGCCTATACAAGCTACACACGCGTTACGAAAGTGTTTGTTTTTCATTATCAGTACTAATCGTTGAAAATAATCATTGTTTAAAATAACTTTTATCAAATAATAAATTCTTGTTTTTCAAAGGATTTAAACAAAGTAGAGTGACAGTTGAAGTTAGATGCTACGTTTCTCGTATTGGATAATTGAATTGAATAAACCATTGAACACATAAAAGACAACTTTTGTATAAAAAGTTTTTCAAGTTGTCGTGAAAAGTGAAAACTGTCCAAAATTAACACAGAAAAAGAGATGAATAAAGGACCCTAGATCGTTTCGTGACAAGGTTCCATTGAAAGTGGACATCGCATCAAGAGCTCTAATCTAACGATTGTAGTTATCATTTAGTGCCAACTGACATGCGATATTTAATATTGTATCACTCTGTCATTAAGCGGCCATTATCATTTTCTATTCTCTCACTGGCCCTCTTCTTTCCATCTCTTTCTCGCACAATAGGCCAGACATTGCAAATTTGTTTTTGGAAAATAATTTTAAAAAAATTAAATCAAACACTCTACAGAAATTTATGCGCCGTGCCTTAGTGGTGACAAAAAAATAAAATCGTGGGTTGCATTATTACTCCTCAATACATAATCCTTCCAAAGACTCTACTTGACTCAGTGCCACGTAAAATAGTCCTTCCTCAAAAAATTTCAAACCTAAATACACAACTGCGTGGTCTGCAGTGCTGCCTTGCATCACTTTCACTCTCTTCTGCATGTTTTGCTCTATACTTTTCTTCCGCTTTTCAGCCTTCTTTTTCGTTGTATTTCAGTTTTTGTTTTATTATTATTTGTTACCATTTTGTTTCCAAAAGTAATGAACATTATAATGGTCGACCCCTCAAGAGGTCCAATAGAGAGCTAAGGCTTTAATTACAACAAGATGTGCCCTAGTTTTGAGGGGAAAACGATAATGACATAATTGACATAATTCGAAGTTGAAAAAATTCTATGTTTTGATTAGAGGCTTGCTCTATGATCCACCATGCTCTTAGTTCCACTTGTAAAGCCCTTTTATTTGATACCTACCTATTACCCATGCCCAAATATGAAAATCCGCCATTTTGTGGTGGCGGCCATCTTGAATTTGTTTTTTTCATGATATACTGTATTCTACTAGTTCCCTTTCATTTGAGATCCATATTGAGGGGGTTGAAACAAATATATAATCCGCCATTTTGTGGCGGCGGTCATCTTGGATTTATCATTATAAATAGACATAATTGTATTAAAGCAGTGTACCAAATTTCAGAGTAATCTGTCAACAGGAAAGGGGTAAAAACTATTTTATTAATGTAAAACTAAATTTATTGCGCTGCAAAAAACTTTATTTCCATGAGTAATACAGATACTAAAATATTTATAAATAAATTTGCTTTGATTGCTTTTAAAACTCCAATCACCAAATTTGGTGTTTGTATCGTCCACCAATCGATTTATAATAATTCTAGTGTTTATTTAATATATGCTTTGATAAATTCAAACTATTATTTTAATTCATCACCCCTATAAAAGCCGAAAACAGATAAACGACTTAAGTAGTTCATTACATATTAATCGAGCCTGAAATTTTCAACTGTTGCACATTTTTATTTTTAACAAACAAATAATTTAGCTCAGAAAGTATTAAATATGTTTTCCTACGATCACTACTCAAAGTAGGTTTTTGCACACTCAAATCTAACCGCAAAGTTGATGTTTTCCGCGAGCTGTCATAATTTGACATTATTGGCGCTCTTAAGCAGAAAGTAACTTTGGCGCACGCCTAATTTTATTTATAGATAAAAGAGAGCTAGTAGATATTTTAATATAAACTGTAGAATAAATAAATATTTTAGTTGATTTTCTAATATGTTAAAGCATCCAACAGTATTTTCCGTAATAATATAATGAGAAATAGGGAAATCTAAAAGATATCTGACATTAAAGTAATAAATATCTGACATTAATGTGATAAGTGTTGCCTACGTACATAGGTACACGAAACTGCTAAGAACAAACAATGGCAATAGGTAGGCAACACAACATACTTGCAATCACCAGAAAGATTTGACATTTTCTAACCTTTCAGAGACATCTACCTCAGGCATAAACATAAAAAATTGCCAAAATTGTATCTTTAATTTTAATTTAGTTAATAAGTAAAAGGTATGTTTGTTTATTATCGTTCTGTATTCCGTTCAAATAAAATTTAAAAAAGTTGTAATTTATTTAATGAACTATAATATTCATACAACCATAAAATCATAAATCTTTAAATCATAAAGTCTATTGTCATAAGTAGGCAACACAACATACACAATTAATCTTTTGTCTTCGAATAGTAGGCTTAATATGTCAAATAAACTTCCAATATTGTGATGAAAGTAACACGTTTTTAATAAAAAATTAATTTTATTTTGGTGTGATCGTAGAAAAAATCTTGTGTGTATTTCGAGCAGAAAGTCCTTTGGTAGTCTCGACAGATTGCCGCGCTCCGCTACTGCCAAAGTACTACTTTCTGCTCTTGATACACAAATAGCTATTGAGTTGAATAATAAAGCTGTTGCTCTTTTTTTGATAAATGGTTGTTGGTGTACATGATTGTGTTATTTCTACATTCCTTTTTATATGTTTTTGATAAGACCGTGACGGTATACAGTTAATATACAGGGTGCGGTAGATAAGCCTTCGAAAACTGAAGGTGTCCTAAAAGTGAAAATTGATATGGTAAAGTTTCTAAGGATAGATTATTTAGTAAAAATTTCGCTTTTTTGAATGTTGTATTTTTTTATGTACTTAAACTACACTTTCTCACTATGTACATAAAATTTATCATCTTATCTGCGCCCCTGAGATAGACAATTGTTTTTCCACTCATTTGGCGTGAGATAAAGAGTTTACCGTCGAACGCGCTTTACTTGAAATTAGCTTTAAAAAGGAGCATGGAGTATACCATTTAGTCCTCCCTTCCCTTTCTCAACCTCCCTTCCTTCCACTCTACCTCACTCCATCCCCCTTCCTCCCTCACCCCATCCCTCCTCCCTCCCGTCCTTCATCCCCCTCCCTCCATTCCCCACTTCCACCCATCCTCCCTTTTATCCCTTAGCCCCTTCCGCCCCTTCCTATTTTTCCTTTTTCTCTCCTTCCTTCTTATTTCCTTTCTTCTATCAACTCCTTTTCTCTTCCTTATTTCTTCATTTTTCACCCTTCTTCCTTTCTACTTTCCCCCCTTCTTTCTTTTTGTCTTTCTCCCCTCATCCCTTCCTTCCTTTCTCACCTTTCTCACCTCTCTTCCTCCCTACCTTTCTTCCACCCTTACGAGTTTATTTTTGATTGGACATCAAAACACTTGGGAACCGAAAATGACAAAAATAAGGAAAAATTAATAGAGTTTGTACGATAACTGAGGTGGAACAGCAACGGAACTGAGACGTGTGAATCGACCTTTAAGCTGAAATTTTTTTTACATGAGTGTTCATTAAAACTGTTTCAAAAAGGGGCAACATGATTTCACTAGTACACAAGTACCATTGTATATTATACAATGCAAGTACTAGCAGAAATATAGGACCACCAACCACTTGAGTTATCACCAGGCGGTGCATTCTACGCAGAGTTGTACCTGCCCTATCCGTTAAATTTTGTTTTATGATGATGATATTGGATTAAGACGATTATTAAGAAAAATCGCTTGATTATAATTGAGAAAAATCCCAAAAGACGTCAAATTTAAATTATAAATTGACATTCTTCAACGTGAAAATGCGATCCTTACCTTCTACCCCCTTCGAATGACAGGTACCACCCCCAATTTTTTTAATGGGTAGTATAGGCTTGTGATATATCGTTTGAAAGGTCTCTTCATTTTCTATTCAAAAATGTTACTGTTTTCAAGTTTATTGCAGCAATTGAGATAAAATAAAATCATGTGGTTACCGAAATTCTCTACAATAAAATCAAAAACTGAAATGTAATGCAAAACGTATTAAAAAGAACTATGAATGTCAATGACGTGGCTGTTCAAAATGTTCACCGCAACATCCTAATCTTAAATGAAACTGTCTTCTAACATTATTTAACATACCAGGCGTGATCGACCTAATCACAAGCGTTATTCGTTCTTTTAAGTCGTTTAAATCAAAAGGATTAGTTTTGTACAGAATGCTCTTCACATATCCCCATAAAAAGAAATCTAATGATGAAAGATCAGGAGATCGCGCTGGCCATTCTATCGATCCTGGCCTCCCTATCCACTGATTGGGAAATATTGCCTCGAGGTACTGTCGAACATTGCGTTGGTACTCGTAGAAATGTTAGAAGATTCTTTAGTATCCGGACAATTTGTACGTCCAATTCTTGAAGTAACAAAATAGTTGCAGGTTGCAGCCACCTACTTATTTTTGTGCAATAACTGATTTAAAACTTATTTTGCTATAATAATAATTGACAAATAGGTATCAACTTTCATTATTTTTTGTTCATAGAAATGATCCTGTTTCACCTGTAAACCAAATTTTAACAGCTTTGCGATTTTATGCAACGGGGCTCATTTATCAATGATTGCAGATTTCATGGGAATAGTTAAAAAAGTTTCCAATGCTATAGCCTCCCTTCAACAGTATATTCAAATGCCCCAATAAGATGAAATGTTGGAAGTGTAACGCGAATTTATCAATATTGCTTCATTTCCTAGATTTGTGGGTTGCATAGACTGCACACATATGAAAATTCAATCACGAGGTAGGTATATACATATTTTTTTAATCGAATAGGAAAAAGTTAGTGAAGCTTGTCAAATAAGAACTTTTTATTTGCATACAGGGCGAAGTGGCAAATTTTTGTTATCTATCAGTTAAATAAGCTTTACTATGCTTATTTTACTGAATGTACCTTGATAAAGTGACAAACCAAGAGTACATAATGTGCACCGAGATGTGGGTTTTATTTTTAAGAAAATAGTGTGCTTCTAAAAAACTTAAGAAGAAAAAAAAATTTATTATCTAGACTTTATTCATCTAATAAAATTGGCTATATATTTATTTTTCTGTAATGGTCATGACATTTTTGACATTGTAGGAGGAGGAGATACTGAAGTGTACCGAAATCGTAAAGGGTATTGTTCACTTAATGTACAGGTTGTTGGTGATGCTCGTTTGCGAATCAGAGATGTTGTTGTTCGTTGGCCCGGGTCTACTGATGATGTATGTATGTATGTATGTATGTAAGTATGTATGTAAATTGGGGTGACATTCACTGAGATCTAAAAGATCTATTGTGCCCCCTTACTTCTACTTAGTTCCTGAGGAAAGTCTCAGAGACTAGTAGCTTCTTTAATCCTACTTCCCGGAGGAATTTTAGAATATCTGCAGGCTTTAACTTAGGTAAATGTCCCTCTTCTATCCAGTAATCTCCAAAGTGTTGTGCCCTAGGATTCTGAATTGCTGTGCAGTTCGCAAGTATGTGGATGGAGGTTTCTTCTTCCATACCACAGAATCTACATTCTTTTTCCTCCACTATTTTGAGCTTTTTCAGGTGCCCATTCAGGCGACAATGTCCCGTAAGGATGCCTGTTAAAACTCTTAGTGCAGTTTTACTTTGACTTATGCATTCATTTGATCTCAACAGGTTGAAGTCACCCAGAAGAATCTTTGATTGTCTAAGTCCTACTAGATCTTTCCAATGGTCAGATCTTCTCTTTTCTTCGGCTTTGCCTATTTCTTTCAATATTACATTGGAGCTGATACCGCAAAAGGGTTCCGGCCCCCAAAAGGGTGTCCCCCACTTTGCTGGTTCATCTGCTATTTCTTTTCCTTCTATCCCTGTGTGTCCTGGAATCCACAGTAAGGTGACTATATTGTTCTCCCAAGTTCATTTAGTTTGCCTAGGCATTCCCACGCCATTTTGGAACTGATAACACAAGAGCTCAGTGCTTTAATGGCTGCTTGACTATCCGACATTATGATAATCCTTTGCCTTCAATATCCTTTATTAATATTGAACTGGGCACACTTTCTTATGGCCTGAATTTCCGCTTGAAAGATACTCGGGGTTTTTCCCAAGCTTTCAGAGTGTTTGGTTACTGGCCCGTATACACTCCTATCCCAGTTCCTTCTATTGCTTTTGAGCTGTCTGTGTACCATTGAATGGCATTTTTTCCAAGTCTGGTAATGATATTTGGATCCCATTCCTTCTTAATGCTTAATTCCGTAACGAATTTCTTTGAAAAGTTATACTTTCTCATCATACCATCTTGTGGCATGTCCCAGGTTTTCTGATTTCTAAGAAGTAAGGAGGTGGTTTATTTTAATGATTCCCTCTCTACTTAGTCTGTACCTTGTTCTTTTTGCAGCACTTTCCACCACCATATGTAGTGGTGTGAGGTTAAGAATATCTTCCATGGCTCCCGTTGGGCATGTTCTCATTGCTCCTGTAATGTACATACAGGCTAGTCTTTGAATTTTGGAGAGGTTTTCTCTCGTTGTCAATAGGATACTTCTACTACTCCTTTCAATGGCTCCATGAGTGATAATTGGTCTCACTATGGTAGTGTACATCCAGCTCAGGATTTTTGGGTTACAACCCCAGTTTCTCCCTGCCAGATTCCTGCACTCCATTAGAGTCATTTTTACTTTGTATATAATCTCCTTTTCGTGTTTGTTCCACAGGAGTTTACTGACTAGAGTCAAACCTAGATACTTGACTTCTTGCCTCCATTCAACCTCACTCCCATCAAGTTTAATGGTTTTGAGGTTAAGCTTTCTTTTCTTAGTGAGGGCTATTAAGATGGTTTTGGTAGGGTTGATGTTAAGTCCCACTTGCGTACACCAGCTATTTGTATAGTTCAGACCTTTTTTACGATGTCACAAAGGGTGTTTTCGAATTTTCCCCTGGGTGCCTATTCACTAACTCGAGAGAGCTGTCGTCTGAGAGTTTACTCCTATGAGATCACTCTCTCCGTCGCTTCTCACATGCTATCGCTTTTGCTCGTTGATGTGCCATGCGCATGTCCACTCCACGCTCTCTTGAGTTTACCCAGTAGAATAGGCGCATAGGAGTATGTGAGCTCTCTCTTGGGTTCAGTGAATAAGGAGATTGCAATTTTGAGAGAGGGCACATGCGCATTTGATAAGAGTTTACTCTCCTAGGAGCTCTCACTTCTTAGTAAATAGACACCCTGGCTGTTATGACAATATCATCGGCATATCCTTGGCAGGATATTCCGAGGTCAGTTAAACCACACAGGAGTTCGTCAACCGTCAGGCTCCACATTAATGGGAATGCTACTCCTCCCTGTGGGACATCCTCTGGTTGTACAGATGGAGACAATATATTTGCTCGTTCTCGTCTCTGCTACTCTAGTGGTGAGCAGTTCCGACATCCATTTGGATGTTGTGCTCTCTACACCTCTTCTATTTAATGCTCTTTTGACAGCCTCATGATGAGTATTGTCAAAAGCTCCTTCTATATCCAAAAAGGCGCTTACTACGGCTTCTTGGTTGTCTAGAGCACCTCGGATATCCTCCGTCATTTGTACCAGTGCAGACTCCGTAGATCTGCCTGCCCGGTAAGCATGCTGATGCGGGTGGAGAGGTAGTCTTTCTAGGATTTCCGCTGTAATAAAATTGTCAATAGCTTTTTCTATCGTTTTGAGCACAAACGATGCTAGGCTAATTGGTCTGAAGGATTTGGGGTTTGTTGTGTCCCCTTTTCCAGCTTTTGGAATGAAGGTTACTATTTCCCTTCTCCATGCTTCTGGTATATAACCCAGTTCTAAGCTGCTTCGACTGATCCTAACCAAATGTGGTAGAATTTCGTCTTGTCCTCGCTGGAGCAATGCTGGGAAAATTCCATCTGCTCCCGGTGCCTTGAAAGGTGAAAAGGTGTTCATAGCCCAGTTTAACCTGTCGTTATTACAAATGTGCTTTGCCATTGTAGTACTTTCTCTCGAAAGTCTGTTGACCTTCGAATGACCTTCGAGAGGACTATCTTCCCTATTTGGACTACTCCCAGGAAAATGAGTTTCTAGTAAGAGTCTCACTCTTTCCTCCTCATTTTCGGTATATTTACTGTCTGGCTTCCTCAAAGCCATATCTGTGTTGACCCTACTTTTTGCCATAACTTTGTAGAGTCTTGCCGCAGCAGGTGTTGTGTTTATATCTTCACAGACTTTTCTGAAGCTATTTCTTTCAGCTTTTCTAATTTCCTTATAGTAGGTGTTTCTCACCTCGGTGTATCTCTGCCACTCTCCGGTGAGTTTTGCTCTATTAAAAAGGTCCGGGTTTGAGATCTTAATTCTGAAAGATGTTTATTCCACCAGGGTGCATCTCTGCTGCTTCGTTGTTCTTCAAGAGGGCAGCTCGATTAAAATGCATCGATTATTGCCCTGTTCAGGTCCTCAAGCTCATTTTCCAGATCGAGATGGTGCTTAGCCCTCCCTTTTCTCTGGATATGTACTAGGTTTTCTTTTAGACAGGTCCCAATCTGTTCTTCTTGGTTTACTTCTGGGGCTCACCTCAGGTTTGCCTAGTTCTAACTTGAATGTTATGATGCTATGATCGGAGAGAGATGGTTAGCACGAAACTCTCCAATCTTTTACTATATGTTTTAGATCCTGTGTTGCCAGTGTGACATCTAAAACTTCTTGCCTTGCCCTTGTTACGAATGTGGGGGTATTCCCAATATTGTGAATATAAAGGTTTTATTAAGGATATATTCTAAAAGTTGCTCACCTCTCAGATTGGTATTGCTACTGCCCCAAACAGTATTGTGTGCATTGGCATCACATGCTAAGAGTAGAGGTAGTCTCTTCTCTTCACAGTACTCCACCAGCCTTTGTACCTCGGGCGGTGGTGCTATCCCGTCTCCCGCGAAGTAGCATGATACTATTACTATCTACTTGCCCTCCTTCTTGTGTTCGAAGAGTGCTCGAACTGGAACGAGGTCTCGAGTCATGTATTCTAAAAGACAAAAATAGTTAATATTATTCCTTATCATAATACATGTTCTTGGTATATCACTACCTGAGTGATATACTATTTTAGCATATTTACATGCTAATCCTCTTACCTAGTTATTATTGGCCCAAGGTTCTTAGATCAAACATATCCCCCATTGGTCCTTAGTGAACAATCTTGTGATCACTGCTCCTTTGCTCCTTTGGCATGGTGACCATTAGCCTGAGCTAAATTAATCCACGCCATCCTGTTGGTTTTCCAGTTGGGTATTACCCTCTTTCATCAGGGTGTCCCCTTCTGTAAGAGTGCTGTCCCCTTCCTTCGACCCAAACTCCATTCCCTCCTCGAACAGCGGCGACTCCTCCCCAAGGAGTTTAGAGATGTGTAGGCTTTCTACAATACTCGAGTCGTCGCTGGCCTTGGTGGAGATAGAAACCTTCTCAGGGTTTCTTTCATCTTTTTTTCTGAGGCCATGTACGGGGATTTTACCAAACCAGTAATGAATGGTGAACCCGTTGTTCTTGATTTTTTGACAGGATAGATTGTCTATTCCTGCCCTCAAGAGGACTAGGCCTTTGCCCTCTTCTTTAAGGTAGAGGACCTTCCATTGGTCTGTTACCAAACCTTCATCCTGCGCTTTTATCAAGCGAACAAGTTTTCTTTCCTCAACGCCTTTGCTTCTTGGGAGAAAGATCGTAGCGGTATTCACTTTTGGGATGTTTTCTCCCTGGCACACCATCAGTTCTACTCCCTTCCAGCTTTTCAGCTGTGGTATTATCAACTGCAGCCATTCTGCAGTCTGTGGTGTTTCACAGTCGATTAGAACGACTCCTGGTCTGAAATGTATGCCAGTAAATTGGAGCTTATGCTCCCATCCAGCATACATTTCTTCTATTATTACGTTCTCCAGCAAGGTTTGTTCGTCCGCACTGAGAGTGGTCTCAGGGTACGCCCTAGGGAGAACCGCCATTCTTATTGTTTTTGCTGCAGCTGCGTAGCTGCCAGCTGAAGCAGGGATGGCTTTTTTGCCCTCCTTTTTCTTCTTCTCCTGGGCTGGGCTGGGCTGTCGCCACTTCCCGCTTTCGTTTTTCTCCTTTAGGAGGGATGTTCTTCTCCTCTCCTTGTTTCTTACGCTCTGTGGTTTTCTTTCTTGCTTCTTCCGTTGCAAGTCCCTGCTCAAGAAAGCGAAGATACCATCTTACCCCCGGTCCAGTAAGTCCACGCCTCAGTGGATCGTCCCTTCCTCCGGGTTTACCAGTTCAGGAAGGATGGGGTTTTTTTACTCTTTTTCCAGGATTTTTCCCGAAAACTCTCAACAGTTGAGGAGGTTGAGGGTATGGGTGCCCCTGCCGTTCTCCTCTCCTTTTTGTCTATAGCCTCCTCTACAGGGTTGCTCGCGCGTGAGGGAGGTGCTTCCCCTTGGCCACGCAGTCCTCGGCATATGATGTCCAACCTTGACTTGAGGTGTATTTTTTGTGGTCTCCTTTCACTTGGCCAGCTGTTAAAGGCAAGTCCCCACATCTAGTGAATATACCTCATCAGCCACCTTCCACTAGATACGGTTTATATCAGGCAGTTTTCTACGAGCAAACTATCGCACCGACAACCCCGCTGACTCCGGAAACCGACCGGCTATCAACGAACTCATCGGGACAACAGTCCTCTCTCCACCTGATATCGGATTTCTATATTCCACAGGAATCCATTGAGCTGTCCTTTGTTTCACGTATTCCCCCCGTAAGGCCCGAGGAGAAGCAGCTACTCGGCTCCCCCACCAACGACCAGGTCTCACAGCTCCTTGGGGGAGGTCTACTCATGATGCTACTATATTTGCGAATAGTTGTTTGAAAGCAAGGCATGAAAATGGGGAATTTCCAAATACTGTTTTGCTTGGTAAGAAATAAATTTTAAAATATCTATTTTGAATATTTTGAAAATACAGAATGTAATTATTGTTTTTTTTACTTGGCTTGGTTTTTTTTTCAACTCTAAATGTGTTCAGATACACATACAATGTACTACTTTTAATTTGTAAAAATGGTAGCAGTGAAATGACAAAAAGCGTGTGCATGTTTTGTGTCAAGAAATTTTAATTAAAATTATTATAATTTAATTTTTTTAGGCTACTTGCTAAAATCTAACTTTATGACGCCACTTCAATATCCTAGAACTAGGAAAGAGTAGCTCTATGTCTTTTTGGTGTCTTTAAAAGGAGGTTTCCAGTATTTGCTTTTGGTATCCGACTTAATGTAGATACAGCCTTTTCTATAATTGTCGCCTGTGCTGTATTGCACAATATGGCAAGTGCAATGAATGAGCCAGAGCCTCGATTTCCTGAATCCGGCTTTTACACCTATTTCCGTCTTGAAGCCGTCCGTACACCAGATTGCCTCAGCCTGTATAGGTACATCTTTCTTCCAGTCTTTTCTACCTGGTATAGTTATTTGGAACTTATGGATATGAAGTAATATTTCACCGTAAAGTCGAACTAAAATCGACAGTTTATCGTCCAATCCCACCCGAATAAATATAAAATAAAATTACATTTCTATATAACCTTTCGCATTTTTATTAATATTTCTTCTGGTCTTTTTTAAGTAATTATAGCACACACATTATAAGTATTTTTATTCAGTTTATTCTCTGTATGTTACTGAAACTTTTATATATAAATTTTATTACTACTTATAAATTCTATTATTGAATATTTTATATCAAGTTACATATTTAGGAAATATTTGACTTGGAGCGCTCGGTAGGCATACGAAATCCAAATCTTAACTCTTGAAGTAACACGCTAAGTGAAACAGTTAAGTAAACCAACCAGAAATTAATTAAAAATATCGATTTTGGAACGTTCATAAAATATGAGTCGAGTTTAGTACAGGTTTCAATTAGAGACTCCCTAATAACACCTCAACGACCCCCTGAAGACTGAGACACGGCACACGATGCGTCATGCGGTCCCATACCATGTGGACCCAAAGGAACACTATGGCATGACAAGAATGACCCAACAAATTATGTTCATTAAGACATTGACTAATAGAGATACTATTGCCGAAATTATTTGGTTTGCTTCTTAAAGTCACAATACAAGAAAATTTGTGGGTTGATATTTATTTTTCGGAAATAAATATACAACAAAACTAAATCTTTATCACGTATATTGGCATGAGAATTTTTTATTTTACAAAGTAAATTTGGGTTGTTCAATAAGGGCACTCGAAATTGGAGTCTTTAACGCTGATATCACTTTCAGTTTGGCTCGCACAAAAAAATTGTAGATATCAAAATTGTAGGAAATCTTAAGCCCTATAATATGATGAAAATAGATTTTGTTTATTTAAGAGGCAAGTATAATCAAAATGACAAAATCAAAGTTATAGTATAACAAATTATAGAAGAAATGTTTCTGAAAAAGTTGGTATTTTGAAAATTCAAAATGGCGGCCGCGCAAACTGGCTGGCTTTATATATACAGTGCCTGTCCAAAGTCTCTCCCACCTATCCATTTCATGAACCATAGAACTTACATCAATAATTGTTTGGGTGCCTGAAATAGGGTAGAAATGCAACGTTTTTGATAGTATTTCCTGTCGTCATCATTCAGCGGCCACCATTTTGTAAGATTATTTTAAATGGGATGATATGACAAGTAATACCTCATTTGAATGCTCGTTCCAAGTCCTGTTCAACGACACCTCAAAAGTTTCAGATTCTTGTGAGGTGTGTCCAAAAACTGTACAAAGAATATTAAAGAAACATAAATTTCACCCTTACAAAATGAAAATGCTCCACCATCTTACAGAAGATGATCCAGATCGCAGACTTGAATTTTGCGAGAAAGTAGATGAGAAAATATCTCAAGAACCCGATTATCTCAAAACAGTGTGTTTTAGTGACGAGTCTACCTTCTTTCTAAATGAACGTGCGATACTGGAGTGATACAAATTCTCACATTTTCCATGAAGGACACACCCAGTTTCCTCAAAAAGTAAATGTGTGGGCAAGGATTCTAGGAAACTACATTGTTGGATCTGTATTTCTAAACACGAATATGACCGGAGAAATATATCTGGAAATACTAGACCCCTAATCCTTGAAATACTTGAGGATCATCCTAATGATTTCCGTGATTTGGAGATAACTTTTCAGCAGGATGGTGCTCCTCCTCACTATTATGGACCAGTAAGGCGATATTTAAACGAGCAGTACCCTGGTAGGTGGATAGGACGACGGGGTTCAATAGAGTGGCCTGCTCGTTCTCCTGATCTGACACCACTCGATTTCTTTTTGTGGGGTTATCTGAAAACATAAGTTTATAGTACGCCAGTTGGCACCGTTGAAGATCTAAAACAAAGAATTCGTGAAGAATGCAGATCGATTTCTTCAGAGACCCTTGAACGCGTTCGAGAAGAGTTTTTGTCTAGAATCTTTTATTGTCAAGAAGTCAACGGTGGAAATATTAAGCATCTTATTTAAACTTGTTTGTTTTAATTATTAATTTTTTTTTGTATTATTATTCGTGTCTGTAGCTTAACGACAGGTTATGTTAACTTTTGCGTTACTATGGTATTTCAATCTGTACTTCAATTGATGCTTAAAGCCAGTATTGTAAGGACTGTTCTTCATAAAGAACCTATTTAAAGTAATACCATGTAACAATTTTCACAATTTGGCGTTTTTGCGTTGAAATTCATAAATAAGTAGAAATACTTTGATCGTGATGGTCTCCTTGAACAGGACTTGGAACCAGCAATCAAATAAGGTATTACTTGCCATATGATCCCATTTAAAATGATCTTACAAAATGGCGGCCGTCCGCCATTTTGAATGATGACGTTACGAAATACTACCCTATTTCAGGCACCCAAACAATTACTGATTTAAGTTCTATGGTTTATGAAATAGATAGGGGGGGAGACTTTAGATGGGCACCGTATAAACGCTGTTCATATTATGAACATTAACGATTTTGAGATGTGGTTTCTTGCAATCAATAGAGTTGAAACTTTAATTTCAACTTCCATTTCGAATTATAAAACGATAGGCCTTCAAAAACCAAACATTTTGAAAAAAATATTTTCTCAATGCGATCATTAGAAGCCAAGAAAATGAAAGTCAAAGTTCGCTAGGCACTGACAGAATTTTAAGTTCGTGATTGGTTCGTAAGATTATTGAACCCCTGAACCCCACCATGACGCCCAAATAGCTGCCGCGCTACAGTTTAGATGCGAACACTGAAATAATTGCCCTTTTTGTACGCATGCAATGGTACAACGGAAAAAATAAATTAATAAAAAACGCGGGTTTGTAATAAACAATTTATCACGGCAGGGTTATAGAATGTACCAGGTTTGAAGTTTGTAGGTGGCGGTTTTTTGAGATATTCTTAAAAAACTGACTTAACAGTGTCATCAAAGGGCGCTAGCTCCCTTAGGAGAATCTTTTGGATAAAGGTATATTAGGGTTAGATGGACATAAAATCACATCTTTGCCCGATTTCATTAACCTGATTTTGGGTAGGTACTTCCTAACCAAGTAATTCTTAAGCTAGGAAATGCCCAAATCCGATACTTACCTAAATCAGATTTCACCAGCCTATGAAATCCTTATGTAAGAAATACCGAACTAAACATCGGATTTGGATTTATTTTTGCGTATAATTGGTATCACTGCTTAATTTTATCTTATAAACCAAATGGGTGGAGATCATAACCTAACAAATAGTGATAGAAGGTGAGAAAACAAAAAAAATAGTTTAAAATTTTCCAAATTTATATATCGAGGGCCTCATTTTTTGGTTATTCTTCAGTTTTTCAATTTTTTTCGTCCTCAAACTTATTGATAGTAAACTTGGAGTTCACGTAATATATGTGAAAATGGCAGAGAAATGGTGTAGTAGTGCCAATTTTACAGAGGAATAAAAGTCGAAACTTATCACTTTCTTACAATACTGATTCATAACTGGAAAAAAATAATAATAACAAAGAGCATTAATCTAACCTAGATATTTACTTAACCTATAAATTTCAAATTCAGAAGCATCTTCAATCTTCTCTAATATTTGTTACGACGTAATTTTGTGTAACCGAAAACGCCGAAAGAAATCTATTTCGTCTAATTATTGGTACGCGTATGAATTACTCGTTTTCTGGGTCCTTCATTTTCAGACTCTGATGAACTATCGAACTGTCATGTTGGGAATTTGGTGTGGAAAAGCCTCTTTAATTGGTGGTATTCCTGGTCACTCGGAAGGTCATCTTACTTTAATAAAACTAATTACTACTTCGGGCACTGGGATAAGTTCTATTTATTAACATACTTTACTATTACACATTATTACTACTTAACATTATTAAATCTACATAAGTATCTATCCTTATAGCATAATGACTACCTACAACTAAATTAAAATGAATATTGATTACATTATGGATATATCTGAATGTCAACTCTATATTTTATATTACGGTTCAAATTCGATGATATTTAATATTTACTGTTAAATGTTTATTTACGTGATGAACTTGAGTGGGTAACTGTCGACCTCGATAGTTATATTTATGTAATATTCCAACGTTTAATGATTTATTGAAAATAGTTTCATGGGAACTTATTTCTTATTATATTATGATATTATGCCAAAAGGCATCACAGAACCATTCGGGACGTTCTACTATACGTACATCTTGCATATTTTGAAAATAATAATTAACAATAAAAATTCTCCAAACTCGTCTTATCAATCAAGATGACAACCGAGCAATGTCAAGTTAAAAATGTTTAGGCAGACCGAACAAGCTGTCCTAATATTAGGTATTTCTTATCACTCTTAGGTATTACTTAGCCTTAGCGCGTAGTGACACGTAAATTGCAGTTAGGAATTCCTAAATCGGATTAAGGTATTACTTTAGGAAATGGTTGGTGAAATCGGGTACTAGTATCTGTAGTGTCATTCGAAGTCTAGTAATAAGGACGGGTCTAGATAATAAACTCTAGCATAACAGGAGGGCACACACAATGGAAGAATTGATACGTTGCATCATACCTCTTCCTTGATTTTTCTAGCAGCAGCGACAGACAAGCGATTTTATTTGCTGACTCTTCTATATCCATTTGGCTGTTATACAAATCAATCATTCTATATGTCTCTCATTTTTTGATAATAAACTGTCAGCTTGACGTTGTTGATAAAATAACAATGCTTATGACGCTATAGAAAAGTATCGAATTAAATTGATAAAAATCCAAGGATAAATTCTGCGGGGAGGAGAAAAAATCGGTAAAAGTCTAGTTTAGTGAACCAACGCGGATTTTGATGAAATATTTTTTTTTAATTAATTCGAGGTCGCTGAACACGAAAATGAAAAAAGAAATCGGCGCTCTCTTACCAAAAACGAGTTATGAATTTTTGAAGATGAGTTCAGATCAGCACTGCACTGATTTTATTGTCATATAATAACTGATTTAAATGATGCATTATAACGTCTACACAATGTTAATTACACTATAATTACTTTTTACGATATTCCTCTCACACACACATTTAAAAAACACTGATATTGATATTCATTTCTTGCAAATTCGTTTTTTAATTCCACAATTATTATATCTTTTGACATTTTCATGTAACATGACTGACATATATGTTTTGGTCTGTTTCCGCTTAGTCGCACAACTTGTACCTAATAGCATATTCAGCCATTAGATATTTAGCCATTAGTTGCTGAATATTTTCGATTTCATGATCGTGACATAGAAGATATAAACAAGATGAACATCATGAACATACACCTATTTTTCCGATAGCTGGCGCTGTATTTGGCTCAACTTTCGTTTAACTGAAATCAGTTATGGAAAAATTGAATGAACAGCCATCAACATACTGTGAAAAAGGCGCGCCGGATCGACGTTTCGCAATTCGCGCGCGCGAATTGCGAAACGTCGATCCGGCGCGCTCGCTTCGCTCGCGATAATCAATCTACTTCATTATTTCAAACGGAAATCCAATCTAATAAATGTATCAAGATGATAAGAAGCGATTGCGATTCCACTTTGATCTGTGTTAGTTGGTCGGGAAGCGATATTAGTAGAATTTTCAAATTTTATAAAAAGGGGAAACAGCTTTTGATAACCAAAGTCTTATAATATTAGCAATATGTTCAAAATTTGATTTGGAATTACACCTGCAGCAACTATTTTCGTTGTCAGCAGTGTTTATAGAGGCCGAACAACTGAGGAGGTGATTTTTTTAAAGAATTAATTGATGAGTGCAATTCAGAGAAAAAAATTGTTCAGCATCCTCAATGATCAAATTGAATGGTTCATTATCCTTCAAATAAATGATAAATATCAACCAAACTTATCTCAAAACTAACCATCTTCCTAAAATCAACATCACTCAAAATTTGAAAAAAAAATGTTTCAGCTGTAATACGGCACTAGCTATCGAAAAAATAGGTGTATGTTCATGATGTTCATCTTGTTTATATCTTCTATGTCTCGATATGGTCACGATCATGAAATCGAAAATATTCAGCAACTAATTCAAGTGGCTAAATATCTCTAATGGCTGAATATGCTATTAGGTACAAGTTGTACGACTAAGAAGAAACAGACCAAAACTTATATGTCAGTCATGTTACATGAAAATGTCAAAATATATAATAATTGTGGAATTAAAAAAAGAATTTACAAGAAATGAATATCAATATCAGTGTTTTTTAAATGTGTGTGTGAGAGGAATATCTTAAAAAGTAATTATAGTGTATTTAATATTGTGTACAAGTTATAATGCATCATTTTAAAGCAGTTATAGTATGACATTAAAACCAGTGCAGTGCTGATCTGACCTCATCTTCAAAAATTCATAACTCGTTTTTGGTAAGAGAGCGCCGATTTATTTTTTCATTTTCGTGTTCAGCGACCTCGAATTGATTAAAAAAAATATTTCATTAAAATCCGCGTTGGTTCACTAAACTAGATTTTTTCCAAAAAATCTTATATACTTCGCGGAAAAAAAGGAAGTTGCAAATAAAATTTTATACAATATAACGAAGCCAGAAGTCTCCTGCAGTACTTCAAGAGTAAGAGAAAACTTGGTTAGAGATTGATAAATTATGAGAAAACATTTATCCAAATTTTGTAAATAATGTTCATAATTGTAATAATTGTACTATTAATACTCATATGAATAAATAAGATACACGTTTCATATGGCATAAATTATTACATTCGAGGGTGGTAAGTTGACTTACAACCCGTCGTCAAGAGCAATCGATACCTTTTTGGTAATTATGACTTACGTCCTTCAAAACAGTGTCAAAATGAGTTGTTTACAATATAGGGAGGAGAAAAAAAGTATTAAACTCATAATAAAATGATAATATCGATCATTTAGATACATCCCTCGGACACAACAATAATGAAACAAACAAAAAATAATAAAAATTAAAAATTGTTGCATAAAACCGTTTTATTTTTAGTCGATTAATTATTTAATAATAAAATAAATTCAAGTTATTAATAACACTTAGGCAAAGAGAAGTCACATGCCTTAAAATTTGGCGTGTTTTTCGAAGGAACTTCAATAAACTTGTACGAGATCGATCTAAGACTGATGTGGTAATAATCCACCTAACCACTCCCTTTACAGTGTTCCCCAAACTGTGCTTTTACGGCAAATGTTTATCTTTGGTGTTGTGTTGTTTCAGGTAAAAGAAAAGTTTTTCTTTGCCGATAATATTTAACTTTAAATGTTTACTGGGAAAATCACTTATTTACTTTAGATGGTTGATAAAAGGTAAGCATATTGAGTTATAAATAAGAGATCTACCTTAAAATGTAAGTTTTTTCATTTGTCTGTTTTAAGAAGCATTAATTTCGTTTCCTGCTTTCATTTGAATGTTAAAATGACTTTTTGTTTGGTAATATAATCACGCGATCTAATACATTATTTGGAAGACTGATACGGCTTTTACCTCAGTTTATTTCAAGTTAGGCATGCATAATAAAATCCGCAAACAATTTAAGCGTTTTTGTCATAATTAAACCGATGCTCCCCTTTCTTGCATGTGACTACTACTACATTCACTGCTTCTTTTTATGCATTTTTTTCCTAATCGCACACCGAAACGATGTCAACTTAAATGTATACAGGCTGTTTCACGACCAGCTTACACCATCTATATATTGGAGACTACTCTCACGATTTCTATAAAAATTGGCATAGATGGAGAGTTATGGCGAGTTTATGGAAAATATTTTGACATGTTTCCTTTGCGTAGATCAAAAATGGAAAACCAGGTAAAATACTATCAAAAGTTTGATTTTAATGGCCAATCTCTTGACATAAGGAGGAAACAAATAATTGATGGTTGAAATGGATTATTATTCCAAATGATCCGAAATAGCTCCTCTTCCTTATTAAGAAGCGACGACATTATCAGAGGCTCTCGTAACCAACGTTATTGCGAGACACGTATTCTCTCTGGGGTTGCATCCTGGCCAAAGACGAAATTTTAAATCCGAATTATGACAGGAATTGTTGAAAACATTAGACATTAAAAAAACACGCACTACATCCAAAACCAAAAAGACTTGGACACTTTAGTTCCTCTATTTCTGCTAGCCTTTAGAAGATCTGAACACGAATCAACTGGTTATAGTCCATCTACGCTAGTCACTGGCAAAGAAATGAAGCCTCTCCATCATCTTCTTTTCGGAAGATTTCCTCCTGGTGAAAGAGAAGTAGAACTTATACCTCCTATGTAAATAGAAAGCTTGAACGAAATTGGGAAAGGTCCACAATTTTGCTCGTGAACGTTTGAAGCTCTGCAAACACAAGCTTATCGAGAGGTGGTCTCGTAAGGCTGTCCAATACCGAGCACAGAAAAGATTTGTGCCAAAAAGTGGGAAGGCCCCTACACCGTTGTTAAGAAAATCAACGACCCAGTCTACCGCATCCAATTGTCAGCGAGAAGTGAGCCCAAGGTGATCCAAATCGAGAGGCTGCGAGTCCGAACCACCTTTGGTTTTAACCAGACCCCAGTAGTCAGATTATTCAGGACGAATAACTAGAAAATATGGAGTAATTTTACGTCGACCTATACGGAGGATATGTAAAGGTCCATAAAAAAAGAAGAAGACAAACATCTGGAATCATCTAGAAAAAAAATGTGCTCACACATTATCAAATCCTCTGTCCAAAATCATGAATTCCTCCTTTTTGGAAGGCTGTATTCCGCCCACCTGGAAATTAGCATCAGTCATTTAAAAAAGGCAATAAATAAGATCCAAACAATTACCGTCCCATAAGCGTCCTACCCATTGTCTCCAAATAATAGAATCCATTGTTGCTGACCAAATAGTTGACTTTTTCATGCGGGAGAATGTAATCCTTCCATCATGGTTTCATGAAGGGTCGATCAGCTTCGACCAAATTAATACACTGTACCAACGATTGGTCCAAAGAATTCAATGACATACATCCCATAGATATAATTTACCTTGAGTTTTGTAAAGCCTTTAACTGGGTGCCAAAAAAAACGTAGAGTTCTACTATAGCTCGATCATCTTGGCATAAGAGGTACTCTCAACAAATGGTTTTCAGCCTTTCTAACAAACCGGTTATTCAAACTCAGATTTGGACAAGAATTCTCCGAGGAAAGCGGTATTCCACAAGGTTCCGTTCTTGGACCCCTACTTTTCATCGCATATTCAATACTGTCTATCAAGCTCAATTTCGGCTTACGCTGACGACATAAAACTTCACGGAAATCCTAACATCAATTATATAAGCTTGAAGAATGAAGAGAACGAACGAACTAAGAGAAATTAACCATGGCAAATCTCACAACATTCGAAGAAAGTGACCTTATTCTCTCCTTCAGCTTCGGCGGCCTTCAAGCAGCTTTCCCCCTCCATTTGAACAACCGTCTCCATGGGCACTCCTTAAAGCTGAAGAAAGAGCCTTTTTGAAATCGTAACAGGCAAAACTTTCTGAGTAACAGAATCTTTGATATTTGAAATGGTCTTCCTCACCAAATAATTAATTTAGAAAATGTTAACTGTTGACGTTTGTTAGTGTGTTTAAGTATTAGAGATTTGAGTTCTGTTTAAAAGTAAGACGAGATTAGTATTGAATTGTTAAAGTTGAAGTTGAAGAAATAAAAGAAAGTGAAGATAGTAAAAGAACAATATAAATGGTAATTTGAAATTTTAACAACATTAAGTTCCTTTAAAAATTTCATCGTACGCCTATAATTTTCATACATGAATTAATAATCCCTCGTGAAATTTTCATCGCTACCCATCCAAAAAAAATCCAGCACGCACATGATGAAGCAGTTTCACATAAGAAGAAGCTCCGTGAAGTTTGCCAACTGTCTTGCGCAGAAACCAAAATCGGTCTTGTTTATTTATGTCGCCCCGTAACGACCGTTTCATGCCATTGGCGTTACAAACGATTTTCATGCCGACAGCCATTTCTAACCAATCAAATGCCATTTTGCGACCAATCAGAAGCAAATTATACTGGATATTTTTTGACATAAGTGAATATACCCCGGCCCACCTGCCACAGCCAATTTTTAATGTTTAATGTCACATTAACGTCACATTTTTGTTAATTAACATGGATTTCAATCGATTTGGTGATGTTTTAATAGAAAATTCCAGCAACACCCCCAGGCCACTACTGTTTATTATAATAACTGTGTATTTAACAATACTTATAATTAATTTTATGTTGGTTTTATTGCATTGTCAATTGTTTAGGTTTCGTTTCGTTTTGCCCGTTTTTCCTAAAAAAAATATAAATTATTATGTAGCTACATAAATTATTTTTCGGTATAGAATCTGACCATATAACAATCGAGGTATATATGTTGTTTTGAATATTTTTTGACATTTTTTCGCAAAATTTCTGTAAAAATAGCCCTCGACAAAAATTCTTTTTAAAAAATATCCCTCCAGCTTCGCTTTTTTACAGAAATTTTACACAAAATTTCAAAAAATATTCACCTCTTGTGATATAACTAGTGAATATTTTAAGACGTTTAGCTAGTTTATCTGTGAGTGTTGTGTGTTTTATTTGATCTAAAGCTATGCCTCCTAAAAAACTTGTTGGTGTTAAGGATCAGATCAGATCAGATATTCAAATCAAAAAGTATCTCAATCGATTAAGATATTGAGGTATTTCAGATTTCGGTTGATTGTCTGTCGCATTAAGAATATTCGTCTTGAAATAATATCCAATAAAAAATGTTTTTTTTATCATCCAACGTTTTTATTGTATAATTTGGTTTATGCATACAAAGCTGCTGTAAAGGAACCCATAACCATAAGAATAATATTATTTGCAATTGATTTGCGTAAATTTATTAATAAAATCTGGACGAAAACGTTTAAAGTAGTAGGAAGGTTTTCATTAAACTTGCCTGGAGATACAAATTATGGAAATGTTTATTTACAAATGAAAGATTTTTGCTTGTATTTTTAATTGGAATTTTAAATTTTCCACTTGGTATTTTTCCCACACGTAAAAATTCAATATTTTCAAAGGTAGTTTTTTGTAATGTTTGCTACGTTCAATCGGAAACGATTTGAAACATTCATGTTCTAAATTTTTTTCGATGGATTTTTTAAAGTAGCTGTGATATTTTGCTGAATAAAATATTCGATGTCCTTTTTACTTCTCTATGCTATTATGACAAAAAGGTACCGGAAATTGGCCAATGAATCAATTGACATATATAGGGAGGAACCTATCTGTCGGTTGTGCACGGACGAGGAGGAATGTGGAGGAATGTGAAGCACTGTCTCATTGGAGATATAGACTCCTAGGACTAGATTTCTCCAAGAAGGACATAGTGAAAAGACTGTTGAGTCTGATAAGGGCTTCTGGTCTCTTCACATAAACGGTATAACCAAAAAAGCACAAAAAGCCTATAGGCTGAGGTACCGAGGTCTCTAAGCCTCTGACTGGTGGTGGCGAACTTATGAATCAATCAATCAATGAACTTTCATTTATTCCTTAGTTTTGTAAGAACAAAATAAAAAATCATTCAATATAATATTAAAATGTTTATAATCTGTAGTGCAAAACTTGCTTTAACTTTAAAATCCTTCGTAGATATGTTTTAAACATACACCTATCTATGAGTTATTTATATAATTTACACTTATTCAGACGAAAAATTAATAACGTACATCATTTGGTCTACAAAGACGTTTTTCTCGAGTTTATTGGTTTTTTAGAAATCCATGAAACGCGTTTTTGCGAAAAATATTAATGTTGCGAAAAAAATCGTGAAGACCATTTTTGTAGATAATGAACTACTCTTCATTTTTCCCCTATATAAAAATCTTCTAAATGCCATATTTTAGAAGATATTGGCGGAAACAAAATTTTTGGAACTTTAGGACCGGGAATTTGCCTACTTTATATCCTTAATTTACTGGACTATTTCGAAATGATATGCTGATGTGCATCGTACTCGTCTAGGCAATAATGTGCGAAGGCTAGTATATCTTTAATACGCCATTGTTACATACTTTAGGCACACTATGGAGAGGATAAAACTTCACTTTACGCAGTAGTTACAATTTTTATGTAGTGATATATAATAGATGGATATTAAATCTGATTTTTTTTGTTAATCAAATATTGAAACAGATTCAGTGAACTTTTTGTTAATTATTGGGAAATCAAACTACAATCGTTTTTATATTTTAGAATTCAACGTTTCGGTAGCGTTCCAGCAACCGTTATCAAGATCAATTAAGTTTTTATAAAATTCTGGTCCCTATCTGACACTAACGAAAAAATTCGTCAACTAGAAAATCAATAATATTTCGATGTTTAAGACTGCAAATATCAAATATCCTGTGAATGCGACAAATTTTATTTAGGTGAAACATCTAGATCATTGAAAATCCGAATAAATGAACACAAAAAGTATAACGGTAAAGGCTCCAGCTAGAGACTCCTCTCAAGGGTGATTCGACCCCAAGTTTATGTCGCACAAGGATAACAGAAAGGTTGTAAAAATTTAGGGCGCCACTACCTTAAAAAACTACTTAAAAAAACAGAAAATTTGTCCCCGGACGATATCTCTCTCAACTTTTATAGTTGAGGATTTAGAAAAAGATAAAAAAAATAGATTTTAAAACAAATTTATATTTATTCTTCTGCCACAGGAAATGGAACAAATGTGAAGACTTGTACTTTTATAGGTACTTAACTTATGAAGTGGTTGTTTCCGGAAAAGGTAGGTAGATCTTGCCTCTACGAAGTCTTGAGAAGATGGAGACTAGATCTCGAAGAAGATAGGTAGATAGAGTCTTGATTTGAGCTGCTGTGTCCTGGTCTAGGGCTTGTATCCTAGCCTAGGTGTTGTATCCTGGTCTAGGGGCTGTATTCACCACAGCAAAATTAATTAGATAGGAAAGGTATAAAAGCGATAAAAAAATTGATGTCTTTCCTCAAAGAGAGTCGATAGCGGAAAGGGCTGTCCCTCGTGGCGTTGAAAAAATGGAAGCGACCGTTGGCAGACGTCAATTGTCTTATGGCCAGGGTGGCTAATGCGACGACGAGCGGTAATTAAAAGGATTTATTCTATGAAATCGAAACAGGTCGATAGACATGTTACAGCGTTATCATGATAGTATCATATGTTTTTATCTAGGTTTTATTATGATTTATCATTGGAATTGTTGTTAATCAATACACACTTCTATACACAAAATCAGAAAACTTATTTACACCTATTGTAGAAACAAAAATAATCATATCACAAAAAAGTAACACCAAACGCTTTTTATTAACAACATTTTCGAAATAAGCAGAAAAGCGCTCGTTCCTGGAGCGTGCACATTGGATCTCATTCCTAGTGAACTATAATTATTGCATTTTCTATAAATACGTAATTTTTGATCATCCACAATTAAAAGGGTGCTGAAAGTTGTAGCTTATTTACTGGGCTACCAGCAATTCGAAACCATAGGTCGCTGGCGTAGTTTGTCGTAAATGAAAGTTCATTTAATTAGAAACACATTATAATATTCAAAGGTAATATCACGAGTGATTCAAATTTTATCGATAATTTTTTCTTTTCCACGAAAACTTGTTTATTTGGCAAAAATATGAAAACAAACCGATTGATAAAATCACGAGTCCGTCAGGACGAGTGATTTTATCTAAATTCGGTTTGTTTGAATGTTTTTGCCTCAAATAAACAAGTTTGAGTGATGAAAATAAAAAATTATGTGATAAAATTTGAAGAACGAGTTGTATTTGGGAAGATTATTTTTTTCAACAATTTAAAAGGAATTTTGTATTAAATGTTCAATATTCTCTTGGGTGATGGCACTGAATCGGTTTGTGTTCATTTTTCAATAAACTTCGAAGCACTTTTAGTTGTCAATAATGACAAATTCAAAGTAAAATTTTGACGTTTCAATGTAAATAAGGTATTATCGATGAGGAAGCACAATTATCAGTATAATTCCGAGTGATTGGCTAGAATAATGTATTGCTATTGGTTAAAACCACCAAAACGTCATATTTTGACGTATGAAAAAAATAATCAACCTAATTATTTTACTATAAACATTAAACTGAATAATTATGGAACTTGACTGACAAAATTGTGATTGATTTGTGTATATCTAGCTTGAAGTCATGGCAACCAGGGGATGACCTGATAAATGGCAAATTTATTAAGTGGAAGTGTATGACACTCTAACCAGAAGTTTTTTAGCACCAAACGTTCCGTACAATTTAATGTGAAGTAATTCTGAACAAATTTATTGACGCGCCCTACCCTGTCCGTATGCTTCAACCGTTTCAAAAACACATGTGTATTGTGAAGTTATTTTGTACCTTGTAAAAGTTGCACAGTGTTCTGTGGCACAATGTGTCAATAGAATTAAGAAATTATTATGTTATGTCATATGACAAAAAATTATTGAAAAATATAAATTCAGTTTTGTATTGAGTAATCCTGTACTGATTAAACTTATAAAAATCCCATGGTACCGAGTATTTTATTTGAAAAAGATATGGTCCTTCGAAATCTACAAACCAGCAGGAATAGGTAGTAAATCACTATCAAATATTGTTAGAATGTCATACAATAGAACATTGTTTTCCGAGTAGGAAAAGCCTAATATTCCTGGATGACTGTGAAGATTGCTAAGTCGAGGCGCAAGCCGAAACTTAGCAACACCGAATCCAGGAATGTGGCTCTTCCTACGAGGTAAACGTACTATTTTTCCGCAAATCGTTTAAAATTCGACAGATAGTAATAAATTTTGGAAAAATCGCGAATAATTTTATTCACAAATAAATGGTGCTTTGAAATTCGTAATAAAATTACTTGGGTTCCTACGGAAGCGTATTGAGGTTGAATTGTCAAACTCATATAAGACGCATATAACTTTAATTGCTGGTGTTCTCGAAAGTAAAATGATATGTAATGATGAATTTTCCATTTCTGGGACTCCTCCAGAGCTGTTGAGGTAGTGAATACTGCTTCATTAGAATTATTGCCAAAGAAATCAAGAGAAAAGTACGAATATGCATATAAACGTTTTATGGACTATCGCAGGAGTAAAAACACGAGTTCTCTCTCAGAAAATGCTGTGATGGCATACTTCCTAGACCTTTGTTTAAAGATGCA
The DNA here is from genome assembly GCA_947563755.1 of Lochmaea crataegi. Taxonomy (NCBI): domain Eukaryota; kingdom Metazoa; phylum Arthropoda; class Insecta; order Coleoptera; family Chrysomelidae; genus Lochmaea; species Lochmaea crataegi. The sequence goes on from OX387433.1 coordinate 18,139,968, forward strand.
ATCTTCAACATTATGGGCCAATTATTCAATGTTGATGTCAACATATTGATATGGAAAGTGGAATCATACAACACATACACCAAACAAGGGTTATTTCAGTATAAAATCTAAATAAAATATAAACAAATCACCTGACAAATATTTACAACCCAAACTTTAAACGGGAATCTTTATAACTTTTCTCTAATTTATTGAAATCCTATCACATAGTTTCAGAATTTTCAAAAGCTTTGCAAAAGTTTCTTGGCTCATCATGAATCTAAAAAGAAAGAATCTGAAAATTAAAAATTATTAGTTAGGTTATAAAATCTGACACTGGTAAAAATAGAAAAAGTACACTTATGAACATATTTAACAAGGTGTGAATCTAGTTTTGTCAACTCGAACGGAAGAAAGGACATGGCAACTGAAATTAAAACAGATGTCAAATAATTTTAAAATTTTTTAACTAAAAGATAAAAACAATAATAAATTATTTGGAGACATTAAAAATAAACTTTCATATCAGAAAAAAATCAAATTATAAAACAATCAAGTCAAATAACAGAAATCAAAAATTATTAAATGAATTTGATTGGTCAGCAAATATAGAAAAACTTAAAAATAAAGAGACATATGGTTGTTGAATATAAAAAAATTGATACGTTGCTATTGATAAGAAACGGGTAGTTACAAAAAAAAGATACAGAATTGAAAGGTATAAGCTTTTTCATATTAAAAAAATTAATTTAAAATTAGGCTACGTTATGTTAAAAGGTGAAACTATAAAGTGAATTTGTGTTACTAACCTTCCCTACAAGTGCCTGTTAAAAAGAGATGTTAAATAACCTCTGTAAATATTAAATTCCTCAAATAAACCATAAGTGAAAACTCCGAGAGGTAAGCAGAACTGAAAATCTTCCAAGCCAACCCCGAAGCCATATCGAAGCCACTTCTACGAGGGACTCCAAGGCCCAGAAAGGTCTAAAACACAGAAAAGAAGTAATTATCCCATCTTCAAAAAGTAATACAAGATAAAAGGTATTCCATAAACTATAAATTAAATCATCAAATTTACGTGCGTGTGGATAAATCCAGAACTTGATATTTATTCCTCTTCGTTACGATTACAATATCGTCCATTTTGTATATAAAATCTGTTAGAAACAGATGTTCTATTTTGTCTTTGGTTTTTAGTGGTACATGTAAAAAGAGTTGCATAATCTCATATATTTATTAGATATAAAAACCTCATTTAGTGTGAATGTTGAGCGAAAGATCATTTAGATAAGTGTTTTGAATTTTTCCTTATGTCTTTACTTATCAATTTTGTATAAATACGCCGCACATTTTAAAAAATAAATTAAACAATAATTCATAAATTTCAAATATAAAGAGTTTTCTTCCTATAAAGTTGGCAAAACTGCTTCACAGTTAGATAGTTCCTATTATTCAAGGGCAAAGACACAGGACCGGCCTGAGGATATGTTAAATAATAAAATAAAAAAAGAAACTAAGTGAGCATTAGGCCCATGAACCCAACCTGAGGTGAAGAGTCATCATAAAAGGTGAGTGCTGTATGATATCACTAAAATTTAAATTAAAATTCATATTAATAGGCGCCCAAATAAATATATTACAACAAATAAATTAGAATACATATCAACATTTTAATTTAAAAATTCATATCAATATATGTACATATTCAAAACTTCGTTCTTTATTGAAACGGCAAGCTCCAGGTTATAGGGCAAAGAAATCTAAGATTTTAACGAAGGAAGAAATTGAAAATTTTATCCAGGAAGCTCCAGATAAAGAAAATTTAATGATTAAGGTAATTTACAAGGTTTTAGTTTCTATTTAGATTACACATTTATTTATTTTTGGGACTGTCTATTCGTCCGAGCACTCGGGCGAATAGTAAATTGCGCTATACATCCGAGCGTAAATATACGCCCGGACGAACAGTGTGGGAGGCTATTAATCCGTGCATTTTTTTAAAAAATAATAATGTTGTATTATTAAGTATAGTTCCGTGATGTGCAAAATAAAATGTGAATACTGCCTAGAAATGTAAAAAAATTGTAAATGATTCATTTAGTAAATAAGTTTACCTACTCTTCTTAACACACAATGCAATATTATGTTCTAAAGTGATTGCAAAAGTGTTCTAAAAGGGACTACAATATAATATGAGAAGGAAAAAGTTTACCTCCCTATAGAAGAAACAGCAGATTGTGCTGGATACCAGATGCACGTAAGTTATTTAAAGCAATAATATGATCACTCTAAATGGTAAACCTATACTGAAGGAGAAAATTCATACTAATTAAAAAAACCAAGATTTTATTTTAAAACTAAAATACACAAATAGTAACTCTTAAGCTAAAAAACAAAAATAAATTTTCACATAGGTATCACATAAACTGGATAAATTGCATGGTAAAACGAAAAAATAATACTAAGGCATTTGTACTTAGGTTTGTGGTGAGTGGGTCTACTAAGTAATAAGGTATTATGGAGTAAGGGGTTTAAAAAAAATAAAAAATTTAAACAAACATTTGTAAAAATTTAAATATTTGGTTGTTTTTAATTTTATTTACAGCCACTACAAAACCACTTTTGTGTTTGTTTAGGTACTTTGGTCAAACTAGTACATTTAATGTCTACCCACTGTAAACATGAATCGCATCGAATTGAATCATTGCTAAGAACCAGTCCACAAGACTTGCAAAAATATTTTCTTTGTTTTTTATTTCGAAATTTTTGGATTTTTCTATTTAAGTCAGCATAAGCCGCGTTTTCAAAATGTATTTCAATTAGATGAATGTCTACTTCGGGTTCTAATATAAAATTTGTCAGCTGAATATCAGTTAAATCTGATAAATCAACTTTGTGTAGATTATTTAATATATTGTTCACAAATTCCTTTTTTGGGAACATGGTTTCAAATATTTTTTTCTTTTTGGCATAAGAAGACTGGTTTTTAAAAACATCATTTCTTTTATATTTTTTTAGTCCAACAACTGTTTTTTCAATACCTTTGGGTCTCCCTATAGTTTTAATCTTCCATATTTTTATATTGGCTAGGTTGTGTTTTCTTAATTGACTAATTTCTTTATTATTTATTTGTGTTTCTGTATTTTCCTTTTCAAATAATTCAGCACTATCTTCTAAGTTTGCCTCTATCTTATCTTCATCTATTTCTCCTACATTTTCATTCTCGTTTTGTACGATTTCTTCCATTTCTGTTAAATATTGTTCCTGTTCTCTTTCTAATACGTTGTATTTAGGTGCCGTTAGAGACTCATTTGTTGGTGATGTCACCTCAATTTCTTTTACTTCAACATTGACGTCTACATCTGGTATCTCTATTTGGAATTGCTCAATGTTAGACATTATATTATTTGTCATATTAATATTTTCTTTATCACTCTCTGTCATTCTTACTGGGTCTTCCCGTTCGTGTTCCTGCCCCATTTCAGTGTTGTGACATATTTCTATAACAACAAATGGTTTACGTTTTTCTATGAATTCGAACAGAATTTGAATTTGCTGAATACTATTAACAAATTTTTCGTGACTATATTCTGAAATGTTCGATGCAAGTTTCAAACAAATATCCATGGTCTTTCTAAATTTCTCTTGCTGTGTCAATATAGTTTTCGATTTTGTTAACCTACTTATTTTAGGCTCCATCTCTTCAATATTGTTAGGCACTTCAGTACTATCCATCAGACACACTCCATTCTTTATATTTGAATATTTTGCTTCTTCTCTAATATAGTAGGTTTTCACAAATCTCTTGTGTATTAAATCTTCATTATATAAATTTTTACCTAGTTTTAAAAAAACAGCAAATATGTGCAAGTTTTGAAATATGTTCTTCAACAGTTGAGGAAGGAAAAGTGTTAAGAAAATCAATAGTGTCTTTTAGTTCATCTTTTGAGGAAGATTTACTAGAAAATTTTAAGTTGGTTAGATCTTTTAAAGTGGTTAATTTTTGTTATTTGTTTTTAACATAATTTTTTAAAAGTTTTTTGTTACAGTTTAATTGCAACAAATTTAAGACTTCCGCTTTTGATGTATCATCTAATCTTCTTTGTTTTGGTAAACTTTGGTAAATTCCTTCTTCGCAGTTATGGTTATGTTCATTTTTTATGTCGGCAACACGTAAAAACTGGCCATCATGATCCAATGGTGCGGGCTCAATGGAGACCGTACTATCTATTCCAGCGGACAAGCTTTAAAACCCTGGAAACTCGACCGAGGAGGAAACAGGGACTGATCGAGAACCTGTACCATCAACCTCTAAGGACCTTCAAGGTGCTACAAGTTAACTTGCAGCACAAAAAGACAGCCACCGGTGTCCTACAACAAAGAGTGGTGGCTGAAAACATAGACATCGTTCTAATTCAAGAACCTTGGATAAACAAAGGTAAGATACTGGGGCTTAATATTAGGGGAATGGGACTGAAAATGGGAACTGATCGTACTAAAATAAGAACTTGTATTTGCTATAGATCCGAATACAACTTAATGCCGATTATGGAACTATGTACGGGTGACATGGTGGCAGCAAAGATTATACTCGAAAAAGATGGGGTAGTACTAGAGAGTAGTAATACGCCTACCTTTAGAACATCAAGGGGGGAATCATTGATAGATGTTACTCTTTGCACTTTACGTGTCAGGGAAATGATTCGCAAGTGGCATGTATCGGATGAACCATCTTTATCTGATCATGCCCAAATATACTATGAAATTAACGTAGAAAAATCGGTTATTAGAACATACAGGGATCCTAAGAGCACTGACTGGGTATCTTATAAAGAGGACCTGCTTTCTAAAATCCGTTCACACCTAGGCAGACCAAAAACTGCTGAGAATTTAGAGGGAGCAGCCGTCTGGCTGCAACAGTGTACACTGACCTCTTATCATAACAACTGTCCGATAAAGGACAGTCGCTCTTCTAGACAAGCCATCTGGTGGAATAAAGAGCTGACATCGCTGAGAAAAGAAACAAGACGCTTTTTCAACAAAGCGAAAAAACGGGTAACTGGGAAGCGTATAAAGCTAAACTAGGTACATACAATACAAAAATAAAAGAATCCAAGGAGAAGTCCCGGAGAGAATTCTATGAGGACATGCAAGGTGTCCCTGACAGCGTCAGAATCAACAGGATCCTCAAAAGGGATACTTCTAACAAGCTTGGTTCTATTCAGTTACCGAGCGGAAAGTTTTCAAATACTGAGGCAAAGGCTCTAGAGCATCTCCTCAGTGTGCACTTTCCAGGTTCGGTGAAGATAGAGTCAAGCTATGACAACAAAGGCAACCAAAGAGGACTGGGAACTCACGAATAAGATATTCAGACCCCATCTTATTAGACGTGCTGTAAACTCATTTGACCCCTACAAAACTCCAGGACCGGATGGCATATTCCCCAAGCTTCTGCAAGAGGGACTAGACTTCATAATGGGTCCTTTAGTTCTGATACTTCGAAGCAGCCATGCTCTAGGGTATATACCAATTGCATGGAGAGAGTCTAAGGTGGTGTTTATTCCTAAACCAGGAAAAGAAACGTACACCCAGGCTTAATCCTACCGACCAATCAGTCTGACATCATTCATGGTGAAAACTATGGAAAAAGTATTACATATGTATTAACAAGAAGCAGCGCTTAAGAGCATCCCTCTACATAGACTACAATGGGCTTATCAAGCAGGGAAATCAGGTGAAGCTGCCCTGCATAATTTGGTCTCAGGTCTCGAAAGGAGCCTGAATCATAAGGAAGTAGCCCTTGCAGCATTTCTAGACATCGAAGGTGCTTTTGACAACACATCGATGTCATCAATTAACAGATCCCTTAAAAACAGAGGGATCAACAGTACCACATGCAAATGGATAGGATCCATGCTTGAGCATAGGAGAATAACAGCACATATGCATGATAAAACATACACCGTTAGGACAACTAAAGGATGTCCTCAAGGTGGAGTACTTTCACCACTTTTGTGGAACCTAGTTGTGGATGACTTGATCTGTAGGTTGAATGATCAAGGCATATGGACGCAGGGTTTTGCGGACGACATAGTGATTGTCACCAATGGGAAATTCCCGGAGGTGGTTATGAATGTCCTACAGGAAGCACCGCGAATTGTGGAGGAATGGTGCCTTACAGAGGACCTTTCAGTTAATCAAAAAAAAAACTAGTTGCTTTCACGAATAGAAGAGTTCTCCCGCAGGGTAGAGT